>OU538842.1:2915000-4372500 GCA_912999785.1 Hydriomena furcata | reverse complement strand
TTCGAAAATTCATATGCACATCAAAAACACGTGCTTACAACGGTGAAGGAAAACATCGTGAGGAAACCAGTTAGTGTTAACCTTATAAGCGGCGAAGGACTTGCAACCTGTCACGTATGGAATGCTAACTAAGTACTGCAAAATGTGGGCATGTGATAAGTATAATGTTTGGACGTGCCTCTGACTACCCAACCTTTAGACATATTCAAAAATCTAAGAAACTTACTTCAGCTGATCCTAAACGCAATAAGGGTTAGTTGATGGAATGCTAACGTCTACAAATTCAAATTAAAAAATCATTTATATTTCAATAAAATCACAAGGATCACTTTGAAACGTCTTAGGAACTAGGTGGAGCTATGCCGATTCCACGCGAATAAGCCTAGAAGAATCAGGCAACAAACACGACTTGGGGTCTATCTTTTTTTAATGATTCTTTCCTTAATGCTATGTAGAGCTCCAGTGTGGTGCCAATCGAACAAACTGAAGGCTCAAACAAGAATAATAATTAAAAGTACGTGCAACAATAAAAAAAATAACTAAAGAGCACAAAAGTGGGTATGTGCCAAATGTGATATTTGGACGTGCCTCTGACCACCTTCTTTAAAAATCTTTGAGAACCTGAGAGTCTGGACGTCTGAGAGGATATCTACCATACATATTTCTTTTTCTTTTGATGTAAAAGTGTTTTAGGTAGGATATACCAAACCTACCTAATATTTTTCGCCGCTTTTTGAAGAGAAAAATCTCGGTGTATTTTCTTGGACCAATTTAGTGAAATTTTAGAAAAAGACCAAGTAATGAGTGCCTACTCTAAAACGACGAGTTTGCTTGAGGATTATGATAAGAGGGAATGAAGCAAAATAATTACGTTAGAATCGTAGCAAGTAGAAAGCAGTTGTCTCTGCCTACCCTCTAGAAAACAGGCGTGATTCTATGTATGTACTCATGTGTATGATTCTCAGCCCCGGATCTAGAGGGGGGCAAGCCGGGGCCCAAGCCCCGGGCGGCAAGTTCATAGTCGCACATCGAAATTATGTAACTTGTTTCATCTAAGTTGGCAGGGGCAACTGTAACTAGGTTGGGGGGACTTTTTCAGTTTTTGCCCCCTCTAAAAAAACAAAACATCGAAATAAGTAACTTAATGTAATTTGTTTCATCTAAGTAGGGGGGGGGGGGGGAATTTTTCAGTTTTTGCCCCCTCTAAAAAAACAAAACATCGAAATAAGTAACTTAATGTAATTTGTTTCATCTAAGTAGGGGGGGGGGGGAATTTTTCAGTTTTTGCTCCCTCTAAAAAAACAAAACATCGAAATAAGTAACTTAATGTAATTTGTTTCATCTAAGTAGGGGGGGGGGACATTTTTCAGTTTTTGCCCCCTCTAAAAAAACAAAACATCGAAATAAGTAACTTAATGTAATTTGTTTCATCTAAGTAGGGGGGGGGGGGGGGAATTTTTCAGTTTTTGTCCCCTCTAAAAAAACAAAACATCGAAATAAGTAACTTAATGTAATTTGTTTCATCTAAGTAAGGGGGGGGGGGGGATTTTTCAGTTTTTGCCCGCTCTAAAAAAACAAAACATCGAAATAAGTAACTTAATGTAATTTGTTTCATCTAAGTAGGGGGGAATTTTTCAGTTTTTGCACCCCTCTTAAAAAAATTGAAGATCCGGGGCTGATGATTCTTGTAGGTACATTTTCAGTTGCTGATCTCTAAAAGGGAGAATGAAAGCAAAAATATGGGACATGCCCAATTTAACTTTACCAACTACTCTACTCGGGTTGTTTAGAAGTTTTGCTACTAAACGCCTTCATGGCCGTTACACGTTTTATTGAAAAACTAGCATTCGCCCTCGGCTTTGTTCACTAAACTAAAATAAACTCGACGATTCTAAATGATCCAAGTGATTTCAAGGAATAAACGCTTTTTAGGGTTCTGTACCCAAAGGGTAAAAACGAGACCCTATTACTAAGACTTCGCTGTCCGTCTAACCGTCCATCCGTCTGTCTGTCACAAGGCTGTATCTTATGAACCGTGATAGATAGACAGTTGAAATTTTCACAGATTATGTATTTATGTTGCCGCTATAACAACACATACTAAAAACAGAACAAAATAAATATTTAAGTGGGGCTCCCATACAACAAACGTGATTTTTTTGCCGTTTTTTATAGATGTACGGAACCCTTCGTGCGCTAGTCCCACTTGCACTTGGCTAGTTTTTTACATTGACTCTGACTAAGTATCCTAATATAATATAGCCTAATTCTACTGGTTACAAACCATACCTGTTAAGGTGTGAACAGACAAAGCGCGGCATTCGAGCGCGGCATTCGCAGGACACAAGTTTGCCACGTGACTAGTTTAAATATAAAGGTAAATGTGCGCGCGGCCGTCGGCCAATCATAGCGCGGATAGCTTTACAAGTCTTATTCAAAGCAATTCGTTCAAAAGCGTATTTATCCTATTTACTTATTTTTATTTTATTTTAAGTATAGATTGATAATCATTGAAATTTATGTTTTATATCTATTTTATATTTATGAACTCGTTAGCTACGAGTAGTCAAGGGTAGTCAAAGGCAAACCTAAATCTCTTTTTTTTAAATTAGGCGTCCGTTTTTGTACCTACTTAGCGATACGGAAGTTTTATTTCGATGAAAAAGATCTTGCTCGTATTTTCCAACACATTTTCGTTATCCGCCCTCGATCTTGTCCAAATATTTACTCAAGATCCGGCCAAAAGTCAACAATTATCCGCCAATAGATCTATGTCAAAGCTTTGGCAGACGAACTGTCTATAGCTCAAATTATTAGCTTCCCGAAGTTTATTCATTTGTCTTCATTAACCTTTCGAGATTAGACGTCGACCTCTTGAACTCGGATATAGTATATTAGTTGCAGTTGCTCAGCTTTATACAAATAAATAAATTAATAAATAGGATCACGACTGTAATCCCCAACGGTAGACATCCGCTCAGATCTCCAGACGCTTAGATCCTTCGAAGATGTTTAGTAGGGGTGGTCAGAGGCATGTCCAAACATTATATTTCACACATACCCACATTTTGCAGTATAGCATTCCATACGTGACAGGTTGCAAGTCCATCGCCGAGGTTTTCTTCACCGTTGTAAGCACGTGTTTTTGATGCGCATATACATTTTCGAACAGAAAAATCCATTGATGCACGCCGGGATTCGAACCCTCGACCTTCAGATTGATAGTAGAGGTACATCCCACTCGGCCAACACAGCATTATTACAAATAAATACGTTATTTAATGAGTATAAAGCTAGAAAATAGGCTGGGCCGGAATGGCCATGTTTGTTGAGTACCTTATAAAGAACTGTGTGCTTTACGAGGATCAAATTTCACTAAATTTGATTATCATATAAATAAGTTTATCATATAAATAAGAAACTTTATAATAAACTAAATAAATGGATTTTTAGTGAATTTTTTTAGATAAAAAAAAAGGCGCAAAAAAAATAATAATTTTAAATTTGCGCGGAAACATATTTCGGATCCGGAAGTGAATGGTTTTGTTACACAGAACGATACTGTCATCTGTCAGCTTCGTAACAGTTAAAACCCGGAAGCGATAGCTCTTCTGGTTATTTTATAATAAATTTTCAAAAATGCGCTTGCGCAATGACGTTCCAGGGTTCCAGGGGGCAACCGTCCTTTACAAAGATCTTCAAAAACTAATTGTTTATTACTTTTTTACTTTTCGCGAGAAGTTTGCATTTCTGAACTAAATATAAATGATTGTCAATGGATCTGTCATTGGTTAAATCCCTGTCAATTTGAAGGATATTAGTGAAATGATAGGATGATATGCGTTGGGCCGGAATCACTACTTTTGTGTGGTCCTTTAGAAAGAACCACTGGATCGTAATGACTAGTAAACGATTAGCAGCCCTGGGCCTTACGAGATTAGGATTATGTTTTTAATTTAAAGAAAGCAAATTAAAAAAGTAAAGTATATACTTTACACCCCTTAAGGGATCAAAAAAACACGCAAACGAAGTCACTAGGTACATTAATTCATAGTTTATTTATTGCTCGAAATAGGTTGTATAACTAACTGAGTTAGTTAGTTCTGTTTTTAGTATTTGTTAGCAGAAATACATCATCTGTGAAAAATTTCAACTGTCTAACTATCACGGTTCATGAGATACAGCCTTGTGACAAACAGACGGACAGCAAAGTCTTAGTAGGGTCCCGTTTTTACCCTTTGGGTACGAAACTTTAAAAAGCAACAAAAGCTGTATCATCGGTTGAAAATCAATCAAACTTTTGCTAAAAACACTTTATAGTTTTAATAGAGTTGCACTACTGTAAATAATTTGCTATGGAGTCTGGGGTCTGGAGACTTCTCGTTTCTTTCAAAGTAATTTAAGTAACTGTCATTATCCTGTTTGTTATTAGGACAATTCATTTGGAACTTATTAGCAGAAACTGTTTTGTTTGACTCTTATTAGCACTAACTTGAAGTTTAGTAAGTAGTATACTAAATTTGTTTCTTTGTTGAACTGTAAACAAAGTATCATTAATTCTAATTAACAGAAATATATATAATAAAATAAATAGGATCACGACTGTAATCCCCAAGTACGGTAGACATCCTCTCAGATTTCCAGGCGCTTAGATCCTTGAAGATGTTTAGAGGAGGTAGTCAGAGGCACGTCCAAACATCATATTTGGCATATGCCCACATTTTGCAATAGTTAGCATTCCGTACGTGTCAGTATTCAAGCCCCATCGTCGCTTATAAAAATAATAGCTGGATTCCTCACGATCCTCACATATTTTTTTCACTGCCGCTTTTTAAGCGGCAGTGAAAAAAATATGTGCTTACGGGCCTACAAGCTCTTAAAGTAATACTAAAACAGTATGTAATACTCTTTTAGTCTAACTTTAAAGTTTGTGGTAAGCCACCTAGCCACAGATTTGTTTCACTGCAGCTAACTATCACAAACAGCGTGTAAACTACAGCTATTCAAATGAAAAGTGCCAGTTTTGCTGAAAAGTTAAGCAATTAAATGCTAAACGACGATAACACAGTTCGACCGCATGAGCGAAACCATTTGGTTCCCTGCACGCGAGTTTAACGTCTGAGATAGCTGTTACTATAGTCACAGTGAAATAATAGCTGGTACACTCTATAGCTCCAGATCGCGTTGGCCGAGTGGGAGGTACCTCGACTTTCAATCTGAAGGTTGTGAGAATCCCGGCGAACATCAATGGATTTTTCTGTTTGAAAAATTTATATGCGCATCAAAAACACGTGCTTAAAACGGTGAAGGAAACATCGTGAGGAAACCAGTTATTATTCTTATGCGGCGATGGGTTGTAACCTGTCACGTATGGAATGTTAACTACTGCTAAATATGGGCATGTGCCAAATATAATGTTTGGACCTCTGATTACCCTCTTTAGATATCTTCAAAGGATCTAAGCATCTGAAGATCTGAGAGTATGTCTACCGTACTTGGGGATTACAGTCGTGATCCTATTTTTATTTATTTGCTCTATAGCATTAATACGTGAAGGACGGCGAAGGAAACCATCGTGATAGATTCTGCAAAATGTGGGCATGTACCAAATTTATTAGCACGTGCCTCTGACATCTTCAAAGATATGAGCACATGGAGATCTGAGAGGATGTCTACCGCACTTTGGGTACCTACCTTAAAAATCACTTAAATTTCAAAGCCATATTAGTACCTGTAAATGACTTTTTAGGGTTCGGTACTCAAAAGGCAAAAACGGGACCCTATTACTAAGGCTTCGCTGTCCGTCTATCTGTCACAGGGCTGTATCTCATGAACCGTGATAGCTAGACAGTTGAAATTTTCACAGATTATGTATTTCTGTTGCTGCTAGAACAACAAATACTAAAAACAGAATAAAATAAATATATAAGGGAGCCTCCCTTACAACTAACGTGATTTTGGTATTTTAGCGCCATCTAGTTTAATTTGATGTTACTACGTTATTTTTAGTAAACCATAATGCCAATAAACCATAAACCAATGAAAGAAGTGGTGCAATTGCGCTGGCAGGCGGCGCCACTTTACCGACTTTATTCAACTCAAAAGTATAAAATTGAATGATTGAATTCATGTAGTTAGGTAAATAGGTACCTAGGTAGACATCATCATATATCATTATAGACAATGGTACGGAACCCTTCGTGCGCGAGTTCGACTCGCACTTGGCCGGTTTTTTTTTAATTATACCATTCCCAAGTTTCATACCATTCAAAAGTTATAGGTACTAATATTATTATGAGGAAAGATTTTTTGTATTTGTAACGAATAAATTCAAAAACTACTGGACCGATTTCAAAAATTCATTAACCATTAGAATGCTTCATTATCTCTGAATAATATGGGCTATATTTATTACTAGAAAAAAAAAGCATCCCTATTAAATCTCTGATAATGTAACCCAAGGTGTAAAAAATTACCCATAAAATCATTATTACACCCGTGCGACGCCGGGCGGACAGTTAGTTTCATAATTATAAAGCTGTTTACATTAAGACTGCGTTAAAGATCTTAACGTTTAATAGTGCTTTTAAAGAGTCGAGAACGAACGTTAATTTAAGCAATAAAATAAAACTGCTGGAGTCAGTGGAAATGCTCTCAAAAATATGAGTTTAATGTGAAAGGCTCCATTTTATTGCACTTTAGTGTACTAGGACTGAAACGGAATTGTTATATTGCACATTTTTATGTACCTTCATATTTTACCCTACTACGAGTAATATTATAAATTCGAAAGTTTATGAGGATATTTAGATGTTTGTGCCTCAATCATGCCAACGACCAAACGTATTTGGATAAAACTTGAAATATATGAGTATAAATATTGATAAATAAATGTTGGCGGACTTTACACACAGCACCATCTAGCCCCAAACTAAGCAAAGCTTGTAATATGGGAACCAGATAACTGATGGAATACTTATATACTTTTTTTTTGTAAATACATACTTATTATACATATTAACACCCAGACACAGAACATCATTCATCACACAAATGTTTGCCCTGGGTGGGGATCGAATCCACAACCTACAGCGCAGAAGGCAGAGTTATTACCAACTAAGCTGTGAGGCCAGTTGATAGCAACTAACTTTTTATCCAGTTTAAAAGTAGTCCGTAGTAATTGTCGATCTGCCGTTGATAACGGTCGCGGACGATGCGCATGATGAAGTGCATGAATTGTCTCGAAACATCAGCAATACAATAAATAATGCAGTTTTATCACTTTTTCCGTCATATCCGGGTAGACTCAGCCCATGCAAAAAACCGGAAAAGTGAGAGTCGGACTCGCGCACAAAGGGTTCCGTACCGTTATCTATAAAAAACGGCAAAAATCACGTTTGTTGTATGGGAGCCCCACTTAAATATTTATTTTATTCTGTTTTTAGTATATTTTGTTATAGCGGCCACAGAATTACATAATCTGTGAAAATTTCATCTGTCTAGCTATCACGGTTCATGAGATACAGCTCTGTGACAGACAGACGGACAGACAGACAGACGGACAGCGTCTTAGTAATAGGGTCCCGTTTTTACCCTTTGGGTACGGAACCCTAAAAACGTGGTAATTAGCCGTGTTTATATAAAATTTTGATATATTACGGAGAAAAATAATGTATACAATATACTCGTACTAATTCTCAGCTTTTAGATAAAACAGCTTTTATTTAAATCTATTCAGTAGTTTTTGAATAATTGCGGCCATAAGTTTTCAAATTAAAAATAATAGAGTCATTTTAATTGCGATTTTTTAAACACATTTTCATTCATCATTATTGGTATACAGATTTAAGTTAGTATTTACCTAACTGGTTTAATATTTATACAGAACTAACTAAAGCCCGCATCTTTGCTCGCCTTGTACCGAATAATAATTACGTTTAAAAAACTAAAAAGAAAATCTCATCATCAGCATCGTACTCAAAACGTCAGCAATTTGAGAAAAAACGTTGTAACTAGCCATATTTCTATTTAAAATGATTAAACACGATAGTGTTATCAAATATTCCATCCAGCTAGATAATTGTTAACTGCCCAATTATTGATAGGTAGAATGTTTTTATTTGGTAGCCATTCTTGGCTGTGGTATGGAAACATTACGTATGACATTGACATATGACATTTGATAGAGCGGGTAGATGAGATTTTTGGGGGGAAAAGTAAACAGAATTGAATGGTAACCAAGAGAGGACTGGGCTGATATAAATAAGTAATTAGAATGATTAGAAAAAGGAGATGAGAACCTGGCTATCATATCAAGCGATCCTGCCTGAACTATTTGTAACAATAGTTTTAATTCTATAAATAAAAATTGTTTATTAAAGAAAATAAAATATTATGGTTCCTATTTACTGACCAGATAGTACTAGACGACCTATTTAGGTAAGCCCATTCAACAAATCTCAAAGCTTATAATGTAGTTCAAAAGCTCCATAGGGTTTCATAGCACCTATGGACTATAGGTCGGTTGGAATTCTTCGCGATGGGTAATATTTTTTAATTGTACAAATTAATAATAATATTAATTAAAAAATAAGTATATTGGTTCGCGACTGTAATCCCCAAGTACGGTAGACATCCTCTCAGATCTCCAGATGATTATATTTGGCACATGCCCACATTTTGCCGTAGTTAGCATTCCATACGTGACAGGTTGCAAACCCATCGCCGCTTATAAGAATACTAACTGGTTTCCTCACGATGTTTTTCTTCACCATTTTGAGCACATGTTTTTTGAACCCACGACCTTCAGATTGAAAGTCGAGATACCTCCCACTCGGCCAACACGGCTCATATTATGAAACAGTGAGATAATAAAATATATTTGAGTATCAAAATATATATTACAATTTAAACATTCATGAGCATGTTTTTACCTTGACCCCAATAATTTAGATGGTTGATTTATTTTCGTAAAAGAAATATGTCAAATGTCAGCTTGTTTTTACAACATTCTATAAAACCTAATGAAATTATGGCGTCAGAATCGCTTTTTAAGATTTTACGCTGTATACAAAAACCGGCCAAGTGCGAGTCGGACTCGCGCACGAAGGGTTCCGTACCATTATCTATAAAAAACGTCGTTTGTTGTTTGGGAGCCCCACTTAAATATTTATTTTATTCTGTTTTTTTATTTGTTGTTGTAACAACAACAGAAGTACATCATCTGTGAAACTTTCAACTGTCATACAGACGGCCAGACAGACGGACAGACAGACAGACAGACAGACAGACGGACGGACAGACAGACAGACAGACGGACAGACAGACGGACAGACAAACGGACAGACGGACAGACGGACAGACAGACGGACAGTTAGACGGACAGACAGACGGACAGATAGACGAACAGACAGACGGACAGCGAAGTCTAAATAGGGTCCCGTTTTTACCCTTTTGGTACGGAACCCTAAAAAAGGCACATTGTTGGTTTAATTTTGTGTCCCGCAGTGTAATAACAAGAGTATATTGACGTGGCGAGGATTAGATTACTTTAAAACGTGGCTTTTCTCGAAACTTCCGGACGAAATGGAATAATTTTGAACAATGGTGAAGTTCTGAATTTTAAACATATTATTATTTAGAAAGTTTCTTGTGATTTTAGAGTTCCGAACTGAAATGATAATAGAGAAGAAATGTGGCCTGAGCATGAACCATTGTTGATTTTGGTATAGATGGCGCTGTTGTGCAACAAATCTGACATCACAGACGTCATAGCAACGCAGTTTTGACTAATGAATGATACGCATTCTACCAATGGGAAAAAATTTGAAGTTGCCTGAAAATGCTTTAACCTATTGATTATTAAAATTTGACAGGACAAAGTCAGTCACGGGCCGGCTAGTAAAAATAAATTTAATTTTGAAAATTTATCCAGTAGTTTTTTTAGTATCATCATCACTACATAGTATAAAGCAAAGTCGCTTTCAGCTTCCCGCGTCTGTATGTAATATGTATGTATGTATGTTTGCTTATATCTTTAAAACTACACAACGGATTTTGATGCGGTTTTTTTTAATAGATAGAGTGATTCAGGAGGAAGGTTTATATGTATAATAACATGCTACCTGTGCGAAGCCGGGGCGGGTCGCTAGTATTCATTAAAACAAAGGTAAAAAATATTATCTCTTTAGAATGGTAGTGTAGATTGTTTTAAATATTGAGGAGTTATTGACCTAAAGCCTAGGTTAAGGTGATAAGTGAAATTTTTGACGTTTTGTATGGACTGACCCTCTTATTCAAGAACGACACTATGAGAACACGCACCCACAGTGGACGAAATCTTTTTTCATAAATATCACTTTATGTGTTGTGCGACACTGCATAGTGTGACTAGAGGCACATTGTCGTGTGCCTCTAGCCAAAGTTGAACTCTAAAGGCACACGGTAGTGTGCGCCATAGTGCCGCTCAACACATAAAGTGATTTTTATAAAAAAAGATTTCGTCCACTGTGGGTGCGTGTTCTCATAGTGTCGTTCTTGAATACGAGGGTAAGTCTACCCGGATAAGACGGAAAAAGTGATAAAACTGCATTGTCTCGAAAACCATCAAAGAACAATGCCCAAAAATGTATGGACACCGTCCCCACCCTTGTAGCACTTTAAAACCTATGTTAACCGAAGGGCCATGGTCATTTTATCATTTTATTGTATGACAGCGAAACAGAAATGTGCATCCGAAAAAAGTTATATCGACATGAAGAAACCGGAATCAGTCACAATAATAATTATGTTTCCGATCACGATGCTTTTCTTTTTACTGTGGGATGGTTTCGTTCGGAGTTATCAAACAACTCTTTAGAATTAAATGCTGACTCCCGCTCGGGAACAACTCACGGAGCAGAAAAAAGTTCATAAATAATTCTGCTGAATATTGGTTTTGTAAGGTTACCATTGACGTTTTTTTTAGGAGATTTCAAATAAAATACCTTATTAATTACAAATAAAAAAAAAAAAAAAAAAAAAAAAAAAAAACTTAACTTAACTTAACTCTCAAAAACTTACCAAAATGTAATTATATTGTAGTAGGTATGGTTACATCATGTCGAAAAAGTATAATAAACGGCACAATAAATTGTTACTGATTCCGTATTCTTCATGTCGATATAACTTTTTTCGGAAGCATATTTCAGTTTCGCCGTCGTACAATAAAATGATAAGATGGTTATGGCCCTTCGATTAACATAGGTTTTAAAGTGCTACAAGGGTGGGGACGTTTTGAACATTGTTCTTTAAAAAGAAACTGTCTTTAATTTACTTAGCTAGTAAGATTATCTAACGAATTATATAAAAATGAACTGTTCAGCTATTCATAGCTTTTATTAAAAACGAAACTAGTGTTTTGGAAGAGCCAACTTTGGAAAATAAATTTATCGAGAAAAGTTTCACCAATCGTGTTTCGGTCTGTAATTTATCTAGATTATATCCTTTAGGCGCTCCCAGTCGACGATTGTTTTTGTTCGAAACGAAAAAATAAATACTTGTGAACAAGCCACATCTCCTATTTTATAATGTATAGTATATGTGAATAAAGATGTACCCATCTTTAATCACTTCGATAAATAATCCTACCGACCGCTGCAATGACGACAAACAAACGTCGGCGCGTGGTCCGCCTTAGCTTTTCGAATAAATTAATGATATAAATTATTTATAATTACTTATCAAAAATCTATTCTAATAGAAATCTAGATCTACATATTACCTATCTTTAACAATAAATCACAAGTTGATTTTAATAGTAGGTATATAAAATATTTCGATCATATATTCTAAAAAGTATCATTTTGAAATAATATCTTTATCGTGAAAAGTTTCTGCTATTATGTTTTCAGCTTAATAGAAATCTAGGTAGGAACCTGAAGTAATATACTTATAAAAATAGGAGATGTGGCTTGTTCAGAAGTATTTCTTTTTTCGTTTCGAAAAAGAGCAATCAGCGACTGGGAGCCCCTAAAGTTATCTTTTTCATGAAAAACAAAACTGTATGTTTTTGAGAAAAAACGATTCTGCATTCATCAAAAACATTTATTACTCGCCTTAATAACTCCTCAATATTTCAGCCAGTGTTTCGAAAACGTTCAACTAGAAAATCAGGAAATATTGCCAGGGAACGTCAGATGCAGGCTTCGGACGCAAATTCATGACAAGCTGTGATGACGTCACTATGCCTAGATAATGTCTATGCCTTTGGCTTTGACAACACAGCCCAATAGACGCCTAATAGCTTAATTTCTCCAAACAAACATGGGCTATTTGATAAGATTTTAAAAACCATTCTAGATTATTCAGTAGTGACTGTGAAAAGTTTTATTTTAGGTTGCAAACTCACAACCTACAGCGCAGAAGACAGAGGTACTGCCAACTGAGCTGCACGGCCAGTCTTATATCAACAGTTAACCTAATGTATTGTCGATGCTTAATAGCTTTAGCATATCGTGAGCAGCAGTGTTTAGTTTAATTCAGGTTTTATATCTTGAATCGAGAGGTTTTATGAGTTTGCAGTTACTGCCGTAACTGGTAGGTTATTATATTTTGATCGTGTTTTTTTTAAGTATATGCAAAAGATACATATCTGGGGGCACGGCAGTGCCCCCGCCAAGTCAAGCAATAAAGCAGCACGGCTGTACCATCCTTTTCTCGAAGCAGTTCAGGCCATTTTCGACCCCCTATAACTTCGTTGTGGATAAAACTAGAAGCCTGAATTTTCAGTAACCAAGCAGTCACTATATAAACACGGTATATCTCAAATTTTATTCAATTTGAACCAGTAGATTAAGAATTATAACTAGTCAAAGTTTCCTATTTTATCACTCACTCACTCACTCACACACTCACTGACTGACCGATCATCAAAAGTTTAAGCCACTTCTAGCAGACATAGAAGCTTCAAATTTTGAATACAATTAGTGGTTAGTGTATAAATCAAGGAAAAACCTAAATATTTTGCAATTTCGATCCAGTTTTCTAGATACACCGACTGCATAAATAACTTTGTAACCCCATATAAATATATAGGATTACAAAGTTACATTTGCAGTTAGGCACCTAGATATGATTATGTTGGAAGGTAACTTGTAAAATGGTCAACGGAATGATAGTAGAAGGTACCGGAAAAAAAAAACCGGCCAAGTGCGAGTCGGACTCGCGCATGAAGGGTTCCGTACCATTATCTATAAAAAACGGCAAACAAATCACGTTTGGTGTATGAGAGCCCCACTTAAATATTTATTTTATTCTGATTTTAGTATTTGTTGTTATAGCAGCAACATAAATACATCATCTGTGAAAATTTCAACTGTCTAGCTATCACGGTTCATCCAGCCCTGTGACAGATAGACGGACAGACAGACGGACAGCTTAGTTTTAGTAATAGGGTCCCGTTTTTACCCTTTGGGTACGGAACTCTAAAAACTAGGACTATCTACAAAAATAAAATGAGATGCTATCAAAAACATAACTTGTAAAAAAAGCCAAGTCTCGCCACGCAACTCAGTTCTTCTACCGTAAAAAGTCGTGAGACCATGTAATACCAAGTCGGTTAATTTAATCAGTCCCTACTTTAAGGGTCCTTCTGTCTTATGTTATTACGTAATTAGCTACCTTTACGTAATAACTTGGAACTTAACTATCTTCTAAGAGGACACATGTATCTACTTTTTAAATCATTAACAAATGTTCCATGACTGCAAATAAATATATAAATGTTTTAATTTAAACTTTAGGATTTCATGTATCCAAGATAAACAAAAACATTATTGGTAAAACTGTTTATTTGTATGACGGTGGCAACACTTAAAGGCTGAGAGATTAGACCGTGATATAGTAATATTAAATCAGCATTACTTGTAGTGCGAAAGTGAAAACGCAATACAAACTGTAATATTGTTTAAATATTACTTTAACCCTCGTATTCAGGAACGACACTGTGAGAACACGCACCCACTGTAGACGAAATCTTTTTTTATAAACATCGCTTTATGTGTTGTGCGACACTGCATAGTGTGACTAGAGGCACACTTTCGTGTGCCTATAACAAAAGTTGAGCTCTAGAGGCACCATAGCGTGCGTCATAGTGTCGCACAACACATAAAGTGATGTTTATGAAAAAAGATTTCGTCCACTGTGGGTGCGTGTTCTCACAGTGTCGTTCCTGAATACGAGGGTACGGCTTGTGGTACGGTCCATGAGTTTGACAGCTGACAGCTCGAGCAACCAAGATGGCGGGAACCGCATAAGAGAAGTTTTGGACGGAATTAGTTTAGTTGTGATGTAAACTTGGTAAATTGTGATATTGCGTGGAACCCGCACCCTATTTTGCCAGCCCTTATTAATGTTATTTTATTCTACCAATCGTGTTAAAATACTTACTATGTAAATAACTATATGTGTTAGTTGTTGCAATTTTATGATTATAAATTCAAATTCAAATTCTAAAATCATTTATTTCAATAAAATCACAAGGATCACTTTGAAACGTCTTAGGAACTAGGTGAAGCTATGCCGATTCCTCGCGACCAAGCCTAGAAGAATCAGGCAACAAACACGGCTTGGGGTCTACCTTTTTTTTTTCGATGATCCTTTCCCTAATGCTATGTCGAGCTCTAGTGTGGTGCCGATCGAACAAGGTGAAGGATCTTACCGAAAAAAGATGGTAACAATTCCACATTAATATAATTGATTGTAGTCGTTTATCAAAATGCCGATCAAAATTCCGAATGCGCGAGTTATGCGCGAGTCCGACTCGCACTTGGCCGGTTTTTTAATTATCCATTACAAATAAAAATACAAATTTTTCCTCTTTATAAATAGTAGTGTAGATTTTCTTTTTATTAGGTTTCGGTAGGGGTAGCTTTGTGCTTTCAGTTTTCGGGGTGGTATAAATACACCCGATATTCCGCCTATCTATTTAAAACCCACAATACAAACCGCATGGTTTTAATATGTAGAAAGAGGGTAGCGGTCTGAATACGTCCAATGAATAAATGAAATGTGGACTCGATCCAGGATCGGAACACACGGGTGAGTTCCCATTGCCTGAGCACGAATCACTATCGTATCGTCAAAACGTCAAACTAGATGCTGACAATACGGTAATCGTGCTCAGGTCCCTTTCTCTGCAAACCGATTTCGACTTTATTGACGGATGTGCGATAGATCAGTCAGTAAAACAGTCAGTAACGCAAGAGCTTTATATATTTTGATGAGTTCGAAAACGATTTCGACATTATCCAAACGATACAAAAGTGCTCCGAAATAATTGGCCATACCGCACTCTTAGAAATCGTAGTTGGAAACGATGTGACGTTTGCTCCCTAAATCGTTTTCAAAAGTAGTCTCCAGAGCAAGATTCTATTCAGATCTAAGAGAATGTTTACCTACATGTAAGCAAAAGGTTTTTCTTTTAAGTGCTCGCTTTTTGGCTTAGGCTTTACTAAAACTAGATTGTAATATTATGTAAATTATTTTAAATAATATACACACACATTACTACAATATTATTACATTATTAATATTATATTGTACATTATATTATATCTTTAAACGAGCAATTCTTGTATAATCTGATCTGGAAATGGCTCCAACGATTTTCATGAAATTTAGTATGCAGCTGATTTCGGAGGCGATAAATCGATCTAGCAAGGTTTCATAAAAAAAAAACGTTTTATCCGTGTTTTCAGGCTATGAAATACCGAGCTCATCGGTCATCCAGGTACTTATTTATATCCAAGTACGCTATTACAGAAATAAATGTATCTCCTTGAGGCTTGGATCAACACAAAAACAAAACCACCTGTGTGAAACAACACTGTAGATGAATTCGCGTCGAACTGGCAACCAACCTAGGACTTTATCGCTTAGCTGACAGCTCTCTAATAAGATGAATAAATGTCATAAGCCAAGTGTGAAAAAACCTGTGATCGGTGATCAGAAGTAATTTTTCTACCTCCATGAACTTCAAATATGTCTAAAACAAAAGCCGTCTAAAACAAAAGGAAGTCATGGGAATCGCCTTATTGCTGAAAGGTATGCTTATCCTGTGAGTGGGTGTGATCCATTATCCGACGCGTGGGCCCAAAAACATTAACAAAGGTTACGCAATAAATAAATAACTTTATATACAGGACTAACTTTTGAAGTCTCGCAGTTCAGTGGTAAGTTCTGCGCTGTAAGTTAGATTCCTATCCAGGTAAAATGTTTGTGTGAAGTTCATAAGTGTTTGTTTTGTGTATAACTAATATTATAAATGCAAAAGTAACTCAGTCTGTCTGTCTGTGACGTTATCACGGCCGATTGTGATGAAATTTCATATAGAGATAGTTTAAAGTCTTGAGACGGATCATTTATTTTTTATTTTTAGGTATTTCAAAGTTTTACGATAAAATCGTCAATAAATGATTTTCTGAATCTACGCAGACGAGGTCGCGGTTAAAAGCTAGTGTAGTCTATGTATGCGAAAACAAATGTATAAAAGTATTCTATCAGTGATCTGGTTCCAAAGCTTTGCTAGTTTATGGGTTGATGGCGCCTGTGTGAAATGTCCACGAGTTTTTATTTATTATTTTATCCAATTAACTAGCTGCCCCGTAAGGCCGTGGACTTATGTATACGGTGCGGCGTCGGCCCCCGTGAAAAGGTGTGACGCCGCGCACTCCGAAGGCGCGTCGCCGCGGTTTGAAAAGACGAGCCGCGGAAAGATGCCATGCACGATGCGATGTCTGGTCACACCTTTGTATTAAGTGAAATCCTGAATCTGATTAAATATAAAATTCTAAAATGTTATGTTTGGACGTGCTTCTGACTACCTTCTTTAGCTTTATTAGTACATTAGTACACCCGTGCGAAAGGGCGGACTAGTTTTACATAAGTATGACCGTACTTAGGTGCTCCTAATACAATAAATATTGCAGAACTACGTTGTCTTAGGTATTTCCAGGACATCCGGTCTCGGAGGTCGGACCGGATATGCGAGGGTAGTCCGACGAGAGCTAACGGATGCTTTTAGTCTGAACTTTAAATTCCCAGATGGTTGAAGTTTGGAGTAAAGTCAGGGCCTTCCTGTTTGTAGTATTTAGAATTCCATACGCGACAGTTTGCTACATCGCCGC
The DNA here is from genome assembly GCA_912999785.1 of Hydriomena furcata. Taxonomy (NCBI): domain Eukaryota; kingdom Metazoa; phylum Arthropoda; class Insecta; order Lepidoptera; family Geometridae; genus Hydriomena; species Hydriomena furcata. The sequence continues at coordinate 4,355,335 of OU538842.1, read as the reverse complement.
TTATGAGAATACTAACTGGTTTTCTCACGATGTTTTACTATAAGAGGTCGTTGATGTTTTTTGGAACGAAGTTCCTTATCGCGCGTTGTGAAAGGGGGCTAGACGGAAAAAATTGTTACGAAAAGTTGTCACGAAAAGTTGTCACGAAAAGTTGTCACGACACTTTTTTGCTATAGTATATCTATTAATATATATATCTATTAATTGTGTCGAGGTCGAGGTCGAGGTCGAGGTCGAGGTCGAGGTCGAGGTCGAGGTCGAGGTCGAGGTCGAGGTCGAGGTCGAGGTCGAGGTCGAGGTCGAGGTCGAGGTCGAGGTCGAGGTCGAGGTCGAGGTCGAGGTCGAGGTCGAGGTCGAGGTCGAGGTCGAGGTCGAGGTCGAGGTCGAGGTCGAGGTCGAGGTCGAGGTCGAAGTCGAAGTCGAAGTCGAAGTCGAAGTCAAAGTTGATTCCCCTTCCCTTGTCCCACGTTATTTTGTGAGAACTTCGTTCCATCCGGGTGTCCCTTGACACCTCTCAAGTTTTTTATTTTTTAACTCCCCCTCCCTCTTAATGATCTCTTACGTGGTGAGGTTTAAGACTACCCCCCCCTCCCCCCACCCAAAATCACATACGGAACGATGGTTTCCGTACCATTATCTATAAAAATCGGCAAAAAAACACGTTTGTTGTATGGTAGCCCCACTTAAATATTTATTTTATTCTGTTTTTAGTATTTTTTGTTACAGCGGCAACAGAAAAACATAATCTGTGAAAATTTCAACTGTCCAGCTATCACGGTTTATGAGATACATCGCTGTGACAGACAGATGGACAGTGAAGTCTTAGTAATAGGGACCATTTGCGTACGGAACCCTAAAAACCGATGTTTTAATAGTTGCAAAGTGATTGCTGTTATTTATAGTTCTTTTTGCAACAGAATTGGACGTTGCAAATGAGCGTTCCATTTTAATTGTTAGATTAAATACTTCAGCTGAATTGCAGATAACTCAGATGCAGTCCCATTAGAATCTAATTGCTGGGTTCAAGGAGAATCGTTTGAGACAACAAAGAGGATTAAAAGCTTCGGTTTCCTTAGATTCCGAGGCTGGTATATGACGGTCGTATGTATCAAATAAGTGTTAGTTATGTTCGTAATTATAGTGGAAATAAAGACACAAAAATTAATAATTTGAAACAACAAAGAGAATTAAAAGCTTCGGTTTCCTTAGATTCCGAGGCTGGTATATGACGGTCGTAGGTATCAAATAAGTGTTAGTTATGTTCGTAATTATAGTGGAAATAAACACAAAAATTTATAATTTGAAACAACAAAGAGAATTAAAAGCTTCGGTTTCCTTAGATTCCGAGGCTGGTATATGACGGTCGTAGGTATCAAATAAGTGTTAGTTATGTTCGTAATTATAGTGGAAATAAAGACACAAAAATTTATAATTTGAAACAACAAAGAGAATTAAAAGCTTCGGTTTCCTTAGATTCCGAGGCTGGTATATGACGGTCGTAGGTATCAAATAAGTGTTAGTTATGTTCGTAATTATAGTGGAAATAAAGACACAAAAATTAATAATTTGAAACAACAAAGAGAATTAAAAGCTTCGGTTTCCTTAGATTCCGAGGCTGGTATATGACGGTCGTAGGTATCAAATAAGTGTTAGTTATGTTCGTAATTATAGTGGAAATAAAGACACAAAAATTAATAATTTGAAACAACAAAGAGAATTAAAAGCTTCGGTTTCCTTAGATTCCGAGGCTGGTATATGACGGTCGTAGGTATCAAATAAGTGTTAGTTTTGTTCGTAATTATAGTGGAAATAAAGACACAAAAATACTAATTATTGAAAGGAGAAGACGTCTTTCGGTATAGCTAGAAAAAAAAAACAAAATCAAGACTGTAATCCCCAAGACGAAAGACAACCTCTTAGATTTCCACACCTTAGATCCTTCAAGACGTCTAAACAGGATAGTCAGAGGCACACCCAATCCTTACATTTGGTACCCACATTTTGCAGTAGTTAGCAATCTATAGGCCGCTTTATGGGAATACCTGCTAACTGTTTCCTCACGATGTATTTCTTTATTAGTTTGAGCACGTGTTTGAGCAATAAAAAAAATTATAATACAAAAATCTATAATGTACAGCCAGGATTTGAACCCTCGGTCTTCGGATTGAAAGTCAACGTACCTCCCACTTTGCCAACACGAACCACCTACGGTTACGATCGAGACCATAAAGGAGATTTTATGTATACCTCAACTTTCCAAATGCAAAAAAGGCTTCTTTTTTTTACCTTCTAAGGATATAGGTACTAACAATTTAAAGTTCTTTCTCCTTCGGACAGCGGAGTCTTTGTAATAAGGTCCCGTATTTACCCTTTGGGTACGGAACCCTAAAAACTACGTCTACAAAAATTTTTTTTTTGCTATTCTTAAGGCCCGTATCGTGGGTACCAAAAAAGAGATTCAACAGAAATCTAGAATTATCGAGTACAAGGTAACCCGGCGAACTTCTCTTAGAATTAACAAAATATGTTGTGTTAAGTTCCCGTTCCCGTTACCGTTCCCGTTATAAAAAGTATCCTATGTCCGTCCCCTGGTTCTAAGCTACCTCCCCACCAATTTTTAGCCAAATCGGTTCAGCCGTTCTTGAGTTATAAATAGTGAAACTAACACGACTTTATTTTATATATTTACTAGCAGTCCGCCCCGGCGTCGCACGGGTGTAATAATGATTTTATGGGTAATTTTTTTACACCTTGGGTTACATTATCGAAGTTTTCATACGGATCCCTAATAATTAGACATATGATATTATTGACTTTTTTGTAGATATTGATGTTATCTATAAAACTATAGTACATTACTTTGCTCTATTGTCAATACTTTCTGCAGTAAACGAAATATAAGGACTTTTTTTTGGATTTTTTTTCACACTTACATTATCGAAGTTTTCATACGGATCCCTAACATTTTTGAAAATATAATATAGCCTATGTTCATCAGGGATAATGTTAATTCTAATGGTGAAAGAATTTTTAAAATCGGTCCAGTAGTTTCGGAACCTATTCGTTACAAACAAACAAACAAACAAACAAACAATCAAATCTTTCCTCTTTATAATATTAGTATAGATATAGATAGAAGATTTGAATATAACTTCAAGTGAACGTAGACGCGAGGTTTTCCACTTGAGGGAAAACCAGGTGATATTTTTTTTTGTTCATGCGATTTGTTTAAGGGTTGTTTTTTGTAATCGCTTTCAGCGGTGAAACGGCTCAATTTAGGCTGTAATCTTGCGAAAGTAATTCGGTCTTTGGGATGAGAAGCGACCTTATTATTCGACTCATATAGCTTAGAGCGCCGTTCTGATAACGGCGACAATTCCACAAAATAAACAAATCCCACTTCACGGCGTGTCTCTTACTACCTTTTATAAAGACATCTTCAAGGATCTAAGCGCCTTGAGATCTAAGTGTATGTCTACCGTAATTTGGGATTACAGTTGACATCCTATTTTGTATTAATTTTTCTTTCAAATAAATAATAATAATAAATATTGGCGGACTTTACACACAACGCCATCTAGCCCCAAACTAAGCAAAGCTTGTACTATATATGTACTTTTTTTTTGTAAATACTTACTTTTTATACATATAACACCCAGGCACAGAACAAACATCTATGTTCATCACACAAATGTTTGCCCTGGGTGGGGATCGAACCCACAACCTACAGCGCGGAAGGCAGAGTTACTACCAACTGAACTGTGAGGCTTGTCAAAATATATATGTATATCTCATCATTCTATATGCTCTATCTTCTGCGCTGTTAGTTGTGAGTTTGGTTCTAGAAGATAAACATTTGTTACAACAACGGGAAATTACTCACGTAAATGATAAATTGTCAATGAGGACACCGACAATGTTTCGATTCATCAGTGCGAGACGGCAATGCGAGCAGGGTAGCGCGCGCGTTATGGTCCACTCACCCTGAAGAAGATTCTCTAGATGAATCGAAACATTGTCGGTGTCCTCATTGACAATTTATCATTTACGTGAGTAATTTCCCGTTGTTGTAATAATGTGTAGTACAACTCACGAAAGTTTTGAAAGTGAAATAAACATTTGTGTTGATGTTTTAATATTGAAGGAACGAATAGCGACGACGGGCTTGCAAACTGTCACGTACTAACTGCAAAGTTTGGCATGTGCTATATATAATATAGACGTGCCTCTGACTACCTGCGCCTGGAGATTCAAGAATGTCTACTACAAGTAGGTATTTGGATAGTTAAATCGTGATCCAATATATATTTTCGAATATAATGTTGAAGAACAAAGATTAAATTCAAATGAATATTAATATACTCGTATGTATTTACGATCTAATCCACATCATCATTATCATCATCAAGCAATACAATGATTAATAGACTTAATTATTAAAAAAAAACCAAGATGCGACTGTCAAAAGCACGTCCTTTAATCTTGTTATTCATAAATCTAGGGCAGAAGGAGATACAGGATTTCCTTACTATGAGGAAAATGGGAAAAATAACGCTGTACGGCGAGACGACGCTTTATATCGGACTTATTATACAGGTTGTTCCACAAATAGTGTCGGTAGAGCCTAGTGTCATGTGGGTATAGAGTCAATATATTTTGATTCATTTTCACACTCCATGTAGTCCGTAGTTTTATTGTTAATGATTTGAAATTGTTGTAAATATCAAAATATAAATACTTCTTCAATTGTACCTATTTAGTTGTCTGTAGTTTCTACATGAAATAAATGCAGTTCGTTTTGATTCTCGCTGACGTTTTTATTTTAGGTTATGGGCCCAGATCCATGCAGTAGCAAGTTTATAAGTTTACTAGCTGACCCGTGCCCGCTTCGCTGTGCGTAAGACATTTCTAATACCATCGTTGACTTTTTTGTAGACGTTTTTAAGGTGTACAATACTGTAGTACATTATTTTGATATATCTCGTGGGGTTCAGCCAGCATTTGCAATGTAAGCGCAAAAAAATGTGTTTATTTACGACATCACATTAGAAACCTATAAAATTATCAGTGTTTCTCTACTATATTATGCATGTATTATACATATAAACCTTCCTCTTGAATCACACTGTTTATTAAAAAAAACCGCATCAAAATCCGTTGTGTAGTTTTAAAGATATAAGCAAACATACATACAGACATACAGACGCGGGAAGCGGAAAGCGACTTTGCTTTATACTATGTAGTGATTATTAGTATGGACAAGAGACTGGGTGTTTTACCTCCAGACTGGGGTTTAAACTAAAAACTCTAAAAACTGGCTATTTCTAAAAGTAAAAAAACATGTTTATACGTATTGTCTTACATTTATGGTAAAAATTAAAATGCGTACGTTAGATTCACTATAAATTTGTAAAAAAAATCATGCATGTCTCTCATCACTAAAAAGCTACAAGAAATCGCCAAACAACATCAATCTACAATTATTGGTTACTAAGTTGTTTTTGAACTCCCGCTTAACTCAATTTTAGGTCATCCTGTATAACTAAAAGTCGCGCTTTTGAAGCACGCACCTTAAGTAGATATCGAAATTGTGCTCACCTAATACCATACAGTTTTAGAGTCTACGCGCGTTTGTAGCGATACAGACGCAATGCGCACGCGAGTCAGACGCAGCCTGTAGACCTTGCGTCTGACTCGCGTGCGTAACGCGTCTGTATCGCTACAAACATCGAGTTTAAAAAACAAAAAGGCACTAAGCCAACTGTGTGCGGGCCTCTGGCGACAACCACAAAAGGCATATTTCCTGTAGTTTTCATACATTTCATATGGGCTCGTCGCACACGGTTCGCGTCGGTAACAAAACACGCGATAATATAAAGCTAAAACACTAAAATACAGGGTTATACAACGCCTATTTTGCAAACCATATTAGATTACTAGACGACTAGAAGCTCTAAAAAAATAGTATCACGACTGTATTCCTAAATACGGTAGACATCCTCTCAGATCTTCAGCCACTTAGATCCTTGACGATGTCTAAAGGGGTAGAGGTACGTTCAAAAATTATATGCCGACATTTTGCAGTAGGTAGTTCAGTGCTTGTGCGGCCTGCAAAAAAGTCGCGCTTTTGAAGTACGCACCCTAAGCAGATACCGAAATTGTGCTCACCGGGTTATACCATAAAGTTTTAGGTGACCGGAAGAGAGATAAGTTGACTTATAAGTGGTTTACGTCTCATTAACTTCATTAAAGTTTACCTCAAGAGCAAAAGGGATACTGATAAGAATTTTCGAGTTTTAACTCAAGTTTTTGCTTGAAAATGGGAATGATTGACAAATATTTACCCTAACTATTAAGCTACCCAAGTTTAGGGTAAACTTTAAGTCTGACTGGCCTCACAGCTCAGTTGGTAGTAACTCTGCCGTCTGCGCTGTAGGTTGTAGCTTCAATTTCTACGCGGGACAAAAATGAACATAAATGTTTGTTCTGTGCGTAAATCTATTTACAAAAAAAAGTAGTTCTGGTTTCTATAGTACAAGCTTTGCTTAGTTTGAGGATCTTTATGTATAAAATGTCTACCAATATTTATTATTTATATTTATTTAGTCATAATCTTTTTGTTTTTAAAAATCTCACGTGAGAGTTGATTGACAATCAGTCAGTAAAAAAAAGAAAGGCAAAAAATACGAAGCGAATGAAATGGATTACTCCAAAATAAAGCGTACTCAAAACAATATTTGCTTTACGCTCCGAATACATTTTGTGAAATTACTTCATAAAGAGTTGTCGTTTCGCCTCAATTGTTCCTTTTATTTAAGTGACGAATTGATACGCCTTGACGGGGTTGCAGTGTGGACATACTGCCGAGCCTAGCGCGGTGACGGTGACGCGATGTGTCAAATATATGAAAAGCGCTATCCATAGCCCAATAGACGCCTAATGGCTTCATTTCTTCAAACAATTCTGTCAAAGCGTTGAGGTGTGCGGGTCAGGAGGAGCGATAAAAAAATGTATCGTACAGTATCGTATTGACAACGTATCGTCGAAATGCCAAAATTGACACTTTTAAGAGTGTCATTTGGACGACATTTTGTGCTCAGGCCACATATTGGCCGGTTCAATGTCACAGCCCGCCGCGGGGTGAACCGCGTCGTGAATCGCGCTCGGTGGTTTACACAGAATCTGTAGCTCATAGGTATTGTCTGACAGTATTCACCTTGGATGAGGAATTTAAGCTGTGTGGTCGATGGCGCCATAACTCTACCGTAGACGCAAAAGCGCGTTTCATATGTTTGATACTTCACGCTTGTCGCACCACCGCGCTAGGTTCGTCAGTGTGGACAAACACATGGATGTTGGCACATATTCACTTTACTGTATGTCAAAGAATCTGTTATTTCTGTTATAATAAAAGAGTAACTCGAAAAATTCTGTACATCTACAAAAATGTGTTAAATAACAGGTTTTTTTTAATAAAAAAGACATTGTCTCTCTGTTTGTTTGACCAGGTTTTAATCGAAAAGTACTGTTTTTTTATGGAAGCTATATCATCCAGTAACTTAGAGTTCTAGAAGTGACCGAAGGTATATTCTATTTTTATGATGCCATCTCTATCATCTATACTTAGAGTCACATGTACCTAAATAATGGTGAACATTTCACACATCGTCACCTAGTCCCAAACTAAGCAACTGCTTGTACTATGGGAACCAGATTACTGATAGAATACTTATACACTTTTTTTTGTATAATAATAAATATAAATGTATTATAATGCTTTACAAATAAATATATCATAATTATCATTGATTGGTAACTTAATTTGAAGTACAGTTTTATAATTAGTGGTTTACTAGCCCCCACACTATGATACTTTATAACTTTATAACACCCAGAACAAATATCTGATATTCACACAAATGATTGTCCCGGGTGGGATTTAAACCTACAACATACAGCGCAGAAGGTAACTCACTACCAACTGAGCTGTGAAGCCAGTCAATTGTCAAGTTGTCATTCCAATTCAATTGTTCGTGACGAATTGATTCGCCTTGAAGGGTTTGGATGTTAGCTCATATTCACTTTGCTGTGTGTCAAAAAATCTGTTATTTTATCTATACTAATATTATAAAGAGGAAAGATTTGATTGCTTGTTTGTTTGTTTGCATCGAATAGGCTCCGAAACTACTAGACCGATTTAAAAAATATTTTACCATTAGAATCCTACATTATTCCTGATAAACATAGGCTATAGAATATTTTCAAAAACGTTAGGGATCCGTATGAAAACTTCAATAATGTAACCCAACGTGTGAAAAAATAACCTTATATCGCTTACGCTGCGGAAATTATTGACAATTGAACAAAATAATGTACCATAGTTTTATAGAAAACATCAATAACTACAAAAAAGTCCGTGATACCATATGTCTAACTATTAGGGATCCGCATGAAAACTTCGATAATGTAACCCAAGGTGTAAAAAAATACGTGCGATGCCGGAGCGGACTACTAGTGTGTTAATATAATATGTTAATATATATTTCGCCTGCTACTCAAATAAATTCATAAGTATTAGAGAACATTTTGCACAGCGCTATCAAAGTCAAGGTTAAAGTCAAAAGATATAAAAAAACCGGCCAAGTGCGAGTCGGACTCGCGCACGAAGGGTTCCGTACCATTATCTATAAAAACGGCAAAAAATCATGTTTGTTGTATGGGAGCCCCCCTTAAATATTTATTTTATTCTATTTTTAGTATTTGTTGTTAGAGCAGCCACAGAAATACATAATCTGTGAAAATTTCAACTGTCTAGCTATCACGGTTCATGAGAGATACAGCCCTGTGACAGACAGACGGACAGACAGACAGACAGACGGACAGCGAAGTCTTAGTAATAGGGTTCCGTTTTTACCCTTTGGGTACGGAACCCTAAAAATAAAAAGCCATTTATTCTACTACAATTTCCTAATTACATTTAGCATGCATGAAATTAATTATAATTATAAAATCACAATACATTAGTTACCTAGTCAAGAAACTGAAAAAAATATATAAAATAATAAATAGGATCACGACTGTCATCCCCAAGTACGGTAGACATCCTCTCAAATCTCCAGACGCTTAGATCCTTTGAGGATGTCTAGTGGGGGTAGGCAGAGGCACGTCCAAACATTATATTTGGCACATGCGCACATTTTGCAGTAGTTATAATTCCATACGTGACAGGTTGCAGGCTTGTACAATTCAACTTACTTTTAGGGTTAATTCAGATATTCACTGAACAATATGCAAAGCAATTTATTTACCTAAACTATATTCCCATTGAAGATAAATATTCAAGTTTACTTACATAACACCGCCTTTGACACCCGGATAACCTTTCTCGGACGTATTGGGTCCTTTATACCCGGGTACTGAGCTTAGACGCAAATACAATGATTTCGAAACTACGGAATATTAAAAAAACCTTTTTTGTAGCACTTAGAATATTACAACCACCAAGTCGTGGTCGTTGCCTGATTTTTGGGGTTCCGTACCCAAAGGGTAAAAACGGAACCTTATTACTAAGACTTCGCTGTCCGTCGGTCTGTCTGTCTCATGAACCGTGATAGCTAGACAGTTGAAATTTTCACAGATTATGTATTTCTGTTGCTGCTATGACAACAAATACTAAAAACAGAATAAAAAAAATATTTAAGGGGGGCTCCCATACAACAAACATATTTTTTTTGCCGTTTTTATAGATAATGGTACGGAACCCTTCGTGCGCGAGTTCGACTCGCACTTGGCCGGTTTTTTTTAGTCTTGATCTCGAGAAACAGGCGTAGCTCCACCTAGCTTCTAAATCGTTTCAAAGTAATCCTTATATTTTACTAGCCGACCCGTGACAGACTTTGCCCTTCTCAATATTCAGTAATCGCATAGGAAAAAAACACTTTCAGGAAACATTACATTTTTTCCCTTAAGACGCTGCCAGTCGACGATTAGGTATTTTTGTTCGAAACGAAAAAAGAAATACTTGTGAACAAGCCACATCTCCTATTTGATAATGTATAGTATATGTGAATAAAGATGTACCCATCTTTAATCACTTCGATAAATAATCCTACCGACCGCTGCAATGATGACAAACACACGTCCGCACGTGGTCCGCCTTAGCTTTTCGAATAAATTAATGATATAAATTATGTATAATTACTTATCAAAAATCTATCCTAATAGAAATCTAGATCTACATATTACCTATCTTTAACAATAAATCACAAGTTGATTTTAATAGTAGGTATATAAAATATTTCGATCATAAATTCTAAAACGTATCATTTTGAAATAATATTTTTATCGTGAAAAGTTTCTGCTATTATGTTTTCAGCTTAATAGAAATCTAGGTAGGAACCTGAAGTAATATACTTATAAAAATAGGAGATGTGGTTTGTTCAGAAGTATTTCTTTTTTCGTTTCGAAAAAGAGCAATCAGCGACTGGCAGCCTCTTAAATACTTGTCCTGATAGATTAAATTACGCATTTTGGTAGAATGCGTATCATTCAGTAATCAAAACTAATGTCAGATTTGATTGACTGTGTGTTGACTATTGTCTAATTAGACTTGTGGGGAGTTGAAAATATGTTTGTGAAAAAGGTGCCGTGGTTTTCCGAGAAACGACAACCATCAAAATGTCATCAATTGTAATGGTTTTGTGTCTGTATAATGTCTTGTTTTTGTCTATACTAATATTATAAAGAGAAAATAATTGATTGTTTGTTTATTTGTTTGCATCGAATATTATGTATAATTATTATAAATAATATTAATAGTAAATATAATATTAATATTAAGAATATTAAAACTAAGTTTTGGAGAATATTAAAAAAAAACTGGACCGATAAAGAAAAATATTTTACCATTTGAATTCTACATTAACCCTGATGAACATAGGCTATAGAATATTTTCAAAAACGTTAGAGATCCGTATGAAAACTTCGATGATTTGCCATACAATCATTGATACACCGACGCGGGGCGGACCGCTTGTTGTACATAAACTAATAAAAACTCTCGCGACTTTGTTTACGTGAAATTGTTTTCAAACAGACTTCAACCACCTGCATGCCCTTAGGGGTTAAAATTTAATATACTAACTAACTAACTAATTATCAAGGAAAGTCAAATAAAAAGTTGTAATAAGAAAAATAAATCATAGATAGTTTTGTTGTTTGAAAATTTGTAAAATCACTAATGAATACAATAAGATAAGATAAGAAGACATCTATGTCTCTTGCGTTACTGACTGATTGACTGACTGTGGTATCATTTATCAATGCAGTTTTGTTGCTATACATTTTAAAAATCACTAGCAAATACAATAAGATAAGATAAGATAAGAAGACATTCTCTAAGTCTAAGTCTAGTCTAGTCTAACTCTTGTGTTACTGATTGACTATTAATGCACAGCCTAAACCACTTGTCCTAGTAACTTGAAATTTGGAGGGTGCATTCCGATTGGTGTTTAGGGGTGCACTAAGAAAAGGTATCCCGAAACTCAACCCCTAAGGTCGAAGTCGCGACGGTTTAAAGTTATGTACTACGGACCTTTTAATTGCTTTTACGGTTATTAGTTATATTCATGTTCTCTAGATCACAAATTGTTATGTTTGCTCTTTGAATACCGAGATTGCGCTAAATGTAGCAATTTAGTCCGTCTTTGTGGAAGTACTTTACATAAACAAATTCATGGTTCGTTTGAATTCCCGGTATAAAACGCTTTAACACACCCCCGGATACTAAATAAACATGTAGAAAATTATTTGCCTATTTTTTTTCTACTTTATATCTACAGCGGGACCGTACACTGCCAAATAAATAAATATTCATGGCCATTTCACTCAGCGCCACCTAGCCCCAAAACAAACAAACTTTGTACTGGAAACTGATAATATACTGGATTGCAATATTAATACAAATATGTAACACTAGCCGACCCGTGACAGACGGTGTCCGGTCAAAATTTCAATAATAGCATAGAGTAACGCACTTTGCTATAATGACTGATGTCAACACTGATATTACATTTTTTGCATACCAGTGCCATCTATACCAAAATTATAATTTTTGCGTTTTTTTTATTATTTCGGGGATGTTTTTTGTAAAGTAGTCTATTTTTTATTCGGGCGTTATATCTACATCTACAGCTAATTTTAATTTAATCCGTTTTGTCGTTTAGGCCTGATTGATGCACAAACATATATACAAACTCACAAACTTTCACATTGATAATATTATTAGGATTATATTTAATATTTTATTAGATAAGTATTAGATGTTATTTACTTATAGAAATACAAAAGAACTAGTTCAGCTATCTAAAAACCGTTACAAACAGTCTACATATAAAATTATCAGCTATATAAAATATAATTACGATTAAAAAAAATTGTGTGTGTCAGCTCCGACGCACGACTGGAGTTTACCAGATCGTGCGCAGAGCGTACCCCCACTATAAGATGTTTTGCCATTAGTAAGAGTGAGAGAAAGCATTATAACATATAGGCAAAGTAAGGGTACACACTACCCACGATCTAGCTGCACTGCTCACACCAAATTAGAAAGTTGCGCACCAAAAACGTAACGAGGTCATTCGTTCAGTAGATTTTACACCTCACATTTTTCTCATACCGGGCGCCTTATATCAAAAACCAATTCTTAAGGAGTGAACTCCAAAAAAACTAAACACAAAACGAAACGATTTCGATCAATCGAAAAGTGAAACTAGTGTATTTGAAGAGCCAACTTTGGAAAATAAATTATGCATCGAGAAAAATTTCACCAATCGTGTTTCTGTCTATAATTTATCTAGATTATATCCTTTTGTTATATTTGTCATGAAAAACAAAACTGTATGTTTTGTGGTTATTGAGAAAAAACGATTTTGCATTCATCGAAAACATTTCAAAAAAACAAGTGTGTTGAAAATCGAAACAATGCGCACGGCCTTAAAACTCTGTTGAGGAGTTTTTAGGACAGCCGAAAGCTTTCATCGTGACTTAGCGCTTTCCACATTGTTTGGATCAAGCTAATCGAACCTTCTTACATAAATAATCCATAACCTGCCAAACTTTTCATTTTCCCCGGAATTTCGATGGAACTTGACTTTTTTTCGCTACGGGAACAAAGCTACGTTCAAACAGACTCGAAGGCGGTCGTGGGTTAAACCCGACTGGATGTTTTTGAGAAAAATACATTGCGCATTAAAGTAAAAACAGTTAGTATTCTTATAAGCGGCGATTGGTTTGTAACCTGTCATGTATGGAATGCTAACTACAGCTATGTGGGCCTTTTCCGAATGTTGTTTGGACGTGCCTCTAACTATCTCTTTTAGACATCTTCAAGGATATATACGCGCATGGAGATCTGAGAAGATAATATATAATAAGATAATACCTTACTTGTCGTGATCCTATTGGACCAAGTCAAGCAAAATAACACATATTTTGAGGGGCAGGCCACGAGCGTCATGCATTAGCGGTTTTGATGCGTCGGTTGGTAACGTGACAACGCGATGTACAAGTCTCTCTGCAATATACCAAAGCATCATGCCATGCATCAGCAGAATCAGCAGGTTTGCTGCGTCGGTTGGTAAAGTGACAACGCGATTTATAAGTCTTTGAAATATACCAAAGCATTATGCCATGCATCATTGACGTTGCTGCGTCGGTTGGTAACGTGTAACAAACTGCGGAGTCCATTGGCGATGATCTGTATTCCGCCAGCGCCCGTTTGTCCCTCCAGTTTCTTAAGCCTGCGACACGCGTTGCTGATTTGGTGCAAGTTATAAGCTCGCGCGCACTATCAGGTGCGCGAGTAATTAAATATTGGTAAACATTTGTACACATCGCCTTATGGTGCCGAACTAAGCAAAACTTGTACTATGGGAACCGTTTCTATCGTATTAATACTATAAATCTAAAAGTTTGTGAGGATGCGTGTAAGATTGGATGTTTGTGGATTTGAATGAAAGTTGGTATATATATAGCTAATATTCTGGAATAAAATATAGGATCTATTTATCTAGATCGTCGCGGGCGCAATATGTCCATACCTTACCCTGACCCCTTACCTTTTACAGAATATGAAATGAAATTAAACGAAAAAACATATATTTGCAACAGCAACACATACGATAGATAACTTTATGAAAAAATATTATATACAAACTAAAATAAATGTGCAACTGCTACAAAAAGGCCCTATCTCAGCATATGCAGGGTGTGAACTGTGAACGCTCAAGTATTAGTAGTAACCGCTATCGCTCATGCTATAAACCACAAACGGAATAGTCTTGGGATGCAAATCCCACGTCTACCTTACTTGGACAACGGCAAGCTCTCTGTTTTAATGAACCGAACTAATCTCCGCATTTACATTTTTTTTAAAAGCACGACACGCTTTTATGCATAATTTTATGTCTATTATGTAGTTTTTTTCAGGTGTACTTATCAAAGTGTTAAAAGGTATTTATTTAAATATAATTATTGAAAAACTAAATAAAAAGGTGTTGGCGGAGTGGGAGGTACCTCGACATACAATCTGAAGGTCGTGGTTTCTAATCCCGGCGTGCATCAATGGATTTTTCTATTTGAAAAAATTATATGCGCAAAACACGTGCCCAAAACGGTGAAGGAAAATATCGGAAACCAGTTAGTATTATTATAAGCGGCGATGGGCTTGCAACCTGTCACGTATCGAATACTAAAAACTGCAAAATGTGGGCATGTGCCATGCCTCTGACTACCCCCACTAGACATCTTCAAAGGATCTAAGATGATGTCTACCGTAATTGGGGATTACAGTCGTTATCCTATATATTTAAATATATAAACAAAACCGACTTCAAGTTTATAAATAAAAATTGTTCCCGTTCCCGTTTTCAGACACGATTGTATACTGAAACTGAAACTGAACTGTGAGGTAGGTAGATGCATTTGGTGCACACATTTTATTTTGTTTATATTCTTAACAAAAGCAACAAAGATGCGCTCGTCCAATCAAACATATACCGACATAACGTGTTGCTAGAATTTATGAAGATTGAATTCTGGCGTTCGGAGCGTCCGAGAAAATAAATATATTATGGTTCGAATAAATGGAGATTGATAGAGTTGCAATTTTATAGCGTATCTAGCCGGCATGTGGATACGCGATACGTGACAACAAAGGTTCTGTACTTAGTAGTATGGTGGAAAATAATTGATATTAACTTATTTGTTACTAGCTATGGTAGCTACGAAATGAAATGTTGTCTATACTAATATTATAAATGCGAAAGTAACTCTGTCTGTCTGTTATTTCGGCCAAACCGCTGGGCCAATTGTCATGAAATTTGATATAGAGATAGTTTAAAGACATGAGATGAATTTATGCTACTTTTATTATCCAAAAAAATATTTTTTTTTTTCAATATTTTACGATTAATTCGTCAAAAATTGATTTTCTAAATGTACGCGCACGAAGTCGCGGGTAAAAGCTAGTAATACTATAAAGAGGAAAGATTTGTTTTTATTTATGTTTGTAACAAATAAAATTAAAAAGAACTGGACCAATGACAGCGCTCGACATATTCAAACTCGAATATTTGAGCGCTGTCATTGGTTGGCTCCACACAGCTTCAAACAGCTTAGCGTAGATGGAAACTCAACCTAATAGAGGTAGTTAGAGGCACTTTCAAACATTAGATTTGGCACATGCCCACATTCTGCAATAGTTAGCAATCCACACGTGACAGAATACTATAAATAAATAAATATTAGTGAACATTTTTACACAGCTAGATAACTAGATAACTGATAGAATACATTACATGTATACTTTTTTTTTGTAAAAATATACATACGATAAATACTAACACCTAGACACAGAACAAACATCTATGTTCATCACACAAATATTTGCCCTGGGTGGGGATCGAACCCACAACTTACAGCGCTGAAGGCAGAGTTACTACCAACTGAGCTGTGAACTATAACTGTAAGGTGTATAAAAAATCTCTAAGAATCTCTCTAAAAATCCTTAAAGATGTCTAATGGTAGCCAGAGGCACTTCCAAACATTAGATTTGGCACATGCCCACATTCTGTAGTAGTTAGCATTCCACACGTGACATAAAACGATAACCTGTAAGGTGTATAAAAAATCTTGCGCACTATTCTCACAGAATCTGTCCGACCCCGCCAAAGCAGTATTTCTCTTTTATTTCAATTATAATCCCAAGACTTGTTGAATAACGTATAGCGCTATTAAAATGCTATTGCACTATGCACGCTTGGAGTTGAACCAAAAGAGGTGGACAGATTCAGAACTGTTGTAAATGGGGCAAAATTTAAAATAAAAAAATAGGATCACTACTGTAATCCCCAAGTACGGTAGACATCCTCCCAGATCTCCAGACTCTTAGATCCTTTGAAGATGTCTAGTGGGGGTAGTCAGAGGCACGTCCAAACATTATATTTGACACATGCCCACATTTTGCAGCATTCCATACGGCAAAATTGACTATCTATTATTAGCAGCTATTAGTGGCAACGGATGCTATCTATCACGTATGAAATGATAAACTTAAAAGTCGCATTTGCACTAAGGGACATAGAACACAAGCATTCTATACATGTCGCGCGACGTCGCACGGGATACGGATGGGACTGCCGAGGGACACGTAGATAGCGTCTGTGCCGCGACTCGTAGATGTTGCTTGCGATGTCGGGCGATATCCCGCGCGAGGACGCCCGTAACGTAGAATATGATTGTTTTTTCTTCTGGCCCGACCCCGCATGAAGTGGGGTAAGGGCAAGATGATAATTATCAAATTGATGTTTAGATGTAAACAGAGAAAGGTTCAAAACTTCAAAGTGAATAAAAAATAAAAACGCACAGGTTATATTTTGCCCCACCAAAATAGCTTCTGAGTACGTGAAAATAAGCACGCGTTTTGCGCAGCAATTGACCTGCAGGCGACCACTTCTCACAACTGCATAAGAATAGAATGCGATTGTGGCATAAATGCCGTGATTTTATAAAATAAAAAATAAAATAAATAGGATCACGACTGTAATCCCCAAGTACAAGACATCCTCTAAGATCTCCAGACGCTTAGATCCTTTGAAGATGTCTAGTGGGGGTAGTCAGAGGCACGTCCAAACATTGAATTTAGCACATGCCCACATTTTGCAGTAGCTAGTATTCCATACGTGACAGGTTGCAAGCCCATAGGCGCTTATAAGAATACTAACTGGTTTCCTCACGTCATTTTAATATTAACTTATACATCAGAATAACACATAATCTACTTTGTATCCAGGTACCATCCGTGTGAAGCCGGGGCCAGCAGCTAGTATATAAATATATATATACACGTCGACTTGAGAACTTCCTACGTATTTCGTCGGTTAAAAAAACGTTCTATTTGAAGATCGCAGATTTGTATTCCGGTGCATAAAGTATTAATCTGTTATTCATAGCTTCTTGGCGACGCGAACAACTATTAATGATCTGGATCAGTTAAGCTATCTATAAACTGTTTAAATGATGCAAGGGATTTAGTCGTTCTGTGTTATGTGACTATTGTGTTTTAGTTATAGTGTTTCATAATTTTACTAGCTGTATCCATGCGACTTCGTTCGCATTCAATATTATATCTATATCTACTATCTAAAAGAAAGTAGGGTTTGTTACAACACTTATAACTCAAGATCGGCTGAACCGATTTGGCTGAAAATTGGTGGGGAGGTAGCTTATAACCAGGAAACGAACATAGGATACTTTTCAATGGGAACGATACGAAGTTCGCCGGGTAAGCTAGTATTATATATATCTATGTAGATAAATATAATTATATAGTTACAAGTCGACGCGTATATATATATTTTTTTTTATAATTTAAGTTCTAGATAACGTAGAAAAATATAATATACATCCGGTATTTTCTAGAACCATAAGCTACCAGATGATATAGCTTTCATGAAAATTGGTTCAGTCATAAGACAAAGTATACAAATAAAAAATTGGTCATGTAATTTAAGGTTTTGTTTATTCATGTATATACTTTTTTGATAAATACATTCTTAAATACTGTTTAACACCTAGACACAGATTAAACAACCATGTTCATCACACAAATGTTTGTCTCGGGTGGGAATTGCATCCACAACCTTCAGCATAGAAAAAAAAACCAGCCAAGTGCGAGTCGGACTCGCGCACGAAGGGTTCCGTGCCATTATCTATAAAAACGACAAAAAAATCATGTTTGTTGTATGGGAGCTCCCCTTAAATATTTATTTTATTCTGTTTTTAGTATTTGTTGTTAGAGCAGCCACAGAAATACATAATCTGTGAAAATTTCAACTGTCTAGCTATCACGGTTCATGAGATACAGCCCTGTGACAGACAGACAGACAGACGGACAGCGAAGTCTTAGTAATAGGGTTCCGTTTTTACCCTTTGGGTACGGAACCCAAAAAAACGTCAATCTACACTACCAACCAAGTGAGCTGCGAGACCAGTCATGCTTATAAGCTTGTGTCCACACTGTGAGCCTAGTGCGGTAGCGGCGACGGGCGCAATGTTTCAAACCATCGATCACATAGCCCAATAGACGCCTAATGGTTTCATTTCCTTAAGGTGATAAGTGAAATTTTTGACTTTTTTTTTGGGCTGAGTCTACCCGGATAAGACGGAAAAAGTGATAAAACTGCATTATCTTGAAAACCATCATATTTAAAAAGAAACTTTCTGTAATTTACTTGGCTATTATCTTATTATCTAACGAATTATATAAAAATGAACTGTTTAGCTATTCACAGTTTTGATTAAAAACAAAAATAGTGTTTTTGAAGAGCCAACTTTGGAAAATAAATCTATCGAGAAAAGTTTCACCAATCGTGTTTCTGTCTGTAATTTATCTAGATTAGATCCTTAAGTTATCTTTGTCATAAAAAACTAAACAATATTTTTTGCAGTTGTTGAGAAAAACGATTCTGCATTTATCAAAAACATTTATTACTCGTCTTAAACAAATAATTCAGTCAAATCGTTGAGGTGTGCGGGTCAGGGGGAGCTGTAAAAAATGCATTCTGCTGGCCGGTTCAATGTTACAGCTCGCTGTGGGGCGCGTCGTGAATCGCGCTCGGTGTCTTAAATCAGCCTTTATAATATGTTGTTTGAAAGTGTTCGCCTTGTATGAGGAGTCTATAGGCTGTGTAGTCGATGTTTCAAACGTATTATGAAACGCGCCATTACTGCAGTGTGGACGCAAAAGCGCGTTTCATATGTTTGATACTTCGCGCCCGTCATCGCCACCGCGATAGGTTCGGCAGTGTGGACAAACATTAAGACGTACGAGTATGTACACAAACACAATGTAATCGGAATAGATTTGGCTAATAATTGTCAATAGATTTACGAATACTGTTTCGTATTATTTCAATAGGCGACAATGTTATAGCAGGCCATATTGTCGGCATGTGCCAAGTTAATAAAGATGTCTTATCGTTTTATCGATATCTACACTGGTTATTGTTTAATATACACTAGCCGACCCGTGACAGACGTTGTCCTGTCAAACTTTAATAGCATAGGAAAAAGCAATTTCAACTTCGACGAACTTACGAATATTGGTAGAATGCGTATAATTCATTAGTCAAAACTGCGTTGCTATGACAACTAAATGTTTTTAGTCTGTGATGTCAGATTTGTTGCACACCAACGCCATCTATACCAAAATCATCAAATCAGAATCAAATCATCCTTTTTGCGTTTTTTTATAATTTAGGGGTTGTTTTTTGGATTATAAGTTCCCCCTTTATTTATTCTGTTTTTTTTATTTTAAACATTATCACAAACTTTCGCATTTATTATATTATTAGGACTAGCTTCGGCCCTGGATACAAATTTGCCTACATGTTTTCTTGTATTTTATTTAGTAAAGTAGCTATACTAAAATCATCCCTCTTGCGTTTTTTATCATTTTGGGGATGTTTTTCGTATTTTAAAGTAGTCTATGTTTTATTCGGGTATTATATCTATACATCTAAAGCAAATTTAGATGAAACTTTACAGTAATTTAGCTTATACATCAGAACAACACATGGGCTACTTTTTATCAAGTTACCATGCGGGCAAAGCCGGGGTGAAGCTAGTATTACATATATCCAGCGTTAGCAAACAGTACAGTAGGTAGGTTCATTTTGGCAGGATGGTTATCAAGTGACTTTTAGGGCATCTTCGATTTTATCTTTATTGGCACAGAGTTGGTTTTGCTTTATCACGTAATTTAAATCTATGGCGTAGTTTCCGAAGATGCCGACTTATGCAAACAAGACGCGATCTTTAGATGATATTCTTTGATATTAAAAAAAACGGCTGTCATTTCATTATTTTATTATGGACCTACTTATATTATAAATTTAAGAAATAAAGAAAGATATATAATATAATATATAATAAAATCCCCCCCATTATAATATATAATAAAATCCCCCCCATTATAAAAAATGAAAATAGGCCCCATATTTTTAAAAATGTTTTGAAAAAATACTTAGTTAAGAATAGTTTTTACTCATTGAACGAGTTCCTAGATGAAACATGATTTTTTTTTAGATAGGTATTAGTTTTAAGTTTTTAATTTTGTGTAATTAACGCGCCTAGCGGTTTAATTTAAAATATTGTTGTGCCCTTACAGGGTTTATGTTTGAAACTACCTACATTACCTACACCATTGTAACAACATAAAGTACAATAAACAATTTGAATTTGAATTTGAATTTGAAAAAACATTTATTTGCTACAAAACAAGCACAACACTTATTACGTAATTAGCTAATCTTTACCGCTTTTTTACTTGACTTGGCGGGGGCACTGCCGTGCCCCAAGATAAAATACTTTTTATCCACGAGCAGAAAGCCACGAGCCGCTTTGCTTATGAGCAAAGCCGCGAGCGAAAGCTCTTATCTATTTTGGCGTTAATAGTTATTTGTTATACAAGAGTGCAAAGTTGCTTTTTAACCGCGTGTTCTATTTTGATGACCGAGCAAGCAAAGGATTCTAAATTAGAATCCTGAGCGTTAGCGAGGGAATCAAAAGAGCACGAGGTGAAAAATCTTTGCACTCGAGTGCAACACGTAACTTTTCATTCAACCTCAGCGAGGAAATGACTAAATGCAAAAAAAAAACGTTTACAATCACAAGATAGGTACTTTTATTTCAGTTTAGGTATTAACTACTACATTATGACAAAGAAAGAACCGCGTAAAGAACCGCGTACAAAGCAAATTGAAAAAAGAACACCAAGAAGGTTCCGAGTCTGAGTTTTTAACAAATTAAAAAAAAGTTGTATGATATATTCGGCACCATAGAGGTAGTAGTAAATAGGTTTAATTATTTTTTTAATTCACAAACTTAGTGCACACGATGTTCTAAATTCAATTTACTTTATCCTCTAGAGAATAACAACGGCTTTTGCACTCAGATATTGAAGAGCAAAAATACTCTTTCCGAGATGGTGGGATGAAAAAAATATTTATGGTTTTCATAGCTTTGTTCTTTCCGTGATCTATAGCCAAAAAATACCGTCTGTCGTTCTGTATGAAAGAAGCAAAGGTCGGGTAGCCGGAAGTAGCTGACATCTTTGATGCTATTTCAGCTGATCTGATGTACTTACTTGTGCCTAGATATTCACTTTAGATTTTTACACGGGTTTTTGTCACCTTTAATTTATTTTCACGTAAAAACCCGTGTAAAAATCTTTACGTCTCTAATCACGATAGTTTGAAAAATAATTGTGCCTATATTATTCCGAATTATATCGGTTTTTAAAATTGGAAAAAATGACTATTTTCATTATTCACTAGCCGACCCATGACAGACGTTGTCCTGTCAATTTGTAATAATCGCATATAAAAAAGCAATTTCAGGTAACTTCCAATTTTAAACTGATAAAAAAAAATTACGAATTTTGATAGAATGCGTACTTTGCGTATCATTCATTAGTCAAAACTGCGATGCTATGACGGCTAAATGTGATGTCAGATTTTGTGCATACCAACGCCATCTATACCAAAATCATCCGTTTTGCGTTGTTATCATATGTCTAACTATTAGGAATCCTTAATAAAACTTCGATAATGTAACCCAAGGTGTAAAAAAATTAGCAATGAAATCATTATTACACCCGTGCGACGCCGGGGCGGACTGCTAGTATAATATCATTAGGATTAAAAAAATGCTATTTTCAAACGATGAAAGAGGAAGATTTTATACACATACACGGCATATCTTTTTATTTGGTGATCCGATTTAGATGATTTTTAGGGTTTCGTAGTCTACAAGAAACCCTTAAGTATAGATTCGACATGTCCATACCTATACCTCGAAAAATTTTGAGTCAAGGTAGAGTCGAGAATACAACTAAGAATATGGGGATAAATATAATTAGTGTTTTGGCCATTTATTGGTTTACTTGTTTACAACCTTGTACAATATAAGTATCCTTATACTTATCCCTTGTTAGTGTAAGTTAGTTTGGTGTTAAACAAACTAACTTGTACCCAAAAACTTGTACTACACGTTCCAAGAGTGTGTGTGACAAGTCTCACTTTGCTTTAACACAGATAAGGTGTTTTTCGGCATGTAACAAGCTGCAAAAGTTTTCGGAATTTAGGAACGATTTTACGAAGAGTTTTTTTAATAAAATAATAATAAAAAAAAATAGGATCACGACTGTACTCCCCAAGTACGGTAGACATCCTCTCAGATCTCCAGACGCTTAGATCCTTTGAAAATGTCTAGTGGGGGTAGTCAGAGGCACGTCCAAACATTATATTTGGCACAGGCCCACATTTTGCAGTAGTTAGCATTCCATACGTGACAGGTTGCAAGCCCATCGCCGCTTATAAGAATACTAACTGGTTTCCTCACGATGTTTTCTTCACCGTTTTGAGCACGTGTTTTTGATGCGCATATAAATTTTTCGAACAGAAAAATCCATTGATGCACGCCGGGATTCGAACCCACGGCCTTCTGATTGAAAGTCAAGGTACCTCCCACTCGTTTTTTTTAACCGATGGAAAAAGAGGATGTGTTCAATTTGTTGCCTTTGGTGGTGGACCGTGCATATCCTTTTACCTGGTGACCTGATTTTGATGTCTTTTTAGGGTTCTAGCACCCTATTACGAAGACTTCGCTGTCCGTCTGTCAGTCTGCCCGTCTTTCTGTCCATCTGACTGTCCGTCTGTCTGTCACAAGGCTGTATATCACGAACCGTGATAGCCAGACAGTTGAAATTCTCACAGATTACGTATTTCAGTTGCCGCTATAACAACAAATACGATAAACAGAATAAAATAAATATTTATGTTATGGCTCCTATACAACAAACGTGTTTTTTTGCCGTTTTATAAAGATAATGGCACGGAAACCATCGTGCGCGAGCCCGACACGCACTTGGCCAGATTTTAATTTATATTGTGAAAGAACAGTCCAAAGTTCAGATCATTTAGAATCGTGATAAAATTTAATTTAGTTCAATTTATTTTTATTTATATTTCATTGCGAATATTTCATTTTCATATTCTTATAAGTCTCTATACTTAATTTTGAATACAAGAGAATCTAATGAGTACCTTTTTTTTCATCAGCAGAATGCAAAATGCAAAATCCGGAAGTGAACACTCACCCCAAAAGGTCATCAACGATTCGATTAAATATTTATAAAACCGCTAATGAAAACCCGATTCGATGTAGCGCTACCTGAAACTTTAATGCTAGGCCACTGATTGACAGTGAGCGATTTGTAGAAACACCAGTTGTAGACAGAAGTGAACTGGGGCATTTACCTTAAAAAGAAACCAATTTAAAACTATATATATCAAAAAACAATAGATTTTCTGTTCGACAAATTTATAGCGTGCTTATTAAAAACCATCGTGAGGAAACCAAGCGGCGATGGGCCTGCATCTTGTCACGCGTGGAATGCTAACTACTGAAAAAATGTGGGCATTGTGCCAAATATGCCCCTGACTACCCTTTTCTATATATTCAAGGTTCGAAGCGCCTGGGGATCTGAGAGCATGTCAACTGTACTTGGGGATTATAGCCGTAATTCTATATATTCCTATATTTTTGCTATATTGAAAAGTCAAATCTGAAAAACGATAACTTTAAATATCTCTAGTATCATGGGAATAAACCAAGCAAATTTGTTTAATAATTATGGAGCAACCTGTATTTTTAAGACAGCTCCTTATTATTTAATTATCGCAGCGAAATGGTTCCCTCAGACACCATTAGCGCCATTATTTCCGCGGGCATTTTTGCTACATTCTGTATCAAAGCAGACGATGGGGTCCTAATGGATCCCACACAACAGAGGTCCTACCACGGCACATTTATTTAATAGATGTCGTTTTAAAAATGAGTGTAAAGGGAAATAAAGTATTTTGTTTTTGGTAAAAACCATTTTCTTCTCTTCTTTTTTTCTGTTAATTTTTATATAATGTGTTTAATTTTTATAATTTATTTATCATATTTATCATTTGTTGTTTCTTTTATTGGGGTAAAGTAGCTTCCCGTTTGTGCTGGTACTAGTACCAGCACAAATGGAAAAATAATATAAATAATGAATCTATAGAGATTCATTATTTTTTTACCTTAGGTCCTTATATCTGCAGAAAAGTCTTGATTTATATAGGTACTTTGTTATAACAGTATGAATTATGATAGATAGAGGTGACCATGTACTTATGATATATTTTCAATTGAAAGTGAACCTTACTGTTACCGTTTTGAGTTTGATTTTGAGAAGCTGAGATGTGTTACCATTGTAACTCAGGAGGATTGTCATGTCTTAAAAGTGGAAAGATTTGTACTATCTTATTTCCTGTAGAAAGTATGTCATTATTGCTGGGCAAGCCACTCCATCTAAACATGTCCTAGATACTATAGCGTCTCGTTAGTGAATAAATAATGGTAAAGAAAATAAATTGTATTATGTAGTAAGCCGTGTTGGCCGAGTGGGATGTACCTCGACTTTCAATCTGAAGGCCGTAAGTCCGAATCCCGGCGTGCATCAATGGATTTTTCTGTTCGAAAAATGTATATGCGCCTCAAAAACACGTGCTCAAAACGGTGAAGGAAAACATCGTGAGGGGGGCATGTGCCAAATATAATGTTTGGAAGTGCCTCTGACTACCCCCACTAGATATCTTCAAAGGATCTAAGCGTCTGGAGATCTGAGAGAATGTCTACTGTACTTGGGGATGACAGTCATGATCCTATTTATTTTTTAGGGTTCCGTACCCAAAGGGTAAAATCCGTCCTTCCGTCCGTCTGTCTGTCACAGGGCTGTATCTCATGAACCGTGATAGCTAGACAGTTGAAATTTTCACAGATGATGTATTTATGTTGCTGCTTTAACAACAAATACTAAAAACAGAATAAAATAAATATGTAAGGGGAGCTCGCCTACAACAAACATGTTTTTTTTTGCCGTTTTTATAGATAATGGTACGGAACCCTACGTGCGCGAGTCGCACTTTTCCGGTTTTTTATATTTACATAATAGGTACTTTATACTTACTATCACTCTTTCATCAGCATCCTTAATCACCCATTAAGAAACGGTTACCAACAAACAAAGGCAACTTATAATTTAATTTGCGCTTTAAGAGTAGCGCCTTTGGATCATAATCAACGATAAACTTTAGTCCATTTCCTCCCTTGGGCAGGCACCTTATAATGTAATAATTTTGCGACAGAATTTTCAGCGGAATTATCACCAAAAAATACGTAGCATGTTTGTGTGAACGCATTCATTTTATTATTCTTGAATATTTTGTTTTAAATAATTAAATGTTCGCATATTATATTCAGAAGGCAGGCGGTCGCTTGTAGAAAACCCCAAGGCAAATCCTCTTGCAAAATGTATATAATACACCAAGGTAAATAATATATACTATACTGTACTTATATACTAGCTTCCGCCAGCGGCTTCGCCCGCGTGGTACCTAGATAAAAAGTAGCCTATGTGTTATTCTGATGTATATGCTAGATTACTGTAAAGTTTTATGTAAATCCTTTTGGTAGTTTTTGCGTGAAGGAGTCACCACTCACTCTCTTACTCACAAACATTCGCATCCTACTAATATTTCCTACTAATAATATTCCTTCTAATATTATAAATGCGATGAAACTTTACAGCTACATTAGCTTATACATCGTGTATATGTGTTTGTTACGTATTCGTACAGTCGTGAATACAATTTTTTTAAATTGTTGGGCTTTGATACGAGTTCTAAGCTCATTCATCACCATGGGCTACATTTGAAATGAAAAATGTAATAGAATCACGGCTGTAATCCTCAAGTACAAATATCAACACAGATCTACACGCTTTCAGATCCTTGAACATTTCTAAAGGGGCTAGTTAGAGGGCTATTCATAAATTCCGCAACAAACTCTATTGAGCCGACACCATTTGACACAGAACATACAGGTCACGAAGATAACGCAAATAAATACTTTACGTCAAAGTGACTTCGATCTGGCGGGATCGAAGGCTAATTTTTATCTAGGTACCACGCGGGCGAAGCCGCTGGCGGAAGCTAGTATATAAGTACAGTATAGTATATATTATTTACCTTGGTGTATTATATACATTTTGCAAAAGGATTTGCCTTGGGGTTTTCTACAAGCGACCGCCTGCCTTCTGAATATAATATGCGAACATTTAATTATTTAAAACAAAATATTCAAGAATAATAAAATGAATGCGCTCACACAAACATGCTACGTATTTTTTGGTGATAATTCCGCTGAAAATTCTGTCGCAAAATTATTACATTATAACACAGATCTACACGCGTTCAGATCCTTGAACATTTCTAAAGGGGCTAGTTAGAGGGCTATTCATAAATTCCGCAACAAACTCTATTGAGCCGACACCATTTGACACAGATCATACAGGTCATGAAGAAAACGCAAATAAATACTTTACGTCAAAGTGACTTCGATCTGGCGGGATCGAAGTCACTTTGACGAGCGTCATGGGGATTATTATGGGTCTACTTATGGGTCTTATGGAGTCTACTCGTCTACGTTGAAAACGATCAACGATATATCGAGACAAATGACACATCTTCTTCTTTTTGTTTTGTTGTCTGTGGTTGGCGATAAACGCCAAAACAAAAAGTTGCCTTTATATTGAAAGATGAAACGACCGACATTAGTTTTAACAATTGACATCATACATTCTACGACAGACGATATTTTGAAAGATGGAATGACCGACATTACTTTTGACAACAGACACTTTTTGACAGACGACACGATTTTTAGGGTTCCGTACCCAAATTGTAAAATCTGGACCCTATTACTAAGACTTCGCTGTCCGTCTGTCACGGGGCTGTATCTCATGAACCGTGATAGCTAGACAGTTGAAATTTACACAGATTATGTATTTCTGTTGCTGCTTTATCAACAAATACTAAAAACAGAATAAAAAAAAGACGTGTGGCACTCGGAGACTGCCGCGGTAAAGCTATTGCATAACATTTTTTATCAACTTATGTATTTATAATTATTTTTATTTATTTATTTTATTTATCCTTTTTTCCTTTGTTTTTCTTTGATATTCAACTTTTTGGGCGTGGTGACCGATAAGAAAAGAAAAAGAAAAAAAATTTTTTTTTTTATTTTTTTTTACATCCCTAGATTGCGGGGGAAGAGGGGGATTAGGCATGCGCAGTAACGCCGATACAACCAATGCCACCTATTGGCGAGTTGCTAAACTAAAGAGACAAGCGTGATATTTCAAAAAGTCATTAAAAGTTCTGATATTCATCGATAGATGTCAAAATCTTTAACCTACCTATTTACCTAACTACGTAGTTAGCATTCCACACGTAACAGGTTGCAAGCCCGTCGTCGCTTTCAAGAATACTAACAGGTTTCCTCACGATGTTTTCCTTCACCGTTATAAGCACGTGTAACGCGCATATACATTTTTCGAACAGAAATATCCATTGATGCACGGCCAGGATTCGATATTTACCTAACTACATGAATTCAATAATTCAATTTCAAACTTTTTAGTCGATCATGTCTGTGAAGTACCACCTATTTACCGATAGTGGTAAAATAGCGCCACCTGCCAGCGGAATTGCGAACCTCTCAAACCCCGAGCTTTCGCATGAGACCGCGAAAAGCACCTATAATAACGTAGTATCATCAAATGAAACTAGATGGCGCTGGAATGCGAAAATCACTCTAAGCAGGCATGACATGAGTCATAGGGATGTAATATTGATTGAAAAAAATCTATTAATTAATAATCGATTTTTTGTCCCTACAAATAAATCGATTTTCCAAAAAATCTAATTATATGGTTCGGATCGCTTTCGGAGAGACGATCGATGGGTCGGTTCCCGTTTGTGAAGCGACTATTGGTCGGATCACGTTCGGAAAAACGATCAATGGTTCGGTTTGCGTTCGGAGACAAGACCGATGAGTCGGTTTCCGTTTGGGAGGCGACTATATGTAGGTTCACGTCCGGGAAAATGGCCAACGAACGATTCGGTTCGCGTTCGGAAAACTTAGTTTACAAAAATCTATTTATATGTGTAATTTACATAATCGATTTTTTATAAATCGATTTTTTGAAATCCAAAAAGAGAAATCTCTAACACTCACACTCACGCATATTGCGTGAGTGTGAGTGTCTCGTAAAATTTTGTGTAAATTTTCGTTACGAAATTTCTGGATTCGGTCTCCACGCTCAAGCCCCGCGATAGAAGCTATGCAATAGCTTAAAAAAATATTGAAGCGTGCTCCCATACAACAAAAGTGATTTTTTGCCGTTTTTTATAGATAATGGTATGGAACCCTTCATGCGCGGTCCCGACTCACACTTAGCTGGTTTTTATATAAAGAAGAATATTATTATAGGCATGACATTGTGCCATGTAGGGACAAATAGGTCCCCGTCTCAGCATTAAGCCGCACAGCACGGGGGATAGGCGAAGTGCGGTTCCTTCACCTTCTACAGTAAATTACCCATCAAAAAAGGCGAAATCGTATTAAACCCTCTTCAGGTATAAAATAGCATCATAAGGATTCCGTTCCCATTAAAATCAGCCCTAAATTTAGAAGGCAATTCGGAAAAGATTTAGAATTCAATAATCGGCGATTGAATTCCGTTCGTTCCGACTCGAATTGTTATTGCCAGTGTTCCCAACTCGATTCCGATTTGAAAGAAACTTAAATATAAATTTCACATACTAGTACGAGATTGCTAATCTAAATATATAAAAGTCTTGCGTTACTGAGTGACTGACTGACTGACAGATCAATCAACACAGGCTAGAGCACGGGTCCTAGAAACTGAATCGAATCTGAACTGAAAATGAATAGATTTAAAATAATTTAAGAAGTAATAAAACTGACATATTATACTCATACGATTATGTAGGGATGTGAAGTCGTCACTAGTAAAAAGTAAAATGTCTATAATATAGAGGCATCTAGATGCAAACTAAGCAAATGTTGTGTGTACTACAGGAACCAGATAACTTTTGTAAATACACAGAAAAAACATCTAACACACAAAATGTTTGGTAATGTATAACAACAGATCAAATCTATGTTCATCACACAAAATATTTGTCTTTTGTGAGAATGGAAGGACACTGTGATGCACAATTAACAGCACAAAATAATTTATTAGGTATTGTGCCTGATCTGAGACTATCCCTCGTATTCAAGAACGACACTATGAGAACACGCACCCACAGTGGACGAAATCTTTTTTCATAAAAATCACTTTATGTGTTGTGCGACACTGCATTGTGTGACTAGAGGCACATTGTCGTGTGCCTCTAGCCAAAGTTCTAAAGGCACACGATAGCGTGCGCCATAGTGCCGCTCAACACACAAAGTGATGTTTATGAAAAAAGATTTCGTCCACTGTGGGTGCGTGTTCTCATAGTGTTGTTCTTGAATACGAGGGTATGTCTACCTTACTTGGGGATTACAGTCGTGATCCTATTTATTTTTATTTATAAAATCATTTTATTAACCTTTTAAGTTAAATTGCTATATCAGGCGTTATTAGAGCTGTGTTAGCAACATACTGTTTTGGACTGAAAACGCGGGAAATCGAATTAGCAATGGCTAATTGTTATTCGTGTAACCGATGGACTAACTTGGGATTCAATTACTAGGGCCTCGGTGGGAGTTACTCCCACCGTAAATTTCTACCAGTCACGGTTGATACAAAAAATCGTGCAGACCACGATTTTTAAGCGACGGAAAAAAGAGGAGGTTTTAGTTTTTTTTTCATTTTAGGGTTCCGTACCCAAAGGTTAAAAACGGGACCCTATTACTAAGACTTCGCTGTCCGTCTGTCTGTCTGTCTGTCACAGGGCTGTATCTCATGAACCGTGATAGCTAGACAGTTGAAATTTTCATTTCATTTTCATTTTCATTTTTCTGTGAAAATTTCAACTTATTTTGCTACAATATTTCATTCTGTTGTTGCTACAACAACAAATACAAAAAACAGAATAAAATAAATATTTAAGGTGTTTTTGCCGTTTTTTTATAGATAATGGTACGGAACCCTTCGTGCGAGTCCGACTCGCACTTGGCCGGTTTTTTTATGTATGACCGCGCATTTTAATTATTAAGTACCTTGATAACCGTGCTTTTCTCGGTATTTCATTGCCTGAAAACACGGATAAAAGCTTCTGCGCGGAAGGTTGTAGGTTCGATCCAGGACAAATATTTGTGTGATGAATATAGATGTTTGTTCTGTGTCTGGGTATTGTCGGAGACAAATCGTCACATCGCCCGCCACTACTGTAAAGGACAGCAGCGAGCGGGGATCGGGGGGAGGAAGAAGCCGCCTCGACACCGAGCTGCGCCGACACACACCATTCAAAACCACGGACCCACATAGGCGCGCGTTTCTTACTTCAATAAACGAACCAACTATACAGTCCACTAATAGTTTAATTTCTACCAACTGAGGAACCCCAACAGGTATATATTATGGTATATAATATAATTATTCTATCAGTTAACTAGTTCCCATAGTACAAGCTTTGATTTGTTTGAGTCTAGTAGATGGCGCTGTGTGAAATGTACACCAATATTTATTTATTTAAAATAAAATAAATAGGATCACAACTGTAATCCCCAAGTACGGTAGACATCCTCTCAGATCCCCAGGAGCTTAGATCCTTTGAAGATGTATAGTAGGGGTAGTCAGAGGCACGTCCAAACATTATATTTGGCACATGCCTACATTTTGCAGTAGTTAGCATTCCATACGTGACAGGTTGCAAGCCCATCGCCGCTTATAAGAATACTAACAGGTTTCCTCACGATGTTTTCCTTCACCGTTTTGAGCACGTGTTTTTGATGCGCATATAAATTTTTCGAACAGAAAAATCCATTGATGCACGCCGGGATTTGAGCACACGACCTTATTGAAAGTCGAGGTACCACTCGCACACAGCTTTTTTCAACTGAACTTTTTATTTTTTTAACTGAAACTTATACAATTTCCATAAAAACTTGCTCGCTCAATGATGTTCCGAGAATAGAGAATAATATTCATAGTTCGTGTAAAACCTATTCAGCTCAATCGTCCATAATTCGGCAATTTCTTCTTCGCAGTGATTTTTCTTCGGAAAAAGTATCAATTGTTGAATGGAATGAAGAAACATGAGGCGCTTTTGTTCGGTTTCTTTGTCAAGATGGCCGAATATAGAGCACTTACTATTAGAATTAAGTGGGGTCCAACTGCGTCGAAAAAATGTGGTGACACTAACATTCAAATAACAAAAGCACGGTAGCACGGCGATGGGCTTGCTACCTCAAAAGTTTGGAATGCTAACTACTGCAAAATGTGGGTATTGTGTTAAACGTAATGTTTGGACGTGCCTCTGGCTACCCCATTGAGACATCGTCAAGGATCTAAGCGCCTTAGGATCTGAGTGATCTTATATATCTTATCTAGCTGTGTGAAATGTCCACCAATATTTATATATTATTATTTATTTATTTTAAGCTATTGCATAGCTTCTATCGCGGGCCTTGAGCGTAGAGACCGAATCCAGAAATTTCGTAACGAAAATTTACACAAAATTTTACGAGACACTCACACTCACGCATATTGCGTGAGTGTGAGTGTGTTAGAGATTTCTCTTTTTGGATTTCAAAAAATCGATTTTTAAAAAATCGATTATGTAAATTACACATAATTATAAATCGATTTTTGTAAACTAAGTTTTCCGAACGCGAACCGAATCGTTCGTTGGCCATTTTCCCGGACGTGAACCTACATATAGTCGCCTCCCAAACGGAAACCGACTCATCGGTCTTGTCTCCGAACGCAAACCGAACCATTGATCGTTTTTCCGAACGTGATCCGACCAATAGTCGCTTCACAAACGGGAACCGACCCATCGATCGTCTCTCCGAAAGCGATCCGAACCATATAATTCGATTTTTTGGAAAATCGATTTATTTGTAGGGACAAAAAATCGATTATTAATTAATAGATTTTTTTCAATCAATATTACATCCCTATGACTCATGTCATGCCTGCTTAAAGTCCTCGCCACCACTCATGTCCTGCGACGAAAACCACAACTAAATTTGACAGCAACGCCATTTTATCTCATGTCAGAGTGCTCGATGAAATTAGCGTCCATGGTTTTTCCCAATATTTTCTTGAAATGTGCGTGAATATGTCGCGTAAACTGGTGAAAAGTGCAGCTCGTGAAATGATTCATAAAGTAAAAGAGTTTTGTGAGTTAGAGCAGAGGAATAAAGACGTTTTGATCCCTTTAAATAATATACAAAAAAGAGTCGCTGCCATGACAGGTAAATTTTAGGGATACCAGAGTATAAGTTTTTGTCTAACAATAGGTAAAATATGACTAAATTAAAACACTAATTAAATTATTTTGTATTTTAGGTGTTTCAGAGAAAATGGTATCTCGAATTACGAAAGAAGGAAGAGTGGCAGCAAGCACTTCAAAAAGAATTGTAATATTTCAAAAATGATGGACTGGTAGATGAAGAAATAGAAAGATTCATAATTCATAATATCAACAGCCAGTGATAGCGACACTGATTCTGATCATGGCAGTGAATTTCAAGAGACAAGTGACAGCGATATGTCTGGAATGCAAGTAATAAATGATGAAGACCATAATTATTGTATAAAAATAATTTAATAAAATTTACCTATATCGTGAAACTAGGTTGATTTCATTGTTTTCCTACATAACTACACTACTATTACAAAGAGATAAAATTTCTAGTTTTATATTTTTGTTTGTACCGGATAAACTGAAAAAATATAGGACCAATTTAAAAAAATATTTAATCTATCAAAAGCGTTGTTATTAGGAGCGAATAACATCACTACATAGTATAAAACAAAGTCTCTTCCGTTGTCTGTCTAAAATTAATGTAAGTACAATAAATAAAAATAAATAGAGATCCCACGAAAATAGCAATAATGTAACCAAAAAAATAAAAAAATTGCCTATATTCTTCATTATTACAACTGTGCGAAGTCGAAGTGAACTGCTAGTAGTAAATAGTTTTAAAATGTAAACATTAGTTCGCTCTCCCTTTTAGTGTAAGGGGTAAATTATGGCTATCTTACTGGCATCATTATAATAGGCGATTGCGACGCCGCGTCTAGCGGACTTGAGTGGTGGCGCGGACTCTAGAGTGATTTTCGCATTCCAGCGCCATCTAGTTTCATTTGATGATACTACGTTATTATAGGTGCTTTTCGCGGTCTCATGCGAAAGCTCGGGGTTTGAGAGGTTCGCAATTCCGCTGGCAGGTGGCGCTATTTTACCACTATCGGTAAATAGGTGGTACTTCACAGACATGATCGACTAAAAATTTTGAAATTGAATTATTGAATTCATGTAGTTAGGTAAATATCGGATCCTGGCCGTGCATCAATGGATATTTCTGTTCGAAAAATGTATATGCGCGTTACACGTGCTTATAACGGTGAAGGAAAACATCGTGAGGAAACCTGTTAGTATTCTTGAAAGCGACGACGGGCTTGCAACCTGTTACGTGTGGAATGCTAACTACGTAGTAAATAGGTAGGTTAAAGATTTTGACATCTATCGATGAATAGCAGAACTTTTAATGACTTTTTGAAATATCACGCTTGTCTCTTTAGTTTAGCAACTCGCCAATAGGTGGCATCGGTTGTATCGGCGTTAAACAAAAAATTTTTTTTTTTTTTTCTTTTTCTTTTCTTATCGGTCACCACGCTCAAAAAAGTTGAATATCAAAGAAAAACAAAGGAAAAAAGGATAAATAAAATAAATAAATAAATAATTATAAATACATAAGTTGATAAAAAATGTTATGCAATAGCTTTACCGCGGCAGTCTCCGAGTGCCACACGTCTTTTTTTTATTTATATTTTCAGTAACATTTTAACAATATCACGTGACACAGGAAATACTATTGTGAGGTCTTACACGTATCTTTACTACTATTTTAATAATAATAATAAATATTGATAAATTTTGTATTTAGTATTTGTGATTAAAGTGACGATTTTTAAACAACATAGAATACTAGTTAGTATTATTATAAGAGGCGATGGGCTTGCAATCTGTCACGTATGGAATGCTAACTATTGCAAATGTGGGCATGTGCCAAATATAATGTTTGGTCGTACCTCTGACTACTCCCTTCAGACATTAAAGATCTAAGCGCCTGGAGAAGAGTATTTATCTATTTCTTAGGTAGACAAAACGGGAAATCATTAGTTGTGACCATCAAATATAGAGGTATAACATCACAACTGTCACTAATCAAAACGGACCACAGACAAAGAATTGTATTAACTAATTTTATTATTTTTTTGCATCCGAATTGTTTATTCATCTTTCATAATAAACTATTTTAAAATAAAATGATTTAAAATTAATTTAAAAAATATTTATTTTTCTATTATTTCTATTTTAGAAATTATGATTTTAAACATGTTTGTTGGCTATGCTTATTGACTGCCAACATTGAAAATGCCCAAAGCCTGGGTAGGCACCACAACCGGGTCTATGATCGTACGAAAATGTGACATACGCGCACTTTTATTCCTCCCTTATTCCCGCTCCTTTTAAAACAAGCACGTCAGCTGTCACTGTAAGCCCAATAAATTGAATTCAAATCGAATCCCACTAGATGACAGATCGGTGATAGGCAAGATATGACTCGCGAATCACTGTCAAACTATCCAGGGATGGACGCAGGGACAATTGGGCATCATTTTTTAAGTTTTTTTGCATAATCAAAAAACTGGTAAAGTGCGAGTCGGACTCGCGCACGAAGCGTACTCTATCTATAAAAAACATTTAAAAAACTCGTTTGTTGTATGGGAGCCCCACTTAATTATTTATTTTATTCTGTTTTTATTGTTATAGCGGCAACATAAATACATCATCTGTGAAAATTTCAACTGTCTAGCTGTCACGGTTCATGAGATACAGCCCAGTGATAGACAGACGGACAAACGAATACACGGACAGATGGACAGCAAAGTCTTAGTAATAGGGTCCCGTTTTTACCCTTTGGGAAGGAACCATAAAAATGAGGTGCCAGATGTAATGTTTACACGTGTCTCTAACTACCTTTAGACATCTGCAAGGACATGAGCGTCTAGAGATTGAAGAGGATGTCTAACGTGCTTGGGGATTACAGACGTGATATTATTTAACTCATTTTATTATTAAAAAAAATGTTATAAAAGGACGACGCTAATGGCGAAATGTATCTAATTTTTAGGGTTTCGTACCTCAAATAAAAAAAATCATGATGAACGAACCTTCAACATACAAATTTGTACAGAACCCTCGGTACGCTTGACCGGTTATTTAGTTTATATAACGAAATTATTAAAACTGATTAAATAAACACACGTGTGAATTGAAACGTTGAAGGGAGCCCTTTTTCTGGGAGTGTGATAACCTCATAATTAGATTAGATAATTAGATCGAATATGGCCGTATTAAGTTTCTTGCCAATTTGCATATCCTATGCATTGAGCTTAATGTACTACGTACATACACGTACTACGCTTAATGTACTACGTACGTAGTACATTAAGCTCAATGATCCTATGTCACTCGTGATGAAGACAAATCTAATGACAACTCATTATCAGAATCCATTAAGCCTTTCGCTAGAGGATGCGGTTAGTAGGTACTTTTAATTATTTTTCTTATTTAAACCTTCATCTCGTTCGATCAAAACCACGCTGGAGCTCTACATAGCATTAAGGAAAGGATCATTGAAAAAAAAAGTAGACCTAAAGCCATGTTTGTTGCCTGATTCTTCTAGGCTTGGTCGCGAGGAATCGGCGTAGCTTCACCTAGTTCCTAAGACGTTTCAAAGTGATCCTTGTGATTATATTGAAATAAATGATTTTTGAATTTTTGGTAGTGGCACATAGTCTAGTGGCACGTTCAAATACATTTTTCACTTTGAATCCGCGGGCAGAAGTTAATATTATAAATGCGAAAGTCTGAGAGGATATTTGTGCTTCAATCACACCCAAACGACCAAACAGATTTGAATGAATCTTGGAATACACATAGCCTATGCCTTGTTAAGGGGCTCCCAGTCGACGATTGCTCTTTTTCGAAACGAAAAAAGAAATACTTCTGAACAAGCCACATCTCCTATTTTTATAAGTATATTACTTCAGGTTCCTACCTAGATTTCTATTAAGCTGAAAACATAATAGCAGAAACTTTTCACGATAAAGATATTATTTCAAAATGATACGTTTTAGAATTTATGATCGAAATATTTTATATACCTACTATTAAAATCAACTTGTGATTTATTGTTAAAGATAGGTAATATGTAGGTAGATCTAGATTTCTATAAGAATAGATGTTTGATAAGTAATTATACATAATTTATATCATTAATTTATTATTATTATAACAGAGAAATAAAACCGACCAAGTGCAAGTCGGACTCGCGCCGCATTATTTATAAAAACGGCAAAAAAATCACAAAGTTTGTTGTATTAAGGGGGGCTCCCTTAAATATTGATTTTATGTTGTTTTTAGTATTTGTTGTTATAGCAGCAACAGAAATACATATTCTGTGAAAATTTAAACTGGTTAGCTATCACGGTTCATTAGATGTATCTAATGAACCAGGACTGTAGCCCTGTGACGGACAGACGGACAGATGGACAGCAAAGTCTTAGTAATAGGGTTCTGTTTTTACCCTTTGGGTACTGAACCCTATAATGATAGTGTTTGTTGCCTGATTTTTTTAGGCTTGGTCGCGAGGAATAGGCGTGGGTCCTAAGACGTTTGAAAGTGATCCTTGTGATTTTATCGAAACTTTATTTTGCCATTGATTATTCATAGTGACACATACACCTTTTAGATGTTAGAAAACATTATTTCCGTATTCACACGTACTCCAAACGGTAAAGGAAAACATCGTGAATAAACCAGATACTATTTTTCTAAGCGGCGATGGGCTTGCAACGTATGGAATGCTTACTGCAAAATGTGGGTAATGGGTATGCGCCAAAGTCTCAAAAGGTGTAAAACTCACGTACGCACAACGCACGGTCCGCACCAGAGAAACGCTCCATAGCGACTAAATTCCCAAGAGCCAGACTACCGACTGACATACACCCCGTGCCCCTCAGAATAGTTGCTTTCGCGTAATAAGATAAGCAAATGTGAACTTACTTTTGAGACACCTTGTATTATGTTTGAACGCGTCTCTGTTCTTTAGATATCTTCAAGGATCTACGTCTAAAGATCTGAGAGTATGTCTACTGTACTTGAGAACCGACAGACGAGAATCTATTTCATTTTATTATATTTCAGTTTAACTGCTTTCTGGCGGAGGGCATAGGTATGCCAGGTTTAATTCAGTCTGGGTAGTATTATTCCTATATAAAAAATGTAAACCATTATATTTCTATGTACATGAAAAACCGTTATATTTCTATGCCCATTGTTCAGCATAGTTTTTTTTGTTGTGTATTCTTATTATGTATGTTTTATTTATTTTATGGTGTGCAATAAAGTATTTTCTATCTTCTATCTATCTACATGACATGTATATCTTAATCTTGGTGACGCTGGTGTGCAAAAAAATCTGACATCAGTTTCTTGTGTCATCCTTGCACACACCCTGCGCTATCTCAGCGCTGATGAATGACACCGTCAGCAAATAATGTCAGTCTACTTGCCTCCATCCATTACGGATTTGCGGATAGGGGTTGGGTTCGATCCGGGAATGACAAGCAAATTCGGAAAGTAATGTGTTAAGGGTACAGGTTATAGTTTGGTACAGTTCACCACAATCCGTTTAAGAGGAGTAATAAATGTTTTCAAAGAATGCAGAATCGTTTTTTCTCAATAACCGCAAAACATACAGTTTTGTTTTTTACGACAAAGATAATTTAAGAATTTAATCTAGATAAATTACAGACAGAAACACGATTGATTATTTTTTTCTCGATAGATTTATTTTCCAAAGTTGGCTCTGCAAAAACACTAGTTTCGTTTTTAATCAAAACTATGAATAGCTAAACGGTTCATTTTTATATAATTCGTTAGTTAATAGAGCTGTAAAAGTAACGAAAAAAAGGGTACCCGTATGTATTCGTTACTTTAACAGTTATACTCGTTACTTCCGTATCGTTACTCGTTACTTCTGATACCTCATCACATGCTAATATGCGAATGCGACTCAAGTCGTATCGATACTTCTGATATCTCATCACATGCTATTATGCGAATGTGAATCGAGTCGTATTGTTACTTCTGATACCTTATCACATACTATGCGAATGCGAATCGAGTCGTATCGTATTACGTACGCATACAGTATGGCATTGATATAGGGATATAAAAAAATCGATTAAAAAATTCAAATCAGTTATTTTTAATCGATTTGCATCGATTTGGTTATAATCGATTATTGTGTAATCGATTATTACGTCATCGATTATTACGTAATCGATTATTCTGTAATTGATTATAATGTAATCGATTATTCTGCAATCGATTATACTGTAATCGATTATTTTGAAATCGATTATTTTGAAATCGATTATTTTGAAATCGATTATTTTGAAATAGATTATTTTGTAATAGATTATTTTGTAATAGATTATTTTGTAATTGATTATTTTGTAATCGATTATTTTGTAATCGATTATTATGTAATCGATTTATTCGTAGACATCGCGGCATCTCGTCGCAACATTCGTAATTTCCCCGGTGGTGCCCTTCAGAACCCAAAAATGTAGGTAGCAAATGGGCCAGAAAATAACAACAAAAATAAGAATAAAGAAGTTTCAATACACGATACGTCGGTCGCACACGCATCAACGGTACTTGCGCGAACTGAAACAGTGAAGTAACCATGATACGAAAAATGCGAGTAACGAAATGCATACGTGAGTAACGTTTCGTTACTCGTTACTTGATGGCGCACCCGTTACTTAGTAACGAATACATGCGGTTTGCTACATCTCTATTAGTTAATCATACTAGCTAAGAAAATTACAGACGGTTTCTTTTTAAATTTGATGGTTACATTTTATCCGGGTAGATTCAGCCCATACAAAAAGTCAAAAATTTCAATTATCGCCTTAACAGCATCGCCTCGCACAGGTATACTAATGAAGTAAAAAATAAAAATAAATAGGATCACGACTGTAATCCCCAAGTACGGTAGCCATCCTCACAGATCTTCAGACGCTTAGATGAAGATGTCTAGAGGGGTTAGTCAGAGGCACGTTTAAACATTATAATAACATTATGTACTTAGTTTATTACAAACATTGCAAGTTAAGAAAAGCTTTAAAAAAAATACTGGACCAATTTTTTTACCTTTAATTTATAGAGGTAGGTATCGTAAGGTAAAATCGCTATAATGTCTACCGTAATTGGGGGTTACAGTTGTGTTTCTATTTCATTACAAATTCTCAATTTTATTTGCCATCTTCACTACATAGTATAAAGCAAAGTCGCTTTCCGCTTCCCGCGTCTGTATGTCTGTATGTATGTTTGCTTATATCTTTAAAACTACACAACGGATTTTGATGCGGTTTTTTTTAATAAACAGAGTGATTCAAGAGGAAGGTTTTTATGTATAATACATGCATAATATAGTAGAGAAACACTGATAATTTTAGAGGTTTCTAATGTGATGTCGTAAATAAACACATTTTTTTGCGCTTACATTGCAAATGCTGGCTGAACCCCACGAGATATATCAAAATAATGTACTACAGTATTGTACACCTTAAAAACGTCTACAAAAAAGTCAACGATGGTATTAGAAATGTCTTACGCACAGCGAAGCGGGCACGGGTCAGCTAGTTTATTTATAAGTGCGTCAGCAAGTCTAAAAATATTATGGTCATTTACAATATTACGTCTAATTAACTCCCATTAGTGGTCGCGTGTAACATTATATTTTGAGTGGCGTTAGTTACGGGCTCTTGTTACAGTACTCGGCTATTGGCATGGCACCGTAGCTCGTAGACCAATAAAAAAAACCCCGCCTCTTAAATCACACATTATATTTTTTGTGGCGTTCGTTACGGGCCTTTGTTACAATACCCGGATATTGACATGGCGCCTTAGATCGTAGATCAATAAATTTTTAAACTCCCTTCTCTGAAATTACAGGATACTATTTATTGAATCATTAAAACCAGTAGAAATTGCTTTAACATCTCATCAAAAATTATAGCTAAGAACCATCTTGATCACGTCATCTTTTAAATAAAAAACGCATCTAAATCGGTCCATTCATTTAGGAGCTACGATGCCATAATATACACACATTCACAGAGACACGTCAAACCAACCCCTCTTTTTGCGTCTGGGTTAAAAAAACTGCTAAAGTTGAGAAGTAATAACAACGATATTACCGAAGTTCGGCGATCTTAGCGAACTCTCCCTTGGCTGTGAAGTGCAAATACAATATCCGCGAACTGTAATATTGAAGTGGACTATTTTAAGTGGGAATATAATTAATATGTTTATTGTAATTAATGCAAATCAGGCTTCGACAAGGAACTGCCATAATTTAGAATTGGATAACTACTGTACTCGCGGTTACTATTAGTTTGAACCTAACTGTCATGCGATAACTCTCTTTACAAAAACCTATACCACGTTACTTAATCAGAGATTTAAAAAAAAAGCCGGCCACGTGCGAATCGGACTCGCGCACGAAGGGTTCCGTACCATTATCTATAAAAACGGCAAAAAAAACATGTTTGTTGTATGGGAGCCCCCCTTAAATATTTATTTTATTCTGTTTTTAGTATTTGTTGTCAGAGCAGCAACAGAAATACATAATCTGTGAAAATTTCAACTTTCTAGCTATCACGGTTCATGAGATACAGCCCTGTGACAGACAGACGGACGGACGGACAGACAAACAGACAGACATACAGACGGACAGCGAAGTCTTAGTAATAGGATTCCGATTTTACTCTTTGGGTACGGATCCCTAAAAACAAAGTAATGTCAAGAAAAGTCAATGTCAAAGTGTTATTCCAGTAATTCTCAAACATTAATCACTTGTGAAATATGGCCGACCTATATGGCCGATATAATATAATTATGTCATTAGCTGTGCCTCGCAGTTTTACTATATTTTTTGATAAAATAAATAAATAATAAATATTGGCGGACCTTACACACAACGCCATCTAGCCCTAATCTAAGCGAAGCTTGTACTATGGGAGCCCGATAACTGGTAAAATACTTATATTTTATTTTGTAAATACATACTAATTATACATTGTAACACCCAGACACAGAACAAACATCAAATGTTTGGTTGTTTGATAGGCTGAGTCTACTCGGATATGACGGAAAAAGTGATAAAACTGCATTAGCTTGAAAACCATCAAACTTAAAAAGAAACTGTCTATAATTTACTTAGCTAGTATGAATATCTAACGAACTATATTAAGATGAACTGTTTAGGTATTCATAGTTTTGATTAAAAACGAATCTAGTATTTTTGAAGAGCCAACCTTGGAAAATAAATCTATCGAGACAAGTTTCACCAATCGTGTTTCTGTCTAT
Source organism: Hydriomena furcata (assembly GCA_912999785.1). Taxonomy (NCBI): domain Eukaryota; kingdom Metazoa; phylum Arthropoda; class Insecta; order Lepidoptera; family Geometridae; genus Hydriomena; species Hydriomena furcata. Next base: position 4,313,138 of record OU538842.1, on the reverse strand, counting down.
AATTTATCTAGATTATCCTTAAGTTATGACTGTTGTATGTTTTGTGGTTATTGTGAAAAAACTATTCTGCATTTACAAACATTTATTATTTGTCCTAACGCTATGTACCTACAATATGCTATGAACAAACCTCTATGTTCACACAAAAATTTGTCATGTATGCTAACCGAACCCTACACTACAGCGCAGAAGGCAGAGATACTACCAACTGAGCTGTATGGTCAGTTTACTAGGTATTTCCATTTAGTGAAGGACAGTCCCAGGCTAGCTGAGTGCTCTCCGAGATCCTTATGCTCCAACGGCCGTCAGTTCTCTGAGCTAAGTACTCCGCCCACTGCCACTTCAACTTGGTAATCCTTCGAATTATATCGGTGACCTTAATATATCTTTATATCTTCTAGTTTATTTAATACCAGCAGTCGGGGTGTACTTATTGTAGCTTCTATGTACTAGGGGATACTTGTCAAAATCAAAGTCAAAGGGCATTTATTTCAATAAAATCATAGCTTTATGAAAGTCGTGTTATTTACACTATTAATAAATCAAGAACGGCTACACCGATTTGACTAAAAATTGGTGGGGAGATAGCTTAGAATCAGGAGACGGACATAGGATACTTTTTAACGGGAACGGGAACGGGAACAAGAACTTAACACAATATGTAGGCACTAAATAAGGTACTCTATGGTTTAGGGTACTCGTCAAAACGTAAAACCGATACTTCTACTATACAAACATTTCTGACGTTTTGACGATAATATAGTGATTCGTGCTAGACTCCAGAACCCCCTTTAACTGTTATAGTAAAATAAAGAAAAAAATAAACGAGGCAGTTTAAAAAATCAAAGTCCATTCTCAGTCTACAGCTTCATTAACTTTTTATTGTCATCCATTACGTTCGTATTGACTTAAGAACAGAATTAAGAATTCATTTCACCTTAAATCGGAGCAATATTGGGGCGGAGCGAAAATTGTAATGAGTTTTTCATTCAATGGATTTCACACTTTATTCTTAAGGGGGTAAGGTTGGGTTTGGGATTGAGGGTTTACTTCGTTTTCGACAATAGCCGATATTAATGCATCGATTTTGTCATTAACCTTTCTGGGTTTTGTTCATTTCTGAAGTTTTTTCGATACATAAGTGATATAGCGACATAATTATTTTAAATGTAATTTTAGAGTCGTGTTGACTAAGTGGGAGGTACATCGTTCTTCGATCTGATTATCGCGAGGTCGAATACACAACCAGTTTATTCGGTGTCGGTGTGTATTTAGTCGGTGCACAAATAGTTTATTATATTTAAAATGGGCTTGCAACCTGTCACGTGTGGAATGCTAACTACTGCAAAATGTGGGCATGTGCCAAATATAATGTTTGGACGTACCTCTGACTACCCCCACTAGACATCATCAAAGGATCTAAGCGTCTGGAGATCTAAGATAATGTCTACCTTACTTGGGAATTACAGTCGTAACCCTATTTTTTTTATTAAAAACTAGCTAACCCGACGTAGGAGTACATAATTTTTTCCAAATTTAGAAAAAAATAACATTTCAAGTGCGAGTTGGACTCGCGCACGAAGAGTTCCTTACCATTATCTATAAAATACGACAAAAAACATGTTAGTTGTATGGAAGCCTAAATATTTATTTTATTCTGTTTATTTGTTGTTATAGTGGCAACAGAACAACATCATCTTTGAAAATTTCAACTGTCTAGCTATCACGGTTCATGAGATACAGTCCTGTGACAGACAGGCGGACAGCGAAGCCTTAGTAATAGGGTCCCGTTTTTACCCTTTGAGTACGAAACCCTAAACTAGTGGAATTGTAATAGCCATTAGGGAGTAGCTAATCGATGTAGATAGGTGCAAAAAATACATACTCTTTATTCTCTTATTCTGAACTCGGTTAAAAATTGTTACATTCGACCTAGCTAAGTACGAATATAAGTCTGTATAAGTGTGTTGGCCAGTAAATAAACCCAAATGAAACACATTATTTCGCCAGGAGAAAGGGACTATTTCGTATTCTCCTCGCAGAGGGTGAAAAAAATTGATTAATCGGTTCTCACCCCGTAGCCTTAAATAAAAGACGGTATAATTTTATAAATTAACCTTTAGATTGTGGAGGTTTATCAATTTCTTTTTCGAGAAGAATCTGGTTTTTATGACGCCATTTAAATTTTATTAAGCTTTAACATTCAAGAAAGGCTTTAAATCATACAGAGGGTGTTGTAATAATATTTCCAAAACTATAATATCCCTTGTATCATTAATAATTATGTAGGATCACGACTGTAATCCCCAAGTACGGTAGACATCCTCTCAGATATCCAGACGCTTAGACCCTTTGAAGATGTCTAGTGGGGGTAGTCAGAGGCACGTCCAAACATTACATTTGGCACATGCTCACATTTTGCAGAAGTTAGCATTCCATACGTGACAGGAAACTGTCAATAATTGACTTAGAGTATGATTATCTAACGAATTATATAAAAAAACCTGCCAAGTGCGAGTCGGACTCGAGCACGAAGGGTTCCCTACTATTATCTATAAAAACGGCAAAAAAAACATGTTTGTTGTATGGGAGCCCCCCTTAAATATTTATTTTATTCTGTTTTTAGTATTTGTTGTTAGAGCAGCCACAGAAATACATAATCTGTGAAAATTTCAACTGTCTAGCTATCACGGTTCATGAGATACAGCCCTGTGACAGACAGACAGACAGACAGACGGACAGACAGACGGACAGACAGACAGACAGACAGACTGACAGACAGACGACAGACAGACGGACAGACAGACAGACGGACAGACAGACGGACAGACAGACGGACAGACAGACGGACAGACAGACGGACGGACAGACAGACGGACAGACAGACGGACAGCGAAGTCTTAGTAATAGGGTCCTATTTTTACCCTTTGGGTACGGAACCCTAAACATGAACTGTTTAGCTATTCATAGTTTTAATTAAAAACGAAACTAATGTTTTGGAAGAGCCAACTTTGGAAAATAAATCTATCGAGAAAAGTTTTACCAATCGTGTTTCTGTCTATAATTTAATTAAATTATATCTTTATGTTATCTTTCAGTCTCTATCAGTTTTACTCAACTAACACTCACAGACACACCTTACCTACTATACCTATACACCTACTATAATATTGGGCACTGTAATGTTATACTTTTATTTCAATTTAATTAGTACCAAACTACTTACGTTTATTTAATCCTTTCATCTCTCTTTTACCATTGTTTGTACCTTCACCTTCGCTAGTTGTATTGTTACATAAATATATTGCACTATCCGTGGAGTGGGGGCACTGGTGACCTGTAATACAGGTGTCAAACCTACCTCAGGCACCCAGTCTCTCACAAAGCAGGTTTGCATTAATGTATACCTTACTATAATACTTACCGCCTAAGCCTTATTACTGTTAATGCTTACCTTTGTGAGAGAAAATAAATAAACTTTATTATTATTATTATTATTATTATTATCTTTGTCAAAAAAAACTTTATATTTTGCGGTTATTGAGAAAAAACGATTCTGCATTCATCACAAACATTTATTACTCGTCATAACAACAGAACTGCAACTAGTAGAATTGAGCAATCCTTACATTCTACTAATCTTTCGAAGCATCTAGTCGCTGATTGCTCTTTTTCGAAACGAAAAAATAAATACTTCTGAACAAGCCACATCTCTTATTTTTATAAGTATACTAGCGACCCGCCCCGGCTTCGCACGGGTTTAATGCATATAAACCTTCCTCCTGAATCACTCTATATAATAAAAAAAACCGCATCAAAATCCGTTGTGTAGTTTTAAAGATATAAGCAAACATACATACATACATACATAAAGACGCGGGAAGCGGAAAACGACTTTGCTTTATACTATGTAGTGATAGTGATTACTTCAGGTTCCTACCTAGATTTCTATTAAGCTGAAAACATAATTTATATACCTACTATTAAAATCAACTTGTGATTTATTGTTAAAGATAGGTATGTAGATATGTAGATCTAGATTTCTATTAGAATAGATTTTTGATAAGTAATTATACATAATTTATATCATTAATTTATTCGAAAAGCAAAGGCGGACCACGCGCCGACGTGTGTTTGTCGTCATTGCAGCGGTCGGTAGGATTATTTATCGAAGTGATTAAAGATGGGTACATCTTTATTCACATATACTATACAATATAAAATAGGAGATGTGGCTTGTTCACAAGTATTTATTTTTTCGTTTCGAACAAAAACAATCGTCGACTGGGAGCGCCTTAAGCGTAATCTTGCGGACATCCGGCCTACATACCGGCACACCTCGCCTGCTGGTTATCGAACTTAGTACTGGGGAAATGCTCGGCTGTAGGAATTCTCATAAGCGCTGCACTTTGAATAAATAAATAATGATGAATAGCTAAGAAATAGTGGAATTTAGGTGCATGTTTGTCTTAGATATTGTATACTTATCAAGTAATATTCTATACCTACATACAATAACGTTTCAAAAACGAAAAAGAAATCCGAAGAAAATGTTTTGATCAAACAAAAATCATGAGATTAAAGTTTCATGAATGAACTATTTCCTACATAAATTGAATTGAAAAGGGACCAACTTTGGACTATTTTCTACATAATAGAAAATAGATCATCCAAATTTGATCACCGGCTAAAAAGATATACGCGGTCATACATAAAAAACCGGCCAAGTGCGAGTCGGACTCGCGCACGAAGGGTTCCGTACCATAGGCACATGCCCACACTTTGCAGTAATTAGCAATCCATACGGGACAGGTTGCAAGCCCATCGCCGCTTATAAGAATACTAACTGGTTTCCTCACGATGTTTACCTTCACCGTTTTTGATACGCATATATATTTTTCAAACAGAAAAATCCATTGATGCGCGAGATTCGAGCCCACGATCTTCTGATTTAAAGTCGAGATACCTCCCACTCTGCCGATGAGAGTATAGAGAGAGGCCATAAATGTGTTAGGACAAACAGTGTACGTAATATAAAATGCCATCTAAGATTTACTTCAATACAATTCACACAACTTACCAACGCCTTTCACCCACACCAACACCTATTTATAGTTATTGCGTCCGTGTGATGTGTGTTAGTGATGTGTTTTTTTTTTTTTTTTGAAATCTTTATTTTTAAAAAGGGCTTTGAATCGCTTAGCGATTATGTCAGCCCTGTTACAACTTGCAACTATTTACTACGACTTAACTATATTATAAACATATCTAAAAAGAGCCATAGCCTCCTCGGCCAGAGGGGCAGATAGGACACTTTGAAGTACACCAATGTTCAAAAGATTTAAATCATATTGATTATGCATGTGAGATCTCAGTGACTGGCTCCGGACACATTCCAGCAGAAGATGGTGAACATCTTCTATGACTCCGCAAGTATCGCAGTTGGGGGAGTCAGAAATGTTCATTAGATGATTAAACTTAGCAAGAGGCATGTGTCCAGAACGCAGCCTATGAGCTGTTACAATCAGACATCTCTTAAGACTACTATTTACAAACCAGGGTATACGAGGAGGTTCACACTGTACTATTCTATACCAAATTCCTTTTAATTCTGAAATATTAAAATAATACTTTTTCCACCTCTCAAAAATTTTATATTTATATTTTAACAACACTTCTGTATGTTCGGATATAATATACGTTTCTACGCCTACTGAAATTGCTTCTTTTGCCAACCTATCAGCCTCCTCGTTTCCCTGAACACCAACGTGTGAAGGAATCCATTGCAATCTCAGATCTACACCACTATCCAAGAGCAACAATACTTTATTTAGAATAGCATACGCCACAGACGCACCCCGAGCACCAGAGGCGCATCGAGCGATATGCTGTAAGGCACTACGACTGTCTGTTAATATAACTATTTTACTTGCATCTAAAGTTGCCGCATATGATACTGCCTCTGAGATTGCAAAGAGCTCCACTGACATAATCGTATTGTACTCAGACATGACTTTGTATTTTTCCTTCAAATTGTGACTGGGATCGTAGAAAGCCGCACCTGCACCGTTACCAACTTTAGACCCATCAGTAAACAATTTGTAAAAGTCCCCGTATTTATCATTTAGCATAACTAGAGTAAGAGACTTCAATATATTAGCATCATATTGACTTTTTGCCTGTTCTATTCCATCTACCATAATCTCTATAAAATTTAAATTTATATTTGATACCCATGTATTCAATGAAAACATATTAAGAGGACCAGTTTTAATAATGTCTAGCTTAGTTTCTTCATAAATAGATATAATTAAAGGTTTCTTCTCTCGACATAACTTTAATAATTTTTCAAATAGAGTGATAGTAATGTTATTATAAAATGACTGAGCTTTAAGGCAATATTTAGTGGCAAGGTATAGACGTCTTAACTGCAATGGCTGTACACACAACTCACACTCCATAACATGAATGGGTGTGGTCCTGATAAATCCACCGATCGCTCTCATTGCCATGTTCTGTACTCTATCTAACTTTGATAAATGTGTCTTTGCAGCGGCATCATAAAGAAAACATCCATAATCTATTCTACTACGAATCAAGGCAATGTATAATCGACGCACATGCTTAGGATGTAAACCCCAGGAAGCACCAGATAAAACTTTCAAAAGACCTATAATTTTCATTGTTTTATCACGAGTCTCATTTATGTGTTTACTCCACAATAAGGACTTATCCAACCAAATACCCAAATATTTAATGTTTGCTACAGCTGTTATACTATTATTATTTATAGAAAGATTAATTCTATCCAATTTTCTTCCTTTCCTGAAACTACAACATTGTGTTTTTGATGAAGATACTTCTAAACCTAAATCAGCCAATTTATTTACAACAGTATTTAATGCTCTTTGAAGGTAAGCCTCATTCAAATCAGAGTTTTTATTTTGTGTGTAAAAAACAAAATCATCGGCGTACTGCAACGCATTAACATTATTATACCCCGTGCAAATTTGATGTGTAACGATATTAAATAGTAAGGGTGAAAGAGGATCACCTTGTGCCAATCCTCTACCAGTCCATCTAGCCATGGTGAAATCATCATCATCATCATCTTTGATTTTCAAAATTCTACTACTTAAAAAGGACCACAAATATCTACATGTTTGAGATCCTATATTGATACTATCAAGCAACATAACAAGCTGGTCCGTCAATACGTTATTGTAGGCACTTTCTACGTCTACGAAGACTGCCAATGTTGATTCATTTTTAGAAAACCCTATCTGTATTTGTGTAACGAGACGGACTAAGCAATCTATACAGGACTGACATTTTCTAAAACCACTCGTAACAGGTGCTAAAATTTTGTGTTTTTCTACAAACCATTCAATACGTTTACAAAGCATCGTATGAAATATTTTACAGATACATGACATTAAAGATATAGGTCTGAATTTAGGTATTACATTAGGGTTGGCATTAGGTTTGGGGATAGGAACTATTTGAATGTTCTGCCATTGTAAAGGCACCAAAGAATGTTTAAAAATCAAATTGAAAATACGAAGTAGATATGACTTGCCTACCAGAGGAAGATTATAAATCATCGAATAGGTAATATTGTCTTCTCCGGGGGTAGTATCTTTCTTTTTTAAGCATCTTTCAAACTCTTGAAAGGAAAACAGTTTATCTAAGAGATTGTTTTTAGAAGTAAACACTGGTTGTGAAGTTTGTACAGAGTCAGGAGCTAAGCTACATAAAAGTTCTTCTTTCTTATCACGAGGAGCGCGCACATAATCTCTACGTAGACCTTTCATCCAGCGCATACGACGCCACATATCTGAGGCTGACATACTTTCGTCTACAGTTCCACAAAATTGTTGCCAACTTGCTGATTTAGCTCGTCTATGAACTTTTTGCGCTTCAGCGATCTTTGCATTGAGATAATCAAGATTATTAGGTGTAGGATTGCGTCTAAACGTTTTCAAGGCCAAGCGACGTTGAGCTATGGCGAAAGATATCGCTGGACACCAGTATGGTTTTGGTTGAAACGATTGTACAGGTCCTGAACAGTTTTTAATCATAGGAATACTCTTACTAGCTGCGTCATTTACCTTTTCTATAAATAAATCATAACTCAATTGAATGTCAGTCTCATCCACATTTTCTTTAAAACTATCTTTTAATATCTCTTGATATGCACGCCAGTTAGCAAGCTTAAAGTTTCGGCGCTTTACAAACCTACGTGAGTCCTGATATTGAAGAGAATATTTAATAATCAAATGATCACTACCTAAGTTCTCCCGTGTTACTAGCCATTTAAAATAAACCGCTATATCAGACGTCACAAATGTAATATCCGGCGCCGATTCCTGTAAATGACCGTTAACAAATTTTACCCTTGTAAATTCCCCACTATTAAGTGATATATAATTATGCTCTAAAGATGAATCAAATAATTGCAACCCTCTAGTATCGTTTTTACAGGACCAAGTAGAATGATGACCATTAAAATCACCAGCAACTATTGATTTCGACGAAAACTTTGAAAAAATACTATCCCAATCACATTGTGAAGTTCTTATAGTTGAAGGGCAGTAGACTGATATAACTTGCTCTAAATACTTACAGTTAAAAACTCTTACACATAAAATTTCTATACCGTCATTGTTAATATCTATAGGACACATTTGAGTTTTGATTGATCTATGAACTAATATGGCTACACCTCCATAAGAATCTGTTCTATCTTTTCTGAAGATATTATAGTTACCTAATCGCAAGCTAGTATCGGAATCGAGCCATGTTTCACTTAGTATGCAAATCCCTATTTTCTCTCTACATAATAAAAGATCGAGCTCTTGTTTTTTGGGCATCAAACTCTGCGAGTTCCATTGCGCAATATTTATAAATTGCGCAACGGAACCTACAGGGCTCGATACCCTGGCCTCGTTAACATTAGAGATGTTGTTATCCATCATGAAACAGGCCTAATAGTTTAGTTATGACATCTCCACTACTCATCATCTGGACTATGAAAGACATTAGTTCCTCAAACAGTAATTTCAACACCTGGCTAACTTTTTCTTCAAAACTTTCCCTCGAAAACAGAATGTCTTTAACTTTTGTAAATAAATTACCAAAACTAGAATTATTCTTTTGATTCTTACTAAATGTTTTTTTCTCACTTGTCGTCGCAGTGGGAGGCACTGGTGCCGCCGGTGACGCCGCTTCCATTGCCTCCTGAACGCCTTCGGCAGTGCGAGACATACGTTTTTCACGTCTTTTTTCCCTTCTATTTTTCTTCTTTTTTCCTCCTTTTCTTGGCGAACTATCCTCACTGCTATCATTCGATTCATCGTCACTGTCCATATTCCGTCGCAAAACATCCTCATCTAGATGTATTAAAGCCTCCGTTTGTATAACCTTCTTTGCACCAACACTTTGACTGTAAGACATAGTTGGTCTGACGGGCTCATACCGCTTAGTACTAGGTTCATCGCCAAACATAAAGAAAGATGATGGATCTTTCGGCCGTGGATCGAACTTACGTGCTTTGTTTTCTAAGTACTTTGATAACGCCACTTTATAAATGCAGTTTTCTTGACACATTATGGATCTGATTTCCCTCTCCTTCAAATAAATAGGACACGACTTACTCAGGGCCATATGCTTGCCTTTACAGTTGACGCATCGATACTCTGTCGTCTCGCAGTTTGTGTGTCCTCTACCACATTTTGGACAAAATGGTTTTTTCGTTGGACATGTCCGTGTCAAATGCCCATACTTCCAGCACGAGGCGCATTGCGTTACCGGAAAAGTATAAGGATCTACTTTAAATCTGCAACCATATCCAAACACATAAGAAGGCAAAGTAGAGCCATTGAAACCGAAACGTACGGTTTCACTACTGACCCATTCACCTTCCTCCGACATTCTATTCAACCTTTTTACAGACACTATCTTCTGATCACTGTGCAATGACGCCATCAAATCCTCCTCTTTCACTTCAAGTTCCAAATATTTCACCACGCCATAAGTAATGCCGACTTCACTCGTCAAGTAGCATCTGAATCCTGACTCCATAAAAGTTGTATTCGCGACTAACTTGTTTGCATCATCTTTGTTTTCAAAGCTAATGACCACTCGGTAGGGACTTTTGTATTTAATCTGCGTCGCATTAGTAATTCCTTCAGCCTTCAATAACATTGCCAGTCCAATTTGTTTTGGTAGCAATTTGTACGACGAAACGCACACTTCATAGTAATTAGTAATCAATTTATTGGTACCTCTTACAGTCGCTCCTCTCAATTTTCTATCCGCACCCCGATGTACCTTTCTCTGCACAAGAGTAAATCCTTCCTCATCAACACATTGTCGCTCGTCGCTGCTATCATTATTTCTCAATCGTTTGGGCGGCCGCCGCTTCTCTCCCTCAGCTAATGATTCGTCACATTGTTTATTTTCATCAATAATGGCTTGCACAGCCATCTCTTCTTCGCTCATAGAACTACTTCTGGACCGAGGCCTGGGATGGACCTCGGCCACATCCATTTTTTGACCGCGCGCAAATGCACTAAAATTATATTTTCTGAATAGTCCGTAATTAATTACAGTTGTTGATTTCAAATTTGAATCCAAAATCACACTTTAAACAGTAAAAAGCTAATTTATTTATCCGGAAAATTTTCAAACCATCCCGCCGCAAAGACAATTTTTTTTTTTTTTTTTTAGTGATGTGTTATCATGGGGGAACTAAATCTCAAACCCGTAGAGGAATGAGCGTGTCTGTTGCAATTGCCTTGGTATCTTATGAGCACGGTTTCTGACTGTGGTCGGCCGTCACGTGTCGGCAATAAATAAATAAATAAAAATTAAAAATACCGGCCAAGTGCGAGTCGGAATCGCACACGAAGGGTTCTATAAAAACGGCAAAAAATCATGTTTGTTGTATGGGAGCCCCCCTTAAATATTTATTTTATTCTGTTTTTGTTGTTAGATCAGCAACAGAAATACACCACTACTACTAATCACCATAGTTTGAAAAATAATTATCACACAGAACAATCTATTATATCTAATATCTACCTTATAACCTTATATACCATAAGAAATACTATCGCGATGTAAAATCTGGCGATCATACTTCTCATATAACAACAAAAATATCATTATTCATTGCTTGGTCTTTATTGTGTTATTAAATAATATATATCAAGCGGGTATTTATTGCGTTATTATCATAAGAGTATTAGGTACCTATAAATACCCGGTTTTTATTCTAGCCTGGGCGATATTATCGTCCCACTGCAGGGCACTACGGGCAGAGTTTCCCCCCCTTCTTTCCACTCCTCTAGATCTCCAGCTAAATTGCGCCAATCATTCAAATGGCAGCCGAGATCGTCCAGCCATCTCCACCTCCGCTCTTAATAAATAACACAAAAAATATCAAACAGAATACCCGTTTGATATTTTTTTGTGTTATTATCATAAAGGTGTGACTAGACATTGCGCGGCATTCGAGCGCGGCAGCCGCGGTATTTTTGGACGACAGCCGCGCGCGGCATCCCTGAGCTGCCTGCTGCAGTCTAAACTAGTCACGCGGCAAACTTGCGTCCTGCGAATGCCTCGCTATGTCTGGTCACACCTTAGGAGTAATACATAATAATACCCGGGTCTTCCCACAACCACGATTGTTACAACACTGTCGAAACGATAAATAAAAGGTAATAACGATAAATACCCCTTTGAAATATAAATTAATGTCTATCAGCTTGTCAAAGCACTTAATAGTTCAACACCACAATAATTCACTTTGATTGCGATGTGTTTTGATGACGGTCTAATATTTAAAGAATGTGGACAAATGAAGATATATGGAAACGGAAAAAAAATATATCAGAAAAACAAATGCCAAAATGTGTTTGTTTTCTGGTCCAAAATCATCATGCCTTTATCCCACTTTAATGATTTTTTAGTTGAAATAAAAATAAAATAAAATAAATAGGATCACGACTATAATCCCCAAGTACGGTAGACATCCTCTCGGATCTCCAGACGCTTAGATCCTTTGAAGAAGTGGGGGTAGTCAGAGGCACGTCCAAACATTACACATTTTGCAGTAGTTAGCATTCCATACGTGACAGGTTGCAAGCCCATCGAATATTTTATTTACTTGTGAATTGATCGTTATAGATGGTAGGATGGATGTAGCAGTAGAAGGCCGAAGAAGAGATGGATGAACTGTGTGAAAGATGACATGGGAAAGAAAGGAGTGATGTGATGACGACTGGTAGAAGGAAATGGACCCGTGATAGACGTTGTCCTCTCAAATATGAATAATCAAATAGAAAAGACTGAATATTTTTGGACTGAATATGATGTCAGATTGGTGGCACACCAGCGCCATCTATACCGAAATCATCCCTTTTGCGTTTTTTTTATAATTTTGGGGATTTTTTTTGTATTTTTAAGTAGTCTACGTTTTATTCGGCATTAGATCTACATTTGAAGCAATTTTCATCTTGATCCGTTTTGCCGTCTAGGCCTGATTGAGGCACAAACATACAAACAAACTCACAAACTTTCGCATTTATAATATTACTAGCTGACCCGTGCCCGCTTCGCTGTGCGTAAGACATTTCTAATACCATCGTGGACTTTTTGGTAGACGTTTTTAAGGTGTACAATACTGTAGTACATTATTTTGATATATCTCATGGGGTTCAGCCAGCATTTGCAATGTAAGCGCAAAAAAATGTGTTTGTTTACGACATCACATTAGAAACCTCTAAAATTATCAGTGTTTCTCTACTATATTATTCATGTATTATACATATAAACCTTCCTCCTGAATTACTCTATCTATTAAAAAAAACCGCATCAAAATCCGTTGTGTAGTTTTAAAGATATAAGCAAACATACATACATACATACACATACATATTACATACAGACGCGGGAAGCGGAAAGCGACTTTGCTTTATACTATGTAGTGATTAGGATAAACTTGGTATGATCATGTGGCCAACACTGGTGGAGTTTTAAACCGCCCGTAGGTCTCAGTTTACATCCTTTGTTTTAGTTTATTCACAATAAAAGTTTGTATCCAAACTTTGGATTTAACAAAGAGTCTTATCCATCGACTGGCTATGTTGTCGATGGTCTTATCTATAGAAGAGTAGAAAGTTTTATTAGTAATTAATATTTCAAACTGGTATTTAAGCAAATACGTAAATTTTAGCATATTTTTTGTAATATCTGAACTATATTTTATTTTTGCTATCAGGGGGGTTAGCAAGAACCACTATCGTATCGACAACGTTAAGTTTTACTATACAAAAAGTGTCATTTTTGACTTTTGGACGATACGATGTCGATACGATACTGGTTCATGCTAACCCCCCTGATCGCAAAAGTAAAATATAGTTTTTTAATTGTCGAGAGAGCGATTTTTCTTCTTTTTGAGTATAGTATAATAGTATAAAGTATAGTAATAATGAGTTTATATGATAGTTTTACACTTTTCATTTATATTTGACTCTGTGTGGGATCCATATTTATTAAAAACTTAAAAAAAAAATAAAACTCTTAGTAACAAAAACTCTTTAGGCTTAGGAAAGCAGAAAAGAATATGTCAGTGTAGAAAAAACAATTGAAATGAATTGGAGAATTGGTTCTTGATACAGAGAAAAATATACATTATACAATCGTTTTCTGTGATATTTTGATAGTTGTGAGCTCCCCGTACCCACAACTGGTGACCAGTTGTGGGTAAGTCAATTCACATCCGATTGCAATTTTATAGATTCATTAAGAATCAAAACAGAATGTCAGGATTATGCAAATGGAAAGCAGTGCTCTCTGCCTATCCCTGAAGAAACAGGCGTGGTTTTATGTTATTTTGAAATATGTAATTTTAGTCTACTCTTTTGCAGACAAATAGTTTTCTCGGGCATTTATGCTAGGTTTGCAGGAGTGTTTAAAATATAACCGGTGCGAGTCGGACTCGCACACGAAGAGTTCCGTACTGTAATATCCTATAATTGAATAACTGGCTCACCACAGCACAAGAATATTATCATACTTTATCTGCCTCCAGCTTTTAGCTTGTACCTCTCTCAGTGCCTCTGTCTTACGTCCCTCGTCCAATGCCCGGAGCCAAGCCTACCAAGTACCGTGGTCCGGCCCGTCCGGTCGACATTGACAGTTGACTGACATTGACAGCTGCTTGTCATTGACACTGGCAGATGCTTAACCGGCTTACTTCTTGTACACATGAAACAGCAAATGTAATCTACTTTAGGTAGATACTTGTTATATTTATTGCATACACTACACGTACCATTATTAAATAACGGCAAAAAAATCACGTTTGTTGTATGGGAGCCTCGATTTTTCTAAAGTAACGTAACAAATTACCGATCTTGTTTGAGCGTTGATATGCGCCGACAAAAACATGGGAAAAAAAGTCGGTCAAACCCATTGAGCTTAATGTACTACGTACTAGAGATGACACCGCAAAGTAATAATTTGCGGTGCGCCTTGCGGTCCCTGGACCACAGTGGACTCAGTCCGAGTCTAACGCCTGTGATGCGCGTACGTGTTTTTGGTGGCGCTTACGACCATTTTGATTGAAAGTAACTTAAGCCATTCAGCGGTCAGCGCTTTACGTTTCAATGTTTCGTTTAGCCATATAAATATTTATTTTACGCTGCAAGCGGACTTTGGCTTTATAATTAAAAATTGAGCAATTTATTAGTACATTAAGCTCAATGGTCAAACCTAAAAATATTTTTTATAAAAAAACAATAGAGGCTTGGAGCTATGCGAAATGGATTTTGTGAATTAACATAAAAATTAAAATACTGTTTTTAATTTCCGAATTAAACGATAAAAATATTTTATATATAAAATTATATAAAATAAAAATAAGATCACGACTGTAATCATCGTGAGGAAACCAGATAGTAGGTATTCTTATAAGCGGCGATGGGCTTGCAACCTGTCACGTATGGAATGCTAACTACTGCAAAACGTGGGCAAATGTAAGGTTTGGACGTGCCTCTGACTACCCTACGTCTAGGACCTACCCCCACTAGACATCTTCAAAAGATCTAAGCGTGTGGAGATCTGAGAGAACGTCTACCGTACTTGGGGATTAGAGTCGTGATCCTAATTATTTATTTGTTTTATTTAGACAAAGTTTTAAAAATTGAGGCAAATTATCATTAACATTCCTTTATTAATACTCCATTTAGTTATTCCTAATGACGAGATGAGACAATTATTTTGCACTGACAGACATAAGAACTTTGTGTTTAGATATTTTGAGATCGATTGGATGTTTGCCAGATATGAATTTCACGAAACTGCCACCAAGCAACCTGTTAAACTGTTAAAACTTCCGCTTTTTTTTTCTTAGAAAAAATGCAACATTTTAGTTATTGTACCTATATTTAAAGTTTATAATATTTTTATTTTACATAATATAATAGATAAATAAATAAATATTGGCGGACTTTACAAAGAGCGCCATCTAGCCCCAAACTAAGCAAAGCTTGTACTATGGGAACCAGATAACTGATAAATACTTTGTTTTTTGTAAATACATAAATATTATACATATTAACACCCAGACACAAAACAACTATCTATGTTCACCACACAAATATACTTCATATATCAAAAGTACAATTGATTATTTGCCTAAAAAGAAAAGTTATGAACACTTTTAAACACTAATCGTAAATAAAAAAATAAAAACTTTTTATCATGAGATTATAAAATTTTGTTATTGAAGCATGGTTTCATGTTATACTTTTGTGCCAGTAGTTTCAGGCGAGGCAGGGTTTCAGGCGTCATTTGACGATAGACAGCAGGTTTTCGTCATTTCCATTCATAAATAGAAGAATGTTACCCAATGTGCCAAGTTCTGAGATACCTATGAAGACGTAGACATAAAGAAAAGTATGAACTTGTAAGCGTTTTCAAAACGAACTTTGGCATAACATAATTACATTTTATAAAATATTACGACATTTTCAAGTTGATGACATTAGTTTTTAACCGATGAAAAACAGGGGAGGTTCTTAAGTCGACGCGTATATAATTATATGTTTATTTTTATGTATGACCCCGCATATCATTTTACCAGGGGGGTTAGCATGAACCACTATCGTATCGACAACGTATCGTCCAAATGCCAAAACTGACACTTAAAATTACTAATACAAATAGTGTCAGTTTTGATATTTGGACGATACGTTGTCGATACGATAGTGGTTCGTGCTTAGGCCACTGGTGATCCGATATGAATGATTTTTTTATTTTTTTTTAGAGAATAATCCCAATTTTTTCCCATTTAAATTATATTTATGAAGGACTAATAGTCCTAATAATATTATAAATGCGAAAGTTTGTGAGTTTGTATGTATGTTTGTTCCTCAATCAGGCCTAAACGACAAAAGATATACTGCCCGAATAAATAACAGACTACTTTAATATATGAAAAACATCCCCAAAACGATAAAAAAACGCAAAAGGGATGATTTCTGTATAGATGGCGCTGGTGTGCAACAAATCTGACATCACAGACTAAAAACATTCAGTCTTTTCTATTCGATTATTGAAATTTGACAGGACAAGGGTCGGCTAGTTACTTCATAAAACTTAATAACTAATATTGTACTTTGACTTTTCGAAGCTACCCTTAAATATTTATTTTATTATTTTTCTAGTATTTGTTGTTATAGCAACAGAAATACTAATCTGTGAAAATTTCAATAGTCTAGCTATCACGATTCGATTGACAGACAGACGGACAGCGAAATCTTAGTAATAGGCTCCCGTTTTTACCCTTTGGGTACGGAACCCTAAAAAGCAGACACTTTTAATAGTTCTTTTCGTTTGTTTATAGCTAGCTCGATACCGCTCCGAGCTGTTGAAGTTATTTATAAGAGGTATAAAAGACAATGGATTGTATGTCTGCAAACGAAGATTTGTGATTTAGAAACGTGTTTCTGTGGCATTGTAATTTTATGACTGTTTTTATAACATGCGATTAAGCTCATCCAGAATTTCGTATATAAAATTTATTGCAGCGTGTGACTGATTTTACATAATACAGACCCGGCCACGCGTTGCTGTGTCAACAGATATCGCCATCTGTTAGAATCTTTTGGAGCTAACAGATATAATTTGCAATAAAATAATATTGCGACTATAAATTGAGATGTAAGCTATCCTATCTTTCAAGTTGGATCAAACTGCACACGGTGTGCAAAGTTTGATTAAAGTCGGTTAAGTAGTTTAGGAGTCCATCGCGGACGGAATAATTTATATATATTAAGATTTTTGGATTGGTAGTAGCTTTGTACTAATGAAGATCAAAGGCAATTTTTTGATACCTCAGGTGCACTTTTCGTAGGATTTTCTAATGTTTTTGAAAATAAAATATGATCTATGTCATTCGCCGATATTCGCTTTTGATAGAGGATTACATACAGATGGACAGCGAAGTCCTAGTAATAGGGTACCTTTTTACCCTTTGGGCACGGAATCCTAAAATTACTCTTTTATTTGTGTATAGTCAATTTAAAAATCGTGGCCGATGGGGTAATAAAACGTGAGCAGTGCGAAACATATATCTATCTCGCTCGCACATGTTGCAAGTATAGTTCATGTTAGTTTCGATGTAAGGGTCGGTAAAATTATAATAAAATAAAATAAATAGCATCACGACTGTAATCCCCAAGTACTGTAGACAACCTCTCAGATCTCCAGACGCTTAGATCCTTTGAAGTGGTCTTGTGGGGGTAGTCAGAGGCAGGTCCAAACATTATAGGCACATGCCCACATTTTGCAGTATTTATCATTCCATACGTGGCAGGTTGCATACCCATCGCCGCTTGTAAGAATACTAACTGGTTTCTTATTACAGATACTCAATTCTCCTCGCAATTTGTCAAATATTTTTGATTTCATTCTGTATAATTGAATAGTAATAGAAGAGGTACGTGTGAATTTTAGCCAGTGGGGTATAAACACCCAAGGGGGTGGATTTAACCGTTACAAGTGGGCTGAAAGGGGTGAAATTTAAGGGTAGTTTGACGCATCGCCTGCGCTATGCAGCCTTTTTGTTTATTTATTTAGTTGTTTTGGTACACGCGAGCACAGAAGTGCCAGCTAGAATTTTAAATTGAATGACGCGCGCTCGGCAGGTTTATGAATATCTCAAAATGCTGGCTATAAAGTTGTGCTTGTCGAAATTCATAAGGTTTTCAGTTGAAAACTACATTGTATAGATATAAGACGTTATCGTTTAAGCAGGCTTTGAACCCACACCTTCCCTTAAGTGCGAAGACATCCATTCGCCATTGAGCTCAATTTCCACTCGACGAAATAACGATTTGGGCCTCATGGAAACGGTTCTATAGTGACCGTAGGGCAAACCAATGAGACCCAATGAGGCCCAAATCTATGAAAGGGTCATATGATATCTCAATTGACCTGAGATCCTTTTGAAATTTTGACCCCTTATCTTTGGCAATCAAAATAAATATTTTGTTTTTGTTACTTGCATTCTGTATAAATAGTATGTATAACTGTTTCAAAATGTAGATTGTTAAAGTAATTCTAAGAGTAATCTGGTTCATAGTACAAGATATGCTTAGTTTGGAGCTAAATGGCGCTGTATTATGCCCAATAGTTGTACGGGTTTTGCAGTACTAATATTTAGTGACTATAAAGAAAACTATTATTTGAATTATTAACTTGATTATTATAGAATAATGAGAACGCGTGAATGATTTGATGGATGATTACGAAATGAGTTTAGCCGCAGCCCACACAGCGCAGCCCACAAGCGAACGCGTAACTGCTAGCGCTGCAAATAGGGCGCTGCAAATACTCGATTGTGGTGCCTACCCCGGTGTTGGTAATTTTCAATTTTGGCAGTCAATAACTAAGCATAACAGACAAACTTGTTTAAAGTCTATAGTTAATATAATTCTTTGTCTGTGGTCCGTTTTGATTAGTGACAGTTGTGATGCGTGACTTAATGAACCACAACTAAATATTACCCGTTTTGTCTATTTAAATATCGCCTGTTACAAAACCTTCGGTTGACCTAAGAGATAGATAAATACTCCATTCTATGTTGTTTAAAAATCGTAATTTTTTCAATATGAATCGTTTATTTTAATAATATAAATGTTGTTGAACAATGTTCAGTCAATGAACAATGTAGATCGTCCACTAGTATTTATTTTATTTACTAAGCCGACTTCAGGCCACATAGCAATGAAGTCGGAGACTGTACTTTACAAAGCAGTGCGTTGAGTGTGTGCTGTCAAATACAAAGCGTACCTCATTAATTTGCAAATTAAAGTGTCTGTGTATGTAACACTTGTGCACGTAATTGTACAGCCAGCCGTGAACGTCCCGTTACCACTCGTGTGCGCGACTGTAGGCACTGTATAATGGTTATGTACGCAAATGTACACAGCTTAGCTTTTCATTACTTGATTGGCATATGCATTTTTATTATGGTCTTGTTAAAGTTTTATGGGACCAAATTTTTGAATAAAAGTATATGTAATTTGTGCTGTATAAGTTAAATTAAGTTTATTAGTTCTTTATTGTGGTTATTTAAATTGGGTTGGTTACTGCAGTTGGTCAAGTGGGTACCACTAAATTCGAAGGTCTCTATTTATAATAATTATTTATTTTATTACTGAAACACAGAGAAATCAGACAAATTGTGTTTAAACCTAAGTAAGGTTTAACTATAGAATTTGACACGGGTTTTTATCACGTAATTATCTTTAATTAATAATAATAAAATAAATTAAAGGTAAATGATAAAAACCTGTGCCAAAATCTATTTATGTCTACAAATCACGATAGTTTGAAAAATAAATAAGTAAGGTTCTCTATAAACACTAGGTTCTCGATAAAATATCAATACTAGCTGTCCCGTTGTACTGTCAAATTTCAATAATCCCACAGAAAAAGCACATTCAGTTATGCCACCCTTATCACTTAGGGGTATAAAATACCATACGACCTATTCTCAAACCTACCAAATATACACATTTTTTTTATAAAAATAGGTCAAACTGTTTCGGAGATTTTGGTTACAAACACATGAGAATGTTATATTATATAAGATATCAATCTATTATATTAATACGTCATCGTCTTGTTATGATACGAAAACATTGCATTGTCATTGTTTTCATATCGATCCTTAGCTTTATCCAGCGATTCTTAGCACCACTATCTAACCGATGGCCGTCACCATCAGTTTTCATATAATAATGCCTATTTGTCGAATGTAAGTATCATCGCGATACATGCAGTGGAACGCAGGTGAGAGTTGTTGGAGTGAGAAGATGATTTCCAATATAAAATAATGTATATTTATTTCATATTGTCGTCGAATTTCGACCACCGGGCGAACCTAGTGAATTATAATGATAACTAACAGAATAATGAAGATACACACTATGACGATCCTACAATGCAGGCAACGTAGCTCTGTTGTTTGTGAGTGTCACGTCACACACACTACCATGGAATTTATGCATCAGCGGACACCAAACATTTGTTTGTCCTGTCTCCCGTAGAAAGCGTTGATGGAGGTTGTCCTGCATGCCTAGCATGATGAATTGATGATCCGAAAAAAATATATTTTACAGAAGTATAAACAAAAACAATTTTTTTATGTCAAAAGCAGCGATTTTTATATTTTCGAGCATGGCAATCAGAAGAACGAAAAAACCGGCCAAGTGCGAGTCGAACTCGCGCACGAAGAGTTCTGTACCATTATTTATAAAATCGGCAAAAAACACGACTGTTGTATGGAACCACCTATATATTTATTTTATTCTGTTTTTAGTATTTGTTGTTATATAGCGTATATATAGACGGATAGACGTACAGCGAAGTCTTAGTAATAGGGTCCCGTTTTTGCCCTTTGGGTACCAAACCCAAAAAAGATAATGACTAAACTTTCCTCGACCAAAATTTTACGTTTACGGCGCTATATTCTACGACCAAAATTAATTCTTGTCTATTCATTCGTAGACAAATCGGGTTAATAAGCTAGACCTGTTGTTAGTGACGAACCAGTGACATAGAGTGGGCAGTGCTAGTTTTCTCTTCAGTTTGGTTTAAAAGTATTTACCGAAGCTAATAAAAGCATTATTAATAGCACTTCTTTTTTCATAACTTCCGTCAAACGTTTCTGGCGCGCTGCCACAACTGGTTATTGAGAAATTAAAAATATTTAGCTTTATTCTTTTATATTTTTACTGTTATTTACTAATAAGAGGTAAGGTTTGTTTGTGATTATGCACTAATGGAAAGCTACATCATTCCTGAGTGCTATTCTATATTTAAATATTTTTTTTTAATGTGGTTTTGTCAGTATTTATACAGGGTTTATTAAGAATGCTCCTGAAAACTGTAGACATAAATAAAACTATCCTTACTGCCTGTAGTGAAAACTGAAGAATCTTTATCTTGAAGAATATTTAACTTATTACTGTTTTTGTAAGACGAAAAATCATTTTGAGAGTCATAGACAATGGAAATTTTACAGACAATAGAAGCGATAATGGGCTGTTAATAAACTAAATCTAAAAAACAAAAATATTGTCTTCTATCAAGCATCGGAATTTTGGAAAAAGGCCAAATTATGATGTAAAAATTTACTACTTTAGTTTTTCGTTTTTTTCAGTGATAATTAATCAACCAAGATGATCGAAATATATACTTTCAGTTGGGAAGTCTTAATAAAAGCTGTATGTAAAGGAACATACTTCAATAGGTACCTATATGCCTACAACGAGTGTCTATAGGGACCTCTGTGCTATATTCATCATTTTTTTCTCCTTTTCCCCCTTACTCTGGGGTCGGCATATAATGTGTGGTGTACCCGCATATTATTGTATATGTGGGTAGTTCTGTTTGGGCAGTTGGTTGTTAGCCATTAAACGAGTTCATGTGATTTGCAGTGTTTTATTACTTATTCTTAAAGTACAGAACATTTGGCGACGAGGAATAATTCACGTGTGTTCTTAGAGACTGTGTTTTGTTTTGGTTGTGTTTTAATGATAACGGACCACGGAAAATCAAAAAATATGAAAATGATGGCGTTTGGCGGCAACCTCTCATATGATCACCGTGTGCACGAGTGGAGCATTTTTAGGAGTCGGTTTATCCAGTACTGTACGGCGAACGACATTGGAGACGACACCGATAAGTCTGGAATGAGAAGACGAGCTCTTTTGCTCACGGCACTGGTGGAAGATACCTACCGCGTCGCAAGAGATTTGGTTTTTCCTGAAAACTTGGATACCGTCGAGTACAAAAATCTTTTAGAAAAATTGGACGTCCATTTCCAAGCAAAAAAGTGTACGTTTGCTGAAAGGTACAGTTTTATAAATCGGAACAACGTCCAGGGGAAGATCTAACCGAATGGGCGGCGCGAGTGCGTAATTTAGCACAATACTGTGGATTCAAGATGGAACTAGATACCGCTTTACGCGACAAGTTCGTCTTAGGATTAGAGAATATCAAGGAAAAAGAGAAGCTGTTTGCAGAAAGTTTGGAATCTCTTACATTCAATAAGGCATTGGAGATGGCGCAAAGCGTACGGTGTGCACGTACCGCTTTGCAGACCGCGCGAGCTGGCAACGTCGCGGCCGGCACGGCTGGCGCGAGCGGCGTGGAGGCGACGCAGGCGCAGCCTGTGTTTGCGTTGCAACGACCTGGCGGCGGCGCGTCTTATAATGATAATTCGCGAGTGTTAAAAAGTTGTGAAGTGTGCGGGTATAAAAATCATTTAAAAGAGAAGTGCCGTTTTATTAATTATACGTGTCAAAAATGTAACAAAAAAGGTCATCTCAAAAGAGTGTGTAAGGCTAAGATAAGTGATAGCAATTTTTTGGGAACCGATGACGATGATGCCGAAGGTATTTATAATTTATTCAACTTAAAAAAATCTAATTTGGACGAACCAATCTCACGTAAAGTCAAGGTTGATGACAAAGAAATTTTATGTGAAATAGATTGCGGTAGTGCTGTCTCCGTTATACCGGCTATGATATATCAACAGCTGTTTGGGAGCGATAACAAGCATATTTATCGTTTGCAAGCGTGCAATGAGATTTTTAACTTTTATACGGGAGTAAAAATTTCACCGTTAGGTTGTTTGTCATTGTCAATAACTTTCGAAGGCCGCACTAAACAAATTATTTTCTTTGTTATCAAAACAAATGAGAAACGATTGCCCCTTTTGGGCCGTGATTTTATGAGGTTGTTTAATTTGCATTTGTGTAGTTTAAACTGTAACAATTTATCAGTGAGCGACGACGCAGGCGAGATTCTAATAAAGAAATATTCAAAACTATTTTCTGATGAGTTAGGCAGGTTTAATAAGTATAAAGTAAGTTTAAAAATTAAACCGGATGCGTGTTTAAAGTTTTTCAGGCCACGGGCCGTGCCTTTAGCTTTGAAACCTAAAATTGAGCAGGAATTGGATAGATTGCTGACAGCAGGGATTATAGAAAAAGTAGATCACTCGGACGTCGCTACACCCATCGTTCCAGTGTTACGTTCTGATGGGAACGTCCGAATTTGTGGAGATTTTTCGGTAACATTAAATAAGGTTTTATATTTAGACAATTATACACTTCCTCGGATCGAAGATTTGTTTGCCAAACTTCATGGTGGGGTAGAATTTAGCAAGTTAGATTTAAAATTGGCTTATCTTCAATTAGAACTCGATGATTCAAAGAAATGGTGTTGTATAAACACACATAAAGGGTTATATAGGTATACGCGTCTCGTATTCGGATTAGCTAACGCACCTTTCATATTTCAACGTACAATGGAACAGTTATTGGGCGACATTGACGGTGTTTGTATATATTTAGATGATATATTAATTACGGCTCCTAATAGGGTTTTGCATTTAGAAAGATTAGAATTGGTAATGGAAAGATTGCAAGACGCAGGGTTGAGAGTTAAGCACGATAAATGCGAATTGTTCAAACGCTCAGTGGAGTATTTAGGCTACGTTATAGATAAAGATGGTTTGCATAAATCAAATACTAAAATCGAAGCTATTATTAATTGCGTACCACCAAAGAACGTCAATGAACTAAAATCATTTTTAGGGATGGTGAATTACTATCGTTGTTTTGTTCCAAATACATCCTCCGTACTTAGTTCTCTAAATAATTTATTGAAGAAAGGTATCGAATGGGAATGGGGCAAATCTCAGTCTGAGGCGTTTGACAAAATCAAGAAGGAACTGGCGTCGGATCGCGTGCTAGCGCACTATCACCCGGGATACCCGACGGTCGTTACTTGTGACGCCGGCCCGGCTGGTTTGGGCGCGGTTCTCTCACAGAAACAGCCCGATGGGACGGAACGTGTAGTAGCATATGCATCACGGAGTTTATTGAAATCGGAAACTAATTATGCACAAATTCAGAAGGAAGCCACTTCAATTGTTTTCGCGATTAAGAAATTTAATCATTATTTATATGGCCGTACGGTGCCATTTGTTTTGCGTACGGACCATAAACCGCTTTTGTCGATTTTTGGGAAGGAAAAAGGTGTACCTATTTTAGCAGCAAACCGTTTACAACGGTATGCTTTGTTTTTATCGGCGTACAATTTCACAATTGAATATGTAAAGAGTGAAGATAACGTGGCTGATTTTTTGTCTCGATCTGTGGTGCCTAACCAATCAAATGAGTGTGAAAAAATAGATCGTTCACGGTATATCAATTTTATAGGTGAATCTGTTTTACTACCGCTAACTATTGATGATATCCGACATGAAACCGCTCGTGACGAGATATTGAAAAGGGTGACAAGTTATATTAAAAACGGCTGGCCTTCTAAAATGACGAATCCCGAGTTACGTCCATTCTACTTATGTCGGTTGGATCTAGCTGTTGAAAACGAATGTATTTTACGCGGTCACAAAATGGTGATTCCTGCGATTTTTCGGGAAAGACTTTTAGATGAATTGCACAATTCCCATTTTGGGGTAGTAAAAACAAAAGCTGAAGCTAGAATGCGTATGTGGTGGCCCAGCATCGACAAGCACATTGAAGAAAAGATAGGGTCATGTAGTGTTTGTAACACACTGCGGAATAATCCACCAAAGGTGCCGTTAGCTCCTTGGCCATACCCGGAGCGCGTTTGGGAACGCGTACATTTAGATATGTTTATGTTAGGCGGTAAACAATTTTTAATCGCAGTCGACGCTCATTCTAAATGGTTGGAATGTTTCACGATGCAAAAGACGGATAGCGAATCAATTATTGGTAAAATTTGTGAGATATTTAGCAGATTTGGTTTGGTGCGTACTTTGGTTACTGACAATGCTAGCAATTTTTGTTCAAATGAATTTGAGACGTTTTGTCGTCTAAACGGAATACAACACCTAACGGGGGCACCGTATCATGCCATGTCGAATGGGCAGGCAGAAAACAGTGTCAAAACAGTAAAAAATGGATTGAAAGCTATTTTAAATAATAACGTAACAGCAAAAGTATTTATAAAAGTTTTAAATAAATTTTTGTTTGATTATAGAAATTCAATTCATTTAACTACTGGATTTTCTCCCTCCTCAAGGGTTTTCGTCGTCTTCGTCATCTGTTGCCAAAAATAATGTAAAGAAAGCGCAAATGAATCAATGTAAACAGTTTGGAGGGAAAAGGAATATATCATTCTCTGTAGGCGACAAGGTTTTATTAAAACATCATTTTAATAACGGTACTAAGCATATTTGGAAGCAGGGTATAATAAAAGAATGTTTAGGATCACGAATGTTTTCAGTGTATATTCCTGATGAAAGCGTAAATGTAAGAAAACATGTTGATCAGTTACTAGCGGACAAAGGGAACTCATCATTTGACCAGGTTGATGATGTCAGTGTGTTTGGAGATTATTCTCCAGAAATCACCGGTCAGTCAAACGAGCGTGACGCTGGTTTAGTTTCTGACTCGGTCCTGACATCGCAGGAGCATGTTCCAGTCTCACCCACCTCTCCTGCGCGAGAGGATAGGGGGGAGGAAGTAGGAATGGTCTCGGATGATGAGTTTGTTGACGCCGACTCCCATGATTCAAGTCAATCCAAGTCAAGCGACAACGCACGACAGGAACCTGAAGTTGTCCGCCGGTATCCGATAAGGAATACTAGAAAACCTTGTAATTATAAGTTTTAATAATATAGTTTGTTAAGAATATTTAAAATAGTGGTGGAGGAATGTGGTGTACCCGCATATTATTGTATATGTGGGTAGTTCTGTTTGGGCAGTTGGTTGTTAGCCATTAAACGAGTTCATGTGATTTGCAGTGTTTTATTACTTATTCTTAAAGTACAGAACAAATGATAAAGATGTTGCGAAGGGATTTGGCTTATGTATTACCAGCCGCCTGCCTGAAGTCAACCCGCTTTGGGACCAACCACTTCTGTGCTATAATATAAGGAAGTAAAGTTTGTTGTAGGAGTAATTTCCGGTACTAGCTCAATCCTTGAGCGCTATAACTTATGTATTGTTTCTTATAAAAAGTGCTTATTGTGAGCAAAACCGCGATAAACAGCTAGTATATTATAACAAGAAAGACCATAAATTGTTTAGCGCTTCATAAATAACAAATTCGTAGATATTAGAATTAAAAGCGACGATTTCCGACAAAAACCCAATTAAATAATTAGTTACTCGAACATAAGTCACAGAAAACAGATAACGAAATAAGTTTTAAAAACTAAAAAGAAATAATACAAGAATGTTTCGACCAATCGAAAAGTTAAGACGACTTTAAATTTTAGGGTTCGAATCGCAGCGTGCATCAATGGATTTTTCTGTTCGAAAAATTTATATGCGCTACAAAAACACGTGCTCAAAATGGTGAAGGAAAACATCGTGAGAAAACCAGTTAGTATTCTTATAAGTGGCGATGGGCTTGTAACCTGTCACGTATGGAACTACTGCAAAATGTGGACATATTATGCCAAATATAATGTCTGGACGTGCCTCTGAATACTAGACATCTTCAAAGGATCTAAGCGTCTGAAGATCTGAGAGAATGTCTACCGTACTTGGGGATTACAGTCGTGATCCTATTTATTTTATCTTTTCGATTGGTCAAAACATTTTCGTCGGTTTCTTTTTAGTTTTAAAACGTTTATACTTGTCCAATCGCGAGCTGCCAGGAGGCATTTTAGGATTTAAGAATATCCAAACGTCAGGAAAATTTATTATTCCATATTTTCTCGTGAATCCGAAGTCACACTGCTGACTTGCCTCAAAGCTTAGTTGGCGCTGATGTGCAAAAAAATTGACATCTCTGTCCAAAAACATTGATTAGTCATAGCAACGCATTCTACCAAAAAGGTTGTATGCTAATGGAAATTTATTTTGTCAAAAAAATTTGACATCAATTTGACTACTGATAAGTATTCTACCAAAATTCGTAATTTATTTTATTAGGACAAGGTTTATAGGGAAAAAAATTTAAGCTTTTTTTGTGATTACTGAAATTTGGGCAGGACAAAGTCTGTCACGGGTGAGCTATTCTAATATATATTCCTTATTTTCTCATGAATTCGAAGTCAGACATAAAATACGCTAAGTAGTTAAACTAGATTCTTGGCCGTCTTGCTCGTCTGATGTTTATTGCCCCGTGGATGCTGTGTCTTTGTTATTATTGATTTAGTGGTACTTACTATTAAGTCGTAAAGAGGGTGGGATTTATTTGAGCAAAAAGGTATTAATAGAAAACATACCAACCTATTTACTGGGCTCTTCTTAGGACGAAGTCAGTTCAGTTTTGAAATAGTTCTAAATTTAAAAAATTTAAGCATCCTAATATTATAAGCGAAAGTTTGTAAGTGAGTGAATGTGTGAGTGAATGTGTGTGTGTGTGTTTGTTATTACGCAAAAACTAACTAAACGGATTAAAGTGAAAATTCACAGTAATATAGCTTATACATCAGAATAGCACATAAGCTTCTTTTTATCCAAGTACCACGCGGGCGAAGCCGCTGGCGGAAGCTGTAAGACGTTGTCTTGTCCAAATTTCAATAATTGCATAAAGTAACTCATGTTGCTATGACGACTGATGTCAACACTGATGTCAGATTTTTTGCACACCTGCGCCATCTATACCAAATTCATCGCTTGTGCGTTTTTTTATCATTTTGGGGACATTTTTAGTTTTTTAAAGTAGTCTGTGTTTTATTCGGGCATTAGTATCTACAGCAAATTACATCGTAATCCGTTTTGTCGTTTAGACCTGATTAGGGAACAAACATATATACAACCTTACAAACTTTCGCATTTATAATATTATTAGGATATATCATGAGAAGTTGCTTAGATTGAGAGTTTGTCTAGATGGTGGCAATTCTATTGTCCACGCTAAACCTAAAATTCCTAAAAAACGATTTAAAGTGTCGCCACCCTAAACCTGAAAAGTATAAATTTCAATCTCGTTACTGACCTAACGCAAGATGGCCAAAAAAGAACAAGTGGAGACGACCGAGCGAAATGTTTCAAAACAGTCATTAGTCAAAAATAACATTTATTTACTCCAGAGCCATCTGTAAAAATAGTGACTTCAGTTTGTACCGCGGCGCTGTGAAAACAGTACGTCAATTGAGTTCACAAAATCCCATTTCAAATTTGAATTCAGAATTTTCGAAGGCGAGTAATTGTTGCGAATTTGAAATGTGAATTTCGCTTATGTGTTTTTGGGGCGTGCTATTTTGAAACGTGTTTTTGTTAGCACTTGTGTGTTTGAGTTTAAATTAGGTTGTGTTTTATTGTTCGGAATTCTAAAAGTACAGGTGGGTACTTCTATGCAATTATATTATTTTCCTAGCCGACCCGTGGCAAACGTTGTTCTATCAATTTTTTTTTGTAATAATTCCATAGGAAAGAGCTGTTTCAGGCAGCTTCCAATTTTTAACCTACAAACCTTGTACTGATAAAATAAATTACGAATTTTGATAGAATGCGTATCATTCATTAGTCAAAACTGCGTTGCTATGACGACTAAATGTTTTAGTCTGTGATTTCAGATTTGTTGCACACCAACGCCATCTATACCAAAATCATTATGCGTTTTTTTATCATTTAGGGGTTGTTTTTCGGATTATAAGTTCCTTTATTTATTCTGATTTTTTATCTACATACTACATTTAATTTCATCTTAATCCGTTATGTCGTTTATTTTTGATTAGGAAACAAACATAGCAGCCTTATCACAAACTTTTGCATTTATAATATTATTAGGATTTGTATTACTGAAATAGGTGACCTCAAACAATCTACCATCTTACTAAAATAAGATCACGACTGTAAAATGGTATGTGTTATGTTAGGCTACCTATCAAAATGTTACATTATTAATAAAAAAAAAAAAAGGATCGCACCTGTAATCCCCTAGTACGGTAGACATCCTCTCAGATCTTAGATCCTTTAAAGATGTCTAGTGGGGGTAGTCAGAGGCACGTTCAAACATTATATTTGGCACATGCCCATATTTTGCAATAGTTAGCATTCCATAAGTGACAGGTTGCAAGCCCATCGCCGCTTATGAACACTAACTGGTTTCCTCACGATGTTTTCCTTCACCGTTGTAAGCACGTGTTTTTGATGCGCATATAAATTTTCGAACAGAAAAATCCATTGACGTCCTTACGTGTGCTTGTGCCTTCAGTATTCGAGAGTCGTCTTAACAAATCTCCTATAGATAGATAGATCTTGAAGAAATCTCCAAGAAATGCTCTCACGGAAGAGCGAGATCTGCTTACAAAAGTATCTTTACCATGTAATATTATTGTAGAGCGTATAAACATTTCAATTGTATCGTATTTGTAGTACCTATTTAACAAATTATCCTCATGCAGAGTGGTTTCACGTGTCGCGCCAGCTCAGCGTTAATTGGATTTAAAATGATTGATAAAACAATTATTGACACACATGATAATATTGATTAAATACCTAAGAGCCGTGCTGTGGGAGACTTCTATCGGAAATGTATATGCGTATTATCACGTGCTCAAAGCAGTGAAGGAAAACATCGTGAGGAAACCAGTTACCTAGTATGGGATTACAACTTTAGTGTATAGAATGCTAACTACTGCAAAATGTGATGTGCTTAATGCAATATTCGGACGTGCTTTTGTCTACCCCCTTTGTCATCTTCAAGGATCTATCGAGTGCTGAAAGAGTTGAGGGGAATGCCTATCGTGATCGTGATTTTTATAATATTAAATTCCTCTTGCAATCATATACAATATATAATATGTCATCATGTTTGGCTAGTATGATTATCAAAAACGTATTTTTTTGACAAGCCAATTATTTAAAAAAATATATGTTTTTCCTGTAATTTAACACCATTTTCCATCTTTCCAGATACAAGTGCCAGTTCAGTGTCCAAAGTGATGTTGACGTGAGTGTGACGGGTGACAGTTGTGACAGGCGACAGTTGTGACAGGCGACAGTTGTGACAGGCGACAGTCATGGAGCCCGCAGTGCCTTTGGAGGATGAGGAAGCTCGCCAGCAGCAGGGCTCTTCCACCGGCAGTGGCTCTTCCTCAGGATATTATGGACACAAAAATGGTAAGAAATATAAACTTTTTTGGAATATAGTTATGAAAACTTGCATTGAATTGGCAAATTTGTAGTGCCTAAATTTTGTTTAACTCTACCCTACCTACGATAGGATTATTATCTTCTTTTTAATATACCTATTATATGAATTACGCGTCACGTTGTTTATCCGCTATGGACTCCTAAACTACATAACTGATTTTAATCAAACTTTGCACACCGTGTGCAGTTTAATCCAACTTGAAAGATAGGATAGCTTACATCTCAATTTATAGTCGCAATATTATTTTATTGCAAATTATTTGTTTATTATCAGGCTCCAAAAGATTCTAACAGATGGCGATATCTGTTGACACAGCAACGCGTGGCTGGGACTGCTAGTTATAAATAGAAAAATGTTTGTAATGAATTGACCATAAAACTACTGGACCAATTAAAAAAAATCTTTTACCTAATTAAAGCTACATTATCAGCTATACTTTGTTTTTAACAAAATTAGAGATCTTTACGTAAATAGCAATAATGTAACCTAAGGTCAATCAAAAATTGCCTATTACCTTTATACAGCGAAGCCGGGGCGGTACCAGGTGTAGTGTGTTTTCGAAAAATAAATCAGAAAATAGCGGTTTCATTAGTGGCAACATTTCTTGCTCCACTTATTATTTCCGAGACGGCTTGGCTTGCTCCTAAATCAAACAGAAATGACGTGGCACATTTCATTTGTTTGTAGAGATAGATATTAGGGTGAGTTTTCTACGCGGTGCTGTACCAAGCTGCGCTAAGCTCTGCGGAGAGGACCAATGAGCGCTCGACTTTTTTAAACTCGAATATTTGAGCGCAGTTATTGGCCCGCTCCGCACAGCTTCGCACAGCTCTGCGGAGAAACTCACCCTAGGATCTGATATCTCGCTGGCTCTCATTCGAATAGTTTTGAGTAAACATCTAAACATATAATAAAAGACACGTCATAATGTCCAAACGTGAAATTACTCACGTAAGAATATAATGGCGATCGCACCGACAATATTTCGATTCATCTAGAGAATCTTCATCAGGATGAGTTTGATCCGCAGCGAGCTCTCTCTCTTTCACGTTGGGGCGTCTCAAACAGTTTCAGTTCAGATCCAGTCAATCTATATGATCAGACAATATTTTATTTTCAAAAAATTAGAGATCTCCACGATACATTCCATAATGTAACCTAAGGTATTACAAATTTGTCTATGATCTTCATTAGTTCTGTGGAACCCGGGCCTGGCAGTTAGTCTGATATCTATACTAATATTATAAAGAGGAAAGATTTGATTGTTTGTTTGCATCGAATAGGCTTCGAAACTACTAGACCGATTCGATAAATTCTTTTACCATTAGAATCCTACATTATCCTTTTATGAACAGAATATTTTAAAAACGTTTGGGATCCGTATGAAAACTTAGATAATATAACCAAAGGTGTAAAAAAATCTAAAAAAAAAATCCTATATCGCGTACGCTGCTGAAATTATTGACAATAGAGCAAAGTAATGTACTACAGTTTTATAGAAAATATCAATATCTACAAAAAAGTCTGTGATTCCATGTGTCCATAATATCATTATTACACCCGTGCGACGCCGGGACGGACTGCTAGTTTAAATATTTATAATGCAAAAAGGTCGCACTAACTATTTCCTCCATTCAAATTTGAATGTCAAAGGTTAGAGCTCGTTATTTCTGATTACGACACATGGAATCCTAGTCTGTGACAGTTGACTATGTATGTGACGGTTGGGTGTTATTTATGAATGCAGATTGGAGCAGCGGTACAAGCGATTTCTAAAGACAATCTAGATTAAAAAACCCTAGGCTAGATCTGAGTTTGGGCGAACTACTATCAATAAATTTTTTTTTTATTTAAATGAAATGCGTCATTCAACGCGTTATTATGTTTTAGAAATTGTTTTAAAAAAACTAGGTTATGAAAAGTGATATAAAATTAAAAAAACCGGCAAAGTGCGAGTCGGACTCGCGCACGAAGGGTTCCGTACCATTATTTATAAAATACGGCAAAAAAACACGTTTGTTGTAAAGGAGACCCTCCTCATATTTTGTTTTTAGTATTTGTTGTTATAGCGGCAACAAAAATACATCATCTGTGAAAATGTCAACTGTCTAGCTATCACGGTTCATGAGATACAACAGCCTTGTGACAGATAGACGGACAGACAGACGGACAGACGGACGGATAGCGAATTCTTAGTAATAGGGTCCCGTTTTTACCCTTCAGGTACGGAACCCTAAAAAGCGGGTAAAAAAATCTTTGAAAAACATTCAAATTCAAAATCAAAATAGCGTTTATTCATTGAAATCACTTGGATCATTTTAGAATCGTCAAATTTAGTTAAGTTTAATTTAGTTTAATTTTGTACATTGATTGTTTTTTTTTTAAGTCTTTGTACTTATTTTTAATACAAAATGAATCTTAATTATTATTGATAGAGCGAGTTGGAGCAGTCCCAGGCTTTTTTGTCGTCTAAATAATCAGATATTTTATAGTAAGCCTTTTTGCATAGTTTACGTTTAATTAAGTTTTTAAATTTGCTAATAGATAGCTTTTGCATATCATTTAGAATTTTGTTATAGAAGCGTACACATTGCCCTTGAAATGATTTCTTAGTTTTAGTGAGCCTAGTCGTGGGAACAGCGAGTTTATCCTTATTTCTAGTATTTGCATCATGATTATCGCTATTTTTCTTAAACAAACTAATATTTTTACGAAAATACATTAGATTTATATAAATGTACTGGCTAGGTACAGTCATTATGTTTATTTCTTTAAACTTATTTTGCAGTGATTCTCTGGGACCCATGTTGTAAATTGCTCGAACAGCTCTCTTCTGCAACACAAATATGGTGTTTTTTTACGTCTGCAGCACTCCCCCACAACAATATGCCATAAGACATAATGCTATGAAAGTAGCTGAAGTAGACTAGCCTAGCTGTATCTACGTCTGTAAAAAGACGTATCTTTTTGACTGCGTATGCTGCAGAGCTAAGTCTCATCGATAATTATTTATGTATGTGTGGGCCCCATTGAAGTTTATTATCTAAAGTAATGCCTAAAAACATAGTGGTGTCCACTACATGTTCGTTTTTGATTTTTATATCAACATTTACTTGTGTAACATTCGGTAGTATAAACCGAATGCACTTAGTTTTGTTTTCATTTAATAATAGGTTATTGACATTAAACCAATTAACAACTTTAGAGATTGCATTATTTACATCGTCAAAGTTATTCTGTCGTCGCTTCAGTTTAAATAAAAGTTAAGTGTCATCAGCAAACAGTACAATCTCGTGATCATCCCTGATAAGAGAGGGTAGATCATTTATATAAATTAAGAACATGAATGGTCCTAGTATTGATCCTTGTGGCACACCCATTGTTGCTACTGACCCCGGTGAACGCTTTCCATTTACATCAACTCTTTGTATTCTGCCACAAGTTTTACATGTCATACAAGTTTGTACGCAACCCTGGATATGAATCAGACTCGCACTTATCCGGTAATTTGGTCACCTAGTAGCTAAGTATTTGTTTGTCCCAAATCAGATAGCAGTAATAAAGGACATAACTTTTAGTCGACTTGTGTTATTTATGGCAAATAACTGTAGTGTTGATTATCCACTTTCGCTTTAATGGTTCCGTAGGCTGTTTTTGTAAAGCCTTGAGTTTCGAACGGTGCCGGCCAACGTCGGCCGTCCTTATGGTATTTTTAGTGCACAAACGAAATGCAATAATTATAACCTTTTGCAATGCGTTCAGACTTACGCGTAGTTAGCTTAGAGGGTCACTCGTGTGTTAGCCCTCCCCTGAATTCCCCCCTCTTATCACCAAAATTACTGGCCTAAAATTAAAAAAAAACTAAAAATAGATTACCAATAAAAAGAACCTATAAAAAGCCCAAAGGGCAAAAACGGGACCCTATTACTAAGACTTCGCTGTCCGTCTGTCCGTCTGTCCGCCTGTCCGTCTGTCCGTCTGTCCGTCTATCCGTCTGTCCGTCTGTCCGTCTGTCCGTCTGTCTGTCACAGGGCTGTATCTCATGAACCGTGATAGCTAGACAGTTGAAATTTTCACAGATTATGTGTTTCTGTTGCTGATCTAACAACAATTACTAAAAACAGAGTAAAATAAATATTTAAGTGGGGCTCCCATACAAAAAACGTGTTTTATTGCCGTTTTTTATAGATAAAGGTACGGAACCCTTGGTGTATGAGTCCAACTCGCACTTGGCCGGTTTTTTATTATAATAATTATTTTAGGGTATTATAGTGAGTTATGCTCACAAGACCACGGTACCCTAAGTTTTTTTCCGATAACTGGACGATTCGCGATCGACGTCGATTGCTGAACGCATTATGATGATGGCCTTAGCGATAAGTAGCTAAATGTGGAGCATTAATGCTGTTTTGATGACTTCTGAGAATTATAGGTACGTACCTATAATTTTATTGTTTTAAGTATGCCTTAGTGCCTTAGTGCTAAGCATTGCTGTAAATAGGGGTGTGCCAGCGGTGCCCAGGCACAGGGTACAGACTGGAGGGGCGCAGCAATGACCAGAAAGGGGCGCCACCGTCTGTCCGTCCGTCTGTCCGTCTAGATAAAGATAAAAGATAAATGAATGTTTATTTTAGTACCACCAAAAATGAACACTAAAAAACTAAAAAAAATAAAAGAACACATACATACTGGCTGGCTTCACAGCTCAGTTGGTAGTAGCTCTGACTTCTGCGCTGTAGGTTGTGGGTTCGAACCCCACCCGGGATAAACATTTGTTTGATGAACGTAGATGTTTGTTCTGTGTCTGGGTGTTATGTATAATAAGTATGAATTTACAACAAAAAAAAAACTATATAAGTATTCTATTAGTTATCTTGGTTCCCATACTACAAGCTTTGCTTAGTTTGGGGCTAGATGGCGCTGTGTGAAATGTACACCAATATTTATTTATTTATACATTGTGGTAATAAAAAAAGCGTGTTAAAAATACCACCACTCAGCTAGCTTGTCCGACTGTCACAAGGCTGTATCTCATGAACGTGATAGCAAAAAAAAAAGAAAAAAAAAGTGTGGGCTTAGTCAGAGGCACGTCCAAACATTATATTTGGCACATGCCCACATTTTGCAGTAGTTAGCATTCCATACGTGACAGGTTGCTTTGTTTCCTCACGATGCCGATGTTTTCCTTCACCGTTTTGAGCACGTGTTTTTGATTTGATAAAAATTCATTTATGCACGCCGGGATTCGATCCCATGACCTTCAGATTGAAAGTCGAGGTACCTCCCACTGGGCCAACACGGCTTTTTGAAATTGAGAAGCATTATTGTTTGAAAAAACGATGGTCTACAAATTATGTCACCAGAGTTGGCCACTTTACTCACCTACTTAAGCTTCCAGAAGTGAATCTACAAATTATAATTTACCCAAATCTCCCCTCCTAATAAAACATTCATTCTTAGTCAGTGTAGAGGCATTATAATAAAATCTATGGTTCTCAAGAGAATGGCCGCAAATCTAAAAGCCATTACTAACAGGTGTGGCTAAGTGCGTCTCACAACATTAATTCCTTCGCGCAGGTGGGTTCCGTACCAATTATGGTGAAACTACTTATAAAATGGAAAAAAGCTAGCTTTTATGTTACCTATAGAAGTTTACAGTAAGCGGCGATGGGCTTGAAACTTGTCACGTGTGAAATGATAACTATTGCAAAATGTGGGTATTGTGCCTAATATAAAGTTTGAACGTGCCTCTGATTACCCCCCTTAGACATCTTCAAAGGATCTAAGCGCCTTGAGATCTGAGAGGATGTCAACCGTACTTGGGGATTAACAGTCGTGATCCTACTTTCAATCGGAAGGTAGCAGGATAGAATCCCGGTAGCATCAGTGAATTGTTTTATTTGAAACTAGCAGTCCGTAATAATGATTTTGTGTGTAATTTTTTTACACCTTGGGTTACATTATTGAAGTTTTCATACGGATCCCTAACATTTTTGAAAATATTCTATAGCCTATGTTCAACAAGGATAATGCAGGATTCTAATGGTGAAAGAATTTTTCAAATCGGTCAAGTAGTTTCGAATCCTATTCGATGCAAACAAACAAACAATCAAATCTTTCCTCTTTATAATATTAGTATTAGACTAGCTGACCAGTGACAGAGTTTGGTCCTGTCTTGTGTAGTCACAACTGATGTCAGATTTTATGCACACCAGCGCCATCTATACCAAAATATCCCTTTTGAACTTTTTTATCATTTTGGGAATGTTTTTCGGATAAACCACTCTATTTTTTATTCGGGCATTACATCTACAGTACATCTTCAGCTAATTTCATCTAAATCCGTTTTGTCGTTAAGGCCTGATTGAGGCCAAACTCGCAAACTTTCTTATTAACAATACTATTAGGATTTATAGACTAGCCGAACCGTGACAGACGTTGTCCTGTCAAATTTTAATAATCACATAGGTAAAAGCAATTTCAGACAACTGCCAATTTTTTCCCTACAAACCTTGCAAATTGCAAACTCCGTTTTACGTCGTTAAAAAAATATTTTTCAATAGAAAACTTATTTTTTTATGCAGTCATCTTGTAATTGACTTCTAAATAAGTTTTCTCTTAAGGGGCTGTATGTCGACGATTGCTCTTTTTCGAAACGAAAAAAGAAATACTTCTGAACAAGTCACATCACCTATTTTTATAAGTATATTACTTAGGTTCCTACCTAGATTTCTATTAAGCTGAAAACATATTAGCAGAAACTTTTCACGATAAAGATATTATTTCAAAATGATACGTTTTAGAATTTATGATCGAAATATTTTGATACCTACTATTAAAATCAACTTGTGATTTATTGTTAAAGATAGGTAATATGTAGATCTTGAATTCTATTAGAATTGATTTTTGATAAGTAATTATACATAATTTATATCATTAATTTATTCGAAAAGCTAAGGCGGACCACGCGCCGACGTTTGTTTGTCGTCATTGCAGCGGTCGGTAGGATTATTTATCGAAGTGATTAAAGATGGGTACATCTTTATTCACATATACTATACATTATAAAATAGGAGATGTGGCTTGTTCAGAAGTATTTCTTTTTTCGTTTCGAACAAAAACAATCGTCGACATGGAGCGCCTTAAACAATCTTTTTTCAAGACAAGGTGTTATAAAATCCAAGACAAGATCCAAAATACTTAAAAAAAATATTTGTCTTGCAATCTGTTTTATCTGGACCCTATAATGATTTCGTCTGTTTGTCACAAGGCTGTATCTCATGAACCGTGATAGCTAGACAGTTGAAATTTCCACAGATGATGTACTCCTGTTGCCGCTATAACAATATATACTAAAAACAGAATAAAATAAATATTTAAGTGGGGAATAAAATATATATTTAACGTGTTTTTTTTACTATTTTTTATAGATAATGGTACAGAACCCTTCGTGCGCGAGTCCAACTCGCACTTTTTTCAGGTTTTATTTATATTTTGTTTATTTTACAAAAGTTTCGTGAGATATAACAACTGTACCAAAGTCATAACAAAATTTGGACGAAGCTAAATTCGTGTTCTAACAGCTTTAGGTCAGTATATTATTTGTGAGGACCATAACATGGGTTTTATGGTTTATAATTCAAGTTAGAGGCGACTACTACTAATAAAAACCAGACAAGTTCGTGTCGGACTCTCGCACAAGGGGTTCCGTACCATCACTACATAGTATAAAGCAAAGTCGCTTTCCGCTTCCCGCGTCTGTATGTAATATGTATGTATGTATGTATGTATGTATGTATGTTTGCTTATTGAGGAAGGTTTATATGTATAATACATGCATAATATAGTAGAGAAACACTGATCATTTTAGAGGTTTCTATTGTGATGTCGTAAATAAACACATTTTTTTGCGCTTACATTGCAAATGCTGGCTGAACCCCACGAGATATATCAAAATAATGTACTACAGTATTGTACACCTTAAAAACGTCTACAAAAAAGACAACGATGGTATTAGAAATGTCTTACGCACAGCGAAGCGGGCACGGGTCAGCTAGTTAATCTATAATAGCATAGACACAAAACAAAAAAAAACTTACAGGCGACTTGCGAACCTCCTCCTTTTTGAAGTCGATTAAATCATATTGTCAATGGTACGAAACCCTTCGTGCGCGAGTTTGACTCGCACTTGGTCGGTTTTTTCTTATATTTTATTTTAATTCAATTTAGAAATGCTGAAATAATCAAATGCAAATTTAGAATTGGAAATCAGGTTTTAAGCTTGCTGTAAATGCATATAATGAACTTCGTGTACGTGACAGGTTGCAAGCTCATCGCCGCTATCTCTCGTATGGATATGCTAACTACTGCAAAATGTGAGCATAAGCCAAATGTTTGGACGTGCTAACTACCCCCTTTGCTTGATTAACTTTAAGGATCTGAGCGCCAAGAGATCTGAGTAGAATTCTACCGTACTTGGAGATTACAGTCGTGATCCTATATACAATACCTAATATTTTTTATATATATATATATTTTTGATACAATTATTTTATGTCAAAAGCAGTTCATTTTACCTACAAAAGGGGGGAACATCCCCTAAATATCTTTCCATTCATAACAACCCCTCCCCCTGATTAAAGGGTTCGACTGACCTACATACCAAGACTCCTCGCCTTAGGGAAGATTTATATTAAACCGGGTCGTGTCCGGGCCGGGCCGGGCGGATTCCATACGTGACAGGTTGCAAGCTCATCGCCGCTTATATATAAACTGCTTCACACAAAATGTATGTAACGTTTCAAATCCGTGATCCGTCCGGGACACGTACACGTCACGCTCCGGGCACGGCCCGGTCTAATATTAATCTACCCTTATGGGGGTGTTATTCGAATTGTAAATGTCATTGGGGTGTATTTTTATGTAAACAGTCTCATTTGTCGTGAAGGTGACTGCTGGGCAGGTCGTGGTGACATTAAAATATAGCATAATGTACAGGGTGTCCCGAAAATAGTGTCAAGCGGAAGTCCAGAGGATTGACCGAGAGGTAGGACTCAAATTGCTTGAAAGAAATCGCTTTTTTGAGATAAAACTACCTATCTTATTAAATTAGGAAATACTTTGATTTACTTTCTTCTTACTTACTACTGCAAAATGTGGACATGTGCCATATGTAATGTTTGAACGTGCCTCTGACTACCTCCTTTAGGCATCTTCAAAGATTCGAGCGTATGAAGATCTGAGAGGATGTCTATGTTATCGTATTTTGGGGTTACAGTCGTGATTCTATTTCATTTCATTTATTTATGTATGGCTGTGATTATGATACCTCTAAGACCTCTACCTCTTGACACATTATTTTAGGGCATCCTGTACATAGGCTGGAAAAACAATTTTGTTATGTTAGGAAGTCACTTTTACTAGATAAATACAAGGTTACTTGGAAATGGTGGAATAAATAAATAAATAACACTTAACTGTTAATACTTGTAGTTATGATGTGTATAGACACAATGACATGCTTTTGTGTGCGTGACTGCGGACGATACTGAGCGCTACACACACAATTTAGACCAACTCGCCGTCGTGAGATAGAACAACTGTACGTATAGTTGTGAAAGAGTATCTATGACGAATTAGTCCACTTTCTCACCCATAGTCCGCCAACAACATACGTCTCAGAGTCCAACAGCCTACAAATCAGTCCAAAAAAACCCACTTTTTCACCCGATATTTCCAGCCACAAACATGTCTCTACGGGAAAGTGTATCTATGAGGAATACCATAGTCCGCCATCAACATAGGTCTCAGAGTCCAACGATCAACAGCCTATAAATCAGTCCGAAAAAAACCCACTTTTGCACCCGATATTTTCAGTCACACACCATGCAACCATAAATACTCCTCGCATTATGGTGTCGTGACTAATTAAATCCGCTACACGGTGTACAAAACGTTCGCGTGTGCGCCTCCACTTAGGTATTAGTGTCCTAAAAAGCGACGCCCGGGTTATAGCGGCCGTCGTTCTTGTTCCGGACCTGGCTTGTTCATGGTACTCGTAGTATGGAGTCAGGAATTACCCGTATCTATAGAGTGTTTTTATGTAGATATTTAATAAAGTTCATATTTTTATTATACTCGACTTTCATTTCGAAGGTCGTAGGTTCAAATCCCGGCGTGCATCAATGGATTTTTATGTTTGAAAAAATTAAATACGCATCAAAAACACGTGCTAAAAACGGTGAAGGAAAACATCGTGAGGGGTTTCCTCACGATGTTTTCTTAGTATTCTTTTAAGCGGCGATGGACTTGCACCCTGTCACGCATGGAATGCTAACTACTGCAAAATGTGGGCATGTGCCAAATATAATTTTTTACGAGTGTACCTATTGAAAGACCCTATAGATGCGTGTACTATAATGTGCAACCTAATTATTGTCACCTCTATATTACGGCCATCTTATGACGGTCACAGCTTCAGGAAACTCAAGGAAACTCAGGCCATAGTGATTAATTGCCATTTAAATTAGGGAACAAATCCTTACATGATACACTATTTTTTATGACTTTGCGTGCATTCGTTTGAGAAATGATAAGTTTTTGGAGCCAAGAATGGTGTAAGCATTGAAAAAAACCGGCCAAGTGCGAGTCGGACTCGCACACGAAGGGTTCCGTACCATTATCTATACAAGGAATGATAAGTTTCTGGAATCAAGAAATGTGTTAGCATTGAAAAAAAACCGGCCAAGTGCGAGTCGGACTCGCACACAAAGGGTACCATTATCTATAAAAAACGGCAAAAAAATACATTTTGTATGGGAGCACTTAATTATTTATTTTATTCTGTTTTTAGACAGACGGACAGCGTAGTCTTGGTAATAGGGT
Source organism: Hydriomena furcata (assembly GCA_912999785.1). Classification (NCBI taxonomy): domain Eukaryota; kingdom Metazoa; phylum Arthropoda; class Insecta; order Lepidoptera; family Geometridae; genus Hydriomena; species Hydriomena furcata. The sequence continues at coordinate 4,271,558 of OU538842.1, read as the reverse complement.
CCCGTTTTTACCATTTGGGTTCGGAACCTAAAAATGATATAGGATCACGACCGTAATCCTCAAGCACGGTAGACATTCTCTCAAATCTTCAGACGCTTAGATTCTCGAAGATTCAGGGGTAGACAGAGGCACGTTCAAACATTACATTTGGAACATGGCTACATTTTGCAGTAGTTAGAATTCCATACTCGACTGGTTTCCTCACTATTTAAATTTTTCGATCTACGACCTTCCGATTCAAAGTCGAGTTTCCCACTCGGCCAATACAGCACTAAAACTAAATATAATTTTGATGTATTCTATGAGTAACAATCAACATTTTGAATAAAATTACCACCAAAAAATGATGTTACATTAAATTGTAAAAAGAACTCAAGAGGAAACAGATTTTTTTGCAAAAATCACTCCCAAATCTGCTTAAACATTTTAAATATTCCCTAAGGGCGGTGTACACCATGTAAATTAAAGTGGAATGGTGTCTTATTTGAATATAATAAACCGTGAGAACGCAGCTTTGTAAATATTCATACAATCGCCATGGATTATGCAGATGGTGGTGGCAAGGCGAGCGTTACAATATGATGGGAATTCCTTAACTTTTTAAGGCCCTGTATGTCGACGATTGCTCGTTTTCGAAACGAAAAAAGAATTACTTCTGAACAAGCCACATCTCTTATTTTTATAAATATATTACTTCAGGTTCCTACCTAGATTTCTATTAAGCTGAAAACATAATAGCAGAAACTTTTCACGATAAAGATATTATAGTTATGTTATCTTTAAGTTTTATTTCTAAATCAAGTGTAGCGTGTGATGCTCTTTGAATTTGTGCTGAGGCTCTTTAGTTATTATTATTATTATTATTTTTAATTGTTTATGTACTTGAGTAGTACTTTTAATTATTATTCTTGTTTGAGCCTTCACCTTGTTCGATTAGCATCACACTGGAGCTCTACATAGCTTTAAGAAAAGGATCATTAAAAAAAAGGTAGACCCCAAGCCGTGTTTGTTGCCTGATTCTTCTAGGCTTGGTCGCGTGGAATCGGCGTAGCTTCACCTAGTTCCTAAGACGTTTCAAAGTGATCCTTGTGATTTTATTGAAATAAATGATTTTTGACTTTGACTTTCAAAATGATACGTTTTAGAATTTATGATCGTATACTTTGATACCTACTATTAAGTTCAACTTGTGATTTATTGTTAAAGATAGGTAAAATGATCCCGTTCCCGTTCCCGTTCCCGTTCCCGTTCCCGTTCCCGTTCCCGTTCCCGTTCCCGTTCCCGTTCCCGTTCCCGTTCCCGTTCCCGTTCCCGTTCCCGTTCCTGTTCCCGTTCCCGTTCCTTTTTCCTGAATTTTCTTTGCTATAAACCTCACGGAGCCCGAGAACTGAACGAATGTAAAACCGTGGAAATCGGTGCGTGCGTTCTGGAGTTATTGCGTCAGGAAGGAAAACCCGACTTATTTTTATATTATAGATTTGTTGATTATCTGACGGCAGAATACGGTAGACGGTAGGTTTGAATCCAGTATTTTCGGAGCCTATTCAATTCAAACAAACAATCATATAATTTCCTCTTTATAATAGTATAGACTATAAAATGGTTACTTACTACGACTGGCCTCATAGCTCAGTTGGTAGTAACTCTGCCTTCTGCGCTGTAGGTTGTGGGTTCGATCCCTACCCAGGGCAAATATTTGTGTGATGAACATAAATGTTTGTTCTGTGTCTGGGTGTTAATATGTATAATAAGTATGTATTTACAAAAAAACAAGTATATAAGTCTTCTATCAGTTATCTGGTTCTCATAGTACAATAGTTTGGGGCTAGATGGCACTGTGTGTAAAGTCCGCCAATATTAATTATTATTATTACATTTTGTCACTGCAGTGTGTACAATGTACATACACCTTATATTATAGGCTTCGTAGCAGTCATCCGCGAGATTGTAGCAGGCCGCAAAGCTTTCCTGAAAATTCAATTTACAACATTTTGAGCATCGTTTAGAGCTTATAAGTCATCTAGGTCGTAGAGACCGCGTAGCACTTTCGTAGCAACAAAATGAACTTCACCTGAGTTGATTTTGTTTTTATTAGTCGTTTTAGGGTTCCGTACCCAAAGGGTAAAAACGGAACCCTATTACTAAGACTTCGCTGTCCGTCTGTCCGTCTGTCCGTCTGTCTGTCACAGGGCTGTATCTCATGAACCGTGATAGCTAGACAGTTGAAATTTTCACAGATTATGTATTTCTGTGGCTGCTCTAACAAAAAATACTAAAAACAGAATAAAATAAATATTTAAGGGGGGCTCCCATACAACAAACATGTTTTTTTGCCGTTTTTATAGATAATGTACGGAACCCTTCGTGCGCGAGTCCGACTCGCACTTGGCCGGTTTTTTATTATGGCAAAGCCGTGTTGGCCGAGTGGGAGGTACCGCGACTTTCAATCTGTAGGTCGTGGGTTCGAATCCTGGCGTGCATCAATGGATTTTTCTATATGCGCATCAAAAACACGTGCTCAAAACGGTGAAGGAAAACATCGTGAGGAAACCAGTGAGTATTCTTATAAGCGGCGATGGGTTTTCAACCTGTCACGTATGGAATGCAAAGTATTGCATATGCCAGAATTCGCGTCAAAAGAAAAAAGCGTCTGGAGATCTGAGAGGATGTCTACCGTACTTGAGGTAATCCCCTAGTCATGATCCTATTTAGTTATCTTTATTTTATGTTTGTATGTATGTATGTATGTACGTATGTAATATGTATGTACACGTATGTACATTTCAATGGATTTCTGGATGGTTTAAAAACACAATTGTACCTGGTAGGTGGCGCTGCTGTGAGTATGTCTATTTGATTAGATGTACTCTTAATACATAGACGGTACGAAGTTCGCCGGGTCAACTTAGTGTTATTTAAGTACTAACTGCTCGCCCCGGCTTCGCTCAGGTGGTACCTGGATAAAAAGTAGCCTATGTGTTATTCTGATGTATAAGCTATATTACTGTAACGTTTAATTTTAATCCGTTCAGTACTTTTTACGTGAAAGAGTAACAATCACACACAAACACCCACTCACACACTCACAAACTTTCGCATTTATAATATTAGTAGGATTTACTTGAGTTAGAGGTACGTCAAACATTTGGCATATATCCAGTAGGTAGTAGTTAGACTTCCATAAGTGAAAGGTTGCAAGATTTGCAAGTCCAACGCCGCTTATATGAATACTAACTGGTTTCCTCACGCTATATTTGCTTCAATGTCGAGCGAAAAGGTCAAAAATGCCGGCAATTTCTAGCTCAAGTTCTTTATTGCATTAATGAACATGCGCCTGCCCCATTACGGCCAATAAAGGGCCCAATCAGGTCTACGGGTCGGGTGGAGCCATGTTCGAACGCTGAGCGAAGTTATATCAATAGCTCATAGCATATATCGCGATATATAGCGAAGTTTTTAAATGACAAAAAACAATTTTTGGTGGTTTTTATGACGTGACAACGTCTTATAATTCGATGGAGCCGGCTGCACGCACTAAAAAACATAACTCATGCGGCGTTACCTCACTCTGAAGCGTTCCATTTAAGGCTTGAAGTGCAAGCGAGAGCGCGGAACGAGCGACAAAGAGGCACAATCACAATTGTCACGTTCAACTATCGTCAGTAAACCGACTTTACAGACAACCTGTTTTTTAGGGTTCCGTACCCAAAGGGTAAAAACGGGACCCTATTACTAAGACTTCGCTGTCCGTCTGTCCGTCTGTCCGTCTGTCCGTCTGTCTGTCACAGAGCTGTATCTCATGAACCGTGATAGCTAGACAGTTGAAATTTTCACAGATTATGTATTTCTGTTGTCGCTATAACAACAAATACTAAAAACAGAATAAAATTAAGATTTAAGTGGGGCTCCCATACAATAAACGTGTATTTTTTGCCGTTTTTTATAGATGGTACGGAATGGTACGGAACACTTCGTGCGCGAGTCCGACTCGCACTTGGCTGGTTTTTCTATTGGGTATATAATAATCTCAAGTTAATTCCATTTAAATTGTATTAATGTAGGACCGATAGTTCCATTATAAAACTTGAAAAAGGAATATCGTCCTTTGACTTTTCGATTGGTCGAAACATTTTGGTCGGTATTCTTTTTAGTTTTTTAAACAAAATTATGCTGACTCATAACAACATACACACACATACCTACGCGCACACAAACACAGACGCAAACGCATCAGAAGAAAACTTTATCTGACTCCGACTGTAATCCTCACAATGAATAAACATTAGACACTCTAAAATCTCTATACGCTCAGATATTTTTTTTTCTATGTACACTTCTACGTACACTTTTAAATCAGTAACTATAACTACCTATATATTACCTATAACTATTGATTTTTACACGGGTCTATATCACGCATTACCTTTAATTTATTTTTCCGACATTTTTGTAACACGCTTTTATAAGCTTGGTATATGTATGTAACGGAATCTTTGAACGTGATTTGGACCTACATAAAAACGTCGGATTAATTTGAAACTTTGCATATTTATTAAGGATCGATGACAAAAAATATAGCTTGTTTTTTTAGTTTTTTTAACTATACAATAATAGTTTTAATATACCGAAAAAAAAAAATTTACCGTTGCAGCAGAAGCTTCTTATGATCTGAGCAATGTCAGCATGATTTATTATTGCACTATCACAAAGTTATCGAGGTTTCTTTTTAACCGAAAATTGGCACTAATTTATGGTCTCAGTACTAGAAAATACTACACAAATTACAACGGAGACGGCGAGCTATTTATGAATGGATAGAATCGTGAAAATATGAGTAGCTATGTGGTAGGTGCGTATGAATAAACGGTTAACTAAATATTGTGTTTTTTTAAGGATATTATTTTTAATTTTTTAATTTAAGTTTTAACTACTTAAATTTAATTAGTAACAGACACTGACAATACGTTATTATTTTTTTTGGTAATTAAAAACTAGTGTTGTATATTATAGCACCCAGTGCTGGCCATAGTGGCATTATTCCTCGCATTCCCCCCCACCCGCTACCGAGCCGGCGTTCGGACCGCCTGTCAGTATGAGCGCGAGCCAGCGCCATCTCCGACAAGTAGTTGTCAAGTTTCTCTCGAGACGACGGTCCGCTCGGTCGTAACCGGCTACCGCGCGCCGGCGCCGACCCGATAGCGTCCTATTTTGTTTAGTTTATTTAAATTGTTCTATTTGCCTGTAACTGTCTGTAACTTAACGTGTTTGTGTACGAATAAACGATATTTAAACTCTATAATTTTTTTTTTAAATAATCTAGAATTGATGTCCAATTTTGTTGATTTCGATTTTATGTTCATGTTGAGATAAATGTTCCATATATTTTTTTGAACCAACGGCAACAACAAATATAAGAATAAGAGGGTAAATAAAGTAATAATTTCCACAATTTGCAGTATCTAGTTAACATACCATACGCGACAGGTTGCAAGCACATCGCCACTAATAAGAAAACGAGCTTTTTCCCTGACAATGTTTTTCCTTCGCAATTCCGAGCACGTACTGATGCGCATATAACTTTTCGAATAGGGAAGTCCATTAATGCACTGCCGGGATTCAAACCACGACCTTTTAATTAACACGAATGAAAGTCGAGGTACCTCATAACACTCGTATGTAGAATGAAATGAAATAGGATTACGACTGTAATCCCCAAGTACGGTAGGCATCCTATCAGATCTTCAAACGCAGTGATAAAAAAAAATTTACACAGCACTACCTAGCCCACAAAGCCCTAGCTTAGTTTGCACTATGGAAATAGATTACATACTGATTCAAATTCAAATTCAAAAATAATTGATTTCAATAAAATCACAAGGATCACTTTGAAACGTCTTAGGACCTAGATGAAGCTACGCCGATTCCACGCGACCAAGCCTAGAAGAATCAGGCAACAAACACGGCTTGGGGTCTACCTTTTTTTTAATGAAAGAATACATGCTTTTAATACATTATAACACAGACACCGGACAATCGTCTATGTTCATCACACAAATATTTGCCCTGGGTGGAGATCGAACCCACAACCTACAGCGCAGAAGGCCTCTAGAGCTACTACCAATTGATCTGCGAGGCCAGTCAAAGATTCTTGAAGTAACAAGATAATTTAGTGAAAATTAAATAAAAAATAAAAATAAATAGGATCACGACTGTAATCCCCAAGTATGGTATGAAGATATCAAAAGGAGGTAGTCAGAGGTACGTCCAAACATTATATTTGGCACATGCCCACATCGTACAGTAATTGGCATTCCATACGTGATAGGTTGCAAGCCCATCGCCGCTCTCTTTATTTGAAAGTTTTATAAATATTTAGTTTAGACACTTGTACAGAAAATGTAATGTTGAAATACTAGTTCAAGTTTTCACTACGTAAAAACATGGTGTTCAATTAAAAGTTACATAAAGTTTTGCTAATGAAATTGGAATGAAAAAGCGCGGTTAATTAAAAATATCAGCATGGCAACACCAAAATTTAAACAAGGTACTGTCAAAAGTACCTATCTAACGCCTAACACAAACAATCTTAACCTTAAGATCTTAGAATTCTTCGAATCTTCGTATTATTTTCTTCAGATGTTCGAATTTCTTAGAATCGAAAAAGGAACTAACTTTAATTTATGACGAGGTATATTTTTTTAGATGAATGTAGAATAGTTTTTGAGATAACCGCAAAACGTACAGTTTTGTTTTTTATGACTAAGATAACTTAAGAAGAGTAATAAATATTGTTGATGAATGTAGAATCTATTTTTCTCAATAACCGCAAAACATATAGTTTAGTTTTTTATTACAAAGATTAGTGAAACTTTTCTCGATAGATTTATTTTCCAAAGTTGGCTCTTCAAAAACACTATTTTCGTTATTAATCAAAACTACGAATAGCTAAACAGTTCATTTTTATATAATTCGTTAGATAATCATACTAGCCAAGTAAATTACAGACAACTTCTTTTTAAATTTGATGGTTTTCAAGATAATGCAGTTTTATAACTTTTTCCGTCATATCCGGGTAGACTCAGCCCACCGACAAGAGCACAGCTCTTAAGTTAGAAGAGAAGGATAATCTAGATAAATGAAGAACAGAAACACTATTGGTGAAACTTTACATTTTGGGGATTACAGTAGTGATCCTATATATTTATTATTGCACCTGTTACTAATAATAAGAGAAGGACGATAAAAATAACAACAAAAAATATAATTAAAGATTATACCATTTGATATTCCGGTCGTCTCGAGATAATTCACTAAGCCAGCGATTCTTAGCTCAGTCAACCTGTTACATTCTTTAGCATAAAATAAAGTACATTTTTTTGCATAATAAAACATTCTTTCGCATAACACTGTAGGTGTATAAAATTTGAATTATACAAATTGATGCGTAATTCGGCTGAGCGATCACATAATGGTACAGATATTAAATTTTCCGCAGGATGTTTTTAATACCTTGTGTTATTAAGAAACACATTGTGTATGCTTAAACCTTTTGCGCAAAACCAACACAGAGATAGAAATTAATGAAAGATGTAAAAAAAAACACGCACGAAGAGTTCCGTTCCAATAGCTATAAAAATACGTTTGTTGTATGGCAGCTCCACTTAAATATTTATTTAATTCTGTTTTTAGTATTTGTTGTTATAGCGGCAATAGAAATACATAATCTGTGAAAATTTAAACTGTCTAGCTATTACGGTTCATGAGATACAACCATGTGACTATATTAAATAAATATAGTTGCTATATTAAAACAATCGATTGAATTATATTTAATGATATTATAATATGTAATAAGATTTGTGACGTGTAATAGTTTTTACCAATAAATGGATTATTCTTATTATTCTGACAGACAGACGGACAGACGGACAGACGGACAGACGGACAGACGGACAGACGGACAGACGGACAGACGGACAGACGGACAGACGGACAGACGGACAGACGGACAGACGGACAGACGGACAGACGGACAGACGGACAGACGGACAGACGGACAGACGGACAGACGGACAGACGGACAGACGGACAGACGGACAGACGGACAGACGGACAGACGGACAGACGGACAGACGGACAGACGGACAGACGGACAGCGAAGTCTTAGTAATAGGGTCCCGTTTTTATCCTTTGGGTACGGAACCCTAAAAAAGACATAATTAATCATGTCTTCAATCCTCACGTACGGTAGACATCTTCTCAGATCTCCAAGCGCTCAGATTCTTGAAGATGTCTAAAGTGGCCTACCGCTCTTTATTTCATTTATTTTATTGTTGTACCTACTTGTTTAGTATCTTTATTTGCCTTGTTTGAGCCTTCACATTATTCGATCGGCACCACACTGGAGCTCTACATAGCATTAAGGAAAGGATCATTGAAAAAAATGATAGGCCCCAAGCCGTGTTTGTTGCCTGATTCTTCTAGGCTTGGTAGCGAGAAACAGGCGTAGCTTCACCTAGCTCCTAAGACGTTTCAAAGAGATCCTTGTGATTTTATTGAAACATGTACCTTTTGACTTTGACTTTGACTTTGACATTCCCACCGATGATTGCTTTTGCAACACAATAATATACCTAAAATACTAGCATCTCGCCCCGGCTTCGCACGGGTGGTACCAGGATAAAAAATCTACCGATTCTGTGTAAACTTCACATAAACCATCTACTAAATAAGCCGAACAAAGCCTAAACATTTGGTTTGGATAAGTGAGCCCGTTCTTGAGTTATAAAATTACAACGTAAAGTGGCATTGATTTTTATTTAAGACTAGCGACCCGCGCCGGCTTCGCACGGGTAGCATGTTATTATACATATAAACCTTCCTCCTGAATCACTCTATCTATTAAAAAAAACCGCATCAGAATCCGTTGTGTAGTTTTAAAGATATAAGCAAACATACATACATACGCGGGAAGCGGAAAGCGACTTTGCTTTATACTATGTAGTGTGATACACGTGTTAAACTAAATTTGCTGATACCCAATTTGCAGAAGTTCAAGTTTATTTCGCGAAACATTAGTTAATTTTATTGTAACATCACTACGAATCTCAATGAAATGAATACAACAAATTGTTATGCAATCAACAATAAAAATTATTGTCGTTTTTTCATTCATTTACTTTGTTGTGCATAATGCCGTCCACAGATGCGTGTGATGGCGCGTTTTATATGGCCAGACACGGATCCGATACGAGTTACAACATGTGTTACATGAACGATTTGGATTGTGAATTTTTACTGTTCTAACATTTAAATGTAATTAATATTTTTACGTATTCGGTACGTGCTTATAATGAGTCTTATCCCCATATTCTAAGTAGTAACCTCGACTCTACCTTGACTCCAACTCCTTCGAGGCCTTTTCCTCGAAAAATACCTCATGTTTGGTAATAATTATAAATATTCTGTAATATCTTCTTCTAATATATAAAATTCTCGTTTCACAGTGTTTGTAACCAAACTCCTCCGAAACGGTTGACCGATTTTTTTGTATATCGTCTGCTTACTGGTAAAAGTGAGTAAGTGCACTTTTTTGCCAAATTGAGTTAAATATGCAGTTCTTTCTATTTTTTTACGCTCTATCTACTGGTAAAACCTACAAACTGCTATGACGTACGGTTGCAAAGATAAGCAGTGTAAAAAAGTTGTATGTACCCACATTTTGAAAAAAATATACCAGTAGAACGTCATAAAAATTCTTATTGCCTAAACCGTTCTATGTTCATTCAGTGAAAAAGCAATAAATATAATTATTGGTTTTTACATTTCTAGTACCAATAGATAATTTGATTATTTGAACAGCGTAAACGTTATAAAGTTATTTATTTCATTTTACTGGTTGTAAACTTTAACTCTGGCTTTAAAATGTATGGGCAAAAAATAAATAAATGCATTTATGCTTTTTTACCCGACAACAGATTTAGAAGGGTGTTAGTTTAGCAATCTATGTATGTAACCGTATGTGAGCAACGAGTAAAATTAAAATACATACAAGGTGACCCTTGTATAGTAATAGTAAAAAAAAAATAGAAAAACTAAAACTTAAAATTGAGAGGCACATAACTCAGAGAATTGTCAAAAGTTTGAGTAGAAAGTTTCTCGAGTGGAAACCATGTGTCAGAAAGCACAGCATAGGTGCGGGCCTATGCTGTGCTTTCTTACACATGGTCTTGTCATGGTCTTTTTGTTTTATAGCAGCGGTGCTATTAAACAAAAAGACGATCTTAAAAAGGCTGGAAGCCGTTGGTGTAGGCGGTACAAGATCATTCGCTTTGGAAATCAATGGGAGAGACCTAATATGTTCAATATGTTCAGCAATGAATAGCAACTCAGCAGATAATCATGATTCATGATAATAACAGGCTGTGTTCAAGAACAACGTCCGACGATGCACTAGACGTTCAGGAAGTCACATCTGGGCATTCTTGTGTGATAACACTTCAACATCACTCAGATACTACGAGCATCTTTATCAAGATGTTCAATGAATCCTATCCCGAGTCACCACAGGCTCGCCAGATTTAAACAGTTACATTCTGATGCAGTTCAAAGCCGTGTGGTTCACTGCACCGTTATTATCGATGGATGCTAGCATCCATCATCATCGTGTTCCACTTGTCTTGTCTCACTGTAACAATGACCATTGCTGCCTTCATCTTCTCCTCCGGTTTGGAGAGCGTCGTCTAAATCAACACAATATAAATGCTTGCTCATCGCATCGATAGAAATAGGCTTTCTACAACTTCAACCATCACAGTTAGTGAAATCTATGAAAACTCAATTTTAACCAGACAATACAATCTTAAATCGCGCTAAAGATGTATTTTCGATGTTTAAACATAAATAACTCATACAAACATCAACCACACTAGAAAATAGATTAAGGTTTTATAAGAAACAAACTCTGAACTACAATAACTAAACAGTTATTTTCAAGTGAAGATACAAAACCATCTAAATATTAGATTCTAATTGAAATAGCATCTGACTAAAAATATTTAAGTAAAATAACTTTATAATAAAACCGTGGAGTTGGTCTATATTTTACAACTTGTTTCTAGCTTTTAAGTAGGTATTTAGACAGGTTTAAGTTTTGAAACTTTTAATTGAATTCATTAGTCACTTTTGTATGTAGTTGTTTGTAATAAGTCACTTACATTTACTGAAAACCTACAGGTAAAACAGGTTATATTAAACAAAATAGGCTATATTTTGGTTAATATCCCCAAAAACAATAATTACAATACTGTAGTTAGTTTAAAATACAGTAATATGTTATAGGAAACGTAGATAAGTACCGTATAACATCAAATTAAGAAGATAGACAAAATTTACTAATTACAGGTAAAACGTAATAAATGCCTACCTCTCTGTATATTAATTTCATTTAATTAAGTTTTTACTATGAAAATAATATGAAATATGAGTAAATCTTGTAAGTAGGATGTTCAACGCAACCATTTGCATTAGCAGATTTTTAATTATTGATTTTTAACTAGGTTAAAAAAACACTCAAACTTTCAAATGTAATTTACTCGAATTGACAAAAACTGCACTTACTCACTTTTACCAGTAAGCAGACGATATATTCGTTAGGTCGTAAAGTATATAATATCCAGCGTAAAGTTCGGGAAAAACTGAAAGTGCTCCTTTCAGTGGTATTATTGAAATTTGACAGGACAACGTCTGTCGGGACAGCTAGTATTAGTATAAGATGTTATTTCTGTAAATAAATTTCGATAAATAATTTTATTTTAAAAATGTTCTTTATTTACAGTCTCAAAAGCTATCGGTGAATGTAAACACACGTCACACTGCTGTTGAAATACACGACGCTGATTGGCAGATAATTATAGCGAATGATATTATGCAAGAGCGCACTACGCATTGATTATTCATTGATTATATTTGCTACCCGTATAATTATTTACATCGTATAATAACTGTAAATCAGTAGCCACCATAATTGTAACGATAAACCATAAATTATATGACTCATAAATAACATAAATTAAAATAAATTAATAGCATCATGACTGTAATCCCCAAGGTTTTGAAGATGTCTAGAAGGGTTCGTAAGAGGCACGTCCAAACATTACAAAAGTAAATACATACTTATTATACATATTAGTACCCAGACACAGAACAAGCATCCATATTTATCACACAAATGTTTGTCCCGAGTAGGAATCGAACCCACAACCTACAGCGCAGAACGAGTTACTACCAACTGAGCTGTGAGGCAAGTTAATTACAAGAAAATCGCGATGGTACCGGGCGCTCAACTGATCAATCAACGAACATTAGGTACATACATACTCGTATTAAATCGCGCGTCAACGCGCGATCGCCTGCGTCTAAAGAGACATTTTCTGAGCGCTGCGTTAACGCTATCGCGCGTTCATGTGGTCGATTGTATGTAAATATCCTGGTAACGCTTCAGATCGCGCGACTAGCCATCTTGATGTCGCGCGATCTGAAGCGCGTCAAAATTTTGCCATCTGAACATGGCCTTACTCGTAAATTCTTCGGTTCTTTTTCTAAAACGGCGAAACTTCCGCCAATAAATAGTAATTACCGAACATTCCACCGAATCTCCTGCAGTTTCTGAAATTTAAAACATTAAACCCTTCAATGTCCCATTAATCCTCCATTCAATATTTTATAGAGGCCGGTATAAATGATCCCTAATGGCCAATTAGAACATAAAGCGTTTTGTCGGGGACCGAGAGATTAATATTAATTAAAATGTGTTATAAAGCGAGGTTTATTGGCCTCGGTTTCGAACACCTCCTCTTTAAGACGTGTAAATATTTTTTTATGAAGTCGTTTTTCTCAATAACCTCAATAATATACAGTTTTTAGGGTTCCGTACCCAAAGGGTAAAAACGGGACCTTATTACTAAGACTTCGCTGTCCGTCTGTCCGTCTGTCTGTCACAGGGCAGTATCTCATGAACTTTGATAGCTAGACAATTGAAATTTTCACACATGATGTATTTCTGTAACAACCAATACTAAAAAAAGAATAAAAAAAATATTAAAGTGGGCTCCCATACTAAAAAAGTGTTTTTTTGGCGTTTTTTACAGATAATGGTACGGAACCCTTCGTGCGCGAGTCCGACTCACTTAGCCGGTTTTTTTTTTGTGGCAAACTTAAAGATTTTAATCTAGATAAAATTATAGGCGGAAACACGATTGGTGAAACTTTTCTCTATAGATTTATTTTCCCAAGTTGGCTCTTCCAAAACACTAATTTCATATTTACTCAAACCTACGAATAGCTAAACAGTTTTATTTTTCTATAACTCGTTAGATAATCATACTAGCTACATAAATAAAAGAAAGTTTTTTTTTCAAATTTGATGGTTTTCAAGATAATGCGGTTTTATTACTTTTTCCGTCTTTTTCGCCGACTCAGCCCATACAAAACAAAAATTACAAGCATCACCTTAATTAAAATGTGTTATAAAGCGAGTTATATTGGCTACGGTTTCAAATACCTCCCCTTTAAGAATTTTTGATTAGCGAGCATAATTTTCTTTTAATTATCAAGAAATATCCCTTTTTGTTTTTATTATGGAGGTAATAGCTTTAAGCGATTTTATACGTTTTTTCAGCTCATTTAATGGAAAATCTTATCTATATCGCTCAATCTATACATAAAAGAAAGTCGTGTTTTTTCGGAACCGATTTGGCTGAAAATTGGTGGGGAAGTAGCTTAGAACTAGGAGACGGACATAGGATTTAGGAGGACATAGGACGGACATTTTTAACGGGAACGGGAACGTACCTAGTACCTAACCGAGTACCCAACATCATTGTACAACAAATTGGTTTTTTTTATACACTTTTTCAAGTTAATTGTGCAAAATGTAGGCATGTGCCAAATATAATGTTTGGACGTGCCTCTGATTACTTCCTCTGCACATCTTCAAAGAATCCAAGCGCCCTGAGATCTAAGAGGATGTCTACCGTACTTGGGGATTACAGTCGTGACTTCGTGACCCTATTATTTTTCAAACTATCGTGATTAGTAGACATAACTATAGATTTTGACACGGGTGTTTATCACGTAATTACCTTTAATTTACTTTCCCGACGTTTCGGCTATGTTACAATAACCATGGTCGCGGGCCCTATTTTTGTTTTTTTTTTACAAAACAGTAAGTTGTAAACTTACTGTTTTGTACTAGCACTATCGCTTAAACTATTAAATCATGAGATATAAAAATAACTCGAAGTACAACAATTTACACCTAAATAACTAGACTTAAAAATATTTTAGTTAAAAAAAAGAAAAATGAAAGAAAGTGTATATTTTTTTCACCATAATTTCTTTGCATTTTTCTTATTTTTAATAAATAAAATATTTATTTCCCCTATTTTTTTTAAGCCTCATATTTGGCTCACTAGCACTAGTATTGGAAATATAAGCTTATACCGATACGAAGATAAAATAAGTGTAATGTTCTCAAATAACTTCACTTCAAGTAAAAGTTCTCCGCATGCGAAATTGCGCTCAAAATAATAATAATATGCAGTTTACTTCAGAACTGTCCAACTCGGTCCCGAGGCGCTATCTTACAAGAACTCTCTCCAATTTATAAACTTTGCAACTTTATCTGGATAGTGCCATAACACATACACGTCACGTCTAACGCTTACGAAGTTATTAGTAAGCAAATGTTACTATACCATAGACGATTTCATGAATGATAAAAATCTCAATTAATTAATTCACAATTTATTATTTCTTTTATTTATTTTTAATGTACTTAATTATTTCCGTGTTTGACTTTATTTTGACATTATTACTATTATTATTATTATTATTATTATTTTAATGACATCAAGAATTTATCATGACAAATTACAATTATTACAATTTTTATTATTATTATTGTTATTTTTTTTTTTGATATGTTGTAAATTTGACATTGCATGCCTTCATGGGCAGAGTACATTGGTAATATATTTATAAATGAACATCTTCTGTACATGTATTTCAAGCAATAAAGAAACTTTGACTTTGACTTTGACTTTGTCTATCTAAAGATAAATAAATAAAAAAATATTGATGGACATTTTGCACATCGCCGTCTAGCCCTAAGCAAAGCTATGGGAACCAGATTACTGATAGAATACTTATACTAAACTAGCTGTACTGACAGACGTTGTCCTGTCAAATTATTTTTTTTCCATAAGAACCTTTTTTTCAAACTATCGTCATTAAACTATTGTAACATAGCCGAAACGTCGGGAAAATAAATTGAAGGTAATTACGTGATAAACAGCCATGTTAAAATCTATAGTCATAAGAACCTTCTCCTGATAATAACGAATACAACAAAAAAATAATTAGCGAAATCGGTACAGCTGCTGTCGAGATTTGCGCTTAGCAACACATTCAGAGAGTCATTATATGATTCATATAACTCCCAGACATAGAACAAACAACCATGTTCAAATCAACAAGGGAATCAAACACCCAACCTGCAATGGCGGAGTTACAACTAACTGAGCTGTGATGCCAGTCAATGTTAGAAGTCAGTCAGATGTCTGTATCACGTCAATCTATTTTTAGGTGCAAGGTTTATATAATGAAAGAATTGTATTCATTCAAGTATCTGCCTGAGCACAAACCACTATCGACAACGTATCGAGCAAATGCCAAAACTGACATAATGACTATACAAAAAGCGTCAGTTTTGACATTTGGACGATACGTTGTCGATACGACAGTAGCTCATGCTAACCCCCCTGAACGCCTGGAGATTTGAGAGGATGTCTACTGCATTTGGAGATTACAGTCGTGATCCTATCTATCTAAAATTGTGCATTAATAAGTTTTCTGTTGAAAAATATTTTTTAAATGACAAGCTTTTGTAAAATCATGCAATCCATCGAGCACCAGCACGTTATCAACTGTCACATCACACATTGTCACATTCACATTGTCATCGGAACTTGACAAGAATGCAAAGTTTTTAATCACACTTGACAAGAATGAACAATTTACTAAGGAGCTTCGTTGTAAGAGTCTGTTGAACAGCTCCTGACTCCATCATCAGATCAGCTCGCTGTCATCATATTATTGTATTGTTACCAGAACTAAAGGTGTATGCAAAATTTTGGCTCAATCGGTTGGGAATAACTGCTTCAAAATTAAGTTGCAAGATTTCACCCGAACAAACATACATAAATACATAGCAAGATATACATAAATACATAGCATAGCATAAAAGCTTGTAAAAAGTTAATTCATTTCAATTTAGTAAAAGTTGTAATTCAATCTATACATAAACGGCTTCATCTGTCAAATTGCCATTAAGTTTTATTTGGCAAACAGCTCAAAGCCAACCGATGAGCGATCATAATTGTTGTGCCAACTCCGACTTTTTATTATTGTGTTCTTTTTGAATGTCATTGTGTTATACTGTTGGGTGTGTGGTTGGCGTCCTACATAAAGTTTAAGAGGAGTAATAAATGATTTTGATGAATGCAGAATAGTTTTTCTCAATAACCGCAAAACATGCAGTTTTGTTTTTTATGACAAAGATAACTTATGGATATAATCTAGATAAATTACAGACAGAATCACGATTGGAGAAACATTTCTCGATAGATTTATTTTCCAAAGTTGGCTCTTCAAAAACACTGGTTTCGTTTTTAATCAAAACTATGAATAGCTAAACAGATATTTTTTTATATAACTCGTTAGATAATCATACTAACTAACTAAATTACAGACAGTTTCTGTTTAAGTTTGATGGTTTTCAAGATAATGCAGTTTTATCACTTTTTCCGTCATAACCGGGTAGACTCAGCCCATACAAAATGTAAAAAAATTCATACATCACTTTAATAAATTATTTTCTACGAATCCTAATAATATTATAGATGTGAAAGTTTGTTAGTTTGTATGTATGTTTGTTCCTCAATCAGGCCTAAACGACAAAACGGATTAAGTTGAATATTGCTGTAGATGTAGATATAATGCCCGAATAAATAATAGACTACCTTAAAATTTGAAAAACATCCCCAAAATTATAAAGTACGCAAAAATGATGATTTCTGTATAGATGGTGCTGGTGTGCAACAAATCTGACAACACAGACTAAAAACATTCAGTCTTTTCTATTCGATTATTGAAATTTGACAGGAAAACGTCTGTCACGGGTCGGCTAGTCGATAATAAATCTTTCCTAAGTTACATCGAGTTTTCCTACTAATGTATTAATTGTTTTTTTATTTATAAATAAAAAACTGGACAAGTCCGAGTCAGACTCGTGGATCGAGGGAAAATAAGTAGATACATTAGTAATTATAGATAGTAGAAGTTACGTTTGTTTACATACTAAACTGCTGCAGGCATTTTGACTTGTACTGCTGAAGAATGTGACTGTATATAGTGAATAAAAGCTGGTATGCACCAGTCTACCCTATCGAGAAACACCGTGCCGTTTAGACAATACCCGTATGTATGTGAAAAGCTGCATGTAGTTTTAAATTGTTTTGCTCCCAAATGAATTATGATAGATAATAATATGTATCACAAATATTTTTATAAGATACCAAAACACTAATGGCTCTAGTGGGATTTTAACCAACTTCCCCTAGGTAGGAAGATGTGTTATCCAATTACGCTGTCAAACCTCTTCTCCTCTAAAAAAATAACGATATTTGAAATATAAAAACCAGCCAAGTGCGTGTTGGGTCACACGCAATGTAGGGTTTTGTAGTTGACACAGCTAACAACGTTATAATATGTAATCAAAATTTCAATGGTATTTGTACAAAAAAAAAATGATTATTTTATCTCCAAATTAATTTTATAAGTTGGTTGTCTATTACGTCTATTACTCGAAAACTTGTAACACCTAGTTAGCTGTAATAATTTTCCTTTTAAGTTCGATAAATGCACTATTATCGTGATTTTTTCACGCCTCCAAACTCAATAGTTTAGATTTTAGAGGGATAAGGGGTGACACTCGTTTCTGACAAAAATTGTCACTTTAAAGCTTAATATTTCACAAACGGATCCCTTAATCTAAAAGTTGTATTCACAAACACACCATGGAATACGCGAGAAAAAAAAACATCCCCACTTTAGGTGTAGAGGAGGTACCGTAAAAAATATATTTTTCAAGATTTTACTAATAAGTATATAATTGTATACAACACATGCCAAATTACAGCTGCAAAAAGACGGACGGACGGACGGACGGACACGGTGAAACTATAAGGGTTTCTTGTAGACTCGAAACCCTAAAAACTATATAATATACTAGTAATAACCTGTCACGTGTGGAATGCTAACTACTGCGAAATGTGGGCATGTGCTAAATATAATGTTTGGACGTGTCTCTGACTACCCCCACTAGACATCATCATAGGATCTAAGCGTCTAGAGATCTGTGGGAAGAACTACTGAATACTAGTTACATAACGATACCACCTCTTATTCGCAATCTTTTACTATCGGTCTACCGAGCCCAGAAGTTAATCAGGTCGGCCTATTTATTTGCTCTATTCAGTGTTGAGATCAATATTTCCTTATTGAATACTAGCTACGCTCGTGGAGTCGCTCACGTGATACCCGGATAAAAAAACAGGCCAAGTGCGAGTCGGACTCGCGCACGATAGTTTCCGTACAAAATCTATAAAAAACGCCAAATAAACACGTTGATACATCGAGCAGATCTGATGATGGAGGAGCTGTTCAACGAAATTCCTCAGTAAATATTCTGATTGAGATAAAACTTTGCATACCTATTAATCTCCAATGACAATATAATGTTATGGTACTAGCGAGCTGGTCTGATTATGGAGCTCGAATGTAGCCATAGGAACTGCCTAACTACACAACATAACCACGTCGTGTTTGGGCTCGTTGGATTTGTCTTGACGAGTACTAGAGCCCTAGCATTTATAAAAGCTTCATTTAAAAAAAAATACTTTTATACTTAGACTAGCTGACCCGTGCCCGCTTCGCTGTGCGTAAGACATTTCTAATACCATCGCGGACTTTATTGTAGAAAAAAAATGTGTTTATTTACGACATCACATTAGAAACCTCTAAAATTATCAGTGTTTCTCTACTATATTATGCATGTATTAGTGATGGTGAGGGTTATGAGCTATATTATGAGAAACATAATATTCCGACCCCATTTAAGTGGGATAATAGCAGACAGATGATGATGATGATATTGCTAGTGATGTACAAACCCACCCTTGTTTTTCCTAAGCGCAATATTCATAAAACATACCAAACGTTATGTGATAGTTCGCAACGATATGATTGAGTCTTGTATGTATTGCCTCGAGCACAACGTCTTCGATATCATTTCGACAAACAAAACTCACAAACATTGCTCGTATAATAACAATAGTACGGATTTATTTATTTATTTTACGACAGTCAGAAATAAATTGTTTTTATTGTTTGTGATTATTTATTTAATATTATAAATGCGAAAGTAACACTGTCTGTCTGTCTGCCTGTTTGGTCTGTGACGTTATCACGGTTGAACCACTGGGCCGATTACGATGACAATCAGAGATAAATTAAAGTTTTAAGACGGACATAGGCTACTTTTGTGGGTTCGATCCCCACCTAGGGCAAATATTTGTGTGATGAAAATAGATGTTTGTTCTGTGTCTGGGTGTTAATATGTATATTATGTATGTATTTACAAAAAATAATAATATAAGTATTCTATCAGTTATCTGGTTCCCATAGTACAAGCTTTGCTTAGTTTTGGGCTAGATTTTTTTTAGAATTTATTTTTTCACAAAATGTTCCGGAATTTTAATGTTTTACGTAAAGTCGTTAAAAGTCTGTTATAGCCTTACCATGTATCTAATAATGCTGATATAATGCTGAAGACTGCTCTTTTGGATCAGTCCCTAACAGCCAGTACACTCTTCAAATCAGTCTCGGTTGGATCTTGAGACATAAAAGTTGTCTCTGGCTAAATTTTCCTTGAACCTTTAATTCAATATATACAATAATAGTTTTAATATACCGAAAAAAAAAATTGACCGTTGCAGCAGAAGCTTTTTATGATCTGAGCACTGTCAGCATGATTTATTATTGCACTATCACAAAGTTATCGAGGTTTCTTTTTAACCGAAAATTGGCACTAATTTATGGTCTCAGTACTAGAAAATACTACACAAATTACAACGGAGACGGCGAGCTATTTATGAATGGATAGAATCGTGAAAATATGAGTAGCTATGTGGTAGGTGCGTATGAATAAACGGTTAACTAAATATTGTGTTTTTTTAAGGATATTATTTTTAATTTTTTAATTTAAGTTTTAACTACTTAAATTTAATTAGTAACAGACACTGACAATACGTTATTATTTTTTTTGTTAATTAAAAACTAGTGTTGTATAGTGTTCAATTACATATCCTTTTTTTGATTTCCACATTTTTGATTTTTACATTTGATTTCCAGAATCTACGCGAACGAAGTCGCGGTTAAAATCTAGTAGACTCAGGATGCGTTTCTACTGACGCAGAGCTGGACGGAGTGGACCGTAAATAGACCAATTACAGTGCTCGAAATTATTGAGTCAATTATTTCGAGCACTGGGATTGGTAAATTCACGGTCTACTCGCTCCATTACGCTCAGCGCAGCATACGCATCGCCCACACGAGCTAAAGTCAAGGCGGCGTCGATGTGTAGGCGAGCAAGCAGCGTTGGGGCGCCTCTAGCTCATATTATTCATATTCATATTCATTTATTTATTGCTGCAGTTGGTTACAATGGTCTTAAGATATTACATACAGAGTTTCTCAACGTGGACCCCGCTAGGGCACTACAATAATCTATTAATCTAATTACCTACTAATCTTAAAAATATGTATAATTAAAATAGAAATCTTTGTTTATTAATTACTAGCTGACCCGTGCCCGCTTCGCTGTGCGTAAGACATTTCTAATACCATCGCGGACTTTATTGTAGAAAAAAAAAATGTGTTTATTTGCGACATCACATTAGAAACCTCTAAAATTATCAGTGTTTCTCTACTATATTATGCATGTATTATACATATAAACCTTCCTCTTGAATCACTCTATCTATTAAAAAAACCGCATCAAAATCCATTGTGTAGTTTTAAAGATATAAGCAAACATACATACATACATACAGACGCGGGAAGCGGAAAGCGACTTTGCTTTATCCTTTGTAGTGATTAACATATATATATACATTCTTTTATACTATAAAAACATTTAGACACTAAAAAGGTTTTAAGATTTTTCAAAAATATTGTGGGCGATGCGGCTAAGAAATATAAAGACGTCAAAGTTTAAAACAACGCAAACAAAGTCGCGGTTGTATAGTAAAAGTGTAATAAAGAAACCTCCCGTTTTTTGAAGCCGGTTAAAAAATTTACGGCGTAAAGGTACATGTAAGTCCTGGCATCTGGTGCCATATATTACCCTTCGTGATGTAACAGACACTGCGCTGGAGCGGACACAAAACAGCCATAAACTGCTTTATGGTCGTTCACTGTCGCTTCTGTGACGGCGCAAGATAAATCTAACTAGCTTCTGCGTCTGGCTTTTGTTGAGTTAAACTCACACTCGTATCTCACTAGATAGGTAATATTGACTGGCCTCACAGCTTAGTTGGTAGTAACCCTGCCTTCTACGCTGTAGGTTTTTTTCACACAGCGCCATCTAGCCCCAAACTAAGCAAAGCTTGTACTTTGGGAACCAGATAACTGATAGAATACATATATACGTTTTTTTTAATGTAAATACATACTTATTATACATAACACCCAGACACATAACAAACATCTATGTTCAAATGCTTACCTCGGGTGGGGATCGAACCCACAACCTACAGCGCAGAAGGCAGAGCTACTACCAACTGAGCTGTGAGGCCAGTCAAAGAAAGTTTGTAAGAATATTTTGATGTATGGATGTTTATAACTCAATCACGCCCAAACGACGGATTTGAATAAAACTTGAAATATACATAGTCTATCCCCCGATATAGGATAGGAATCAAAAAAATACGTTTTCTATTGAAAAATATTTTTCAATGACAAGCTTTTGTAAAATCATTTAAACCATCGAGCACCAGCGCATTATCACCTGTCACATCATATAACATTGTCATCAGAACTTGACAAGTATGCAAAGTTTTTACTCAACCGAAGTATTTACTAAAGAGTTCCATTGTGAGTGTCTATTGAACAGCTACTGACTCCATCAGCAGATCAGCTCACTGTTACCATATTATTGTATTGTCATCGAAGTTACATAAGTATGCGAAAATCAGCTCAATCGGTTGGGGATAACTGCTTCAAAATTGAGTTAGAAAGATTCCACCTTAATAAACATAGTTACTTAATACATTGCAAGCTAAAAAAAGCTTGTAAAAATTTAAAAAATAAGTGCTTAGTCAGACGCACACATCCAAACATTACATGTTGCACACGCCCGCATTTTGCACATACATAGAGCGTTCCCAAGACGCGCAATGCCACGCTTGCAATGCTATTCGATCAATTCGAGTAGTCCTTGTTCGATTGGCACCACACACTAATAGCATTAAGGAAAGGATCATTGAAAAAAAAGGTAGACCCCAAGCCGTGTTTGTTGCCTGATTCTTCTAGGCTTAGTCGCGTGGAATCGGCGTAGCTTCACCTAGTTCCTAAGACGGTTCAAAGTGATCCTTGTGATTTTATTGAAATAAATGATTTTTGAATTTGAATTTGATCCGAATAAGGTTGAGTCTCGACCTACCTGGAGTTGTGCGAAGCTGCGCGGAGCGGACCAATGACAACGCTCAAATATTCGAGTTTGATGATGTCGAGCGCTGTCATTGGTCCGTTCCGTACAGCTCTTCGTAGTTGGAAACTCACCCTTAGAGCCGACTCTTTAACCTTTCCATAATAAAATGAAACCATATTAGTTATTTACGTCGACGTCACAAACTAATTGAAACCGTTCACACTTCCCTTTCAAAGAAATGTTAGTCACGTGGAAAGTAATTAGTTTTTACACGATATTTGAACGCAGTGCACATAGAAACAGCTCATTTCGTTCAATAAGCCTATCTAGTTTTAAGATAGTTACAAATTGGTGTAAACTGTAAAGTAGCTATTGTTTTAAATAAATAATTGTATGTTGAAATCACACTTATGTATTCATATACCCCGAGTACGGTAGACAACCTATCAGATCTCCAGGCGCTCAGATCAGAGAGTTATTCAGAGGTACGTCCAAACATTAAATTAATAAATATTGGTGGGCATTTAACACAGCGCCATCTAGCCCCAAACTAAGCAAAGCTTACTATGCTGATGGTTGTAGCTAGCACGTTCGCACATTACATTACTAAAGGGGTAGCCAGAGGCACGTTCAAACATTAGGCACGCAGATACTCATATTTTTCAGTAGTTGGCAGTCCATAAGTGAAAGGTTACAAATACACACACACACACACACACACACACACACACACAAACACAAACACACACACAAACACACACACACACACACAAAAACACACACAAACAAGCACAAACACACACACACACAGCCCATCGCCGCTATTATTGCATACCAGCTATACCCAACACAGGCTGTGCTAAGTAATTTCTTGTAAGGTCACGGTGGAAACTAACGCGTTTCCTAAAGTTATCTGATTCCAGCTTATTACTTTCTTTAATAAATTATGGTGAAACTTTACGTTTTATGGTACAACTTATTATTTACAACCTTAATACAAAAACACATTATTTATTTGTATACTTTGACATTTATTTATTAATATTTCAAAGGGGACTCGCAAAGAGGATTGACGTCTGGCAGGCGGCCGGTTGTAAAACAAAAGCCAAATCCTCTACGCATCATGTTTGTCAACATGTTGTACCCCAGGTTAATAAATCTATCTATAAAAATAAATAAATAAATATTGGCGGACTTTACACACAACACCATCTAGCCCCAAACTAAGCAAAGCTTGTACTATGGGAACCAGATAACTGATACTTATAACCTTATAAGTATATTTTTTTTTTTTTTTTGTGATGATGATGATGAATCGTCGAAATGTATAACTTCCGAACGACTGCACAAAATTGGATGATTAATTTTTTTATGTGTTCCTTATGTCAAGACAAGGTTTGTATATAAGAAAATTTATAAAAAATAATAAGAAAATTATATCGACGCTGTGCTATCAGTCGTTCAGCTAGGAAAGAGATTATCATGCAGCTGCAACAGCTCTTACATGAGTTTGATACTACGGTAACGGGAACGGGAAAGGGAACGGAAGCGAGGAAGGGAACGGGAACGGGAACGGGATAGGGACGGTAACTTAAGACAACATTTTGTTAATTCTAAAGCAATACGAAGTTCGCCGGGTTAGCTTGTAATAAATAAATATTGATTATTATTTACACATTTATAATAATAGTAGGATTAATAAGAAAAAGCCGTGTTGGCCAAGTGGAATATACCTCGACTTTCAATCTGAAATGAAGGTCTTGGGTTCAAATCACGGCGTGCATCAATGGATTTTTCTGTTCGAAAATTTATATGCGCATCAAAAACACGTGCTTACAACGGTGAAGGAAACCGGTTAGTGTTCTTATAAGCGCCGATGAGCTTTAACCTGTCACGTATGGAATGCTAACTACTGCAAAATGTTGGCATGTGCCAAATATAATGTTTGGACGTGCCTCTGACTACCCCCACTAGACATCTTCAAAGGATCTAAGCGTCTGAAGATCTGCGAAGATGTCTACCATACTTGGAGATTACAGTCGTGATAGGATCACGACTGTAATAATTTATTTTATTTTATAGGATTAATATTATTAAGTTATTCTTTAATTATTTTTATATATTTTATATTGGTGGACATTTCACACAGCGCCATCTAGCCCCAAACTAAGCAAAGCTTGTACTATGGGAACCAGATAACTGATAGAATACTTATATACTGTTTTTCTTGTAAATACATACTTATTATACATATTAACACCCAGACACAGAACAAACATCTATGTTTATCACACAAATATTTGCCCTGGGTGGGGATCGAACCCACAACCTACAGCGCAGAAGGCAGAGTTACTACCAACTGAGCTGTGAGGCCAGTCCAGAAAGATACAGAAAGATACAAGAAGATATAGACTTATAGAAAGATACAAGAAGATATAGACTTATAGAAAGATACAAGAAGATATAGACTTATAGAAAGATACAAGAAGATATAGACTTATAGAAAGATACAAGAAGATATAGACAGATATAAAAAGAAATGAAGATATCAAACGGACAAAAATACGTCCGCGACGGGCAAATTACATCGCGCAAATTGTTTCCCCGGCTCAAAGGAATGGAGTGGATGACATTTAATATTTTGTCGCGAGATAATAGTTTTGTGGGGAGGTTGAGGAGCTTTGTTGGGAATTGGCCTCAATTTTTCATGTCCTGTCTGCAAATAATTGAGGCGTTCGTTTGTGAGACTGTTTGCTTCGTAGGTTTTGTATGACTTTTTTTATATGATTTCGAAACAAATAATAAAATACGGACATTACGGTATAGGTAGTATATCTTAAGGTGATAAGTGAAACTTTTGACGTTTTGTATGGGCTGAGTCTACCCGGATAAGACGGAAAAAGTGATAAAACTGCATTATCTTGAAAACCATCAAATTTAATAATAAACTGTCTGTAATTTATTTAACTAGTATGATTATCTAACGAATTATATAAAAATTAACTGTTTAGCTTATCATAGTTTTGATTAAAAACAAAACTAGTGTTTTTGAAGAGCCAACTTTGGAAAATAAATCTACCGAGAAAAGTTTCACCATTCGTGTTTCTGTCTGTAATTTATCTAGATTATATCCTTAAGTTATCTTTGTCATAAAAAACAAAACTGCATTTTTTGCGGTTATTGAGAAAAAACGAGTCTGCATTCACCAAAAACATTTATTACTCGTCTTAATAATATATAAATTACGCATCACGTTGTTTGTACGTGATGGACTCCTAAACTACATAACCGACTTTAATCAAACTTTGCACATCATGTGCAGTTTGATCCAACTTTAATAAAATCAAAAAATCAAAATCAAAATAGTGTTTATTCATTGAAATCACTTGGATCATTTAGAATCGTCAAATTTAGTTAAGTTCAATTTAGTTTAAGTTTGTACATTGTTTGTTATTTTTTTTTTAAGTCTTTGTACTTATTTTTAATACAAAATGAATCTTAATTATTATTGATACAGCGAGTTGGAGCAGTCCCAGGCTTTTTTGTCGTCTAAATAATCAGATATTTTATAGTAAGCCTTTTTACATAGTTTACGTTTAATTAAGTTTTTAAATTTGCTAATAGATAGCTTTTGCATGTCATTTGGGATTTTGTTATAGAAACGTACACTAACGACGAATAGGATAGCTAACATCTCAATTTATAGTCGCAATATTATTTTATTGCAAACTGTTGACACAGCAACGCGTGGCCGAGTCTGTTAGTCTAATTATAAGTTATAATTTACACAATGCCTGAAATGGTTCCAACATGCATCTAACTTTATGTACACAACTTTTTAGGTATTACAAAGTTTTTTAAAATTCCATACAAATTGTATAAAAATCTAAGTTATAATTTACACAATGCCTGAAATGGTTCCAACATTTCACTTTTTCAACGGGGACAGAGACCGGGGACAACGGGAAGAATTTTTAATTGTAAAAATGAATTCCCGTTGTCCCCGTTGACGGGGACACGGTCACCGGGGACAACGAAACTACACCGTTCCAACGAGCATCTAACTTTATGTACACAACTTTTTAGGTATCACAAAGTTTTTTAAAATTCCATAGAAATTGTATAAAAATTTACTAATCGTGTTTCTATCTTTATTATTGACTAGCGACCCTCCCCGGCTTCGCACGGGTTTAATACATATAAACCTTCCTCCTGAATCACTCTATCTATTAAAAAAACCCGCATCAAAATCCGTTGTGTAGTTTTGAAGATATAAGCATACATACAGACGCGGGAAGCGGGAAGCGACTTTACTTTATACTATGAAGTGACTAGCGACCCACCCCGGCTTCGCACGGGTGCAAAGCTGATACCAAATTATATTACAGAATGTCTTTGTATACTCGTTAACAACATTTAAAATTAAAAAAAAAAGTCGTGCTGATTTGAAATCTTAAAATTATCAGTGGTTCTCTAATATATTAAGCATGTTATTATACATATAAACCTTCCTCCTGAATCACTCTATCTATTAAAAAAACCCGCATCAAAATCCGTTGTGTAGTTTTAAAGATATAAGCATACATACAGACGCGGGAAGCGGGAAGGGACTTTGCTTTATAAATACTATGTAGTGATTAGCAGTCCACCCCGGCTTCACGGGGTAGTTAGTTTCATTTATTGCAGTTTTCGTGAGGATCTATATTTTTAGATAAAATATAGTCTATGTTACTTGCAGATAATGCAACTTTTGATAAGTGAAAGAAGTTAAAAAAAAACAACTGAACCACAGTTGTTTTTGGTTTATCCATAACAAACAAATATACAAAAGTACAAATACTTAGGCAAATTATACCTCCTTAAAATACATTTCTGATTTAATATATTTACAAGAAGCTCGCCCCGGCTTCACACTGGTGGTACCTGGATAAAAAGTAGCCAATGCGTTATTCTGGTGTATAATCTATATTACTGTAAAGTTTCATTTTAATCCGTTCAGTAGTTTTTGCGTGAATGAGTAACAAACACACACACTCACTTATTAACAACTCACATTTATAATATTAGTAGTATACTACATCTTATATATAAAATTCTCGTGTCACAATGTTAGTTACCTTACTCCTCCGAAACGGCTTTACCGATTTTTACCAAATTTTATATGCATATTCAGTAGGTCTGAGAATCGGCTACTATCTATTTTTCATACCCCTAAGTGATAAGGATGGCGTAAAGATCGGGAAAAACGGAAAGTGCTTTTTTCTGTGGGATTATTGTCATTTGACAGGACAACGTCTGTCGGGACAGCTAGTCTTATATATAAAATTCTCGTGTCACAATGTTAGTTACCTTACTCCTCCGAAACGGCTTTACCGATTTTAACCAAATTTTATATGCATATTCAGTAGGTCTGAGAATCGGCTACTATCTATTTTTCATACCCCTAAGTGATAAGGATGGCGTAAAGATCGGGAAAAACGGAAAGTGCTTTTTTCTGTGGGATTATTGACATTTGACAGGTCCAACGTCTGTCGGGACAGCTAGTATATATATAAAATCCTTAAGTTGTCCTTGCCATAATATCAAAGTTTTTGGAAATATTGAGAAAAACACGATCAAAAAGACGATAAAACCCTCCTCATTTCCATTACCATTTAGCTTTGCTTGTCGTGTTGCTAGCCGTGTTGGCCGAGTGGGAGGTGGGAGGTACCTCGTCTTTCAATATGAAGGTCGTGGTTTTGAATCCCGGCGTGCATCAATGGATTTTTCAGTTCAAAAATGTATATGCGCATCAAAAACACGTGCTCAAAACGGTGAAGGAAAACATCGTGAGGAAACCAGTTAGTATTATTATAAGCGGCGATGGGCTTGCAACCTGTCACGTATGGAATGCTAACTACTGCAAAATGTGGGCATGTGCCAAATGTAATGATTGGACGTGCCTCTGACTACCCCCACTAGACATCTTCAAATGATCTAAGCGTCTGGAGATCTGAGAGAATGTCTACCGTACTTGGGGATAACAGTCGTGATCGTATTTTTTTTTTGTTGCTAACAACTTCTGTTGCTTGGCAAGCAATTGTACTGGCGTTAGGTGCGAGTTTGATCCCGTGGCAGAACAAACATATCTTTCTTCCTAGTAATCTGATTTGGTTATTTTATTTATATTGTGTTGTAAATAGTCAAAAGTTGGCCCTATTTAAGACGAGTAATATTTTTTTTTGATGAATGCAGAATCGTTTTTTCTCAATAACCGCAAAACGTATAGTTTTGCTTTGACAAAGATAACTTAAGGATTTAATCTAGATAAATTAAAGACAGAAACACGATTGATGAAACTTTTCTCGATAGATTTATTTTCCAAAGTTAGCTCTTCAAAAACACTAGTTTCGATCAAAATTATTAATAGCTAAATAGTTCATTTTTATATAATTCGTTAGATAATCATACTAGATAAGTAAATTACAGACAGTTTCTTTTTAAGTTTAATGGTTTTAAAGATAATGCAATTTTATCACTTTTTCCGTCTTATCCGGGTAGACTCAGCCCATACAAAACGTCAAAAACTTCACTTATCACCTTAAATTGTATTTATGTATGACTGTTACCTTGTATGACTGTTCCTTCATAAAACTTAAAAAACAAATGTCAACTCTCGACTTATCGATTGGTCGAAAAAATTTCGTTGGTTTTTTTTTGAACAAAATTCTTTTTATTAGCGCCTCTAGTGATTCAAAAACTTGCTATGATTTTAATTTTAGTCAGAACTTATACCATACATTAAGAACTAAACGCTACCAAGCATACCTACTACGAGTTCTAAAGTTGCTAACCACTATTCTTCAACTTAATGGGCCGTGTTGAGTTGGCACAGTTCCATAAAAGGGGGGGCTTAAGACTGCTTTTTGGGGCAATTGAAAATCAAATATTTACATAGGCTTGAGAGATGCCAGTTGCATAATAATAATGAGACGATTTTTTTTATTTTGGTTTATTGAAAAAGTCGTGGCATGTCATAACTAACACGCAGCTAGATATAGTTAAGTTAAAAAGTAGAGCACCCTTAAAAATATCAGAAGCAACACCATGTATCAAAATAAATGAAATGTTTGTTATTTTTGAATTATACAAAAACATGTAAAAAAATATTTTTCTACCTATTATGTATAGTAGATAACTGATAGATAACTGTTATTCGGAAAACATTCAGGATTTCAGTTTTTTACAATTTACAAACTTTATTTGATGATATAAAATGCATGCCTACAAAGCACTACCATTCCCTTTCCAAATTACACAAAGGTTAGCTGGAAGAAAATGCTGACTAGCATTAAGTTCGCCTATGTACATGTTCTTGTATTGTGCAATAAAGAATTTTCTATCTATCTATCTATCATGCCTACGTTTGAGAGCAGTCGTTTCATATTATATGTAAAGTTGAGCAAAGAACAAAACATTGTTTTTTTGTTTTTTTTTTTTATCTCTTGCAATAACATTCTAAGACATTCTCATATCTGACTTATTTCCGTATGCACATTTTTTTAGAGTCTAGATGACCTAGATGTTGCACTCGTACCCATAGGGTTTATTTAGTGTGGGATCAGGACTGGTATACAACTATTGGATTGTATGCCGTAAGTCCTATAAACCTAGGATTAGGTGGAGTAGCTTCCAGTTTAGTTTAGTCTAGCACTAAATTAGATTTATTTTTAAAGATCGCATCTAACCCGAGTTATTCCAACTGATTGTTGAAGTTTGTAAAAAAACAATTACACTCATTCAACATAATTTATTGTTTGTTTATAATTAAGTCATGTTGGTAGTGACCATATAACCTTACTAGGATATACCTTACTAGGATATGCCTTGACTTTGAATCCAAAGGTTTGAGTCCTAGCTGTGCATCAATGGATTTCACTATTCGAAATATATGCGTCTTATAACCTGCTCAGAAACAGTGTAGGATGATAGGCTTGCAACCTGTCACGTATGGAATGCCAACTTCTACAAAATGTGGGCATGTGGCAAATGTAATGTTTGGACGTGCCTCTGACTCTGACAGTTTCTCTGATCTGAGCGCCTGGAGTGGTTGGGGAGTACAATCTTAATCCTATTTATTTATAAGTTTCACATGGCCCAATTATATTGTCCTTAGTCCCGCTCTGCCCCCACAGTCGTCTCGGCGGGCTCACTTGCCAAACCACCTGTGTTCCTTCGGGCTAGATTTTAATCTCGGTTTGTCTGCGATGATACCGTCTAAAGGCGTTATAGACGTACTTTCGAAACCTATTTCAGAGATATCCAACATTTTCGACTTTTCAAACTTGATTCTACTAGATTGTTTCATGACTTTGGGAGAATGGATTCAGTGTCGACAGAATGGAGCGAGATTCCATTTTGTTAATGGGATCAAGAAATAACTTCTCGCAAGTCTTGGACCCATGTCTACGGTGCGGTACCGGCCACCGTAAAACAGCACGGCGCCGTGAATGACGTCAGACGCCGCGCACAGCTTACCGCGCCGGCCGGCACACGCCACAATGCTCGGTAGTTTTTGCGTATATAGGTATGTATGTATGTAATACCGTCTTTTGCGGTCCATATTTAGACAAAAACTGTTATGTTTTGGAACAACGGTTGCCGTGTGCCGGCCCGTGTTCTAAGGCGCGGCGCCGGACGGGTATTTTTTATACCCCTAAGTGATAAGGGTGGCGTAAAGTTCGGGAAAAACTGAAAGTGTTGTTTTGTGGAATTATTGATTTTTGACAGAAAAAACGCTATCAACAGCTCGTTATTTTATGAAAACCGGCCAAGTGCGAGTCGGACTCGCGCACGAAGGGTTCCGTACCATTATATATAACAAAACGGCAAAAAAGACGTTTGTTGTATGGGAGCCCCCCTTAAATATTTATTTTATTCTATTTTTAGTATTTGTTGTGATAGCAGTAACAGAAATACATAATCTATGAAAATTTCAACTGTCTGGCTATCACGGTTCATGAGATACAGCCCTGTGACAGACAGACGGACAGACGGACAGACGGACAGCGAAGTCTTAGTAATAGGGTCCCGTTTTTACCCTTTGGGTACGGAACCCTAAAAATGGCGTTGTTAGTGGGTACAACATGAATACATCGCACACACGTTTCTTTCGATGATCCTTTTCGTAAAGCTTCAGTGTGGTAAGTCACAGTGTATGCTACAGTGGATACCACAATCCCCTTAAACCTTGTAAACGACAAGCGTGGGGTATTTTTTAGGGTTCCGTACCCAAAGGGTAAAAACGGGTCCCTATTACTAAGACTTCGCTGTCTGTCTGTCCGTTTGTATGTCACAGTATCCTGTATCCCATGAACTGTGATAGCTAAACAGTTGAAATTTTCACAGATGATGTATTTCTATTGTCGCTATAACAACAAATATAAAAAACAAAATTAAATAAATATTTAAATGGGGCTCCCATACAAAAAACGGGTTTTATAGATAATGGTACGGAACCCTTCGTGCGCGAGTTCGACTCGCACTTGGCCGGTTTTTTTACTTTACACACTCGACGTCCGCATGCTTGTTTAGGATCTAGAGAGAGATGAGGAAAATATTGGAGCTACCATCAAGTAGATTTAAGGTTTAGAAGTTTTTTCTCATGAAATTAGGTAAACATGCCTTATCAAAAAGGATCACGACTGTTATTCCAAAGTACGGTAGACATTCTCAGATCTTCAGGGCACGTCCAAATAATAATATCTGTTCCCAAATATTATATTTAATTTTGTTCCCTCAACATACACATAAATGAAAAAATCGCCGGATGCTAAACTCTAGTCGACAATAAATCCTAATCCTAATAATGTTATAAATGCGTAAGTTTGTGATAAGGCTGCTATGTTTGTTCCCTAATCAAAAATAAACGAAAAAACGGATTAAGATGAAACTTGCTGTAGTATGTAGATAAAAAATCAGAATAAATAATAGGGGAAATTAAAATCCGAAAAACAACCCCTAAATGATAAAAAAAACGCAAAAATGATGTTTGATGGCGTTGGTGTTCACCAAATCTGACATCGCAGACTAAAAACATTTAGTCGTCATAGCAACGCAGTTTTGACTAATGAATAATACGTATTCTACCAAAATTAATTTTATTAGTAATTTATTTTATCAGCACAAGGTTTGTAGGGAAAATGATGGATGCGATTATAAAAAATTGACAGGACAACGTTTGTCACGGGTCGGCTAGTAAATACATAAAGCAAACTGACTAGATTCGAAATGAAAGCTAAATAACGAAGAAAATTTTGCAGACCGTAAAAAAATACTTAATATATTTGGCACATGCCCACATTTTGCAGTAGCTAGCATTTCTTACGTGACAGGTTGCAAGCCCATCACCGCAATTATAATCTGTAAAAAGGTTATTCTAACAAACATATATATTTCGATTATGTCAGCATGGCTCAGTTGGTAGTAGCTCTGCCTTCTGCGCTGTAGGTTGTGGGTTCGATCCCCAGGGCAAACATTTGTGTGATGAACATAGATGTTTGTTCTGTGTCTGGGTGTTATTATATTTATCATATATATGTATTTACAAAAAAAAAGTATACAAGTATTCTATCAGTTATCTAGTTCTCACAGCACAAGCTTTGCTCAGTTTGGGGCTAGATGGCGCTATGTGACAATGTCCACTAATATTTATACAAAATTATATTTATTTATTATTATTATTTATAACTCTGCCAAAAATCTATTTAAACTAACTGATCCGACAGACGTGTCCTATCTAAATTTCAATAATTATGTAGAGAAAGCGCTTTTGTAAAAGCATTTTTCCAATTTCCAATTTTTCTGAAAACTTTATCAATTTTCCTTCACCTAAAAACCGGAATCGGACTATTAGGAACATTAAAAACAAAATTTGTAAAATCGATCCAGCTGTCTCAATGCGCGCTACAAACATTCAATTTTTCAACTGACGCAAAAAGAAGGTTCTTTTTGTTGCTTTTATACATAAAAAACCGGCCAAGTTGTAATCGGACTCGCGCACGAAGGGTTCTATATCTATAAAAAACGCCATAAAAATGTATGCTGTATGGGAACCCCATTTAAATATTTATTTTATTCTGTTTTTAGTATTTGTTGTTATAGCAGCAACAGAAATACATAATCTGTGAAAATTTCAACTGTCTAGCTATCATGGTTAATGAGACACAGCCCTGTGACAGACAGACGGACAGCGAAGTTTTAGTAATAGGGTCCCGTACCCTTTGGGTACGGAACCCTAAAAAGCAACAAACCGCGAATATCTTCGTACCTAGTAATTGAATTTGGATGTATTTTTTTCGTTGTCACTATTTATACCTATCTGCTGGTTTTATATTTTTTTTCAATTCTATATTATTTACCTAAACCTTCACACTGTAGGTACACAATATGATAAGAATATCATTTTTCATGTTGTCTTCCCGTCTGTCTTTCCAAGACACCAAATAAAGCCAGTTACTGAAACAAATCGGTCTTCGAGGCAAGTCACAAACAAAAATAAGGCTATGTGCAGACGATCAGTCACGTTCCGCCGGGACGTAAAAACAACATGTTTTATGCCATTTGTGACTCACCTCGAGGTAGGCGCAGCTTATTTGAAACAGCTTATCTATTATTATAAGACAGCCAAGAGAGGGCGAGGACTGCTTCGAAAGGTTTTAAATTATTTAAGTTTCACGCGAGCACACATAAACAGTGACGGGTTTGCATGACTGCAAAATGTGGGTATGTGCCAACTGCAATACCTACTTATTTGGACTTACCTCATAGCTCATTTGATAAACTCGATTCCCAGGACAAACATTTGTGTGCACGACAAAACTTTTTTTATAATTATTTACGAAAACCTTTTTGGAATATAGTTTTGAAATTTTTGGAAGAATTAGAACGACAGTCAGTTGTGTGAAAATAAAATCGAAGTGAAGTTGTTTGGTTTTTCTTCGAAGAACCCAAAAATCGAGGCTTCGGCTCCGCGAAGATCTCAATCTGAACAATTTGTGTGAACATTGTTCTGTGTCTGAGTGTTATAAAGTATTACGAGTATTCTATCAATTATTTAGTTCCCATAATATAAGCTTTGCTTAAGTTAGGGCTAGATGGCGCTGTCTGAAAATATCCTCCAATATTTATTTAATTAATATTCTCAAAGACTTTTGGTTGGTTAGTGAAACTAAGAATGAACGAGCCGAACTACAGTTTACCCACACTCAGGGGTAATGTTTTTCAAATGATCCAGTCACCTGGACTGGTGTTTGATGTATCTTTTGTGTAATGGTTTATGTTTTTTAGATGTCGCTGTTAAAGATTTATTGACCAACGCGAAGCGCAAAAAGGGTAAGACTTTATTTTCTTGTCACTGTCAAATTCAGGCAAAGAATCCAACATTTACGTCTAAATAAACTTATTTTTTGTAGTTACACTTTTTTTTACTGCGCATATATTTTTATATGATATACGATGATTGTTTTTCTATTGTTTAGAGAATAATCCAGGCCCCAATTAAATTATATTATGTGGGACATCTATATAGTTCCTTTATAAACTTAAAAAACTAATATCCCCTCGTATTCAAGAACGACACTATGAGAACACGCACCCACAGTGGACAAAATATTTTTTCATAAAAATCACTTTATGTGTTAGGCGACACTACATAGTGTGACTAGAGGCACATTGTCGTGTCCTCTAGCCAAAGTTGAGCTCTAAAGGCACACGGCAGCGTGCGCCATAGTGCCGCTCAACATATAAAGTGATGTCTAAGAAAAAAGATTTCGTCCACTATGGGTGCGTGTTCTCATATTGTCGTTCTTGAATACGAGGGTTAGTCTCTTAACTTTTCGAATTTCGATTTGAAACATTTTCATAAGATTTCTTTTCGTTTTTTAAACGTAATTATAAAAGTTTTAATGACTATCTGATATTTTAGAAGTTTAGTATCTTCCGATGAAAGAATAACCAGTGTAGTGAAAGAATATAAGGTGTGTTTTCGTACATATACTCGTATATCATCGCACTTTTTACCTATTCTAAGTTATACCGGTTCCCATCGGGGTTTTCCTTCATTCTTTGAAAGAACAAGTTACTAACTAAAAAAGTACGGCTTTTTTACATCATTTCTGGCTAATTTATACAGCGTCAGGTAGAACTTTCTACTCACTTACAGGCATGTTTTTTAGAGTAGAGTAGAGTAGGCATGCCCTACTGGGCAAGCTGAGAGAACAGTTTAAGTTTATTACTGGACTCACAGCTCAGTTGGTAGTAGCTCTACCTTCTGCGCTGTAGGTTGTGGATTCGATTTCCACCAAGGATAAACATTTGTGTGATGAACATAGAAGTTTGTTCTCTGCCTGGGTGTTAATATGTATAATAAGTATTTGTTTACAAAAAATAAGTATATAAGTACTTCCATCGGTCATTTGGTACCAAATTTAATTTATTATAAATAATTTTAATTAAAAAAAAAATATTTTTTATGAAAAAAATTTGTACCTACAAGCTCTGGCGCTCTGTGAAATGTCCACCAATATTTATTTATATATTTTATTTACTCCTACATCTCCAAAGATCTGACAGAGCTTGGAGGTTTGAGAGGATGTCTACCATGCTTGGGGATTAGAAACGTGATCCAATTTTTTACAAACCATCCTCTCAGCTTAGTAGGTCTCATCCGCTTTTAAGAATACTTACTAACTGGTTTCCTTACTGATATATCCTCTAATTTATTACCCAGGTCATCACAGCACAAGAGTGCTATTTTATACTCCTGCATCCAGCTTCCAGCTCTCCTAGCTTCCGTGTCATCGTCCGTCCAATCCTCCTGGACCAGCCGGTCTGGACGACATTGACAGTTGGCTGACACTGACAGCTGCTGGTCATTGACACTGACATGCCTAACCTCTAGTACTCATGAGACAGGTAGATCATACCTACAGATACTTATGTTTATTAGGTACAAACATTTATTAGGTACACTAACGATGTCTTCAAATATTTTTTCGAATAGAAAAAATCAGGTACCTACCACTCGGCCAACACGGCTTAAGTAGGTTAGTTTATTTTGGTTAGGATTGAGTAGTAGGTAAATAAAATAAATAATCCAGCTAACCATCGACGAGTTCACTAACAGACACATTCCCTAGCATCAACTATTAGAATTTATCAGCTTTTGTTCTATTAAGACGAGTAATAAATATTTTTGATGAATGTAGAATCGTTTTTTCTCAATAACTGCAAAACATACAGTTTTGTTTTTTTTTTGACAAAAATAACCTAACTATATAATCTTGATAAATTACAGACAGAAACACGATTAGTGAAACTTTTCTCGATAGATTTATTTTCCTAAGTTGGCTATTCAACGACACTAGTTTCGTTTTTAACAAAACTATGATAAGCTAAACAGTTAATTTTTATATAATTCGTTAGATAATCATACTAAAGTAAATTACAGACAGTTTCTTTTTAAATTTGATGGTTTTCAAGATAATGCACTTTTATCACTTTTTCCGTCTTATCCGGGTAGACTCAGCCCATACAAAAAGACAAAAAAATCACTTATCACCTTAAGTAGGTTATTTTATTTTGGTTAGGATTGAGTAGAAGGTAAATAAAATAAATAATCCAGCTAGCCATCGACGAGTTCACTAACAGAGACATTCCCTAGCATCAACTATTAGAATTTATCAGCTTTTGTTCTATTAACAGGAAGGACGGAAAAGTTCCACAAAGCATTATACATTCTACGAAGGCCACATTTTAACTTTGAGCTAAATTTTAAACAGCGCTTATAAAAACAAACTTTGGATTTTGGTTTAGAGATGCGAGAGTTTGAAAACAGTTAATCGATTATCGATAGAAATAGAATTAGTATATTTCTAAATATAGAAATAAAACTATTATGATTGATAAATAGTAACACGGCTAATTACCACGTTTTTTCTTGTGTTACTGACGTTTCGAGACAATCAGATTTAAATCACGAGCATCGCCCGCGAACGCTATCAACGTCAGATCGGCGAATACTCTGTTTCTAAATAGTTTACGGTGTGTCCACAGTTGTATTATAGCCTCCCCTAACCCGATAGATTTGCTAATAGAAAACTCTTTTAGGGTTAATCTCGTCTTTGTACATGTTCTTTGTAATGTTTTCTGTGTACAGTAAATTATTTTCACAGATGATGTATTTCTGTTGCCGCTATAACAACCAATACTAAAAACAGAATAAAATAAATATTTAAGTGGCGCGTTTTTTATAGATAATGGTACGGAACCCTAGTAAAGTTTATTAACTACTAAGTGATTAGTCAAATGTAACACTAGACAACCTACATCAAAATAATTAGTGTATACATCGATTGGGCATTAAAATCTGCTTTAGGTATTTTATTTAGTAGGTAATATTTATAATGTTCGTTGATACGTGGAAAGGTTTAGGAGAGGCCTATGTCGAAGAGGCGACTACTACTAATTAAACTCTAATATACACATACTTACACAAACAAAATTATGCACACCAATACAAATCTTAGGAAACTTTTAAATAGTAGTAGAAATAGAAGCTATTTTATATTATTTTATTAATATGTTCGTAGCTTGCCGTGAATTTATAAAAGTACTTTCGGGTCATAATGATATTAAATCCCGATATAGGAAAACAAACTTTTTACACACAGTAATCCATTTGCCGGATTACAGCTAAGTCGACGCTGCCAAAATGTATTAAGTTCGTTTATCGATAAATTGTATCGATAAGCCTCCCCAACACTAATGTGACACAAATTCGATGCAGTAACAATAACTCGCGTTAATATTTGAACAGAAATACGCGCGACATAATATTTCATTGACCCGAAATTTAATTTAAACAAACTTAAGAAGTCTTAGGGTAGATTTAGATCGGGCAGTGTCCGGGCCGGGTCGAAGCCGTTATGCCGGGGTCTCACGGCCCGCGTTTTCACGCGCCAGACCGCGCCAAGGCGGACGGACGCGCCGTGGGAACGATGCATCCTTGGTGGCCCGTGCTCGGAACGCTCTGTACGCGACGCGCCCGACGCACACAGGCGGAGCGTCATCCGGCGCGGCCCGTCGTTTTACGCGCCGTGGGACCCCGGCTTTAGTAAGTAGATGGGCCCGGACGGGACACGGATCAGGCACTGTGTATAAACAGCTTCATACAAAATGTATGTAACTTTTCAAATCCGTGCCCCGTCCGGGCCACGTACACGGCACGCCCCGGACACGGCCCGGTCTACTATAAATCTACCCTTAGGAGGATAAAAAAATTAATTTACTCTGGTATTTTAGGGTTTCGATAACGGTAAAGGAGCCATAAATATACTCGTACATCTACCCTAATTTATAAAGAGAAAATATTTTGTATTTTAAGTATTTTTGTTTGTAGTGAATAAACAAAAAAACTACTGAACCAATTTTAATAATTCTTTCGTCTATCAAAAGCTACATTATCAGCGAGAAACATAGGCTAAGTATATTTTAAAAATTTGACTACAATTTTCATTAGTACACCCGTGCGAAGCCGGGCGTACAGCTAGTAGCCTATTGCCTAATATAGCAAATAGACAATAGACAGACGGTCAGCGAAGTCTTAGTGATAGGGTCCCGTTTTTTCTCTTTGGGTACGGAACCCCAAAAAAACATTACATAGCTATTTCTAAATCAGATGTTGCGTGGGCCGCCTTTTGAACTTCTGCTGAAACTCATTATTTATTTATTTTGTACTACGTTATTATTCTCTCGCCTTTTCCGATTGGCACCCCACTGGAGGTCTACATAAGAAAAAGAAAGAAAGAAAGAAAAACGTTTATTCTAACCACCACAATAATATAAAAAGAAAAAATAAAATAAATTAAAAACAGATGTAACAAAATAAATAAATAAATTCAACAGAAAACGGTTATTACTTGTGTGTGTTGTTCATAGCATTAACGAAGAATATTATAGGCACCAAGATTATTTAACTTGGTCGCGAAAACCCAAACTAAGCAATGCTAGTACTATGGAAACTAGATAACTAATTATTAATATTTTTTTTTGTAAATACATTATTAACACCCAGACACAGAACAAATATCTATGTTCATCACACAAATATTTGCCCTGAGTGGGGATCCAACCCACAACCTACTGCAGTAGGCAGAGTTACTACCAACAGAGCTGTGAGGCCAGTTAGATACTCGCAGATTTTAACTATGACTTTGATTGTAACATTTTGAAGTGTAGCTTGACAGAAAACTTGTTTAACTTTTACACTTAGGCTGCGTTCCCACTACGCCGGACCGGCAAATCTGCCGCGCCGGTAAATCTGCCGGAAGGGCTATAGTGGCTGTACAATTTATATGAATTTATATGAATCTGTTCACATTATCCCGGGTCCGGCATTTTTGCCGAGCCCGGCATTTTTACCGAGCGTTTTGTCACTACGTGTTGTCACTCAGTACTTGACTGTCTGAATTTCTTCCGGCATCCGATGTAATGTGAACACTCTGTCCGGTGTCCGGTTTCCGGCAGATTTGCCGGTCCGGCGTAGTGGGAACGCAGCCTTAAACAAGAGTATGACATCAGGTATCGAAAATTTCAAACTATTTTAATAAAACAGCTGTTATTAATTTCGCCGACCTTATGTTACGGTAATAAG
The DNA here is from genome assembly GCA_912999785.1 of Hydriomena furcata. Taxonomy (NCBI): domain Eukaryota; kingdom Metazoa; phylum Arthropoda; class Insecta; order Lepidoptera; family Geometridae; genus Hydriomena; species Hydriomena furcata. The sequence goes on along the minus strand of OU538842.1, from coordinate 4,231,035 downwards.
TTAGAATTTCAAAGGGGTATAATTATGAAATATAATACAGCGCTGTCTGAGAGTGACTTTATACCTCATTTACCGTCGAATTTGCTGAAAATGTTTGTGAAGAAACAAACTTGTAATGTCGGAAGTTGAACGTGTGACGGAAACACTCGGCTCTATGGCAAATCCGTTTTTAACGACCTCCCTAAAAGTGCGGTTCTCTGGAATGCGGCTGCTCAAAAACACATTCATCATGTATGTATTTACAACAAAAAAAAATGTAATGTATGTAAATACTATCACTAACCTAGTTCCCATAGTAGCTTATGGCGTTGTCTGAAATGCACTAATCTAACAAATATTATGTAAAAATCGAAAGTTTGTATATTTTTTTGTTTCTAGCGGCGACGGGCTTGCAGTTTGTCACGTTTAGAATACTAACTATTGCAAAATTTGGGCATGTGCCAAATATAACGGACGTGCCTCTGAATACCCCTTTAAGCATTTTTGTAGTCGTCAATCGTGATCTTTTTCAATTCATTTGGGCATAATCATGCCCAAATAACCAAATGGATTTGAATGAAACTTGGAATAAATATAACCTATGTCCTAGAATATTATATTCTTTTTGAAGCTGTTGACAAAAACTAGTATTATAAAAACCGGCCAAGTGCGAGTCGGACTCGCGCACGAAGGGTTCCGTAACATTGTCTTTAAAAACGGCAAAAAAAACACGTTATTACAACAACGGGAAATTACTCACGTAAATGATCATTTACGTGAGTAATTTCCCGTTGTTGTAATAATGTGTAGTACAACTCACGAAAGTTTTGAAAGTGAAATAAAAAAAACACGTTTGTTGTATGGGACCTAAATATTTATTTTCTTCTGTTTTTAGTATTTGTTGTTATAGCGGCAACAGAAATACAATCATCTGATCTACAGACGGACAGACGGACAGACGGACAGACGCACAGAGTCTTAGTAATAGGGTCCCGTTTTTACCCTTTGGGTACGGAACCCTAAAAAGAAAGTTTCGAATATTCAAGTCGACGATAAAAAATAAGGAAACTAGGATCGCCATGACTGTAATCCCCAATTAAGGGCAGGCGCAAATCTAAGGCAGTTCCTTGAAGTTATCTAAAGTCAGAAGCATGTTGGACAGTGTGTGTATATATGTTTATATTATAACTCAGTAACCCTAGACACTCTAGAGGCCTGACAGTTTGGAAACAGCTTCTACAATTCAACTACATAAATTTGATAAGAAAAATATGCACTTAAATATAACATTTCAGAAGATTTTTTTTCCGTTTTTATAAATAACTAGCGACCCGCCCCGGCTTCGCACTTGTAGCATGTTATTATTCATATAAACTTTCCTCCTGAATCACTCTGTCTATTAAAAAAAACCGCATCAAAATCCGTTATGTAGTTTTAAAGATATAAGCAAACATACATACATACATACAGACGCGGGAAGCGGAAAGCGACTTTGCTTTATACTATGTAGTGATGGTACGGAACCCGTCGTGCGCGAGTCCTACTCGCACTTGACCGGTTTTTTTCTTACATAGCTATCTTAATTCACGCGCTACAATTTTTTGGATGACGGCTTTGTTAGACTTGAATCCAAGATAAGATCTCTCCGACTATAGACACACTGTTGGACATGCCTCTGTCATTACATTACATTCAGTCGTAATGGATAAACAGATTTGAAACTTGGAACAGAAGATTTATAGTTGGATTCTGAGAGCATATGCTATAATATATGCTATTTGTTTGAGAACCATGCGAGCAATATCTCGCTTGGAAGGTGTTTTAGAAGACAGATTTCGAATCTTATGCAAGTTTATAGGTATCTTATTATTATTATCTTATCTTAAGTTTATGTTTCTAGGTTGCCGTCTTAGGCTTCACGCATTATTCATTTATTTATTTTTTGTAGTTGAAATGTTTTATTTTTTGTATAGGCTGAGTCTACACGGATAAGACGGAAAAAGTGATAAAACTGCATTATCTTGAAAACTATCAAACTTAAAAAGAAACTGTCTATAATTTACTTAGCTTGTATGATTATCTAATGAATTATATAAAAATGAACTATTTGGCTATTCATAGTTTTAATTAAAAATGAAAATAGTGTATATGAAGAAATATAAAAAAAAAAAATTGAGAATAGTTTCACCGATTGTGTTTTTGTCTATAATTTATCTAGATTATATCCTTAAGTTATCTTTGTCAAACTGTATGTTTTGCGGTTATTGAGAAAATACGATTAAAATACAATATAATCACGCACTTCTACACAATCATAATCAAATAGATACTAAAAAAAAACTAAATTATTGTATTGATGCAAAATAACGTGAAAATGTCTTGTTTTAAAACTAAAATAAACAAAAAAAAAATCGACCATAAAAAATCGTCAGTCGTCAAAACGGAAAATTCATCTTTGGATGTCACGGTGAATGTTTCTTAGGAAACCATCAAATTTTCATATTCATACTTTACTACCGATTTAGCTAAGAATGGGATATTTCATTCATCAACTTGATGAAAAAGTCCTGTCACAATCCAAATATTCATCAAGAAAAAGGGGAAATTCGAGTTTGATCTTTAAATTAAATCTTTTCTAGTCAAAATACGTGAATTCTACTTCGTTGTGAGCGGTGATAGCTGGAATGGCGGGTGCTTGAGCTAAGTATCAAGGAGATAGGGCATAGACATTGAAGCTTCATAGTAGATAGCGGACATACAGTTTTGAAGTAAAGATAACTATTAAGATAGAAGGATATCTGTAGGATATAAATCGTGAGGAAACCATTCTTATAAGCGGCGATAGGTTTGCGACCTGTCACGTATGGAATGCTAACTACTGCAAAACGTGGGCATGTCTCAAATATAATGCTCGGACGTGCCTCTGACTCCTCTAGACATCTTCAAAGGGTCTCTCGTCTCGAGATCTGAGAGAATGTCTACCGTACTTGGGGATTAAAGTCTTGATCCTACTTTTATTAGAAATAAAATAGAAATGCACCTTAAGCAAAACTAAGTTCTATTATTTTTATAAACCTCTAAATTTTCTTGTTTTGTCTTTAGAATTTGTCTAGTTTTAGTATCTATGGTTTACCTTTGGTTAGCGCAAAAAGGATAACCAAAAAGGATACCAATTACATAATATTATTTAAAACCTTTGCAACACATTTTTTATTAGTTTTTTGACAGATTCTTTCTATTGTTTGTTTTATTTAAAAACACAATAGAGGTTAATATTATATTTAAATATTTGCAATTTTAAGGTAGATCTGTATATAAATAATAACTAGTGTGTATGCAAAATGCATGTTAAATTTTGAAATATCATTGAATGGTATTATTTTTTCAATTATATTATATATTACTAGCGATAGACGCTGTCCTGTCCGAATTTAGATAATCGCATAGAGTTGCTATAACGACTGATGTCAACACAGATGTCAGATTTTTTTGCACAACAGTGCCATCTATACCAACATCATCACTTAAGCGTTTTTTTATCATTTTGGGGACGTTTTTTGTATTTTAAAGTAGTCTACTGTTTTATTCGGGCATTATATCTACATCTACAGCAAATTTCATCTGAATCCGTTTTGACGTTTAGGCCTGATAGAGGCACAAACATACAAACAAACTCACAAACTTTTATAATATTATTAGGATTTTAAACTCCTTTAGCTCATAGTTCTTTTTAACAGTGTGTCACAAAGAGGTAGAGCAAGTTGTCCGTTACAAATTGCATCTGTCATGACAGCCCATTTTGGAGGGAGAAATCATTTTGTTACTATAAAATATTGCACTAGCTATTATGAGTCGCCACAAAAGGCGCCAAAACTCCTTTGTTAAACCTCAAATTCTTTGAAAGGAAGTTTTGTCATTAATACTTTATACTGTCTTTTTTGGGAGAAGCTTTTGACTGTCACCGATGTGACTTTTTGTTTTAGAAAGTTGAAATGGGCGTAGTGTTTTGTTAAAAGTTTCCACCTTTTATTAGCCGACGAAAATGGGAGGTTCTCAATTCGATATACTTCTTTTTTCTACGATTCGACTACTCAAACCGTATTATATTATATATATCATCATACTAGCTACATACATAAATGAAAGACAGTTTCTTTTTAAGTTTGATGGTTTTCAAGATAATGCGGTTTTACCACTTTTTTCGTCTTATCCGGTTAGGTCCAACCCATACAACAAAACAAAAAATTCAAGCATCACTTTAAATGAAACTTGGAATAGGTATAGGTTGGGTTCTGAAATAGCAGATAGGACAGATAGGCTACTTTTTATTGAACAAAGGGTAAAAACGGGACCCTATTACTAAGACTTCGCTGTCCATCTGTCTGTCACAGGGCTGTATCTCATGAACCGTGATAGCTAGACAGTTGACATTTTCACAGATTATGTATTTCTGTTGCCGCTATAACAACAAATACTAAAAACAGAATAAAATCAATATTTAAGGGGGGCTCCCATACAACAAACGTGATTTTTTTGCCGTTTTTATATAGATCGTGTGCGAGTCCGACACGCACTTGACCTGTTTTTTTTTACATTTGCGCTATTGTTGCTTCTGCGGTCGTCTAACGAAGTGGTCAAGACCTTAGTACCAGCTTAAGTTTCCCACGCAACTACTAGGTAACTATCTTTGGCTATTTATGGACTAGTCGGTATCTAATCACCTAGCTACGAGTTCTAAAGGTTCCGTGAGACCCTATAGGCTATCAAACAGCTGACGGTGAACTTTCAAATATTCATTGTAAGTTTGCGGGAGATCTTTAAGTTTTCCAAGTAGAAATAAAACAGCGTAGGTGTTGTAGATTTAGGACACAGGTTTACTTCCGATAATAATCATAGTTATTGTTTCATAGAAAGAAGGCTGCTTTTTGAATTTGTGCTGAGGCTCTTTAGTTATTTTTTTTTATTGCTACGTACTTGAGTAGTACTTTTAATTATTATTCTTTTGAACGTTTGAGCCTTTACTTTGTTCGATTGGCATCTCACTGGAGCTCTACATAGCTTTAAGAAAAGGATAATTAAAAAAAAGGTAGACCCCAAGCCGTGTTTGTTGCCTGATTCTTCTAGGCTTGGACGCGAGGAATCGGCGTAGCTTCACCTAGTTCCTAAGACGTTTCAAAGTGATCCTTGTGATTTTATTGAAATAAATGATTTTTGAATTTGAATTTGAATTGAGACACTGAGAAGAACTTATTATTGAAATACCGGTAGCAATCTGACATAACCAAACATCGTGTCTTACACTACTGGTCGTCTGTCACTGTCAATTTTGACTAGTGGTTCGATAGATCGAAGTGCGACGATAGATTCGCCTGGTAGTAACTCTGCCTTCTGTGCTGTAGGTTGTGGGTTCGATCCCTACCCAGGACAAATATTTGTGTGATGAACATAGATATAGATGTTTGTTCTGTGTCTGGGTGTTAATATGTATATTAAGTATGTATTTATAAAAAAAGTATATAAGTATTCTATCAGTTATCTGGTTCCCATAGTACAAGCTTTGCTTAGTTTGGGGCTAGATGGCGCTGTGTGTAAAGTCCGCCAATATTTATATTTATATTTAAGTTCGAGTTAGTACCCAACTTAGGTGACAGTTCTTAGGCCAGCCATATCCTACCAGATTTCCAGGCGCACAGATCCTGGAATATGCTTAAAGGAGGTAGTCAGAAGCATGTCCAAATATTACATTTGGTACAATACTCACATGTTGCAGTAATTAGATTTCATACATGAGAAGTTGCAAGCCCATCGTCGCTTTCAGACAGAGTTATACTCAAAGTCAAAAGGTTTTTATTTCAATAAAATCACAAGAATCACATTGAGAAGTTACGAGTTATGTGAAGCTACGCCTTTTCCTCGCAACCAAGCCTTAAATGTATGTAGGTACACGCTTTTGACTGCACCACCGTCGTAAATCGTACACTTTAAGTCCAGTCCATCCAAACGTTGTCTGGAAGAGATCGCTCCCAGCGTTAAGACCGCCCATTGTACTCCAATGTTGGTTTGTGTTGCTTCTTTTTTAGGGTTCCGTGCCCAAAGGGTAAAAACGGGACCCTATTACTAAGACTTCGCTGTCCGTCTGTCCGTCTGTCTGTCACAGGACTGTATCTTATGAACCGTGATAGCTAGACAGTTGAAATTTTTACAGATTATATATTTCTATTGCTGCTTTAACAAAAAATACTAAAAACAGAATAAAATAAATATTTAAGGGGCTCCCATACAACAAACATGATTTTTTTTGCCGTTTTTTATAGGTAATGGTGCGGAACCCTTCGTGCTCGAGTCCGACTCACACTTGTCTGGTTTTTTTCCTTGTAACACTACGTCAACTGTATTCCCTCGACAGCCATCAACGGTAAACAGGAAAGACACAGTAATACAATTATTAAGGTTCCATTTTATGGTTTTATGAATTTTGCAACCCTTAGGTAAAGAAATTATTTAAGATAATAAAAAAATACTCACGAATTTGTATGGTAGTTTGGACTTGTTATCGTTTTGTTTTTAGCTAGATTTCTCCCGCGGCTAAGCTCGCATTGTACCCGGAAAAGTAGTAAAAGTATATGCTAATCCAGGTCACGAGCTATAACTGTTTTAAGTTTCATCCAAATCGGTTTAACCATTACGGCGTGATTCACAAATATGCAAACTCACTTTCAACTTTCTCATTTATGTTAGTATATATTTACAAATTATACTAACAGAAAACAGGAGGCGGTCAGAATATAATAGTCAAATTAGAAGAAGAAAAAAAGAAGATAATCTCAATTAATTTAAAATAAAAAATATTGTGTCGATTTTCAATGGTGAAATATTTTTTAAATTTGGTTCAGTAGTTTTTTAGTTTATCCGGTACAAACAAAAAAACAAATTTTACCTCTTCATATTGTAGTAGTGTGTGTAGTGTAGTGTGTAATAGCACCTGTAAAATAATTTGTCAACGGTAAAGTAAACAACAAATATTTTTCCCTTATATTTCAGCTGTTCGAAGGGATAAGGGAGCCCCTTCACAATAAGCCCTACTGCATGCGAACTATGCCACGAGCAGTTTATTGAAAGACAAACCCATTGGGGAGTTGCGGCAGGAATGCGCCACAACTCAGTTGTAACCCTTGCAAAGCTAAAGTCGTATAAATGAATGAATGGGATGAAATAGTTTTATGTGCTACCTAAGGGTGTTAAAATGAGCAAACTCGATTTTACTTCAACACTGTAATATTTATGGTAATAACTAAGTTTTATCTTTGACTTTGTCCGCATACATTCAAAAATCGACTTTTGACAACTCTATCACTAAACACTGATTGTATTAAAAACTAGCGACCCGCCCCGGCTTCGCACGGGTAGCATGTTATTATACATATAAACCTTCCTCCTGAATCACTCTATCTATTAAAAAAAACCGCATCAAAATCCGTTCTGTAGTTTTAAAGATATAAGCAAACATACATACAGACATACAGACGCGGGAAGCGGAAAGCGACTTTGCTTTATACTATGTAGTGATTTGAAGCTTCTATGTCTGCTAGAAGTGCCTTAGAGTTTTGATGATCGGTCAGTCAGTCAGTCAGTCAGTCAGTCAGTTAAGAAACTTAGACTTGTTATAATTCTTAAACTACTGGTTCAAATTGAATGAAATTTGAAATATATCGTGTTTATAAAATGCCTGCTTGGTTACTGAAAAATCCGGCTTCTAGTTTTATCCACAACGAAGTTATAGGGGGGCGAAAATGGCCTGAACTGCTTCGAGAAAAGGATGGTAGGACCGTGCCATTTTTTGCTCGATTTGGCACTGCCGTGCCCTCAGATACTCCACTAAAAATACAAAAGTCAAAACATACAATCCAAATATACTTTTATTTTTTGTTGGCATTAATTGCAAACCTGGTGTCTCAACAAATAAAACTAACTAAAATTTAATAAAAATCAAATGATCACGTTATAAATTAGCATAAACTCTAGTGACAGTCCTGTAGGGCTATTTTGTAAAAACATGATTATCATGTCATGATATTTATACTTATATGTATTTATTGGTACTGAATGCCATAATACTTACGCTTTTTATGTTGTTTAGGCACCTATACCTACGCTTCTAATACAATACCTACGCAGAAGCATAGGTATAGGTGCATAAACAGTGAATAGTTACTGTGAAAAGTGTACAGATTAGGTATTCTCTAACATTAGGTATTGCATTCAACATCATAACATGATAATCATGTTTTTACCAAATAGCGCTGCTGAAATAATGATCGTTATTATTTTATTTCGATCTCACATTAAGTGGGAAAAAAAATGATAATTATTTAATTTCGCATACTTTGTACACCAGTGTTATTTCAACACTAATTTAAACGCATTACGAAATTCGTAAATATCATGAAACTATCACTCTGAGATTTATGCTAATTTTGCCATTAATTTGAACAGAATAAGATCAATCGTATTTAACTCAATTTTAGTTCATTTGCGACATCAACCTCACTCACAGCCTAGACTCATCATGCAAGGCGAACATTGTCAGACAACACATATGAGTTACAAACCCTGTCTAAACCACGACGCGCCCCGGCGGCTATAACATTGAACCGGCCGAATTATAATGTACCTAAAGGAGTACTCAGAGACACGTCCAACACCAATTTTGTTACATGCTTTTATGAATACTAACTGGTTTTCTAACGATTTTTTGGGCACGATTCATTATCATATTGACAACGTATCATAAAACCTCAAAAAGTGTCAGTTTTAAAATTTTGACGACACGATGTCGATACGTGGTGTGCTCACTCTTGAAAACGATCAACGATATATATGACAAACTTCACATCGTTTCCGACAAATTTTTGAAAGAGGAACGACAAAATCATACATTCTTCTATGACAGATGACGATTTATTAAGTGTGCGGTTTGGCCGAATATATCGTAGATCTGTCACTGACGTAGATGATGTCAAAATCGTTGTGTAGAGCAAGAGCACTGGCTACAGCACGTATTAAGCACGTATTGCGCTTACTAGTGCTTAAGAAGTAATCAATGGTTTTGATGAATGCAGAATCGTTTTTTCTCAATAACCGCAAAACATACAGTTTTGTTTTTATGACAAAGATAACTTAGGATATAATCTAGATAAATTATAGACAGAAACACGATTGGTGTAACTTTTCTCGATAGATTTATCACCCAAAGTTGGCTCTTCAAAAACACTAGTTTTGTTTTTTGATGAAAACTATGAATAGCTAAAACTATAGTCGCTTTCCGCTTCCCGCGTCTGTATGTAATATGTATGTATGTATGTATGTAATATGTATGTATGTATGTATGTATGTATGTTTGCTTATATCTTTAAAACTACACAACGGATTTTGATGCGGTTTTTTTTAATAAATAGAGTGATTCAAGAGGAAGGTTTATATGTATAATACATGCATAATATAGTAGAGAAACACTGATAATTTTAGAGGTTTCTAATGTGATGTCGTAAATAAACACATTTTTTTGCGCTTACATTGCAAATGCTGGCTGAACCCCACGAGATATATCAAAATAATGTACTACAGTATTGTACACCTTAAAAACGTCTACAAAAAAGTCAACGATGGTAGGTATTAGAAATGTCTTACGCACAGCGAAGCGGGCACGGGTCAGCTAGTTTATATATAATTCGTTAGATAATAATACCAGCTAAGTTAATTAAAGACAGTTTCTTTTAAAGTTTGATGGTTTTCAAGATAATGCAGTTTTATCACTTTTTCTGTCCTATAGACTCAGCCCATACAAAAAATCACCTTATAGTAAAAGTTAGTAAATATATAAAACTTCATTTATTCGTGAATTATTTAGTTATTGCGCTCCTAAATCCGTAACCATTTAATAAAGACAGGCCAAATATAAGGAAACGTTACCACTAAATGAAATCGGTGGGTTATTCGAAAGATAAAATTCCCAATATGTTTTATAGCTCACGGTATTACGCGTCCGTGTGTACGGCGGCTAATCTTTTTGCACTGCAAAGCAAAATGTACTTTATATCGCAGGTGTTAGAGTATATTTTGAGATAACGTTCGCTTCTGTATTATCTACGTACTGGATATTTATTTTTATTTACTCGATGCCGAGAATCTAGTAGGAATGGCGCCTTTATTTTTATTACGGTTTGTAGTGCCATGATATTTTTATTTTATTTTACCCCATTTTCACCTAGTGCTGGTTATTTTATCTATTTATTTATTTATTAAGTAGGATAGCCAACAGCTTTTATATCGAGACTAGGGTGACAATTCTGTTGTACCGATAATCGGACTAAAATATCGTAAAATGCGATCGCTCTTATTACTTTTACGATGAAGTCTAAATTAGCGTAACCTCAAAATTATAGTTTACTAGCCGACCCGTGATAAACGTTGTCCTGTCAAATTTTTATAATCGCATAAGAAAAAGCAATTTGAGTCAACCTTTCCCTACAAACCTTGTACTGACCTGTACTGATAAAATAAATTACGAATTTTGGTAGAATGCGTATCATTCAGCGAAAGGTTACCATTGTTAACCACATGTATGATTCTGGGTCTGACCGCAAGTCTAATTCAAATACAGCTCTCATGGAGACAGCGAAGTCACTACAAAATGCTGTAGGTACTTAGAGAATGTACTGACATCAAGGATTTAAGATTTTAGTGCCTGGAGATCTGAGGGGTTATTCGCACTTAGTACACTCTATTGTTATGCAAATTTTTTCAACTTTACCGCAGTTAGTACACCGGCTTTCAAGACAGTCAAGATAAAAAGTGTTTTACCTCATGATTGATAAAATAGTATAATCAACTAAGTACTTGTTTGACAAAGTCGGAAAACTACCCAAAAAAAATTAAAATAGTTGTCTCTTTTGTCGTCACTCTTGTTTTGCATAACTCGTAGGTACTTAGTCATGATCATATTTTTAGGTTTCCGTACCTAAAGGGTAAAAACGGGACCCTTTTACTAAGACTTCGCTGTCTGTCTATCCGTCTGTCCGTCACAGAGCTGTATCTCATGAACCGTGATAGCTAGACAGTTGTCACACAGATGATATTGTTAGAAATCAGGATGGAAATAGGGTTTTTAAGAAATTAAATGACAAAACAAAAATAATCATAATCGAGCGAAAATAATTTAAGAGACGTCCGTCACGTTCGAAAGCCAAGAAAGAAGTGCCCCGTGCGTAGGGATGCAAACGATACATCGATGTTTTAAAAACATCGAGGTATCGTTAATAAACATCGATGTTAACATCGATGTATTTATCAGCGATGTATCGCCGATACATCGTTCATGTTCGGCATAACATAAACATCGACATCGTTAATCGTTGTCTTTTCAGTCGGCTCGCGAACGTAACGCTAATAACACGTCGTTTTAATCACATACTTCGATTTGCCGACAGAAATTTCAAGATTTTTGAACTTGAAAAAATAAGTAACATTACTAAATTGGTTTTTGAAATAAATATTTTTGCATACTAAAATGTTTTGTTCTTGTTTGACAGGGAATAACTTGTAAAAAATTATACATTTTATTATTATTTATTAATTCAATTTTTTTTTACTTTTATTTATATTTTATTAATTTAGATTTATATAACCATATTTCTTGTTACCAATGAATGGTAAGGTAAAAACAAAACATCGATAAAACATCGATGCATCGTTCTTATGACCGATGTTTTTTTAACATCGATGTTTTTGTTTGAACATCGATGTTATTATACATCGATGTTTTTAAGAGCGATGTTGCATCCCTACCCGTGCGACCAACGAGCTTTGTTCGGGCTATGGTTCGGGCTATGGTTCGGCTTTGTTCGGGCTTGGCCCCGCCCACTGAAGAGATATTCCTAACACGGCCTCTCCTGACCATGCGGCGTCCTCGACCGCCTTATTCAAGATAGATACCTCGCGATCTGGAAGTTCATCAGCTGGTTTATCGTCTTCTGTAATAACACACATCGTTACCAAGCTGAAAACAGTCGGAGAACTAAGTCGATTTTGCATTACGATCGTGAGCGTGCACACAAACCATCGTAAGCGAAACCGATTTCACTCAAAAGCCTCACATAACAAAGTTTTGTAATTTAACGTAAAATTCGAAAAGCACAAACGACAAACTCCGGATCTTCGTTGTTGTGCCGCATAACGAAAGCATTAGGTTTTTAACTGCGATCGCTATGCCCCGCGATACAAGCACAAAGTTCGCTTATCGCGTCTCCTTGACCATAGCCTAGGCTCCCAGTTCGCTTGCTATGGCCACTACTCGCATAACAACTGCATCTGGCTTATAGCTGCAATTGTTATGCCCCGCGATACAAGCACCAAGTTCGTAAAAGTTATGAAAGCTTGTTTCATATTAAAACAATTCATAATTATGTGAAAAAGTTATGGTAAACAGTTAAACTTCAAGAAGGAACAAAACGAAACAATGAATTGTATTCCGAATGATTGAATTTCGAACTTCCGTCACTCGTAATACATTTTGTTAAGGTTAAAACTGCATGAAAACAATGCCGTTTTCGTGACATAACACACGTCGATTATTCACAGTCACGAAACTATAGAGACGTGGCTAGAAACATAATCTACTGGTGTCATTCACATAAGAAATTTCAGTAACATAGCTTGCGCTATTTACAAACGTAACATAGCTTGCGCTATTTACAAACGTAACATAGAGTACGTTAGCAATTCACTTCATATGGAAGTAAGTGAATTGTCCAACGATGTCTATTTACCAATTTCAGTAACATAGCTTGCGCTATTTACAAACGTAACATAGCTTGCGCTATTTACAAACGTAACATAGAGTACGTTAGCAATTCACTTCATATGGAAGTAAGTGAATTGTCCAACGATGTCTATTTACCAATTTCAGTAACATAGCTTGCGCTATTTACAAACGTAACATAGCTTGCGCTATTTACAAACGTAACATAGAGTACGTTAGCAATTCACTTCATATGGAAGTAAGTGAATTGTCCAACGATGTCTATTTACCAATTTCAGTAACATAGCTTGCGCTATTTACAAACGTAACATAGCTTGCGCTATTTACAAACGTAACATAGAGTACGTTAGCAATTCACTTCATATGGAAGTAAGTGAATTGTCCAACGATGTCTATTTACCAAAATAAAGTTAAGGTGACATAGCTTACGCTATTCACAAACGTAGACACGGAGATTGTAACTAACTCGGGCACGCAGCGCACCATTCGGGGCACCACTCGCCTTGCCAAGGTACTACGTACTGCGCTGCAGCCTGCGTAGACTTTCGGCATCCTCTGCTTGGCAGCAGCCTCTTCTCTATGACAGCATCCGGTGAGGTTAGGACCACCTGCAACATAACGCAACAAACACGTCTGCCCGACTATGCGACAAACGCGGCGACTAACGCATGGGCACTGCGACCAACGCAGACCCGAAGACTGCAGGCAGCCCAGGCACGCAGCGCGCGACTCGAAGACTGTAGGCAGCTCAGGCCTGCAGCGCGCGACTCGAGGCATCACACGCCCCGCGACGGCACCATCAACTTTGCAGCCGCACAGCTTAGAGCCTTAACGACTCGGTGAGGCCCTCGCATACTGGAGTCAAACTTCACTTGACATAGCATACCTGAAGACAAAAACAAAATCATGTACACACGATCACACAATCGTAGAACACACAGAAAAACAGCTGTCTATGTTAACAACATCATCCTGTTGTGCCTGGTTTTCCACTAGCCGTTCGGCCGTCCTTTGTTGATCTTTCATTCGCGATCAGATGTTGCCCGATTGACAACAACGTCTCGCTACTCATTGCGGTGTATACCCACCCTCTCGACTTGCTACGTCCTCGGCGAGCGTGAATAACAGCATGGCTGGAATCAGAACTACAACATTATGTACGCCGTGGGATGTACCCTAGCGAAAAACTGCGCGAAAACCAACCACGTGAGTGCGGGCTACGTGAACGCCAATGCCGTGGACATTGCAAACAATGCTCACGCGATCGGGATCGAAGCGATCTATTTATTTCGCGTTATTTACTTTACGAACAAATAAAAGAAAATCACAAAAAGAGGGTATTCCGATTTTTCATCGTTACTAGAAAACATTTCAGAGTTACAGCTTATAGGGCTTACCAAGTTGGATATGTTTACTAGGACAAAGTGGCGTTAACTCACGCTTAAGTATAGACCATGTGCGGGCATTATGATCATCTCAGCTAACCAAACCTTGGCGTCTTTAAGACCTGAAACTTGAACGTGGGGTTGTACGAGACTTCTTAGGTAGGTAAGCAAAGCGCATATCGCTTTCATTTGAATTATAAATTCACCAAAAATCAGGTAGTCGTGATGACACTGTTGATAGTGTTGCGACCTATATGAGCAACGATAATATAATCGACCTCCATACGCCTCCGGCGTGACGGCAATCAACACTCAATGATCGTGATTGGGACCTATCTCGCGAATATGCCATAGTTGCGTCGTGGCATAAGAAAAGCTTGTCGAGCCTGACCTTGTACGATCCGCTTTGTGATCGGTAGCACGACAAACCTCGCAAACAGAAAGGCGCACGGACATGAGAGCCTCCTTTCGAGCGATGCTTTGATTGATCACGTGATGTACTTCGCGGTATTTCACATAAGAAATAATAAAAATGTACTTACGTGAAGGTTTACATAAAAATTCACAACAAAAGCAAAACTTGAAAGTTTTCACTAATTGCGGGTAGTCTTGTTCCCTTTTAGTGTATTCTTGGCTCTTTATCGTATTTCTTCTTTTAAACACACAAACACAATACTTATCACTTGTTTGGATGGTAAACGGCCTTAGGCGAGTGATCAGTTACCATCCCACTTCTGATGTTAGAAATCAGGATGGAAATAGGGTTTTTAAGAAATTAAATGACAAAACAAAAATAATCATAATCGAGCGAAAATAATTTAAGAGACGTCCGTCACGTTCGAAAGCCAAGAAAGAAGTGCCCCGTGCGACCAACGAGCTTTGTTCGGGCTATGGTTCGGGCTATGGTTCGGCTTTGTTCGGGCTTGGCCCCGCCCACTGAAGAGATATTCCTAACAATATTATATTTCTGTTGCCGCTATAACAACAAATACAATATTTTTTTTGTCGTTTTTTATAGATGAATGAGTAAAGACTAATGGTACGTAACCCTTCGTGAGCGAGTCCGACTCGCACTTGACCGGTTTTTTATTTACCTACCTTAATCATTTAATTATTTAATTAAAACCTAATTTTTAATAAAACCAACATCAAATTTGAGGAATTCTGTTGATTGTTGATGAATGTAACGATTTTTTTTTTTTACTTTTATGGATAAACTGTTTAACCTAGAAACAATTCTCTACGTGATAGTGATAACACCATTGAAATCGGACCAGCTGTTACGAAGTAATCAGAGTTCCTAGGTAGATGAAAAAATACATAACGATCAAAATTAAATCCCCCCTCTTTTTTTGAAGTCGCATACAATGGTTGCTCGGCTTTTATGCTAAATTTTCACTCTCGCCTCGTACCTCGCCTCGAGCTTCGTCTCGTGTCTCGGCTCGCACCTCGCGTGATCAATAGTAAACGAGAGGCGCGAGGCGAGCCACGAGCGTCTATTCACACTCTCGTCTCGTGCCTCGTCTCACACCTCGTCTCGCGACTCGTACGCGAGTGTAAATCTAGAATATAGTTCTACCTGGTCAATTTGACATTTGCAACTAATTCTCACAATTCCGGAACTGAAATCAAACAGTGACTCAGCTCATACAGAATTAGCTAAAACACTTACATTTTACGTCACTGATATTTCATTCTGTCAAATAAGACAGCAAACGATAAAAGCAACGTCTATTTGATGTCACTATATATGTCAGTGTCAGTGTCAGTCAGTTTGTCAACAAGTGTATTGTGCCTTTCTAAAATAACAGGGTTAATCATATTTTGGATATGTCCCAAGAAAAGGAAAGCTACGCGTATTTAGTAGGAGCTTTTGAGAATGGCAGCCTGCCCAATGCCCATGTTTGCAACAGGTCTGGAATAAAAGTGGTGTATAGATTTAGTACTAGTAGTGAGTAGGGACGACGTCTTTCATTCTTATGTTGTATGAAATAGTCTATTGGCATATATGTGGTCGATGTTCAACTACCACAAAAAATAATAATTAGGTAACAGGACGGACAGACGGACAGACGGAAGCGAAAAAATATATACCTCCCCTTATTTCGTCGGTTAAATATGCGAATGCACTAGCTATTTAAAGTACGATTCTATATATCCTTCTATATATATTTACAGTTTCCATTACCTAGGTATATAGATCGCCTCGCCTGGAATTTGAATTGGTTCAGTTCATGAATAAATTGAAGACTCTGTCCGTTTTGCCAGATCTTAAGATAATACTGTAACCGTACTGAAATCAGTCATCTAGAACAAGCTTTGCTTAGTTTGGGGCTAGATGTAAATTGTCCGTCAATATAATAATCTACACTACTAATATAATGAGGTCAAATTTGTATTTTTGTATATTTGTTTGTACCAAATAAACTAAAAATCTACTAAACCAATTTTAAAAATTCTTTCACTTATCGAAAGCTACATTATCAGCGAATATATTTATTTTTGAAAAAATATGAAATTCTTACATAATTTGCAATAATCTTCATTAGTACATTCGAGCAAAGCCGGGGCGGACTGCTTACCTTAAGGCCCTGTATGTCGACGATTGCTCTTTTTCGAAACGAAAAAAGAAATACTTCTGAACAAGCCACATCTCCTATTTTTATAAATATATTATATCAGGTTCCTACCTAGATTTCTATTAAGCTGAAAACATAATAGCAGAAACTTTTTACGATAAAGATGTTATTTCAAAATGATACGTTTTTGAATTTATGATCGAAATATTTTGATACCTACTATTAAGATCAACTTGTGATCTAATGTTAAAGATAGGTAATATGTAGATCTAGATTTCTATTAGAATAGGTTTTTGATAAGTAGCTTATGTCTTAAAATAGTATATAGAATTATTTTTATGCAGGTAACACGTGAAAGAAGCCGCCGGCGTAAGTTTGCATATCATAATATCCTAATGGATGCCAAAGTTTCTTAGAGAGCCTTCGATGATCACTTTGTTTTGGAAGTTGGAGCATTACTAGCAAGTTGATCACGAACCATTTCCCATCTATATATTACTAGTATCCGCCCGCGGCTTCGCTTGCGTGTTACCTGAGTTATCAGTATCCTATATGCTATTCCAGGACACAAGCTGTGCTTGTTCTAAATTTCAAACAAATCCGTTCTGTCGTTTGGGCGTGTTTGAGGCACAAACATACAAACAAACTCACAAACTTTCGCATATATAATATTATTTATATTAAGGCGCTGCCAGTTCCTAAAACCGCGGCAGAAACGACTAAGACAGTTAACAACGGCAAGCTCTAGATGGCGTATGCGTATCGTAAATATTATCGACAGTTTTTATGAGATCGCGTTGCTGGTACCTACGTAGGCAAGTAATAGGGGTAGCTTTACCCACCCCTCAATAACCATTTTCTCTTTGTCCGCCTTTCCTTTCGAATAAATTAATGATATAAATTATGTATAATTACTTATCAATAACCTATTCTAATAGAAATCTAGATCTATATATTACCTATATTTAACAATAAATCACAAGTTGATCTTAATAGTAGGTATCAAAATATTTCGATCATAAATTCTAAAACGTATCATTTTGAAATAATATCTTTATCGTGAAAAGTTTCTGCAATTATGTTTTCAGCTTAATATAAATCTAGCTGACTCGTACTTGGCCGGTTTTTTAAGAAATCTACAGAATAAAAAAGAGGCAATAGCCGCAAATATACCGAGGCCAAAGTGAAAAATGATTACTTTTTCAGACAGGTTGGAAAATTTCTAAATTATGTAGTCGAATAATTTACCTTTGTTTTTAGTTGGCGAATTGGCGATATTATTATTTTTCTTATTGAAAGTTATAAGTTACTTTTACTCGCGACTTCATCCGCGTAGGTTCAGAGTGTATTTCAATTCGTCTTTATCATAAAAAATATGAAATTCCCGAAAAAAGTAGTCTGAGTTAAACTATCTCTATACGAAATTTCATCACAATCGGCCCAGGCAGCGGTTTGGCCGGATAACGTCATAGACAAACAGATAGACCCGAGTTACTATTGCATTTATAAAAAAAATCTCGTGTCAGTGTTTGTAACAAAACTCCTCCGAAAGAGTTTGACCGACTTTTAACTTATAATTCCTAAATGATAAAATGATAAAAAAATGCAAAAAGAATGATTATGGTATAGATAGCGCTAGTGTGCAATAAATTAGACATCTCAGATCGAAAACATTGTGTTGTCATGCAACGCATTCTACCAATAAGGTTGAATCCTACTAAGGTCGGTATTCGAAATTTATTTTATCAATACAATCGGACATCAATTTGAATACCGAATGATACGCATTCTACCAAAATTCGTAATTTATTTTATCAGGACAAAAATTAGAAGTTTTCTTGAGAGTGTTTTTTTCTATGCGTTTTTTTCTTGGGCTGGACAAAGATGTCATCGACCCGTGACATCTTTGTCCTGCTTTGTCCTTGTCCTAGTATTAGTATAGATACTCGACTGGAATATAACCTAAAATCAGTTTGCATGCTTCTTTAATAAATCGAACTGTGTCGACCACATCGTTAGCTAGTTTTCCTACCTTCACTTCAGTCTTGCGATTTATTGTTCGAAATAAGGTATTGATTTTCTGAATGTACTTGGACGACACAAGGACGACTTTGACAGCGTCGTGGGTAAGCTCGCAACTGGGGCGGGAGGTTCAGTTTATATAAAATAAAAAAATAAATAAATAGGATCACGACTGTAATCCACAACTACGGTAGACATCTTCTTAGATCTCCATACAATATTTGTTCAAATCAATTGCCGCTTGGAGGTATAATTAACACTTGAGAAAAGCTTGACCGATGATTGTCAAGACATGGTTTGTACGCAAGAAATTTTTTGGTATATACCACCGTAAAATAATTAAATTTGTGCTTGATTCCGTACCCAAAGAGTAAATACGGGACTCTATTACTAAGTCTTCGCTGTCCGTCTGTCTGTCACAGGGCTGTATCTCATGAACCGTGATAGCTAGACAGTTGAAATTTTCACAGATGATGTATTTCTGTTGCCGCTATAACAACAAATAACTTCACGACAACTAAAAACAGAATAAAATAAATATTTAAGTGGGGCTCCTATACAACAAACGTGTTTTTTTGCCGTTTTTAATAGATAACGGTGCGGAACCCTTCGTGTGGAGTCCGACTCTCACTTGGTCGGTTTTTATTTCTATAAGATTATTACATTTTTGACAAGGAAATGTCTGTCGGGTCAGCAAGTTTATACTTATAATAAAGTTTTTTTTGGTAAATCACTACATAGTATAAAGCAAAGTCGCTTTCCGCTTCCCGCGTCTGTATGTAATATGTATGTATGTATGTTTGCTTATATCTTTAAAATTACACAACGGATTTTGATGCAGTTTTTTTTAATAAATAGAGTGATTCAAGAGGAAGGTTTATATGTATAATACATGCATAATATAGTAGAGAAACACTGATAATTTTAGAGGTTTCTAATGTGATGTCGTAAATAAACACATTTTTTTGCGCTTACATTGCAAATGCTGGCTGAACCCCACGAGATTATCAAAATAATGTACTACAGTATTGTACACCTTAAAAACGTCTACAAAAAAGTCAACGATGGTATTAGAAATGTCTTACGCACAGCGAAGCGGGCACGGGTCAGCTAGTCTATAATATAAAAATAAGTCGGGTTTTCCTTCCTGACGCTATAACTCTAGAACGCACGAACCGATTTCCACGGTTTTGCATTCGTTGGAAAGGTCTCGGGCTCCTCGTGAGGTTCATAGCAAAGAAAATTCAGGAAAAATTTCAAGAGAAAAGCAGGAAAACAGAAACGGGAACGGGAACGGGAACGGGAACGTAACGCAGCATTTGTTAATTCTAAAGCGGTCAGCTTGTCCACTATAAAAATGTTTAATTATATCGGGTCAGCTAGTTTATGATAATTCTGCATTCGCCGCAATAAACGTCAACTTGATGACTATATACATTCGATCCGAAGCTTATGAGTCCCGGTCGAGCACCTATGGTTTCTATTTAAAAATAAATCTAAAATGTCTAACCTGCTTTCTTTTATCTACAGGTAAGAAAGGGAGAATTCAACTGAACACAAAACAAGTAGGTAAGAGGGATGCTCTTTTGTACATCTTCAAAGAAAACTTTTACATTATTTCTTTTCATTTATCATCTATTTTACATACTAGTTGTATTGGCCTAGTGAGTGGTGCCTTGACTTGACCAGTTAGTTTTCGTGAAATCGACATAAGTAGACATGTGCCAAATATTATGATTTGTCGTTCCTCTAACTACATCTTCAAGGAGTTCTGCATCAAAACACTAAACAAATATTTGCAGATCATACAATCATTTTGTCCTACCGTATCGACCGAACGCACACCTCTCAGGCTTCTCTTAGGCGCCTCTTAGTCACATCGCCGACATTAGCTAAAGTCGAAGCGGCATCGAGGCAGAGTTGCGGCACAGTCGAGGCGAGGACTAGCTAGTAGCACGGGGGCGTGCCCCGCACCTCGACGCCGCCTCAACTCTAGATATTGTGGGCGATGCGTCTTAAGGGGCTGTATGTCGACGATTGCTCTTTTTCGAAACGAAAAAAGAAATACTTCTGAACAAGCCACATCTCCTATTTTTATAAGTATACTTCAGGTTCCTACCTAGATTTCTATTAAGCGGAAAACATAATAGCAGAAACTTTTCACGATAAAGATATTATTTCAAAATGATACGTTTTAGAGTTTATGGTCGAAATATTTTATATACCTACTATTAAAATCAAGTTGTGATTTATTGTTAAAGATAGGTAATATGTAGATCTAGATTTCTATTAGAATAGATTTTTGATAAGTAATTATGCATAATTTATATCATTAATTTATTCGAAAAGCAAAGACAGATCACGCGCCGACGTGTGTTTGTCGTCATTGCAGCGGTCGGTAGGATTATTTATCGAAGTGATTAAAGATGGGTACATCTTTATTCACATATACTATCACTACATAGTATAAAGCAAAGTCGCTTTCCGCTTCCCGCGTTTGTATGTATGTATGTTTGCTTATATCTTTAAAACTACACAACGGATTTTGATGCGGTTTTTTTTAATAGATAGAGTGATTCAGGAGGAAGGTTTATATGTATAATAACATGCTACCCGTGCGAAGCCGGGGCGGGTCGCTAGTACATTATAAAATAGGAGATGTGGCTTGTTCAGAAGTATTTCTTTTTTCGTTTCGAACAAAAACAATCGTCGACAGGGAGCCCCTTAAGGTGTCTACTTACCAAAGACGAAACAAGCTTGCCGTCGGCTTGCGTCCGCGTGTCTTTCCCGGCGGCAGCCCCCCGCTCATTCAGTTGCCGTTTGTCATTCCGCCGGCCAAGTTATCCGACTTGCAACTGTCAGAAGATGCCGGGTTCGTATGTGGTACTGATACGGACACATCGTACCTGAAAATCGATATTTTTTCGATGTTTTTTGGATTGATTGTAGCAATCACACTTCGTACAAACTCTGGGGTCAACAGCGAAGTCTTCTGGACCTCGTATATCGCTTAACGAACGATCACTCGACAATTAAGACTACTTCCTAGCCGGCCCATTTCAAACGTAAATATCTCGGCACCCTTTCTTGTACAATTCCTGATTTTTGGAGTACAATTTGTACAATTTTATAGAATTATAACTGCATTTAAATAAACCCATAACCAAGGTGGGTCCGTATGGGTAGTATAAGGTTTGGTGTGTAGACAGCTTTAGGTTGTCAAATTATCAGTGCTCTCAATTGCACTGTAACCTATGCATCAGTGAACTAAACTTTTTTCTAAACGTCACGCGTGAGCGAACTGCAAACTACAACGGTCCAACATTTATATTTTACAACAATTTGAAACCCAACACACGTGCCCCGAGGGGTATTTGAACGATTTACTTTGTTCCGTGGACAGAAAACAGATTTTTGCCTTCCAACTGAGGAATAAATAATGGAAACTGGACAATACAAATATTAAGTGTTCTATCTGTTATCCTTATCTAGTTCCCAATACAGCTTTACTTAGTTTTAGGGAAGGAAAACATCGTGAGGGAACCAGTTAGTATTATTTTAAGCGAAGATGGGCTTGCAACCAGTAATTGTGCTAACTACTGCAAAATAAATGGCGTGTTGGCCGAGTGAGAGGTACAACGACTTTCAATCTGAAGGTTGTGGGTTCGAATCCCGGCGATCAATGGATTTTTCCTTTCGAAAAATTTATATGCGCATCAAAAACACGTCAGGAAACCAGTTAGTATACTTATAAGCAGCGATGGGCTTGCAACCTGTCACGTATGGAATGCTAACTACTGCAAAATGTGGGCATGTGCTAAATGTAATGTTTGTGCGTACCTCTGACTACCTCCACTAGACATCTTCAAAGGATCTAAGCGTCTGGAGATCTTAGAGTGTGTCTACCGTACTTAGGGATTACAGTCGTGATCCTATTTTTTTCCGAAATAAATAACCTACATAATAAGTAATATTAATAATATTGAAAAAATACAAAAGAACGAAAAGAAGCTGAGCTATCTAAAGATATTTTTTTGTTTATTTATTTAGCAACGGATCTCAATTGGGTCGTTGCCAGAAGCGAGTGATAATAGACAACAGACATCGAACAAAGCAATTCTATAGGTTTTGTTTTTGCCGTACGGAACCCTTCCATCTTTTATAGTCAGGAAAGTGTGAAGGAAATGTTACAACCCTAATATAATTGCAGTTTCATCGGTGGCTCCTGCGTTTTATTTATGAAGGCAGCGGCGTAAGGCCGTTTTCGCTAGCAGCACGGAACCCTAAAATCACAGGCTATTTCCTGAGGTCCAATTTCAGCTGGGATTGAGGTCAGTCGCTCAGTCAATTTCGGAACAAATAACGTTTTACTCAAAGTTTAGAATTTAAAATTAGATTGGTGGTCTCGGTAGTTCCGAGTTAGTTCCGTTAGAGAGTTATATTAGTTGCCTGTTGAGAGAATTCGGTTTTGTAGAGAAATACTGGGGATTTTTATAAAATAAAATAAATAGGATCACGACTGTAATCCCCAAGTACGGTAGACATCCTCTCAGAACTCCAGGCGCTTAGATCCTTTGAAGATGTCTAGTGGGGGTAGTCAGAGGCACGTGCAAACATTACATTTGGCACATGCCCACATTTTGCAGTAGTTAGCATGCCATACGTGACAGGTTGCAAGCCCATCGCCGCTTATAAGAATACTAACTGGTTTCCTCACGATGTTTTCCTTCACCGTTTTGAGCACGTGTTTTTGATGCGCATATAATTTTTTCGAACAGAAAAATTCATTGATGCACGCCGGGATTCGAACCCACAACCTTCAGATTGAAAGTCGAGGTACCTCCCACTCGGCCAACACGGCTTAACACGGATTTTTAAGCGACTTCAAAAAGTTTCTCAATTCGCCTGTATATTGTTTTTAGTTGTATGAACATAGCACATTGTCTAGAAGCTCTCAAATAAATACATTACAATAACTATAAAGAACATGTTTTGATCTATCGAAAAGGCAAGAGATGATATTTTTTAAGTTATACGAAGGAATTATTACTACTACATAAATAAAATTTAAATGGGGCCAACTTTAGACTCTATACATAATACGCAATAGAAAAAAACCGGCCAAGTTCGAGTTGGATGGTTCCGTACCGTTATCTATAAAAAAACAGCACAAAAAACACTTTTTTTGTATGGGATACTTCAATATTTATTTTATTCTGTTTTTAGTTTTTGTTGTTATAGCAACAACAGAAATACATAATATATAAATTTCAACTATCTAGCTATCACGGTTCATGAGATACAGCCTAGTGACAGACAGACAGACGGACAGCAGAGTTTTAGTAATAAGTTTTAGTTTTTACCCTTTGATTACGGAACCCTAAAAAAAAGAAAACGTTAAATAAATATAATAATAGCGAAACACTGAGTTATTTTATGTGAAAGTGCTTTGTTGAAGTGAACTAACTGGATTCGGAAACTCTTTCTCTACTTCCGGTTCAATACCGTATTTCCGGTCTGTAGAGTGCAAAATGCGTTAATTTCCGGCTAGCACGGAATGCATCGATTACCTACCGGTGGCTCCTAAGGCCTCACATTTGCATAAGCGTAGCGACAAGCGGTTATCTATGCAATTTTAGTATGTGATTTTTCAGGGCGTTTATTTTGTTATACAGGCTAAGGGGCTAGCACAAATGACTATCGTATCGTTATCGTAATTTAATAATAATTTTATTTATTTGGAACCAAAACAACAATAGCACATTAATAGTAGAAAACGATGACATTTGCAGATGTATAAATACTGTGTTGCAGACATCAACGCCCTCCTCCGAAGGTAGGGCACAGCACAGTTTCAATGATTATAAGTATAAAAATCTAAAGTTAAAAAAAATAACAATTTACCGTTTTGTCAAAATGTCAAAACTGTCAGTTTTCGTATTGTATTTGTTAGTTTTCACGGTACTATGACGATACGATAGTGATTCGCGCTCATATTATGTACATAGTCTCTCGTCCATAAGATAAGATATACGGTGGTTTTGATAAACACAGGTCCCCAAACTTCGTTCAATCTGTATGATGGCAATAGTATCGTCACAATATCTGCACAGATATTTGTTTCTAAGCTGCCTCATTGCTCTGCTAATAACACAGCACAGCCTCCTTACTACAACCTCTTAAGTTATATTAAAACAGCCTCACAGCTCAGTTGGTAGTAACTCTGCCTTCTGCGCTGTAGGTTGTGGGTTCGATCCCCACCCAGGGCAAATATTTGTGTGATGAACATAGATGTTTGTTCTGTGTCTGGGTGTTAATACGTATAATAAATATGTATGTACAAAAAAAAAGTATTTATGTATTCTATCAGTTATCTGGTTCCCATAGTACAAGCTTTGCTTAATTTGGGGCTAGATGGCGCTGTGTGTAAAGTCCGCCAATATTTATTTATTTATTTATTTATTAGTTACCACGCCATACGAGTTCGTATAGAGCTGTAAATTTCGAAAAAATATATATTTTAAGAGTTTGTGGTACGGCCCCAGGTACCCTGCCTCGTCGCTAGTCGCTCAGCTTATAACACAGCCGTACCCTTACTGGTATACTGCACTGTAGCAAATTGACACCGTCTTCAGCAAATTTGTTGCTGCATTGCGGCCGAGCCGTGCAAGATTGGATTTTGGTTGTAAGAGCTTATTGGTTTGTAATATTCATGTGAAGGTACCATTAAGCGACCGGAAGTACAACCCGGTCAGAATATCTGTGCACCTCGCTGGAATGCGGCGCCTCTCCCGCTTCCGCTTCTTCGTTGCCGATATGAGGGAGACCGCCGATATGACGTCACGAGGTCAGGTGCACAGATATTGTGACCGGGTTGTACTTAAAATATCGGACTTTCATCACGCAAATGTTACCGTCAGCCATTTGTAGAATAAGATGCATATAACCAATGAGAGCGAGGTATCTGTGGCCTGAGCACGAACTACTACTATCGTATCGTCAACGTATCGTATACACGACTATCGTATCGACAACGTATCGTCCAAATGTCAAAACTGACACTTGTATAGTAAAAGTGAACGCATTCTGCTAAAAAGGTTGAATCCTACTAAGGTCGGTATTCGACATTTATTTTGACAAAAAAATCTGATATCAATTTGACTAACGAATAATACGCATTCTACCAAAATTCGTAATTTATTTTATCAGGACAAGATTTATAGGGAAAAAATTGGAAGTTTCCTAAAAGTGTTATTTTCTATGTGATTACTGAAATTTAGGCACAGTCTGTCACGGGTTGGCTAGAATAAAATATATAGAATTAAAACTATCGTATCTATAAAAAAACATACACATTTTAAATACTACATAAAACATGGTAATTAGCCTTATTTCTATTTAAAAAGTTTATATATTTATAACTAGCTGTATAACTCGCACCGGTACTAATTAGGTTACATTATTACAATTTCCGTAGGTATCTTTAATTTTTTGAAAATAAAATTTCACCTGTTACTAATATGTAACCTGTTACCTGTTGAGTAGTAGGTACTTTTAACTTTTAATTATTATTCTTGTTTGAGCCTTCACCTTGTTCGATTGGCACCACACTGGAGCTCTACATAGCATTAAGGAAAGGATCATAAAAAAAAAGGTAGACCCCAAGCCGTGTTTGTTGCCTGATTCTTCTAGGCTTGGTCGCGTGGAATCGGCGTAGCTTCACCTAGTTCCTAAGACGTTTCAAAGTGATCCTTGTGATTTTATTGAAATAAATGATTTTTGAATTTGAATTTGAATTTGACTCACTGATAATGTAACTTTTAATCGGTGATATAATTTGTAAAATTGATCCAGTAGTTTTTAAGTTTCTCCACTACAACAAAAATATATTAGGAATAAGTATTTGGACACACCTTTAGATCTGGGTAATATAGCTTTTCTGAGAATCGTATCTGGATCAGATATCGATTTTCAATATCGGATTTCAAAACGTGAATATACGTGATTCATACGATATCGTATTGTAATACCGATTCGCATCGAACTATGATATTCAATGCGAATCGATATTGTAGGTTTTATCTATACTATATACTATAATATATAATAATATTATAAAGAGAAAAGTTTTGATTTTTTTATTTTTTTTGTGTTTTTGTTTTTTTGTATGTTTGTAATGGATAAACTCAAAAACTACTGAACCGATTTCAAAAATTCTTTCACCATTACCAAGCTACATTATTCCTGAGTAACATAGGCTATTTTTTATTATTTTTTATTATAAATGTAATAAATTCTTTATAAGAATGACGATAGTTTGAAGCAAGGTGTAAAAAATTGCTTTCTAACGTTTCTAACTAAAACGTAGAGTCAATTTGAGCTTTATTAGGTTTGATAATACGGTAACGGGAACGGGAACGGGAACGGGAACTTAAGACAACATATTTTGTTAATTCTAAAGCGATACGAAGTTCGCGGGGTCAGCTTGTTAAACTATATTTGGAGTGAATGCATATCTGCAATAAAATTAATATACGATAGAACTTCTTTTCATACTTTTTCCAGCCTTAGGACATTCTTATACATTTTTAAGTACTGACCAGTCTCACGGGGCCAGCAATAGGACAATTTGCGTATATTCCGCGGATGCCCATCTCCATTCATGCCATACCATAGCTATAATAATAAGATTTAGAAATGTCTGTCGCCCAGCGAAGCGGGCACGGGTCAGCTAGTTGTAATATATAGATATCGAACGAGCCCATATATGGATATCAGATATTGTACCAATATATACATTTCGTATCAATATATGGTTTGTATCGCCCAACTCTACTCACCTTATAAGACTAAATTTTAACCACGGAGCTTAGCAAATCATCATAAAGTTTGCCTCAAAATAAACCTTAAAGTTAAGCTCCTTATTTTTTCGGATTCACAGCTAACAATAACTTTCATTTACGACTGCGTCTAGACTACAAAACAAATAATTTCTCTAGTAACATTTATAAAAATTACGAGTAAGTAATACAATAAAAGTATTTGTTGTGTTGGCATTGTACCAGTTTCATAAAATTATGTGTCTCGTCATAGAATTTATTTATACTCATAAATTTCACATACCATTTCAATCTTGGGCACGCAATTTTTCATCGGTTAATGACGTATTTCAATATATCATTTCGTCAGTCTGTATTTTTATATATTAATACTAGCTACTCGCCCCGGCTTCGCACGGGTGGTACCTGAATTAAAGGTAGCCTATGTGTTATTCTGATGTCTATGCTATATTACTGTACAGTTTTATTTCAATCCGTTCAGTAGTTTTTGCACAAAAGAGTAACAAACACACATGTACACTCGCACTCACTCACTCACTCACATATTTTCGCATTTATAATATTAGTAGGAAGTAGGATTTAACAACCTGATTCGATAAACAACCCCTAAATGATAAAAAAACGCAAAAAGGATGAATTTGGTATAAATGGTGTCGGTGTGCACAAAATCTGACATCACAGACTTAAAACATCCAGTCTTTTCTTTTCGATTATTGAAATTTGACAGGACAAAATAACAAAACAACAACAACAAAATCTGTACCGTTCGGTTAGTGAGAGATAAATGCGAAACCAAAACCATATTTTCGTTAAACCAAAACATATTTGTATAAACCTTTCTGAAAATAATATCTCGTAGCGACTAGGTATTACAAATTCCACTTCTTCTCTCTTCTTCTTCTTTAAAGTACAATGTTAAGCCACATTAATATCTCTAGCAGCGTTTGAAAAGAACATCGGGATACTCAAAAGCCTTTGCAATCTGTAGTCGCTTTGAAACATCCTTTTATTGTGGGAAATATCAATTTTGTGTTTTCGCTACAGCCGATAGTATATCTAACTCTCTGTACTTACTCGAACTTTCTATTATCTAGACTATGTAACTATTCCCTTACAATTTGATTAACCGACTTCAAAAAAAGGAAGAGGTTCTCACCTGTATTTTTTTTTGTGAATGTTCCTCGATTTCTCCGGCGTTTGGATTTCCAATTTTTTTTTTATTTGAAGGCCTACATCTGAGGTGGTCACATTACCACCAAGTCAGCATCTGATGATAGGATCCAGCGAAATCGAGAGAAACCTTCAAAATTTATGGGCATTGATAGTGGTTTTCAACTATAGACCTTGCCCTTCTTTCATTGGCATACACTGAGTGAGGGGGGATTTTTCGTCGGTTTTCTTTTTAGGGTTCCGTACCCAAAGGGCAAAAACGGGACCCTATTACTAAGACTTCGCTGTCACAGGGCTGTTTCTCATGAACCGTGATAGCAAAACAGTTGAAATTTACACAGATTATGTATTTCTGTTGCCGCTATAACAACAAATACTAAAAACAGAATAAAATATATATTTTAGTGGGGCTCCCATACAACAAACGTGTTTTTTTGTCGTTTTTTATAGATAACGGTAAGGAACCCTTCGTGTGAGAGTCCGAGTTGGCCGGTTTGTTTTTAGGATCACTTGGTGAAGCTACGCCTGTTCCTCAAAACCAATCTACAAGAATCAAGCAACAAACCCAACTTGGTGAATACCTATGTTTTTACCTATTGCTCCACTGGAGGAATTAAATTGCCCTTCTACAAATAATTTTAAAACAGTAAAGTTGCTTGTTGTTTTCTCACAAACTAGCTGCTCATAAACGAAATGAGGATTCCCATTTCGCATTTCTAATACAGGGTGAATTAAGACAACTCTCGAAAACTAAAACTGGATGTTTAGACCATGAATCTTGATCATCACCGAATAATTGAAAATATAAGTCGTGAATTTTTCAACTTCCTTATTGTTCTTTATAAAAAAAACTAGCTGACCCGTGACAGACGTTGTCCTGACAAATTTTAATAATCGCAAATTTTAATTTATTTCCATACTACCTTGAACTGATAAATAAATTACGAATTTTGGTAGAATTTTCATTCATTAGTCAAAACTGCGTTGCTATGACGACTAAATGTTTTTAGTCTGTGATGTCAGATTTGTTGCACACCAGCGCCAAATCAATACCAAAATCGTTATTTTTGCGTTTTTTAATCATTTAGGGGTGGTTTTTCGGATTATAAGTTCCCTCTTTATTTATTCTGATTTTTTATCTACATACTACAGCAAAATTTTGCTGTAGTATGTAGTATTTTGCTGTAAAAAATCAGAATCTTAATCCGTTTCGTCGTTTATTTTTAACTAGCGACCCGCCCCGGCTTCGCACGGGTTTAATACATATAAACCTTCCTCCTGAATCACTCTATCTATTAAAAAAAACCGCATCAAAATCCGTTGTGTAGTTTTAAAGATATAAGCATACATACAGACGCGGGAAGCGGAAAGCGACTTTGCTTTATACTATGTAGTGATTAGGGAACAAACATCCTTATCATCAGCAGCCTTATCTTGAAAACCATCAAACTTAAAAATAAACTTTTTTTAATTTATTTAACTAGTATAGTTTTGAGTAAAAACTTAATAGTTTGAAAGAGTCAACTTTGGTAAATAAATCTATTGAGAAAAGTTTCACCAATCGTGTTTCTGTCTATAATTTATCTAGATTATATCCATAAGTTATGAATGTTAGAAGTATGTTTAGCGGTTATTGAGCAAAAACTATTCTGCATTCATCAAAAATAAATATTCCTAGTCTTATACACCTTGTATAAGACAACAACCTTATTAAATTTATTTCAATGTATTTGTGTCTACAATGTAGTCTCACAATTGTATTCTCCTTGGGGTAATCCCGTTAAAGGTAATCAGATACTGGCAAGACTGGATTATTTGCCAGAGACAATTTGCAAGCTCATCGCCGTATCAAAGACTAGATTCCGCCAGCAATTTTGGCCCAGAGGTAGCCATATCATCACTACATACTATAAAGCAAAGTCGCTTTCCGCTTCCCGCGTATGTATGTATGTATGTATGTTTGCTTATATCTTTAAAACTACACAACGGATTTTGATGCGGTTTTTTTAATAGATAGAGTGATTCAGGAGGAAGGTTTATATGTATAACTAGCTGACCCATGACAGACGTTGTCCTGTCAAATTTCAATAATCGAATAGAAAAGACTGAATGTTTTTAGTCTGTGATGACATTAGTTGCACATCAGCGCCATCTATACAGATATCATCCCTTTTGCGTTCTTTATCGTTTTGGGGATGTTTTTCATATTTATAAGTAGTCTATTATTTATTCGGGCATTATATCTACATCTACAGTAAATTTCAACTTAATCCGTTTTGTCTTTTAGGCCTGATTGAGGAACAAACATACAAACATACAAACAAACTCACAAACTTTCGCATTTATAATATTATTAGGATACATGCATAATAAAGTAGAGAAACACTGATAATTTTAGAGGTTTCTAATGTGATGTCGTAAATAAACACATTTTTTTGCGCTTACATTGCAAATGCTGGCTGAACCCCACGAGATATATCAAAATAATGTACTACAGTATTGTACACCTTAAAAACGTCTACAAAAAAGTCCACGATGGTATTAGAAATGTCTTACGCACAGCGAAGCGGGCACGGGTCAGCTAGTCTATATATAAGAGGATTGAGTTTAAAAAAAACCGCACGAAGGGTTCCGTACCATTATCAATAAAAACGGCAAAAAAAACATGTTTGTTGTATTGTAGCCCCCCTTAAATATTTATTTTATTCTGTTTTTAGTATTTGTTGATAGAGCATCTACAGAAATATGTACATAATCTGCGAAAATTTCAACTGTCTAGCTATCATGGTTCATGAGATACAGCCCTGTGACAGACAGACCGACGGACGGAAAGACGGAAAGACGGACAGACAGATGGACAGCGAAGTCTTAGTAATAGGGTCCCGTTTTTACCCTTTAGGTACGGAACCCTAATGAAGAGGTTTGAGTTTAAAAAAAATGTAGTTTTGTTAGTAATGGACTAGAAAACTACTAGACTAACATATATAAATCTTTCATCTATCAAAAGCTATAAAATATAGACTTTTTAATTTAATTTCAAACATATTAGAAATTCTCACGAAAATTACAATAATGTAACCTGGGGTAAAGGTTCCCTATATTCTTTAATTACAGGCTTTTATTTAACTTGCAATGTATGTAGGTATGAATGTAACTATGTATAATAAGGTGGAATCTTGCAACTCAATTTTGAAGCAGTTATCCCCAACCCATTGAGCTGAAATTTCGCATACTTATGTAACTTCGGTGACAATGCAATAATATGGTGACAGTGATCTGATGATGGAGTCAGGAGCTGTTCAACAGACACAATGAAACTCCTTTGCAAATACTTCGTTTGAGTAAAAACTTTTCGTACTTGTCAAGTTCCGAAGACAATGTTATATGATGTGGCAGATGATAGCGCTGGTGCTCGATGGTTAAAATTATTTTACAAAAGATTGTCATTGAAACTTATTTTGACGGACAATTTTAAAACAAACATACGAACAGTGCAAGTTAAATAAAAGCTTGTAAAAAAGAAACAAAGCTTAAGTTCGCAGCTGAAACTGGCTAGGATTATATTTGGGTTAAACTTGATCGCTTCAGAAACTGATGCCTATCCAGTTGGTTGGGGCGAACGTTATTACCGTCTGCGATCAGTAAGTTCAGTGCAAACCCTTGTATCTGGCTAGCATAACGTCAGTAGGTCAACCGTTCTACACTCAAGCTTGTGTAGTACTACCCTAGGCAAGTGTTCCAGCAAATGCGTACTATATCGTAAATTTTACACATCATGTTTGGATATAGACATCTATATCTATATCGATACATTTATACATATAATAAAACTGTAGAAGAGTTCAATTCTGTACATTGAATAAAAACTAAAAAAAATACTCCTAGGGGCCTTTATACAAGTAACACAAGCCAAAAAACGACATTTTGAAATTTTTGTCTGTCTGTCTGTCTGTTGTCCAGTTTTCACGCAAAAACTAATGGACGGATTTTGATGAAACTTTTTTTGTTATGTAGCTAATAGTCCTCGGCAACATATAGGCTATAATTTATTTTGAAGACTAGCTGTACCCCGCGGTTTCACCCGCGTATAACTTGAAGAAATAAGAACTTTTTAGCGTATTGCCTATAGCAGACCCGCGACAGAAAAAAAATAATCCTGTCAAAATTTTAATAATCGCATAGAGTAACGCACGTTGCTATGAAGACTAATGTTAGATTTTGCACACCAGATCCATCTATACCAAAATCATACCTTTTGTGCGTTTTGTTTATCATTTTGGGAATGTTTTTCTTATTTTAAAGTAGTCTATGATTTATTCGAGCATTATACCTACATCTACAGCAAATTTCATTTTAATCCGTTTTGTTGTTTTGGCCTGGTTGAGGCATAAACATACGAACAAACTCACAAACTTTCCCATTTATAATATTAGTAGGAAGTAGGACTAACTGGATTTTATTTCTTACAAAAAATCCATTGATGCACGCTGGGATTCGAACCCACGACCTTAAAATTAAAAGTCGGGGTACCTCCTACTCGACCAACACCGCTTACTACACTTTTATTTATTTAGCTATTTGTAAAAAAACGAATTGACCATTTTATAAAAAAATTAAACATTTTTATTGGGTCAACCCTAAGGTAATTTAATACTGGCAGACGTCATCGCCCGCTGTGCACTTGAAACGTGCCGTTGAGTCAAAGCAGTCGTTTGACATCTAGAAAGTTATCTTAATATATACTTTACTAGCATACCCGGCCACGCGTTGCTGTGTCAACAGATATCTTTTGGAACAGATACAGATTGGACTGTCAGATAATAAACAAATAATTTGCAATAAAATAATATTGCGACTATAAAATTGTGATGTAAGCTATCCTATCTTTCAAGTTGGATCAAACAGCACACTGTGTGCAAAGTTTGATTATAATCGGTTAAGTAGTTTAGGAGTCCATCGCGGACAAACAACGTGATGCGTAATTTATATATAATTATTATGAAAGAAAGATAGACGCTATATATTATACATAATATTATGAAAAACACAAGAAGTCGGGGCACTTTCTTTAGCGGCGCTCCCCTATACCGTCGGTAGACAATTCCCGCCATCCAAAAGTCTGGAGCGAGGAATACGTACTTACACTTGGCAGCTACCCGGGGCACCAATATTTACTGGATGAATTCGGTTTCATTACTAAGGGGCATAGGGTTATTTACACACACACACACACACATACAATTACCCTTGCTTATACACATACATACACGGAAATTAAACGTAAGAAAATTAATTCATATACCCTAATGTCCTCCTTATTTATGTCACTCCGTATTACTATTATTATTATTTTTCAATGTCTTATACGAATTTATATACAATTAATATTCAATAATCATGAATTAAATTAAATGTATTTTCTTTTTGTGAATTCAAATAGGGGGAGGGCAGGTGCCTATCGTATTCATTACTACGTAATAATATTTCGTACTAGCTGACCCGTGCCCGCTTCGCTGGGGGACAGATAGTTTTCATCTGGTATTCTAATCTTCAAAATAAATTAGCCTATATGTGGCCGAGAACTAATAACTACATAACAAAAAAAGTTTCATATAAATCCGTCCAGTAGTTTTTGCGTGAAAGCTGGACCACAGAGAGACAGACAGACAGCCTGACAGACAAAAATTTCAAAATGTTTTTTTTTGGCTTGTGTTACTTGTATGAAGACCCCTAGGAGTATTTTTTTTAGTTTTTATTCAATGTACAGAATTGAACTCTTCTACAGTTTTATTATATGTAGTATAGATTAAAGTTTACAGAACCTTATGGTGATAATGTTGTGATGATACGCATCAAGCCGTTTTTGTTACCTGATTATTTTAGGTAAGGTAGCGGGAAATAGGCGTAGCTTCACTTAAGGTAATGCTTGATTTTTTTTTTGTATGGGCTGAGTCCACCCGGTTAAGACGGAAAAAGTGATGAAACCGCATTATCTTGAAAACCATCAAACTTAAAAAACAACTGTCTTTTATTTATGTAGCTAGTATAATTATCTAACCAATTATATACAAATTAAAGTTATTCATAGTTTTTAGTAAAGAAGAAATTAGTGTTTTAGAAGAGCCAACTTTGGAAAATAAATCTATCGAGAAAAGTTTCACCAATCGTGTTTCCGTCTTTAATTTATCTAGATTAAATCCTGAAGTTATTTTTGTGTTTCTGTCTACAATTTATCTTGATTATTAAATCCTTATGTTATCTTTGTCATAAATAATAAAACTGTATATTTTGTGGTTATTGAGAAAAAAACGATTCTGCATTCATCAAAAATAAGTAGATGTTATAAAGTATTTAGTTATTTTATATTTTCATATAATTGGAAAAAAAAAATACATTTGAATTAATTGATAAAGGTGGAAATTATTAGTAGATTACGTAGTTCAAACGCCTTATTTTAATTGATTTTTTTGACCTCACAGTTCAGTTAGTAGTAACTCTGCGTTCTTCAATATGAAATTGTAGTTTTTGGTTCCAAATAAATAAATTGTATTGAAATTGAATTGATACAGATGCGAGTCAGACGCAAGGTTCATAGGCTGCGTCTGACTTGCGTGGGTATCGCGTCTGTATATATCGAACGCGCTTCGAAAGCGTGTACAGGCACTAAGTATATTTTCATTATTGCCTCGCTGTATCAGGTAGTGGCTACTTATCATCGTTTCAATTTTCACACCCGCCATTACAAGCAAAGTTGGAGCGCATACATTACTTACCAGTGCACTCAGGCGCTGACTAAGTTTGTGGTCGAAAGTACCCCTACTACCGAACTAGCTCCCGCCCGCGGCTTTCTCTGCATGGTCTTTAAACTTTTACCCATATCCCTTCAAGGTGTACTAAACTCTATCCTCAAGTACGGTAGACATCCTCTCAGATTTCCAGGCGCTTATATCCTTGAATTTGTCTAGACGGGGTATTCAGAGGCACGTACAAGCATATTTGGCACATGCTCACATTTTGCAGTACTTAGTATTCATCGGTTAATGACGTATTTCAATATATCATTTCGTCAGTCTGTATTTTTATATATTAATACTAGCTACTCGCCCCGGCTTCGCACGGGTGGTACCTGAATTAAAGGTAGCCTATGTGTTATTCTGATGTCTATGCTATATTACTGTACAGTTTTATTTCAATCCGTTCAGTAGTTTTTGCACAAAAGAGTAACAAACACACATGTACACTCGCACTCACTCACTCACTCACATATTTTCGCATTTATAATATTAGTAGGAAGTAGGATTTAACAACCTGATTCGATAAACAACCCCTAAATGATAAAAAAACGCAAAAAGGATGAATTTGGTATAAATGGTGTCGGTGTGCACAAAATCTGACATCACAGACTTAAAACATCCAGTCTTTTCTTTTCGATTATTGAAATTTGACAGGACAAAATAACAAAACAACAACAACAAAATCTGTACCGTTCGGTTAGTGAGAGATAAATGCGAAACCAAAACCATATTTTCGTTAAACCAAAACATATTTGTATAAACCTTTCTGAAAATAATATCTCGTAGCGACTAGGTATTACAAATTCCACTTCTTCTCTCTTCTTCTTCTTTAAAGTACAATGTTAAGCCACATTAATATCTCTAGCAGCGTTTGAAAAGAACATCGGGATACTCAAAAGCCTTTGCAATCTGTAGTCGCTTTGAAACATCCTTTTATTGTGGGAAATATCAATTTTGTGTTTTCGCTACAGCCGATAGTATATCTAACTCTCTGTACTTACTCGAACTTTCTATTATCTAGACTATGTAACTATTCCCTTACAATTTGATTAACCGACTTCAAAAAAAGGAAGAGGTTCTCACCTGTATTTTTTTTTGTGAATGTTCCTCGATTTCTCCGGCGTTTGGATTTCCAATTTTTTTTTTATTTGAAGGCCTACATCTGAGGTGGTCACATTACCACCAAGTCAGCATCTGATGATAGGATCCAGCGAAATCGAGAGAAACCTTCAAAATTTATGGGCATTGATAGTGGTTTTCAACTATAGACCTTGCCCTTCTTTCATTGGCATACACTGAGTGAGGGGGGATTTTTCGTCGGTTTTCTTTTTAGGGTTCCGTACCCAAAGGGCAAAAACGGGACCCTATTACTAAGACTTCGCTGTCACAGGGCTGTTTCTCATGAACCGTGATAGCAAAACAGTTGAAATTTACACAGATTATGTATTTCTGTTGCCGCTATAACAACAAATACTAAAAACAGAATAAAATATATATTTTAGTGGGGCTCCCATACAACAAACGTGTTTTTTTGTCGTTTTTTATAGATAACGGTAAGGAACCCTTCGTGTGAGAGTCCGAGTTGGCCGGTTTGTTTTTAGGATCACTTGGTGAAGCTACGCCTGTTCCTCAAAACCAATCTACAAGAATCAAGCAACAAACCCAACTTGGTGAATACCTATGTTTTTACCTATTGCTCCACTGGAGGAATTAAATTGCCCTTCTACAAATAATTTTAAAACAGTAAAGTTGCTTGTTGTTTTCTCACAAACTAGCTGCTCATAAACGAAATGAGGATTCCCATTTCGCATTTCTAATACAGGGTGAATTAAGACAACTCTCGAAAACTAAAACTGGATGTTTAGACCATGAATCTTGATCATCACCGAATAATTGAAAATATAAGTCGTGAATTTTTCAACTTCCTTATTGTTCTTTATAAAAAAAACTAGCTGACCCGTGACAGACGTTGTCCTGACAAATTTTAATAATCGCAAATTTTAATTTATTTCCATACTACCTTGAACTGATAAATAAATTACGAATTTTGGTAGAATTTTCATTCATTAGTCAAAACTGCGTTGCTATGACGACTAAATGTTTTTAGTCTGTGATGTCAGATTTGTTGCACACCAGCGCCAAATCAATACCAAAATCGTTATTTTTGCGTTTTTTAATCATTTAGGGGTGGTTTTTCGGATTATAAGTTCCCTCTTTATTTATTCTGATTTTTTATCTACATACTACAGCAAAATTTTGCTGTAGTATGTAGTATTTTGCTGTAAAAAATCAGAATCTTAATCCGTTTCGTCGTTTATTTTTAACTAGCGACCCGCCCCGGCTTCGCACGGGTTTAATACATATAAACCTTCCTCCTGAATCACTCTATCTATTAAAAAAAACCGCATCAAAATCCGTTGTGTAGTTTTAAAGATATAAGCATACATACAGACGCGGGAAGCGGAAAGCGACTTTGCTTTATACTATGTAGTGATTAGGGAACAAACATCCTTATCATCAGCAGCCTTATCTTGAAAACCATCAAACTTAAAAATAAACTTTTTTTAATTTATTTAACTAGTATAGTTTTGAGTAAAAACTTAATAGTTTGAAAGAGTCAACTTTGGTAAATAAATCTATTGAGAAAAGTTTCACCAATCGTGTTTCTGTCTATAATTTATCTAGATTATATCCATAAGTTATGAATGTTAGAAGTATGTTTAGCGGTTATTGAGCAAAAACTATTCTGCATTCATCAAAAATAAATATTCCTAGTCTTATACACCTTGTATAAGACAACAACCTTATTAAATTTATTTCAATGTATTTGTGTCTACAATGTAGTCTCACAATTGTATTCTCCTTGGGGTAATCCCGTTAAAGGTAATCAGATACTGGCAAGACTGGATTATTTGCCAGAGACAATTTGCAAGCTCATCGCCGTATCAAAGACTAGATTCCGCCAGCAATTTTGGCCCAGAGGTAGCCATATCATCACTACATACTATAAAGCAAAGTCGCTTTCCGCTTCCCGCGTATGTATGTATGTATGTATGTTTGCTTATATCTTTAAAACTACACAACGGATTTTGATGCGGTTTTTTTAATAGATAGAGTGATTCAGGAGGAAGGTTTATATGTATAACTAGCTGACCCATGACAGACGTTGTCCTGTCAAATTTCAATAATCGAATAGAAAAGACTGAATGTTTTTAGTCTGTGATGACATTAGTTGCACATCAGCGCCATCTATACAGATATCATCCCTTTTGCGTTCTTTATCGTTTTGGGGATGTTTTTCATATTTATAAGTAGTCTATTATTTATTCGGGCATTATATCTACATCTACAGTAAATTTCAACTTAATCCGTTTTGTCTTTTAGGCCTGATTGAGGAACAAACATACAAACATACAAACAAACTCACAAACTTTCGCATTTATAATATTATTAGGATACATGCATAATAAAGTAGAGAAACACTGATAATTTTAGAGGTTTCTAATGTGATGTCGTAAATAAACACATTTTTTTGCGCTTACATTGCAAATGCTGGCTGAACCCCACGAGATATATCAAAATAATGTACTACAGTATTGTACACCTTAAAAACGTCTACAAAAAAGTCCACGATGGTATTAGAAATGTCTTACGCACAGCGAAGCGGGCACGGGTCAGCTAGTCTATATATAAGAGGATTGAGTTTAAAAAAAACCGCACGAAGGGTTCCGTACCATTATCAATAAAAACGGCAAAAAAAACATGTTTGTTGTATTGTAGCCCCCCTTAAATATTTATTTTATTCTGTTTTTAGTATTTGTTGATAGAGCATCTACAGAAATATGTACATAATCTGCGAAAATTTCAACTGTCTAGCTATCATGGTTCATGAGATACAGCCCTGTGACAGACAGACCGACGGACGGAAAGACGGAAAGACGGACAGACAGATGGACAGCGAAGTCTTAGTAATAGGGTCCCGTTTTTACCCTTTAGGTACGGAACCCTAATGAAGAGGTTTGAGTTTAAAAAAAATGTAGTTTTGTTAGTAATGGACTAGAAAACTACTAGACTAACATATATAAATCTTTCATCTATCAAAAGCTATAAAATATAGACTTTTTAATTTAATTTCAAACATATTAGAAATTCTCACGAAAATTACAATAATGTAACCTGGGGTAAAGGTTCCCTATATTCTTTAATTACAGGCTTTTATTTAACTTGCAATGTATGTAGGTATGAATGTAACTATGTATAATAAGGTGGAATCTTGCAACTCAATTTTGAAGCAGTTATCCCCAACCCATTGAGCTGAAATTTCGCATACTTATGTAACTTCGGTGACAATGCAATAATATGGTGACAGTGATCTGATGATGGAGTCAGGAGCTGTTCAACAGACACAATGAAACTCCTTTGCAAATACTTCGTTTGAGTAAAAACTTTTCGTACTTGTCAAGTTCCGAAGACAATGTTATATGATGTGGCAGATGATAGCGCTGGTGCTCGATGGTTAAAATTATTTTACAAAAGATTGTCATTGAAACTTATTTTGACGGACAATTTTAAAACAAACATACGAACAGTGCAAGTTAAATAAAAGCTTGTAAAAAAGAAACAAAGCTTAAGTTCGCAGCTGAAACTGGCTAGGATTATATTTGGGTTAAACTTGATCGCTTCAGAAACTGATGCCTATCCAGTTGGTTGGGGCGAACGTTATTACCGTCTGCGATCAGTAAGTTCAGTGCAAACCCTTGTATCTGGCTAGCATAACGTCAGTAGGTCAACCGTTCTACACTCAAGCTTGTGTAGTACTACCCTAGGCAAGTGTTCCAGCAAATGCGTACTATATCGTAAATTTTACACATCATGTTTGGATATAGACATCTATATCTATATCGATACATTTATACATATAATAAAACTGTAGAAGAGTTCAATTCTGTACATTGAATAAAAACTAAAAAAAATACTCCTAGGGGCCTTTATACAAGTAACACAAGCCAAAAAACGACATTTTGAAATTTTTGTCTGTCTGTCTGTCTGTTGTCCAGTTTTCACGCAAAAACTAATGGACGGATTTTGATGAAACTTTTTTTGTTATGTAGCTAATAGTCCTCGGCAACATATAGGCTATAATTTATTTTGAAGACTAGCTGTACCCCGCGGTTTCACCCGCGTATAACTTGAAGAAATAAGAACTTTTTAGCGTATTGCCTATAGCAGACCCGCGACAGAAAAAAAATAATCCTGTCAAAATTTTAATAATCGCATAGAGTAACGCACGTTGCTATGAAGACTAATGTTAGATTTTGCACACCAGATCCATCTATACCAAAATCATACCTTTTGTGCGTTTTGTTTATCATTTTGGGAATGTTTTTCTTATTTTAAAGTAGTCTATGATTTATTCGAGCATTATACCTACATCTACAGCAAATTTCATTTTAATCCGTTTTGTTGTTTTGGCCTGGTTGAGGCATAAACATACGAACAAACTCACAAACTTTCCCATTTATAATATTAGTAGGAAGTAGGACTAACTGGATTTTATTTCTTACAAAAAATCCATTGATGCACGCTGGGATTCGAACCCACGACCTTAAAATTAAAAGTCGGGGTACCTCCTACTCGACCAACACCGCTTACTACACTTTTATTTATTTAGCTATTTGTAAAAAAACGAATTGACCATTTTATAAAAAAATTAAACATTTTTATTGGGTCAACCCTAAGGTAATTTAATACTGGCAGACGTCATCGCCCGCTGTGCACTTGAAACGTGCCGTTGAGTCAAAGCAGTCGTTTGACATCTAGAAAGTTATCTTAATATATACTTTACTAGCATACCCGGCCACGCGTTGCTGTGTCAACAGATATCTTTTGGAACAGATACAGATTGGACTGTCAGATAATAAACAAATAATTTGCAATAAAATAATATTGCGACTATAAAATTGTGATGTAAGCTATCCTATCTTTCAAGTTGGATCAAACAGCACACTGTGTGCAAAGTTTGATTATAATCGGTTAAGTAGTTTAGGAGTCCATCGCGGACAAACAACGTGATGCGTAATTTATATATAATTATTATGAAAGAAAGATAGACGCTATATATTATACATAATATTATGAAAAACACAAGAAGTCGGGGCACTTTCTTTAGCGGCGCTCCCCTATACCGTCGGTAGACAATTCCCGCCATCCAAAAGTCTGGAGCGAGGAATACGTACTTACACTTGGCAGCTACCCGGGGCACCAATATTTACTGGATGAATTCGGTTTCATTACTAAGGGGCATAGGGTTATTTACACACACACACACACACATACAATTACCCTTGCTTATACACATACATACACGGAAATTAAACGTAAGAAAATTAATTCATATACCCTAATGTCCTCCTTATTTATGTCACTCCGTATTACTATTATTATTATTTTTCAATGTCTTATACGAATTTATATACAATTAATATTCAATAATCATGAATTAAATTAAATGTATTTTCTTTTTGTGAATTCAAATAGGGGGAGGGCAGGTGCCTATCGTATTCATTACTACGTAATAATATTTCGTACTAGCTGACCCGTGCCCGCTTCGCTGGGGGACAGATAGTTTTCATCTGGTATTCTAATCTTCAAAATAAATTAGCCTATATGTGGCCGAGAACTAATAACTACATAACAAAAAAAGTTTCATATAAATCCGTCCAGTAGTTTTTGCGTGAAAGCTGGACCACAGAGAGACAGACAGACAGCCTGACAGACAAAAATTTCAAAATGTTTTTTTTTGGCTTGTGTTACTTGTATGAAGACCCCTAGGAGTATTTTTTTTAGTTTTTATTCAATGTACAGAATTGAACTCTTCTACAGTTTTATTATATGTAGTATAGATTAAAGTTTACAGAACCTTATGGTGATAATGTTGTGATGATACGCATCAAGCCGTTTTTGTTACCTGATTATTTTAGGTAAGGTAGCGGGAAATAGGCGTAGCTTCACTTAAGGTAATGCTTGATTTTTTTTTTGTATGGGCTGAGTCCACCCGGTTAAGACGGAAAAAGTGATGAAACCGCATTATCTTGAAAACCATCAAACTTAAAAAACAACTGTCTTTTATTTATGTAGCTAGTATAATTATCTAACCAATTATATACAAATTAAAGTTATTCATAGTTTTTAGTAAAGAAGAAATTAGTGTTTTAGAAGAGCCAACTTTGGAAAATAAATCTATCGAGAAAAGTTTCACCAATCGTGTTTCCGTCTTTAATTTATCTAGATTAAATCCTGAAGTTATTTTTGTGTTTCTGTCTACAATTTATCTTGATTATTAAATCCTTATGTTATCTTTGTCATAAATAATAAAACTGTATATTTTGTGGTTATTGAGAAAAAAACGATTCTGCATTCATCAAAAATAAGTAGATGTTATAAAGTATTTAGTTATTTTATATTTTCATATAATTGGAAAAAAAAAATACATTTGAATTAATTGATAAAGGTGGAAATTATTAGTAGATTACGTAGTTCAAACGCCTTATTTTAATTGATTTTTTTGACCTCACAGTTCAGTTAGTAGTAACTCTGCGTTCTTCAATATGAAATTGTAGTTTTTGGTTCCAAATAAATAAATTGTATTGAAATTGAATTGATACAGATGCGAGTCAGACGCAAGGTTCATAGGCTGCGTCTGACTTGCGTGGGTATCGCGTCTGTATATATCGAACGCGCTTCGAAAGCGTGTACAGGCACTAAGTATATTTTCATTATTGCCTCGCTGTATCAGGTAGTGGCTACTTATCATCGTTTCAATTTTCACACCCGCCATTACAAGCAAAGTTGGAGCGCATACATTACTTACCAGTGCACTCAGGCGCTGACTAAGTTTGTGGTCGAAAGTACCCCTACTACCGAACTAGCTCCCGCCCGCGGCTTTCTCTGCATGGTCTTTAAACTTTTACCCATATCCCTTCAAGGTGTACTAAACTCTATCCTCAAGTACGGTAGACATCCTCTCAGATTTCCAGGCGCTTATATCCTTGAATTTGTCTAGACGGGGTATTCAGAGGCACGTACAAGCATATTTGGCACATGCTCACATTTTGCAGTACTTAGTATTCCATGCGTGACAGGTCGCAAACCCATCGCCGCTTACAAGAATACTAACTGGTTTCCTCACTATGTTTTCCCGTTGATGTGACAACCATTTTATTTTTAATTTATTTGCATAAATAACTGTGCCATATTTCTTATTTACATAAACCCGCTGCCGCTCAACTAACTATACATTAGGTAATAAACGACCGTCTCATAAAATAAAAATAAGCTTTACATTAGCAAAACCCTCTGAAATAACTCAGGTGACTATAACATTGCCCACATACAGATGTAAGTAATAAAACGAAATTTCCAACACGATATCGCGTCATCCAATGAACGTGCAAAACGTGGATATGACATCTTGACTTTGTCCGATTTTTGTGGAGTTTTAAACCGACTTCAAGGGAGGAGGTTTTAAATTCGCCTGTATGTTGTTTC
This sequence comes from Hydriomena furcata, assembly GCA_912999785.1. Classification (NCBI taxonomy): domain Eukaryota; kingdom Metazoa; phylum Arthropoda; class Insecta; order Lepidoptera; family Geometridae; genus Hydriomena; species Hydriomena furcata. The sequence goes on along the minus strand of OU538842.1, from coordinate 4,186,902 downwards.
ACTCCGGCGTTTGTGGACGTATAACAAAATTATTTATTTATTTGAAAGCCTATACTTCCGTGGTGGTCCCATTACCACCAAGTCAGCATCTGATGATGGAATCCCAGGGAAATCATAGTGGCAGGGCATTGATAGTGTTTTTCAACTATAAATAGACCTTACCCTTCTTTCATTGGCATACACCGAGTGGAGGGCTAGCCGGGGTAGGGGCCTCTAGATCTCGCGGAGGGGGGAGCCCTTGCCCCACTACAATTTTGATTTATAAACATGAAGTCGGTTTTGTTTGTAGTTTTTAAAACGTAATTATTTCTCGTAACTTCTACTCCATTCCTTTTATTTAACTTTAACATTACTAGAGAAAAATGTAGTACAAAAAAATATTTAAGTATTCTATCTGTAATCTAGTTCTCATGGAACAAGCATTACTCAGTTTGGGGCTAGATGGCGCTGTATGAAATAACCACTAATATTTACTAATTATTTATTGATTATTTTGGGCTGGTAAATGCCATAGTCAATTTTCTCAGCTCGAGGCGAAACCGATTCTTGAACGAGTGGGTAAATCAAAATAATGCAGTTGGACACACTCCAAATAGCTACCATTCGCGATGACGATTTGTGGGACGTTCGAACTGATTGAAGGAATTCGTGGAATTTTGGTGTTTTAAGAGGAGTAATAAATGTTTTTTAAGAATGCAGAATTGTTTTTTCTCAATAACCGCAAAACATACAGTTTTGTTTTTTATGACAAAGATGACTTAAGGATATAGAAACACGATTGGTGAAACTTTTCTCGATAGATTTATTTTCCAAAGTTGGCTCTTCAAATACACTAGTTTAGTTTTAAATCAAAACTATGAATAGCCAAACAGTTCATTTTTATATAATTCGTTAGATAATCATACTAGCTAAGTAAATTATAGACAGTTTCTTATTAAATTTGATGGTTTTCAAGATAATGCAGTTTTATCACTTTTTTCGCCTTATTCGGGTTGACTCAGCCCATACAAAAATACAAAAATTTCATCACCTTAATAAGTTTTGGTAACATGATTATCGTTGTGCTGGCGGTAGACGATCAATTAGTTTCAAACAGGCTTTTTTAAATATCGACGGACATTTCAAATATCACCATTTAGCCCCAAACTAAGCAAAGCTTGTACTATGTGAACCAGATTGCTGATAAAATACTTATATTTCAAACTACTGTGATTAGTAGACATAACTATAGATTAAGATAGATTAAAACGTTGGGAAAACAGGGGTAAAAACGGGACCCTATTACTAAGACTTCGCTGACTGTCCGGCTGTCTGTCTGTCTGTCACAGGGCTGTATCTCATGAACCGTGATAGCTAGACAGTTGAAATATTCACTGATCTGTTGCCGCTATGACATCAAATACGTACTAAAAACAGAAATAAAAAAATATTTAAGTGGGGCTCCCATATAACAAACGTGACTTTTATTGCCGTTTTTTTATAGATAATGGTACGGAACCTTTTATGAGCGAGTCCGTCTCGTTCTTCTCTTGCAACTGTCTAGCTATCATGGTTCATGAGATACAGCCCTGTGACAGACAGACGGACAGCGAAGTCTTAGTAATAGGGTCCCGTTTTTACCCTTTGGGTACGGAACCCTAAAAATGAAAACCTTCTGTTTTTATAGGTTGAAAATCATTTAAATTTAACTCATTCAATTGCCTTTGCTCCTCGTCTGCATACATACATACTTACAGGTTCATCTTGATAGAAAAGCATCAAACCAATGGTGACAGGACTCAGTGAGCAGCGAACAAAATTTGTATAAAACACTGATCAAACATAACATTCTTTCACCGTTTAAATCATTAGGTAAATGGAAACCCTCGCGTTTTTGAAGTTATTTTCAAACAGACTTCAACTCCCGCTACACTTAAGGGGTTGAATTTTGAGAATTTCTTTTTTATTGCACCAAATTCAAGCTTCTAGAACCAGTAGAATGAGTTTCGACAAACGCGGAGCACGACTGTAATCCCCTAGTACGGTAGACATCCTCTCAGATCTCCAGACGCTTAGATCCTTTGAAGATGTCTAGTGGACTCTGAATACCCAGAGACACGTCCAAACTTTATAATTGGCACATGCCTACATTTTGCAGTAGTTAGCATTCCATACGTGACAGGTTGAAAGCCCATCGCCGTTTATAAGAACACTAACTGGTTTCCTCACGATGTTTTCCTTCACCGTTGTAAGCACGTGTTTATGATGCGCATATACATTTTCGAACAGAAAAATCAATTGATACACGCCGGGATTCGAACTCACGATCTTCAGATTGAAAGTTGAGGTACATCCCACTCGGCCAACATGGCTTTACCAATAATAGCGCTCAAATATTCGAGTTTGAAAATGTCAGGAGCTATGTTTGTTCCGCACCGCACAGCTTCACGTAGATAGAAACTCACCCTTAAGCTGTGTGTTCATAAATCAGTCAGTCAGTAACGTAAAAGTTTATATATTTAGCATCCGGTTTAATTAAAACACGCGCAGTGATACACGTGGTGTCGTGTATACCATAAATTGTATAACATCAAAGACGTCTTTCAACATCCACGCGAAGCGTGTAGCTCTCAGGCTTAAGCCACAGATGAAAATAGGTCGTTCTTAACGAAACCTGGATCTGACCCTCATTTCTTATTTGCACTGCTAGTTGCTACAGTGTGAAAATTAAAAAACCGGCTAAGTGCGAGTCGGACTCGTGCACGAAGGGTTCCGTGCCCATTATCTATAAAAAAAACACGTTTGTCGTATGGGAGCCCCACTTAAATATTTATTTTATTCTGTTTTAGTATTTGTTTTTATAGCGGCAACAGAAATACATAATCTGTGAAAATTTCAACTGTCTAGCTATCACGGTTCATGAGGTGATAGACAGACAGACGGACAGCGAAGTTTTAGTAATAGGGTACCGTTTTTACCATTTGGGTACGGCCCTAAAAATGAAATAGGATCACGACTGTAATCCCCAGGTACGGTAGACTCCTTGAAGATGTCTAAAGGGGTTGATAAATATTGTGATTTTGCAGTAGTTAGCATTCCACACGTGACAGATTGACAAGTCTGTCGCCGCGAGAATACTAAATGGTTTCCTCGCGCGTCTTCCTCGGTTTTCCTTCGCCGTTTTGAGTACGTATTTTAATGCGCAAATACATTTTCCAAACAGAACAATCCACATATATATCGTACAGCATAAATACATAAATACTTACTAACATAATACCTAAAGTTTTTAAAACTGACTAATCTCTACGTAGTTTTAATGAAATCATCGTTGTAAGTACAAATTAAAAAATAAACTTTTCTTATCAGTGTCTTCTGAAAATGGAAACTTTTAAACACAAAATCACACAATAAATCCTAACAATATTATAAATGCGAAAGTTTGTGAGTTTGTATATATGTTTGTACCCTAATCAAACCTAAACGACCAAACTGATTAGGATGAAATTTGCTATAGTATGTAAATGTATCTTATCAAAAAATCTGACATTAGTTTTGACTACTGAATGATACGCATTCTACCAAAATTCGTAATTTATTTTATCAGGACAAGGTTTATAGGAACAAAATTTGAAGTTTTTTGACAGTGTTTATTATTTATATTAAAAATAGAAACATTTAAAAACAAAATCACGCAATAAATAAATAACATTGCGTTTGAAACCAGAACACGGATTGAATGAATGAACGCACTCGATCGCTTCGGCAATGCGTTTACGATTTGAAAAGCCTTTGTTAATGCGTTTGTTTGTCCATGGTTAACCGATTTGACTATATAGATTCACCGATTCGCCGTAACTTGTTAAGTTACGAATTACGTTTTAAAAGCTAAAAAAATGTAAGCAATCGGACGTCTGGCAGATGTGAAACATCGAAATTATTTTGTACAGGTAATATGCATAAAAGGATAGATAGTTTACGACAACAAATAAATATGGCAAAATGAAAAATAAAATTAGTACAAAAGAGCATATCGCGAACCGGATCAGACGCGGCACTTCTTCGGCAGCAACTCATCTAGTCCGCGTAGCAGCGTGTAGTTCGTTAGTGTCCACCTAAACAGCCGGTCTGACTCACCGCTATAGATATTTAATTTCAAGAAAACAGGCTACAATGTTTCGACCAATCGAATTGTTAAGGCGCTCCCAGTCGACGATTGTTTTTGTTCGAAACGAAAAAATAAATACTTGTGAACAAGACATCTTCTATTTTATAATGTATAGTTTAAGTGAATAAAGATGTACCCATCTTTAATCACTTCGATAAATAATCCTACCGACCGCTGCAATGACGACAAACACACGTCGGCGCGTGGTCCGCCTTAGCTTTTCGAATAAATTAATGATATAAATTATGTATAATTACTTATCAAAAATCTATTCTAATAGAAATCTAGATCTACATATTACCTATCTTTAACAATAAATCACAAATTGATTTTAATAGTAGGTATAAGTATATACAATATTTCGATCATAAATTCTAAAACGTATCATTTTGAAATAATATCTTTATCGTGAAAAGTTTCTGCTATTATGTTTTCAGCTTAATAGAAATCTAGGTAGGAACCTGAAGTAATATACTTATAAAAATAGGAGATGTGGCTTGTTCAGAAGTATTTCTTTTTTCGTTTCGAAAAAGAGCAATCAGCGACTGGGAGCCCATTAAGAAACGATATAAGTATTTAATGAGACAAACTTTAAACTTTCCTCACACAATTGAAATAAAATCACCAGGTAAAAAGATATTCGCGGCCATGCATAAAAAAAGCAACGTAAAAATATATTATCCGTGTCGAATTAAAACCTTCCTTTTTCGTCTTTCGTCTAGTCTTTTTTAGGGTTCCGTACCCAAAGGGTAAAAACGGAACCCTATTACTAAGACTTCGCTGTCCGTCTGTCTGTCCGTCTGTATGTCTGTCACAGGGCTGTATCTCATGAACCATGATAGCTAGACAGTTGAAATTTACACAGATTATGTATTTCTATTGCTGCTCTAACAACAAATACTAAAAACAGAATAAAATAAATATTAAAGGGGGGCTCCCATACAACAAACGTGATTTTGGCATTCTAGCGCCATCTAGTTTCATTTGATGTTACTACGTTACGTAACACGTACGCACGGAACCCTTCGTGCGCGAGTCCGACTCGCACTTGGCCAGTTTTTTTTATTCTGTTTTTAGTATTTGTTGTTATAGCGGCAGCAGAAATACATAATCTGTGAAAATTTAAACTAACTATCACGGTTCATGAAATACGGCCTTGTGCAGACAGACTGACAGACGGACAGCTAAGTCTTAGTAATAGGGTTCCGTTTTTACCCTTCGAGTACGGAATCCTAAAAAGAAACAAAAAAAAATATATACGCTTCGAAGTTGAACCTTCTTTTTTCGTCTGTTAAAAAGTAAATAGGTACTAAACTATAAGTCTGACAGTGTGATCAATCAGCCAACTGTATCCTCTTGGGGTTAACATAGAGAAGGCGCAATATACCAACATTTCTGTTTTAACATTACGATATTTATTAATACAACACTAGGAAACCCTTGCGATTTTGTTTACTAAATTTACATTCAAATTCAAATTCAAAAAGATTTTATTTTATACAAGCTAACCCGGCGAACTTCGTATCGCTTTAGAATTAACAAAATGTTGTGTGAAGTTCCCGTTCCTGTTATAAAAAGTATCCTATTGCTTCTCCTGGCTCTAAGCTCGGTTCAGCCGTTTTTGAGTTATAAATAACTAGCGACCCGCCCCGGCTTAATAAAAAAAATATATTTCTCTAATATATTAAGCATGTTATTATACATATAAACCTTCCTCCTGAATCACTCTATCTATTAAAAAAAACTGCATCAAAATCCGTTGTGTAGTTTTAAAGATATAAGCAAACATACATACAGACATACATACAGACGCGGGAAGCGGAAAGCGACTTTGCTTTATACTATGTAGTGATGTAACTAACACGACTTTATTTTATACTTATAGATAATTACGTTTTAAAAACTAAAAAGAAAACCGAAGAAAATGTTTCAAAATCTAAAAGCCAAGGGGTGATATTCGTCTATTAAGTTTTATAAAGGAACTGCTAATCCTATATAAATACAATTAAAATGGGACCGACCTGGGACTATTCTCTACGAAATTTAAAAATCATCCATTTCGGATCACTAGGTAAATAGAAATGCGCAGTCGTACATAAAACAAAAAAATAAAAAAATATACACGTCAAATTGAAAACCTCCTTCTTCGTCAGTTGAAAATCACAAGGATCACGTATTAGGATCTAGGTGAAGCTACGCCTATTCCTCGTGACCAAGCCTAGAAGAATCAGGCAAGAAACACGGTTTGGGGCCAATCATTTTTTCAATGATCCTTTCCTTAATGCTATGTAGAGCTCCATTGTGGTGCCGATCAAACAAGAATAATAATTTAAAGTACTTACCAAGTACAACCATTCAGACTTCAACCTCCGCTGCACCCTTTTAAGGGTTGAATTTCAGGAATTCCTTTCTTAGTGCACCCTTACACACCAAATGGAGTGGTTTAGGCTGTGCGTTGATAGATCAGTCAGTCAGTAACGCAAGAAATATATATATTTAGTAGATTAATGTTTAGACATTACAATATTGATGGTGTTGTGTGTAAAGTCCGCCAATATTTATTATTTATTTATTTATTTAATAATAATAGTAAGACTCCCTAGCGACCTCCTCGCACACTGCTCAAATGTTAAAATATTAATAAATAAAATAGGTAAGTTTTTTGTCAAAAATATACAGGGTTTGAATCAGTATTTTTATAAAACCATTAAAAAATATTTTACCCCAAACTAAGCACAGCTATAGGAACCAGATTACTTTCAAATACTTACAAATACTTACTTAAAAAAACCGGGCAAGTGCGAGTCGGACTCGCGCACGAAGGGTTCCGTACCATTATCTATAAAAACGGCAAAAAAAGTCAAGTTTTTTGTATGGGAGCCCCCCTTAAATATTTATTTTATTCTGTTTTTAGTATCTGTTGTTATAGCAGCAACTGAAATACATAATCTGTGAAAATTTCAACTGTCTAGCTATCACGGTCCATGAGATACAGCCCTGTGACAGACAGACGGACAGCGAAGTCTTAGTAATAGGGCCCCGTTTTTACCCTTTGGGTACGGAACCCTAAAAATAATTGTAACATCTATACAGGAGGGTTAGCATGAACCACTATCTTATCGATAACGTATCGTTCAAATGCCAAAACATTTACTATACAAAAAGTGTCAGTTTTGACATTTGGACGATACTTTGTCGGTACGATAGTGCTTCGTGCTCGAGCTATAGAACAAACAGGTAGTTCATCACACAAATATTTGTCCTAAGTGGAAAACCTACCTACTGCGTAAAAAGTATTCGACTACCAACTAGTTGTGAGGTAGTTGCTAGGCTCACTAAAACTAAGAAATCATTTCAAGGGCAATGTGTACGCTTCTTTATCAAAATCCCAAATGACATGCAAAAGCTATCTATTAGCAAATTTAAAAACTTAATTAAACGTAAACTATGCAAAAAGGCTTACTATAAAATATCTGATTATTTAGACGACAAAAAAGCCTGGGACTGCTCTAACTCGCTCTATCAATAATAATTAAGATTCATTATGCATTAAAAATAAGTACAAAGACTTAAAAAAAAACACAAACAATGAACAAATTAAACAAATTAAATTAAACCTAACTAAAGAACAATGCCCAAAAATGTATGGACACCGTCCCCACCCTTGTAGCACTTTAAAACCTATGTTAACCGAAGGGCCATGGTCATTTTATCATTTTATTGTATGACAGCGAAACAGAAATGTGCATCCGAAAAAAGTTATATCGACATGAAGAAACCGGAATCAGTCACAATAATAATTATGTTTCCGATCACGATGCTTTTCTTTTTACTGTGGGATGGTTTCGTTCGGAGTTTTCAAACAACTCTTTAGAATTAAATGCTGACTCCCGCTCGGGAACAACTCACGGAGCAGAAAAAAGTTCATAAATAATTCTGCTGAATATTGGTTTTGTAAGGTTACCATTGACGTTTTTTTTAGGAGATTTCAAATAAAATACCTTATTAATTACAAATAAAACCTTTATTCGGTATTTTGAGTATCTATTACAATATTGTCCCAGGCACTGGCTGGCCCAACGAAATTCTCTAAACGCCTTCCAATCCCAAAGTACCAAACGATGCTGACGACATGCGCGCAGGCACCAACTGTCCTCATACCCGTCAAACATGAGCAGTAATATGCCTGAATAGCGTTTATTCCCTGTGCGTTATTCAGTATTAAATACGTATAATAGGTCGCATTAGACCTATGTCTTGATAAAATTCGACCCCTTAGAAGAGTGCAATCTTCCGTGTCTATACCGTATTGATTCATAATTGGGCTTGGAGTTGCACAAACCTCTATGTTATAGACGCCGCCACGTAAATGTTCGCTGACATAGGAAGCTGCCAGTTTTAGATGATATGTCCCCAAGCTAAACAAAATAATATCTCGTTTGACAATTCAGGGAACGGCATATTTATGGACTCGTCAGTCAATGTCCTGAACGCAACCCGCTGCCTGTTAACATTTTCTGCAACAACGTAGTTGCCCAAGTCATTGTTGATCTGCGTCGTGTGGCGCTGCGCGTGCGGCTCTTATTATAACCATTCTATACTGCTCTCAAAAACTTACCAAAATGTAATTATATTGTAGTAGGTATGGTTACATCATGTCGAAAAAGTATAATAAACGGCACAATAAATTGTTACTGATTCCGTATTCTTCATGTCGATATAACTTTTTTCGGAAGCATATTTCAGTTTCGCCGTCGTACAATAAAATGATAAGATGGTTATGGCCCTTCGATTAACATAGGTTTTAAAGTGCTACAAGGGTGGGGACGTTTTGAACATTGTTCTTTGACGATTCTAAATGATCCAAGTGATTTCAATGAATAAACGATATTTTGATTTTGATTTTTTTTTGCCAGTTTCACATATTGAACTTTACCTAGCTCTTAACTCGTTTCAAAGTGATTCTTGTGATTTCATTCAACTGAATACCTTTTGGCTTTGATTTTCACTTTTGTACTCATTTGAGCATTACTTGTTACGAAGTAACAAACCTTGTTGTTAGAGTAAACAAAGTTTGAAAAAACGTCGCTAGCACTTTTCCCGCCCTAACTTTTGGACAGGGCTAGTCCATTCCGGCACCGGTATCCGGTTACAAGCGGCCGTAACTAGATTGGACCAATTTTAGGCGAAGAGACAGTGGTAGCAGTTTTACGTTACTTCGAAATACTTATCTGTTCACTATTCCTATTACCACAGTGAGTGTTTTTAACACGCTTTTTTATGCTTGGGTTGTATGTATGTAACGGAATCTTTGAACGTGGTTTTAACCTACTTTAAAACGTCGGATTAATTTGCAACTTTGCATACTTATTAAGGATCAATGACAATACAAAAAAAATATATATAAATTGTTTTTTTTTTTTGTGTGTATGTTACGCTATTAGTCCGGCGTTTGTGGACGGATTTACAAAAATATTTTTTTTTTATTGAAAGCCTATACTTCCGAGGTGGTCCCATTACCACTTCTGATGATGGGATGAGATTTATACAGCATCTGATGATGGGATCCCAGGGAAATCGAGAAAAACCTTGAAAATTTATGGGCATTGATAGTGGTTTTAAACTATAGACCTGTCTCACATAAATGCTAGTCACACCCTCCTAAAGTTTGGTAGGATTACCCTACTATATTCCCAACATCCATTCTACTTTGATTTATGGTATAAAGAAATGGCAGCTGGCTTCCTATCTAGCTGTAACTAGATTGAACCAGTTAGAACAAGTTGGCGCGTCACGTACGGAAGTTCTCGCCAATTTCAGGATCTGTTCACCTGATAGTCCATTATAACGGTTTCATTGAAAACTGTTTGTTCACAGAAAATAATTCATTAGTTACCTACTTATATCCAGGAGAAAAAATATAAGTATGTGCGTGTCGAGTATCGCGCAATGTAGGGTTTCGTAGTTTACACAGCTAACAACCTTATGACAAGCAATTTTCAATTATATTTGTACTTAATTTGTAGGGTTACGTATCCAAAGGGTAAAAACGGGACCCTATTACTAATACTTCGCTGTCCGTCTGTCCGTCTGTTTATCACAGTGCTGTATCTCATGAACCGTGACAGCTAGACAGTTGAAATTTTCACAGATGATGTATTTCTGTTGCCGCTATAACAATAAATACAAAAAACAGAATAAAATAAATAATTAAGTGGGGCTACCATACAACAAAGGTGTTTTGTTGCCGTTTTTTATAGATAATGGTACGGAATCCTTCGTGCGCGAGACCAACTCGCACTTGGTCAGTTTTTTTTTCTTTGTTATTTTTCAAACTATCGTGTAATAAATGTCGGGAAAATAAATTAAAGGTGATGAAGACCCGTGTCAAAATCTATAGTTTTTTTCTTTGTATTTATAAATTTTATACCGACGAAATTTTCATTATGTGTAATTGAAAACAATGAAATAAAAAGGACAGACAATGTGCTCGTAGCAAAAATAAAATTGTCTATTTGGGTTTTGTTTATCTGAACATGACGAAGGACGAAGGACTTTAAGGTCGGCGAACTGCATGGGTGACTTACGACATTAAGACAAGTGTCCTCAAGACGATCCATCGCAATTGACAATCTCGCAACCTTTTACTAACCGCTTATGTTATGTTTTAACGCGCGCAATTGACTGAACGATCTTTAATCAAAATCAATTTTGTAACTGCTTTAATCAATCAAACATCAATCACGATATTAATAATTAAATGTATATCAGTAATATTTATTTATTATTATTAAACAAAACATTTATCATTACAGGTTGTTTCCTAATACAATACTTTTTAATTATTCACAAATTAGCTTCCGCCAGCGACTTTTTAAGTAATTTATATGTTATTCTGATGTATAGCTATATTACTGTAAAGTTTCATCTAAATCCGTTCAGTAGTTTTTGCGTGAAAGAGTAACAAACACTCACGACCACTCACAAACTTTCGCATTTTTAATATTAGTAGGATAGGATTAAATACATCATAGCTCTGACCCCATACTAGGATTCCCTTCATATGAGTGTAAAACTATGAGTACCAAGATACCTCAACACTTAAACCCAGAATTTAATATCTGCTGATCAAAAACATGTCCCTCAAGAAAATCAGTCAAGCACCCATCCACAACACTACGAAGGTTAATAATGTGCGTTGTTACCATTGTCAATTGGCATTGATCGTCTCGAGGACACTTCTATCAGATCCTGACCCTAAAGTTCATCAAAAAGCCCAACGATAACACCCCCATCCGACGATTCTATCTTTCAGTTAAAAGTTATACTCGGGACAGATCCCAAGAGAATGATATATAACAATCTACAGACAGAAAATAAGACAGCTAATAGTATGAACATTGAATTTGCTGACTGTACGTCATCACTCTGTAAAAATCATTACGTTTTCAACCGACAAAAAATAAAGTTCATTTTTTTCTGCACGTAATAGCTTCGCAATATCTATATAAAAGGTAATCTGATTTTTATGATTATACAGTGTAGAGTAGAGAATTGATCGAAATTAGTCTCATTCAAATTGTATTTATGTAGGACTTATAGTTCCTTCTTGACACTTAAAAAACCGGCCAAGCGCGAGTCGGACTTGCGCACAAAGGGTTCCGTACTATTATCTTTGAAAAAACACGTTTATTGTTCATATACAGCCCCACCTAAATATTTATTTTATTTGTTCTTATAGCGGCAACAGAGATACATAATCTGTGAAAATTTCATCTGTATAGCTAGCACGGTTTATGACGTACAGCCCTGTGACAGACAGACGGACAGCAAAGTCTTAGTAATAGGGTCCCGTTTTTACCCTTTGGGTACGGAACCCTAAAAACTATCGTATCTTGACTTTTTGATTGGTCCAAACGTTTACGTCGGCTTTTTTATACGACGCGGGTATCAAACCTGCGTCTCAGCCAAACTCTCTCTTGTCTGTTAATCTATCTAATAATCTAATACTTTTTAAACGAGCAATTCTTGTTTAGGTATAATCAGGGAAACGGCTTAAAAGATTTTAATGAAATTTCAAAATCAAATCAAATCAAATCAAAATCATTTATTTGCAACTATAAAGGTACAACTATAACTATTTATTCCTAGGTACCTACAATTAATTATGATGTACCTAAGTACTTAGATACAACATAGAAGAGTACTAACTAATTGATGTAAACGGGTTTGGGCAGGTACTTAATTAAGCAAGTTGCAAAATGGTCCCAACTCAGCATATGCAGGTTATAATAACCTACTACCTAAATTTAGTATGCAGGGCGGTTTTGGAGGCGATAAATACGTTTACGATAACCTTTTTGATTAGTTATGAAATTTGGTGTATTGCCTTCGAAGAATTAGAACGACAGGGAGTTTGTGAAAAAAAAGTTGTTTTGTATTTTTCCTCGAAGAACCAAAAATTCGAGGCTTCGGCTCCGCGAAGCTCTCAATCTGAACAAATCGGCCGTGTTTTCAGGCAATGAAATACCGAACAGAGCTCGATCATCCAGGTTCTTATTGTAATCGACCACACAGCTCAATAGACACCTTTTTTTATTGCTGTACCTACGTACTTGAGTAGTAGGTACTTTTAACTTTTAATTATTATTCTTGTTTGAGCCTTCACCTTGTTCGATTGGCACCACACTGGAGCTCTACATAGCATTAAGGAAAGGATCATAAAAAAAAGGTAGACCCCAAGCCGTGTTTGTTGCCTGATTCTTCTAGGCTTGGTCGCGTGGAATCGGCGTAGCTTCACCTAGTTCCTAAGACGTTTCAAAGTGATCCTTGTGATTTTATTGAAATAAATGATTTTTGAATTTGAATTTTGAATTTGAATTTGAATTTAAGGCTTTATGTCTTCAAACAAACAATTCTGTCAGGAGACTATAGGCTGTGTGGTCGATGGTTATTACGCCTCTCATATCATAGCTACTTTTCTTTCTGTACATCCTAATCCTATTAAAATTATAAATGCGAAAGTTTGTGAGTTTGTATGTATGTTTGTTCCTCAATCAGGCCTAAACGACGAAACGGAGTATTAAGTATTGCTATAGATGTAGATATACTGCCCGAATCAATAATAGACTACTTTAAAATATGAAAAACATCCCCAAAACGATAAAAAAACGCAAAAGGGATGATTTCTGTAATTATGGCGCTGGTGTAAAACAAATCTGAAATCAGAGACTAAAACATTCAGTCTTTTTTGTTCGATTATTGAAATTCGACAGGACAACGCCTGTCACGGGTCGGCTAGTAGATACTAAAATACTTAGTTTTGAGGACGCCTCTTATCTGACGACCCAACGCCCGGATCGCACTGAACCACATCCTTCGGATACAGAAGGGTTGGTCCTTCACAAAGAAATGAAAACTATTTGAACCTTCATGGCGTGAAAGTACGAGATACCCTAAAAAATATATGCCCTCATCCGTTATTTTGATGATGACAAAGATTAAATGTTAGAAATCATCATCATTATTCTCTTTATGCCACTTCACGTGGGGTCGGCACAACATTTAGACAAACATGTTGCAAGTTTTACAATAGGCCTGCCTGACGTCAACCATCTTTGAGAATATAAACGCGTATGTTAGTTAGAAAATATATTGTACCTACATGGTTTGCCAAGCTAAATCAGGTGACAATATTGTTAAATGATATTAACTTATTTATTTATTTTCTATTAATTAAATAAATTGGCGGACTTTACACACAGCGCCATCCAGCCAAGCTTCGACTATGGGAACCAGATAACTGATAGAATATCTTCTTATATACTTTTTTGTAAATACATACTTATTATAAATATTAGCACCCAGACACGAAACAGACATCTATATTCAACACACATATGTTTATTCTGGAATCGAACCCACAACCTACAGCGCAGAAGGCAGAGTTGCTACCAATGATTTTAGGAGTACAATTCGTTCTATTTCTCCTTTTTGTAACTGCATTTAAATGAACCTTTAACTCATAGGTGGCTGCGTAGTACCACACCAACTGAGCGATGAGGCCAGTCAAATTATCCTATCATATCATATATCATAATATATTATAAATGCTAAAGTTTGTGATAAGGCTGCTTGATGATGATGTTGTTCCCTAATCAAAAATAAACGACAAAACGGATTAAGATGAAATTTGCTGAAGTATGTAGAGAAACAATCTGAATAAATAAAAGGGGAACTTATAATCCGAAAAACAACCCCTAAATGATAAAAAAACGCAAAAAGGATGATTTTGGTATAGATGGCGTTGGTGTGCACAAAATCTGACATCACAAACTAAAAACATTTGGTCGTCATAGCAACGCAGTTTTGACTTTTGAATGATACGCATTCTACCAAAATTCGTAATTTTTTTTATCAGTACAAGGTTTGTAGGGAAAAAATTTGAAGTTGCCTGAAATTGCTTTTTCCTGTGCGATTATTAAATAAGTCAGGACAACGTCTGTCACGGGACGGCTAGGTTATTTATATAAGCGAGCCGTTGTATGGCTAGTTTCGGTATATTTACACAAATTTAGGAACAAGATCACGATCCACGTCACTAGACCGGGCCAGCTAACGACGCTCTGCGCCGGATCCAGGAAACATTGGGTGGCGCTGATACCGCTGGGTGTAGACTAAATAATATTTCCAGTATCTAACTACTGTGCTTTATCCTAAAACCTGGTAAAATAATATTATTTTAGAACAAATAGAATCACGACTGTTATCCCCAAGTACGGTAGACATTCTCTCAGATCTCCAGGCGCTTAGATCCTTATAGATGTCTAAAAGGGTTAGTAAGAGGCACATACAAACGTAAAATTTGGCAATTTTTTTTACCAGCAGGTCGACTGGTAATCGCTTTTGTGAAATAATATTATTTTAGAAAATGTTTCGACGTACCTATCCTTATTATATGAGGATACTAGCGACCCGCCCCGGCTTCGCACGGGTAGCATGTTATTATACATATAAACCTTCCTCCTGAATCACTCTATCTATTAAAAAACCGCATCAAAATCCGTTGTGTAGTTTTAAAATATAAGCAAACATACATACATACATACAGACGCGGGAAGCGGAAAGCGACTTTATTTTATACTATGTAGTGATGAGCGCCTGGAGATCTGATAAGATGTCTACCATGGGTTGAATGACCTCACAGCTCAATTGGTAGTTGCTCTACCTTCTGCGCTGTAGGTTGTGGGTTCGATCCTTATCCAGAATAAATAACTATGTGATGAACCTATATTTTTTTGTGATATAATGTATTTAAGCATGCATTTACAAAAAAAAGTATATTAGTTTTCTATCAGTTATCTCGTTCCCATAGAATGAGCTTCGCTTAGCTTGGGGCTAGATGGCGCCCATATTTTTATTTATTTTTAGAAACAGGAAAAGTGTATACCTCGGCTTGCTCACTGTAGTCCCATAGGCCAGTTCTATAATAGAATGTCGTGGAGACAATTTTCTTGAGAAAAACCCCTATTTTCACAACGGAAATACAGATGGGCTACACATAAAGACAGTAAAAAATCCATCCCTTTGCATCACCCATCAAATATGTAGAGGTAAAACAGCGAACAAAACTCACGAATCCAATATTGACAACGTAAGGTACAATGCTGGCATGAGCTGAGCGATCAGTATTTTTAAACGAAGATCTCTAAATCAGTTATAGAATTAACATTATTGTGATTGTTCCTCATCTTTATATACAAAAATGAATGTTTGTGTGTATGTCCTTTAAAAAATTGTAAACTATGCATTTGATCATGTGATGATCTTTAGCAAACTTGTTGTGCATGAGCACACAAAGGTTTCTGAGTTGGTGGCGTAGCAACGCGCGCAGGATACATGATCTTTAGAAAACTTGTTGTGCATGAGCACACAAAGGTTTCTGAGTTGGTGGCGTAGCAACGCGCGCAGGATACATGATCTTTAGCAAACTTGTTGTGCATGAGCACACAAAGGTTTCTGAGTTGGTGGCGTAGCAACGCGCGCAGGATACAACTAGTTAATATATATTACTAGCGACCCGCCCCGGCTTCGCACGGGTAGCATGTTTTTATACATACAAACCTTCCTCCTGAATCACTCTATCTATTAAAAAAACCGCATCAAAATCCGTTGTGTAGTTTTAAAGATATAAGCAAACATACATACATACATACATACAGACGCGGGAAGCGGAAAGCGACTTTGCTTTATACTATGTTTTGATTTTGGTTTTCTTTATTTATATATTTATCATTTATTTTACATAAGATGTTAAATAGTAGGATGTCTTAGAATTTAAATACATGCACTGTGTGATATGCAGTATGCTGCCCCACACGCTCTATGGCACAACTGAAAATCAGAGCTGCATCAACTCTAGCTGTTGCAGCATATAGCTGAGTGGTGACCAATTTTGTTGTCAATGTTGCCATGTCTGTCCGTCCGTCTGTCACAGGGCTGTATCTCATGAAACGTGATAGTTGAAATTTTCACAGATTATGTATTTCTGTTGCCGCTATACTAAAAACAAAATAAAATAATTATTTCAGTGGGACTCCCATACAACAAACGCATTTTTTTGCCGTTTTTTGTAGATTATGGTACGGAACCCTTCATTCGTGTGTCTGACTCGCACTTGGCCGGTTTTTTGTTTAGTTTTAAGAGATTATGTTGACACGAAATAAATTTCCTCTTTTTTTCTTTAATTTCTAGAGGTTTATTTGCCCGCTCCGCTTATGCATACCAAGGTTCAATAAAGCTGGGTATCTCCTGTCTCCGCGTGAAAATTCTGTCATGAATTGCAAAAAATACATTCTAGCTCGGCTCGAATCCTCAGCCTACTGGTTTATTTATTACTTGTATTCTCTTAAAATGCCTTCTCCAAGGAGGTGCATAAATTAGACGCTTACATCTATTCTAGATGATACATCGTGGTGGTAACTTTAAACGTGACTTTATACACAGCGGCGATGAGATTACAACCTGTCGTGTATGGAAACGTACGTTTTCTTTTTAGGGTTCCGTACCCATAGGGTAAAAACGGGACCCTATTACTAAGACGTCGCTGTCCGTCTGTCCGTCTGTCCGTCTGTCCGTCTGTACGTCTGTCAGTCTGTCCGTCTGTCATACTAATATAAGGAGAATGAAGCGATGAAATACCAATTGATGATCAAATGATTCTCAAAGAAGATTTTTGTAGGTTTGTTTTTATTGTAGTAAAATTTACTACCAATTGCCCTCTCATATATAATTTGGCTCTAAAATGAATAAACAATGAACATTACCGGTTATTGATTAAAACTGTTTGGAACAACAGCAAGTTGACCCGTAGTTAGTTGTCAAGTTAAACAACTAGTTACTTAGACAGTTGATGTTTGTCTTATGGTAGGGCTTTAGTAACAGCGGCGAGAGTTTACAGCCGAAATAACAAGTACGAGCAAGATGTAGGCAAAATCTATATATAATGTTTCGACGTGCCTCTGACTACCCCCACTAAGACATCTTCAAAGGATCTGTATCTCCATGTACGGTAGACATTCGCTCAGATCTCCAGGCGCTTATATCCTTAAAGATGTCTAAAGGGGGTTATCAGAAACACATCAATTACAATTACCTACATTTTGCAGTAGTTAGCATTCCATACATGACAGGTTGCAAGCCCATAACCGCTTTTAAGAATGCATAAAGGCATAATAATTGGTGATAAATTATTCCCTATACTCCAACCAGCAGTATTGACTAACTCAATTAGTAATTGACATTGGCTTTAACCATCGACCACACAGCCTAGACACCTCATGCAAGGCGAACACTGTCAGACAACACATATGGGCTACAGATCCTGTATAAAGCACCGAGCTTGATTCACGACGCGCCCCGCAACGGGCTGTGACATTGAACCGGCCAACCAGAATTCATTTTTACCGCTTTCCCTGACCCGCACACCTCAACGTTATGACAGAACTGTTTTTTGGAAGAAATTAAGCTGTCTATTAGGCAGTGTTGTCAATGGTTTTGACCGTCCAATTTGCATAGTATTATGACCACACAGTGAGGGTTGACAGTTACTGTTGAAGTCGGTGTCAATTACCAGTTAACTTTGACATAAGGTCGCAACATAGAACCGGGTAACCATAGTAGGTACCAAGTTAAGACATATGATTCGATTGTTTTAAGTTTGAATTCTGGCCGCGGTTTTTACTATTCAAAAATGTATGTGCGCTTTAGCACAGAGTTACCCAAACTTTTTTCTCGTAAACCACTTACCTTGTTTGTCGGTTTTAGATTGACCCCCGCTTATCTATTAGGTATAGTTTTTTTTTTCAAATTCATCAATTTCTAATGAGTTTTTAACAGCTAACTAGAACAGGCAGTAATAGTGATACTCATTTTGAAAGATTACAATTTATAACTGTGGTGAAATAAAGGTAAAGTACATTTTAAGTGTTATACAATAACACATTTTAAGTTTAAATAATTAAAAGAAACCAATTTTTTTTTTTTTTTTTTTTTTATTTATTTATTATTTACACAAAAAGAAAATATAAAAACAAAATTTAAAATAGCACTAAAAAACCACAGAGGTTTAGAACTTGTGCTATCACGAGTCACATTGTTTAAAGGTAAGTACATACTTAAACTTATTCTATATTAAAAACTTTATACACATTTAAATAAAGAACAGAATATTATATACATTTAACGGCAGAAAAATTATGATGAACTTACAAAAATATTTAAATAATGATTTTTTAATTTGACTTTAATATTACTAGGTGTTAAACTGTCGCAAAGATCGGTAGGTAAGTTATTAATGAGCCGAGGAACTAGAAAACCAGTTGTTCGCTCACCATACGCATTATTTGCGCGCAGCGTACGAAGCCGCTTCCTAGAAACGGCCCGAGTGTATATTAAATTATATTAATTAAAGCCACCTGCTTAAATAAGGGCCACTATCGTCGACCCCTATTTACGTCTCATAAACTCCTATTTTTCTGACGATGACTCTTTTCCCCCTTCGTTGACCCCTAGGGGTCGTTGTAAACCACTTTGGGAATCAATGCGTGGATAAAGCCTACATAGTTGTGAGGATGGTCACCTCCCAGTTAGCCCAGTTATAAGTAAGTGCTCTAACTTAAACATCAAAGGAATTTGAACTTTGATAACGGACCCGAGGGTGCAAACTCGCCCGCATCGCGCCGCGGTCAGAAACTTTTGACGTCTGTCGGACTAGACGGCTCTAAATTAGAAATCAGACTTGTGTTTATAGGGTGTACGTAAACTGCCAGTATTTTAAAACCCAAATTCTAAGGAAAGCTCATTAGGGCGAGTAATAAATGTTTTTGATGAATGCAGAATCGTATTTTCTCAATAACCGCAAAACATACAGTTTTGTTTTTCACGACAAAGATTTTTGAGATAATGCAGTTTTATCGCTTTTTCCGTCTTATCCGGGTAGACTCAGCTCATACAAAACGTCAAAAATTTCACTTATCACCTTAACATTTTCCAATTTTGCTGAAATTTAAACAAGATATGTGATATTTGATTACGAGTCGCATTATTGTAAAACTCGCAGAATTTTGATTAAAATTTACTACAGAAAATACCTCTGAAAAATTTAAACTCAAATGATAGGAACAAGTATTTTTTGTCTTTACTAAGACAGGTCTTTACTAAGACGACTGTAATCCCCAAGGAAGGTACACATAATCTAAATACTCAAAGTAGGTAAGTTTTAATACATGTAGGTCTATCTACTTTTGTTTCTAATATATGATTTTGGGATTAGAATTTAGTTTTTGAAGCTGTGTTGAAGTAGGAGATACTACCTGGACTTTAAATCTGAAGGTCTTAGGTTCGAATGCACGCCGGGCATCTATGGATTTTTCTGTTCGAAAATTTTTATATGCACATCAAAAACACGTGCTTAAAACGGTGAAGGAAAACATCGTGAGGAAACCAATTAGTATTCTTATAAGCGGCGATGAGCTTGCAACCTGTCACGTATGGTATACTTACTACTGAAAAATGTGAAAACACATGCCTACATTTTTAGGCATGTGCCAAATATAAAGTTTGGACGTGCTTCTACTAGACATCTTCAAAGGATCTTAACGTCTGGAGATCTGAGAGGATGTCTACTGTACTTGGGGATTACAGTCGTGCACTATTAGAAGGTATAGCGGGAATTCATTTTTACAATTAAAAATACTTCCAGTTGTCACCCGGTCTGTGTCCCCGTTGAAAAAGTGAAATAAATTTAAGCCCGGTGTCCCCGGTGTGTACTTCACAGAATCAACAAGAGTCGACGTCTTTTATGATCATATCTATTTATTTATTTTTATTCGTTTTTAATAAAACACAACTGCTACTATCACCCCGTATAGTTCATCAGATTAAACGTTTCTAAACCAATACCACAGCATCGAAATAATCGCGTTAAAACCGCTATTCGGAACTTAATTGAGTTATGGTACGATTCCACTGAGAATAATATCCTCCTAGTTTGAAATACACGTACTAGTTCGCAAAAGACGGATAGAAGTTAAGACTGTTAAGGCGCTCCCAGACGACGATTGTTTTTGTTCGAAACGAAAAAATAAATTCTTGTGAACAAGCCACATCTCCTATTTTATAATGTATAGTATATGTGAATAAAGATGTACCCATCTTTAATCACTTCGATAAATAATCCTACCGACCGCTGCAATGACGACAAACACACGTCGGCGCGTGGTCCGCCTTAGCTTTTCGAATAAATTAATGATATAAATTATGTATAATTACTTATCAAAAATCTATTCTAATAGAAATCTAGATCTACAATTACCTATCTTTAACAATAAATCACAAGTTGATTTTAATAGTAGGTATATAAAATATTTCGATCATATATTCTAAAACGTATCATTTTAAAATAATATCTTTATCGTGAAAAGTTTCTGCTATTATGTTTTCAGCTTAATAGAAATCTAGGTAGGAACCTGAAGTAATATACTTATAAAAATAGGAGATGTGGCTTGTTCAGAAGTATTTCTTTTTCGTTTCGAAAAAGAGCAATCAGCGACTGGGAGCCCCTTAATAAGTGGATAATAAATTCTAAAATGTATCATTTTGAAAAAATATCTTTATTGTGAAAAGGTTTGCTATAATGTTTTCAGCTTAGTAAATATCTAGGTAGGAACCTGAAGTAATATATTTATAAAAATAGGAGACGTGGCTTGTTCAGAAGTATTTTTATTTTTTATTCGAAAAAGAGTAATCGTTGACATGGAGCGCCTTAACTTGCAATGTATGTATGTATGTTTGTAACTATGTTTGTTAAGGTAGAATCTTGCAACTCAATTTTGAAGCACTTATCCCCAACCGATTGAGCTGAAATTTCGCATACTTATGTAACTTCGGTGACAAAGCAATAATATGGTGACGAGCTGATCTGATGATGGAGTCAGGAGCTGTTCAACAGACACTCACAATGGAACTCCTTAGTAAATACTTCGATTGAGTAAAAACTTTGCATACTTGTCAAGTTCCGATGACATTGTTATATGATGTGACAGGTGATTGCGCGCTGGTGGTGTGATGAATAATTTTACAAAAGGTTGTCTTTGAAGAATATTTTTCTACAGAAAACTTATTACGTCTCGCGTGGTGTTGATCGTTTACAAGAGTAAGCATGTGCCTGTCTTCTGAGAAAGTAGGCATGTGCCAAAAATAATGTTGGGACATGCCTCTGAGTAAAGTACATATCTTAGATAAGGTGAGAGCGCTGGTTGTGGGCATTTTAACAACATTTTAATTTTCAAATGAACGGTTTATATTAAAAAAATAATTAAAGCGACGATTTTTAAACAACATAGAATAAAGTATTTATCTATCTCTTAGGTTAAGCAAAGGTTTTGTAACAGGCGATATTTATTTATGAATTATTCATATTTGAATAGACAAAACGGGAAATATTTAGTTGTGGTCAATCAAGTCTAGAGGTATAACGCATCACAATTAATCACTAATCAAAACGGATCATAGACAAAGAATTGTATTATCTATAGATTTTAAACAAGTTTGCTATGCTTAGTTATCGATTGCCAAAATTGAAATTGACCAAAACCGGGGTAGGTAACAACAATCGGGGCTTTGACCGTACATATACTGGGCGGCTAGCATAGTCCAGCAAATAGTTATATTAAATCGCTTTTACAAACTTTGGTATGAATAATACTCTGAAATGTAATGAAGTTTAATACGAGACTGCACAATTTCCGGGTGCGATATTTTCACATCTGTAATTCAAATTCTTGGCACAGTTTTTAAAATTCATGCTTTTTGTAGTGCCTCGGGGCCGGTTTAATTTCATCCGACCCTCATAGTGTTGCCCGCTTGAATAACTGAAGCCGAAATATCACAGAACAAATTGGACGTTGGCTTAAAGGTGATGCTTTAAAGTTTTGTTTTTTTTTATGGGCTGAGTCTACCCGGTAAGACGGAAAAAGGGATAAAACCGCATTATTTTGAAAACCATCAAACTTAAAAAGAAACTGTCTTTTATTTATGTAACTAGTATGATTATCTAACGAATTATATAAAAATGAACTGTCTACTCATAGTTTTAAGTAAAAACTAAATTAGTGTTTTGGAAGAACCAACTTTGATAGCCTAAAAAAGCTAGTAAAAGCTAGTATTTCATAAAGTTTTTAACATTTTATTATCTACCGTACTTGGGGATTACAGTCGTGATCCTATATATTTATTTTATTTTTAAATATTCCATTACCGAGTTTGTTATGTTGTACAATCCCTAATGGATTTTTTAAGCCGAATAAAAGCTGGGTTCGGATCTACTCTATTTGCATTACATGTCTGAATATAAACATTTTGTGCTGCTGCCTAAATAGTGAAGTACCAATTAGTATGGTGGAATGTACTGGGCATATCACAACATTTTCAGGTAGTGGAAATGAATAAGTTGATCTCTGAATTAGTTTAAAGAGTGCTTTCATGTAGGTTGCGCCCCACTAGAAGATGGTTGGTTGGCCAAGCCGTTTTTATAACCAAATACATTTACCTCTGCATTTTTTCCCGACTGCGCCAGAAGGAGAGTCATGTTTTTCGAGCGTATGAACTCGTATGTATTGTATGTCTATTTCTTCGGTTCGCTCTTCAGTCCCAACGACTTGACGGATTACAACATATGAGGTGTCGTTGGATTCGTCTCAATTGTAGGATTGACATAGGCAATATATTTTTTAAATATGGCGCCCCCAACTCCCCCACAATGGGGGGCATAACATTTTTCTTTAATGAAATGTTTTTTTTTTTCATTCGGGTTTTATGTTTTTATAATCATTTATTTTATCTTGTTACGCAAGCGAGGTTTTTGGGTGGTTGAAATTGCTTTATTCAGTTCAATATTGATGTCATTCTGACTTCACATTACCACTACGCTATTTGTGACGTCATATCAAAACTAACTAAATTAAAAGATATATCCCAATACTAAAACATACATTACTAATTCTAAAATAAAAACGCTTTAAACTCTTCCATTTCTCCATATTCTCCAATAAATTCATTGAGTAAAATATAATGCAATTAAGGCATTGCATACACGAGACGGTCGTTAGCGACTATCTGTTTGCATTAAGGCTAAACTGTTGGTTCATTATACAAAGCAGATACCGTGTGATACGGTCTTTATTGTGCTTTTATTGGCATGAGCTAATGTAGAAATGTGTATTGTTCATTTGTGAATAAAGTAAGAAAATAGTAGTTAAATCTTATCTTTTGAATGCACCGAACTTATTCTTGTCACATTATTATATCAGTAGGTATATTATTGTTATATGTATGTATGGAATGCTAACTACTGCAAAATATGGGCATGTATACCCACTAGACATCTTCAAAGGATCTAAGCGTCTGGAGATCTGAGAGGATGTCTACCGTACTTGGGGATTACAGTCGTGATCCAATTCTTTTTTCTATCACAAACTCTGATTTATCTTTATCTTTAAACTGCAATATGAAGTCTTATGGCTACGAATTGCATTTTGATCCATTGTACAGTGTTTCTTCTAGTTTAAGTTTATATCTTTATCCTTTTGTTTTAATGGTGTACAATAAAGCATTTTCATTCATTAATTAATTCATTCATTCATTCATTCATGCATTCATTCATTTGATTATAACCGAAAAAAATAAAAACAAAAGTGATGAAAATGTTTCAACTTCATCATTTGGTTTACAGAGTAAGAGAACAATAAAGATTTGTGAAGGATACATTTGTCTTAGTACGTAGAAGCGTGCTAAAATGGGAATTATAAAAATTTTCATCTGAAGGGTGGCCAAAGTTGGCATTCTTCGGATGTGCCTATTTAAAATAAAATAAAAATGCTCTGTATTTCAAAAACCGTAATAGACCCTTGATATTTTACACCACTCTCAAAAAAACAGATTTGAGCGAAAGCTGTGGTCAAGTGGGAGGTACCACGACTTTTCATCTGATTTGATTGTTACCAAATTTCAACTCTGTTCAGTAGGTATTTATATAAAAATATTGCTGTGGCAGATGAACAGAAGACGAGAATTATCTCATATTGTTTGCGTTTTCTCATAGAATATACAACTCACTTGCAGTCGAGGAACAGGCGTAGCTTGACGTTTCAAAGTGACCCTTATGGCTATCGGTGATGATCGTTGATCGTGTGATCGTCTATAATCGGCAAGCATTCACAGATAGAAGCATACACGATCATCGTGCAAGCATCCACACAATCGTCTGTAGTAGTTCCAACAAGCGAACAAGATTCCCTTTGATGCGTGCCCGAAAAAGAGACAAGTCACGGGTCGCTGGCGATCATAGACGATGATCGGCGAGTACAGCCGAGTACAGCCGAGTACGCCCTCTACACGATCGTGCTCGCCCGTAATCGTCTGTAATCGCCGATAGTGTAGAGAAGCCATTCGATTTTATTGAAATAAATACATTTAAGACATTGACTTTAAAATTTAAATGAAAATTCTCCAGCTCACAAAGAAAGAGTTTAGTAGAACAATTACTGAACCTATTTAAAACGAGATCCGCTGTTGCAATACAACGGAGAATTAATTGGCGCTTTTGTTGACTGGCGCCAATCAGCGAGACGATTCCCATTTATTTACTAAATGAGGGATTAAGCCGTCCGTTTCCTAAGAAGCGGCAATGTTAATTATTACAAGATTTTATTTAACTTGTCTTGTTCATTGTTGTAAACTTTGAACTTGCCTCTGACTACCTCCTTTGGATATTAAGGATCTGAGTACCAGGAGATCATGTCAACTATACATGGGAATCCCAATCGTAAACCCATTTTTTTCTAAGTAGCTTTTTAGTATTAAACACTTAGGTGCCGGTAAAAACCACAACGTATCAAAATCAGCCACGCAAACATGATCTCGCGCAAAGGGACCAAAGAAACTGTTTAAGCAAAGAAAGAAGTATATTCATCCAACCCATGTTTCCGCATGCGGCTCCAACTAAAATGCCAATCAATTTCTATACACAAAAATCAAAGCAAGTCACTCGACCCACACTAAATAATTCATGGAACTATGACAGGGGATCGGGATTGAAAAATAATACGGGATGAATACGGGCTCAAAGGTTACAGATTGGCGGGAAATATGACAGCTGTCAAACGGGGATAAAACATGGCGGCGCGGAAGCGTCTGTACTCTTCAAATATGCATGGCTGGCAGGTGTGAATTGTTATTTATTTGAGCTTTTTGTTGGCAGCACTTTGCGGTGAGCATCCATTGGGCGGTAGCTCCTCCCATTCATGATTCCCGTTTTATTTATTTTTTATATTATTATAAATACGGTCTACTAACGTCAAGATTCGCGTGGAGAGGGTTCCGTTCTTTAGTCATACCTCTGACAGTATCTAACCTACATACATAACTGTACTAAGATAGGACCTATCCTATCTAACTAGTTATCTAACTAGCTATCCCTACAGACGTGCTGTCTAAAAAAAAACTTTCAGATATTACCGATTTTTACGGTTGGTTTTCCAAAATTTTCTTAATCAACCTTTAATTAAATTTGTTAATTCTGACTATATCAAACACAACAAAAAAAAATGTATACAATTTGGTGCAGTCATTCCGTAGTTGTGTGTAGGTACATACATTTCATTTAATTTTATTCTTCTGCGTAGATTCAGCAAATCTAGTTCTGGCGAACTTATCGCCAGAAATAGATCGCCAAAAAGTAGCATTATGTCCGTTCCAAAACTTAAAACAATCTCTATATGAAACTTCATTACAATCGGCCCAGCAGCGGTTAGGCCGTGATAACGTCAAGACAAACAGACAGATAAGAGATTTTTTAATATCAGTATAGATTATAAGAACGCTAGAATTGACTTCATCAGATTATGTGTAGTTATTCACTATGTATAAACAATCTACTGTGGTTTATCACTAAACTAACCACGTTTCCCGTTTCCCGTTTCCCGTTATATTCGCCGGGAATTAGTTGCGTAGCTGCAGCGGACGGGCTTAGCATTGACTGACAATGCTATTCGAATAGATGGATGAATTAGGCATTGTGTTTTCACGGGATTCAAAATGTCTGTTCCATTTGCTGGCGTTGTTTCTTCTAAGCTCGGCCTTTATTTATAATTACCTATTAACTGGCCTCACAGCTCAGTTGGTAGTAACTCTGCCTTCTGCGCTGTAGGTTGTGGGTTCGATTCCCATCCAGGATAATCATTTGTGTGATGAACATAGATGTTTATTTGTATGTTATAACACGTATGTATTTACAAAAAAAAAGGTATATAAGTATTCTATCAGTTATCTGGTTCCCATAGTACAAGCTTTGCTTAGTTTGGGGCCAGATGTGTGAAATGTTGACCATTATATTTAATTAATTATTAGCTACAGAATGAAGAAGCCGTATTTGCCGGGACCTTTATTTATATATATATAATAATTTTTTGACTAAAGAATGAAAAAAAGACTTCATGTTAATATTACATTAAATAAAAACCGGCCAAGTGAGAGTCGGACTCGCGCACGAAGGGTTCCGTACCATAATCTATGAAAAACGGCAAAAAATCACGTTTGTTGTATGGTCAAGTTCCGATGACAATGTTATATGATGTGACAGGTGATAGTGAGCTGGAGCTCGATGGTTTAAATTATTTTACAAAAACTTGTCATTGAAATATATTTATCAACAGAAAATTTAGTTTATAAAACGTAATAATTTTCAAACTTTTTTTTTGTTTGTATAATAAGTAAAAGAGTTATTCTTTGTTCACAGGCGAATGGAGAGGCGAAAGGAGAATGCTGGATATAACACGGGACAAGCCTGTCAAAGTGTGCGTGAGGGTCGTGGTGCCAGTGCGCGATCATCCGAAAGTGAGTCTTATTTCATTTACATAGAGTTTATTATTATTTGCAGCTATAACTACAATTCGAATGCCTTCTTGCTTTGAGCTTTATTTTTCATCCTTTTTTACACTTGAAACAGTGCATAGCGTACTGCAGTAATTAATAGGCAGAATAAAACAAATTATATACAGCTACAATGACTAGCCTCATAGCTCAGTTGGTAGTAACTCTGCCTTCTGCGCTGTAGCTTGTGGGTTCGATCCTCACCCAGGGTAAATATTTGTGTGATAAACATAGATGTTTGTTCTGGATGTTATTACTATAATAAGTATGTATTTACAAAAAAAAAGAATATAAGTATTCTATCAGTTATCTGATTCCCATAGTACAAGCTTTCTAACTTTGGGGCTAGATGGCGCTGTGTGTAAGGTCCACCAATATTTATTTATTCATTTATTTTTACAATAATACTAGCTGTCCCGACAGACGTTGTCCTGTCAAATGTCAATAATCCCACAGAAAAAAGCACTTTCCGTTTTTCCCGATCTTTACGCCATCCTTATCACTTAGGGGTATGAAAAATAGATAGTAGCCGATTCTCAGACCTACTGAATATGCATATAAAATTTGGTAAAAATCGGTAAAGCCGTTTCGGAGGAGAAAGGTAACTAACATTGTGACACGAGAATTTTATATATAAGAAGATAAAGAGGTAAAACTTATAATCTGCAATTCAAAATCGTGCGAAGCCGGGAGGACAGCTGGTTTTAAATAAAAGATTGTAAACTAATCTTAGAAGTATTAAAAAGTATGTAATTTTACCTTAGTCAAAACAGAGCTACCAACAAAAGCAACTTAAAATCTGAATCAGATATAGCTAGATAATTACACATTTCGTTTTAAAAACTAAAAAGAAAACCCAACGAAAATGTTTTGACCAATCGAAAAGTTAAGAGAGAATATTCGTTTTTAGGGTTCCGTACACAAAGGGTAAAAACGGGACCCTATTACTAAGAATCCGCTTTCCGTCTGTCTATCATAGGGCTGTATCTCATGAACCGTGATAGCTAGACAGTTGAAATTTTCACAGATTATGTATTTCTGTTGCCGCTATAACAACAAAATAAAATAAATATTTAAGTGGGGCTCTCATACAACAAACACATAATATTTATTTTATAGATAATGATACGGAACCCTTCATGCGCGAGTCCGATTTTTATTTAAGTTTTATGAAGAAACTAGTAGTCCTACATAATTTAACTTTCAATGCCAACTTTTGACTATTCTCTACCTTCACAAAAAACAGCCAAGTGCGAGTCGGACTCGCGCACGAAGGGTTCCGTACCATTATCTATAAAAAAACGGCAAAAAATCAAGTTTGATGTATGGGAGCCCCCCTTAAAAAAACATATTTAAACGAGTATACGCGTCGAATTGAGAACTCCTTAATATATAGGTTTAAAAAACGATCCAATTTTCAAACAGCATTAAATAATCACTGTCATCAAATAAAGTCATCTCCGCAATCATGGTACACAGGTCAAAACCGTAAAGCGCTCATGCAAAAAGACGGGCACTCACAGTCAATTTAACCGACAAACCTGTGTCGTTTGCGAGGTGATAAACTGACATAATATCACTCATAGCCTAGAGTTTTTGTGCATTGTCATCCGGTTTTAATGAGCGACCATAATTTTCCTGCCCTGCTGTCTTATTTCTTAAACATCTATGCTTTTCATGGGCTTAACTATGAATATCACAATTTTTAGAGAAAACAAATTTCATAGTAACTATTATAGAACCTATGTAGGTATAGGTAGGTACCTGAGCGTATAGATTTTTACAAAATAAGCCAGCTGGTCCCACATTATGTGGGGTCGGCACTACATGTATTTTTCTTCAATATCCCGCTATCAGAAGTCATCTCATCGCTCAGTCCTTTCTTCCTTCCATCTTTTCTTTGGCCTACCTCTAGTTTTACATCCATCTACTTTTGGCATGACCTTCCCTTCTCATGACTCTCCGATTTTTAATGATGGGTCAAAGTAAATATTGGTGGACCTTTTACAGAGCCCTAAAGTATGTACAGCTTGTAATGCACCAGATAACTGATAGAATAGAATTATTGTCTACTAGCTGACCCGTGCCCGCTTTGCTGGGCGACAGATATTTTCACATCTGGTATTCCAATTTTCAAAATTATAGCCAATATGTTGCCGAGGACTAATAGCTACATAACAAAAAAAGTTTCATCAAAATCCGTCCAGTAGTTTTTGCGTGAAAGTCGGACAACAGACAGACAGACAAAAATTTCAAAATGTTTTTTTTTTGCTTGTGTTACTTGTATGACGACCCCTAGGAGTATTTTTTATAGTTTTTATTCAATGAACAGATTTGAACTCTTCTACAGTTTTATTATATGTATAGTCTATATCTAGAATCTAAATATATATTTAAAATTATTGCATTACTGACTGAATGATCTATCATCGCACAGCCTTAACCACTGGTTCTAAAAACTTAGAATTTGAATTTGGTGTGTGTACTAAAAAAGGAATTTTCGAAATTCAACCCCTAATGCCGCAACGGGTTGAAGTCTTTTTGAAAATAACTGCAAGTGGACGAAAACGCGAGTGTCTCCAGTCCGTCATAAAATCGTATCTTAAATCCATTGATCAATATCGGATGCTGACAATGGACAACAGCCCAAAGGTATAAAATTTGAACACGTGCCTATCTCGTTTCTCTCACTACTCAGTCGGCGGTGAAAAATTACTTGAATTTGGCCAACAAAGGGATAGAAAGGTTTGTTCTACATATCCAGCGACGCTATAGACTGATGAGGAAATCTATACCAAAGCTATTGATTTTAATCAACGAAAAAACGAGGTTCCCTATACAAGTTTTTTTTGTTGCTTTATTTTGTATCGCGTATCTTTTTACCCGGTGATCCGATTATAGTTTTTAAGCTATTGCATAGCTTCTATCGCGGGTTTTGAGCGTGGAGACCGAATCCAGAAATTTCGTAACGAAAATTTACGCAAAATTTTACGAGACACTCACACTCACGCAATATGCGTGAGTGTGAGATTTCTCTTTTTGGATTTCAAAAAATCGATTTTTAAAAAATCGATTATGTAAATTACACATATAAATAGATTTTTGTAAACTAAGTTTTCCGAACGCGAACCGAATCGTTCGTTGGCCATTTTCCCGGACGTGAACCTACATATAGTCGCCTCCCAAACGGAAACCGACTCATCGGTCTTGTCTCCGAACGCAAACCGAACCATTGATTATTATTTCCATATAATTCGATTTTTTGGAAAATCGATTTATTTGTAGGGACAAAAAATCGATTATTAATTAATAGATTTTTTTCAATCAATATTACATCCCTATGACTCATGTCATGTCATGCCTGCTTAGAGTGATTTTCGCATTCCAGCGCCATCTAGTTTCATTTGATGATACTACGTTATTATAGGTGCTTTTCGCGGTCTCATGCGAAAGCTCGGGGTTTGAGAGGTTCGCAATTCCGCTGGCAGGTGGCGCTATTTTACCACTATCGGTAAATAGGTGGTACTTCACAGACATGATCGACTAAAAAGTTTGAAATTGAATTATTGAATTCATGTAGTTAGGTAAATATCGAATCCTGGCCGTGCATCAATGGATATTTCTGTTCGAAAAATGTATATGCGCGTTACACGTGCTTATAACGGTGAAGGAAAACATCGTGAGGAAACCTGTTAGTATTCTTGAAAGCGACGACGGGCTTGCAACCTGTTACGTGTGGAATGCTAACTACGTAGTTAGATAAATAGGTAGGTTAAAGATTTTGACATCTATCGATGAATAGCAGAACTTTTAATGACTTTTTGAAATATCACGCTTGTCTCTTTAGTTTAGCAACTCGCCAATAGGTGGCATTGGTTGTATCGGCGTTACTGCGCATGCCTAATCCCCCTCTTCCCCCGCAATCTAGGGACATAAATTTTTTTTTTTTTTTTTTTTTTTTCTTTTCTTATCGGTCACCACGCTCAAAAAGTTGAATATCAAAGAAAAACAAAGGAAAAAAGGATAAATAAAATAAATAAATAAATAATTATAAATACATAAGTTGATAAAAAATGTTATGCAATAGCTTTACCGCGGCAGTCTCCGAGTGCCACACGTCTTTTTTATTTATATGTTTTTATTGTGTAGAGAATAGTCCAAAATAGATCCCATTTAAATTCTATATATCTAAGACTAATAGTCTTATATATAAAAATGAATCCCTATTTCCTTTGGTCATAGCTAGTTTAGTAGTTTAGTTATAGACCGATTTTGCTAATTCTTTTTTTGTTGTAATCGTTAATGTCAGGAGAAGGTTAATAATAATTTGACAGGACAACGTGTGACGAGACAGCTAGTTTCTTTATAAAAATTAAAAAATATTGCCTCTTGACTTTTCGATTGGTCGAAATACTTTCGTCAGTTTTAATTTTTTTAGGGTTCCGTACCCAAAGGGTAAAAACGGGACCCTATTACTAAGACTTCGCTGTCTGTCTGTCTGTCTGTCCGTCCGTCTGACTGTCAAAGGGCTGTATCTCATGAACCGTGATAGCTAGACAGTTGAAATTTTCACAGATGATGTATTTCTGTTGCTGCTATAACAACAAATAATAAAAACAGAAAAAAAAATGTTTAAGTAGGGCTCCCATACAACAAACGTGTTTTTTTCTGCGTTGTTATTGATAATGGTACGGAACCCTTCGTGCGCGAGTCCGACTCGAACTTGGTCGGTTTTATTTACAATTTAATCATATAAGCTTATAATCCCATTAAGACATGACCTAGATTCCTTACTACTTGCATATTCAGTATCTAGCACTTGGTAAGCTTAACCAATGATTTAACAAGCTTACCGTTTTTATAGCATAAAGTTTTTTAGTACCTTTCGCGTGAAGTACTTTTCTACGATAAACGAGGTTATTAACATGTTTTTCTGAGGTAAATCAGGAGAAAAGTTTATATTGACTTTAGTGTCTGACGTGTTTGATGTACTGGCAGTCCGCTACATCTTCGCACGTGTGTACTAAAGCTTGTCTGTGAGAGATTGTTGATTAGTGATAAGACCGCATTGTACAGCATAGTTTTTTGTTTTGTATGCATATTATTTCTTAGTTCTGTTTATGGTGCAGTAAAGTTTTTTTGTTTTGTTCACTTTAATACAGAGGTGGTTTAAAAATAAAGAAAAATGGGATAAGTTGCCTGGAAATTGTGAAAATCTTAAAAAACTGAAAATGCTTTTTTATATTATTGAAATTTGCCTGGACAACGTTTGTGGGGCAGCTATTTTATTTTATTTTACTTTATTCGGAACAACAAACAGTTGATACATTAGAATCTTACAAAATAGAATATAAACTATGAAGAAATAAGTAAATGTGCAACCCACTACGTTATTCTCACGTTACTAAAGAAAAATTGAGGTTGTTGTGTATAAACTAACAATAAAGAAATAATCATGTAATTACCTTCAATTTACCCTCCCGACGCTAGTCCTAATAATATTATAGATGCGAAAGTTTGTGAGTTTGTATGTATGTTTGTTCCTCAATCAGGCTTAAACGACAAAACGGATTGAGTTGAAATTTGCTGTAGATGTAGATATAATGCCCGAATAAATAATAGATTTCTTTAAAATATGAAAAGTATCCCAAAAGCGATAAAAAACGCAAAAGGGATGATTTCTGTATAGATCGCGCTGGTTAGCAACAAATCTGACATCACAGACTAAAAAAATTCAATCTTTTCAATTCGATTATTAAAATTTGACAGGACAACGTCTGTCACGGGTCGGCTTTGAATCATGCCGATCTTTGAAGTATTTTTTGTCCATAAGTAGAGTATTTAAATCGCTTAGCCTTCCATGTGCACAAGCCTACTACGCATTTTGTTACAAATTCGCTTCCGCTAGTGTTATGGCCAATTTATCTTTGCCTTTGTCGGTTTTGCTTCCAAAAATCTGCTTTTCGTACCTTCCTACGTGACTTCGGTGATAGTTGATGTGGAAAATTTGTTTTTTCAAATATTCAGTAATATAGCGTTGTCAGATTCTTTTGTATAACGCGAAGAACCTTAAGCCGTATTTGCACTCGGGGATATGTCGCAGAGACATATCGCGCGACATGTCGCCCGTACAATTCGAGTCGGGTTACTTTTGAGGGATACTTAGAATAGCCTCTGTGCAGCGACCCATAGAAGTCGCCTGCAATCACAGGCGATAAATATAGCTCCAAGTTAAACAAAGCTTGTACTATGGGAATCAGATAACTATAAATAAAATATGTATAAATATTGGTGGACATTTTTACACAGTGCCATCTAGCCCCAAACTAATTAAATCTTATACTATGGAAACCAGATAACTGATAGAATCCTAATCCTAATATAATATTATTAATGTGAAAGTTTGTGAGTTTGTATGTATGTTTGTTTGTGCCTCAATCAGGCCTAAATGACAAACCGGATTTAGTTGAAATTTGCTGAAGATGTTAATATAATGTCCGAATAAAACATATACATCCCCAAAATAATAAAAAAAACTGGCGCTGGTGGCCAACAAATCGGACATTACAGGCTACAAACATTCAGTCTTTACTATTTAATTATTGAAATTTGACAGGACAACGTCTGTCACGGGTCGGCTAGTACTTTCATATTTGTTTTGTAAATACATACATATGATACTTTATAACGCCCAGACACAGAACAATCACCTATGATCATCACACAAAATGTTTATTCTAATTAGGTGATTATGATCACCACACAAAATGTTTATTCTAATTAAGGCCGATTTTTCAATCATCAGATAAGGGCCAACTGTTGAATAAATTTGACATATCGTATGGAAAATTGCAATTTTATTCCACGGTTAACACTTATCTGATGATTGAAAAATCGGCCCTTAGGTGATTATGTTAGGTGTGGTGAT
The DNA here is from genome assembly GCA_912999785.1 of Hydriomena furcata. Lineage (NCBI taxonomy): Eukaryota > Metazoa > Arthropoda > Insecta > Lepidoptera > Geometridae > Hydriomena > Hydriomena furcata. Next base: position 4,152,340 of record OU538842.1, on the reverse strand, counting down.
CCACACAAAATGTTTATTCTAATTAGGTGATTATGATCACCACACAAAATGTTTATTCTATGTGATAATTGAAACCAACAACCGACAGTGCAGAAAGTTGAGCTGTGAGACCAGTCAATTACTCTCAAGATGTAGAAATATACAATTTAGTACTCTTTCGAAGCATTCTATTAAAATCCTTGAAATAGAAAGAATTCAATTCCCACAAATAGAAAGGAACATTTTAAACAGCTCTCACAGAGCTGCTTCGTAATTCGCTGGCACTGAAGCAATCATTACAAGGTGTAAAACCAATTCCTTCCAAATGGCTCTGACGATCGACGTCTAACGTGCTACGAGCTAGACTTGGACGATTGAAGGACGAGACGAGGCATAATTAAGGCCCTGTATGACGACGATTGCTCTTTTTCGAAACGAAATTAAAAAAACTTCTGTACAAGCCACATCTCCTATTTTATAATGTATAGTACATGTGAATAAAGATGTACCCATCTTCAATCACTTCGATAAATAATCCTACCGACTGCTGCAATGACGACAAACACACGGGGCACCATGGGCGGCGCGTGATCCGCCTTTGCTTTTCGAATAAATTAATGATATAAATTATGTATAATTACTTATCAAAAACCTATTCTAGTAGAAATCTAGATCTAAATATTACCTATCTTTATCAATAAATCACAAGTTGATCTTAATAGTAGGTATCAAAGTATTTCGATCATAAATTCTAAAACGTACCTATCATTTTGAAATAATATCTTTATCGTGAAAAGTTTCTGCTATTATGTTTTCAGCTTAATACATCAATAATACATCATGTATAAATCTAGGTAGGAACCTCAAGTAATATATTTATAAAAATAGGATATGTGGCTAGTTCAGAAGTATTTCTTTTTTCGTTTCGAAAAAGAGCAATCGTCGACATACAGGGCCTTAACAATTTGTCACAAGTGCTACGCTGTGCGGATTAAGCGTTTATTGGAGCGTTGTAGAAATGAAATTAATTAAATTCAATGTAATTATTTGACGCAAACAAACAATGATAGAGAAGGGGTAGCATTGGATAGTATTTCTACATACCAACCGTTACCGTCGTGTGGTAATGTATTTGCGTTTGCTCTAAAGAACTACTAATTCTTAAAAAAAATAAGCTATTGGAACCACATAGGGGAATCATAAGCAAATACCATTTAAATCGAATCAATAACCTCCTCTTCTTTTAAAGTAGTTTAAAGAGACTTTCACAAACACTGCGTGAATTTGAAATATAGCAAACAAACATTTTTCTATCAAAATTTGCACGTATTTATGTATTTATTTTTTAGTGCTTAGCGTCCCGATAATAAATAGTCCCAGCTCGTAGAGCGTGCTACGAAATAGCGTAGCAGGTGCTACGGAATCGTCGAACGGTTCTATTCTTAACGGGAAGAAGTAATCGTACTTGCACAAAGCTTTTTAATGGTTTATTTTTAAAAGAGTCTGCAGACATTGTTAGAAACTAGTGCATTTTTATTTTCAATTCGTAGCAGTCGGAATAGGAAGCTTTTGCCGTAACGAGACCACTATTTAGTAGCTGTTATTGTTATTCTATATTAGCAGTTCATTATTTTGATTTAGTTTTTAGGGTTCCGTACCTAAAGGGTAAAAACGGAACCCTATTACTAAGACTTCGCTGTCCGTCTGTCTGTCACAGGGCTGTATCTCATGAACCGTGATAGCTAGACAGTTGAAATTTTCACAGATTATGTATTTCTGTTGCTGCTATAACAACCAATACCAATAAAAACAGAATAAAATAAATATTTAAGGGGGGCTCCCATACAACAAACGTGATTTTTTTGCCGTTTTTTACGTTCCGTTTGTACGAAACACTTCGTGCGCGAGTCCGGCTCGCACTTGGCCGGTTTTTTTTATTATTGTAACTTGATTGAAAAAGCCGCGTTAGCCGACTGGGAAGTGCCTCCACTTTCAATCTGAAGGTTGTGGGTTCAAGTTCCGACCGTGCATCTATGGATTTTTCGGTTCGAAATATGTATATGCAAATATAACAGTGAAGGAAAACAGCGACGGGATTGCAACCTGTCTCTTGTGGAATACTAACTATTACAAAATTTGTGCATGTGCCAAAAGGAATGTTTGGACGTGCCTCTGCCTAACCCCTTTAGACATCTTCAACGATCTGAGCGCCTGCAGATCTGAGAGGATGTCTACCATACTTGAGGATTGCAGTAGTGATCAAATTCAAAAATCATTTACTTCAATAAAATCATATGGATCACTTTGAAACGTCTTAGGAACTAGGTGAAGCTACGCCGATTCCACGCAACCAAGCCTAAAAGAATCAGGCAACAAACACGGCTTGGGGTCTACCTTTTTTTTTAATGATCCTTTCCTTAATGCTATGTAGAGCTCCAGCGTGTTGCCAATCGAACAAGGTGAAGGCTCAAACAAGAATAATAATTAAAAGTACCTATTTATTTTTATATTATATTCTGGTAGGTTACATTTAATATAAATATGTATATTTTTTGTGACACAAAACAAACAATTCTATTATATTATTCAATATAATTACATTGTTTTTTTCTTTCTACTATAGTTATTAATGAGCCCCAACGGCGAATCTCTAATTAACGTAAGCGAATATGTTAGCTTCCTTTTTCCGTCTATAATTAGTTAATATGCCTAACTGACAGAGCCTTTATGCGATCCTCCATCTTATCTATGGACCAAGTTATAAGCTAAAAGGATTGATAAGAGATCAACCAAACTTCGCCATAATGAAACTCATTGAACTCCTGATAATGATAGTGAAGTAGGACGACGATTGTAATCCCCAAGTACGGTGTACGGTAGACATACCCTCGTATTCAAGAACGACACTATGAGAACACGCACCCACAGTGGACGAAATCTTTTTTCATAAAAATCACTTTATGTGTTGTGCGACACTGCATAGTGTGACTAGAGGCACATTGTTGTGTGCCTCTAGCCAAAGTTGAGCTCTAAAGGCACACGGTAGCGTGCGCCATAGTGCCGCTCAACACATAAAGTGATGTTTATGAAAAAAGATTTCGTCCACTGTGGGTGCGTGTTCTCATAGTGTCGTTCTTGAATACGAGGGATACTCTCAGATCTCAGGGCGCTTGGATCCTTGAAGATGCAGAAACATCCATTGATGCACGGCCGGGATTCGAGTCCACGATTTCAGATTGAAAGTCGAGGTATCTCCCACTCGGCCGACACGTCTAAAATATCCTAATAATATTATAAATGCGAAAGTTTGTGAGTTTGTATGTATGTTTGTACCTCAATCAGGCCTAAACGATAAAACGGATTAAGTTGAAATTTGCTGTAGATGTAGATATAATGCCCGAATAAATAATGGACTACTTCAAAATATGAAAAACATCCCTAAAACGAAAAAAAACGCAAAAGGGATGATTTCTGTATAGATGACGTTGGTGTGCGACAAATCTGACATCACAGACTAAAAACATTCAATTTGACAGGACAACATCTGCCACGGGTCGGCTAGTAGATAATATAAAACCCCAAATAATCGTGGCTCAGTCACGCCCAACCGACCTAGCGGATTTAGATGGAACTTAAATTATAAAAAGCCTATGTTCTAGCTAGACCTAGATTTGTATTCACTGCGCAAGCGATGCCGCTGGCAAAAGGAGGTGTAAAATAACTGTTGTAACGTTTCTTTTTCTAAATTTTTTAGAAAAAAACGGCTTTTTAGTGTTCCGTACCCAAAGGGTAAAACAGGGACACCCTATTAATGAGACTTCGCTGTCCGTATATCCGTCTTTCTGTCTATCACAAGGCTATATCTCACCGTGATAGCTATACAGATGATGTATTTTTGTTGCCGTTATAACAACAATTACTAAAAATAGTATTAAATCAATATTTAAGTGGAACTCCTATACAACAAACGTGATTTTTTTTAGTTTTTTATAGAAAATAGTGCGGAACCCTTCATACGCGACTCCGACTCGCACTTGGCCAGTTTTTTACTAACTAGCCTTACCACGTGTGAGATAGTTCACGGCGAACAAACACTATTTTGTTTCAAAGTTTGAACTCTTATTTATTTTAACAACCGAGTTTTTGTTTTGTCCTGTTAAATCCAATCAACCATGCTATGGTTTCGTCACACGTTTTCTCAATAAACCTTCAAGTTAAATCAAACCGTTGTCCACTGTAATAAAGTTCAAAATCGAAGCGAGTTTTTGCTATTTTATGGTAATCTTTGTCGTCCTAATAGTGCAGTAATAAATTCATAGAATCTTCAATCGAAAATAGACTATGGGTCTTTAGGGATAAGAGTTGAAATGGATCGAATGATGCTCTTTGCAAATGAGAGTTGGTAACAAACCGTACGAAATGAGGAAACCGCTTTAAAAGAAAGTTCTTTTTATGCTTTGGTCAGGTCAATCCTTGGAAGTCACTCCTAAGCTATTAGATATATTAGATTTTAACAGAATCTAGTTTTATAGTAAATCGCGGTCATCAAACAGATAGACATAAAAAGTTTACAAATCAAAATTCCATGAGGTATTTTTTGCAAAAATATCAACTTCTAACATAATTAAAATCACAAATAAACTCACATCATGTTTATTTCGTAAACATTAATATTTTTTTTTAATAATTTATCATCCATTATACTGTTTTTCCATTCCCGCCAACTCACAACCTTTTTAAAATTCGAACTCTATTAACTAAAGAGTTTTTATTCTACCTCATACAAGGAGGTTGCACTATGGCGCCGACAATAACTACCAGGCTAATTATTTCAAACCGAAAGGAATAATTGTACCTACATTTCTTAATAAAACTCAAATTCAAATTCAAGTTCAAATATCATTTATTTCAATAAAATCACAAGGATCACTTGGAAACGTCTTAGGAACTAAGTGAAGCTACGCCGATTCCACGCGACCAAGCCTAGAAGAATCAGGCAACAAACACGGCTTTGGGGTCTACCTTTTTTTAATGATCCTTTCCTTAAAGCTATGTAGAGCTCCAGTGTGGTACCAGAACAAGGTGAAGGCTCAAACAAGAATAATAATTAAAAGTACTACTCAAGTTCGTAAACAATAAAAAAAATAACTAAAGAGTGAGGCTCTTTAGTTATTTTTTTAGCACAATTTCAAAAAGCAGCAAATAATATACTAGCTGACAATTATATAATAGATATTGTACCACACAAAGCCTCGAGCGAACCAAGTGCGGACAAGCGGCCATGTTTGCGCTGCTCTTCACTCGAAAGCTTCGATACACCTTTTATTTTCCACCAGCAGTCCGTCCCGGCGTCGCACGGGTGTACTGTACCGGGTACTGGTGTACCGGGGTGTAATGATTTTATGGCATTTTTATTAAAGTTTTAATAGGGATCCCTGATTTTGTCAAGTAATCAATATAGCCTATGTTTATCAGTCATAATGTAGAATTCTAATGGTAAAATATTTTTTTAAATCGGTCCAGTAATTTCGGAGCCTATTCAATGCAAACAAACAAACAATCAAACCTTTCCTCTTATAATATTAGTATAGATCGCATAGAGTGACGACTGCTATGACGACTGATGTCAATACTGATATCAGATTTTTTGCACACCAGCGCCATCTAAACCCAAATCATCCCTTTGGCGTATTTCAATATTTTGGGGATGTTTTTGGATTATAAATACCTCTATGTTTTATTCTGGCATTATATCTACATCAAATTTCATCTTAATCCGTTCTATCGTTTGGGCCTGATTGAGGCACAAACATACAAACTCACAAACTTTTGTATTTATAATATTACTAGCCCCTCGCCCTGGCTTCGCACGGGTGGTACTTGGATAAAAAGTAGCCTATGTGTTATTCTGATGTCTATGCTATACTGTAAAGTTTCATTTTAATCCGTTCAGTAGTTTTTGCGTGAAAGAGTAAAAAACACACATACACACACACACACTCACAAACTTTCGCATTTATAATATTAGTAGAAAGTAGGATAGGATGTAACCTATGCACTGCGTTTATAGTTGCGCGCAAACCATAGGGCACACAATTACCCAATAGTTACGAGAGTATACGAGTACCTACTCGTAGTTCTGACCCCTAACCCCGAACTAGGTTTCCCTGTTACTTGAGCATAAAGCTACTGCTACACTAGGAACAAGCAGCGACAGATTCTGCAGCATAAATAAAAATATTAATAATAATAAATAGGAACACGACTGTAATCCCGGGTACGGTAAACATTCTCTCAGATCTCCAGACGCTCTGATCCTTAAGGATGTCTAAAGAGGATAGTCTAAAGACACGTTCAAACATTACGTTTGGCACATGCCTACAGTTCATAGAAAATAATAAGCTTATGAGTTTCGCGCGCTCGATATCGCTAATACACCGCGAATAAGCGAACTAAAAATCTAAAAATCTTCATTTTATTCTAATGTAAGAACAAGCTACAAAGATATTTCACTCTTCTTGGCATTTTCGCAGCCCATTGAACTGGAAAAGTAAAAATCAAGGTTCCTACCGGAAAAAAGAATAAGAAAGAAAAAAAAAAAGTGCGAGTCGGATTCGCGCACGAAGGGTTCCTTACCATTATCTAAAAAATGCCAAAAAAAAACACGTTTTTTGTATAGGAGGCCTACTTAAATATTTATTTTAATCTGTTTTTAGTATTTGTTGTTATAGCGGCAACAGAAATACATAATCTGTGAAAATTTCAACTGTCTAGCTATCACAATTCATGAGATACAACCTTGTGACAGACAGACAGACGGATAGCGAAGTCTTAGTAGGTCCCGTTGTTACCCTTTGGGTACGGAACCCTAAAAACAGATAGAGGACAGCGTTTAATTAAACTTAGGAACAACTTTCAGTCCAATGAACTGTTTATTCCCGAAAAAAACAATGGGACGGCCTTGAAGCCCTACTTGGAAAACTAAATGTGACAGCGGACATTACTGGTGGCAATTCTGTTGTGTCCGCCTAAAGCTAAAACTTATTCCTTTTTCTAGCTTTCGCCCGCGGCTTTGCCCGCGTTTAACCTGGGTAAAAAGTAGCCTATGTGCTATTCTCATGTAAAAGCTATATTACTGTAAAGTTTCATCTAAATCCGTTTAATAGTTCATCCATTTTCACAAACTTTCGCATTTATAATATTACTAGCTGCTCGCCCCGGTTCCGCACGGGTGGTATTTGGATAAAAAGGTAGCCTATGTGATATTCTGATGTATAAGCTGTATTACTGTAAAGTTTCATTTTAATCCGTCAGTAGTTTTTGCGTGAAAGAGTAACAAACACACACAAACACTCACAAACTTTCGCATTTATAATATTAGTAGGATGGTTAAAGTCTAAATTAGCGTAACCTCAAAATAAAAGTTCTTAAATTTAGAATATTTTAGACATATTTTTATGTATATTTCAGAATTACAAAAAAAAGTCAAAATTTCATTTTAGTCAATACATTTTTACATGGTGATTAAATTTACGTAAAAAATCGTTAAATTTCCTAAAACTAGCCTACGTTTTAGAACTTTCATTCTGAGCGAATTTACAAAAAAATTTGCTTCAGTGTCATTATCCAGGGAGGACACAGCTTAATACGTTTGTATTGAAAAAGCTTGCCCAGGAATGTCTTAACGTAAAATGAATAAGCGTTTGCTTTTTACGAATTAAGGTGATAAGTGACATTTTTGACGTTTTGTATGTTTTGAGTCTACTCGGATAAGACGGAATAAGTGATAAAACTGCATTATCTTGAAAACCAACAAAAAAAAAATGTCTTTAATTTAGGTAGATTATCTAACGAATTATATAAAAAATAACTATTTAGCAATTCATAGTGTTGATTAAAAACGAAACTAGTGTTTTTGAAGAGCTAACTTTAGAAAATAAATCTATCGAGAAAAGTTTCACCAACCGTGTTTCTGTCTATAATTTATCTAGATTATATCCTTAAGTTATCTTTGTCATAAAAAACAAAACTGTATGTTTTGCGGTTATTGAGAAAAAACGATTCTGCATTCATCAAAAACATTTATTACTCGTCGTAAGCTTTAAGAGTGGACACAACAGAATCGCCACCATTGTTCGCTTAGGAATTCCACCAAAACTTTTTGTCCTAGCCCGAACCCAATGCAATCTTACAAAACCTTTCGGATTCAATTCGAAACCGATACCTGAACTCCTATTTAGTTTTACAACCGAGCTTTTGTTTCGTCCTGTTAAACCCAATCGACCATGCTATGGTTTAGTCATACGTTCTCAAAACACTATCACGTTAAATCAAACCTTTGTCCACTGCAATAAAGTTCAAAATCGAAGCGATATTTTTGCTGTTTGATGGTAATTTTTGTCGTCTTACAGTGCAGTAATAAACTCGTAGAATCTTCAATCGAAAATAGCCCGTTGGTTTTTAGGAGTAGGGGTTGAAATAGTTTGAAGGAAGTTTTAGTATGCTGATGCTCTTTGCAAATGATAGTCGGTAACGAACCGTAGGAAACCGCTTTAGAGAAAAGTCCGTAGATTATGACTAAAAAGGTTTACATGTGTGTCTTTTACATTAACCGCGTATGTCTTTCAATACGGAAATCATGGGTTTGAATCCCAGCCGTTTAACAATGGATTTTTCATAACTATAGATTTAACACGGGTGTTTATCACGTAATTACCTTTAATTTAGGGAAAATAAATAGGGAAATAAATTAAAGGTAATTACGTGATAAAAACCCGTGTTAAAATCTATAGTGAAGCCTACTAATCACGCTAGTTTGAAAAATGGATTTATCTATTAGAAAAAAATGTTTATAAAAACTAGCGGTTCTGACAGACGTTGTCCTGTCAAATGTCAATAATCCCACAGAAAAGCACTTTGATGAAAGTAAAATGAAATGATGATATAAAATACATGTATTTGATATTTATATTTATTTTTGATTTTTTTAAATGACCAAAACCGGGTGGACACCACAACCGGGTCTTTGACCCTATGTTGACACCTGCTATACTGACCCTACTTGAAACCTTAATAAATGGAACATCTCAAGATATTTCTTCACGTATTTACGAGGCTTCCGTAAATACGACCACGTCTCTGAGTTTCGCATTAAACTTTTTTTATTATTATTTTTTATTAGCGAACTTTACACACAGCCACAGCGCCATCTACCCCCTAAATAAGCAAAACTTGTACTATAGGAACCAGATAACTGATAGAATACATAATATACATTTTTTTTGTAAATACTTATATACATATTAACACCCAGACACAGAACAAACATCTATGTTCATCACACAAATGTTACACAACATACAGCGCAGAAGGCAGAGTTACTACCAACTGAGCTGTGAGGTCAAACTAAAGTAGTTGACCATTTTCCTTTGCAGGGATACTCAGATTCTCTTTGAAACGGTGTTTTATTATCTCATCACTATCTTTAGAAGCTTTGAGTAACTTTATCTTTCTGATCCTTGCAACCTAAAACTGCTGCTCTTCGGTTTAAAGACTTTATCTCATAAGAACCTAATACGGAAAAAGTGATAAAACTGCATTTTTTGCATTAACGGGAACGGGAAAGCGATACGAAGTTCGCCGGGTTAGCTTGTAATATTATAAACTAGCGACCCGCCCCGGTTTCGCACGGGTAGCATGTTATTATACATATAAACCTTCCTCCTGAATCACTCTATCTATTAAAAAAAACCGCATCAAAATCCGTTGCGTAGTTTTAAAGATATAAGCAAACATACATACAGACATACAGACGCGGGAAGCGGAAAGCGACTTTGCTTTATACTATGTAGTGATGCGAAAGTTTGTGAGTTTGTTTGTATGTTTGTGCCTCAATCAAGCTAAAGCATACGGCATACTTTTTTTACAATGATACTGTTGATAAGATTTTTGAAGCATTAGCGTTTCCTGATGGTTACAACTTACCTTATGTTTGTTTGTAGAGTGTAACACAAATAAGAGTAAATCCAACTCCTCGATATAAAGATTGAAAGCTTAACAAACATTTACAGAAGAATCAAGAACCATTTAGGACACAGTAAAGCAAACACAGTAACCCTCGTATTCAAGAACGAGACTATGAGAACACACACCCACAGTGGACGAAATCTTTTTTCATAAAAACCGGCCAAGTGCGAGTCAGACTCGCGCTCGAAGGGTTCCGTACCGTTAACTATAAAAACGCAAAAAAAAAAAACACTTTTGTTGTATGAGAGCCTCCCTTAAATATTTATTTTATTCTGTTTTTAGTATTTGTTGTTGTAGCGTCAACAAAAACACATAATCTGTGAAAATTTCAACTGTCTAGCTATCACGGTTCATAAGATACAGCCCTGTGACAGACAGACGGACAGCGAAGTCTTAGTAATAGGGTCCCGTTATTACCCTTTGGGTACGGAACCCTAAAAATCACTTTATGTGTTGTATGACACTGCATAGTGTGACTAGAGGCACATTGTCGTGTGCCTCTAGCCAAAGTTAAGCTCTGTGCTTATTCACGTTGGCTCGCGGGCGCGGTGGCGGGCGCGGTCACGAAATATCAAACGTATGACGTGATTTCCAAGTGTTCACGTTCAAAACGCACGTGCGGTCTAAGTAGCGAGCTAACTAGTCATACGTTTGATATTTCGTGACCGCGCCCGCCACCGCGCCCGCGAGTCAACGTGTATAAGCACTAAAGGCACTATGGCGGCACTATGGCGCACGCTACCGCGTGCGCCATAGTGCCGCTCAACACATAAAGTGATGTTTATGAAAAAAGATTTCGTCCACTGTGGGTGCGTGTTCTCATAGTGTCGTTCTTGAATACGAGGGTAAGTGCACTGCTGGTTTCAGTTTAATTGGCTCTGTGTTTGCGTATACTGTGTTTGCTTGGGACGAGGGTTTTTGTAGGCTCCGATTAAGGCTTCAACTGGGAAGGGACTTTAGCTATCTAGTTTTTTTTTGTGTTTTAAACTGAGTTGAAGCAGTTCTTAAAATGTAAGCAAAATGTATGGTAAATAAGTAAATATTGGTGAACTTTACACATAGCGCCATCTTGCCCCAAACTAAGCAAAGCTTGTATTATGGGAGCCAGATAACTGTTACAATACTTAAATACTTTCTTTGTAAGTACATACATCTCTTAGACACAGAACAATCACTGCTCGTCACACAAATGTTTATCCTGAGTGAGAATCAAACCCACAGGCTACAGCGCAAAGGCAGAGTTACTACCAACTGAGCTGTGAGGCCAGTCAAATGCTAAAAAAAATTTGGTGGATTTGCAACTGACTCATGAACGTTGTGGGTACGAATCCCAGTCGTCCACCAATGGATTTTTGCTTACAACGGTGAAGGAAAACATCGTGAGGAAACCAGTTAGTATTCTTATAAGTCGATGGGCTTCCAACTTTTTTGTTTGGACGTGCCTCTCGCTACTCTCTTTAGACATCAAAGACCTAAGCGCCAGGAGATCCGAAATTATGAAATTACAGTCGTGATACTATTTCATTTTTTATTTTTCCTTTTTTTGAGCAATGTTTCTAGAAAAATAACTAATATTCAACCATATTTCGCAGTTCAACTTCGTCGGCAAGCTACTGGGCCCCAAAGGCAATTCACTGAAGAGGCTTCAGGAGGACACGATGTGCAAGATGGCCGTCCTGGGTCGAGGGTCCATGAAGGATCGACAGAAGGTAAACAATCTGACTTATCTACTCTCTTAAAAAACGGCAACAGTAATAAAGCGGCCGCACGTGTGATTTTTAAATAAAATACCTACTACGTTTTCTCATCAGAATATAAAATCGGCCAAGTGCGAGTCGGAATCGCGCACGAAGGTTTCCGTACCATAACCCAATAAAAAACGGCTTAAAAAATCAAGTTGGTTGTATGGGAGCCCCACTTAAATAATTGTTTTATTATGTTTTAAGTATTTTTTGTTATAGCGGCAATGGAAATACATCATCTGTAAAAATTTTAACTGTCTAGCTATCACGGTTCATGAAATACGGGCTGTATTTCATGAACCATGATCGTTATGTGACAGACAGATGGACAGACGGACGGCGAAGTCTTAGTAATAGGGTCCCGTTTTTACCCTTTGGGTACGAAATCCTAAAGACAGAACCCTGATAAGATCACTCGTGTGTCTCTTTTAACCCTCCCACATCTTGTCTCCGAAACAACTGGACCTAAAAGTAAAAAAAATACAGAAAAAATGTTATTTACCTGTTTTCTCTTCTATCACAGGATAACTTATAAGAAGTTTGTACGGAACCCTTGATACACAAGTCTAAGTCACACTTGTCCGGTTTTTTTAGTATACTCATAATATGCCCAAAATTGCGTATTGCATGTTCTTATAAATATTCATCTCCTGCTTTGCACTCCAAAAGTATTTTTTTTTATTGGTGAACATTACACATAATGCCGTCTAACCCCAAATTTAGCAACGCTTGTACTATGGGAGCTAGCTAACAGATATAATACTAATATACTTTTTTTTGTAAATACATATTAGCACCTAGACACTTAACAAACACACAATAAACAAAGTTCATCACACAAATGTTTGTCGTTGGTGCAAATCGAATCTATAACCCATAGCGCAGAAGGCAGAGTTACTACCAACTGAGCTGTGAGGTCAGTCAAATTCCGGGGGTCATTTCATTCCCGGGGGTCACTTTATTCCCCGGAGTCATTCGGGAACATTAAAGCGAGGTGGCGGTCAAAGACCGTGCAACAGCGAATTAGTACCTCGCCTTTGTGTGCGTACTAATCTAGGATTAGCCTTTGTGCATAATCACGCGAGACTAGTTTTAGTTTTGCAAAGCCACAAACAATTTTATGTTGCTAGGGGTATGCTTGAGACTTTGTTCGTACTATTTGCAATAACACACATAATATACTTTCTTTAACAGTAAAAATAAATAGGATCACGACTGTAATCCCCAAGTACGGTAGACATCCTCTCAGATCTCCAGACGCTTAGATCCTTCGAAGATGTCTAGTGGGGGTAGTCAGAGGCACGTCCAAACATTATATTTGGCACATGCCCACATTTTGCAGTAGTTAGCATTCCATACGTGACAGGTTGCAAGCCCATCACCGCTTATAAGAACACTAAATGGTTTCCTCACGATGTTTTCCTTCACCGTTGTAAGACCATTTTTTGATGCGCATATAAATTTTCGAACAGTTAAATCCATTGATGCACGCCGGGATTCAAACTCACGACCTTCAGATTGAAAGTCGAGGTAGGTACATCCCACTCGGCCAACATGGCTATAACTTTAGCAGTGCACGGAAAAAACTCAATAATTAATAAATCTAATAGCTTTAAACGAGCATAAAACCTAATCTGAATCTTGGAAACAGCTTCAAAAAATTTCATGAAATATTTGTTTCGGAGGCGATAAATCGATCTAGCTAGATTTCATTTTTAGAATACGTCGTTTTATGGCTGTTTTCAGGCAACGTAACTTAAACCAGAACAGAACATTAGGCGGTCTTAAAGCTATAAAGCGACCTCTACCAGTACTGTCTAAATCAATTACGGTAAACAGGCGTAATTATGCATGAAGTTAAAAGCCTGAATATAATATGTGCAAACAACCGAACAAGTGTAAGTTTTAGATTAGTAAATGAATACGTTATTAAGTTATTATAATACTAATTAGCTGTGTTAGTATGAAGGGTTTGCTTTAAGAGAGATTTATTATGATAGGGTGAGAGCGATGGTTGTAGGCATTTTAACAACATTTTAATTTTCAAATAATCGGTTTATATTGAAAAAAATATAAAAACGACGAATTTTAAACAACATAGAATAGAGTATTTATTTTTCTCTTTGGTTAAGCAAAGGTTTTGTAACAGGCGATATATATTTATTTATTATCCTTATTTAAATAGACAAAACGGGAAATATTTAGTTGTGATCAATAGAGGTATAACGCATCACAATTGTCACTAATCAAAACGGACCATAGACAAAAAATTGTATTAACTATTATAGATTTTAAACAAGTTTATTTGTATTAGTTATTGACTGCCAAAATTGAAACTGACCAAAAACAGGGTAGGCACCACAACCGGGTCCTTGACCCTAGTCTGTTTAATTCAAGTTTAATAAACATCTAGGTGCTTAACTGGCTGTAAACTGTGCCTGCGTTTGTTAAGCTTAAGACGATAATCGGATAGATATACCGCAAATCTATCTGAGCTTGATATTTAGATAAATAAGTTTAAAATTAAAATAAAACCACTTGTACATTATCAAAGCCGTGTTGGCCGAATCTGAAGGAAGGTTCAAATCCCGGCGTGCATCAATGGATTTTCGGTTTGGAAAATATATATGCGCATCAAAAAACACGTGAAGGAAAACATAGTGAGGAACCAGTTACTGTTCTTATCAGCGGCGATGGGCTTGCAGCCTGTCACGTATGGAATGCTAACTACTGCAAAATGTGGGCATGTGCCAAATATAATGTTTGAACGTATCTCTGACTACCCCCACTAGACATTTTCAAAGGATCTAAGCGTCTGAAGATCTGATAGGATTTTTGTTTTATTTATTTAATGTTTTTGCAGGAAGAAGAACTACGTGTCTCCGGGGATCCCAAGTTCGCACATCTGTCTGATGAGTTGCACGTGGAGATTAGTGCATTCGCGACTCCGGCCGAGGCCCACGCAAGGATTGCTTATGCACTAGCCGAACTGAGGAGGTTTTTAGTACCTGTAAGTATTATCAAATTCTAATTCTAATTCTAATCACGTGCTCAAAACGGTGAAGAAAAAAAACCTTGAGGAAATTAGTATTCTTGAAAGCGGCGATGGGCTTGCAACCTGTCACGTATGAAATACTCACTACTGCAAAATGTGGGCGCCAAATATAATGTTTGAACGTGCCTCTGACTAACCTTTTGAAAAATCTTAAAAAAATTGACTTTCTTATTGCACACACACCAAAGGGAACACACACCCTCCAAATTTTCAAGTTACTAGGACCAGTGGTTTGTGTTGTGCGTTGATAGTCGGTCAGTCAGTAACGCAAAAGTTTTATATATTTAGAAGAAGAAGGTAGCTGAAGGTTTACACTTATCAATTATAATATAAATTACGCGTCACGTTGTTTGTCCGCGATGGACTCCTAAACTACTTAACCGATTTTAATCAGACTTTGCACACCGTGTGCAGTTAGATCCAACTTGAAAGTTAGGATAGCTTAGCATCTCAATTTATAGTCGCAATATTATTTTATTGCAAACTGTTGACACAGCAACGCGTGGACGGGTCTGCTAGTAATAATAATTTATTATATGAATATTAGGATTTGACCCCACTCATACTAACTAACAAGGCAAATTAAATAAAAGCTTGTAAAAAGGGTTATGGCACTCAACAAAGTTGTGATAATATTATCTTACCATGTTTTTTGAGCTCTATAATAACGCATGCACATGCACATAAAATATTGAATACGAGTGCATCCATTAAATATACCAGTGAGTGTACACTTACGTGAGTATATGGTACTCGTGTAACATTGCATACGGGCTAGTTTCACGGATTTTATTGCTGTATACTTTATTTTTTACTTTTAGTGTAATTCCAGATGAACGCGAGAATCGAGTGAAATAATCCTACTAATATTATAAATGCGAAAGTTTGTGAGTGAGTGAGAGTGTGTGTGTGTGTGTGTGTGTGTGTTTGTTACTCTTTCACGCAAAAACTACTTGAACGGATTAAAATGAAGCTAGCTTATACATCAGAATAAAACATAGGCTACTTTTTAATTTGTACCACCCGTACGCAGCCGGTGCGAGCAGCTAGTATCAAATATTTTTACTGCAAAAGATTTTTTTTTTTTTTTTTTTTAAATAACTATCTAAAGCTACATTATCAGCGAGATCTTCTAGAGTCATAGACTATCTCCACGAAAATTTAAATAATGTAATCTAAGGTATCAAAAATTGGCCTACAATATTCATTAGTATACTCATGCGAAACCGGGGCGGGCAACTAGTTTATAATAAAAGAAAGCTTGTACTTGTAATGTCTAATGCCGGGGTCCCACGGCCTGCGTTTTCACGCGCAAGACCGCGCCAAGGCGGACGGACGCGCCGTGGGAACGATGCATCCGTGGTGGCCCGTGCTCGGAACGCTCTGTACGCGTCGCGCCGGACGCACACAGGCGGAGCGGCTGTGTGCGTCCGGTGCGCACACCCCGGCTTTAAGAGGCCGTCTAAACATAACGTTTAGCACATGCCTTTAGCTTTAGCATACCACACGTGACAGGTGGATTACATAAGATGTTTGAGACTTACAAAGTGTAGGTTGATGGCTCACAATCGATTTCTCATAAGCATCATGAAAACCTCGTAAAACCACATACAGCTTCCACCTGACGGTACTAAACCATAAAGTAGGTTTTGCATTATTACAAAATGAGAGTTTCAATGCTTTTCCAAGCCTTGATTTTACATTAAGCCATGCAGTGAAAGCCTAGCAGAGCAAATAAATTCTTTCTACTTTTTCTGCTGTGGATAAAAATATGTAAGTACTAGCTGCTCGCCCCTGCTTCGCACGGGTACAAAGTAGGTTGTGTTTTTCTGATGTGTAAGCTATATTACTGTAAAGAGGGGTTAGCATGAACCACTATCGTATCGACAACGTATCGTCCAAATGCCAAAACTGACACTTTTACTATACAAAAAGTGCCTGTTTTGACATTTAGACGATAGGTTGTCGATACGATAGTGGTTCGTGCTCAGGCCACAGTTCATTTTAATCCGTTCAGTAGTTTTTGCATGAAAGAATAACAAACACACACACACGCACTCACAAACTTTCGCATTTATAATACTAGCCGGAACGAGGCAAACGTTGTTCTGTCAAATTTTAATAATCATATTATGCAAAAAAAAACAGGCAACTTCTTATTTTTTCCCTACAAACCTTGTACTGATAAAATAAATTACGAATTTTGGTAGAGTGCGTATCATTCATTAGTCAAAACTGCGTTGTTATGACGATTAAATGTTTTTAGTCTGTGATGTCAAATTTGTTGCACACCAACGCCATCTATACCAAATTGATCCTTTTGCGTTTTTTATCATTTAGGGGTTGTTTATCGGATTATAAGTTCCCCATTTATTTATTCTGATTTTTTATCTACATACTTACAAATTTTATCTTAAGCCGTTTTGTCCTTTATTTTTGATTAGGGAACAAACATAGCAACCTTATCACAAACTTTCGCATTTATAATATTACAAGCTGACCCCGCGAACTTCGTATCGCTTTAGAATTAACAAATGTTGTCTTCCGTTCCCGTTCCCGTTCCCGTTACAATTCCCGTTCAATAGTTTTTGCAGCGCACACGAAGAAAGCAAAAGTTTTGGCAATTTTTGACACCTTGCTTCAAACTATCGTTATTCTTATAAAGAATTTATTACTTTTTTAAAATAAAAAATAGCCTATGTTACTCAGGGATAATGTAGCTTGGTAATGGTGAAAGAATTGTTGAAATCGGTTCAGTAGTTTTTGAGTTTATCCATTACAAACATACAAAAAAACAAAAAAACAAAAAATCAAAACTTTTCTCTTTATAATATTAGTATTAGTACGATTATAGAGTCAGCAGGTTTATTTCGTAAAAATCTATCTGATGCTGATTTCAATCTGAGCTTTCGAATTTAGGGAATACCAATTATAGAATTAAAACTATCGTCGATCTGCCGTTGATCGCGGTCGCGGGCGATACTGATGATAAAGAGCATTTGTACTATCTCGAAATGTCAGCAATACAAGAAAAAACGTAGTAATTAGCCGTATTTCTATTTAAAATACCAATATCATACTATTAAAGAATCTTAAGAGGCTCCCAGTCGCTAATTGCTCTTTTTCGAAACGAAAAAAGAAATACTTCTGAACAAGCCACATCTCCTATTTTTATAAGTATATTACTTCAGGTTCCTACCTAGATTTCTATTAAGCTGAAAACATAATAGCAGAAACTTTTCACGATAAAAATATTATTTCAAAATGATACGTTTTAGAATTTATAATCGAAATATTTTATATACCTACTATTAAAATCAACTTGTGATTTATTGTTAAAGATAGGTAATATGTAGATCTAGATTTCTATTAGGATAGATTTTTGATAAGTAATTATACATAATTTATATCATTAATTTATTCGAAAAGCTAAGGCGGACCACGCGCGGACGTGTGTTTGTCATCATTGCAGCGGTCGGTAGGATTATTTATCGAAGTGATTAAAGATGGGTACATCTTTATTCACATATACTATACATTATAAAATAGGAGATGTGGCTTGTTCACAAGTATTTATTTTTTCGTTTCGAACAAAAACAATCGTCGACTGGGAGCGCCTTAAAATGAGAAGAGAAGAAAATAATGAATGATTTCATAATAGAAAAAAAAATAGGATCACGACTGTAATCCCCAAGTACGGTAGACATCCTCTCAGATCTCCAGACGCTTAGATCCTTTGAAGATGTCTAGTGGGGGTAGTCAGAGGCACGTCCAAACATTATTTTGGCACATGCCCACATTTTATCAGTAGTTAGCATTCCATACGTGACAGGTTGCAAGCCCATCGCCGCTTATAAAAATACTAACTGGTTTTCTCACGATGTTTTCCTTCATCGTTTTGAGCGTTTTTGATGCGTATATAAATTTTTCGAACCGATAAATCCGAGGTACCTCCCATGGTTTTTTACAAAATATATTTGGGAATTTAAAACAATATAAAAACTATCTAGGTTGTGTGAGTGTGCGTGTTTGTTAAGTGTACTTACAAACTTCGGTAGATGTCATCGTTTTTCACGTATTTTCTGTACCTTTTTAGGGTTCCGTACCGAAAGGGAAAAACGGGACATTATTACTAAGACTTCGCTGTCCGTCTGTCCGTCTGTCTGTCACAGGGCTGTATCTCATGAACCGTGATAGCTATAAGAACAAATATTAAAAAATGAATAAAATAAATATATTAAGTTGTCTCATACAATAAACGTGTTTTTTGTCTTTTTTTTATAGATCCATTATCTATAAAAAATGGCAAAAAATAGATAATAATGGTACGGAACCCTTCGTGCGCGAGTCTTACTCGCACTTGGCCGGTTTTTTTGTTTTATCTTCAAACAAATAAAGAATTAATCAAGCAATTGTTTTTGTATTTGTACACGTGCAATCAATCTATACGAGTGAATAACGTTGGGTTTTTTCGTGATTGGTTTTTAAACGAGATTAATTTGATTAAAGTCCAGAGGAAATAAACAAATATCACCCAACAGCAACTCATAAAGTGCCAACCCTATACTAGGATTAATATATTTTTTTAAACTTTGAATGTTAAACTATTATTAGGCCAAACAAAAATCCCTTACCTATAAAAAAATGTAGAGTTTTCTAGTTAAATACTTTTTAGACTTTTATAATCAACAAAATACCCTTTATTTATTCTAAAATTATTACTTTAAAATAAACACTCTAGTATTAAGCATATAATTTCATACTTTAATATTATAAACTAGCCGAACCGTGACAGACTTTGTCCTGCCCAAATTTCAATAGTCGCATAGAAAAAAATTACTTTTAGGGAACTACAATAAATGTTTTCCCTATAAACCTTGTCCTGATAAAATAAATAACGAATTTTGGTAGAATTCTTATTATTCAGTAGTCAAAACGAATGTCAGATTTTTTTGATAAAATAAATTTTATTACGAATTTTGGTAGAATGCGGTAATCATTGGGTAGACAAATTGATTTCATTTTTTTTGACAAAATGAATTTCTAATACCGACCTAGGTAGGATTCAACCTTTTTGGTAGAATGCGTTGCTATGACAACTCAATGTTAACGGTTAAAGATGTCTAATTTTTTGCACATCAACGCCATCTATACCAAAATCATCCTTTTTGCGTTTTCATATCATTTAGGGGTTGTTTTACGGATTATAAGTTCCCCCTTTATTTATTCTGATTTTGTATCTACATACAGCAAATTTCATCTTAACCCGTTTTGTCGTTTATTTTTGATTAGGGAACAAACATAGCAGCAATCACACACTTTCACACAAACACAACTTTCGCATTTATAATATTACTAGCCGACCCGTGACAGACGTTGTCCTGACAAATTTCAATAATCGAACATAAAAGACTGAATGTTTTTAGTCTGTGATGTCAGATTTGTTGCATACCAGCGCCATCTATACAGAAATCATCCCTTTTGCGTTTTTTTATAGTTTTTGGGATGTTTTCATATTTTAAAGTAGTCTATTATTTATTCGGGCATTATATCTACATCTACAGCAAGTTTTAACTTAATCCGTTTTGTCTTTTAGGCCTGATTGAGGAACAAACATACATACAAACTCACAAATTTTCGCATTTATAATATTATTAGGATAAACACTCAAGTGTTAAGAGGAGTAATGAATGTTTTTGAAGAATGCAGAATCGTTTTTTCTCAATAACAGCAATACATACAGTTTTGTTTTTTACGACAAAGATAATCTAGATAAATTACAGACAGAAACACGATTGGTAAAACTTTTCTCGATAGATTTATTTTCCAAAGTTGGCTCTTCAAAAACCGCAGTTTCGTTTTTAATCAAAACTATGAATAGCTAAATAGTTCATTTTTATATAATTCGTTAGATAATCACACTAGCTAAATAAATTACAGACGGTTTCTTTTTAAATTTGATGGTTTTCAAGATATTGCAGTTTTAGCACTTTTTCCGTCTTATCCTGGTAAATTCAGCCCATACAAAAAGTCAAAAATTTCAGGTATCGCCTTATGTATATAATTTCTAAGCATTCAAATACTAAGTATTAAATTTCATAAAATATGTAAATAATGTACCTACCTTGTTTTGTTCGTATAATCTTTTGGAGAATAAAGATGAAATTTTTCATAAAATCTTGCCCATCTGCGGCTGTCAGGTGTACTCGTAAAACAGAACAAGCCCTAACTCGATACGATCCATTTAATGCCTTGGTTTATGAGCCAATCTGTCGTAAATGTAAGTTTGAATTATATTTGTGGTACTAGACGGCTTTTGAGTTATGGTTCCTCCACGATATCTATTCAGTTAGGGTTGCCAAAAACCACCTGTCACTAAAAAGCCCAAACTAAGATAAGTATTTTTAAATATTTAAATGAATCCCTATTTCCCTTAGTTACGGCATCACGCATGAACGGCTGGACCGATTCTGTTAAATTTATTTTCGTTGTGTTTAATTTTGTTAGGAAAAGGTTCATAAGAAAGAAAAAACAGGCCAAGTGCGAGTCGGACTCGCGCACGTATGTTTCCGTACCATCTATATATATAAAAGAAAGTGGTGCTAGTTAAACTATTTATAACTCAAGAACGGCTGAACCGATTTGGCTAAAAATTGGGTAGCTTAGAACCAGGAGACGGACTTATGATACTTTTTATAACGGGAACTGGAACGGGAACGGGAACTTAAGACAACATTTGTTCATTCTAAAGCGATACGAAATTCGCCGGGTTAGCTAGTGTGATATAAACATATCCACCTTTAGTCAACGTGTAAATTAGTGGTGACAATATGCCACTTGAATGAGAGACATCACTACATAGTATAAAGCAAAGTCGCTTTCCGCTTCCCGCGTCTGTATGTAATAGGTATGTATGTATGTATGTATGTTTGCTTATATCTTTAAAACTACACAACGGATTTTGATGCGGTTTTTTTTAATAAATAGAGTGATTCAAGAGGAAGGTTTATATGTATAATACATGCATAATATAGTAGAGAAACACTGATAATTTTAGAGGTTTCTAATGTGATGTCGTAAATAAACACATTTTTTTGCGCTTACATTGCAAATGCTGGCTGAACCCCACGAGATATATCAAAATAATGTACTACAGTATTGTACACCTTAAAAACGTCTACAAAAAAGTCAACGATGGTATTAGAAATGTCTTACGCACAGCGAAGCGGGCACGGGTCAGCTAGTGCCAAATAAAATAGAAAATTACGATTGAAAGTTGAAGTGCCTCCCACTCGGCCATATTACAATATTTATCAGACAACCCTAGCTCTATCGTTGTTTTCCTTGGCACGTCTTTGAAATACATTTGAAATAGTTTATAGTGACTAGAAACGCATTTCAGTATCGTAAATGGTAAAGACTTTCAGTACGTCTACGTATCTAACATTCTTCTCGTCACATGAGATTCTCCCCGCAAAACATGAATATTTAAACATCTAATAACTAAGAATTTACACTATGCCTGAACTAGGAAGAACTGTATTTCTTGCAAAAAGAACATAATAAATGGTAGTTATTTCAGACGTCTGAATGGAGAGCAACTGTTTTTCCTACATATCAAATCTAAAATCATTTATTTCAATAAAATCACAAGGATCACTTTGAAACGTCTTAGGAACTAGGTGAAGCTACGCCGATTCCACGCGACCAAGCCTAGAAGAATCAGGCAACAAACACGGCTTGGGGTCTACCTTTTTTTTCAATGATCCTTTCCTTAATGCTATGTAGAGAACCAGTGTGGTGCCGTAAGAACAAGGTGAAGGCGTTCATCTACAATTTGCTACTCCTTTGGCTTTGTTAGACTTGAATCCAAGACTAGAGCTTTCCGACCATACACAAACGAGTTCATTTACCAGAAAAATGCTTGATAAAAAATATTAAAGATGGATCTTCAAATAACAAAAATATGTCGTAAGCATTCCACGTTCCTGCCATTTCATGTTTTTTGTTTAGAGCGTGCCCCTAAATAAATATTTGATCTTGCTTTTCTCATCCCTACTGTTTTCCTTGGGCTGTCTGCTTGCCGTATGCAATCTCTCTTATTCACAGTACGTACCTCGACAAAGCTTGGCATACTGACTACATTAGTGGTTGAGTAAGTACATCAGTTGAGCGCACCCTGTGAATTTGAGGGTTGTCAGCTAAACCCGCGCGACTTAATTAGCTTCCCAATCCTAAAAATATTATTAATTACGTTTAAAAACTAAAAACTACACCGACTTTATGTTTACAAATAAAAATTGTGGTGCTTTAAAATACATAATGAAAAACCCATGTTATCTGTGCCTTATAGGTGGTTCAAATTCGTGACGTCAGTCAACTCGAGGTGTTCATGATTTATATTTCGAACGTATCTCTCGATGGGACGACCTCGGAAGTACGTATATGCTTTCAAAAAACAATAATTTTGTAAATCCGTCGGAGTAATCGGGTACACACAAAATAACACAAAAAAATAAAAATAAATAACAAATGTCTTGAGAACCTCCTCCTTTTTTTGGAAGTCGGTTAAAAATGCGATGGATATTTATTACTAGAAAAAATTAGGGATCCCTACTAAAACTTCAATATTGTAACCCAAAGTGTAAAAAGTTGCCGTAAAATCTTGTATTACTAAGTATAATAAGTATGTATTTACAAAAAAAAAAGTATATAAGTATTCTATCAGTTATCTGGTTCCCATAGTACAAGCTTTGCTTAGTTTGGGGCTAGATGGCGCTGTGTGAAATGTCCACCAACATTTATTATTTTATTTATTTATAATCATTATACATCAGTGCGACGCTGGGTCCGACTACTAGTATTAGAAATAGGCGAACTGCATCATAGTTACGTTTTCTTATATATTTGATTTGTAGATAACCTAGAAAAATAAAATATACCTCTGAACACACTCTTGGGACTCTAACCATGTTTATTCCGTCATCGGAATGTGGTCCACCAGTATTTCATAGACCACAATATTTACTGAACGTCTAGCCTTCGCCTAAAGGTGTGTCCAGACATAGCGCGGCAATCGAGCAGCCGCGAACTACCCGCCGCGCGCAAACGGTGTTATTGTTCGGTTGCCAGGGATTGTATGACGGTATTTTATCAAGAATAAAAACAGTACTGCTGCGCAAACAGTCTAAACTAGTCACGCTGAAAACTTGTGTTGTGCGAATGCCGCTCTATGTCTGGTCACACCTTTAGTAAGTTCGTATAAGCTAGTGGTCAACTTGGATGACGAAGTTTTGGGTCGCCCAAAAGCCTCTGCCATGGCCGAATGACTTTTTAAAGCTGGTAAAATATTAATGTACCTTCCAAAGCACGGAAGCGTTCAGCTGTTAATACCATTAGCGGTCACCCATCTATAAGTGATGTAAGGTTAGATATTTCGACAGTACGAGTATACAAAACATTTAATCAACTTACATTTTACCTCACAGCTCAGTTGGTAGTAACTCTGCCTTCTGCGCTGTAGGTTGTGTGTTCGATCCACACCCAGAGCAAACATTAGTGTGATGGACATAGATGTTTGTTCTGTGTCTGGGTGTTAATATGTATTTACAAAAAAAAAGAATATAAGTATTATATCAGTTATCTGCTTCCCATAGCTTTGCTTAGTTTGGGGCTAGATAGCGCTATGTGTAAAATCCACCAATATGTTTATTTTTATATTTATTTAATGTCTATAATGGTCGTTCCTTCAAAATATAGTCAGAAACTATATGATTTTTGTACTGATATATCGCTGATCGTTTCCAAGAGTGGACCCCTGAGCACGAATCACTATTACCACAGATCTCCATGTGCTCCAATCTTTGGATGACTAAAGGGGTAGTGAGAGGCTCGTCCAAGATATCGCACATGCCCAAACTTATACTTACCCTCGTATTCAAGAACGACACTATGAGAACACGCACCCATAGTGGACGAAATCTTTCTTCATAAACATCACTTTATGTGTTGAGCGGCACTATGGCGCACGCTACCGTGTGCCTTTAGAGCTCAACTTTGGCTAGAGGCACACGACAATGTTCTCTAGTAACACTATGCAGTGTCGCACAACACATAAAGTGATGTTTATGAAAAAAGATTTCGTCCACTGTGGGTGCGTGTTCTCATAGTGTCGTTCTTGAATACGAGGGTAAGTCATATACCATAACATTATGTCTATCCATCTGTCAACTGAAACACAGACGATATTTTACAAGTCTTCATCCACCAAAACATGAATTTTACGTTAAAATGAATTCACAAACGATCAACAAACATTTTGAAATACGACTTCAAAGTAAATTCATGTAAATGTCTGGCGGAAGTCTTCTTTCAGACGTCGGTTTCTTAAATGCGGCGAACGTTATTTGACAACCGTAATATGTTTACGCAACATACGATGTTGAAGCTGGTATCGAATGAGATGACAGCATAGATTAGAGCGTTTGTGCGTCACTGCGGTATCTTCATTTAGCCCATAAATAGAAATAAAATAAATAGGATCACGACTGTAATCCCCAAGTATGGTAGACATCCTCTCAGATCTCCAGACGCTTAGATCCTTTGAAGAATTCTAGTGGGGGTAGTCAGAGGCCAAACATTATATTTGGCACATGCCCACATTTTACAGTAGTTAGCATTCCATACGTGACAAGGTTGCAAGCCCATTGCCGCTTATAAGAATTCTAACTGGTTTCCTCACGATGTTTTTCTTCACCGTTTTGAGCACGTGTTTTTGATGCGCATATAAATTTTTCGTACAGAAAAATCCTTTGATGCACGCCGGGATTCGAACCCACGACCTTCAGGTTGAAAGTATAAAAGCTCATAAATACCATCAAAAATACCTTTTGACTTGGTATATTAACCACGAGTAGGGTTAGAGCGCAGCAGGGTGATTTTGTAAGAAATGATTATCATGTTATGGTGTTGAATGCAATATACCTAATGTTACAGAATACCTAATCTGTACACTTTTCATAGTAACTATTAAAAATCATTCACTCTATGGTGAACAATTGAACGTCTATACGTCAAACGAATGCAATACCTCTCAAGTTAACATTTTCGATGTGTGTGTGTGTCGATGTGTAAAATTTGTTTAAAATTAAAAAATAACTGTAACACATATAAACCATTCGTTCTTACGTTCCGTTATTAATTTTGAAAGATAGATAATTTAAACCACGACGAAAAATATTAAAGGAAAACATGGAAATATTAATCAATATCTATTGCAGTATAAATAATATATTTTTTTAAGAATATCACTAGTATCGTTTTTAACATATTTCACTCTATTTATCATAATCAATCCTACTGACAGTAATAGAACTTCTGGATGAACGAATCGTAAATAGATCGAAAGTTTTCGATGGCCTTCAGTGGGCGGAGCCTAGGTGATTTATTGCCAATAATTATTGGACAGACGACCAATCTAGATGATAATCATTTCTTACAAAATCACCCTGCAGGTTGTGGGCATTTTAACAACATTTTAATTTTCAAATAAACGGTTCATATTAAAAACATGATTAAAGCGACGATTTTTAATCAACATAAAATAACAAAGACACACAAATCAAAACAGACCATAGACAAAGAATTATATCAACTCTAAATTTTATTAGTTTGTTTGCTATACTAGCTATTGACTGCAAAAATTAAAAATGACCAAAACCGAGATTAATCTAATTATGAATACCTATAAATAGTGTTTCTTTGACATTTAACACGGTTTTGTTTATGGTCGCCGCATTATTACGGCCGTTATCTTAGGAACCCAACAGGATGCTTTCATATCAACTAGATGCAGACCGTTGAGTAAGCGATGCAGTTGAGGCGCATTTTAAATGAAGAAAGTTTATATTACCCAACATGGCGACGTGCCACCACTTTGGTGGTTGCCGCACGTATCTACAGTACCAGGCCGTGAATATTAAACATCGAGTTTTTAAGGAAATTTATAATGTAACTTACCTACATATGACACAAATAAAAAAAAATACTACATATTTATATTACTAGCCTACCCGTGACAAACGTTGTTCTGACAATATTTGTAATAATCACATAGGAAAAAGCAATTTCAGGCAGCTTCTTCAGCTTCAGCACCATCTAGCCCGAAACTAAGCAAAGCTTGGAGTATTTTTAAGTGATATTTAAGTGGGGCTCCCATACAACAAACGTGTTTTGCCGTTTTTTATAGATAATGATACGGAACCCTGCGCGAGTCCGACTCGCACTTGGCCGGTTTTTCTTCACCGTGGCGAAGATGGCTGTATCATTATACATTACTCTTTCTCATTTTACTGCTAAAAAGAATAGTTTTTACAGCGGACACGAAACCAAAAACAATCAGATTTTTTGATGAAACAAAAAGCATTAAGTTGTTTAGACGTTCAATCTAAAATGAACCTTATTTTCAGGATTACAACGACGATATCAGACAAGAGCAGATGCTGGAGATGCAAATCCTGTCTTCAGGCAGCGAGCAACGTCGCATGTCTCCTCCTGATTCTCGAAGCGGGAGTGAGGAGACTCTGCCTCTGAGGGACGAACACAAGCACAGGGTAAGTATCCTAATAATATTATAAATGCGAAAGTTTGTGAGTTTGTATATTATGTTTGTACCCTAATCAAACCTAAACGACCAAACTGATTAAGATGAAATTTGCTGCAGTATGTAGATAATAAAACAGAATAATAGACGGGGGAACTTATAATCCAAAAAACAACCCCTAAATAAAAAATGCAAAAAGGATGTTTTTGTATACATGGCACTAATGTGCAAAAAATTAGACATCTTTAACAGAACACTTATATCCCTACGAATCATACTAAGGTCGGTATTCGAAATTTGTTTTGTCAAAAAAATATGACATCAATTTGACTACTGAATTATACGCATTCTACCAAAATTCGTAATTTATTTTATCAGGATTTATTTTAACATTTTTATGGAAAAAAATTGAAGTTTCCTGAAAGTGAGCAGCAATTTGGGCAGGACAAAGTCTGTCACGGGTCAGTTAGTAGATAAAATAAAATAAAAAAATAACAGTGCCATCTATCCCCCAAAGTAAAGCTTTTACTATGAGAGCCAGATTACTGATAGAAAACTTATTGTTACAAGACACAGAACAAACATCTATGTTCAGATGATCTATATTTATCCTGATTTCTAGAATATTAAGCTGAGGAAAACTATGAAATACCATTCATCATTTTCCCCGGTCGTTATGCTAGATTTACAGGCCACTCCGTAGATAGATTAGTGGGTTTATGATCTATCAATCTATCGGAGTATAATTCTACCCGAAAGCGATCCGTTGGACCGTCACATGACACCCACGAGGGGCCAATCTAGCCTAACCGAAGAAGCAATAATAGTGCCACATAGAGAAGTTTCACTCAAACGCCACGATATACCCCGGCCTTCATGTTGAGAAACATTCAATTTTACTAGCCGACCCGTGACAGAGTTTGTCCTGCCTAAATTGCAATAATTGCATAGGAAAAAGCAATTTCAGGCAACTTCCATTTTTTTCCCTAAAAACCTTGTACTGATAAAATAAATTACGAATTTTGATAGAATGCATATCATTCATTAGCCAAAACTGCATTGCTACTATGCTATTCAATCTGATGATCAATTTGTTTGGATACAAAATGATTTGAAAAAACCGGCCAAGTGCGAGTCGGACTCGCGCACGAAGGGTTCCGTTACCATTATCTATAAAAAACGGCAAAAAACAACGTTTGTTGTATGGGAGCCCCACTTATATATTTATTTTATTCTGTTTTTAGTACTTGTTGTTATAGCTAATGCTTATAGCTGTAAAAATGTCAACTGTCTAGCTATCACGTTTCATGAGATACAGCCTTGTGACAGACAGACGGACAGCGAGAGTCCTGTTTTTACCCTTTGGATACGGAACCCTAAAGATGATATGCCCATTAACAAGGGCTCGAAACGGAAAAAATGAAAAAATCTTTAAATCGTAAAGAAATTACTTTCTGCTAACAAGCGCCACTGTTCTTTTTGTCACGCCTTAGCAAATCCTAGCTTAAAACCCGCTAAAAATAGGCCTAATTGCATTTATGTCTAGTTCCTGTACGAGTACCAATCATTATCAGTAGAATTACGAACAGTTTATGTTTCACGAGTTTATGTTGGAAGCTATAATCAAGAAACATCTGGAAACTTTATAGATGTTGTAAAGTATAAAGATCTATAAACATCTGTATCCATAAACCCTCGGTTATAATACGATTAAAACTAATCCTACTAATATTATAAATGCGAAAGTTTGTGAGTAAGTGAGTCAAATTAAAATCATTTATTTCAATAAAATCACAAGGATCACTTTGAAACGTCTTAGGAACTAGGTGAAGCTACGCCGATTCCACGCGACCAAGCCTAGAAGAATCAGGCAACACACACGACTTGGGGCCTACCTTTTTTTTAATGATAAGGATCATATATACCTTAAGGCGCTCCCAGTCGACGATTGTTTTTGTTCGAAACGAAAATATATAAATACTTGTGAACAAGCCACGTCTCCTATTTTATAATGTATAGTATATGTGAATAAAGATGTACCCATCTTTAATCACTTCGATAAATAATCCTACCGACCGCTGCAATGACGACAAACACACGTCGGCGCGTGGTCCGCCTTAGCTTTTCGAATAAATTAATGATATAAATTATGTATAATTACTTATCAAAAATATATTCTAATAGAAATCTAGATCTACATATTACCTATCTTTAGCAATAAATCTCAAGTTGATTTTAATAGTAGGTATATAAAATATTTCGATCATAAATTCTAAAACGTATCATTTTGAAATAATATCTTTATCGTGAAAAGTTTCTGCTATTATGTTTTCAGCTTAATATAAATCTAGGTAGGCACCTGAAGTAATATACTTATAAAAATAGGAGATGTGGCTTGTTCAGAAGTATTTCTTTTTTTCGTTTCGAAAAAGAGCAATCAGCGACTGGGAGCCCCTTAATGTTGTTACTCTTTCACGCAAAAACTACTGAACAGATTAAATGAAACTTTACAGTAATATAGCTTATACATCAGAATAACGCATAGGCTACTTTTTATCCAGGTACCACCCGTGCGAAGCCGGAGCGAGCAGCTAGTCCTAATAATATTATAAATGTGAAAGTTTGTGAGTTTGTATGTATGTTTGTTCCTCAATCAGGCCTAAACGACAAAACGGATTAAGTTGAAATTTGCTGTAGATGTAGATATATATTGCCCGAATAAATAATAGACTACTTTAAAATATGAAAAACATCCCTAATACGATAAAAAACGCCTAAGGGATGCTTTCTGTACAGATGGCGCTGGAGTGCAACAAATCTGACATCACTGACTAAAAACATTCAGTCTTTTTTATCCAATTATTGAAGGACAACGTCTTTCACGGGTCGGCTAGTAATATATAAAGTTTTATAAAAATCCTTATGACCTAGGTTAGTTCTCTGTTCATTAGTTTTGCTACCGTCAGTAACAAATACGGATCGTATCACTCGCTCACCACCAAAGTCACCAAAATGGGTTGCCATCAAGATAATGAATCTAAATCTATAGCTATAAAGTTCAATTTACATTGCAAACGAATCCGAAGTGCCGCTAGCAAGCGACCGTCATTCAGTCAAGATTAGCGCAGTATTTAATCAATCGAGTGCGGATAGTTCGTAGGGTACTCCAACAATCGAAGTTACTCACACAATAGGGAGGGTAATGACACAATTTGGATGGGTAATGACAGCGGGGCTCACGAAAGTGATTGCTATCGTTTAAGACGCCTTTGAAACGGTACGAAACACACTATTCATGTTACAATTGGTATTGTATTGTATCTTTGGTCATTTGTTACATATGATTTGTTTTGTTCTTGTTAGATTATAGTGGTAAGAAAATCGAAACGTCAAGCTATCAAAAACTAGTGCCTGTAAAGCAAATAAATATTGGGTGTATTTAGATTATTCTCGAAATCTGACCTGATTGCATCAGGATTATTGTAATCATCATACATTATTGTAATCAGGATCTAATTATCTATTATTGCCTGATTCTTCTAGGCTTGGTCGCGCGGAATCGGCGTAGCATCACCTAGTTCCTAAGACGTTTCAAAGTGATCCTTGTGATTTTATTGAAATAAATGATTTTTTAATTAGAATTTGACGATACAAGTACAGATACTTCTGCCAATAGCAATATTGCTTCCTCCATCAACTTAAACTGCATTTGAATCGAAACGAAAAAAAAATGTTTTTTTTTAATTTTATGATAATGACAATGCAAAAAATAATAGTTGCAAAAACACCACAAATAAACTGAAGCTAAATAAAAAAATAAATAGGATCACGACTGTAATCCCCAAGTACGGTAGACATCCTCACAGATCTCCAGGTGCTTAGATCCTTTGAATATGTCTAGTGGGGGTAGTCAGAGGTACGTTCAAACATTTTCGATGATTATTGATACAGATCCATGCTCTGAGAGCTGTTCACACCCTGTTTATTGACAAAAATCATTTTCGAATGTCTACAATTCAGAAAATCATCACATTCTAGAAAGGCAGTGATACCAATTTAGGTACCATTCAACGCGGCACACTCTTGTCACTTTTGAAAGGACACAATGCCCGCAATAAAAACGACTTGACCCAATCGAACAAACATTGAGTGACCCGATATTTTTATTCCCCGAAACCAATGGAGTGGAAATATTTGGAGCCGTAAAAGTATTATAGAGAATCTAGAGAGCCACGGATCTCCTCGTAAATATCTCGGAATTGTCGGCACCAGGAATCATTACGTCTTAGATGACCTAGAGCAGAGCTCCTATATAAATATAAGGTTCAATAGGATCAAATAAAAAAAAATAAAGAAGGATGGACGATGGATATATTGAACTGACTGACTTGTACTTGACTGGCCTCACAGCTCAGTTGATAGTAGCACTGCCTTCTGCGCTGTAAGTTGTGGGTTCGACCCCACCCAGGACAAATATTTGTGTGATGAACATAGATGTTTGTTCTGTGTCATATGTAAGTATTTACAAAAAAAAGTATATAAGTATTCTATCAGTTATCTAGTTCTCATAATACAAGCTTTGCATAGTTTGATGGGCTAGATGGCGCTGTATGGACATTATCCACCAATATTTATTATTTATTATTAATGTGAGAAAGATGATTATGAGTAAGAAAGGAATGAGTTAGTAAGACATTGATATTCTCTAAATTTAAAAGCTGTGGCAATGAAAATCAGCGGGTGCAGATAGATTTTTACGCAATATAACTGTTTCAAAATTGAGTTGCAAGATTCCACCTTAACAAACATAGTTACATAGTAGCATTGCAAGTTAAATATAATAATAATAAAATCTTTATTCATTAACTTAGTGCTAATATTAACATAACGGAATAGTATCTAATTATAAGTAACAATTTACACTATGCCTGAACTAGGATGAACCTGTATCTCAGGCGAAAAAAGGAAAAGAAATAAAAGCTTGTAAAATAAGTCATGAAATACTTACAACAATTATTTATTTCATGACAACTATGTTAGCTTCTTCCTTTACTCATATAATGTGGGGTCGACACAACATTTTATAAACAAACTAGCTGACCCGTGCCCGCTTCGCTGTGCGTAAGACATTTCTAATACCATCGTTGACTTTTTTGTAGACGTTTTTAAGGTGTACAATACTGTAGTACATTATTTTGATATATCTCGTGGGGTTCAGCCAGCATTTGCAATGTAAGCGCAAAAAAATGTGTTTATTTACGACATCACATTAGAAACCTCTAAAATTATCAGTGTTTCTCTATTATATTATGCATGTATTATACATATAAACCTTTCTCCTGAATCACTCTATCTATTAAAAAAAACCGTATCGAAATCCGTTGTGTAGTTTTAAAGATATAAGCAAACATACATACATACATACATATTACATACAGACGCGAGAAGCGGAAAGCGACTTTGCTTTATACTATGTAGTGATTATTATGTTAACAAACAAATGACGAAGGGGATTTCGCTTATGTTCACAGTCGGCCTGCCTGTCAACCATTTAGTTAAATTCAAAAATCATTTATTTCAATAGATGAAAGGATCACTTTGAAACGTCTTAGCTACGCCGATTCCTCGCGTCCAAGCGTGGTGTGGTGCCATCGACTACATAGCCTAATAGACGCCTAATGGCTTCATTTTTTCAAACAAAGAACTCTGTCAAGTCAGTGAGGTATGAGGTACGGGGGGAGTGGGAAAAAATGCATTCTGGTGATTCACTAGGGATGGGAAGTGTTGACATGCGTTTTCGATAGCAGTCAGAGGCACGTCCAAATATTATATTTGGCACATACCCACATTTTGCAGTAGTTAGCAGTCCATACGTGACAGGTTGCAAGCCCATCGCCGCTTATAAAAATACTAACTACTGGTTTCTTCACGATGCGATGTTTTCCTTCACCGTTTGAAAAACGTGTTTTTGATCTATATATATGTACAAAAATCAATTGCTGTTCGTTAGTCTCGCTAAAACTCGAGAACGGCTGAACGGATTTATTTTATCTTGGTCTTGAAATATTCGTGGAGGTCTATGAAGGTTTAAAAGGTGAAAAAAAAATCGAATAATTGCTGGG
The DNA here is from genome assembly GCA_912999785.1 of Hydriomena furcata. Classification (NCBI taxonomy): domain Eukaryota; kingdom Metazoa; phylum Arthropoda; class Insecta; order Lepidoptera; family Geometridae; genus Hydriomena; species Hydriomena furcata. The sequence goes on along the minus strand of OU538842.1, from coordinate 4,118,815 downwards.
ATCGGGAACGGGAACGTGAACGCGAACGGGAACTAATTCTAAAGCGATAATATTATAAATTCGAATAGCGAAACGCGAACGAAGCCGCGGACGGAAGCTAGTTGGCAATAAGTAGTTTTACTAGTTAGGTCCAACTGTTGTTGTTACTACTATGTAGGTTTATCGATCATCAATTATTATTGAGTAGTGGTACAACACTATTGACTTTCGACAAGGAAAATAACCAGTGCAACTTGAGCTTGTGGTAATGGTTTTTTAGCATAAACAGACGAGAAGTGCACGGGTCAAGGAAGTGGTCGGTACTAATGCAGGTTTGACGCGCGGTATTTTTTATCGGCCGTATAAGCCTGATGTTTTGGATGACAGTGTTCGCCTTGCATGCGGTGTCTTCTGGGCTATGTAGTCGATGTGTGGTGCCGATCGAACAAGGTGAAGGCTCAAACAAGAATAATAATTATAATCCTAATAATATTATAAATGTGAAAGTTTGTGAGTTTGTATGTATGTTTGTGCCTCAATCAGGCCTCAATGACAAAACGGATTAAGTTTAAATTTGCTGTAGATGTAGATATATAATGCCAGGATAAAACATAGACTACTTTAGAATATGAAAAACATCCCCAAAATGATAACAAAATGCAAAAGGGATGATTTTGATCTAGATGACGCTGGTGTGCAACCAATCTGACATCCCGGACTATAAACATCCAGTATTTTCTATTCGATTATTGAAATTCGACAGGACAACGTCTGTCACGGGTCGGCTAGTTAATAATAATTAGGAATCGTAATAGAATCTGATTGAATGTTCCAGATGCCAGGAATCCAACAATCGCCGGTGCAAGCACCATTGTCGGGCATCATCAACGGTGGGAACAGAGACTTCTCACCACCAGCTCCCACTCCGGTTCCTGAGCATATGACTCATCATCAAGTACGTTATAATCACAGTTTAGTTTTTTCTTTATCGAAATTACTTTCTTACGTGTTTCTTATAAAAAAATAGGGTCACGACTGTAATCCTCATCTGTCAATTATAATGTTTGGACATACCTCTGACTACCCCCACTGGACCCCACTCCAGGCGTCTGAAGATCTGAGAGGATGTCTACCGTACTTGGGGATTACAGTCGTGATCCTGTTTATTTATTTTATTTTACAATAGCCATGGTCGCGGGCAGACGGGCCATGGTCCCTTTAGGCATCTTCAAGGATCTGAGCGTGACACTCTGACTTGACTTTGTCTTTGATTGCAGCTGGCAGCTGGCCACGCTGGCCACGGAGTGCTGGTGAGCGGTGGGGTGCTCCAGCAGCCTACCCACCATCTGCTCACACAGAACTCACTTCTAGGTGGTAAGTATCTGACAATTGTTGCCGCTGTGATCACCGAACGGGCCTACTCGGTAACTGCAGGGCTATTTTGTAAAAAAACATGAATATCATGTTAAGTGGGTGATAGACGTACGAGCAAGTACGCGTACTTATGGCTCACCGACCTTTTTCGCTTGTGTGTCACCGTAAGTACGCGTACTTTAAAACCGCCGCGCAAAATCGTCGGCGATCCAACCGGTCTGAAATCTTGCTCGTAGCTCGGCATGGCTCGAACGTGTGGCAGCATTGCGAGCCGCGAGCCGCCATTTTGTTTCGACTTCGTTTCTTTTTTTTAGTTTTTAAAATGTAATACGATATTATTCCTAAATAACACAAAGCTTCTTCAGTCGACGACATCACAATACAGAGTGAGTAAGCTTCACGTGTGTCACTAACGTCGAGCCGAGTAAGTTCGCGATCTTAAAAACCGCGTACTATAAGTTCGTACGTCTATCACCCACTTAATGATGTTGAATGCAATACCTAATGTTAGAGAATACCTAATCTGTACACTTTTCATAGTAACTATCTGTGGTGCACCTATACCTACGCTTCTGCGTAGGTATTGAATTGGAAGCGTGGGTTTAGGTGCCTAAACTGCATATAAAGTGTAGGTATTATGGCATTCAGTACCATAACATGATATCATGTTTTTACGAAATAGCCCCACTGGAAACGAAAGGAAAGTCAAAACGTACACAAAAATTTAATCGCCAGAAAAAATACTATCACGTGGGAAATAATGTTTAGAACATCTTCGTCATCTTCTTCATAACATACATAAATTACGCGTCACGTTGTTTGTCCGCGATGGACGGCTAAACTACTTAACCGATTTTATTCAGACTTTGCACACCGTGTGCAGTTAGATCCAACTTGAAAGTTAGGATAGCTTAGCATCTCAATTTATAGTCGCAATATTATTTTATTGCAAACTGTTGACACAGCAACGCGTGGCCGAGTCTGTTAGTATTTTACAAAAACAGCAAAGATCTACGATCGATTTACGAGCTTCTATTCAATTTCGAAAAATCCTAAAAACATTTCGTAATTAATTAATATTAAAAAAATATTATATATTTTTTTCAGCCTTTTCACAACGCATGCAGGATCACTATATTTATTTATTTATCTAAATTGACCAATAATATTTATTTTTAACCATATTTCGACTCTCAAATAGCAGCTCTACCGCTATTCGACTATTGCTGTCTTATTAAAAAATGTTTAAAACATTAATTTACATTAATAAGAAAAAAAAAAAAAAAACCCCGGCCAAGTGCGAGTCGGTCTCGCGAACAAAGGGTTCCGTACCATTATCTATAAAAAAATGACAATTAAATCACGTTTGTTGTATGAGAGCTCCACTTAAATATTCATTTTATTCTGTTTATTAGTGTTTGTTGTTATAGCGGCAACAGAAATACATAATCTGTTAAAATTTCAACTGTCTAGCTATCACAGTTCATGAGATACAGCCTTGTGACAGACGGACAGATGGACAGCGAAGTCTTAGTAATAGGGTCCCGTTTTTACTCTTTGGGTACCTGGAACCCTAAAAAACGCCGACCGATAATACGGGCCCACTGATATATGGATGTAATGTGGCAGTTTGGGTGTCCACAGGTGGCGGCGACATCCTAGGACTCAGTAGCCCTGTGCTGGGCGGCGTACTGCACGCTCACCCCGCGCTGCGCGGGGTCAAACCATCCGCGGTGCACGCGCTAGCAACGCAAGGTCGGTACGTCCTTACCTCTACAACAGTAGATAAAGACTAGAAGGCAAATTCAAAATTTTTTTTACGTCAATAACCATTTAGCTTGGTGTTACACTGAAATTAAAATTGAATTTGCAAAAAAAATCGTAAAAAAAAAAAAATCTTAGTAATAGGGTCCCGTTTTTACCCTTTGGGTACGGAACCCTAAAAATTACCAAGTACTCGACAGAGAGACAGACACAAGAGTTATAATTATATTTTTTTATTCGTTGAACGGAAATCCAAAAGTAAAAGTTAAATTTATATTTCTCCAATTCTTACTTAATTTCCAACAATTACAATATCCAATTTCCAAACTGGGTCCAGTGTAGTTATTTTTTAAAACATGTTATACCAAATTATCCGATTTACAATAAACTCCAAAACAAATTCCATTGTAGTACCTACTCGTAATTGGCAATCAAGTATTTTTGGATTGTTTCAAATTAAATTTCGCCAACCTCAAAGGAACCCCAAACTGTAAAATTGATACAATTACACCCCTTTAATCAATGAAACATTGTTTAAGACGAGTAACAAATATTTTTGATGAATGCAGAATCGTTTTTTCTCAATAACCGCAAAACATACAGTTTTGTTTTTTATGACAAAGATAACTTAAGGATTTAATCTAGATAAATTACACGATTGGTGAAACTTTTCTCGATAGATTTACTTTCCAATGTTGGCTCTTCAAAAACATTAGTTTCGTTTTTAATCAAAACTATGAATAGCTAAACAGTTAATTTTTGTATAATTCGTTAGATAATCATACTAGCTAAGTAAATTATAGACAGTTTCTTTTTAAATTTTAGTTTTATAATTTTTTCCGTCTTATCCGGGTAGACTAACCCTCGTATTCAAGAACGACACTATGAGAACACGCACCCACAGTGGACGTAATCTTTTTTCATAAAAATCACTTTATGTGTTTTGCGACACTGCATAGTGTGACTAGAGGCACATTGTCGTGTGCCTCTAGCCAAAGTTGAGCTCTAAAGACACACAAGTGGACAAGTAGTGTGCGCAATAGTGCCGCTCAACACATAAAGCGATGTTTATGAAAAAAGATTGTGGGTGCGTGTTCTCATAGTGTCGTTCTTGAATACGAGGGTCAGTCCATACAAAATAACTAAAATTTCACTTATCACCTTAAACCGCTGTTCGCAATCAATAGGATGAATATCTTTCATCGGTAGATCTATAAGTTTACTTAATCTACAGTAGCCTCAGAGCTTTGCCTTCTGTGCTGTAGGTTAAATTGTGGGTCCGATTCCCACGCGGGACAAACATTTATGACATAAACGTTATATTGGTGGCGATTCTGTTGTGTCCACGCTTACGTTAAAATTCCTAAAAACTGTAGATCTTATTTCTTTTACGTTAAAGTTTAAAATAGCGTAACATCAAAGTGACAGTTCTAAAACATAGAATAGTTTTGAATAAATTTACGATTTTTGTAATAAATTTAGAAACGTCAAGCTAAATTTAATCAACATGTAAATTGGTGTTGACTAAGATGACACTTGGCTGTGTCAAATATGCGAAATAAAATAGAGAAACGGCTAGAATATCCCAAGTTTTAGGACTGTCATTTTGATGTGACTCTAATTTAGACTTTAATATAAAAGGAATAAGATCGATCGTTTTTTACGAAATTTTAATTTTAGCTTGGACACAACAGAATCGCCACCAATGTACTCGTATCATAAGAGAGGTTAGCATGAACCACTATCGTATCGATAACGTATCGTCCAAATGTCAAAACTGACACTGTCTGTCCGTTTTGACATTAGGACGATACGATAATGGTCCGTGCTCAGGCCAAAGTAGAACGATGTATCTTAAGTATGTATTTAGAAAATCTATATATAATAAAATATATGTTGTATGGGAGCCCCCCTTATATATTTATTTTATTCTGTTTTTAGTATTTGTTGTTAAAGCAGCTACAGAAATACATAATCTGTGAAAATTTCAACTGTCTAGCTATTACGGTTAATAAGATACAGCCCTGTGACAGACAGACGGACAGACAGACGGACAGACGGACAGCGAAGTCTTAGTAATAGGGTTCCGTTTTTACCCTTTGGGTACGGAACCCTAAAAGGATATACGGAAGCGAATTAATTCAAAATATGTCTATACTAAGGTCTCACTATCTCATCTGTGGAAGCTAGCTTGTATATTTTTCTTGTTTGAGCCTTCACATTGTTCGACCTATAGTAAGTCTATAGTAATATCTATAGTTATTAAGGAAATGATCATTGAAAAAAAGATAGGCTCCAAGCCGTGTTTGTTGCCTGATTCTTTTAGGCTTGGTCGTGAGGAACAGACGTAGCTTTACCTAGCTCCTAAGACGTTTCAAAGTGATCCTTGATTTTATAATTGATCGTAATTTTATTAAATAATAGACTTTGAAAAGAAAACCTTGTTCAAATATGTGTCAATAGACATACATTATTAATATTAATTTGTGTTAAGTTCAGAAAAAAAATTGTGTGTGTAAGCTCCGACGCACGACTGGAGTTTACCAGATCGTGCGTAGAGCGTATCCCCACTATAAGATGTTTTGCCATCAGTAAGAGTGAGAGAAAGCATTATAACGTATAGGCAAAGTAAGGGTACACACTACCCACGATCTAGCTGCACTGCTCACACCAAATTAGAAAGATGTGCACCAAAAACGTAACGAGGTCATTCGTTCAGTAGATTTTACACCTCACATTTTTCTCATACCGGGCGCCTTATATCAAAAACCGATTCTTAAGGAGAAAACTCCAAAAAAAAATTGCTCCTAAAATAGTTATCCTATCCTAATAATATTATAAATGTGAGTTTGTGAGTTTGTGTTTGTTTTTTCCTCAATCAGGCCTAAACGACAAAACGTATTAAGTTAAAATTTGCTGTAGATGTAAATATACTGCCCGAATAAATGAAAGACTACTTTAAAATATAAAAAAAAAACTTTCCCAAAATTATAAAGTTCGCAAAAGGTATGATTTCTATATATGTATAGATGGCGCTGGTGTGCAACAAATCTGTCAACACACGACAAAGATAAAACTGACATCCTTAAACATGAGAAAAACACGTATTTCCCGAATGCTTATGAAGAGGCAAAACTAAAAGTAAAATTCTTAACGTCAAAACCTAATTTTCTTAGTTTATCGCAGACATATCAGCTCGATAATGAATCGCCCCGAATACCATTCGTTATCTTGTCTGGAAACGAGGCGTTGCCGTTGCAATTCCAATTACGCTAAGTAGTGAAAAAAACCGGACTAGTGCGAGTAAGATTCGCGCACGAAGGGTTCCGTACCATTATCTTTAAAAAACCGGCCAAGTGCGAGTCGGACTCGCGCACGAAGGGTTCCGTACCATTATCTATAAAAGCGGCAAAAAAATCACGTTTGTTGTATGGGAGCCCCCCTTATATATTTATTTTATTCTGTTTTTAGTATTTGTTGTTATAGCAGCAACCAAAATACATAATCTGTGAAAATTTCAACTGTCTAGCTATCATGGTTCATGAGATACAGCCCTGTGACAGACAGACGGACAGACAGACAGACAGACGGACAGCGAAGTCTTAGTAATAGGGTTCCGATTTTACCCTTTGGGTACGGAACCCTAAAAACGCCACACTAGAATATTTTTTTTATTTGGTATTTGTTGTTATAGCGGTAACAAAAATACATCATCTGTTCTGAATTTCAACTGTCTACTTATCACGGTTCATGGTTTTTTCAGCCTTGTGACAGACAGACGGACAGCGAAGTCTTTGTAATAGGGTCCCGTTCTTACCCTTTGGGTACGGAACCTTAAAAATGATGAACGGCTCAGTGCTGAGCTCATTGACCACACATCTTATAGACTCATGCAAGGCGAACACTTTTTCACAGCACATTAGGCTTATACTGAAGACACTGAGCGCGATTCACGACGCGCCCTACGGCCTGTGACATTGAACCGGCCAATCAGAATGCATTTTTTACCGCTCCCCCTGATCCGTACACCTCAACGGTTTGACAGTATTTTTGGCGGACTAAACACGCAGCCCCAACTAGCTCCAAACTAAGCAAAGCTTGTACTATGGGAGCCAGATAACTGATAGACAACTTGACATACATTTTTTTTGTAAAAACATACTTATTATTCATATTAACACACAGACACAGAACAAACATCCATGTTTACACACAAATGTATGTCCCAAGTGAGAATCGAACCCACGGCCTTCAACGTAGAAGGCAGAGCTACTACCAACTGAACTGTAAGGCCAGTCAAAATTCTTTGTTTGAACAAATTAAGCTATTAAGCGTCTATTGGGCTATGTGGTCGATGGAAAAAGCTGATGTACCTTGTGATATGTGTGCGGCGACCTTAGCCGATAGTTTCACAGTGCGGATATTTTGCAATTAATTGAACTGTCGTCGGCGTCGGGCGTTGGCATCTCTTTCCTTAATTGAAAATGATCTCTATTTTCCCCGACTTTTGCGGAGACACTAGAAATATTTTATAAAAGCTAGCAGATGGTCATTTTTCGTATTACTCGACGTTTCTTTTCTTTATCTTGATCACGTAGGGTTACCACAAGATGAGGATTGCTTAAAGTCTCTTTAGTAAAAACTTAAGTTTCTCCATTATATATTTCTCCACGTATAGAATGCTAAATGTGAGCATGTGCCAAATGTAATAATGACATCTTCTCGGATCTAAGCGGCTGAAGATCTGAGAGGATGTCTACCGTACTTGGGGATTAAAGTTGTGATCCTATTTCATTTCATTTTATCAGCCTCAAATCATTGATAAGATAGGGTTGTCAACAAAACGTCAAGCACTTTTTTTGTGTAGGCCTGTCAAACTATAAAACTTGTGGCAGTTGTTCTTTCTAAGTTGGGGTAGTCATAGTCAATATCTAAATAAATGGAGATGGATAACTGACAAACAATATTAAAAAAAATGTTTCACCATATTGTATTTTTTAGAGATTAAAAATTATAAAAAAAAAATGTGTTTGTGCAGCTGTGGCGGGTGCACGGCGGGCACTTGTGTTGTTAAAAAACTTGTGGCAGTGGTTCTTACAAAGTCGGGGTAGTCTATATCTAAACAGATGTCGATTTCTTTTTCTTTTTTTTAAATGAGCCTTTAAAAGCTCAAGGATTATAAAAAAATGTGTTGGCGCGGGCACTTGTCTTGTTAAAAAACTTGTGGCAGTGGTTCTTACAAAGTCGGGGTAGTCTATATCTAAACAGATGTCGATTTCTTTTTCTTTTTTTTAAATGAGCCTTTAAAAGCTCAAGGATTATAAAAAAATGTGTTGGCGCGGGCACTTGTCTTGTTAAAAAACTTGTGGCAGTGGTTCTTACAAAGTCGGGGTAGTCTATATCTAAACAGATGTCGATTTCTTTTTCTTTTTTTTAAATGAGCCTTTAAAAGCTCAAGGATTATAAAAAAATGTGTTGGCGCGGGCACTTGTCTTGTTAAAAAACTTGTGGCAGTGGTTCTTACAAAGTCGGGGTAGTCTATATCTAAACAGATGTCGATTTGTTTTTCTTTTTTTTTAAATGAGCCTTTAAAAGCTCAAGGAATATAAAAAAATGTGTTGGTGCAGGTGTGGCGGGTGCGGGCACGCGCAAACGGCCATTGCTGGGCGGCGCGCGGGCAGCTATGTCGCCGACTAAGCGCGCGGTGATGACTCTGCTCGCTAGGGCTAGGGCTGCCACGCACAAACACGCCCCAGCCTGGCCTGCACCGCATGAGTAAGTTTTTTTTTTGTCCTGCATGAAGTTTTGTTTGTTTTTAACCGTATTCCAAGCTTAAATTGGCTGGTGACCTTGGCTTGGCATAATACAACATACTGCCTTTAACCAAGGACTTGGAAGGAAGTACCGATTTCTGTAAAGTAGGACTTTCTCAGTTCAGCGGTATGTATTTTTTTTATATAGAACCGAAACTGAGTACTCCGTAATTAATTGAATGGTTTCAATGGTTACGAGGTGTTTCCATTCAAATGTAAATTGACTTTGGATGAATAGTTTTTCAAGAAAACACCAAATCGTTACAGTCAACAGCTTTTCAAAGTTATTTCAGATTTTTTATAGTTTTCAAAAACGAAATGGTTATATAACTGTTTTAATCTGTATTTTTTTATTTTTTGTATAAGAGAGTTTGTTATTCGGTTGTTATTCTGACTGCCTGACGACGTAAAGTCACTGATTAAGCTCGTTAATGACGTGACGCTGGCAGAAATGTCCAAATAAGGACGATTGCCATTAAAAAAAAAGAAAAAATTAGCTTGTTGTGGTGACCATACAAGCTAGGTCTAGGGTTGCCGCGCAAAAATACGCCCGGCTTCTTTTACAACATCTATAAGTTTTATTTCCCTTTGAATGTGATTGCATGGAGTTTACTGATCAATACTTTTATTTTTGTTTTATGTGTTTTGTGTGTATATTTTGGGTTTATTATTTTCAAAGTCAATAGATGATAAATAATACGGAGTCTGCCATGATGGCGTTTATCTTATGGAGACCGATCACAATCAGTAGTAATATTGGCCTAATTATAAGAAAATAACATAGAATATTCTAGTATGATTATCTAACGAATTATATACATATGAACTGTTGAGCTATTTATAGTTTTGAGTAAAAACGAAATTAGTGTTTTGGAAGACCCAACTTTTGAAAATAAATCTATCTAGATAAGTTTCACCAATCGTGTTTCTATCTATAATTTATCTAGACTAAATCCTTAAGTTATATTTGACATAAAAAAACAAAACTGTATGTTTTGCGGTTATTAAGAAAAAACGATTCTGCATTCATCAAAATATTACTCGTTTTAATTGAAATGTCTATTTTGACATAATATGATAAAATTATCAAAAATATACTTTTTACAAGCTAGCCAAGTACGTGAAATATCTGACAAGGTTTAGAAAATAAACAGGGTGCATACGCTACGTGATTTCTCGCGCAAGTCTTGGCTTATCAACTAGTATGAAGTTTGCATTCTCATGCGGTATAATCCTGAAGGGATACAGTATGGGTTATTACTGTGCATTTTTTAGTAAAAATCTACGAAGTATATAAAAACCCGACACGAGTATGACTTGACCCATTGATGATACGTCCATCAATCTAAATGGAGTGAAAATCTTCCAAAAGCGTTTCGTGAATGTCCAAAACTTATGCCAATTAAATGGACGTCGTCCAGGTTTGGATTTCCGAACGGATTGAATCCAAATGGACGTCATTCGAGGCCGACTGTCAATGTCAAAAACGAGCGCAATGCTATTTGGAAGCCGTCCGAATTGTCTGTGAATGGGCAAAAGAGCGTACTTTTTTTTTTTTTTATTTGGTCTCAGTTTATGCAACGTTTAAGCAATGTTTATGCAACACGAAAGCATGCAATATAGATATGAATGATAGATGCATTCCAAACAGAACATGTCATCAATCACACCTTACCTTTACGCACTGAGGTTTCCATAACCATAGATAGAAGAAACATAGGAAAAACTTTATTAAAAACAAAAAAAAAATATGCTGAACAATCGGCTGTCTTATCGCTAATCAGCGATCTCTACCAGGACTACCTTTGAATGGAGATGGAGTAAAAATAATTGGGGCATTAAAGATGCACTTAAAAGCAAATTAATAATACCATACCCATGGTGGGTATGGTATTATTAATTTGGTAGTAATTATTGGTAGTATTATTTATATTAAGATGTCGAAGATTTTTGCCTGTTTGTTAATTTTTTTACAGCTTCTCCCTAGCATCAAAAGTTTGTTGGTAGAAACCTCTTTTAGAGTTAAGCTCGCCTTTGTACATGTTTTTTGTATACAATAAAGTATTGAAGTAAAGTAAATAAAGTATGTTTTTTTAGATTAGCTTAATTTAGGGCTGGAGTATTTGAAATACTTTATATTTAAGTATATAAACTAAGTAAAATAAATAAAAAAGTTGTATTCATTTAACATTTTAAATGACGTTTTTTTTTTAAAAACAAATAATAAAGATTTTGAAAGACCAGATTGCGACCATTGACTGCGACTTTTGCACCTGCATTTTTGCAGAAGCATAAATTGCAGTAAGTGCACACAGCTGTGGCGTGTACTGTAAATATGCATAACCAACTCTTCATAACACTATTAGCATAATGTTATCGTTGTTTTAATGAAATTCTGCTTCAGGTGTGGACAGTTTTTCTGGATTATAATGATAAAATAACAACAGGTTTCTTACCGTGCCGTGTTGGCCGAGTAGGAGGTACCTCGACTTTCAATCTAAGGTCGTGGGTTCGAATACCTGTGTGCATCAATGGATTTTTCTGTTCGAAAAAATTCTATGCGCATCAAAAACACGTGCTCAAAAAGGTGAAGGAAAACATCGTGAGGAAACCAATTAGTATTCTTATAAGCGGCGATGGGCTTCCAACTTGTCACGTATGGAATGCTAACTACTGCAAAATGTAGGCATGTGTCAAATATAATGTTTGGACGTGCCTCTGAACATAGCCACCATATCATAGCTACTAGACATCTTCAAAGGATCTAAGCGTCTGGAGATCTGAGAGGATGTCTACCGTACTTGGTGATTACAGTCGTGATCCAGTTTTTTTTCTTTTTTTTTAATTTTCTTACCCTTACTTGTTGAGAAATAAAACTGAATACCTTAAAAATCCGATGAAAAGGCACTTTTAAGCATAAAATTTGGTATATGACCACATTTTGCAGTAGACTAGTTGATATAAGAATACTAACTGGTTTCCTCACAATGTTTTCCTTCACTATTTAAAACACATGTTAGGCATATAAAATATTCAAAGATTTGAAAAAATACCTAAATGATCTTGTTAGTTGAGAGCTTTTTTATTATTCTGAGATTTCTTCCCAATAAATATACAATGTGTTACAAAATACCCCGTACAAAATATAATTAATTATAATTTTGTCAACCCTAGTAAGCTGTATGTCAGGGAACCGGATTATTTAACAGAAAGGCCTACGTACCTGATTTACCTAATAGTTGTCTATTTTAATAGTTTTTCTATTTTTCATTCATAAATGTTTTTTTTTTGCGTTACTACGGTTTTTAAATATTGTGAATGGACTCGTTATAAGGCCCCTTTCAGCTCTACGGATTTTATAACACCCTGTTTATATAATTTCATTTATTTTTTACAGGCACACAACTCTTCTACCAATGATAAGAGATGACTTCGTGGCTGGAGTCGGATTAAATATCAATCTAGCATAATCATAAGAAATTATTAAAATCATAATAAAAATAAATATAGTCGAATTTTAATATTGTAGTCATGATTCTAGTCATATTTCAGTTAAAATTAGATTGCAAAAGGCCTTAAGTCCGAATCTAAATGCACCAAATATATTAAATAACCGTTTCTTATAATAATATAGATAATTATAAAATGCTTCAACTAAAATTGTTTTCAGAATTATAATAAGTACCTAATAATGTTTCGGATTTTATGTTTTTATAACACAAATATAAAATTTAAATACCATTTATAAACAATGGACCACAGTGTATTTATATATCCTATGCCTTTTAGACGAAATTGTTGTATAAAATATATTTATATCAATATTTTTAAGAATAGTTGTAAGTCAAATGTTTACAGACGAAATAACTATCTTTTATCTGATATATAATAAAGCTAATAAAAATTAACAGATGTTAAATTAAACTATAATATTGTCAAGTATAATAATTGTATAAAAACTGTTCAAAATATTCTTATAATAATTATTATGGTCTACATTCACGAAACAATATAACAATTTGGCACAATACAAATTTTTATCGAGAAATCTTTACCATAATTAAAATCGAAACACTAATTTTAAAACTTGAAAGGCGATCTAAATATAAATACAAAAATAATAATTGAGGTTTTTTAATGCTTTTATATATAAAAGCGCGTTATTATTTTTGTTAAAAGTACATTAATTTATATTTGGCGAAGAAAACCAATTAAAAAGTAAGTAGGTAGTTGGAATTGTTTAAAACTCATGTTAATATTTTATTTATTACAAAAAAAAATCGATAAATTTAATATAATCGAATTAAATGCTAATTAAATAATAAAATCCTGTTTAAATATCGCTTTAGACCTCGTCTGTGTTATGTGATATTATGTAGGTAGATAGAAATCACTGTACCTATCCCGTTTCTAGCAATATTTTTAGGCAATTTTGTAATTATATTTATTAACTAGCGACCCGCCCCGCTTCGCACGAGTAGCATGTATTATACATATAAACCTTCCTCCTGAATCACTATATCTATTAAAAAAAACCGCATCAAAATCCGTTGTGTAGTTTTAAAGATATAAGCAAACATACATACGCGGGAAGCGGAAAGCGACTTTGCTTTATACTATGTAGTGATGATATGTGTTCTAATTGCAAAAGTAGTTTGAAAATTACTAAGTTTGTAGTTATTAATTAAATATAAACGTACTATTTATATTTTTATTTTATATATTTATATGGTTGCCTGAGAGCTGCGTTGGCCTAGTGAAAGTCACTTCGACTTTTGATCTGTGAATCAATGGTTATTTCAAATCGAAAAATATTTTCCACATTATCACGGTACACATGAAAACATCGAGAGTAAACCAATCAGTATTCTTCTAAGTGGCGATGGGCTTGCAGCGGTTCACTTATGGAATGCATAATATGGGTTTCATCCAGATGTCAATAGGTTTTATTCCATTTAGGTATTAACCTCATTAGATCATTTCAGAAACCAGAGCGCATGGAGTCCTGGGAAGGTCTACCATGCTTTAGAATTACTATCATGACATGAACCTATTATTTATTCATTTTACATTTATGTTTACAAGTAATATTAAGGTCTATAATTCATTATAATTGATAAATAATTAAGTAATTTTAACGTTATTATTTTGTAATGGAAATCGGCTTAAATTATTATATATCGAAAAAAGAAGAGTTTAATTTATTTATATTTTTTTGAATTGCCCCACCTTTCTCTGTTGTTTCAACGCTATAGAATATAAATGTATAAATGATTATATGAGATTTAATTGTAATTTCAAATTTCAAATAACACCAACTTGTTGTAATATTCGATAAATTATTATGAAATATTATTATATAAACACTAACTATCACAAACAGAACTATTGTGAAGTTTTCTTTTTAATATACAAGTCTCAAAATACGTGTCAAGCAGGTATACTCATGTATTTTCTGCGTTTTTTGTAGTTTAATGACAAAAATATATTTTTTTTTTAATAAAGCTGATAAAAAATACCAAGATAAACTTTGCGTTTAAAAAATATTAAATTAAATTTAAATAAAACTGGCCAAGTGCGCGTCGCAGTTATAACTAAATTACTGTTTTCTAGCAACTAATAGTAGCGAAACTATAAGGGATTCTTGTTGACTACGAAACCCTAAAAATCATGATTCCCTTAAAGGATGGGTGATGGGTTCCATCAAGAGTGCTCTACCACGAGACTAAATCCGCTTGACACTAGTTTTGAACAATGCTGTTTAACTAAAATAAATAATATAAAATTATGTATTATTTAAAGTGTTTTGTTAAAGTATCTTCGTGTAGTGCTTTCAAATCCTCGGCTGCCAAAACATATTTGCATAAAACTATATAATCAGAAAGTTGTTAAGAAGTACGGCTATGGAAAAGAAAATTTCATAAAAGTTATCAATAGTATTCGCACTTCGAAGTTAAGAAATACAAAAACCTAATAGTATTGTAAGATTTATTTACAAATTGTAATGTAATAACGTACGAAATAAAATGAATTGAAATGAGATTTGTTATTATTATTCCATTACCAGTCATGAGAAGAGAAAAATGTTAGGAATGAATGGAAGTAGAAGTAGAGTTAGGCCAAAGAAAAGATGGACTGTGTGATAGATGATATGGGTCAGAAAGGAGAGAGTTTTGAGATGACAACTGATAGAGGAAAATTGTGTAGTATGATTATTTAACGAATTATATAAAAATTAACTGTTTAGCTATTCATAGTTTTGATTAAAAACGAAACTAGTGTTTTTGAAGAGCCAACTTTGGAAAATAAATCTATCGAGAAAAGTTTCACAAATCGTGATTCTGTCTGTAATTTATCTAGATTATATCCTTAGTTATCTTTGTCATAAAAAACAAAACTGTATGTTTTACGGTTATTGAGTAAAAACGATTCTGCATTCATCAAACACATTAATTACTCGCCTTAACCATTAGAACCCTACATTATCTTTGATGAACATAGGTTATAGAATATTTTCAAAAACGTTAGGGATCCGTATGAAAACTTCAATAATGTAACCTAACGTGTGAAAAAAACAAAAAAAAATCTTATATCGCGTACGCTGCAAAAACTATTGACAATAGAGCAAAGTGATGTACTACAGTTTTATAGAGGACATCAATATCTACAAAAAAATGCAGAATACTATACGTCTAACTATTAGGGATCCGTATGAAAACTTCGATAATGTAATCCAAGGTGTAAAAAAATACCCATAAAATCATTATTACACCCGTGCGACGCCGGAGCGGACTGCTAGTCATTAATAATCAGATAAATGAAAACCCTAAAATAATAATAATTGGCAATACAAATATTTATAACCATTATTTTCCGAGTAAAACTAACTGAGAAGTTTGAACAGTTATCGAAATTGCAATACCCTCGTTGATATTCAAAAGGCGCGTTCAAGAATGAAGCTGCACTTACAAGGAAAGCAGGTTAGCTGACTAACTATAAGTCCGGTAAGCCATGAAAACCAGCGCCGTAAAGCGCTTGACCTAAGTACCCCCCTGAGTTTGGGGATTTACTCGCGAAGCGAAATCGACATTTCGTAACAATATTTTTATCAAAGATACATCGAAAATACAAAAGAATCATTCAGGAAAATTAATAGATACATACATAAAGTCACGCCTGTTTCCTAAAGGTGTAGGCAGATACCACGACTTTCTGGCTACGATCCTGACATACCTCTTGCTTCATTCTCTCTTCATATTTCTCATCGGTAAGTACTCGTCGGTTTAGAGTACCCTTGAACTGTGGCCTGAGCACGAACCACTATCGTATCGACGTATTGTCCAAATGCCAAAACTTACACTTTTACTATACAAAAAGTTTCAGTCAAAAGTTACAGTGGTCTATTTTTAAATTTTCACAGATTTAATCCAAGTTATACTCGGAGATCTTCCTCTTACAGTCCTATTCACACTCGCCTTATATACACCTACTAGCTGACCCGTGCCCGCTTCGCTGTGCGTAAGACATTTCTAATACCATCGCGGACTTTATTGTAGAAAAAAAAAATGTGTTTATTTACGACATCACATTAGAAACCTCTAAAATTATCAGTGTTTCTCTACTATATTATGCATGTAATATACATATAAATCTTCCTCTTGAATCACTCTATCTATTTAAAAAAACCGCATCAAAATCCGTTGTGTAGTTTTAAAGATATAAGCAAACATACATACATACATACGCGGGAAGCGGAAAGCGACTTTGCTTTATACTATGTAGTGATATAATAAGGCACAGGTATACACAGATCACAGATATACACCTGTTTTGTAAATCTTCATTCGTTCATTTTCTATACATGCTCAAAAAGTACAATGCTCGATCAGAAAAGCACCGCGTTTCCATCTTGATAACGTTACCGTCTTCTGTGTAACCAGTTTACTGATAACCGGTTTTCTACATGAAGAAATCCAAAGTCTGTTATATACAGCAGGTTCATTATCATAATGTCAGTTTGCAACTTCACCCTAATTGAGACTCCCACGAGTTCATATTGAATAGACGAGCTATTCTAGAACTTTCTTCACCATAGAATATAGACTGACTAGAGATGAGCAAGTTGAATTAATATTTAATTATTTAAAATTAGAAGGCGAACTTCATCGTATACTTTACAACCCTATCCATGGTATATCTACTTCTATACTAATATTATAAAGAGGAAAGATTCGTTTATTTTAATTTCTGTATGTTTGTAACGAATAAACTCAAAAACTACTGATTTCAAACATTCATTCACCATTAAAATGCTAAATTATCTCCGAGTAACATAGGCTATATTTATTACTAGAAAAAAAATAGGGATTCCTACTAAAACTTCATTAATGTAACCCAGGGAGTAAACAAATTGCCATAAAATCATTATTGCAACCGTGTGACGCTGGGGCGGTCTAATTATAAAAAGGGAAAATTTGTATTTCAGTAATTTCGTATTTTTCTTTGTACCGGATAAACTAAAAAACTACTAAACAAATTTTTTTTCACCTATCAATCGTTACATTTTCAGCGAGTAACATAAGCTATTTTACTTTCAAATAAATATCAGATCCCCACGAAAATTTCAATAATGTTACCAAAGGTATCGAAAACTTTACCATTTTACTGTTTCGGTGATTATATCAATTAAGCATGGTCTGCAATTTAGATCATAATTTTGATGTAGAATGTAGCTAGCGCTGTAGACGTGAGTTTTAGCTCCAAAAACACAATGTTTTTCTTGCGTTTGTCATACTCAAACAGTCTCAAACAGTGCTCAAACAGTATCTCTGCTTTCGGCACAAAAAATAAAGAAAAATGTTTTCTCGGTTGCTTATACTCTGAGCTTCTATAAGTTTCTCAAAAATACTCACCACACCGAAATATATCATCGCTCGAATAGCCTTCATTCTTTAACCAACCTAGAGCGATAGAGCCGAAAGGGCTTCGACTACCAATACGATTTTACGATCTATTCTTCGTTTATGAAGCCTGGAGGCGTCCTTTTGTCCCCTTTTGAAGTGTGGAGTGACGTAACTCAATCGATGGCGATAGTTTTATAGACTTACGGGATAAGTTTTTGCCAATTTTCGTTACTATAGAATGCCCGCTGATGGACGAACTTGTAAAGCTTTTGTTCGCTTGAACCAATACAAAAAACCGGCCAAGTGCGTGTCGGGTCACGCGCAATGTAGGGTTTCGTAGTTTACACAGCTAACGACGTTATAATAAGCAATTTTCAATGGTATTTGTACTAAAAAAACTGATTTATTTCCACTTTAGTACATTTTATAAGTTGGTCGACTATTACGTCTATTACTTGAAACTTGTAACGCCTACTTAGCTGTTATAGTTTTGCTCTTAATTTCAGTATTGTACTACTACACGGCTTCAAACCCAATAGTTTTGCTTTTAGGGGTACGCGGTATGGGGTACGCGAGTAAAAATAATGTTTAGGTGTTGGGGAGGTACCCTAAAAAAATAGTTTTTCAAGATTTTATTCTACAACTTTGTTGACATTAAGTACTAATATGTATAAACATGCCAAATCTGGGGGCACGGCAGTGCCCCCGCCAAGTCAAAATGTGAAAATTTGAAAATTTCTACTGTCTAGCTGTCATGGTTCATGAGATACAGCCCTGTGATAGACAGACGGATAGACAGACCGACAGACAGACAGACGGACAGACGGACAGACGGACAGACGGACAGACGGACAGACGGACAGACGTGCAGATGGACAGACGGACGGACGGACAGTGGAGTATTAGTATCAGGGTTCCGTTTTTACTCTTTAGGTACGGAACCCTAAAAAGTAGGGCTATCTACAAAAATAAATGAGATGCCATCAAAGTTATTTTAGTAAGTTATTACGTAAAGGTTAGCTAATTACGTAATAACATAAGTCAGAAGGACCCTTAAAGTAGGGACTGAATAAATTAACCGACTTGGTATTACATGGATCTCACTACTTTTTACGGTAGAAGAATTGAGTTGCGTTGCGAGACTTGGCTTTTTTTACAAGTTACGTTTTTGATGGCATTACAGTTTTTTAGCACTGATAGTCTCTGAGCTGCGGACAGACGGACGGACGGATACTCGGTTACTAAGAAAGTATTTATTACATTATGTATGTAAGTAAGCGTGTAGGTAGGTAGATACGTCCAAGGATCAACCACACAAGCTATGTAGTTGATGTGATGCGTCCAATCCAAAATTTCAATATTTTTAATCAAATTTCAAATTGCATTACATTTGTCTCATGTCCACATTTTGCAGGAATGTTCAATTTAAAATTGAACAGGGTAGGCTGTAGGCTGCACATTAGCGATAAGCGGGGAAGTCCCGCCGGGGTATGGACAGTTTCCGTGGGACTTAGCACCGGGGGAATACGTATCGAGTACCGGGGAACGGGGCATCGCAAGGCTTATCTTTGGCGCTCGATGTTTTACCGCAATATGAGATGGACTTAGTTGGCATTATACTGAATATTTTTGAAATATTTTTTCTAGGGGCCACATTATCGGGGTAATTTATGTATTATAATATATTACAAAAAAGTATATTAGTATTCTATCAGTTAATTAGTTCCTATGGTACAGCTTTGCTTAGTTTTGGGATAGATGGCGCTGTGTGATAATGTCCACCAACATTTTTTTATTTATATCTCAGTCGTGCACAAAAGAACTTATCAATTAAAATAAGGAAAAATATTACTCATAACGGTGGAAGAAAAATAATAAGATCACGACTGTAATTCCCAAGTACGGTAGACATTTTCTCAGAATTTCAGACGCTTAGATTCTTTGAAAATGGGTAGTCAGAGACAAGTCCAAACCTTATATTTGGCACATGCCCACATTTTGCAGTAGTTAGCATTCCATACGTGGTTGCAAGCTCATCGCCGCTAACAAGAATACTAACTATTTTCCTCACGATGTTTTCCTTTGCCGTTTTAAGCACGTGTTTTGATTCGCATATAATCATTGATGCACGCCGGGATTCGAACTCTCGACCGATATTTTTTTCCGATTGAAAGTTTTTGGTACCTATCACTCAGCAAACTCGGCTTATTATATAAATATACTAGCTGCTCGCTCTGGCTTCGCATGGGTACCTGGATAAAAAGTAGCTAGTATCTGATGTTTAATATTACTGTAAAATTTCATTTGAATCCGTTCACTAGTTTTTGCGTGAAAGAGTAACAAACACACACACACACACACACTCACTCCCTCACAAACATTCGCATTTATAATATTAGTAGAAAGTAGGATTTAATCAGTGTGAAACTGATTAAAACAATGCGCTACAAACTTAACAATTTAATATTAATTGTGCTAAAGCAGAACACAATCGATGCAATATTATTAACACTTCGGGACCTCGTACTGATTAAATTCCAACGCGTTTTTGGTACCCCAAGGCATAGGAAACAGGTTTTTGTGTTCAAAATGTCTGTTAAACATATTATAATGTAATTTTCTCAACATTATTAATTGAACGTAACGAAACATGGTACGGGAAAATAGACTTTAGGATGGGTAATAAATGTTTTTGATGAATGCAGAATCATTTTTTCGCAATAACCATAAACACAGTTTTGTTTTTATGACAAAGATACTTATGAACACTTATGAACAGAAACACGATTGGTGAAACTTTTCTCGATAGATTTATTTTCCAAAGTTGGCTCTCAAAAACACTAGTTTCGTTTTTAATCAAAAAAATGAATAGCTAAACAGTTCGTAATTCGTTAGATAATCATACTAGCTAAGTAAATTATAGACAGTTTCGTTTTAAGTTTAATGGTTTCAAAATAATGCAGTTTTCCAAACATATAAACAAAAATTTCAAACATCACATTAAGAGGACTCCTATTGAGATAAAAATTACATTATCTACTCGTACATCTACACTACTTTTATAATGAGGTAAAATTTGTATTTTGTAATGGATAAACTAAAAAAACCGGCCAAGTGCGAGCTGGACTCGCGCACGAAGGGTTCCGGACCATTATCTATAAAAAAACGGCAAAAAAACACGTTTGTTGTATGGGAGCCCTTACTCTCTACTTACTTAAATATTTATTTTATTCTGTTTTTAGTATTTATTTTGTTATAGCGGCAACAGAAATACATAATCTGTGAAAATTTCAACAGTCTAGCTATCACGGTTCGTGAAATACAGCCCTGTGACAGGCAGACGGACAGACAGACGGAAAGCGGTAGATGGTGTAAGAAAGGGGTAGAATTTGGGTATAGATGGTGTGCAAAAAAAAATTACATCAGTGTTGACATCAGTAACGTAGCAACGTATCTACTCTCGTTACTCGTTACTCTATGCGATTATCGAAACTTGGGCAGCACAACGTCTGTGGCGGGTCTGCTAATACAATTTTTTTTTGGACTTCACACACAACACCATCTAGCCCCAAACTAAGCAAAGCTTGTACTATGGGAACTAGATAACTGATATAATACTTATTTACTTATTTTTTTTTTTTAAATACACACATAATATACATAGTAATACCCAGACACAGAACAAACATCTATGTGCATCACACAAATGTTTGCCCTGGGTGGGGATCGAACCCACAACCTATAGCGTAGAAGGCAGAGTTACTACCAACTAAGCTGTGAGGCCAGTCAAATGAAAAATAACTATTATAATTGTATGATTCTACATTCCTGACACAACGTACTCGTAGTTTCTGATACCCAAAGGGACCCCCCCTTCGGGACCCCCCTTTGGGTATCAGAAACTACGAGTAATAACCATTAAAAGTATGTCGCAGTTCATGCAACTTCAACTTAATGCTTCCAAAGCCCAGGCTTTTCCAAACCGCACTTACCTTGCCCATGTTCCAACACTACATTTCCATTAGGGCGACATTAATTAGCATCTCATCAAGCGATGATTTCCATCTGCCTTTCATACCTCCGTCAGTTAGAGTGAGAAGAGTGGGTAATTAGTTTAGCCGGGTACTCACTAGCGAGCTAACTGTAACCGTTGCATGTTACGGGGGTCTACTCGCGAACCGACAGCAAAATATCGTAACAATACTCGTATCAAAGTTATATCGTTTTGACGTTTCGACTTATCAAAAACATGGTAAAAAAATATAATAATACTAGCGACCCGCCCCGGCTTCGCACGGGTAGCATGTTATTATACATATAAACCTTCCTCCTGAATCACTCTATCTATTAAAAAAAACCGCATCAAAATCCGTTGTGTAGTTTTAAAGATATAAGCAAACATACATACAGACATACAGACGCGGGAAGCGGAAAGCGACTTTGCTTTATACTATGTAGTGATTGGTGGTCATTTTTCACAGATCATAAGAGGGTTTCTAATGTACTTGGGATTTACAGTCGTGATCATAATTACATTTTTAACCGACGCAAAAAAAGAGGACGTTCTCAATTCGACATGTATTATATATTTTTGTTGCTTTTTTTGTTTGTTATGTAGGAATTTACCGGGATTTGTAAATTACCCTTACCAGAAATAAAAATAACTGTTACAATTATATTCTATAATAAGTCTAACTAACACAAAAAATACTATAAAAAATATTTTATTTTCTTCTATCTTAAGTTTAGTCAATACTTAGTAAGAGCAAGGAACTTATTTGCCTACCTACCCTCTGTTGAGAACGTAAAAGCTTTCTGTAATAAAAGTAAATAAATATTTATTATGTAAGACTGTAGTAGCTCGGACACACCGTTTGCGGGTGCGGGTGCATTGAACCAAGAAGTTATATACTAGCTTCTACCCGTGGCTTAGCTCGCGTGGTATCTGAATAAAAAGTAGCATATATCCTATTACAGGATATAAACCATGTATAATCTAAGTTGTATCAAAAACCGTTCAGTCGTTTGGGCGTAATTGAGCTACAAACTTTCGGGTCCTGGAATCGACAAAAAAACAAAAAAACTTAAAATAAAAAAAACCGGCCAAGTGCGAGTCGGACTCGTGCACGAAGGGTTCCGTATCGTTGTTTGTTGTATGGGCCAACTTATATATTTATTTTATTCTGTTTTTAGTATTTGTTGTTATAGCGGCAACAGAATTACATAATCTGTGAAAATTTCAACTGTCTAGCTATCACGGTTCATGAGATACAGCTCGGTGATAGACAGACGGACAGG
Source organism: Hydriomena furcata (assembly GCA_912999785.1). NCBI lineage: Eukaryota > Metazoa > Arthropoda > Insecta > Lepidoptera > Geometridae > Hydriomena > Hydriomena furcata. Next base: position 4,095,684 of record OU538842.1, on the reverse strand, counting down.
CGGACAGCGAAGTCTTAGTAATAGTCCCGTTTTTACCCTTTAGGTACGGAACCCTAAAAAAAACTGTCAGTTTAGGTAACAATAAAGTGGTATTTAGACATTACTTAAACATATTTTTCTGGCCGCTTACAATACATGCAAAATAAAATAAACCAAAAATCTATTGTTGATATCGATTTAAATTCTACCTAGAAACAGTAAACCGTCTCTAAGTACGATTGTTTGTCACAATTACACTAATATTATAAATGCGAAAGCTTGGATGTCGTCAATCACGTCTTAACGTAACTGATTTCTGATCTCCTGTTAAAAACTAAAAACCATAGGCTTACAGGTTTTAGCATTCAGCATTCAGCTTATCTACTAAGTTTGCTTTCGAGTCTAATCAAAAACTGCTTAATCGCTTCTATATCTAGCGACATTTGATCCATCTTCACATTCAAAATCTCTATCGCGTTCCTCGACTCTTCAACATACGTTCTCGTCTCCCCTTTAAGCTCTGATACTGCATCATCGATATCATCCAGGTGATCCACTATCTTATCATCTTTAAGTTTGATAGCGTTGGGTAGACTTGTCTCCGATTGAACAATTTTCTTCCCTTTCACTATAGTCTCATGCATTTCATCCATCATAGTCCTAAAAGCTATTATGCCCTGCTCATCTTCTCGCTGCTTTTTCTGAGTCTGGGCTTTATTGAAAATATTGTCTCTGAGACGTGATGGCAAGATTTTGGAGTACTTCCATCTTGGTTTGCCAGGACACAGCACCATCACACCCATGACCTTTCTCTTGTTCTTTAGAGAGCTATTGACTTTTTTTGGAAGAATCTTGTTAAATAACTTGTTGTATACAAGGGTGTCTAAGGTTCCCAGAAACTCCACTTGCTTCGCTAGCCTCCTTATGTTTCCCAACACTTCCAAATCGTTGATATCATTAACGGCCACGCCAACCAGCAAATTCATTAGTACTATAGCAGCAAGGATTAAAAACACCAGAAATATTATTCGGACGATGATGAGGGAGGTGGCCAGTTCCTTGGAATGCTCTTCATCGAAAAGAGCTCCGTAGTCGAACTCGGAGGTCATCATCACGATGGTTTTGACGAAAGCGGCCCAGGGACCCTCGAAGGGCATCTGGGAGCGGAACTGGATCATGAAACTGAGGGAGAAGCCGATAACCAGGAACGCGAAGGTCAGGAGGATCTGGGAACAAACCAGTTAGTAATGTCACTGCATTTTCAAAACAACAATACAATTATTAATAAAAAAGTCATCGAGATACAATAGTTCTAGAATTAGTATAGTATTATACAAATAAATCCATATTGCTCGTTTTTTAAGATTTTTATTAATTGCAATTAGTTATTGTGAATAATAAAAACTACAATGAAGTATTATAATATTCAAAACAACTATAGTAAAGGTGTGACCAGATATTGCGCGACAATCGAGCGCGGCAGCCGCGCAGCCGCGAGCAACCTGCCGCGCTCAAACGGTGTTTTTGTTCGTTCGCACAGCATACTTGCTGCGCGGCAGCTGCGCTCGATTGCCGCACAATGTCTGGTCACACCTTAACATAAATATAACGAACACTCTAAAAAATATTGTTTTAAACCATACCTTCACAACATTCGAAGCCACTTTCCCAAACATAAGAACATAGTACCCCCAATTGGGAAACCGTGATAGCAGGAACATCATCTCTAACCAGGACAGAAGCAGAGCCAGTGTCGCTATATGCCTAGGCCATACTGCTTCATCCTCTATTGACACCACCACGACAGTGTATGGTAGTATTACGGCTAGCGCAAGCGAGCCAAACTTCACCCATGTCTCTAGCTGGAGAAAGTACCGGCTGCTTTTCACGTTCATGTACAGAAGTTCCTGGAAACAATTCAAATATTATGTAAAAATTTCATACTCTGTTACATACCTCGCGACATCGTTCACCTGAAGTTATTTTGAAACAGACTTCAGACCCCGCAGCACCCCCTTGAATTTCGGAAATTCCTTTCTTACTGCTCCTAAACCCTCCAAATTTTATGTTTCTGACCAGTGGTTTAGGCTGCGCGTTGAGAGTACGATCAGTCAGTCAGTCAGTAACGCAAAAGTTTTATTTATTTCGAATAACACAGTTGGTCTACGATATTATTAACTCACCTGAACTAATACCAATGATATCGTCGCATAAACAATATAGCTCCATATTGTTGAATCTAGCCAATCCGGCGCCACCTCGTTTGTATCTCGATAGAAGAACACGGATATAACAAAAACAGTCAAAGAAAACAAGAACATTCCGTAGAATGTTAGAATTGTGTAAAAAAATGGCAGTAGAGCTTTCCATTTTAGGTATAGAAAGCTTTCCACCAACGGATGGACTAGTAGTCTTTTCTGTCCGTGCCTGTTTCCAGTCTTCAATAGAGCCTCTATAACTTTCATCTGTTCAAACTCGCAAACTGTCGGCATAAGGATTCCGTAGTTAACAGTGATCTCACACGACGGATCCTGGAGATCCTGCCCATTGCTAGAAATATATGAATCAAACAAATCTTCCATAAACTCTGTTGGCTTCGATAAGTTGTGCAAAATCATATCTATAGCTGTCCTTTTGTATTTCTTCGGGCCGTCTGTGTGACCTGATAGGTCGGCTCCTTCCTTCAACAGTATGGTTATAACATCTCTGCTGCCGTGATGGCTGGCTGTATGGAGAGGATACCATCCCATACTGTTCACTTCATGGACTATTGTCTTATCATACTTAAGTAAGAGTTTAGCTATATCCGTGTGGTTTGTCACAGCGGCTATGTGGAGAGGTGTTGATGCTTTGTGGGGGCTGTGAGTTGTTCTGCAGCGGATATCAGCGTTCTTTGATAACAGAAGCTCAACGCAGTCTAGATGGTTATTTGATACAGCGAAGTGTATAGGTGCAAAGCCTCGTTTACCACCATCGGTAAGAGAATTTATCATAGCTGAAGTCACTGCTTCATCGTATTGAAGTAGCTGTGCCAATATCTTCACGTGTCCATGATCGGCTGCTACATGAAAGACACTCACATCCCCTGGCAGGGTGATTTTCAACGAAGCTCCTTCGCTCAATATCTTTTTCATGCATTTTTGATGGCCATTCACGATAGCTTTAAACAATGCAGTTTCTCCTTCTGAGTTCTGATAGTCGATTGCATCCTTCTGTTTTGCAACGCCGAGGATTTCATTGAGAACGTCGATGTTTCCTAGAGCAGCTGCTGAATGTATAGGAGTCTCGCCGTCATTGGCCTGTGAAAATGTAACTTTATTACCTACAGATCTTCATTCAAAACGATATTCTATACTCTTGAATATAAAGTTAAATTTACCTTCAACGTTACGTCAGCTCCAGACTCCAAAGCTACGCACACGCCCGGCACCCACGCCGCTTCAATGGCTGCTTGCAAAACTGTGTGCCCATCTCTGTCTTTCACATCAACTGTCGCTAACAATGGATCTGAGTTTCTGTAGTCGTAGTTTGCTAATAACTGGAAGTGACAACGTGATTTCATTTGATTAAGCTGTGGCAGAGGAAAGTTTACATAAAAAATAGAATCACAATATATCAGATCTTCAAGCGCTAAGATCCTTAAAAATATCTAAAGTTGGTAGTCCCGCGTTGTGCAATAGTTAGCATAACATATGCGACAGGTTACAAACTCATCGCCGTTTATAAGAATGATATAACCACGATATTTTGAGCACGTGTTAATGCATATTAATTTTTTTTTTTTTTTTTTTTTCAAATAATATGATCCATTATGCACGCAAGGAATCAGAACGACCTACAAATTGAAGATCGAGGTTCACTTAGCCAACACGGATGTTAAGAAAAAATATAAAATACAATTCGAGAAGTATAAAGAAACGATATTCACCTGAAGTTCCTCCTCTAACTCCTTCTTCACACACACATGCAGCGGCGTCAGGCCACCTCTGTTCAGACAGTTGATTTCCGCACCAGCACCCAGGAGCTCAGTGATTGCTTCCATATTCGCCAGTTCCACTGCCGTGTGGAGCGGCGTGTCCAGGTTAAGGAGACCCTTCTTCCGCATGGTGTTGAAGCGGCCACCAGCTTTGAGCAGCATTTTGATCACTTCTACAAAACTGAGGAACGTAGGTACTTGTAAGTTGGTCATAAATATTTGAAATTTGGAGAGTGTATTTCTTTTGGTGTGTAGAGGTGCACTTAGAAAGGAATTCCCAAAATTAAACCTCTACGGAGGTGCAACGGGAGTTGAAGTTTGTTTAAAAATAACTTGATGTTAACAAAATCGCGGGGTTTTCTCTAGTAATAATATAAATGCGCGGCTATTTGTATGTTTGTGTCTCTAGGAGTCTGCGCCACTCTCTGCTTTGTAAAGCTAGTTCTTAAAATTAGTGACTTACTGTTTTCCGTTCACCTCCTTATCGTAATAATAAGCGTAACCTGCGACATCTAGCGGAGTGCGGCCTTCCATATCAGGCATGTTGGGATCAGCGCCAGCGGCCAGGAGAAGCCGTGTACAGTACTTGCGTACGCACGAGCTGGCCACGTGTAGTGGCGTCCAGCCTGATTGGAAGAGGGGCAGCTGAAATATAAGGTAAGTTTATAATCACCATCAGCATCATCACCATCATCATCATCATCATCATCATCATCATCATCATCATGTTCGGTGATTATTTTCCTTCTTCTTCAGCCTTTCTCATCCTACTGCAGGACATGCCTCTCTTCATTTATGCCATTCGCCTCTATTTTGCGCTAATCTGAACTGACTGGCCTTACAGCTCAGTTGGTAGCTCAGCCTACACCGCTGTGTAAGTTGTGGGTTCGATCGCCACCAAGGACATATATTTGTGTGACTGTGTCTGAGTGGTAGAACGACTGTAAACTATAATGAAAAGAAAGTGACAGCTGACAGAAACTTGCTATCACACTAATTCTATTGTCAAAATCTGACACTTCATTTAACTTACAGTTCCTTTGATGTCCTTGCAGTTATGGTCGATATTGTCCTTCCAGGTTTTGGGCAAAGTCATCGCAACCTCCCCCATGTCGCAGCGGACCATCGTCAGCTCCCTGATCTTCGAGCACAGCTTCCGAACGTCCTCCTCTGTTTCTGAAGACATGCTCTCATTGTCGACCTTCTCTAGGATATCTGTGAAATAAAACTTCATTAGTAGTAGTGTCTAAAAAAATGTAGATGTCTCTAAAATTGCTGCCTCTTTTACTCTATGCGAAACAAAAGTAGATGGCATCCATCTACTTTTGTTTCGCACAGAGTTAAGCTTAAGCCGGCTGTACACATGGGGCCAAGGTGTTGGGCCAACGTGTTGGGCAAAAATGATGGAAACCAAGATTCCTGTTCACACATTGGCTTACTGATCATTCTGCATTGGCGCTTCAAAGATGGACGTAGAAGTTCTTGCAGCCATGGCTATTTATTTATATAGTGTGTTTAATTATTACGTACATGTGCACCAAAGTAGAAAGACTAAAAAAAAATGGCGCAAAAGAAGGTGGTGGATGGTGACTATTCATCGGAATAGAACGAGGTAAATGTGTTATTAGTTATTATTGATATACAGGCTGTTATACTGTCTCCGCTGACGAGTAACAACGAACTGAACAAGACACCAACGTGTGAACGCTGTTTGCGGAGCGCGCCAAGATCCTTTGATGTGTGCACTAAAAACCGACACTATTCGGATGGCCTGCCAATGTTGGCGCCAACTAGACCAATTAAGCCAACATACCGCCAAGTAGCTCTCTACACGTTGTCCCAACACGTTGGCCCAACACCTTGGCCCCATGTGTACAACCGGCTTTAGAAAGGCGACGCTACCTCTGTATCGCCACAGAGGTAGCGTCGCCAGCCTGTGAGCGTTTTGGAATTCTCGAATTGAAAATCTCCGCTTTTTTCGTCGATAAAGCCGTCTGTCGGGTAAGTTGAATAACAATGCTAGAGCCATGCTAGAGCAGTCAAACAAAAATAAAAAAAAATCAAACCAAAGTTAGAGAATTAGAGATAATAATAAATGAGATACGTCATTCAATTTAATCTCTATATTTTTAAAGTAAGTAGGTATAGACGGCCTCACAGCTCAGTTGGTAGTAACTCTGTCTTCAGCGCTGTAGGTTGTGGGTTCGATCCCCACCCAGAGCAAATATTTGTGTGATGAACATAGATCTTTGTTCTGTGTCTGGTTGTGTAGTATGTATCATAAGTATGTATTTACAACAAAAAAAAACGTATATAAGTATTCTATCAGTTATCTAGTTCCCATAGTACAAGCTTTGCTTAGTTTGGGGCTGGATGGCGATGTGTAAAATGTCCACCAGTATTTATTTATTTATTTATTTATTTATTTATATTCTTTTCGTTCTCCTTCAATAAATCAAATCAACTCGCGTGTCGTGAGCTTGACTTCGAATAAACTTTTTGAACGTTCGTTATTTATTCAGAGAACATCGACAGTTACGAATTTACCATTCATAATCCACTAGCTTTCGCCCGTAGCTCGTACCCAGACAAAATCCTATATTATCAATTAACCTAAGCACTTATCACTACATAGGATAAAGCAAAGTCGCTTTCCGCTTCCCGCGTATGTATGTTTGCTTATATCTTTAAAACTACACAACGGATTTTGATGCGGTTTTTTTTAATAGATAGAGTGATTCAGGAGGAAGGTTTATATGTATAATAACATGCTACCCGTGCGAAGCCGGGGCGGGTCGCTAGTTTTATATATAAAACAAAGTCGAATTTGTTACAACACTCGACAACGGTTGGAACTATTTTCATTGTTTTTGATTTGTTGAATCTGGGGGCACCGCAGTCCCTCCTTTTGTCTTATGTTATTACGTAATTAGCTAATCTGTACGTAATTCTCCCTCCTGAATCACTCTATCTATTAAAAAAAACCGCATCAAAATCCGTTGTGTAGTTTTAAAGATATAAGCAAACATACATACATACATACATACGCGGGAAGTGGAAAGCGACTGCTTTATACTATGTAGTGAAGAAGATTATTTTCGAACTTTTTCAAGATCTTGGACAGTACGAAATACGTAGGTACACAAACCTCCTTGACATTATAGTGTCATTTCTGATATCTATTGATTTTGTCTACTTGTCACCCTTTTTGTCGATCTTCGAGTTTCGCAGTTTTTGTATCAATTTTATTTCATCAGAGTTATTTAGTTATCAACCTAATATGGAAATCGCACAGAATTTCATGGTAAATATTTTCAATGTTTTAAAACTAGATTCAAACCCGCATCCTCTCCTTGAATAGACAACGCGATACGGTACGAATTCTTACAAAAATATACTACATACGAAGTGCACAATGGTCGTTGACACTTTTTAGGGCCACCATACCTTATAATCTAATTATTGATTATGCAGGACAAACAAGAAAAACTAGTAACACGATGAGTGCGACTAAAGTTGATATTATTTATGTCTTCATTTTTAGGGTCCAGGAGCGACTGAAGCTATGTCGAGGATTAACGAAAATGGAAATGTAGTGGGAACTATAATTGTGAACTGTGAAGGTATTGTACTTTGTTAATAAAGGGTTCGTCCTGTTAAGTACTAGTTAGGCTTAAGGCGATACTTGAAATTATTGACTTTTTGTATGGGCTGAATCTACCCGGATAAGACAGAAAAAGTGATAAAACTGCATTATCTTGAAAACCATCAAATTTAAAAAGAAACTGTCTGTAATTTATTTAGCTAGTATGATTATCTAACGAATTAGATAAAAATGAACTGTTTAGCTATTCATAGTTTTGATTAAAAACGAAACTAGTGTTTTTGAAGAGCCAACTTTGGAAAATAAATTTATCGAGTAAAGTTTCACCAATCGTGTTTCTGTCTGTAGTTTATCTAGATTATATCCTTAAGGCGCTCCCAGTCGACGATTGTTTTTGTTCGAAACGAAAAAATAAATACTTGTGAACAAGCCACATCTCCTATTTTATAATGTATAGTATATGTGAATAAAGATGTACCCATCTTTAATCACTTTGATAAATAATCCTACCGAGAATAAATAATCCTACCGAGACCGCTGCAATGACGACAAACACACGTCGGCCTTAGCTTTTCGAATAAATTAATGATATAAATTATGTATAATTACTTATCTAAAATCTATTCTAATAGAAATCTAGATCTACATATTACCTATCTTTAACAATAAATCACAAGTTGATTTTAATAGTAGGTATATAAAATATTTCGATCATAAATTCTAAAACGTATCATTTTGAAATAATATCTTTATCGTGAAAAGTTTCTGCTATTATGTTTTCAGCTTAATAGAAATCTAGGTAGGAACCTGAAGTAATATACTTATAAAAATAGGAGATGTGGCTTGTTCAGAGGTATTTCTTTTTTCGTTTCGAAAAAGAGCAATCGTCGACTGGGAGCCCCTCAATTTATCTTTGTCATAAAAACAAAACTGTATGTTTTGCGGTTATTGAGAAAAAATTATTATGCATTCTTCAAAAACATTTATTACTCCTCTTAATGTGATTATGTGAAATGTTTGAGTTTTTGTATGGATTGAGTCTACTCGGATAAGACAGAAAAAGTGATAAAACAGCATTATCTTGAAAACCATCAAACTTAAAAATAAACTGTCTAATAGTTTACTTAGTATGAATATCTAACGAATTATTTAATGAACTGTTAAGTTATTCATAGTTTTGATTAAAAACGATACTAGTGTTTTTGAAGAGCCAACTTTGGAAAATAAATCTATCGAGATAAGTTTCACCAATCGTGTTTCTGTCATAAAAAACAAAACTGTATGTTTTGCGGTTATTGAGATAAAACGATTCTGTATTCCTCAAAAACATTTACTTAAAGGTTTGAAGATAGGTTCCTGTTTTTACAGGCTTTCCTGAAACCACTACATTGGACAGTTTGACAGCAGCAACGTATTCGACACACATGAGAGCTTTGTCTGCGCACGCGTCAAATGCTCTCAAGGAAATCGTAAATATCTAAATTAGCATTACACATCTGATCATCATAGTAGCATATAAAATTATCACGTGTTTCTTAAGCGCACGGGCGTAATCACTACATAGTATAAAGCAATGTCGCTTTCCGCTTCCCGCGTCTGTATGTAATATGTATGTATGTTTGCTTATATCTTTAAAACTACACAACGGATTTTGATGCGGTTTTTTTTAATAGATAGAGTAATTCAGGAGGAAGGTTTATATGTATAATACATGCATAATATAGTAGAGAAACACTGATAATTTTAGAGGTTTCTAATGTAATGTCGTAAATAAACACATTTTTTTGCGCTTACATTGCAAATGCTGGCTGAACCCCACGAGATATATCAAAATAATGTACTACAGTATTGTACACCTCAAAAATGTCTACAAAAAAGTCCACGATGGTATTAGAAATGTCTTACGCACAGCGAAGCGGGCACGGGTCAGCTAGTGAACAATAGAGGCAAATTTTTGATACCTTACGTTACTTTATTGCAATTTTCGTGGGGATCTCTAATTATTATGAAAATAAAATATGAGCTATGTTACTCGCTGAGATAAGTGAAATAATTTTTAAAATTGTTTGGAAGTTTTTTTGTTTATCCATTACAAACAAAAATACGTAGTGTTAGACAATACAACACATCACGAGAAAATCCTAATCCTAATAATATTATAAATGCAAAAGTTTGTGAGGATGTTTGTATGTTTGTGCCTCAATCGGGCCTAAACGACAAAACGGATTAAGGCGATGAAATTTTTGACTTTTTGTATGGGCTGAATCTACCAGGATAAGACGGAAAATTTGATAAAACTGCATTATCTGGAAAACCATCAAATTTAAAAAGAAACCGTCTGTAATTTACTTAGCTAGTATGATTATCTAACGAATTATATTAAAATTAACAGTTTAGCTATTCATAGTTTTGATTAAAAACGAAACTAGGGTTTCTGAAGAGCCAACTTTGGAAAATAAATCTATCGAGAAAAGTTTCACCAATCGTGATTCCGTCTGTAATTTATCTAGATTAAATCCTGAAGTTATCTTGGTCGTAAAAATCAAAACTATATGTTTTGCGGTTATTGAGGAAAAACGATTCTGCATTCTTCAAAAACATTTATTACTCCTCTTAAGATTAAATTTGCTGTAGATGTAGATATAATGCCCGTATAAACATAGACTACTTTAAAATACGAATAACATCCCCAAAATAACAAAAAAACGCTAAAGGGATGATTGGTATAGATGACTCTTATGTGCTAAAAAAGTGACATCATTGTTGACGTCAGTCGTCATAGCATCATGCGTTACTCTATGCGATTATTGAAATTTGACAGGACAACGTCTGTCGCGGGTCTGCTAGTTGGTTTATATGAAAAGTATGTTAAAATCTCTGTTTATTCTGCATCATTTCAGGATGTGACCGACGAGTTGGTGGTGCTACGACTCGTATCAAGAAAGACAGAAGCCGTGGTGGCGCCTGACGAGGAGTTCCACCTGATTGTGGTCATGAGACGAACGTGAATAGTATTAACCATTGGATAATTCCATTATGTATACTTTACTGATATTTCGAATTAATTTGCTTCCAAATATATCGTTTGACAACGGATTATGTTTATCGGTTGATTGACAAATTGATTTGTTTACAACACTCACCCTCGTATTCAGGAACGACACTGTGAGAACACGCACCCACAGTGGACGAAATCTTTTTTCATAAACATCACTTTATGTGTTGTGCGACACTATGGCGCACACTATCGTGTGCCTCTAGAGCTCAACTTTGGTTATAGGCACACGAAAGTGTGCCTCTAGTCACATTATGCAGTGCCTTACAACACATAAAGCGATGTTTATGAAAAAAGATTTCGTCCACTGTGGGTGCGTGTTCTCACAGTGTCGTTCCTGAATACGGGGGTCAGACCAGGAACAATTAAGCGTAAACCCTCGGCTATCTACATCTATATATCTACTGTATAAAAGAACGGCTGAACCGATTTGGCTGAAAATTGGTGGGTAGCTTAGAATCAGGAGACGAACATAGGATACTTTTTAACGGGAATGGGAACGGGAGTTAATTCTAAAGCGATACGTAGTACGCCGAGTTAGCTGTATTGTATAAAAGTCATGCGTTACTGACCTAACTACCTACTGGTCCTAGAAAATGAAATTTAAAGGGTATATATTCCTTTTAATGTGTAGGGGTATACTAAGATCGGAATCCCTGAAAAAGGGTGCAGAGGGCAACCCCTGCTGCTGAGTCTCTTTGAAAATTACTTCACATGAACAAAGTCGCAGGGGTCCACTAGTCGCTTGATTATAACACAGAGTAATCCGCTGTTTCTGTAATGTTAGGACGTGCCTCTTACCCCCTTTAGGCATTTTCAAGGATCTGAGCGGGACGGGGATTACAGTCATGGTCATTTATTATTTCGCTGATTCGCTCACCTTCTGGAAAGTCCAGGAGAATAGCCACCTGCTTAGAATGACCAGCGTACGCGGCCAGGTGTAGAGGTGTTCTGCCGAGCCTGTCAATCCTCAGCTTCTCGGCTCCGAACTTGATAAGCAGCGCCAGGGAATCACCTCCAGAGATGGCGGCTGAGTGGCACGCGGAGACCAGGTCCAGCCGGCATGTAGCGTTTGGGTTTGCGCCTCCATTTAGAAGTCTGGAGAAATTATAAGTTTTTAGGAACTAGGTATACCTACCTGCGTTGTGAGGTGAAAGTGACAACGCTGTACGAACTCGTATAGTGCTGTCTCTTTCGCACCGCGAGTTGTACTAATTGATACTACTTTAGAGATTGTAAACCCGCTGAAGGCACAAGTACACATGACTCTACCAGTCACCCTAGTGGACCTAGGATATACAAATTGTGATTGTGACTGTTTTTGTATCAAAAAACGAAGAACTGTTATCAGACATTCTATGATAATGATAATGCTACGGGAAATAGATATGGCAATAATTGCAGAATAAGAATTCAAAATGAAAAATGATTATCGGTCTTCTTTTCAGAACATTAATTTAAATCTATACTAATATTATAAAGAGGAAATATTTGATTGTTTGTTTGCATTGAATAGGCTCCGAAAATACAAGACCGATTTGAAAAATTATTTTACCATTAGAATCCTACATCATCCCTTATAAACATAGGCTATATTCATTACTAGAAAAAATCAGGGGTCCCTATAAAAACTTTAATAATGTAACCCAAGGCGTAAAGGAATTGCCATAAAATCATTAGTAGGTACACCCGTGCGAAATCAGGGCGGACTGCTAGTGATAAGATAAATTTAAAAATCAAATAGGGGAGCCACTGGTCACTTACAGCCCCCTTAAGAGATCATATCAAGGAATCTTTGTCTAGAAAGTATCTAAAAAGAAACATCTTACCTCTCAACCTCTTCAATGTTCTGTCCATCGATAGCCTCCAGCAGTTCCGTATTCAGTCTTCTGAGCCGTCGATCGCTTCGTCGCCATTGCTTGTTGCCACACGTCTCCTGAAGAGGAGTGTTCGCTGCAGAGGATGCTGATGATGGTGGCTGGTCTGGCAGAGGGGGGATGGGGGGACGGTAGAGGGGATGTCTAGAAACATTAATAACAGACGTTAATACGTTATAGTGCGAGATACGGTTAAAAATATATATTCTTATCTGTTAATTGATTATGACAAAGATTATATAATTATATAATACGTACTTTAATAGATCGCAAATTGCAATGGAGCTAATTACTTTTAGTAGTTAGATTATTACTTTTAATTAACTTTTCTGATATTGTTAATAACGACAATCGAGCATTAGTAAAAAGAATATTGCAATAAATGCTCGATCTGTAGGATCACGACTTATGTACAAGTATGGTAGACATTCTCTCATGGATCTCAAGGCTCAGATCCTTTGAAAATGTCTAAAGGGGGTTATCAGAGGCACGTTCGTGTCTTAAGACGAGTAATAAATGTTTTTGATAAAAAGTAAAGTAAATTAAAAAGTTCATTTATTGTATCAAAGGCTTACGGAACTAAAAGTTACATAAAAATTGTTTGTGTTATGTTAAGCTACCTATCTACATGTTACATTATCACTACATAGTATAAAGCAAAGTCGCTTCCCGCTTCCCGCGTATGTATGTATGTTTGCTTATATCTTTAAAACTACACAACGGATTTTGATGCGGTTTTTTTTAATAGATAGAGTGATTCAGGAGGAAGGTTTATATGTATAATAACATGCTACCCGTGCGAAGCCGGGGCGGGTCGCTAGTTAATGATAAACAAACAATTTATAACAGTAAGAACACAAACTCCCACCCTAGGAATATCCTGTGTTGTGGGTAGAATTATACGATATAATTATATAGTACTTACTATAAATAGTGTATGTATTTAGTTTTGATCTTAATTATATATTTGTATACATATTATATATTATGCATATTTATAATAGATATATTTACTATTTTTATAAATTTTATGTGTGTATTTTTATGCGTATATAAGGGCGGGAGGAAAGGAGAGGAGGGGGGGGGGGTAAAGAGTTCCTATATATGTGTAAAATAGATTTAGGTGAAAGTGTTCAGCAAGCTTTCAGTTTCGTTGTATTTAAGAGTAGAAAGCCAGGAAGATACAGTCCTTCCACACCTTTTTCTAGTAAGTGGGAAGAAATTGAGAATGCAGAATAATTTTTTCTCAATAAGTTTTGTTTTTTATGACAAAGATAACTTAATGGTTTAATCTAGATAAATTAAAGACAGAAACACGATTGGTGAAACTTTTCTCGATAGATTTATTTTCCAAAGTTGGCTCTTCAAAAACACTAGTTTAGTTTTTAATCAAAACTATGAATAGCTAACCAGATGAACTGTAAAGACAATATTTTTTTAATTTTATGGTTTTCAATAAAATACAGTTTTATCACTTTTTCCGTCTTATCCGGGTAGACTCAGCCCATACAAAACGTCAAAAATTTCACTAATCACCTTAAATTACTTACCCTTGTATTCAAGAACGACACTATGAGAACCATCGACTACATAGCGAGAACACGCACCAACAGTGGACGAAATCTATTTTCATAAAAATCACTTTATGTGTTGTGCGACACTGCATAGTCTGACTAGAGGCACATTGTCGGGTGCCTTAAGCCAAAGTTGAGCTCTAAAGGCACACGGTAGCGCGCGCCATAATGCCGCTCAACACATAAAGTGATGTTTATGAAAAAAGATTTCGTCCACTGTGGGTGCGTGTTAGTGTCGTTCTTGAATACGAGGGTTAGGCACTGCCGACGAATTTAATTTAAACTTACTTTGTCTCGACATCGATGCCCATAAGTACATTGATAGGGCGTTTTGGACGTAGTCTGCCGTCTGATCCGTCTGGACTGCCGTTGGTCTGGTTAAGTAGGGGACGCCGATTCTCTCCATCTTCAGGCTCTCCTTTTTCAGCATCTGGAAATGTATACACATTTATTTATTACTAGCTGACCCGGGACAGACGTTGTCCTGTCAAATTTAAATAATCGAATAGAAAAGACTGAATGTTTTTAGTCTGTAATGTCTGATTTGTTGCACAGCAGCGCCATGTATACAGAAATCATCCCTTTGCGTTTTTATCGTTTTGGGGATGTTTTTAATATTTTAAAGTAGTCTATTATTTATTCGGGCATTATATCTACATCTACAGCAAATTTCAACTTAAACCGTTTTGTCGTTTAGGTCTGATTGAGGAACAAACATACATACAAACTCACAAACTTTCTAATATAATAATATAATAAACTGCCAACAGCCTTTATATCTATATCCTATCCTTTATATCTCTATACATGTTTTTGATTATATGGTATGTGAATAAATAAATAAACATGAATATTGGCGGACTTTACACAGCGTCATCTAGCCCCAAAGTAAGCAAAGCTTGTACTATGGGAACCAGATAACTGATAGAATACATAATAGTATATTATGCAACTAGTGAATAAAGGACGGATTTAAAGCGAGGGCCGTAGATGAGTCACGAGCAAGTGAAGGAATCTAATGATTGAATCACGAGCGCAGCGAGTGATTCAACTGTTAGAATCCTGAACGACGCGAGTGATTCATGGCCCTCGATATAAATTCGTACTTTATTCAGGAGTTGCATACTATACTTTATACCATAACTACGAGAATATTTATATAATCTAATGCCAAACTCCTTGTCGCAAATATCGACCAATCAAATCTCGAGAATTTATTTGCACCAAAGAGTTTTGAATTTCGAATCTCAGCGCAAGGAGTTTGTGTAAGCATTGAAATAGAGATTGGATATATTTTGTGATCTTAATTCAAACACCAAAATAGTGAATAAAAACAAAACAGTGAATAAAAGGCCTTTTTATTCACTGTTTTGCGTGAATAAAATAAGCTTTTTAAAGTAGGTATGGTATAAATACTTTTTTTTAAATACATACTTATTATACAGGCCTCACAGCTCAGTTGGTAGTAACTCTGCCTTCTGCGCTGTAGGTTGTGGGTTCGATCCCCACCCAGGGCAAATATTTGTGTGATGAACATAGATGTTTGTTCTGTGTCTGGGTGTTACTATGTATAATAAGTATGTATTTACAAAAAAAAATAAAAAATTTAAGTATTCTACTAGTCATCTGGTTCCCATAGTACAAGCTTTGCTTAGTTTGGGGCTAGATGGCGTTGTGTGTAAAAGTCCGCCAATATTTATTTATTTTATTTATTATTATACACTAGCCGACCCGTGACAGACGTTGTCCTGTCAAATTTTAATAATCACATAGGAAAAAGCAATATCTGGCCAGTTTTTTACCTACAAACCTTGCACTGTGAAAATAAATTACATTTTTGGTAGAATGCGTATAATTCATTAGTCAAAACTGCGTTGCTATGACGACTAAATGTTTTTAATCTGTGATGTCAGATTTGTTGCACACCACCGCCTATACTAAAACCATCCTTTTTGCGTTTTTTTATCATTTAGGGGTTGTGTTTCGAATTATAAGTTCCCCCTTTATTTATTCTGATTTTTTATCTACATACTACAGCAAATTTAATCTTAATCCGTTTTGTCGTTTATTTTTGATTAGGGAACAAACATACCAGCCTTATCACAAACTTTCGCATTTATAATGTTATTAGGATATGAACACAGACAGAACAAACATCTATGTTCATCACACAAATGTTTGACCTGGGTGGGGATCGAACCCACAACCTACAGCGCAGAAGGCAGAGTTAGTACCAACTGAGCTGTGAGGCCAGTCATAAGTCATAATTTGGATACAAAATCCAATTACAGGCAATCACTATATTGATAGTTTTACGACCTTATATATGTGTACCTTATCACTACATAGTATAAAGTCGCTTTCCGCTTCCCGCGTCTGTATGTATGTATGTATGTTTGCTTATATCTTTAAAAACTACACAACGGATTTTGATGCGGTTTTTTTTTAATAGATAGAGTGATTCAGGAGGAAGGTTTATATGTATAATAACATGCTACCCGTGCGAAGCCGGGGCGGGTCGCTAGTAGTACCTTATATATGTATGTGAGGTGGTGTATTCAACTTCGATGTGTGAGTTTTGGTTTTCACGGTAGATAAGGATTCCATAATACAGTTTTTAGGGTTCCGTACCCGTAGGGTAAAATCGGAACCCTATTACTAAGACTTCGCTGTCCGTCTGTCTGTCTGTCCGTCTGTCTGTCTGTCACAGGGCTGTATCTCATGAACCGTGATAGCTAGACAGTTGAAATTTTCACATTTATTATGTATTTATGTGGCTGCTCTAACAACAAATACTAAAAACAGAATAAAATAAATATTTAAGGGGGGCTCCCATACAACAAACATGATTTTTTTGACGTTTTTATAGATAATGGTACGGAACCCTTCGTGCGCGAGTCCGACTCGCACTTGGCCGGTTTTTCTATCTCACGAAGGCATGTGGCCGAGTGGGAGGTACCTCGACTTTCAATCTGAAGGTCGTGGGTTCGAATTTCCGCGTGCATCAATGGATTTTTCTGTTCGAAAAATTTATATGCGCATCAAAAACACGTGCTCAAAACGGTGAAGGAAAACATCGTGAGGAAACCAGTTAGTATTCTTATAAGCGGCGATGGGCTTGCAACCTGTCACGTATGGAATGCTAACTACTGCAAAATGTGGGCATGTGCCAAATATAATGTTTTTACGTGCCTCTGACTACCCCCAATAGGCATCTTCAAAGGATCTAAGCGTCTGGAGATCTGTGAGGATGTCTACCGTACTTGGGGATTACAGTCGTGATCCTATTTTATTTTTTCGAAGGCATGTGGTTAGCGCTCATTATCGTCCGATTCGCAGCTACGCACACAAAAACGCTTGTTTATACATATGAACCATTGACCACATAGCCCAATAGACGCCTAATGACTTCATTTCCCTAAACAAATAATTCAGTCAAATCGTTGAGGAGTGCGGGTCAGGGGAGCGTTAAAAAATGCATTCTGATTGGCTGGTTCAATGTCACAGCCCGCGGATCGCATCGTGAATCGCGCTCGGTGTCTTATATCAGCAGTATAAGCCTAATGTATTGTTTGAAAGTGTTCACCTTGGATGAGGAGTCTATAGGTTGTGTGGTCGATGACATGAAGACATCACAATACAACTACAGTAGGTACTGTCCACCCACCATCGAGAGATAGAAAAACACTGTGTGTTGAGAGTATGCCTTTTAAAAATGTGTATGAGCCTGACCTCGTATTTTTATTTTTTGAGTAAAAAAAAACATTTTATGTTAAAATCGAAACTAGTGTTTTTGAAGAGCCAACTTTGGAAAATAAATCTATCGAGAATAGTTTCACCAATCGTGTTTCTGTCTTTAATTTATCTAGATTAAATCTTTAAGTTATCTTTGTCATAAAAAACAAAACTGTATGTTTTGCGGTTATTGAGAAAAAACGATTCTGCATTTATCAAAAACATTTATAACTCGTCTTAACCCATCGAGCACCAGTGCGTTATCACCTGTCACAACATAAAACATTGCATCGGAACTTGACAGGTCTTTGCATACCTGTCAAGTTCCGATGTATGTGTTTTTACTCAATCGAAGTATATAGTAAGGAGTTCATTGTTAGTGTCTTTTGAACAGCTCCTGACTCCATCATCAGATCAGCACACTGTCATCAATTATTGCATTATCACCGAAGTAACGTAAGTATGCGAAATTTCAGCTCAATCGGTTGGGAAAAACTGCTTCAATTGAAGCAGTTTTTCCCAACCGATTGGGAAAAATTGAGTTGCAAGATTTCACCTTAACAAACATAGTTACATACGTACATACACTGCAAGTGAAATAAAAGCTTGTAAAAATATATATAGGTGCTCAAATAAGATCAGTATTTTGCAGAGATAATGTTGTTGTAATATTTGGTACCTACTTGCCTCGACACAATGATGAAAACACTCCTTTAGTACACATTTGAACACTTATCAGTTTATTGATCACAATTCATTTGGAACACAATCTCTTTATTATAATAACTATCTTATGTAACCTACATAATTATATTTAATCTATAGTCGACACTAAAACCAAACATTTTATCACGAGCGTCGCAGTTACTCTAAATAACTGGAGATTACTAATTACCTATTCGATGGTCACTCACTCTATTGTTAAAAATGTTCAAGTCATTATTAAAACCGGCTTGCACAACAACTAGAAATGTTTATTTAAATTTGATGATCTTTATGACTTGATAAGTTTGTATTTAGCGTTCTAAGTCATCTAGGAATAGTTTGCAAGCCTCCTTAAATATTAGTATTGTTTGAATGGAATATTAGATTATTATTATTGGTAAAAACCCTAACCTAACCTGTCTGAACGTAACACTGTCGCGGTATGAGGAATCTTGTTTCTCACAGCTATCATAAGAGAGGATGTAAACTAAGCGAAGGTCACACGGTACTCCGTCTTGTGAGTAATAATAGGCAAAGTCATTTATGTTGTCATCATATTAGATAGAGGTGAACTACCTACAAGTATCTATAAAAATATAGGTAGGTATGAGCTACTGGTGCCCGGTTTTTTTATTAGAAAACCGTTTAATATTATCGATTGAAACAAATTTAAATAGGATCACGACTGTAATCCCCAAGTACAGACGTCCTCTCAGATCTCGAGGTGCTCAGATCCTAAAAGAGGTCTAAAGGGGTTAGTCAGAAGCACATCCAAACATCAAATTGGGCACATGCCTACATTCTGCAGTACCTAGGTAGTTAGCATTCCATACGTGACACAGGTTGCAAGCCCATCGCCGCTTCAATACAAAAATACTGGTTTCCTCACGATGCGATGTATCTATCAATTAAATCTACATAAAAGCCGTATTGGCCGTGGAGATCTGGGGGCACGGCAGTGCCCCCGCCAAGTCGAGCAAAGAAACGCGGCACGGCCGAACCATCCTTTTCTCGAAGCAGTTCAGGCCCATTTTCGACCCCCTATAACTTTGTAATGGATAAAACTAGATATAGTTATTCTACGACTAAGTATCTCACGAAGGCGGGTGAGCAGTACTTACAGTTGTGATGACAGTGTGTATAGTATAGACACGTGCTTTTGTGAGCGTGTTTGATACTGGGCGCTCTCGAGCTCGTGTGTCAACACACAATTAAGACCAACCCACCTTGGTGAGATAGATAGAACAATAACTGTACGTCGACTTTTAAACCGAAGGTAAAACGATGCGTAGGTATATTACCTAATCTAATAGATAGATAGATCTATTAAGAACTACTATAGATATGCTACACCACAAACGCTTCAATACAAATCTATCTAAATAAAGGGTTAGTAATACTAATAAAATTGATAATTTTTCCCGCGGATCTGTTGGGAAAAAAGTCTTACAGTTTCAACACGGTACTACTGGGAATAAACGGTTCAACGCATGCCTTTACATCGAGTTGAAAATGGTAGGGAAAGATCGACTTCCATAGAGCAATACTTAAAGTTAGGTACCTTTTTTAAGCGGCATTGTCACTTAAAGTTTGCACATTTCAAAATCACACACTATTAAAAAAACTTTTCCGTCAATATATTCTCAGATTTGCACTAAAACATACATACGATTTACACAAGACTAACACTCAAATAAGTATTAAGAACTGAATGACTGCTTATCTGTTTACTCATATTATGGGCATGTAGAGCTGCTAATTTGCAGAGCTGACCATAATAATTTGGTAAAACAACCATATTATCCATATCCTCAAGGTATTTTGTTATCCTTGGTCAAGAAGCTAGCATGGATTAGCTAGGTATTTTATAGCCGGGTCTATATCTACTCAATGCATGAGATCCTATACCTTGTATTTTTAACCGGCGAAAAAGGAGGTTCTTTATTCGACGCATATACATATTTTTCACTAGCTGACCCGTGCCCGCTTCGCTGTGCGTAAGACATTTCTAATACCATCGTGGACTTTTTTGTAGACGTTTTTAAGGTGTACAATACTGTAGTACATTATTTTGATATATCTCGTGGGGTTCAGCCAGCATTTGCAATGTAAGCGTAAAAAAATGTGTTTATTTACGACATCACATTAGAAACCTCTAAAATTATCAGTGTTTCTCTGCTATATTATGCATGTATTATACATATAAACCTTCCTCTTGAATCACTCTATCTATTAAAAAAACCGCATCAGAATCCGTTGTGTAGTTTTAAAGATATAAGCAAACATACAGACATACATACGCGGGAAGCGGAAAGCGACTTTGCTTTATACTATGTAGTGATTTGTTGCATATCTTTTTACCTGATGATCCGATTTGGATGTTTTTTTCTATTGTGTAGAGAATAGTATAAAGTTGGACCCATTTACATTGTATTTATGTAGGACTTAATATTCATTTCTACTTCATATTTAAATAAAACCGGCCAAGTGCGAGTCGGACTCGCGCACGAAGGGTTCTGTACCATTATCTATAAAAAACGGCAAAAACACGTTTGTTGTATGGGAACCCCACTTAAATATTATTTTATTTTGTTTTAAGTATTTGTTGTTATAGCGACAACACAAATACATCATCTGTGAAATTTTCAACTGTCTAGCTATCACGGTTCATGACATACAGCCCTGTGCCAGACAGACGAACAGACGGAGAGACGGACAGACGGACAGCGAAGTCTTAGTAATAGGGTCCCGTTTTTACCCTTTGGGTACGGAACCCTAAAAACTAATATCGTCTCTTGGCTTTTGTATTCGATACATTTTCGTCGGTTTTTTTTAGTTTTCGTCTGTCTGCTGATCACTAAACGTTTGGCATATCTAAGAGATTGTGACGTCTGCTTGTTATCTATCGATAAGTCCAAGGAATATAGATTAGATGTTTCCTAGAAGGTACGTATATTGGTAGAGATCTTCCGCGACAACAAGGCTCCCTACCCTAGTGATAAAAATAATATTTTGCTATGTCCTAACAGGACCCATGTACTAATACCAATACTACTTAGCCTATCATAAGACCTATACCTACTATGTATTGTACATGATGCAAATAAGTAAATAAACCAGTATGGTGAAAGTATCCAGTGAATTGATTTCTGATTGTTTTATAAGCACACTAGCCGAGAGGATGACTTTGGTATAGATGGCGCTAGTGTGACATCTTAGACCGAAAACATTGAGTTTTCATAGCAACGCATTCTACCAATAAGGTTAAATCCTTCGATGGTGTGTATTGAAAATTTATTTTGTAAAAAAAATCTAACATCAATTTGACTACCGAATGATACGCATTGTACCAAAATTCGTAATTTATTTTATCAGGTCAACGTTTAACATAGGGATTTTTTTGTAAGTTTCCTGAAAGTGATTTTTTCTATGCGATTATTGAAATTTTACAGGACAACGTTTTTCTCTTCTTTCTTTGATTTACACTTGAAATAAAAAACAAAATCATATCACAAATTTACGTTTATTACTGAAATCCCCTCTCCTAGGAGTCAAAATATAAACAACTAGCTGACCCGTGGCCGCTTCGCTGTGCGTAAGACATTTCTAATACCATCGCGGACTTTATTGTAGAAAAAAAATGTGTTTTTTACGACATCACATTAGAAACCTCTAAAATTATCAGTGTTTCTCTACTATATTATGCATGTATTATACATATAAACCTTCCTCTTGAATCACTCTATCTATAAAAAAAAACCGCATCAAAATCCGTTGTGTAGTTTTAAAGATATAAGCAAACATACATACATATTACATACATATTACATACAGACGCGGGAAGCGGAAAGCGACTTTGCTTTATACTATGTAGTGATATTGTAAAATGACACCTTTATTGACCAATTTGTTTTACTTATATTGTATTACCCTGTTAACCCTTTAAAATCCCGATATCTCATCAAACCCTTGGTAAATTAAGCTTATTTATACATACCAGCTAATCTTGATAGTAAACCTATTCAATTTCCAAATTGCATGAAGATCGGAGCAACAGTCCAAAATATACATAATAAGATACACAAAATTCGATTCATCCAGGTTTATTCAGAGATTTTGGCTCTCTTCGCTCGCTCGATTATTAAATATAACATAGCACATGAGTACCTACCTATATAATATAAAGCGCAAACATTCTTTATATTTGTGTTGGCTTCCTGAACCATTATGGGTTATTTTATTTGGTTAATAAAAAAACTTCCCTGATGTCACAAGATACTATTTTATATCGAACAGACATACTTACAGATACACAGACAGACACGTTCAAGGGCGGATCCAGGTTATGGGGGTCATGACCTGGGCTAGGCCCAGGTCCATGTAAAACTCTTGTCAAATGACTTTGAAGTTTTGCCATAGTTAACAAAATCCTGAAAATCTCTAGTCTTTGGACACAGATTTATTTTTTTGGCTCATAAGCACACTCAAATATAAGCTACCCAACCTGCTAGTTAGTTTTTAGCTACTTTCATTATTTCGATAATATTTTGCCAGAATAACGTTACCGCAGCAAAATGTGTATTTAATTATGTATCTTTTTTGTCTTTCACACGAAACCATAGTCTACATTACTGTATAGGTACTTAAAATCCTGATTATAAAGCCAACATTTTGCCCTAGTAATGTTCACGTGCCCCCCCCCCCTCACCTGGCGCCAAAGCTGGATCCGCCCTTAGACACGTCAAACTAACACCCCTCTTTTTGCGTAGGAAGTGGTAAAATCCAATCTAATCATCATTCTATTTCAGTCGTAATATAGTCTCTAATTTTAAATCCATTGAGCTCATTTGTTTTCTTATTAATTCCAACTCGTGTTTTAACGCGTTGTCATTGCTGATTTTCTGTGTGACATTTTTCAACATAAACCTCTGGTCACCTGTCTTCTTATCTGCCTTTCTTACGGCATCGAGAAGTTCATCAATTTTCATCTGTAACTTTTCACAGTCTACCTTCTCGTCTATCTTCTCCTTCTGAGACTGAGCCTTATCGATGATAGCGTCTCTTACATGAGCTGGTATATTTTTCGAGTAACTCCACAACGGCTCGCATGGCCTCAGAGATATCTTAGACAAACTTCGAGCATACCTCAATTTATATTTCAGCCTTTTCGGCAGTATCCTCATAACCATCTTGGCATTTACCAGAGTTTCTAAGGACGCTAAGAATTCTACTTGTTTCTCCAATCGCATGATGTTGCCGCATACTTCCAGATCGTTGAGGTCGTTGACCGCTACAGCTACCATGAGGTTCATCAGGACTATGGCAGCTAGTATCAGAAAAACGAAGAATAACAGACGGATTATGAACATTGAGGGGTTCAGCGAGTCTTTCTTGTCTACCAGGTCATCGTAATCGAATTCCGATGTCATCATCACCATGGTCTTGACAAAGGCGTCCCAGGGATTCTCAAATGGTATCTTTGAGCGGTATTCTAGCATGAAGCTGAGAGCAAAACCGATGACAAGGAACACAAAAGTCAGAAGAATCTGGAATTTAAAGTAGTTTAGCCAAATCTTGAAGCTTTTAAAACCTTAATAATTGTACAGTGGTGGCAATTATGTTGTTCCTAAAAACTGATTATTCTGTAAAAGACGTAAGTTTTAGAACTGACATTTGGCTAATTAGACTTTAACGTAAAAGGTTTAAGATCGATCGTATTTTAATTTTATTTATCAGGCACACTAAAGAGCACACAATAAATTTGCATACAATATTGTATTCCCGCTTACCTTCAAAACTTTAGACGACACCTTTCTGAACATTAGTACGTAATATCCCCACTTTGGGAACCTGGATAGTAGAAACGTCATTTGCAGCCAAGATAACAGCAGAGCGATAGTAGCTAAGTGCCTTGGCCAGTCTTCCTCGGTGTTATCTATAGATTTGGGCAGAATTAAGGCAAGGATAATGGAGCTGAACTTGACCCATGTTTCCAATTGAAGGAAATATCTTTTGCTGACGTTCATGTAGAGTATTTCCTAGAAATTAAGAAAGCTATGTTATAGATGGTGTATGTAAACTAGTTCTTTATCACGAATGCGGGTGAGTATAGACACTACTTATAATGTGTAAAGACACGTGCTTTTGTGTGCGTGTTTTATACTGAGCGCTCTGAACTTACGCACACAGAAGCATGTGGCTTCTACACACACAGTTAAAACCAACTCCCAGTGTGTCTCCAGAAATGTGGACGTAGGTAAACACTGTTATTTGAGAAAATAAACATCATAAACCACAACCCGCCTTCGTGAGATAGAGCAACTATACCATAGGTTGATTTTTAGCAAAGTTCGTGAATTGAAATAGCTAATACGTTTACATCATAAAGTCGATCCTCGTCAAAATTCAATAAAGTTTTTAATTTAAAAATGTTGTAAACAAACTTCGTGAACAGGCGTTGTTTTGTTGTCGTGAATTTATTAAAACAAATATAATTTTGACTTTGCGCAAGGACCAAATCCATCCACCAAAAAGAGTATATATTACACAACAACACAACCGATTGTGCTGAAATTTTGTATACTTATGTAACTTCGGTGACAATGCAATAATATGGTGACAGCGAGCTGATCTTACGATGGAGTTAGAGTTCAACAGACATTCACAACGCAACTCCTTAGACAGCCCGCGCACTAGGCAGCCTGGCTGCGGCAGCCAAAATATTTGCGCAGCCAGTTATAGCCAATCGACGGCTATTCATTAAACTAGTAATTTTCTGTTCGAAATTTCGGAACCCATACGTCTGGCTGCTATAACTAGTGCGCAGAGACTGACAGCAGCTACATACATTCGCCTACACACGCTCTGGCTGCCGTGCAAACACTGTTGCCGCAGCCTGGCTGCGCAGCCAGGTTGCCTAGTGCGCGGCCTTAGTAAAAAAATAGATTGATTAAAAACATATATGTTTCAATGACAATGTTATATTATGTGACAGGAATGATAGCAGCTGGTGCTCGATGGTTTGAATTTGAATGATTTTACAAAAGCTTGTCATTGAAGAATATTTTTCAACAGAAAACTTATTTAAGACATACCTAACTCACCTGTAAAACAAGCAAGATAATTGTGACATACAGGACGTACGCCCAGACTTTATAGTTCAACCATTCAGGTCTTGCGACATCTGAATAATTTGGATTAGCCATTGGAGACTCTGTACTTGTCTCGTTGCTATTATACGAATCTCTGTAATAGTACACGGAAAGAATGAAAACTGACAACGTAATCACGAACAGTCCATACAGCAGCAACATAGTGTAGAAGAACGGTAACAGAGCTTTCCATTTCAAGCACAGGAAACTCTCCACCAGCGGATGAATTAGTAACCGCTTCTGATCATATGTATTCCCAGTACCAAGTAACGCTTCTAGAACCTTCATTTCAATGTCGTTAATGCCGCCCGAGTTGATGTGCTTATTCGGCACCAATATCCCATAGTCCACCGTCACTTGGCAGGTTGGATCCTGGGGGCATGTATTGTTACATTGTATGCGAGAATCAAATATCTCGTGTATAAACTCTGTTGGCTTAGACAGATTATTCATCAGCATTTGTATAGCTGTTGTCCTGGTATTAGCCTCGCCGCCAGTGCTTGCAGATATATCAGATCCTTCCTGCAAAAGTAATCTTATAACATCCCTGCTTGCGTAGTAGCACGCTGTGTGCAATGCATTCCACCCCATCGAGTCTTGCGCGTAAACAGATGAGTTGTTGTTCTTTAGAATTAGCTTTACTATTTCTACGTTGTTCTTTCTAGCAGCTATATGTAGAGGAGTTGACCCTTTATGAATTCCATTTGTTGCTCTTAGATTTATAAAAGCATTTTGGGATAAGAGAAGCTTTACGCACTCGAGGTGGTTCCTTTCGACTGCACAGTGTATGGGTCCGTACCCTTTCCTATCTTCATATGTTACATGGTTGATCATCACTCGTGTGACTTCGTAGTTGTAATCTAGAAGAAATTTGAGCATATCGTAGTGGCCGCGTTCTGCAGC
The DNA here is from genome assembly GCA_912999785.1 of Hydriomena furcata. Lineage (NCBI taxonomy): Eukaryota > Metazoa > Arthropoda > Insecta > Lepidoptera > Geometridae > Hydriomena > Hydriomena furcata. Next base: position 4,069,125 of record OU538842.1, on the reverse strand, counting down.
TATATGAAAAACGTTTCTTTTGGTTGGTAATGTTATTTCTATGGATGCTCCTTCTTTGAGTAGCATCTTGGCGCATTCTATGTTTCCTTTTATAACGGCTTTCAAAAGAGATGTTTCTCCTATCTTGTTCGGTTTGTCGATGGCTTTATCATTTTTTGCAAATAAAAGTATTTCTTGGAGAATATCCAAATATCCAAGCTCTGCTGCGCTGTGCAGTGCAGTTTGGCCATCGTTGGACTGAAACAAATATTGGTGACTAGTCAAAACCTTCGCGACTTCGTTCACGTTATTTCAACAAACTTTAACCCCCGCTGCAAAGCTTGAGGAGTTCCTTTCCATCTCTACCCACTAAAAGGAATACCTACATCCAAATTACAAATTTCTTGCACCAGTAGTTTAGTCTGTGCTTTAATAGATCAATCGATGGATCAGTCAGTCAGTAACGCAAGAGTTTTAAATATTTTGATAGGTACACTGTTTTTACAAGCTTTTTGCAATGTATGTCTGTGTATGTTAAGGTGGAATCTTGCAACTCGATTCTGAAGCAGTTATCTTCAACCGATTGAGCTGAAATTTTGCATATTTATGTAAATTCGGTAACAATGCAATAAAATGATGACAGCGAGCTGATCTGATGATGGAGTCAGGAGCTGATCAACAGACACTCACAACGGAAATCCTTAGTAAATACTCTGATTGAGTTAAAACTTTGCATTCTTGTCAAGTTCCAATGACAATGTTATATTATGTGACAGGTGCTCGATGGTTTGAATGATTTTACAAAAGCTTGCCATTGAAAAGTATTTTTCAACAGAAAACTTATTTTTTCATAATTATCACAATACATATAATATCTGAAAAAACAACCAATATTTTGAAAAGTTACCCTGGAAAAGATATTAGCACCAGCTTCTAAAGCAAGAGACACTCCTGGCAGCCAGTTAGACAGAACAGAGAAGTGCAGCACACTATATCCGTCCTTGTCTTTCACATCCACTATCTGATCTGATGGAGATTGGGAGTATCGGAATTCAGAGTAGATGAATAGCTGAAACATAATTACACTTCACTACATAGTATAAAGCAAAGTCACTTTCCGCTTCCCGCGTCTGTATGTATGTATGTATGCTTATATCTTTAAAACTACACAACGGATTTTGATGCAGTTTTTTTTTATAGATAGTGTGATTCAGGAGGAAGGTTTATATGTATAATAACATGCTTAATATATTAGAGAACCACTGATAATTTTAAGATTACTAATCAGCGCGACTTTTTTTCTAAATTTTAAATGCTGTTAACGAGTATACAAAGGCATTCTGTAATATATTTTGGTATCAGCTTTGCACCCGTGCGAAGACGGGGCGGGTCGCTAGTACAGAGTATAAAGCAAAGTCGCTTTCCGCTTCCCGCGTCTGTATGTATGTTTGCTTATATCTTTAAAACTACACAACGGATTTTGATGCGGTTTTTTTTAATAGATAGAATGATTCAGGAGGAAGGTTTATGTGTATTAAACCCGTGCGAAGCCGGGGCGGGTCGCTAGTTAATAATAACTTACTCGTTTGACTAAATATCATACTTTTGTGTGTGCAAACCAATGTTATGTTCTTTTAGACAGTTCTAAATCTAAGGTTCGTTTTGACAAAAAAAAATATTTTCGTACTTAGAAAAGTCGGCCTAATTTTATGTCAACGTATTGACTAATATGACACATGGATTTAAAATATGCGTTTATAGTATAAGTTTACGCTAATTTAGACTTTAACATAAAATAAATAAGATCGATCGTGTTTTACAAAATGTCAGTCAGGTTGTCGAGACAACCGAATTATATAAATTTTATTTTTCAAACTATCGTGATTAGGAGACATAACTATAGATTTGACACTGGTCTTTATCATGTAACTAGCGACCCGCCCCGGCTTCACACGGGTAGCATGTTATTATACATATAAACCTTCCTCCTGAATCACTCTATCTATTAAAAAAACCGCATCAAAATCGGTTGTGTAGTTTTAAAGATATAAGCAAACATACATACATACATATTACATACAGACGCGGGAAGCGGAAAGCGACTTTGCTTTATACTATGTAGTGATTACCTTTAATTTACTTTCCCGACGTTTCGACTATGTTACAATAGCCATGGTCGCGGGCAGACTATTGTAACATAGTCGAAACGTCGGGAAAGTAAATTTAAGGTAATTACGTGATAAAGACCCGTGTCAAAAAGTATAGTTATGTCTACTAATCACGATAGTTTGAAAAATAAAATTGATTTAATTCGGTTGTCTCGAGAAACATTTTGTAAAACACGATCGATCTTATCTCTTTTAAATTAAAGTCTAAATTAGCGTAAAAATCTATATCTCTTTCAAGCTAACCGGGTGATATATTTACGAACCTTTAAGTGTTCCTTGAGTTGTTTCTTGACGCACAAATGCAATGGCGTTTGCCCCTCGCGGTTCAGGCTAGCTAGGCAGGCTCCTGCTTGCAGCAAAAGACCTATACTGTCTAAACTTTGCAGCTCAACAGCTGTGTGCAGTGGTGTGTGCAGGTTGATACGCTTGCGGCTGGTGCGGCTGCGGCAATCGGTTGCCAGTAGCATTGCAACCACCTCTGTGAAGCCGTGAGGGTCGACAGTTGGCAGCGTAGGCCTACCACAAGATAAAGTTATCTTCGTGAGTACCGTAAACACAGAAAAAAACAGAATTCAAATTAAAATTCAAAAATCATTTATTTCAATAAAATCACTAGGATCACTTTGAAACTTCTTAGGAACTAGTCGATTCCACGCGACCAAGCCTAGAAGAATCAGGCAACAAACACGGCTTGGGGTCTAACTTTTTTTTATATGGTCCTTTCCTTAAAGCTATGTAGAGCTCCGGTGTGATGCTAATTGAACAAGGTGAAGGCTCAAACAAGAATAATAATTAAAAGTACTACTCAAGTTCGTAAACAATAAAAAAAGAGAGATACTTGTTGAGTCTCGACCTACGCAGAGCTGTGTTAGCTGTGCGGAGCGGACCAATGACAGCGCTCTAATATTCGAGTTTGGTGATGTCAAGCGCGGTAATTGGTCCGCTACCCACAGCTCTGCGTTTATGGAAACTCACTCTTACAGTAAAAGCAGTTTTCAACCTTCCGCTGTGTCTTTGCTATTTTATGGTCGTTATTATGACGGTCGCCACTTTTCCAGTGACCGTTAAATTGCCAATATATCATCATCACACGTCCATGAACGTTTACCACTTAGAATGCATCAAGTGTGTAAATAGGCACTATTTCGCTGCAAGCAGCGGCTCCAGGGCCTATATCTCAGCAACAGTATGAAGTTCAATGCTAACTTCTGTTGTGTTTTGTTTAGTTTGAATGCCGGTATGTATCCCCGGAAAATAAATTAAATACTTTGGTATTGCATCAGTCTTATCCACTGGGGTGGATAAGTTTGCGCATTTCTCAGTTTCAGATTTTTGTGATATTTGATTATATTAGCTCAATTTTAAGTATACACATTTGTTACTAGATTAGTACAAAAACTTTAGTGTTTTATTCACAACTTTTTTTATATAAGTTAAATCTAAAGTGCGCAGTCTTACACCAACCTACCCTACTCGCGAGCCAAAAACGAAATATCATAACAATATTCGTAACATAGTTACATCGTTTCGACTATAGTTTGAAGGTCGATAGGGAAAAGGGCGACTGGTTCCCAGTGTGAACTTACTGTTTATTGAGCGTCCCGTAGTATGCGGAGCCGGTGACGTCAAGCGGCGTACGACTGATGACGTCACGGAGGCAGGGCTCCGCTCCGGCCGCGAGCAGGAGCCGCACGCAATGGTGCTGCGCGCTACAACTGGCTGCATGCAACGGCGTCCAGCCCGGTTGGAAATATGGCAACTGAGTGAAGATTCATAGTAAACGTTTCACACATCGTCAAAAAACCCTGGACTGGCAGAAACTAAGAGTCATTTTTAGATGGCTGGGTGTCATCTAAATATTTGTTTTTCTTTATATACAATTGAACGACATTGGTGGCAATTCTGTTGTTTTGAGAAATTGACTAAAACTTAGTAATATCGGAACTATATTATTTTGTTCATGTTTAAGACCTACGTTAACCATAAAGTGTGAATTTTGATAAAATTTACGATTCCTGTAATCTGATTTAGAAACGTCAACCTAAATTTTATCAGCATGTGGTGCAAATTGGTGTTAACTTATTGGTGGCACTTGGATGTGCAAAATACGCGAAATAAATTGAAAAATTACGAAACTATAAGTAATGGTGGCGATTTTATTGTGGCCACGTTAAAGTTAAAATTCCTAAAGAAAGATCGCTCTTAATCCTAAATAAGCGTAACTTTAAAGTGACAGTTCTAAAACTTACTTTTAAATTAAGATTTTTGTAAGTGATTTAGAAACTTCAAGCTAAATTACACAACATGTAAATTGGTGTTGACTAAGATGACACTTGGATGTGTCAAATATGCGAAATAAAATGGAGAAATAGCTAAAATATCCTAATTTTAGGACTGTCATTTTGACGTTACGCTACTTTAGTCTTTAATGTAAATGGAATAAGATCGATCGTTTTTACGAAATTTTAGGTTTAACTTGGAAGCAACAGAATTGCGACCAAGTTAGTCATTGACTCGAACAGAATAAACTTTAGTTTTTTACTAAATGTTAGTTAGTTTGAAGACAACGCTTTGATAAATATAGTTTAATTAGGGTGAGAGCACTAGTCGTGGGCATATTAACAACATTTTAATTTTCAAATAAACGGTTTATATTGAAAAGATGATTACGACGAAACAACATAGAATAGAGTATTTATCTATCTCTTAGGTTAAGCAAAGGTTTTGTAACAGGCGATATCTATTTATTAATTATTCATATTTAAATAGACCAAACGGGAGATATTTAGTTGTGGTCAATCAGGTTTAGAGATTTAACGCATTACAACTGTCACTAATCAAAACGGCCCATAAACAAATAATTGTATTACGGGTCTTTGACCCTATGTAGCATTGCAATTTTTATCATATGCCTAATTGTTATAACCGTCTACATTACTTATGTCTTAGTTTATTCTTCCTTATATTCTATAATTATTCTATTTGTGGAAACTTGTGATTAGCCGTCAGTAATACATGTATTTACCTTGTTATATATTTATTACCTACATACATATATATATATATTTTATGTGTTACTAGCTGTACCGACAGAAGTCCTATCAAATTACTTATAAGATTTTTCAAAATTTACTTTTATAAGAACCTTCTGACAATTACGAATACAACAAAAAAAGAATTAGCAAAATTGTTCCAGCCGTTCATGATGCCGTGACCAAGAGAAATAGGGATTAATTTTTAGGGTTTCGTAGTCTACAAGAAACCCTTATAGTTTCGCCATGTCCGTCTGTCCATCCGCAGCTTAGCTCAGAGAGTTTAAGTGCTAAAAAGCTGTAATTTTGGCTAAATTTGGCAGAGACAAGTGTGTGGAAACCAGTTAGTATTCTTATAAGCGGCGATGGGCTTGCAATCTGTCACGTATGGAATGCTAACTACTGCAAAATGTGGGGATGTGCCAAATATAATGTTTGGACATACCTCTGACTACCCCCACTAGACATCTTCAAAGGATCTAAGCGTCTGGAGATCTGAGAGGATGTCTACTGTACTTGGGGATTACAGTCGTGATCCTATTTATTTATTTACTTTTACCTAAAGTAAAAAATAGTGGTGTTTATAATCCGAAAAACATCCCCAAAAAGATAAAAAGACGCAAAAAGGGCGATTTGGGTATAGATATCGCTAGTATTTCACTTTCAAAACTTTCGTGAGTTGTACTACACATTATTACAACAACGGGAAATTACTCACGTAAATGATAAATTGTCAATGAGGACACCGACAATGTTTCGATTCATCTAGAGAATCTTCTTCAGGGTGAGTGGACCATAACGCGCGCGCTACCCTGCTCGCATTGCCGTCTAGATATCGCTAGTGTTTAAAAAATCTGAGGTCAGTGTTGACATCATGCGATTATTGAAATTTGGACTGGACAACGTCTGTCGCGGGTCTGCTAGTAATTAATCTATACATATCTATACATATAATAAAACTGTAGAAGAGTTCAATTCTGTACATTGAATAAAAACTAAAAAAAATACTTCTAGGGGTCTTCATACAAGTAACACAATCAAAAATAATGTTTTTGAATTTTTTGTCTGTCTGTCTGTCTGTCTGTTGTCCGGCTTTCACGCCAAAACTACTGGACGGATTGTGATGAAACTTTTGTTTTGTTATATAGCTATTAGTGCTCGGCATCATATAGGCTATAAAAATAATCACTACATAGTATAAAGCAAAGTCGCTTTCCGCTTCCCGCGTCTGTATGTAATATGTATGTATGTATGTTTGCTTATATCTTTAAAACGACACAACGGATTTAGATGCGGTTTTTTTAATAGATAGAGTGATTCAGGAGGAAGGTTTATATGTATAATAACATGCTACCCGTGCGAAGCCGGGGCGGGTCGCTAGTGTAATATAAGGTATCAAACATTATCAAACCTATAGTTTTAACACACCCATGCGAAGCCGGGTCGGACTGCTAGTAATCAAATAAATGAATAGACAGTTACATTTTCAAAACTTTCGTGAGTTGTACTACACATTATTACAACAACGGGAAATTACTCACGTAAATGATAAATTGTCAATGAGGACACCGACAATGTTTCGATTCATCTAGAGAATCTTCTTCAGGGTGAGTGGACCATAACGCGCGCGCTACCCTGCTCGCATTGCCGTATCATTTACGTGAGTAATTTCCCGTTGTTGTAATAATGTGAATAGACAGTTGTTTTTCAAATCGGCTTACCCTGTCAGCCACATTGCTACAGTTGTGATCGAGGCCATCGCGCCACTCTTTGGGCACCGTGATACTCATCTCACCGAGATCACAGCGAGTGTTCACGTCAACTTTCAAATAAGGTCTGAGCTTCCGAACTTCCATTTCAACTTCTGTAGTCACCTCGCCGTGGTCTATCTTTATTTGTAGTTCTGTAAATAATCACTTTTATTATAGTTGGTATCTTCTAAAATTTAAAATTCTCGTGTCATTTTATTTGTAACCAAACTCTTTATGATTATTATGAAATTTTTTGTGTATTCGGTAGGTATGAAAATAGGTCGTAGGGTATTTTTTATACCACCACACCACACTGGAGCTCTACATAGCATTAAGGAAAGGATCATTGAAAAAAAAAGTAGACCTAAAGCCATGTTTGTTGCCTGATTCTTCTAGGCTTGGTCGCGAGGAATTGGCGTAGCTTCACCTAGATCCTAAGGCCGTGTCCCCATGTCTGTGGTGCGGCGCCTTCCACCATGAAAAGTTGTGACGCCGCGACATGAAAAGACACGGCGCCATGCCACGGAAAGATGCCATGCAAGGCGTAAGGCGCCTTTTGATGGCGTAAAAGGCGCCTTTTCAAGGCACGGTGACCGTGAGAAAGCGCGACGTTTCAAAGTGATTCTTGTGATTTTATTGAAATAAATGATTTTTGAATTAGAATTTGAATGTATACGCCTAAGTAAAATTCGGGAAAAAATTAAAGTGCTTTTTTCTGTAGGATTATTGAAATTAGACTGGACAACGACAGCTAGTAATGGTATATTTTTTTATATATCAAAACCCTCTTAGAACATCTTTTTTCTACATGTTGTGCCGACCCACGTGGAATGGGATAAGGGCTTAAGAAGAAGACGAAGAAGAAGCACTCTTCTTAGGTATATTTTTTATTTTATTTTAAGTATATTAGGCACCTATACCGATCGTTTGTTCGATCGATGATCGAACTAGTTCGAATTTTCATTCTCATTGGTTCGACCGTCGAATTACTGAGAACGATTTTTTCGTTTGCACAATTTCAATGTTTTTTTTTCGATATCGCGCGGAACATAGCTCTGATGTAGTCCTATTTCAATCTAATCAAAATAGTTGTAATCCGATATTAAATTAAAAAGGGACTACCTACTTCAACAACTCCTATCCTACCCTACTTCAACTAAATTTCTACTGTGTCCATTTAGGGTAGATTAAAGGATGATTCACGCTACACCGTGTAGCAACCGGGCCGTGAGCCGGACCAGTCATTCATGTTACACCGGGCTGTTTAGGTGTATTATTTGCACGACTATATCTGTGTAAAGCGACGGGCCGCGCCGGAGGACACTCCGCCTGTGTGCGTCCGGCGTGTCGCGTACAAAGCGTTCCGAGCACGGGCCAGCCACCATGGATGCATCGTTCCCACGGCGCGTCCGTCCGCCTTGGCGCGGTCTAGCGCGTGAAAACGCGGGCCGTGGGACCCCAGCATTACGTGGTTTTTGTCACCTAGTGATTTCATCTGTCCATAGACTTGACGATTAAGTAATTATCCAATTTTAACAATTTGAATTGGCAGCTATTGCAATTGCCATTAATGACGACGTATTGGAAAAAATACTCTAAATACTTAGGATGGCTCATGTCGTAAATCACAGGGTACTTGCGCACACATTCTAATAACACACGGCACACGGACACGGCCCGGTAGCGACACGGTGTAGCGTGAATCATCCTTTAGTTAGTAGACGGGTCCGGACGGGACACGGATCAAGCACTGGTTAATATAACTACACGACACGCCACAGGCACGGCCCGGTCTATAAATCTACCCTTACACGCTACAACAATGAGTTGTTCACCAACCTTCAGGAAATTTGAGGAACAGGCCTAGATGTCGAACGTGTCCCGCCCATGCAGCTAAATGCAGAGGCGTACGTCCCATACGATCTGTCCTATAAACAAAAATAAAACCGGCCAAGTGCTAGTCGGACTCACGAACGAAGGGTTCCGTACCATTATCTATAAAAAAAAAACCGGCCAAGTGCGAGTCGGACTCGCGCACGAAGGGCTCCGTACCATTATCTATAAAAACGGCAAAAAAATCACGTTTGTTGTATGCCCCACTTAAATATTTATTTTATTCTGTTTTTAGTATTTGTTGTTATAGCGGCAACTGATATACATAATCTGTGAAAATTTCAACTGTCTAGCTATCACGGTTCATGAGATACAGTCCTGTGACAGACAGACGGGCAGACAGACGGGCAGACAGACGGACAGCGAAGTCTTAGTAATAGGGTCCCGTTTTTACCTTTTGGGTAAAAACCTAAAAACGGTAAAAAAACACTTTTGTTGTATGTTGTTTGTTGTATTACTTTAAGGGATACTTTTTTTACTCATCTTAAAGGTAGGCATGCTGCGAAGAGGATTTGGCTCATGTTTTATAATTGGCCGACTGCCTGACGTCAACCCTCTTTGGGAAAAAGCAGTGAGCTCACCTTTTATTAATAGCGCCGTATTCCAGCAGTAGGAGCAGCGCGTCGCCACCTGTCAGCGCTGCAACGTGACAGGCTGAGACAAAATCTATGTGACATGTCGCGTTTGGATTGGCGCCTTCTTCTAAAAGCCTGAGAACAAGACAATCCGCTGGGTTATTTCGTAAAAATCTATGATTTTCATAGCCGAAAATCATCTATGAATATCCGTCGAATTTAGAGAATACCAATTTCATAGTAACTATTATAGAATCAATTCTTGTAGCTATGGCTATCATAATAACATTTTAAATGAGAACGTTTGTGATGCTATGTTTGTTCCCTAATCAAAAATAAACTACAAAACGGATTAAGATTAAATTTGCTGTAGTATGTAGATAAAAAAATAATAAAGGATATCAGAATAAATAAAGGGGAACTTATAATCCGAAAAACAACCCCTAAATGGTAAAAAAACGCAAAATGGATGATTTTGGTATAGATGGTGTTGGTGTGCAACAAATCTGACATCACAGACTAAAAACATTTAGTCGTCATAGCAACGCAGTTTTGACTAATGAATGATACGCATTCTACCAAAATTCGTAATTTATTTTATTTTATTTTATTTGTAGGGAAAATTGGAAGCAGCCTGAAATAGATTTTTCCTATGTGATTATTACAAAAAAAAATTACAGAACAACGTTTTTCATGGGTCGGCTAGTATATCAGAAGTTTTTAAGAAATAAGCCAGGCATTGCTCAGATCACGTTTAAATGGGCTGTCTGTGAAGTATACCTTAAATACATGTTAATTAATGTCTACTTTTACTTTACATCAGGGTCGGCAACGCAAACATAGGTAAGAAAGGTGTGAATACTGCGATGACGAGCGACAATATAAAATATTGACGATGAATGGAAGAAAGAATTATATTGTGTATGAATACTTGAATTGCCATATATCATCCTAAAAATCGAATGAATAAAATTGGGGAAAATGTAGCCTATGTCCGTCGTCTCAAAAAACTTTAAACTATATGAAATTTCATCACAATCGGTCCTGCGTTTAAGCCGTGACGTACAGAGTTACTTTCCACTAACCATGGGACTACATAATCTACTTGATATCTACGTGATCACCTCTTCACTTCCAGCACATTGGCGCTTTCGACAGCCTCAAGTAGCTGCGTGTTGAGTCTACCAATGCGGCGGTTGCTCCGGCGATAGGGCCTCGGTAGAGAATCTATATTAGACAGGATCAGGTCGGTGCTCTGCGAGTTATCACACTTCATCAACGGATCATTCTCTGCGCTAAAAATCATGAAAATTAAATAGAATCACGACTGTAATCACCAAGTACGGTAGACCTCCTCTCAGATCTCCAGGCGGTTAGATCTTGAGATTCTAATAAAATTATATGGGTCATTTGTAGGTAGTTACTAGGTTTTGGGAAGTCTCGACAGTTTGAAAGTTCCGATACTTCGAGACACGAGACGTCCCAGGACCCAAACCCTAGTAGGTAGGTACAATAAACTTACATAGGTAGATACCTATTCGAAAGGATAATAGAGCCATAAAAGTTAAAGGAATGAACGAATGAATGAATGAAAGATATTGAACTAGGCATCAGCAACCAGTGAAAGGCATAAGCATTGCCTGGAAAATATATAAGCTCTTATAAAGTAGAGTCTCACACTCACAAGCCTTTGGGGAAGTCGCTGTGTCTTCTGATGAGAGGCGAAGGTGACGCCTCTGGCCTCGGTACATGGCATATTTTATCTACTACGTCTATTAAGTCGAGCTCTATCGCGTTATCCTCACAGATACTGTCGATCATGGTAACTGAAAGTAAACTAACATTATGCATTTTTACACAAGCAAGACTCCGGGACGTCGGCACCGGCAACTCACTCTCAAATGACTGACCTCTCAGCTCAGCTGGTAGTAACTCTGCCTTCTGTGCTGTAGGTTGTGGGTACGATCCCCACTCAGGGCAAATATTTGAGTGATGAAAATAGATATTGGCAACTTAATTTTTTTCTCCTCTAACCTTGTCCTCATAAAAAAAATTATGAATACCGACCTTCTTAGGTTCAACCTTTTAGGTAGAATGCGTTGCTAAGCCTACTGAATGAACATTACATTTGGAACATGCAGAAATTAGAAATCCACACGTGACAGGTAGCAAGCCCGTCGCCGCTTACAGGACCGAATAAACCCGCTCGTATGTGAAATATTTCTTACCCTGTCTCGGCTCTTTCTTCCGCGTTCCTTTCAACGATGACACAATTTGTTCCATTTTTAGGGTTCCGTACCCAAAGGGTAAAAACGGGACCCTATTACTAAGACTTCGCTGTCCGTCTGTCTCTCTGTCTGTCACAGGGCTGTATCTCATGAACCGTGATAGCTAGACAGTTGAAACTTTCACAGATTATGTATTTCTGTTGCTGCTATAACATCAAATACTAAAAACAGAATAAAATAAAAAATTTAGGGGGGCTCCCATACAACAAACGTGATTTAATTGCCGTTTATATAGATAATGGTACGGAACCCTTCGTGCGCGAGTCCGACTCGCACTTGGCCGGTTTTTTTTTTAAGTTTTGTATAATTTTAAAACAATTGCCACTATTAAATTCAATACAGATATCTTTCTTGTGAGCCGCACAACAGACTACTAAAAATATATATATTATACTACCTACTATAGTGAAGTATTTTTCCTTGTATGTTTCACATTGATAACCACTCATCTCGAGTATAATGTAGGTATCTAACGTTATTGTCCTCGTTCCTGTAAATTCCTTTCCATTCGACTGGAGCTCAGTTGGTAGTAGACATAGACATAGTCTATTATTTATTTACTACTTTAGCACACAACACATAACATAACATAAAAAGGAAAAAAAAAACAGTTTAAACATAGATCTAACACTTAAAAAAAACAAGGAGAGAGAGTAAAAAAACTAAATTACAAAAAAAAAATATATAAAATAAGTATATGTAATGCTGTGTGCTACAGCAGCAAAAGGGTCCCGGCTCAGCATTATGCTTTCCTATACGTGGATCTCTACCTTTCGCGCTGTAGTTTGTGGGTTCCCCCACCCGGAATAAATATTTGTGTGATGAACAAAGATGTTCGTTCTGTGTCTGGGTTTTATTATTAGTGTACCTACCCGTCCCTAATGCTAATCAGCTCAATCGGTTAAAAAAATAAATAGGATCACGACTGTAATCCCCAAGTACGGTAGACATTCTCTGAGATCTCCAGACGCTTAGATCCTTTGAAGTCTAGTGGGGGTAGTCAGAGGCACGTCCAAACATTATATTTGGCACATGCCCGCAATTTGCAGTAGTTAGCATTCCATACGTGACAGGTTGCAAACCCATCGCTGCTTATAAGAATACTGTTTAACCGGTTAAAGATAACTGCTTCAAAATTGAGTTGTAAGATTCAACCTTAACAAACATAGTTACATAGTTACATGGATACATAGTTACATACATACATTGCAAGTTAAGGCGCTCCCAGTCGACGATTGTTTTTGTTCTGAACGAAAAAAGAAATACTTGTGAACAAGCCACATCTCCTATTTTATAATGTATAGTATATGTGAATATAGAAGTACCCATCTTTAATCACTTCGATAAATAATCCTACCGACCGCTGCAATGACGACAAACACACGTCGGCGCGTGGTCCGCCTTAGCTTTTCAAATAAATTAATGATATAAATTATGTATAATTACTTATCAAAAATCTATTCTAATAGAAATCTAGATCTACATATTACCTATCTTTAACAATAAATCACAAGTTGATTTTAATGGTAGGTATATAAAATATTTCGATCATAAATTCTAAAACGTATCATTTTGAAATAATATATTTATCGTGAAAAGTTTCTGCTATTATGTTTTCAGCTTAATAGAAATCTAGGTAGGAACCTGAAGTAATATACTTATAAAAATAGGAGATGTGGCTTGTTCAGAAGTATTTCTTTTTTCGTTTCGAAAAAGAGCAATCGTCGACTGGGAGCCCCTTAACAAACATAGTTACATAGTTACATGGTTACATAGTTACATACATATATTGCAAGTTAAATAAAAGCTCTATTAATAATTTTAGTGGGATTCGAAATGTATTTTATGGACCGTTCCCCGTCCAATGGCCCATCGAGCCGATATCGGCATTCGCTAATATCATTTGCGACCATCGACCACACAGCCTATAGACCCTTCTTGCAAGGCGAACACTTTCTCACAACACATTATGGTTATACTGCTGATATAAGACACCGAGCGCGATTCACGACGCAACGGGCAGTGACATTGAATCGGCCAATCAGAATGCATTTTTAGAGTTCCATATCCAAAGGGTAAAAACGGGACCCTATTACTAAGACTTCGCTGTCCGTCTGTCTATCACAGGGCTATATCTCATGAACCGTGATAGCTAGACAGCTGAAATTTTCACAGATAATGTATTTCTGTTGCCGCTATAACAACAAAATACTTAAAACAAAATAAAATACTATATTTAAGTGTGGCTCTAATACAACAAACGTATATTTTTGGCGTTTTTATAGATAATGGTACGGAAACCTTTGCACGCGAGTCCGATTCGCACTTGACCGGTTTGAAGAAATGAAGCCATTATGCGTCTATTGGGCTATATGGTCGATGTTTGCGACGCTCTGGCATTCCTCGGACATGGAGGCTTGCTAATATTCACAGCGGAATCCCATTGGAGATTTCAACTATTAAACTATGATATTTAAAAAATGTTCACTATATGTTTGAAATCCCATCCCATGCAATCTTATATATAAAAATTAATCCCTATTCACGTATAAATCTATAAAAAACTGCAAAAAAAACACGTTTATTGTATGGGAGCCCCACTTAAATATATATTTTATTCTGTTTTTAGTATTTGTTGTTATAGCAACAACAGAAACACATCATGTGTGAAAATGTCAACTGTCTAGCTATCACGGTTCATGAGATACATCCCTGTGACAGACAGACGGACGGACGGACGGACAGACAGACAGACAGACGGACAGCGAAGTCTTAGTAATAGGGTCCCGTTTTTACCCTTTGGGTACGGAACCCTAAAAATGAATCCTATTTTCTTTGGTCATCACGCGTGAACGGCTAGACCGATTTTGTTAATTCTTTTCTTGTTGTATTCGTTATTATCAGAAAAAAATCCAGTGTAAAATTCCATGTATGACATGACAACGTCTATCGGGACAGCTAGTTCTAAATAGATATAAAGTTCATTATAACAAAACGGGAAATTACTCAAAAATATATTGTTTTCAATTCATCTGAGAATCTTCTTCAGGGTGAGTTGACCATCAAACGCGCTCACTTCCTCTCGTATTGCCATCTCGCCCTAATGGTACGGCTATCCTGAAGAAGATCTAGATGAATTGAAACATTATCGGTGCCTTCATCGACAATATATAAATAAAAAATAAGATCACGACTGTAATCCCCAAGTACGGTAGACATCCTTGAAGATGTCTAGACACGGGTCAGAGGTATGTCCAAACATTAGATTTGGCACATACCCACATTTTGCAGTAGTTAGCATTCCTTACGTGACAGATTGCAAGCTTATCGCCGCTTATAAGAATAATAACTGGTTTCCTCACGATGTTTTCCTTCACCGTTTTGAGCACGTGTTTTTGATATACATTTTTCGAACAGAAAAATCCATTGATGCACGCCGGGTACCCACGACCTTCAGAATAAAAGTCTAGGTAGGTACCTCCCATTCGGCCAACACGGCTTTTTACGTGAGTAATTTCCCGTTTAGTTATAACGTGTAGTACCAAGGGTCATGTGGTGTACTTAGTACATGATCGTGTAATCCTGAGGCTTAGTGATGGATACTTTAAGGCGATACTTAAAATTTTCACTTCTTGTATGGGCTGAATCTACCCAGATAAGACGGAAAAAGTGATAAAACTGCATTATCTTGAAAACCATCAAACTTAAATAGAAACTATATATAATTTACTTAGCTAGTATGATTATCTAACGAATTATATAAAAATTAACTGCTTAGCTATTCATAGTTTTGATTATAAACGAAACTAGTGTTTTTGAAGAGCCAACTTTGGAAAATAAATCTATCGGAAAAAGTTTCACCAATAGTGTTTCTGTCAGTAATTTATCTAGATTAAATCCATAAATAATCTTTGTCGTAAAAAACAAAACTGTATGTTTTGCGGTTATTGAGAAAAAACGATTCTGCATTCTTCAAAAACATTTATTACTCCTCTTAAGTTACAATCAATACTCCTTGGTCACAATATCGTTTTTGTCACAACAACGTTTCCAATACTAATCGGGTAACTTCGGCTAACGACTTAACTTACTGCCAAACTCATTAGCGAAATGTTTGAAAAGTTGCGTGCCGTGTATGGCCAAGGGCGGATCCAGGGGGGGTCATGGGGGCCATGATCCCCAGCCCATGGGCTGGGTCCAGGTCCATTTAAAACTCTTGTAAGATGACATTGAAGTTTTGCCATAGTTAACAAAATTCTGAAAATGTCTGGAGTCTTTGGACACACAGATTTAATTTTTTGGCTCATAAGCACACACAAATTTAAGCTACCCAATCTACTAGTAAGTTTTTGGCTACTTCCATTATTTCGATAATATCTTGCCAGAATAACGTTACTTCAGCAGAATGTGTATTTAATTATGTCTCTTTTTTGTCTTTGGACACTCGAATTTTAAAATTCGGTCAGAATCACTCGAAACCATAGTCTACATTACTGCATACTTCAAATCCAGATTAAAGCCAACATTTGGCCCTAGTAATGTTCACTGGGCATCAAGATATCTGAGAAAATGTTTGCTACCATACCTGAGGTTTAAAGTCACTACTTTAAACCTCAAGTATGTGAGACTAGGTGAGAGCGCTAGTTGTTTTAACAACATTTTAATTTTCAATTAAACGGTTTATATTGAAAAAATGATTAAAACGACTATTTTTAAACAAAATACAATGGAGTATTTATCTCTCTTAGGTTAAGCAAAGGTTGTGTAACAGGCGATATTTATTTATTAATTATTCATATTTAAAAAGACAAAACGAGAAATATTTAGTTGTGGTCAATCAAAGCCAGAGGTATAACGCACCACAACTGACACTAATTAAAAAGGACCATACTGCCGTCCGTTTTCTATAATACCGTTAAGGGACAAAACCAAATTTTTGGCTACAAGCAAAAACGTGATAAATGATGATTTCTAGACTTTTTGAAGACTTTTTATTGATATACCAAAATTTAGGTATTTTTCCGAGCTTTTATTATATATATCTCATTAGAACACATATCAACCATATGATTTTTAATTTTACTTCTGGTGTTTTACTTAAGCTTATCTGTTTCAAAATGTGACCATCTAAAATACTAGAACACGGCTGGCAGTAGTGTAGCCGCCTTATAGTGTTGTATTTTATTGCAATAACATCATTGCTTTACAATTTTTTTGGTAAAAAACAGTTAATGCGACTTAACGGGTTTTTAAGCCACATTGCCTTCTTTTATAATTGTATGATACCTAGAATAGAATTAGCAATGTGTTTGAAAACCACGTTAAAAGCTCCAAACTTTAAAATTTATGTTTTTTGACTTTAAGATTGAAAATGTTTCCAGGCTTAAACACAGTCATGAAATAAACAATTTTTTATATCTGTTTTTTAGCGTAGGATATACTATCAATAATTTTATGATTAAAGTGATCAGAACGGTTAAGTGTAACTTATTCCCTTAATATACATTCTAATAAAATGGAAACATAAAACAAAACTTGGCAATTATTATAATATTTTTCTTTAATTGGCTCGAATGTATGATTGTTATCAGTTATGAGACTAATCATTGTTAGGTACAATGAAATAAGAAACTAATAACAATTAAAATACAGTGTATTTTACAAGAATATGATCAGAAAACAAAAATTCAAGGCATTTTTTGCAAAATGCGTATATTTTACATAAAAAAATCAGCAGGTTTAACATAATTTTATCATTTAATAAATAAAATCAGTTTTCGCGTTCACTTTGCGCACGTTTCTCGATTGCCGTGTATGTTTTGAGCTATTCCTGTGTAGGTACGCATTCCATAGAACACTTATTGCCACGCGTTTAGGCTGCAAAGTATATAAAAAAGTCCAAGGTGTTCATGCAAAACATGTCTATGACCGTCCTGGTGGTAAAATAAGAAAGACGTCGCTTGATATCGCTAAGTGGATAACTCATCTATTTTTGAAAAATCTACACATATCTTTATGATTCGCACAAAGAAAACTGAAGAAAAAATAGGTTAAATACTTATATAATTATGTATCTTTAGCTACAATTAAGTAAAATACATTTTGAAAGCAATCATCGGCACTGGGACAACATAACCTTTTCTGTCGAAGCTTCGTTTTAAACAACCTGTATCATACCTCGTGCTTGGTCAATTGCCGGTGACAGGCTTATCAAACGACCTGTATAACACCCGGAAGTGTCAAACAGTATGTTTAAGAATTCAAGAGATTTTGGCAATTTAAATTAATATATTAATAAATAAATAAATAAACTTAATAAATTGTTTACCGGACCGGTTCTCTTTATGATGTAATGATGAACCAAATACACCAAAAAGCTTTTTTATAAGAACATAATACCTCCAAAACACCGATATTGTCTATGCACTGAAAACAAGACAATAGCATCTAGGTCTTGGACTATCCCTAACAATTTCCTGACGTTGGTAACTCAATTGAAAACATTAGCCTTGATGAAGCTTAAACTTCGAAGAAAAAAAACACTTACTGCCGCCGAAATAACTCGAAATAACAAAGGCCATATAGAAATCGTTATACTGTGATTACGCTAAGTCAAAAGTGTGCCTCCACCAACAACAGAAGAAATTTGACACTTTTTTATTAAAAAACTTCGATAGGAAAGTACTATTAACTGTGTTTAATTTTTTATGCTTGATTTTTTTTAAATTAGGTACACTGGTGATTGACGTTTCTAACCCATTAATCAGTCGATATAGTTACGATATAATTACTTTAAAATAAACGGTCTAAGAGCGATTGTATTTTACGAAATTTTAGTCAGCTTGTGGCAACAACAGAGTTGCCACATTAGACTTGCAACATAAACATAATCAGTGACGTCAGGCGCGGATCCAGCCCTCAAAAAAGGTTGTGGGCACAGTCATGAAATAACATACCCCAAGTCATCGCATTTTGATTTTGATCATTAGGCACCCAGGTACCCATAGTGAAAATGAGTAACGTGAAATGAAAAACCGGTCAAGTGCGAGTTGGACTCGCCCATGAAGCGTTCCGTACCATTATTTATATAATAACGGATAAAATCACATTTGTTGTATGGGAGCCCCACTTAACTAGCTATCATGGTTCATGAGATACAGTCTTTTGTCAGACAGACAGACGGACAGCGGAGTCTTTAGGCCCCGTTTTTATCCTTTGGGACACAGAACCCTAAAAATAATTCTATTAAAATTGCAAAAATAAAATTATGACGTCACAAGTCTATAAGGGTTGTGGTCATGCCCATAGTGCCCACAACGGTGGATCCGCGCTTAGGTGACGTCCCCCGTCACTTTGTCGTTTTAAAATTCATTCCGCGAGAACACTCTGCTGGATGGGTACGTGTCCCGACTAACGATTGTGATACCAATCCAGGATATTAAAGTGATTGCTTCCCGAATCGGTGGCAGTCGAGAATGTAACGCCATATTGCCGCCATCAATCGGTTGTGCCTACTCGCGCGTAAATATTTAGTAAAGGCAAGATAAATTAATGTTGTGGCCTGATTTATTATATACTAATATTATAAATGCGAAAGTAACTCTGTCTGTCTGTCTGTGACGTTTTTACGGTCAAACCGCTGGGCATGAAATCATGAAATTTCTTAAAGATATAGTTTAAAGTCTTGAGACGGACATAGGCTACTTTGTTTTTAAAAAATTATTTTTCATAGTCTAGTTCAAAGTCGTCAAAATCGATTTCCTAAATCTACGCGGACAAAGTCACGGGTAAAAGCTAGTAAATTAGTTTGATCTAGATACACTAGGATTCCGTGTGTCACTGGTATCAGAAACTAGCACTATGATATTTAGGGTGAGTTTCGACATACGTGGACCAAACACAGCGTTCGACATTTTGAAACTCGAATATTTGAGCGCTGTCATTGGTCCGCTCTGCACAGTTTCGCATAGATCCGCATAACTAAGCGTAGATTGAAACTCAAGGTGAGTTTCCATACTTCTGCCACCAAACAGCATTGCTGTGCTGCGGTTTGAATGGTATGGTTGTGGTTGTCGTTGAAATTAGGCACAACACCTAAAGCCTCAAGTTGGCTGACGCAAAGCTTTGTATCGTAGCGCGCGTTTTATGTAGATATTTGTGATCTACGAGTTTGTGTTTTGTTGTAGTTGTTACATGCCACATACAAGGCCGTATGCTTGTTCTGTTTTAAAATTTTATAAAAAAAATATTTATAACTAGCGCTTTGCCCTGTACCTACTAATTTTTTGATACCTTAGGTTACATTACTGCAATTTTACTGGGGAATTCATTTTTTTTTTATAAAAAAAAATATAACATAGCTTACTCGCTGATAATGTAGCTTTTGATAGGTGAAAGGTTCAGTAGTTTTTAGGGTTCCGTACCCAAAGGGTAACAACGGGACCCTATTACTAAGACTTCGCTGTAAAATAAATATCTAAGTGGGACTCCCGTACAACAAACGTGATTATTTTGCCGTTTTGATAGATAATGGTACGGAACCCTTCGTGCGCGAGTCCGACTCGCACCTGGCCGGACATCCCTGATACAGCAAGCCTATTTCGCCTTCCAATTTAATAAAAAAAAAGTTATAAGAAGTTACTCATTTGATGCATGGCGAATCAAAAGAAAAGCATGTTTCCTCACACCATAACCTCCATTCATTTCTACCAATCCGGATAAGAGGGTATTTCGTTATCTGTCATCCCTTTGCTTAAGGGTAACTAATGTCTTTGTAAAATGATCTTGATAGCATTCACGTTTCTTACATACGTGTGTAGGGTTTCGTGTGAAAACATCCATTAGTACAATATCCTACCATATTAATATCCTAATATCCTAATAATATTATAAATGCGAAAGTTTGTGATAAGACTGATATGTTTGTTCCCTAATCAAAAATAAACGACAAAACGAATTAAGATGAAACTTGCTGTAGTATGTAGATATAAAATCAAAATAAATAAAGGGGGAACTTATATAATTCGAAAAATCACCACTAAATAATAGAAGAACGCAAGAAGGAGGATATAGATGGCGCTAATGTGCAAAAAAATAGACATCTCAGACCGAAAACATTGAGTTGTCATAGCAACGCATTCTACCAAAAAGGTTGAATCCTACTAAGGTCGGTATTGGATTTTTTTTAGATTGGATATTTATAAATGCGAAAGTTTGTATGTGTGTGTGTGTGTGTGTGTGTTCGTTACTCTTTCACGCAAAAACTACTGAACGGATTAAAATTAAACTTTACAGTAATATACCTAGCTTAAACATCAGAATAACACATAGGCTACTTTTTATCCAGGTACCACCCGTGCGAAACCGGGGCAAGCAACTGCTATACTAACTAGTATTGGTATAGAATACAGTAAGTAGGTACCTATCTATATGTACCTATGGTAGGTACTTATAGCTGCAGGACGAGGATCAAAGAATAAGTAAGATTGTATCTCTGTATTCTATTTAAAGTTTAGCAGTCCATACCCGCCCGGACCAAGCTGTGTTCGAGATGAGATAGCATCGACATAAGCCTTGCTTTCTTTGGCCGTATTATGACGTCCGTAATTTATAGGGATCAATCCTAATCCAACTTCCTACTAATATTAATCACTACATAGTATAAAGCAAAGTCGCTTTCCGCTTCCCGCGTATGTATGTTTGCTTATATCTTTAAAACTACACAATGGATTTTGATGCGGTTTTTTTTTATAGATAGAGTGATTCAGGAGGAAGGTTTATATGTATAATAACATGCTACCCGTGCGAAGCCGGGGCGGGTCGCTAGTAAAATTATAAATGCGAAAGTTTGTGAGTTTGTATGTATGTTTGAATAATAAAAAAACGCAAAAGGGATGATTTTGGTATAGATGGCGCTGGTGTGCAACCAATCTGACATCAGACTAAAAACATTGTCTTTTCTATTCGATTATTGAAATTTGACAGGATAACGTCTGTCACGGGTCGGCTAGTATTATAAATGCGAAAGTTTGTGAGTGGGTGTGTGTGTGTGTGTTTGTTACTCTTTCACGCAAAAAATACTAAACGGATTAAAATGAAACTTTAAAGTAATATGGCTTATACATCAGAATAACACATAGGGTACTTTTTATCTAGGTACCACCCGTGCGAAGCCGGGGCGAGCAGCTTGTAATGTTATAAATGCGAAAGTTTGTGAGGATGTTTGTATGTTTGACAATCAATCAGGCCTAAACGACAAAATGGATTAAATCAAATTTGCTGTAGATGTAGATATAATGCCCGAATAAAACATAGACTACTTTAAAATATGAAAAACATCCCGGAAATGATAAAAAAAACGCAAAAGGAATGATTTTGGTATATATGGCGATGATGTGTGACACTTTTACTATACAAAAAGTGTCAGTTTTGACATTTGAACGATACATTGTCGATACGTCAGGCCACAGAGTTGTAACTCCTAAAAATCTGTTCAAAACTAAGTAGATATAGGTTCTTATTATTTTGCAATTAGTGGAAAATTTTGGATAAGCACTGCAATTTATTTTTTTATATTTAACTAGCTGACCCGTGCCCGCTTCGCTGTGCGTAAGACATTTCTAATACCATCGTTGACTTTTTTGTAGACGTTTTTAAGGTGTACAATACTGTAGTACATTATTTTGATATATCTCGTGGGGTTCAGCCAGCATTTGCAATGTAAGCGCAAAAAAATGTGTTTATTTACGACATCACATTAGAAACCATAAAATTATCAGTGTTTCTCTACTATATTATGCATGTATTATACATATAAACCTTCCTCTTGAATCACTCTGTTTATTAAAAAAAACCGCATCAAAATCCGTTGTGTAGTTTTAAAGATATAAGCAAACATACATACAGACATACAGACGCGGGAAGCGGAAAGCGACTTTGCTTTATACTATGTAGTGATAGGAACTAGGTGAAATTACGCCGATTCCACGCGACCAAGCCTAGAAGAATCAGGCAACAAACACGGCTTGGGGTCTACTTTTTTTTCAAGATCCTTAATGCTATGTGGAGCTCCAGTGTGGTGCCAATCGAACAAGGTGAAGGCTCAAACAAGAATAATAATTAAAAGTACTACTCAAGTACGTACAACAATAAAAAAAATAACTAAAGAACTTCAGCTTCTATCACTTCAGGTATCCTAGTACAATAGTCGAGAAGACAACAATAGAGTAGAATGTGATGAGGACGCAGCTATACAAGTTTTCGCTCTAAAGTGGGTGATAGACGTACGAGCAAGTACGCGTACTTATGGCTCGCCGACCTTTTTCGCTTGTGTGTCACCGTAAGTACGCGTACTTTAAAACCGCCGCGCAAAATCGTCGGCGATCCAACCGGTCTGAAATCTTGCTCGTAGCTCGTCATGGCTCGAACGTGTGGCAGCATTGCGAGCCACGAGCCGCCATTTTGTTTCGACTTCGTTTCTTTTTTTTAGTTTTTAAAATGTAATACGATATTATTCCTAAATAACACAAAGCTTCTTCAGTCGACGACATCGCAATACAGAGTGAGTAAGCTTCACGTGTGTCACTAACGTCGAGCCGAGTAAGTTCGCGATCTTAAAAACCGCGTACTATAAGTTCGTACGTCTATCACCCACTTAATACAGCCATAATATGATTGCCGTTTTTTCAGGAAACCTATTATTAAGATAATAGGTATTGCTTTGAGAGTAAGATTATAAAGTAGGTAGCTTTCTACTTCGCTATAATCAAAAAGGCGATAAGACCGCCTATTGTACTCCAATATTAGATAGAATCTTGTTATTTTTCTTATTTCGTGAAGTAGGTAGAGGTACTAGATATATAACTAGGTATATAGATAGTAGCATATATGCTGTGAAGATCATTTCTCTACCATACATAGCTAACAATATTTGTGTTTTGTAATATTTAGTTAGTTAGTTAGGTTAATAGATTTACAATTGTTTTTTTTTTTTTTGTTACTTTCTTGGTTGAATAAACGTTTTCTATTCCATTCTACTCGTATTTTATTCTATAGTTATCTAGATGTGATGAGATTTTTTTTTAAATGATATAAGTGTTTTTTACAAAATGGCGTTGTTTCTATCTACGTCAGTATACAGGATGTTCCAAAAGTCAACGATAACCTGATACCAGGCAAGATGCCAAGTTATAAGATATAAGATAAAAAATGTTATTTAAAAGTCGTATTTTTAATATATTTTTTCAATATAAACCGTTTATTTGAAAATTTTAATGTTAAAGTGCCCACAGCGCTCTTGCCCTTCAATTATTTTATATAATCAACTAAACCAAGTATGTATAATAAGTATGTATTTAAAACAAAAAAATAATTAAAAAAAAATATTCTATAAGTTATCTGCTTCCCATAGTACAAGCTTTGCTTAGTTTGGGGCTAGATGGCGCTGTGTGTAAAGTCCACCAATATTTATTTATTTATTTATTTAAGTTTGGACACACGGATTGACGGATTGTTAAGGCGATACTTGAAATTTTTGACTTTTTGTATGGACTGAATCTACCAGGATAAGACGGAAAATGTGATAAAACTGCATTATCTGGAAAACCATCAAATTTAAAAAGAAACCGTCTGTAAGTTACTTAGCTAGTATGATTATCTAACGAATTATATTAAAATTAACAGTTTAGCTATTCATAGTTTTGATTAAAAACGAAACTAGGGTTTTTGAGGAGCCAACTTTGGAAAATAAATCTATCGAGAAAAGTTTCACCAATCGTGATTCCGTCTGTAATTTATCTAGATTAAATCCTGAAGTTATCTTGGTCGTAAAAATCAAAACTATATGTTTTGCGGTTATTGAGGAAAAACGATTCTGCATTCTTCAAAAACATTTATTACTCCTCTTAATAATAATATTTAGTCATAGCAATCAGCTCCATAGCCACATTGATTTTATCTGTCTTTAGCAAAACATTTTGATAGGGATTTTAACTTTTTGAAATAGATATTTACAGATTTTTTGATAAATGTCGAAGCATTATAAAAAGGCTATATCGATAAAGGACACTCAAGTAAGCATATCATACTTTATCTATACTAATATAATAAATGCGAGAGTAACTCTGTCTGTGGCGTTATCGCGGTCAAAGCGCTGCCGCTGGGCCGATTGTGATGAAATTGCATATAGATAGTTTTAAAGTCTTGGAACATAGGCTACTTTTCACCAAAATTTTCTTTTGATTTTTATGAACTTCAATGTTTTACGATAACGTCTTCGAAAATTGTTTTTCTGAATCGGACGACACCGCGGGTAAATCCGGTAAAAGATAGTATTTTATAAATCACTACATAGTATAAAGCAAAGTCGCTTTCCGTTTCCCGCGTCTGTATGTCTGTATGTATGTTTGCTTATATCTTTAAAACTACACAACGGATTTTGATGCGGTTTTTTTTAATAAACAGAGTGATTCAAGAGGAAGGTTTATATGTATAATACATGCATAATATAGTAGAGAAACACTGATTATTTTAGAGGTTTCTAATGTGATGTCGTAAATAAACACATTTTTTTGCGCTTACATTGCAACAGCTGGCTGAACCCCACGAGATATATCAAAATAATGTACTACAGTATTGTACACCTTAAAAACGTCTACAAAAAAGTCAACAATGGTATTAGAAATGTCTTACGCACAGCGAAGCGGGCACGGGTCAGCTAGTTTATAAATAAAAATGAAACTTTCAGAAGTTCTGCGAAGAAACTGTGAAAAGAATTGAACGCATCGAGTCCATCCACAGCGTGGTCGGAACCATGTTCCTGAAAAACGGTAAAGTTTGTAGAGTTTTATTGCACCGTCGTGCAACCCGTCATATATGAAATTCTCACAACAAAATAATTTATTTAAGGCGAGTAATTAATGTGTTTGATGAATGCAGAATCGTTTTTTCTCAATAACCGTAAAACATACAGTTTTGTTTTTATGACAAAGATAACTTAAAGATATAGTCTAGATAAATTACAGACAGAATCACGATTGGTGAAACTTTTCTCGATAGATTTATTTTCCAAAGTCGGCTCTTCAAAAACACTATTTGTTTCGTTTTTAATCAAAACTATGAATAGCTAACCAGTTAATTTTTATATAATTCGTTAGATAATCATACTAGCTAAATAAATTACAGACAGTTTATTTTTAAATTTGATGGTTTTCGTGATAATGCAGTTTTATCACTTTTTCCGTCTTATCCGGGTAGACTCAGCCCATACAAAACGTCAAAAATTTCACTTATCACCTTAATTCAATGTTTGGACGTACCTTTGACATCCATCACACACACATAATCCTTTTAGACATCTTTAAGAAACTGAGCTCCTTGAGATTTAATATTCAGAGATCTGAATACTTATACAGTTAAGGGGCTCCCAGTTGCTGATTGCTCTTTTTCGAAACGAAAAAAGAAATACTTCTGAACAAGCCACATCTTCTATTTTTATAAATATATTACTTCAGGTTCCTACCTAGATTTCTATTAAGCTGAAAACATAATAGCAGAAACTTTTCACGATAAAGATATTATCGTGAAAATATATTTTATATACCTACTATTAAAATCAACTTGTGATTTATTGTTAAAGATAGGTATTAAGTAGATCTAGATTTCTACTAGAATAGGTTTTTGATAAGTAATTATACATAATTTATATCATTAATTTATTCGAAAAGCAAAGGCGGATTACGCGCCGCCTATGGTGCTCCGTGTGTTTGTCGTCATTGCAGCGGTCGGTAGGATTATTTATCGAAGTGATTAAAGATGGGTACATCTTTATTCACATATACTATACATTATAAAATAGGAGATGTGGCTTGTTCACAAGTATTTATTTTTTCGTTTCGAACAAAAACAATCGTCGACTGGGAGCGCCTTAAATTGTGATCCTATTTATTTAATTATAGAATATTTTTAGAATATTTTATTTCAAACCACTTAAAAAAACATTTGTATAGCTTATATGATTAAGGTAAGTAATATTAGGTAGGTACATAGGTAAGAAGAACAACATAAAAAACTGACCGGTGTATAAAAAGAAATAAAAAACAGAAATTGAAGGGTAGTTATACAGTTCAAAAAAACCTTTACCTCCCGTGCTAGTTAAAAACTGTGTTACGGCGAGGTAATGATTCAATTTCTTTTAGGAATCTATTAAGTGAGAGCGACAAAAATGTATTTCAGATTACTAGTTTTTTTTAACCGATGAAATTACTTCTTAAACAGTACCAGCAGATTCCTCTAGAAAACATTATGTCCATAGAAGAATAGACAATTATCTTTATTTTCATCACAGTGGACCTGTACATGCTACGAATCGTAGCAACTTGCTACGGATCGTAGCAGAGGCTACGTGATTGCTTTCAATCTTCTCTGAAAACTATCAAAAGTAAGCAGTAAAGTAACCGGCCAAGTGCGAATCGTACTCGCGCACGAAGAGTTCCGTACCATTATCTATAAAAACGGCAAAAAAAATCATGTTTGTTTTATGAGAGCCCCCTTAAATATTTATTTTATTCTATTTTTAGTATTTGTTGTTAGAGCAGCAACAGAAACACAATCTGTGACAACTTCAAATGTCTAGCTATCATGGTTCATGAGATACAGCCCTATGACAGACAGACGGACAGCAAAGTCTTAGTAATAGGGTCCCGTTTTTACCTTTTGGTTACGGAACCCTAAAAAGGTAATTACGTGATAAGCACCCGTGTTAAAATCTATAGTTATATCAAAAGTAAACAATCAATTTTCTCAACACCTTTTATACTATCAGCAGAAATGTTATCTTCTGTACGAGATATATTAAAAATAAACACGTATTCCAAAAGATGAAGGAAAATGGACTAGCAAATTGTCACGTACGGAATGCTAACATGCAAAAAGTGGGTAGGTATGTGCCAAATATTTAGACTTTCTCCTGACTACATCCATTTATTGAATTTACCACCAGGCTGAGTAGCCTGGAGCAGACAGCGGTAGATTTCAGGGGCGGCAAATTTGGGCCAAATTTGTATTTATTAAGAGGAGTAATAAATGTTTTTGAAGAATGTAGAATCGTTTTTAGGGTAGGGTAAAATCGGAACCCTATTACTAAGACTTCGCTGTCCGTCTGTCTGTCTGTCACAGGGCTGTATCTCATGAACCGTGATAGCTAGACAGTTGAAATTTTCACAGATTATGTATTTATGTGGCTGCTCTAACAACAAATACTAAAAACAGAATAAAATAAATATTTAAGGGGGGCTCCCATACAACAAACATGATTTTTTTGCCGTTTTTATAGATAATGGTACGGAACCCTTCGTGCGCGAGTCCGACTCGCACTTGGCCGGTTTTTTCTCAATAACCGCAAAACATACAGTTTTGTTTTTTACGACAAAGATAACTTAGGGGTTTAATCAAGATAAATTAAAAACAGAAACACGATTGGTGAAACTTTTCTCGATAGATTTATTTTCCAAAGTTAGCTCTTCAAAAACACTAGTTTCGTTTTTAATCAAAATTATGAATAGCTAAACAGTTCATTTTTATATTATTCGTTAGACAATCATACTAGCTAAGTACATCACAGACGGTTTCTTTTAAAATTTTATGGTTTTCAAGATAATGCAGTTTTATCACTTTTTCCGTCTTATCCGGGAAGATTCAGCCCATACAAAAAGTCAATAATTTCAAGTATCCCTAAAAGCAATTACCACGCCACAGCAATTAAAAAGATTCATATCTTATACTAGCGACCCGCCCCGGCTTCGCACGGGTAGCATGTTATTATACATATAAACCTTCCTCCTGAATCACTCTATCTATTGAAAAAAACCGCATCAAAATCCGTTGTGTAGTTTTAAAGATATAAGCAAACATACATACATACATACATACATACAGACGCGGGAAGCGGAAAGCGACTTTGCTTTATACTATGTAGTGATATAAAATTCTCGTGTCACAATGTTAGTTAACTTACTCCTCCGAAACGGCTTTACCGATTTTTACCAACTTTTATATGCTTATTCAGTAGGTCTGAGAATCGGCTACTATCTATTTTTCATACCCCTAAGTGATAAGGATGGTGTAAAGATCGGGAAAAACGGAAAGTGCTTTATTCTGTGGGATTATTGACATTTGACAGGACAACGTCTGTCGGGACAGCTAGTATTTATCTAAAAATCTTTAACCTTTATGCAATTGGGTCTACAGTTCTACACAAACAATTCAACGTGTAATATGATTAACGCATTAGATTTTTTTCTGAAAATTTCTTGATTTCTCTCGATTTGGCTAAACACGCTGCCGCGTTTATATAGAAAATAGAAAAAACTTTATTGCTCTCTAGTCTCTACAACAGAACAAAGAAATATTTATATGGATTACAAATTAACAAAATATATGCTGATGAATGAGCGTTCTTATCGCTGATCAGCGATCTCTACTCTACCTTTGGATGTAGATTGACAGAAGAAAATTACGTAGAGGATTGATGATGCACAATAAGCAAATATGTGTCTGGAGGTCTGAGGGAATGTCTACGATAGAAAGCTTATTTAACAAAACATTACCTACTTTGTTCCAGGTGTAGTGCAAATGTATACAGTGCCAGAGACAATGGCCTAATCATTGACCAAGCGGCTACCAACCCTGAACAGTGCTATGCACCGGGCTTTGACTGAAATTGTACGTTTATTGGTTTTAAGTTAGGTACACCTATTTTATAGGTGTATCTCCATAAAGGTGAATAGCAGTACTCCGTTTTTGCACGGGTAACTATACTAATGAAGAAAATGGGCAAATTTTTGATATCTTATGTTACATTATTGCAACTTTCGTGGAGATTTCTATTTATTTTTAAGCAAGATATAGCGTTATTTTCTCGACGATAATGTAGCGTTTGACACTTGGGGGATTTTTTAAAATCTGTTAAGTGTTTTTTAGTTTATCTATTACAAACAAAACTAACCATATGCCTCTTTATGAAAAAAAATATATGTATATTTACGATGCTCATAAACGATGAAAGAATAAATAGATTTAACACAAATGGTGCACTAAAAACAAACAGAGGAACGCTTAATTCCTACAAGGTTTGTATGCGAATGTAAATTCGTCTCCACAATAGGCAAGCCACAATATCTTAATCATAAATATATAAATTACGAGTCACGTTGTTTGTCCGCGATGGACTCCTAAACTACTTATACGATTTTAATCAAACTTTGCACGCCGTGTGCAGTTTGATCCAACTTAAAAGATAGGATAGCTTACACCTCAATTTATAGTCGCAATATTATTTTATTGAAAATTATTTGTTTATTATCTGACAGTCACAATTATCTGCTAGCTCCAAAAGATTCTAACAGATGGCGATATCTGTTGACACAGCAACGCGTGGCCGGTTCTGCTAGTAGGTACCTAATTACATAAATATAATGTAGATATCTTAGCCATCTAGATTATATTGTAGCGACCGCTTATAACTGTTCAGTATTTAAAATTGACATCAGGATATCCAGAACGAGCTGGTCGCGTATCGCATCCAGAGCCGAAGCTCGGAGATCATTGTAGCTGGTGGTGAGGAGTTCGCAGCTGTGCTGGTGCACAAGGTAAAGAGGAAAAAGCGAACTTTGATGAGGCTCTGATCTTTGAAGACACGGAACAGCTGAAGCTACCCGCAATCAACTACTTCTTACTTACACTTGAGACATAGGTAATAGTGTTAATTCTGTTAGCACCAAACTAAAAAAACGTTCCGTAGGGTTCCGTACCATATCCGTATCTATAAAAACGGCAAAAAAAACATGTTTGTTGTATGGTAATATTAAATATTTATTTTATTCTGTTTTTAGTATTTGTTATTATAGCAGCAACAGAAATACATAATCTGTGAAAATTTAAACTGCCCTGTGACAGACAGACGGATAGCGAAGTCTTAGTAATAGGGTCCCGTTTTTACCCTTTGGGTACCGAACCCTAAAAACAATTGAGATAACTCCTATGACTTTTACTCTATACGAAACAGAAGGAGATGGATAAGTTTAGTTTGAGGTTAGTCTGGCTTCAACAGAATCGGCACCAATGTCAACCTAAGTATAAATATCTATAGACATACTATAACTACCGCCCGAGCCTTTGCTCGCATGGTACCTGGATAAAAAGTATCCTTTAATTCCGGGATTTAAGCTATATAAATAATCTCTCTTAGCTATATAATCTCTTTAGCCGTTCTGGCGTGTTTGAGCCATAGACAAATATCCTCACAAACTTTCGGATTTTAAATATAAGAATTATTTACAGAATAGCGCCTGTATTATAATGAAGATCATTAGTAATTTACTAAAGGACAGTCGGGACGAGTGGTTGGTCAGCACGGTGAGCTCCTGTTTATTATCATCATCATCATCCTATAGCACTCCACAGCACTCCCAAAGCACGGTTAGCAACATCATCATCATCATTATCACTCCACAGTCAGAAATAGGTCCCTCCAAAGACTACACATCACCTCCGCGTGACTATTCTTCATAATATAGTCTGGCAACGTTTGGATACATATCACAGCATATTATACCTAGCATATATACCATCCAAAAAAAAAAGAAAAACATATTTCATTTTCTCTACTATTCAAGTTTTGTTATAATAATAATTATCTAGTTTTGTAGATACGATGGTTTAATTTAAACTAATGTATGTTTACCTATGCATTTCAGACTTCAGTTATTAATGACGTAAACCCCATGGTAGATAGACTAATGGACGATGAATCAGTGGAAGGCGTCATCATGACAAACAAAGAAGGTAGAATCTATGTACCTGATTACATTGTATTGTAAATTGCGTAAATTGCATTGCAAATCAGGAAGACGTCCTGTCTTCCT
Organism: Hydriomena furcata; assembly: GCA_912999785.1. Classification (NCBI taxonomy): domain Eukaryota; kingdom Metazoa; phylum Arthropoda; class Insecta; order Lepidoptera; family Geometridae; genus Hydriomena; species Hydriomena furcata. The sequence continues at coordinate 4,037,520 of OU538842.1, read as the reverse complement.
GATTTTTTATAAAAATCCATTATTTACTATCGATAAATTTTTCCAAATCGATTAAACTTGTAATGTCCACATATATCGATGTATTCATGAAAATAAAAATCGATTAATAATTAATTACCTAATCGAACATCCCTACAGTATGGTACAGTTGTTCTACCTCACGAGGCGGTTACTGTTTCTGTGTGCGTAATCTCAGGAGCGCTCAATATTAGTCACGCATACAAAAGCGCGTGTTTATACAAATCACAAAGAAAGTCAAAGTCAAAAGAGTGTTTATTCATTGAAATATTCAGATTTAAATTTAGTAGAACTAATTATTATTGTTATAGCGAGATAACAACTGTAGGTTACTACCTAGGAAGTCTAGGAACCTATTTCAAAATTATAATGTCCAGGGAATCCTGTACTAACGAGCGTCAGTGTAACAACAGCTGCAAACTACTCATGGAGACTGCACCATTACGGCATGTTGGCCCAGAGTCTGGTCAAAGAGCTGGTAAAAATTATTCAGTATTAGATATATTAGTGTAACTAGTAGTGGCACCACTAAAGCGAAAAGATTTAGAAGTCTCTAAAGTTATTACTATCTCTTTTACTCTGTACAAAACAGAAGGAGATGGATGTCCTTAAGTTTAGTTTTAGTTTAGTCTGGCACCAAATATCTGGTTATGTTCTGTAAATATATTAAATTAAAACCTACCTGCTTAATATACTAATTTCAAGAACAGCTTCACAGACTGGCCTCACCTCTCAGCTCAGTTCACCTCTTAGCTCTGCCTACTCTGTTTTGTATCTGGGTATATTAATAATGTATCATAATTTGTATTTAAGTATAGGTAAGTATTCCAGCAGGTTAAATCTAGTTCCAACAGTACAAGCTTTTCTTAGTTTAGGGCCAGATGGCGTGGTGTGCAATGTCCAACAATATATTATATATAAGCTTTCCCCCACAGGATCCTTTTGACGAGGTGCTCATAGTTCGCATGAAGACAACAAAAACAGAGATAATGCTTGCTCCGGATCCTGAATTCAATATCATCGTCGTGCAGCATGCTAGGCATAAAAAGAAAGGAAAATCAAACAAAAAAAATAAACGAAATTAGGTAGTTCGTACAAGTATAGTAGGTAGGCACCATCGACTACATAGAGTCGATGGTAGGCACTCAGCCAGGTAACTGCTCTGTAATAATTTTAGAAATAAATGTAATATTTTTCGAAATATATTTTTTATTACTACAAACGAGCAACTAGATAAAGCAAACTATTATATCACTTTAAAGATCCCCAGACGCCGATTTTGCGTATTATTTTTTTGTTGTGTTTGTTATGAAGAAGAAGAAGAAGGTTCTTCCAGCGATAAATTGCAAGTTTGACATGACATCGTCTGTCAGGACAGGACGGCTAGTAATTTATGTAATATTTTATTAATCCTATCAATTTTAGAATTGCGAAAGTTTGCGAGTGGTTGTGTGTTTGTTACTCATTCACGCAAAAACTACTGAACGGATTAAAATGAAACTTTACTGTATTATAGCTTAAACAGAATATTACATAGGCTACTTCTTATCCAGGTACAACTCGTGCGAAGCCGGGGGCGAGCAGCTGGTATAAAATAAGTAGAGAAAAAGATCCTCTCGAGTTGGGATTAAAACTATTTTATAGAAAACGCCTCATGAATGGAATTCTTAACAAAGGTTAGAAGAAAAAACCAACCGGATATCTTGTAAATGTCATAAAAAAACGTCAAATCCTGCTGTCAATGTATTTTTCTTTTCAAAAGCTTATCTCGTTCATTCATACGGTCATTCATTCATCGTGTTCTATTTCTAATTTCTATCGTATCGTATCTGTGGATGACGCCGAATGACGCGTGTGGTTACAGATTTTCAGTTTTACGTAGTAAAGCAAGATACTTTTTCTTGTTGAATTAGTGAATTCTCACAATAACCCCATTAGTGAATCTAAGTGCAATGGCTGATAAATACGATAACGGCTACAACAGTAGTGATTTCAAGCGGAATTCGCAACAAGATGCGGGAAATGAGTCTCACCAAGATGGCGAAGATGGTGTCAAAATGAACGAAAAAGCCGGTGAATATATGCGAGAATTGCTGTCTGAGAAAATCAAACTGAGCAATGGAAAGTTCCCGGTGTCGACAAAACTTATTGACCAAGGTAAGATTGCAAAATTATTTTTAACTTATGAATATTTGCCACCAATTTTTTGTGAATAATGTCGATAGTAGGTCATGTAGGCTACGGTCACCAATTATCTCCCAGAGTAGCTATCGCTATTGGCTGAATGACTTCCACATCTCTTGATAACGGTAAACGATGATAATTCAAAGTTCATGACCGGATACAGTTCATTAACCTGGTGTTTTCCGACAAATACACATGGTATTACTACATAGTAAACACAAATGGTAGATTTATGGTGGTAATTTGTTTTATTAGCAAACAACAATACAGCTGTTAAACATTAATGTGTCTCAAAATACTGACTTTTTATCTTTTATCAGTCTTTAAAAAGTTTTCCTAACATAAATAAATATAAATAGAATCACAACTGTAATCCCCAAGTACGGTAGACATCCTCTCAGATCTCCAGGCATTTAGATCCTTGAAGGTGTCTAGTCAGAGGCACGTCCAAACATTATATTTGGCACATGACCATATTTTGCAGTAGTTAGTAGTAGTAGTAGTAGTCATTCCATACGTGACAGATTGCAAGCCCACTGCTGCATTATTGCATAACTTAAACTTAGATATATTCAAATATTTTTATTTATTTATTTAGCTGTCCACTCCGGCTTCACACGTGTGTACTAATGATGATTTTATGCAAATTATTGATATCTTAGGCCCATAAGGTACCTACATTATTGCAATGTACGTGGGACCTCTAGCTATATTGAAAACAAATTTGGTAATTCCAGAGGTCACCAAAGTGCAGGCTTCGGGCCGAGCACCAGGCAGGGACAGCAAATACCTGGATGTATACCGCGAGAAACCCGCTAAGGTTTCAGTCAAGGTCCTCGTACCTTTGAAGGAACATCCAAAGGTAAATTCGAACCTAAACTGTTTGGCCAACATATCTTATGGTGACAGAGTCGGACAAGATAGAAATTTTATAAACATGCATTAGTTAAAAACTATTAAACAAAAAAACTGTCTGAGATTTAGGTTGGTACTATAATTGCATTATAACCACATTTTGCAGTAGTTATTTCAATCAAAAACTGTATCAATGTATGTCAAGGATAGAATCTACACTCTAACACAGACTTAACAGACTAAAAATGTGATAAATGTTTTTGCATTATCTTAAAAACTATCAAACAAAATAAAACTGCTTTCAATTTAAGTAGGTACTATATTTGCAGTGTAACTACATTTAAAAGCTTGTTGTATTTATGTTGACCGTAATATTTTTGTTCCATAGTTCAACTTTGTGGGCAAACTGCTGGGACCCAAAGGCAACACAATGAAGCAGCTACAGGAAGAGACTATGTGCAAAATGGCAGTTTTGGGCAGAGGTTCTATGAGGGACAGGTAAAATAAAACACTACCAACATTATCATACATAGTTATAATATCCTCATAGTCAGAACACAATGGAGAGAGTTGGAGAATGCCTATGCCCAAAAGGCATGCTGAACTGAAGAACATATGAACTTTGTTGGTCCAAACATTACCTGTTACCAAACATTGTGCCCAAAGTTCTGAAATAAATGGCTTAATAATAAAGTAAGCCAAGTAAGGACTGCTGTGTTTGGTGGGTTAGGCCTTGGATGATGTTCAAGGAAACTGTTGTTGTTGTCTTCATACAATTTGTGGCTTGTATGTATGTATGTATGTATAGGGACTCTCTTTCCCGCATTTAGACTCCTATTTTGTCCGTTGTGCGTGGGGGTTTGGACCGGCTACATCTGTAGCCAGCCCAGCTCTTCCCAGAAGCACAGAAGCTTCCTGGGATCTTCACAGGCCTCGAGAAGAGTCCTCGAGTTACCGAGGATTTGAGTGCGTTGTGCTCTTACGCCCGCGCATTCCAGGAATATGTGGGCAGCTGATTCTTCTTCGGTTAGGCAACCCCTGCAGAGCGGGCCGTCTGTGGCTCCAATATTTTGTAAAGGGGCAGTGACCTGTGAGCGTCTCCACGTGGCAATTTGTGGCTTATTGTGTAATTGATCTTCATCTGCTGATTTTCATTGCCAAAGCTCTGAACATCATTCAAAAGACAATACCAATATATAGATTCTTGGAATAGAGTGAATGATTCTTCAATAGTTAGTATGACAATGTTATTGTCTAAATTTGAAAGCTGTGGCAATAGAAATCAGTTTGGGAAGATCTATTTTTACAAAATAAGCTTGCTGTTATTGAAGAGCACGATAGTCATTAGAAATGTTACTTTTTTGCAAAATAAGTTCTGTTCTATTCCAACATAATCATTATAAAAGTGTTTGTCTTATTATGATCATAGGGTCATATTTAATAATATCCTACGACCTATTCTCAAACTGTTCAGGAGGAATTTGGACTGTGACACGGGAATTTTGAATATTTTAATATTCCAAAAATTATATGACATTTTGTAACTTAAAAAAATTTGATCCCTATCAATAAAAAACTGTATCATGCTTATTTGTCCTTCAGATGTAGCAATGATATCTCTGTACAGATTTTAAGTGGGTGGTAAGTGGCCATACCACAAGATCCTAAAGTATTATCAAAACAATATTACTCGCAGTGCGAAAGTGACAGCACTATACAAGTTCTTATTACATTGTCTGTTTCGTACAGTGCGTTATATTGTTTTGATATTACTTTTGCGCTTGTGGTACGGCCCATGATCATCTTTTAGTGTGTAGAAGGGTAGAAGTCTCCCAAAACTTAGAAACATTTTGTTTCCACAGACAAAAAGAAGAGGAGCTCCGTAGTTCACTGGACCCTAAATACGCTCACTTGTCAGATGAGCTGCATGTTGAGATCTCATCTATCGCACCACCAGCTGAAGCCCATGCAAGGATCGCTTATGCACTTGCTGAGGTCAAGAAATACCTACTGCCTGATCCTATTGAGGGACCCGGGATGATGTGGGGACAGCCACCACCAATGGATAGAGGTAGGTTTATTTATATGATTGTGATGTCTGGGTGTTATGTATAATCATTAATCAGTTATCTAGTTCCCATGCTACAAGCTTTGCTTAATTTGAGGCTAGATGGCGCTGTGTGAAATGTCCACCAATACTTATTATTATTATTAACTAGCGACCCGCCCCGGCTTCGCACGGGTAGCATGTTATTATACATATAAACCTTCCTCCTGAATCACTCTATCTATTAAAAAAAACCGCATCAAAATCCGTTGTGTAGTTTTAAAGATATAAGCAAACATACGCGGGAAGCGAAAAGCGACTTTGCTTCATACTATGTAGTGATTAATCATTTTGGGAGTTGTAGTGGTGCTACAAATATGACTGTTATTTATTTATTTATTATCCACAGACATGATGCCGCCATCAGGACGGGGAGGTGGGCACGGCCGGGGTCCTCCTAGGGCTCCGCCCCGCATGTCCGCTCCGCCCATGCCTCGCATGCCGCCCAAGACCAAAGTCATCAGCATCTTGGATCGCGCGCGCTCTGCTATGGAGTCCAGCTACAGTTATGATGAACCCTACGGCGCGCCTGAACCACCGGTAACTAAATGTGCCATTTATGGTACCTCAACTTCCAATGTAGTATTCTTATAAGCGACGATGGGCTTGCAACCTGTCTCGTAAGGAATGCTAACTACTGCAAAATGTGTGCTAATGCTTGTGCCTCTGAATAACCCCTTTAGACATCTTCAAGAACCCAAGAGCTTTGAGATCTAAAAGTACCTATGTCTACCGTACTTAAAATTTACAGTCGTGATCCAATTACATTTCAATTTTAAAACTGAGTTGCCTCTACTTTTAATTCGAAAGTAAATTGTTTCTCTCGATGTTTTATTTCACTGTTCTCACCACGTGTTAATGCGGGAAAATTAGAACAAAAAAATACATTGTCACGTGACTGAGATAATTCGGACTCTTGATTGAAATCAGCCCAGTCGTGCGTGTACCAATGTATTTCTTGGGTATTTCTACGTCGAATCGAAAGTTGAAATACACACAAGCTAACATAATGTATATTTTTCAACAGATGCGAGGACCGCCCCGTCAGCAAGACCAAGAGTTCTACTATGATCGCGCACCGGAGCGTTTCTACGAAGAGGACTCCTATTACAAGGACGATTCGCGCAATGAATATAAGCAAGCCACGGCCCGCGATGTATGTAATTTTACCTACTATATCTTTTCTGAATTAATCATTCATTTTCCTGCCATATTATATGGGGTCGGCTCAGCATGTATTTTTCTTTCATATCCCTCTTATCTTATCTGAATAAAATTATTTGTGAAACTATTGGTGATTAGTGCACATAACTATTAATTCTTGCACAGGTCTTTATCACGTTGTACCTTTATTATTTTCTTTAGTACCGAAAAAAATAGCATAGTATGATTTAGCTGTGACACACCGAATCTAGACTTATTTCAATATCTCCATTCACATGTACCTCTTATGTAAGTGTAACATTTGTATAATATAAACATTTCTATTTGCTGTTCCAGGTGGGCACTCGTCGCCCGCAGACCGGCCCGCAGCGCCATCACGCTGGCGGACACAACTCTTACGCCAGGGCGCAGCCCTATGGCCGCCCGCAGAAGTAAATATCGACAGACATAAATAGATTCTGCGTAGTTACACCATAGTCGCTTATGCGTATTATATAGTATAATTTTCTTTTGTTATGTGTACTTTCGTAGAAGAGAATTTGAGCTTGGCACCGCCGTTGGCAAAATTATGTCTACACAACTATTTTGTAAAGTTTATCATAGCATGTCATCAAATTTGGAGAGCATGAAAAGACAAAAGGCATTGTGTGGCGCACTGCATACGTACTAGTACAATCACTACAATCACCATTGGTCACAAGGACTTATAGATTTAAAAAGGCCAATAAACAACAAGCTGGTCATTGAGATGCCACAAATTTATCTTAAAAGGAATCAGTGCAACTTCAAAGAAGATAACTCATATGACATATGCAAATGATTTTACAGGTCTGGGACTAAGCAGCGCAACCCATAAACAAGTAAGTGCAACTCTGGTGGTCGAAAATATCATTAAAATGCAAAATTCCACAAAATATGACCAAAAACCAGATCTGTACAAATTCTTTTGCAGCTAATATTTTAATTGAAAACTAATTTAATATTAATTTTCCTCTGGACCAATAAGTTGACGGTTGAAAAACTACTAACACGGTAGACAATTTAAAAGCAATAATTTCTTAAAGTTTTTAATTATTGTAAAAACGACAAACAAACATTGCTTCAATTAAAAAAAAATGTAAAATGCGTTAACGCATTGATTTATTACGTTCGAATAAGAACAAAAGATTTATTTTTAATTTCTATATTATAAAAATGTGCTTAGGGTATGTAAGGTTTTCGAAAATTAGAAACTTAGATTTTAAAGAAACTTCAACATGTTTTATATTAAAAAGTTATCGTTATGGTTAGATAGAAGTAGAGGTAGACTTAAATAAAATACAAATCAATAAAAATATATTTTAAACAAAAAAATGGCTTCAGCTCCATTAGCACGTTGAAACATGTTGAAAAGTAATAATAAAAATAATTGTATTCAATTTTTGTGTGACTATGTATTAAATAAACTGGGAAAATATAAAATTGGACTTTAATTTCACAAAAAAGCAGGATATCAGAAATTGGTTAAAAGCCCCCATTTTTAGAAAAATCTAAAGTAAATTATTATGCAGATCGATAGAATTAAACAATTTTTGACTCAGAAATATGAATGGCTTACCTTCCGATAACTAAGCTAATTGAGTAAGCCTAGTGATAGATGACAGGGGCAAGTTATTCCAAACAAATTCAAATCATAAGTTTAAAAGCAATCTTCTGGAACTAAACACAACCGGGTAAAAAACGGAAAGAGAATATCCGGAGAGCTGGAATATGTGCCCATCTAAAAAGTATTGTATCAACGCATGTAAATCTAGTTACCAAAATAATAGAGAAGACATTTTCGAACTAAATAATAACAAAAGGGTGTAAGAAAACATTGGTCCATGAAAACAGATCAAAAGTATGAAAACTTCCGGCAAGCAAGTGTTGGTTAAAATGAAGAAGACAAAAACCTAAATATGATTCAAAAACATCTCTACAAGAAACACTCAGGATCTGAAGAACAATTTGGTAAGTTGTCCGCTTTTATTTTAACTCATCCGCCATTCCATATCCCTGGATCCCAATTAAAAGAGTAATATATACCCTTGCAGAGTTCCTAAGACGGGCACATCCAAACCAATGGATTTGACGCACATACCTGCATTTTGTAGGACGAATTTGGCATGTTTCGTTTGCAGCCGCCTGGCGCGCTTATAAGTTATTAATCACTGGACTGGTTTCCTCATGATTTCCTTCATAGTTTTGAGCCATTGACACAGCCCAATAGAAAACTAATGCATGAGGAGTCTATAGGCTGTGTGGTCAATGTTTTGAGCACAATGATATGTGCTTTATGCTTTCTTCCAGGAATTCTGATCATTTATCATTATATCAGATATTTTTTATAACCCATAATCGTAGATTGCTTTTCATAACACCATTTTCAATAAATAAGATCTTTCAAAAACAAAAGTAGTTTTATTTATCCTTTTAATACACAAACCAAATTAAGGCATATAAATTAAGATTTCATCCAGCAGAACTCGAGTGGTGACACCATTTTCGGAGATGAAGCAGTTGAAGAAATTATACATCTTATTTTTTGATTGTGTACAAAGTTTTAGTGAGTCCAATAGGTATTATTTTTTTAGATCTATGAATACATTTATGCTTACAACTAATAATATAAATAAAATAATTTCTTAGCCAATATCATTTGACAAAATTACAACATAAAGCCATTTCTATGTGATATAACTAACCACATTAGAATCTTCGATTTCTGAATAAGCCACTTAGCTGTATTCGTCATGGAAAAACCGCCAAATTGCAATTACTGATCAAGCTAAATCGTAATTTGAATGTTTCAGGTACCATTTGGTTGAGGGAATTTTTCGGTATGACCATTACGGTTTATAGTACCTACCATTTTAGTACCTAACGACATTAGCCATCTGAATGGGTGTAGTAAGTTGACATGTGGCCTATATTATTGCACCTACTAGCAAAATAACTAAAAATTTCGAAATGTTTCATGCAGAAAAATGTGTTTGTTAGTCTGATGTGTTCTGAATCACAATAAGAATAAATTCTCTGTCTGGTGCAATAAGAATTTCATGTCTTCTGCTCCTCACCCGCAGAAATGTAAGCTCATTTGTGGAGTCCTGCAAAAAAAAATACTAGTCAAGTGATTTTAAAACATAAAAATGCTCGCAATTTTGTTAATCTATTGCTTGGTGATGAACCACTACAAACATAGTTAGGTACATAGTATTAGATGGGTTAGTTAGTTTTCACTGAAGGGTAGACTGTTATTACGGAAGATAGTTCTTTTACAGACTTAGTAAACTGGTAAACCTGTACTCAAGACTTCCAGTCTGAAGGCAGTAGAGGATGGAAGGATTCACATCGTCAAGTGCTCAAAACAGTGAGAGAAAACCAGTTAGTATATCTTATATATAGGGTGATAGGCTTGCAATACGAGTATGAAATAAATACTATTTAGTAGGGCTTACAGTAGTGATTCTATTTCAAATTGGCTAGAACATACCATTTCACGAACAACATTTCTAGCTTTCTCTGTGAGCTGTCCAATCAATCCAGAATAGAGCACAGACGTTGCGTTGTCCAAGGAACTCTTGATCGGGATTCCTAAAAATGGATAAATCTTTCAAGATGCAAATCAGTAGGTAACTACATATTTGTGTACCCTGTTTACTAAAAAATAAAACATCTTCCTATAGACTCTTTACTGCTCATTAGGATACACAGTGGTTTGGCTAAGGTATCTGAAATTACATATTGGCTGTTTGGAAAGTTGCTAGGTAAATATCGGCCAAACCTTCGTGGTTCACTATGACGACACCCATAACACCTTTATGGGCCTGAATTCTCTTGATTGTGTCTTCAACTTCGGTTGCCTGAAAGTGAAAGAATGTAATTCAGCTTTACTTGATACAAAATAACTGTAATAGCTGCACGAAAACATTATTTACCATTTTTCATAAAAATATTGGTTTTCGCCTTTACAGCAATTCGTTAGTGCGATGACGAATGAGTGAGTGAATAAATAAATTTGTTTTCCTTTGACGTTGACATTGACACACAAATGGAATGAATGGATCATATAAGGATCTTGACAAACGAGTCGGGAATCCCGACTCGGGATAAATCAGTATCGTGTGTAACGATCTGAATTGACTTGATTTTGCTCATGGTCATGTCATTATTTTTATTTTATCTGTGGAAGTTTGGTTTCTTTTCTAGTCACCAAGTCAAGACAGCCAAGTGTCAACGTCTACCTACAATACAAATGTCAAATAAATCTACCGCACCGCAGGTGTTTCGATCGTTTTTGGCTGTTTTCGGAGAAAAATAACTAAAATTTCTTACTTTATTAGGTGTTTACAATGGCAGATCAGTTGTTAATTCACGATGATATCAAGCTGTAAGTCTAATCATTGATTCAGATTATAATAAACGCGCAACCCATGTTTTCGTTTCCTCACACTTAAACCATGAAATCCCCAATTCCCAAGAAGCCTTAGAATTTGTACAGTATTTTCTTTTTATAGGAACAAAAGAGCTTTTATTCTTTTAGATATTTGGAGTTGTGGATTTAATCTGACTGAGAAATCGGGTAGTTTTCCGCAATCTATACCGTCATAGGTACTAAACATATTTTGTTTGTTTGTGACTAAACAGCACTAAATTACTCCTATTAACAACATTGCGTCACTCTCATTAATTGAATTGAAATCATAAATCTGATCCAGCACTTCGTATTATTTCGCGATTATGTCTACCCTACAGTTCATACCTCAACTCTAGAATGTAATTTTTTTATAGAAATAATTCCTAAAAAGCACCTAGTTGAGAAGATGTATCTTAATCTTGCTAAAAAAACATATGTCGAATTGTCTAAAATGTATTTGGGTGAGACAAAACTATCCACTTGCAAATTAAGTTATTTTTTAATACCCATATAAAAAAAGTGGTAGGATTGAAAATCTCGGTGGTGGATCACTTTTTTATTAGAAAAAAAAATATGTGTAATAGTAACTCAACTTTGTGAGGGAAAACATTGCTAGGAAACCAATAAGTATTTTATTAAGCGGCAATGGGCATTAACCTTCCACATATGGAATGCCGATTACTGCAACATGTAAGCATATACCAAATGCAATGTTTGTACTTGCCTCTAACTCTGGCAAATGCAAGGATAGCATTGTAAGGTGCAATTTATGATCTACTAGCCAACCCGTGACAGACGTTGTCCTGTCAAATTTCAATAATCAAATAGAAAAGACTGAATGTTTTTAGTGTGTGATGTCAGATTTGTTGCACACCAGCGCCATCTATACAGAAATCATCCCTTTTGCGTTTTTTTTAGTTTTGAGGATGTTTTTCATATTTCAAACACACTCGGAAACACACTTACGTGTCGTGGCGTGGCGTGGCGCGCCACTAGCCAATCGCAAGATAGCGTTTGCGACACGACACGACACCCAAATAATGTCTCTAACCATACTAAATGTATGAAAGCGATTAGCTAGTGGCGTGTCGCGCCACGACAGGACATGTAAGTGTGTTTCCGGCTTTAGGATGAGTTAGTGATTTGGTAGAAGGAATGTCTGAGAGAAGGCGATACTTGAGGATAACAGTTGTAAGTCTATATTAAGAAGAGAAGAGAGAAAACTAAAAGTTAAAACAAATTGTCAGAAAACTGTAAGCAACTCTGCAATAGCTAAACTCTGCAATAGCTAAAGACCTGATTTTTTTTAGATACAAAACTTTTGCTTTCAGTTATACAACATCGGACAAATTCTATTTGGAGCCAACCGTTTTTCCCACCGAGATCCTGGTCATTGATCGGGTAACTGGTGAAGCTTCTGTTAAAGGTAATAAACATTTAACATATTATAACAACCTTTTCCCTAATCTGCAGTACCATTAAAATGAGATAAAACTTATATTTTTGTTTGTAATGGATAAACTAAAAATCTACTGAACTTATTTTATAAAAAACTTTCACCAACCAAAAGCTACATTATCAACTATTAACATAGTCTATATTTAATCTTATATACAAAAATGAATCCCTATTTCCCTTGGTCACGTCTTGATACGTGAACGGCTGGACTGTTTTTGTTAATTATTTTTTGTTGTATGCGGTATTATCAGGAGAAGGTTCTTATAAAAGATATTTTTTTGACAGGACTACGTCTATCGTGACAGCTAGCTTTGAATAAATTAAAGTTCCTCTCGAAAATTGCTATAACTTAACATAAGATATCAAAAATTTGCCTATAAATTTCATTATTACACCCATGCAAAGCCAGAGCGGACAGCTAGTAGTAAATAATGGTGTGATAATATTTCTTTCAGCATATGGCACCGTCAAAATCCCCATACCATCAAATGCCTACAGGCCAATCTGCGGTTTCCTTGGATCAATCAAACTTATCTCTGGATTGTATCTTGTTGTGGCTAAATTTAGAACATTGGTAAGTCATTAATCCATTTTCAATTGTTATTAATTTTTATTAAATAATGAATAGAAGGAATTTAATACCAAGCATGGTTGTCATCCTCATAAATCCTAGGCACCTTTGAATATGCAATTTTTTTTTTGTGTTTCATTTGTAATGTATAAACTACAAAAAGTGGACCAATGACTGGGTCCAAAAGACCAATTTTAAAATTTATTTTACCTATCAAAAGCTAAATTATTAGCGAGTGAGCTCGGTCGAAAAACTAATCTATATATATAAAAGAAAGTTGTGTTAGTTACACTATTTATAACTCAAGAACGGCTTAACCGATTTGGCTGAAAATTGGTGGGGAGGTAGCTTATAACCAGGAGACAGACATAGGATACTGTTTAACGGGAACAGGAAATTAATATTCTAAAGCTATACGAAGTTCGCCGGGTTAGCTAGTAGAAAATAAATTTGTTTTTTTTTCCAGATTGGTAAATTAAATGGCCATGACATCTACCAATTGGCCGGCACAGAACTAGTGCCATATGCTAGATCTACAACACATCTTACTAATAAACAGGTACATATATTATTAGTAGTATAAATATTTCATGCATGCAGCAATTTATTTGTATTTATAGCTAGTGGAAACCCCCAAACAGACTTTTATCATCGCTGCAACCTTTTTGCATTTCCTGATATTATTTACTAATTATAATTCATTTATTTGTTTAGAATATGGTCAAATAATGGTATTATCAATTAAATAAGGTTCAATATATTCTGTCATAATATCACTTCAAATTTCAAGTTTCTGGGTCCAGCGGTTTAGACTGTACATTGATAGATTAGTCAGTCAGTCAGTAATGCAAGAGTGTGCTGTCCTTTTTCCTTGAACTTGGCTGGACACGCTGCCGCGTGTCTAGTTATAAATAGACTCATCTCAAATTCAAATTCAAATCATTTATTTCAATAACATTCATTATTTCAATAACATCACAACACATTCATTATTTATTTCAATAACATCATTTATTTTAACACACACACACACACACACACACACACACACATACATTCACGCCCAACATACACACGCGTACCTAATTCATCTTTGTTATTTGTAATTTCATAATTTTGCACGTCAACTACTGACACATTATCTAGTTTATAATCTTTATTTTTATTCATGTAAAAGCAAAGCAACTACATATATAAAAAAAAAAAAAACCTTGTTTATAAAGTAAGAATCTGTTATTGGCAGTATGTTTAGTTAAGTTTTTTTTATGTTACATTCACAAAGTGCTGTTGATTCTATGATAAATAAATATAAAAAAAAAAAAAAAAAAAAAAAAAAAAAAAAAAAATATCACTAGGATCACTTTGAAACGTCTTAGGAACTAGGTGAAGCTACGCCGATTCCACGCGACCAGGCCTAGAAGAATCAGGCAACAAGCACGGCTTGGGGTCTATCTTTTTTTTAATGATCCTTTCCTTAAAGAGCTCCAGTGATGTTAATCGAACAAGGTGAAGGCTCAAACAAGAATAATTATTAAAAGTACTACTCAACCCATAGCCATCTGACTATGCTCACACGCAACTTATTGTTACAAATAAAGATTATTCTATTCTCTTCATTTATTTTTTAGATAGATGACAACAATACATATGGTCGCATGATCCAAGCGGCGCTTGAAGAGGTCGGCATCTACTTCTCATACGGATACGACCTCACACACACATTGCAACGTCTACATTCCGTCACGCCAGACTTTCACAAGGTAAGCTATTCAGATAACACTCGCTTCCGCCTGCAAGTTTATAAGTATTTTATCAGTTTTTTTTTTTGCGTCGCATTCTGTGCATCTGCCATTTTATTTGTTTTTAAAAATTAGGGAAACATTACGCAAACAAAAATACGCGAGCTATGACGGGATAATTATGATCAGGAGAGTTAGTAAAATAGGTACAAAGTTACCGTTGCACCTATTTTACTAACTAACAAGTAAATACCTAACCTCTACCTCTCATGACGTAAGTAAATACATAGATAAATGTTTGAGCCTAGATGGCGCTGTATAATAATGTCCACCAATATTTAATTATTTTATTTTAAATAAATTAAATATTGGCGGACTTTACACACAGCGCCATCTAGCCCCAAACTAAGCAAAGCTTGTACTATGGGAACCAGATAACTGATAGAATACTTATATACTTTTTTTTTGTAAATACATACTTATTATAGTACATAGTAACACCCAGACACAGAACAAACATCTATGTTCATCACACAAATATTTGCCCTGGGTGGGGATCGAACCCACAACCTACAGCGCAGAAGGCAGAGTTACTACCAACTGAGCTGTGAGGCCAGTCAAAAAATGTTGATGTTCATTTTGATATTGTTGTTTCAGATGTCATTGGCGAACCGCGCTGATGCAAGGTTCCTATGGAATGGTCACCTGCTAAAAGATTTCTCGCACCAGCAGTTTTCGAGATTCACCCTGCCCATCATGCAAGGATGTATCCTTTTACCAACAATAATATTCGCATAATAACCCAGTCATTTAAGGGGTTTGCTAAGTAATGCAATAGATTAAGCTGAAAAATAAAACATGAAGAAAACGGCGAAGAAAAAAATAATAGGGTCAGGACTGTAATCCCCAAGTACGGTAGACATCCTCTCAGACCTGGCGCTTAGATCCTTTTAATATATCTAGTGGGGGTAGTCAGAGGTACGTCCAAACATTATATTTTGCAGTAGTTAGCATTCCATACGTGACAAGTTGCAAGCCCATCGCCGCTTATAAGAATACTAGCTGGTTTTCTCACGATGTTTTCCTTCGCCGTTTTGAGCACATGTTTTTGATGCGCATATAAATTTTTCGAACAGAAAAATCCATTGATGCACGCCGGGATTCGAACCCACGACCTTCAGATTGAAAGTCGAGGTACCTCTCACTCGGCCAACTCGGCAAGACAAATTCAAGAGGTACTTATTTCAATAAAATCACAAGGATCATTTGAAACGTCTTAGCTAGGTGAAGTTACGCCTGTTCCTCGCGACCAAGTCTAGAAGAATCAGGCGCTATATCATTTTAATTTCTATTTCCTTAAGGTGATAAGTGAAATTTTTGACATTTTGTATAGGCTGAGTCTACCCGGATAAGACCTCTGAATAAGGAAACTAATCATTTCAGAGACAATTCAGAGGATAAGACGGAAAAAGTGATAACACTGCATTATCTCGAAAACCATAAAATTTAAAAAGAAACTGTCTGTAATTTATTTAGCTAGTATGATTATCTAACGAATTATATAAAAAATAACTGTTTAGCTATTCATAGTTTTGATTAAAAACGAAACTAGTGTTTTTGAAGAGCTAACTTTGGAAAATAAATCTATCAAGAAAAGTTTCACCAATCGTGATTCTGTCTGTAATTTATCTAGATTATATCCTTAAGTTATCTTTGTCATAAAAAACAAAACTGTATGTTTTACGGTTATTGAGAAAAAACGATTCTGCATTCATCAAACACATTAATTACTCGCCTTAACTCGTAGTACAGTCGTCTCCATAAACTACATAACAGTGAATGGACATCAGCTGACCTGGTCGCTTGTCTCGCGGAGAAGTGTTGAACGCGCCGGCACTAGATTGTTCATGCGAGGGGTCGATGCACAGGTAACCTATCATACACAGCTATCATATTGTTCATATTGTTATCACAGCGTTGGTATTGGTAGTAACTCTGCCTTCTGAAAGAAAGAAAGAACAAACATTTATTTGCTCCAAAGGCACAACACAATTATTGAATAAAAGAGAACAAAAAACAATCGACAGCAGATTGTGCCATGTGGGGGCAAATATGTCCCCGTCTCAGCATTGAGCCGCACAGCACCGAACCTAGGGAGTAGGCGAAGCTCGGTGCGACGCTGGTTTTCAGTCTGGACGCGATGTGGCGACACAACAGGTCGATAAACTACATAAGTTATAACATAAGTTTTTAATTCTAAAGAATATAAGTACAATACAATATACTAAACAATAAATATCAATGGTAAATATCAATCAATATAAAGGTAAGCAAAAATAAATATTTATAATTTAAAAAAAAATACATGTAATCCATCTGTAGCAATATAGGTGTTCTGTGGTCTGTCAATGTACCTCCCACTCGGCCAACATATAGCTAACTAGCCGAGCCGTGACAGACGTTGTCCTGTCAAATTTCAATAATCGAATAGAAAAGACTGAATGTTTTTAGTTTTTGATGTCAGATTTATTGCACACCAGCGCCATCTATACAGAAATCATTCCTTTTGCGTTTTTTATAGTTTATGGGATGTTTTTCATATTTTAAAGTAGACTATTATTTATTCTATTATATCTACATCTACAGCAAATTTCAACTTAATCCGTTTTGTCGTTTAGGCCTGATTAAGGAACAAACATACATGTTTGTATGTATGTTTGTTCCTTAATCAGGCAATCACAAACTTTCACATTTATAATATTATTAGGATTAGGATATTGTAATTAATATAACCTTCTTTCAGGGCAATGTAGCAAACTACGTAGAGACTGAGCAAATAGTCGAACGCAGCGGTGAAAAGTCTTCGTTCGTCCAAACGCGCGGCTCTATACCGCTCTACTGGACCCAGTATCCAAATATAAAGTACAAGCCGAGTATGACATTGTCTCATGAGGACCACGTCGCTGCTTACAGCAAGCATTTAAGGGACCAGCATCAGAGATATGGGAACCAGGTGTTAGTCAACTTGGTAAGTAACTATGTTAGTAAATATCATGACCCTATCACTAAGACTTCGCTATCCGTCTGTATGTGACAACAAATACTAAAAACAAATATTTAAGTGGGGCTCCCATACAACAAACGTGTTTTTTTTTGCCATTTTTTATAGATAATGGTACGGAAGCCTTCGCGCGCGACCCGCACTAGGCCGGGTTTATTTTAACTTTATTATTCTATTTTTATGGTTCCGTACCCAAAGGGTAAAAACGGGACCCTATTACTAAGACTTCGCTGTCCGTCTGTCTGTCACAGGGCTGTATCTTATGAACCGTGATAGCTAGACAGTTGAAATTATCACATATTATGTATATATTATGTTGCCGCTATAACAACAAATACTAAAATTAAGGATAAAATAAAATAAATATTTAAGTAAGGCTCCCATACAAAAAACGTGATTTTTTTGCCATTTTTTATAGATAACGGTAAGGAACCCTACGCACGCGAGTCCGATTCGCACTTGGCCGGTTTTATATAAACTTTATTATTGCCTTTATAATATTCTTTTACTGGTATATCTTCTTGTTTGTAGATCGACCAGCGCGGTCGTGAAGAAGCATTGGAGCGTGGATACCGCGCGGCGGTCGCGGCCGCGGCACTACCCAACGTGCGCTACGAGCCTTTCGACTTCCACGCTGAATGCCGAGGCATGCGCTACCACAGACTGCAAGTTCTCATCGACAGGATCACACATGAACAGGTGAGTTACCCGCACATTGTCACATGTAACACAAACTGTAGCTAGCCTGTAGCTTATAGACGAATTCAAATTCAAAAATCATTTATTTCTATAAAATCACAAGGATCACTTTGAAACGTCTTAGGAACTAGGTGAAGCTACGCCGATTCCACGCGACCAAGTTTAGAAGAATCAGGCAACAAACACGGCTTGGGGTCTACCTTTTTTTTCATTGATCCTTTCCTTAATGCTATGTAGAGCTCCAGTGTGATGTCTATCGAACAAGGTGAAGGCTCAAACAAGAATAATAATTAAAAGTACTACTCAAGTACGTAAACAATAAAAAATAAAAATAACTAAAGAGCCTCAGCACAAATTCTAAAAGCAGCACACGCTACACTTGATTTAGAATTAAAACTTAAAGATAAAATAACTATTTATCAAACTAGACATTAAGTCTAGTTTTGTTTAATAAACTCCCGCAGTTAATGAGAGATATGCCATGTTCGTTGTTTCGGGGGAAGCTTAGGAAGTTATTAGTAAGCAAATGTTACTATACCATAGACGATTTCATGAATGATAAAAATCTCAATTAATTAATTCACAATTTATTTTCATTTATTATTTCTTTTATTTATTTTTAATTATTTCCGTGTTTGACTGTATTTTGACATTATTACTATTATTATTATTATTATTTTTTTTTTTTAATGACATCAAGAATTTATCATGACAAATTACAATTATTACAATTTTTATTATTATTATTGTTATTTTTTTTTTTGATATGTTGTAAATTTGATATTGCATGCCTTCATAGGCAGAGTACATCTATACTTATAATAAATCTGTAGAGAGGTCAATTCTGTACATGAAATATATTTCCAAAATAACTATCAGGGGGTGATTAGGGATCGATACTGATGCCAAAAATGCAATCAGTAAAATTTTTGTCTGTCTGTCTGTCTGTCTGTCTGTCTGTCTGTCTGTCTGTCTGTCTGTCTGTCTGTCTGTATAACCGTTATAGAAACAAAAACTACTCGACGGATTTTAACGAAACTTGGTATAATTATTTTCCATACTCCTGAGCTGGTTATAGTATACTTTTTATCACGCTGCAATCAATAGGAGCAGAGCAGTGAAGGAAAATGTTGGGAAAACGGGAGAAGTTACTCCATTTTTTGAGCTTCCGTCGCGTGTGCAACCTTAATGGTTAAAGCTACACAGAAATCATGTATGACGGAAATGTTCTCCTTAAAATTATATAAAAAATATCCCACAACAGCATATGTCTATCTTTTATGGATGACTCACAATAACACGTGTAACTCCCGATAGCTTAGCAGTTCGAAGCTTTCTGATTATATTTGTCTACTCTTACGTTTATAACACTCTCAGTCATCCCTAATTAAAAACGCGAACGCACAGGCAGGCGTCTTGCTTGGTACCTAGAGGCTAGCGAGTCACCTAGCGAGTAGCTTCGTAAAACGAACATTCTCGAACGTTCGCGACCGGCCTAACAGCTAGGCGTCAAACGCGCAGTTCGGCCGGTCGCGAACGATCGAGAAAAAAAGAAATCATCAATAATTGTCTAATGACAAAAAAGCTGTGAAAAAAAAACGTTTTATATAAAGACATTCTGTAGTATATTTAGTATCAGCAATGCACCCGTGCGAAGCCCGGGCGGGTCGCTAGTTGGTAATATATTTATAAATGAACATCTTCTGTACATGTATTTCAAGCAATAAAGAAACTTTGACTTTGACTTTGATGATATTAAGATAGTGGTTCGAGCTCAGGGTGTCTACTCTTGAAAACGATAAACGATATTTTGAAGAATGGTACGACCGACAGACGACGACTTCTATGAGTGGGGTTTGGCCGAATATATCGGAGCACTGTCATATCGCTTCTATAATATAGTAATCGGTTTACCAAGGGCCCAGGACTTAACATTAAAAACCGGCCAAGTGCGAGTCGGACTCGCGCACGAAGGGTTCCGTACCATTATTTATAAAAAACGCCAAAAAAACACGTTTGTTGTATGGGAGCCCTACTTAAATATTTATTTTATTCTGTTTTTAGTATTTGTTGTTATAGCGGCAACAGAAATACATCATTTGTGAAAATTTCAACTCTCTAGCTATCACGGTTTATGAGATACAGCCTTGTGACAGACAGACGGACAGCGAAGTCTTAGTAATAGGGTCCCGTTTTTACCCTTTGGGCACAGAACCCTAAAAATTACAACATAATGTAAAACATTTTTTTTTGTACAGACCGAATTCGGTTACTTCTTATCGCGAGGTGGCACCGTACTGCTGCGTCAAAGCGGGGTCTTCCGCACGAACTGCGTGGACTGCCTGGACAGAACCAATGTGGTGCAAAGCATGTTGGCTCGATTGCAGCTGACCGCTGTGTTGAAGCTCCTCGCTGTCATATCTGATGATACGCCTCAGCCGCATCTGGAGTTCCTGTTCAATAATGTAAGCTAATAGTTACAATAGGCTATTTGACAGTATGAAAAATAAAGTGTTGTTGATAGTAATCTATGTAAATTATGCCTTCATAAAGCGTTATGCAGTAAAATAACTTGAAAATAAACAATGATTAATTAAAATTATCTATTTTTAAACGCCAGTCACGTGACACAAAACGGTCAGGATTGGTCGAATCGACGATGACGTAACATGCCTGTCAATATGTCATCGCCTGCCTTGAAAAATTTGACGTTTGTGTATTTGTTGACAAGCATGTAACGTCACAGACACTAGTGGGACGCCATTTGCAAAAAGAAGCGTTTTTGCGGGTTATTTAAATTGTCAATATTTAATTTACATTTTTAGGGCCAATACTTTACAGAGTTGAAATAGTTATTTGTTATACAAGAGTGCAAAGTTGCTTTTTAACCGCGTGTTCAATTTTGATGACCGAGCAAGCGAAGGATTCTAAAATTAGAATCCTGAGCGTTAGCGAGGGAATCAAAAGAGCACGAGGTGAAAATCTTTGCACTCGAGTGCAACACGTAACTTTTCATTCCACCTCAGCGAGGAAATGACTAAATGCAAAAAAAAAACGTTTACAATCACAAGATAGGTACTTTTATTTCAGTTTAGGTATTAACTACTACATTATGACAGGTAATTATAAGCTAAGATTTCGTAGAATAATGATCCATCTTATTCCTTTCACGTTAAAGTCTAAATTAGCGTAACCTCAAAGTGACAGTTCTAAAACTTACAACTGACCACGAAAGTTTCAATAATGTAACCTAAGGTATCAAAATTTTTACTATAATCCTCATTAGTACACCCTTGCGAAGACGGGGCGGTCTGCTTGTGTATAGTGTATTTTATGTATGAATGAATGAATGGAAATGCTTTATGTTACACCAATAATAAAAAATAACTATAACAAACTGTTTTATCGATAAATAGCGATCAATTCCAGACAACCTAGTATTAATAAAAAAAAGTGGGTCCTAAACCTAATCAAATAAATATTTTATCTGTAATTTAAGTTTAATAGTACATTACAAAGCTTTGTTTATTTAGGGCTAGATGGCGCTATGTAAAAATAATTTACCTAATTTATTATTAATTAATATTAAAATACCTTTTAACTATGACATTTCCCAGGTATGGGCAGACCATGCAGACATGATATCCACCCAGTACTCGGGAACAGGCGCGCTGAAGACCGACTTCACTCGAACAGGCAAGCGCACGCATTTGGGGTTGATACGTGACGGCATCAACTCGCTATCGAGATATTACAAGAACAACTTCAGCGATGGGTATAGGCAGGTGAGAATTCATTTAATTTATTCAGCCAAGTGGTTAAACATAAACCGAATACTCTTCGCAACATGTTGTGCCGACCCCACTTTAAGGTGATAAGTGAAATTTTTGACTTTTTGTATGGTATACGACGGAAAAAGTGATAAAATTATTTTGAAAACCATCAAATTTACAAAGAAAATGTCTGTAATTTACTTAGCTAGTATAAAAATGAACTGTACGAATTATATAAAAATGAACTGTTTAGCTATTCATAGCTTTGATTAAAAACGAAACTAGTGTTTTTGAAGAGCCAACTTTGGAAATTAAATCTATCGAGAAAAGTTTCACCAATCGTGTTTCTGTCTGTAATTTATCTAGATTATATCCTTAGGTTATCTTTGTCATAAAAACAAAACTATGTTTTGCGGTTATTGAGAAAAATCTATTCTGCATTCATCAAAAACATTTATTACTCGTCTTAAGTGGGTAAAGTAGAAGAAAATGATGATTCCATTCCGCCAAGTGGGAGGTACCTCGTCATTCAATCTGAAGGTCGTGAATTCGAATCACGGTAGTGCAAATGTATGTGTATGGATTTTTCTGTTCAAAAAATTATATGTTCATTAAAGTGTGCTCAAAACATCGTGAGGAAACCTGTTCTGGGAGATATATAGAATACTAACTAGTACAAAATGTGCCAAATGTAATGTTTGGACATACCTCTGACTAACCGCTTTAGACATCTTCAAGGATCTTAGCGCATGTTGATCTGAGAAAATGTCTTGGGGGGATTATAGTTGTGTTGTGATCCTATATTATTTATCACACTCACCCTTGTTCATGCAATTTTTTTTTCAGGACTCAATTGACTTGCTTCTAGGCAAGTATACAGTGTGCGAGGGAGAAGGCAATACTGCGCGTTGTCCGCTGCGTCGCGACAGAGACTGGAAGTATATTACTGTAAGTATATTAATTTAATATCGCACTGATTTGCTTATGGTTGAAGTATAACGGCCTGTAAATTTTTGTGAAATAAATATTGGTGAACACACACAGCGTTATCTAGCCCCAAATTAAGCAAAGCAAATGTTATACGGGAATTTGATATTTATATACATATTTTTTGTCTTCTTCTAAAAAATGTATAGGTAAAATGAATTGCTGTTCGTTAGGTTTCGCTAAAACTCAAAAACGGCTTAACCGATTTGAATATTTGATTTTTTGTAAAATTCGTAAAAAAGTACTTTTTTCTATGGGATTATTGAAATTTGACAGGACAACGTCTGTCGGGTCGACCAGTAATATTAATTAATTTGTTTTTTATTTCAGTTCCCGTCTGTATTGCTGATCGCAATGTCGATGTTCTGCGCCAGCGCAACCCTACCACAACGGTACACTAGTGAAGTTCTGTTGTATCTGATGTTCTGGGGAGCGGCTGTGGGTGCCACTCTCACCTTTATATTCAGGTCAGTATATGGCAAGGGCGGATCCAGCTTTGGCGCCAGGGGGGGTCACGTGAACATTACTAGAGCAAAATGTTGGCTTTAATCAGGATTTGACGTATGCAGTAATGTAGACCATGGTTTCGTGTGATTGTGACCGAATTTTAAAATTCGAATGTCCAAAGACAAAAACGATACATAATTAAATACACATTTTGCTGCGGTAAGGTTATTCTGGCAAAATATTATCGAAATAACGGATGTAACCAAAAACTAACTAGTAGGTTAGGTAGTTTATATTTGTGTGTGCTTATGAGCCAAAAAGTTAAATGTGTGTCCAAAGACTCCAGAGATTTTCAGGATTTTGTTAACTATGGCAATACTTCAAAGTCATTTTACAAGAGTTTTACATGGACCTGAACCCAGCCCGGAGGGGGGGGTCATGACCCCCATGACCCGCCCTGTAGGGTGATTTTGTAAGAAATGATTATCATCTAGATTGGTCGTCTGTCCAATAATTATTGGCAATAAATCACCTAGGCTCCGCCCACTGAAGGCCATCGAAAACTTTCGATCTATTTACGATTCGTTCATCCAGAAGTTCTATTACTGACAGTAGGATTGATTATGATAAATAGAGTGAAATATGTTAAAAACGATACTAGTGATATTCTTAAAAAAATATATTATTTATACTGCATGTTTTCCTTTAATATTTTTCGTCGTGGTTTAAATTATCTTATTATTCTTATTATCTTTCAAAATTAATAACGGAACGTAAGAACGAATGGTTTATATGTGTTACAGTTATTTTTTAATTTTAAACAAATTTTACACATCGACACACACACACATCGAAAAAGTTAACTTGAGAGGACTATTGGACTAGAGGACTATTGCATTCGTTTCACGTATAGACAGACGTTCAATCGTTCACCATAGAGTGAATGATTTTTAATAGTTACTATGAAAAGTGTACATATTAGGTATTCTGTAACATTAGGTATTGCATTCAACATCATAACATGATAATCATTTTCTTACAAAATAACCTTGCTGGATCCGCCCTTGGTATATGGATTATGTTATACATAGCCCGGTAACGTTGACCCCGGTCTAAGTGACCAATCAGCTGTTATATGTTATAGCGCCTGTGACGGAAAAGATGAGGAGCAATAGGTTAGCATGGTATTGGCATGTTATAAGGGAAGAAAGTCATGGAGAAAAAACTAAATAGGATCACGACTGTAATCCCCAAGTACGGTAGACATCCTCTCAGATCTCCAGACGCTTAGATCCTTTGAAGATATCTAGTGGAGGTTGTCAGAGGCACGTCCAAGCATTATATTTGACACATGCCCACATTTTGGAGTAGTTAGCATTCCATACGTGACAGGTTGCAAGCCCATCGCCGCCTATAAGAACACTAACTGGTTTCCTCACGATGTTTTCCTTCACCGTTGTAAGCACGTGTTTTTGATGCGCATATAAATTATTCGAACAGAAAAATCCATTGATGCACGCCGGGATTCGAACCCACGACCTTCAGATTGAAAGTCGAGGTACCTCCCACTCTGCCAACCCGGCTAGTAATACTAATATTTTATAATTCCTCAGACACGGCAAGGAATTCTGCGATTGGCCGCGTTTGGACGCGGGCGGTCTGGCCGCGTCGCGTGCGCTGCCTCCGCCATCTTTATGATCCATGACCTGCCGCTCATAGTCGTCGTATGACGTCAGCTTACCTCACCTCACCCTACTGGGGGTAAATTATCCTCACGTCACCCTATTACGGATAAATATTGTTTTTGACGCGTGACTTCGTGCGACAGTTTGCCCTATGACACCTTTAATTTATTTTAGTAATGCTGTTGTGTTATTTAACTGTCAAACGTTGTCATCGTGTGACGTTAGCTTACCTCCCTCACCCCACCTCACCCTGCTGAGGATAAATTATCCTCGGTCCTCCCTGGAAATAGAAATTGTTTTTAAAGAATAATATGACACCCTGTGTCACCCCACTGGAGATAAATGTTAAAGAATACTGTGACATGACACCCTATGTCACCCGAGTGATAAATATTACCACAGTCTAATGTAAAGACTCGCGTGATTAAGTTGTCATTTGTCATAGTGTGACAGGTAGTTCTTCGTCAACCTACCTTGCGTCACCCTATTGGGGAAAAGATACGGAAGGAATTCAGAAAGACACTTTGAAAACAATTTTGTCTCTTTCTATTCTATGAAGAGACAAAGAGATGGCATAATATTTATATTCGGTTGAAAAGCTGAAGTTTATATATCATGACCAAACCCTTTTTATACTTTGGGAGTAAAGATAATATGTTTAGTAGCATTCCATTCCTAGGATAATTACATGGTTGAAAAATAAATTTAGAGTTATACAGATATGGTCCTCCTTAAATCATAATTTTTCGCAGATTTTTTCATCATTCATTATATCTGTCAACTTTCTTGCCTACATAGGGCTTCCAACAACTTATCAATAGAGTTGGAAGAAATCGTATTTAATGGATTTACATATTTTACATTTTATCTATGTAACTAGTACAGTCAACCCCTAAAAAGCCCTTGGGAATTTTGATAATACCTGTCAATGTCAACAATTGATGAGATGAATATTTTTGACGTTTGGTGTTATGGCTGTAGTTTTGATTGCCGCAAAATAAAGTTTTACGAAATGAATTACTCCTTTAGCCTTCCGAATCCTTATTTCATGTGGATGTCCTAATAAATACTTATCATATGCTTTTAATTACATTGGATTATTGATATTTTATGTGTGTGGTGATGGAATTGACAGAATAATAATTAATACATCATGTGAGCATTATATAAATCTACCTATTATAAAAAATGCAAATTGAATAGATAGTTATACACGTTTTATAGTGTCCATAAAGTGAGAAGAATAGGCTTAAAAAAATATAGGTACCACATTTAGAACATGCCTAAATCTACCACGGCTATGCTAGAGATGGGACAAAAGTTTTATCTCATTTTCATAGGTATCATTAGTATTATGCTCATCTGGTGTAACTGAAGCATGGTAGCTGGGATACGATTATGTGAAGCGGTTGTAAATACATTTGGAAATAACATTGCAAATAATTATTTTTTCTTATGTTACCTATTTGATCAAAGTATAAATAAATAATTGACGGAAATCATTGAAGTATACTAGTGTTTTTATTTGTTTTTTTTTTATTGTTTAATTTTCTTTATAGTTTGAAAAGGTGTGTCAACTTATTTGCAATGTTAGTTCCAAGAAATTTGTTACATACTTATATTTAATTAAATCGTTTTTTTTTTTATTATTATCTTGTGAAATTGTGATGCATAACTTAATTATTTTTAATTTTATGGAAACGATTAGTTCATAATATTTCAATAAATAGTCTTTTAAATTATTTAGTGGTCTTTCATTTATAACCAAAGTGCAGTCCTAATCATTTGCTAAGGAATTTTGCAGTTGCACAGACAAAACAAAGAGAGACTAGGCAGACTAGACTAGACTATAGGCAGTTACGATAATAATACGTGAAACTTTGGAAAGATGATTATTTCATTAGATCACTCTTGTCGACCAATTCATCGAAAATACACACGCTAATCGAGTTGCACATCCCTATTTGCAATCTGCCACATTTGACATTTTCTGTCATTAGAAGCGTTCGGGAACCAAGTTAAATGTTATTTTAAATTAAAAATGTATGTACCAGTCATAAAATATGTTCCCAGTTTTCACATTTTGTTTTCTATAAGCTAAAGACTGCGATGTATTTCTTTGTTTATATTTATACATAGTTAAATAAACATTGAAGTGAGACAGATTTTGTAAGGAAACTTGCTTGATCACGGTTTCAAAACGCACTCGCTTTTCGTTTTGTACAGTTTTGTTGGGAAAACGCTGCCGTCGGCTGCGAGTGTTTTTCGTATATCGCGAAATAATTTATTTTATCATCGCAGTTTATCATGTTCCGTCGTAAACTAAACGAAATTCTGTGATAAAGAAAGAACAATAAAAATAAATGTTTGTATCGCTCAGTTTGTGCTCAAATACTGTAGAATTTAGCTAGGGATGTGAAATTGCGAATTGTTTTTGTGGGGATTTTTTTGCGTAGTCTCGGCGCCAGAATGTCTGACGAGCTAGAAGCTAGGATGTGGGACGATGGGGCTTCCAGATACGAATCCAGAAGTCGAGGGGCATACTTTGAATCTGCTTTTGCATCGTCGGAACATCTAGACAGGGCACCTTTGCTCTCAGAAGTAAGTAAAAAATCGTCATTCATTGTTTGATAATAATTATTTCTTGTGCTAAAAGATTATCAATGACTACTAAAATATTTTACCGTAAACATGTTGTAAGTAGTATTTATCAAAAGTAAGAAGAAGAAGAATTATTCTTATCAAGTGAGAAAAATACAAAATTAGATCCCTCTGCAGTACATAGTATTTGCCTAGTCACATTTAGTAACATATTTGGTGCTAAAGTTCTCAAAGATATGCTCTCAATGAAAGCACTGATAAGATATTATTTACTACATTTCTAATGATAATTCCTGCTGGCACTATGCTAACGTTGTTTATCAGCCTTAGATAAGAAAAAAATGAATTGATAAACCGGTAATCATGTAATTTAGGTCTATTCAATTATTACTATAATCTATCTAAAAAGTATTGAATCAGCCATAAAGATTTTAATGATAATACAAAAAACCTAGTAATTTTTTTTTAGATTTTACAAATTTTAACAGCACCTGGAGATCAGTTGTGATTCTATTTCATTAAGTTAAATAAAATATAATAAATTGATCCGGAACGGAATTGGTTAATAAATTGATATTTTTATTGTAAACACATTAAAACAAAGAACAAACATCTATGTTCATCACACAAATGTTTATCCTGGGTAGGGATCAAACCCACAACCTACAGCGCAGAAGGCAGAGCTACTACCAACTGAGCCAGTGAAATTTTGATAAAGTAAATAAATAAGATAAAATAAATTCAATTTTGTTTGAATAACCAAACCAACTTTTGTCTTTGCTAGGAACAAATAATGTCTTTTATTTTGATCTGACGAGTAATAAATGTTTTTGATGAATGCAGAATAGTTTTTTCTCAGTAACCGCAAAACATACAGTTTTGTTTTTTATGACAAAGATAACTTATGGATATAATCTAGATAAATTACAGACACAAACACAATTGGTGAAACTTTTCTCAATAGATTTGTTTTCCAAAGTTGGCTCTTCAAAAACACTAGTATCGTTTTTAATCAAAACTGTGAATAGCTAAACAGTTCATTTTTATATAATTCGTTAGATAATCATACTAGCTAAGTAAATTACAGACAGTTTTATTTTAAACTTGATGGTTTGTCAAGATAATGCAGTTTTATCACTTTTTCCATCTTATCCAGGTAGACTTAGCCCTTACAAAAAGTCAAAAATTTCACTTATCACTTTAATTCTATGTCCATTATGTTATCAACTTCACAGCTATATAAATATTGTTTTTGTTGAACTAATAAATCTAATAGGTACCTTCAAACGAGCAATTCTTGTATATATATATATTTAATCTGAATCTTGGAAACGGCTCCAACAATTTTCTTATTTAGTATGCAGGGGGTTTTAGGGCGATAAATAGATCTATCTAGGTTTTTATTTAGAAAACGTTGTTTTATCCATGTTTTCAGGCAATGAAATACCGAGCAAAGCTAGGTCATCTAGGTACCTACTTACGTATTGTGAAAGACGTTCATGATAAAAAAAATATAACGTAGGTAGGTACCAATAAACCGATAAGTCGACATCACTACATAGTATAAAGCAAAGTCGCTTCCCGCTTCCCGCGTCTGTATGTATGCTTATATCTTTAAAACTACTTTTTTTAATAGATAGAGTGATTCAGGAGGAAGGTTTATAGGAATCAGCTTTGCACCCGTGCGAAGCCGGTTCGGGTCGCTAGTAATCAATAATCACTACATAGTATAAAGCAAAGTCGCTTTTCGCTTCCCGCGTATGTATGTATGTATGTATGTATGTTTGCTTATATCTTTAAAACTTCACAACGGATTTTGATGCGGTTTTTTTTAAAAGATAGAGTGATTCAAGAGGATGGTTTATGTGTATAATACATGCATAATATAGTAGAGAAACACTGATAATTTTAGAGGTTTCTAATGTGATGTCGTAAATAAACACATTTTTTTTTTCTACAATAAAGTCCGCGATTGTATTAGAAATGTCTTACGCACAGCGAAGCGGGCACGGGTCAGCTAGTTAGATTATATTGTAATATTGCCAAATCAATAGCTCCTAAATTAACAAGATAACATTGTAATCGTGTGATCAAATAATGAATGGTGTAAATGTAAAACCTGTTTATAATGTAGCCTATGTGCAAACTATACCACAATTGTATACGTTTTTTAGTGTTCCATAACAAAAAAGAAAAAAACGGAACCCTTAATCGATCTCTTTGTTCTGTCTATCTGTCTGTCAGACCTTTTTTCTCGGGAATGCAATTATAATGCAATTTATAACGAATGAATTTTTTCTTGAGGTATCAAGTTGTAATGAATATCTAATCTACAGTCCCTTTAAACTGTTAAATAAATTATGCTTCTTAGTCTGAATGCAAAAGTAAGTAAGTGCAGAACCCTTAAGGTACAGTTAAGATTTGCACTTGCCCTTGTTTTTGTGTACAGATCATAGATCTAGTACCTACATACTTAATATTGCCGCATATCAGTGGGGCTATTTTGTAAAAACATGATTATGATATTAATACTAATATTTATTGATACTGAGTGCCTTAATACCTACGCTTTTTTATGCTGTTTAGGCACCTATACCTACGCTTCCAAAACAATACCTACATAGAAGCGTAGGTTTATGTGCATAAAGAGTTACTATGAAAAGTGTACAGATTAGATATGCTCTAACATTAGATATTGCATTCAACATCATAACATGATAATCATGTTTTTATAAAATATCCCTGCTGATTTGTTCACTATAGTATGTTGGTGTGGACCGAGATTTTAAATCATAATTAATTAATTTATTTATTTCTTATCGGAACTTGATATATGTTGTGTTACTAATCTACTCGTTACGTTGGGTGCGATTTCACATCCTGTGTTACAAATCTTGATCGAACCCACAACCTATAGCGCAGAAGGCAGAGCTACTACCAACTGAGCTGTGAGGCCATTTCACCGAGTTTTCCTTTTTATGTTCTTATATAAGCCGTGTTGGTTGAGTGAGCGGTAGGTACTAGGGCGTGTAAAAAGCGGGTTGTTTAGAAAAACCGGGTTTTTCGGTTTTTAATTTTCAATAACCGGTTAAACCGGTTAATCGGTTATTTTTCAAGTTTTTTATATAGGTGTCTTAGGACATAATAAAACCATACATTTTAATGAAAATTAACTTATTATTCAAATAAGCAAGCACCAATTAAATTAACTTGTTAAATTTCAAAATATTTTGATGTACTCAAAACTCACCCTTACTCGAATAAAGTAATAAAGGCAAAAATATGGTAAATCAGTCATAATAGTTAACAATAATACCTCATAATTCTTAGTTGTAACCTTAAAACTAACTTGATTCAAACTCTTCTGAGGCCAGGCTTCCAATGCCCCTTGAAAAGTACTTCATGTTTTAACACGGGTGTTTATCACGTAATTACCTTTAATTTATTTTCCCGACGTTTCGGCTATGTTCCAATAGCCATGGTCGCTGGCTGACTGGAGAACACGGTGCCACCGTCGAGAAGCGGAGGCAGTTGACGAAACTACCCACACTTGGTCTTCAGAAATAGAAATGTCCATGTTCGTATTACGACACACCACACTAACTGTATCTACGCACTGTGATGGTCTGTCACGACGCGCACATATAGTAACCACAGGATTCCAAGAATTAGAGACTATAGCCGTCTTCACGATTTAAATTTGAGTACTTCTTGATTTCAATAGCTTCAGGGTGTCAGACAAAATTGGAAATGTGTTGAGGAGATTTTCAATTAAGTCAGTTTTCACTCCGTTGTCTAGTGGCTAAGCAGTTACGGACTCCGAAGGATGTTGTACCTTTGCAGATGCCTGGTGTATATAAGATAGACTGTAGTAGTGGCCGTTCATACAT
This sequence comes from Hydriomena furcata, assembly GCA_912999785.1. NCBI lineage: Eukaryota > Metazoa > Arthropoda > Insecta > Lepidoptera > Geometridae > Hydriomena > Hydriomena furcata. Next base: position 4,005,846 of record OU538842.1, on the reverse strand, counting down.
TGGGCAAACAAAAAGAACTATAGCCGAACGTGTCAAAGAACATATTGCAGCTGTCAAAAATCGCCAGGTAAACAAGTCAGCGATCGCAGAGCACTTAGTAGATTCGGGACCGTCTCACTGGATTGAACTACATGACCCAAAAGTTCTGTCTAGTGAACGCCATTATTATAAGATAATAGTTCAGGAAGCTATTGCAATCAAGAAGTACTCAAATTTAAATCGTGAAGACGGCTATAGACTCTAATTCTTGGAATCCTGTGGTTACTATGTGTGGGCGTCGCGACAGACCATCACAGTGTGTAGATACAATAGATACAATAGATAGTGTGCAGTTAGTGTAGTGTGTCGTAATACGAACATGGACATTTCTATTTCTGAAGACCAAGTGAGGGTAGTTTCGTCAACTGCCTCCGCTTCTCGACGGTAGCACCGTGTTCTCCAGTCTGCCCGCGACCATGGCTATTGTAACATAGCCGAAACGTCGGGAAAATAAATTAAAGGTAATTACGTGATAAACACCCGTGTTAAATCTATAGTTATGTCTACTAATCACGATAGTTTGAAAAATAATACTTCATGTTTGCAATTCCAATCGATTTTTTTGAGTTTTCTCAATTCCTCAATTACCTGTGGTGGTTTCTAAATGTACTAGACAACGGAGTGAAAACTGACTTAATTGAAAATCTCCTCAACACATTTCCAATTTTGTCTGACACCCTGAAGCTATTGCAATCAAGAAGTACTCAAATTTAAATCGTGAAGACGGCTATAGACTCTAATTCTTGGAATCCTGTGGTTACTATGTGTGGGCGTCGCGACAGACCATCACAGTGTGTAGATACAATAGATACAATAGATAGTGTGCAGTTAGTGTAGTGTGTCGTAATACGAACATGGACATTTCTATTTCTGAAGACCAAGTGAGGGTAGTTTCGTCAACTGCCTCCGCTTCTCGACGGTAGCACCGTGTTCTCCAGTCTGCCCGCGACCATGGCTATTGTAACATAGCCGAAACGTCGGGAAAATAAATTAAAGGTAATTACGTGATAAACACCCGTGTTAAATCTATAGTTATGTCTACTAATCACGATAGTTTGAAAAATAATACTTCATGTTTGCAATTCCAATCGATTTTTTTGAGTTTTCTCAATTCCTCAATTACCTGTGGTGGTTTCTAAATGTCACGAAAGTCAAAGAAACGTTACACAGTCGTTTAGAAGCTGTCGAGGAATGCTCAAGGTAGATCGCAAGATACCTTGAGTTGACAGTTTCTTCACTGAGGAAATATGTTGAGGAATCCTCGACATGAGGCAAACTCGAAGTCATTTTATTAACTACAACTACTAAAACAAGGTTACGAGGTCGAGTCTAAGTGAGGATATTTCTAGGTAACAACTAAGAATATAGGAATAAGAATAATTAACTTTTTTAATTGGTAGTATTAAAACTCTTTCTCGTACTCGAATCCTAATAATATTATAAATACGAAAGTTTGTGAAGATGTTTGTATGTTTTAATATCAATCAGGCCTTAACGAAAAAACGTATTAAGATGAAATTAGCTGTAGATGTAGATTATAATGCCCGATTAAAAACATAGGGTGGTTTATAATCCGAAAAATATTGCCAAAATGATAAAAAAAATGCAAAAATAATGAATTTGGAAAAAATCGAATATCCGGTTATTTTGCCAAAAAAACCGGTGAAAAAACCGACCTAAAATCAGTCGGTTAATCGGTTTTTCGGTTAATCGATTAATCGGTTTACATGCCCTAGTAGGTACCTACCTCGACTTTTACCAAAGTTCGTGGTTTCGAATCGTGGAAGTGCGTCAAATGATTTTCGAAAAAAATATATATAATGCGCATTTAACAAAACGGTGAAGGAATAAATTTTTGGAGTATAAGACAATCATCTCTACGTTCAAAAATCTCTAACGTAAATGTTTCGACCAGTCGAAAAGTCAAGAGAGAGAGAGAGCTGTAAGTACCTTTAAACTTATTTTTAGACCAACTTTGAACTATTAATTCTAAATAAAATAAAATAAATAGGATCACGACTGTAATTCCCAGGTACGGTATTAATTCTCTACCAACACAATAGAAAAACAGACGGACAGCGAAGTCTTAGTAATATAGGGTCCTGTTTTGACCCTTTGCGTACGAAACCCTAAAAAACATTAAAATCGGATCACCAGGTAAAATATACATAAAAATATATAAATACGCGTCGAATTGAGAACCTCCTCGTTTCGTCGGTTGAAAATCGCATCTATTTTTCTCAATCTAATTTTGCAGTTTCATTGTAGATTTTACACATAATTCCATCCACTTTAATGGCCCTATAGCTGCAGGGCTATTTTGTAAAAACATGATTATCATGTTATGATATTGAATGCAATACCTAATGTTATAGAATACCTAATCTGTACACTTTTCATAGTAACTATTCACTGTTTATGCACCTACATTTATATCTACGCTTCTGCGTAGGTATTATGAAATTCAGTTATGATATTCATACCAATAAATATTGGTATATTATATTGGTCATAACATGATAATAATGTTTTTACAAAATACTGCTCTTGTTCTTTCAATAAACTCTTATTTATGTAACCTTATCGCGAAAGTCTTAAATAAACACTAATAATCAATAATACAACTAGCTTTTACCCGCGACTTAGGCCGCGTAGATTAAATAAAACTATTTTTGACTTTATCGTCAAAAAAGTAGCCGATGTCCGTCTCAAGACTTTATACTATCTCTATATGAAATTTCATCAAATTAGGTCCAGCGGTTTGGCTGTGATAACGTCACGACAGACAGAAAAAACCCGCCAAGTGCGAGTCGGACTCGCGCACGAAGGGTGCCATTATCTATAAAAAAATCAATAAAATCATGATGGTTGTATGGGAGCACCGTTAAATATTTATTTTATTCTGTTTTTAGTATTTGTTATTACAGCAGCAACAGAAATATGTAATCTGTGAAAATTTCAACTGTCTAGCTATCACGGTTCATGAGATACAGCCCTGTGACAGACGGACGGACAGACAGACTTACAGCGAAGTCTTAGTAATAGGGTCCCGTTTTTACTCTGTGGGTACGGAACCCCAAAAAAATGACACGAGTTATTTTTACATTTATAATTATTTATACATTGTGATGAAATAGCAGCTTTTCATGGAATTTAAATGAAATAGGATCATGACTGTAATCCCCAAGTACGGTAGACATCCTCTCAGATCGCCAAGCGCTTAGATCCTTGAAGATGTGGATTGGGTTAGTCAGAGACACGTCCAAACATCACATTTGGCACATGTCCACATGTTGCAGCATTTACATAGAATGCTAATTATTGATCCAAATCCTACGAATATCATAAATGCGAAAGTTTGTGAGTGGTTGTGTTAGTTACTCTTTCACGCCAAAAACTACTGAACGGATTTAAGTATAACTTTACAGTAATATTATAGCTTTACATTAGGCTACTTTTTATCCAGGTACCACCCATGCGAAGCCGGGGCAACAGCTAGTAATGTCATATTTATGTAGCATTTTTAGGGTTCCGTACACAAAGGGTAAAAACGGGACCCTATTACTAAGACTTCGCTGTCCGTCTGTCTGTCACAGGGCTGTATCTCATGATCCTTGATAGCTAGACAGTTGAAATTTTCACAGACGATGTATTTCTGTTGCCACTATAACAACAAATACTAAAAACAGAATAAAATAAATGTTTAAGCAGGGGGGCTCCCATACAACAAACGTGATTTTTGTGCCGTTTTTTATAGATAATGGTACGGAACCCTTCGTGCGCGAGTCCGACTCGCACTTGGTCGGTTTTTATGATTGCTATTTTGTTAAATACGTTTAGCTCTAGAAAATCATAACACAATATTGTTCCTTCGCCTCTTCGATCGTTCTCAACTGTTTATTTCCAGCCCGTCGCCTCTGCATAATTATTCATTACTTTGCATAATAAAAGTTTATGGGCGTTCAAAGCGCTGACAGTATGTTGCGGTGCAAATGACCCGCTTAAGGTCTACTGAAGTGAACGTCGAATACGGCGGTAAGACTACGCTTCAGCTCTTTAAAGTTATGCGTTTTCATTTTGCTATATTATAGATATTCACGTGGCTCTTTTCGTGAGAGCATTAATAAATAAATAAATAAATAAATATTGGCGGACTTTACACACAGCGCCATCTAGCCCCAAACTAAGCAAAGCTTGTACTATGGGAACCAGATAACTGATAGAATACTTATATACTTTTTTTTGTAAATACATACTTATTATACATATTAACATCCAGACACAGAACAAACATCTATGTTTATAACACAAATATTTGCCCTGGGTGGGGATCGAACCCACAACCTACAGCGCAGAAGGCTTTATCTGTTCCAATTTTCATCCAAAAAGGTTCAACGATTAAAACACAAACATCGAAATGTTCTCACAAACTGTCGCAAACAATAGTTAGGCGGAAATGATGCAGGCGGAGTAGGTACAGCAGTTTTATGTATATAATGATTATAACTTTTCGCAAAAGAAGTGATAAAAGTTTCTTGTAGATACTTGATATATCGATGATCTAAGATTAATTATTATACCGTCGAAACTTTAGTTATTTTGTACTGTGATTTTACGCGCGACTTCGTCCGCGTACGTTTAATGACGTATGGAACATTGAAATTCCTGAAAATCAAAAGAAAGTTTTGGGGAAAAAGTAGCCCATGTCCGTCCCAATACTTTAAACTATCTCCATATCAAATTTCATTACAATCGGCCCAGCGGTTTGGCCGTGATAACGTCACAGACAGACTGTCAGAAATAATACTTTTGCATTTATAATATTAGTATAGATTATACTGTCATAGTTTATTCAACTTCAATGTATAGAATGGCGCAAAAAAACTGCGTATTTGCGCGTGGGATTTTTACGTATATTCCTGGTATACTCTGATTTTATTAGCGCCAATGACGTAACAAAGTTGAAGCGTGATCTCACCGATTGCGACGTCAACTCCAGGATATTTTTAACGACATCAGACTACCCTCCATTGTATACTGAAAAGTATAAACTCACTCTCCACAAAGCATTTTCTGTGTTCAGCAAATTGTCGGTGCCATTGTGATATTTTTTTGTGTTGATATTCTGCCAAAATGGAGATGACCGATGTGAGTAAAGATAGCGGCCAAGTAACCTAAGTGACAATTAGTGAGCGGACAATGGAAGGTGTTTTTTGGTACGAACGTCGTAACGGTATCTTGTTAGTTGGTTTTTCACGTTGTCCAACAATATGTTTGTATTTTACGGTGTCCCAGCAGTATTAGTAAAGCCTAGACCTTGTATTTATTACCTAAGTACAGTGACTTTAGTTCAGATTGATTTAATAATCTTTTATAACAAAAAATTATATGACTCAGTTGAACGATGAAGTACTCGTAAACCATGAATTGTAAATGTTAGTGATCACAAATCCAAAATATTAGTTCTTCATGAATACCATTTAAATGGGACCAACGTTAGAATATTCTATACACAATAGAAAAAAAATATCGAAATCGGATCTCCAATAAAAACATTAAATTTGAGAACCTCCATTTTTCATCGGTTGAAAAACACTTTAAATTTGTGTCGAAAGCGATATTTCTACGCATGGCAATCGTAAAAGTTAATTAATACAAAAGTTCCTCCAATTACGTCGACCTAATTTCAAGTTACATTAGACAACCAACTCAAATTCAAATTAAAAATCATTTATATCAATAAAAACACAAGGATCACTTTGAAACGTCTTAGGAACTAGGTGTAGCTACGCCAATTCCACGCGACCAAGCCTAAAAGAATCAGGCAACAAACACGGCTTGGGGACTACCTTTTTTTTAATGATCCTTTCCTTAATGCTATGTAGAGCTCCAGTGTGGTGCCAATCGAACAAGGTGAAGGCTAAACAAGAATAATAATTATAAGTACCTACTCATTGAGTTGTTGTACCTACGTAGTTGAGTAGTACTCAACTACGTAGGTACAACAATAAAAAAAAAATAACTAAAGAGCTTCAGCACAAATTCAAAAAGCAACCTTCTGCCAAGCTTACGCCAAGTTTCGCCTAAGTTAATGTTTAGATAAAACCAACTCTTTAGCTAGATTTACACTCTCGCCTCGTGCTTCGTCTCGTGTCTTGGCCCGCACCTCGCGTGATCAATAGTAAAGGAGAGAGGCGCGAGGCGAGCCACGAGCGTCTATTCACACTCTCGTCTCGTGGTTCGCCTCGCACCTCGTCTCGCGACTCGTACGCGAGTGTAAATCTAGTATTTCGCATCCCATAAAATTGGGAATCTCCTGTCATTTCGGATATTTCCAAGAGCCGTAATATTGTAGGTAAGCAAAAATGCAAATGCCTACCGTAGTGGAATCATCCATTTATCATTTCAGTGAGCAAGATGTGTCGAGGGATACATTTGTATAATGATGTTGCGAGGCTAGTGGAAATATTATCTTCTAGATTTGCATAATAGTTTTAGTCAGTGTTTTTCATTTATTTCATGAAAAACAACGTAGATACTTTGGTTGGGTTGCACATGTTTATTTTGGCAGACAATCTTTGACGAGGATTCCTTTTTTACCCAAAGGGTAAAATCGGAACCCTATTCCTAAGACTTCGCTGTCCGTCTGTCTGTCTGTCCGTCTGTCTTTCACAGGGCTGTATCTCATGAACCGTGATAGCTAGACAGTTGAAATTTTCACAGATTATGTATTTCTGTTGCTGCTCTAACAACAAATACTAAAAACAGAATAAAATAAATATTTAAGGGAGGCTCCCATACAACAAACATGATTTTTTTGCCGTTTTTATAGATAACAAGCTGACCCCGCGAACTTCGTATCGCTTTAGAATTAACAAATGTTGTCTTCGGTTCCCGTTCCCGTTCCTGTTCCTGTTCCCGTTCCCGTTAAAATTCCCGTTCAATCGTTTTTGTAGCGCACACGAAGAAAGCAAAAGTTTTAGCAATTTTTTACACCTTGCTTCAAACTATCGTCATTCTTATAAAGAATTTATTACTTTTTCAAAATAAAAAATTGCCTATGTTACTCAGGGATAATGTAGCTTGGTAAAGGTGAAAAAAAAATTGAAATCGTTTCAGTAGTTTTTGAGTTTATCCATTACAAACATACAAAAAAACAAAAAATCAAAACTTTTCTCTTTATAATATTAGTATAGATGGTACGGAACCCTTCGTGCGCGAGTCCGAATCGCACTTGGCCGGTTTTTTTATGAATGCCGAATAGTTTTTTCTATTTTTTTTTATGTTTTTTCTATCTCTTCTCTATTACCGCAAAAGATACAATTTTGTTTTTTTGACAAAGATATCTTTTGGATTTAATCTACTCTTCCAAAACACTATTTTTACTCAAAACTATTTTGAATAGCTGAACAGTTTATTTTTATATAATTCGGTAGATAATCATACCTTTAGCTAAATAAATGAAGGAAAGTTTCTTTTTAAATTACTAAAACCGCATTATCTTGAAAACCTCAAGATAATGCGGTTTTAGCACTTTACTGAACCCTAAAAAGGAGGAGTAATTGTTTAAACCATGGTTTAACTGATTTTAGAATGTATATTTACAAGGTTCGTCTATAATGATGCGCTTATGTCCGTGAACTTTGTCGAACGATGCGATTTTCATGCGGGCCCGTCGCTTATCAAGGCGAGCGTTGCAATACCATAAGTGCTAACGATAGTTTTAAAATCCCACGGTTTCTCACATAACATGTAGATAGGTATAGTTACATATGAGCGTAGCTAGGCCAAGGCCTTGTAACATATTTATTCTAGATAATTTAAGCGTCACTAAAGCGGGTCTTCTGAATATAGGCTCTGTTGACACGAATTAAAAGCCAACCTTAATATTAAAGGAGCTAGAAATAGGGCTATGCAAAGTCAAAGTGATCCACTGCACCCCCATCACCCCTAAGTGAATTATACTCGTCTGCAATCAGCACAATATTTTACTTTTATGCTTTTCACTATAGAACTTTATATGGAATTGTCGTCAATAAGCGGTTCAAATCCATTAACATATCCTAAATCCTAAAAATAATAATAATAATAATAATGTTTATTGTCATTAAAAAGAGGTAGAGAGGAATTATAAATGTGAAAGTTTGTGAGTTTGTTGTATGTTTGTTCCTCAATCAGGCCTCAACGACCAAACGGATTAAGTTGAAATTTGCTGTAGATGTAGATATAATTCCAGAATAAAACATAGACTACTTTAAAATATGAAAAACATCCCCAAAATGTCAAAAAAACGCAAAAGAGATGATTTTGGTATAGATGGCGCTGGTGTGCAACAAATCTGACATCACAGACTAAAAACATTCAGTATTTTCGATTTGATTATTGAAATTTGCCAGGACAACGTCTGTCACGGGTCGGCTAGTCTAACATAATTTAAAAGATTATTCTTTGTTCCCAGGAGGCATACACAGATGTGCCAGTCACCCCACTAGCTGACACGGACGAGCACTGCCATTGGAAGCAAACGCAGCCTCCTAGTGCGATACCTCAGCTTGTGGTCGCTCTGGTGCTATGCGGGTTTTTTATGGTGAGTATATTTTAAATAGAAACACGGCTAATTATCACGTTATGGAATTGTTCGCAGAAGACTGCGTTGGATCTTGTCTGAACAGCAGGCTTATTCGGAAAAAAATCGATTTAAAAATTGTCTAAGATACTCAAAAAGACTCATCATCTTCCTGCCCTCATCTCACATTAGCTGGGTCGGCACAACGTGTGATAGCAGTGCCGTAAATAGGGCGGTGCCAGCGGTGCCCAGGCCAGTAGGCCTATTTTGTAAAAACATAATTAACATGTTATGATATTCATACCAATGTTTATTGGTATTGAATGCCATAATTACCTACACTTTATATGCAGTTTAGGCACCTAAACCTACGCTTCCAATACAATACCTACGCAGAAGCGTAGATATAGGTGCATAAACAGTGAATAGTTACTATGAAAAGTGTACAGATTAGGTATTCTCTAACATTAGGTATTGCATTCAACATCATAACATGATATTCATGTTTTTTACAAAATATCCCTGCAAAGCGCAGACTCAGGAAGGACGCAGATATGGTCAAAATAGGGCGCTGTCAGGGATTCGGGGGGTTACAGCGCAGCAGCATAACTAATAACATACAGGGTTTCTTAAAAATCTTTGTATTATGTTGGTTTTATAGATATGCGAGGTTATCGGGGGATACCTAGCCGGCAGCCTGTCAATAATGTGCGACGCGGCGCATATGCTGAGCGATTGTGGAGGGTTCGCACTAGCCCTGCTGGCCTTCCATTGCGCCAAGCGACGACCCGACGTTCACATGTCATATGGATACAAGCGTGCCGGTAACTATGTCCATTCTACCCTTAAGTTTTCCTGCTTTCCGAAATGTTTCATAAATAAGGTGTATTTAAGTCCCACCCGACGTTTGCTGATATGATTCACAGCCTTTTTGCAAGCGTTATTCACCCGCTGATTTTCATTGCCACAGCTTTCAAGTTTAAAGAATACAATTGTTATACAATATCTACTAACTATTAAAGAATCATTCAGCTATTCCAAGATTCTGCAAATAGTTACTATGGACAAAAATTTCTTCGTTTACGAGAAGTTAGTTGCGAGGGTTTCCAATAGTAGTAAAATGGTGCCGATTCTGTTGATGTCAGACTAAACTAATACTAAACTTAAGACGAGTAATAAATGTTTTTGAAGAATGCAGAATAGTTTTTTCTCACTAAACGCAAAACATAACTTAAGGATATAATCTAGATAAATTACAGACAGAAACACGATTGGTGAAACTTTTCTCGATAGATTTATTTTCCAAAGTTGGCTCTTCAAAAACACGAGTTTCGTTTTTAATCAAAACTATGAATAGCTAAACAGTTCATTTTTATATAATTCGTTAGATAATCATACTAGCTAAGTAAATTACAGACAGTTTCTTTTTAAATTTTGTTGGTTTTCAAGATAATGCAGTTTTATCACTTTTTTCGTCTTATCTGTGTAGTGAGTCTACAAAAAGACTAAAATTTCACTTATCACCTTAACGGGATCTTTCTGTTTTGTATAGTAAAAGAGACAGCAATCATTTTAAAGCCGTCTAAATCGTTTTTAGTTTAGGTAGGTGCCAACAGAATTGAAATATTATTTAGTCTTGTGCATAGCTCTTAGCTCACTCATCAATAATTTTCCAGAGGTCCTCGGAGCGATGGTTTCCGTCTTGCTCATCTGGATCTTAACAGGAGTGTTCGTGTACGTAGCGGCTGTCAGACTTCACACGGGCGACTACAGCATCGAGCCCGATATGATGATCATTGTGTCTGGCTGCGGAGTCGCGTTCAACGTGATACTGGCCATTGTGTTACACGGATGCGCTTCTGATGTTGGTGAGTAGCAACTCTACTATATTAGTACTTAATAGATCCTACTTATTATCTTCCTGCCCTTATCCCACTTAAGGCGCTCCCAGTCGACGATTGTTTTTGTTCGAAACGAAAAAATAAATACTTGTGAACAAGCCACATCTCCTATTTTATAATGTATAGTATATGTGAATAAAGATGTACCCATCTTTAATCACTTCGATAAATAATCCTACCGACCGCTGCAATGACGACAAACACACGTCGGTGCGTGGTCCGCCTTAGCTTTTCGAATAAATTAATGATATAAATTATGTATAATTACTTATCAAAAATCTATTCTAATAGAAATCTAGATCTACATATTACCTATCTTTAACAATAAATCACAAGTTGATTTTAATAGTAGGTATATAAAATATTTCGATCATAAATTCTAAAACGTATCATTTTGAAATAATATCTTTATCGTGTAAAGTTTCTGCTATTATGTTTTCAGCTTAATATAAATCTAGGTAGGAACCTGAAGTATATACTTATAAAAATAGGAGATGTGGCTTGTTCAGAAGTATTTCTTTTTTCGTTTCGAAAAAGAGCAATCAGCGACTGGGAGCCCCTTAAGTGGGCTCGGCACAACATGTGTACTTCTTCCATTTCCCTCTATCAGTCATCTCATCAGTCACTCCTTTCTTACCCATACCATCTTTCTTAATAGATCCTACTAATATTATAAAAATGTAAATGTGTGTGAGTGGGTGTGTGTGTGTATTTGTTTGTTACTAGTTCACGCAAAAACTACTGAACGGATTAAAATGAAACTTTACAGTAATTTAGCTTATACATCAGAATAACACATAGGCTACTTTTTAAGTACCACGGGGCGAGCAGCTAGTATTAAATATAACCCCAGGTACAGATTATTTTACCTGGGGGTGAGAAGAGACATTGTAGCACAATATGACACAACAATACGCAAGCTTTCGCATTTATACGCGTTTAGGGATGAGTGCGATGACATTTCATAGGATGACAGTTTGACGTGTAGGTAATCGTATTGTAGTGCTGGTAGTGATAAAGGTAATCTATTAAAATGATGAAAGACGGAGATGATGGAATGAAGTATGGAAGAACTAAAGAAGAAGAAACTGGCACGATTGTTTAATTAACGACTATCATTGACAAAAAGTTTGAAGGTAACACTATAATGTAAGAGAACTGTCAGTTTTCAACAGGTTACAATACAAATAGCTTTTATTGCTTTTTTATTTATAAATTGGTAGGTACCTACTCGTTTATTTAGTGTATAGAGTTGCCACTAAAAATAAAACCATACTATCAAAATTCCGTACAGCATGCATGGCTCTTAAATTAGAAGAAGGTTATTATGCCTATAAATTATTTTTTTTATTATTTTTCAGCTCACCACCACACGCACGGCGGCGCGGCGTGTTCCCACCACGCACACACACACTCGCACAACACCGGCGAGCCTCGCTTCCGGCTGTTTAGGCGGGAAAGAAAACAAAATGGCGCTCTTGTCAATGGAGATTACACCATGAAGGATTTGTCCAGTAATGAGGCGAACGTCGCAGGGGCTAATACGCGGTATGTTTATGGGAAACGCAATTTTCCTATTATTTTTTCTAAAATGTTTTTACTGTGAAATGTCCACCAATATTATTATTATTACTATAATATTAACAAAGCGAAAGTAACTCTGTCTGTCCGTCTGTCACGTTATCACGGGCAAACCAATGGATCGATTGTGATTAAATTTTACATAGAGATAGTTTAGTCTTATGGACATAGAACTAATTTTATCCCCTATTTTTTTCGATTTTCAGAATCAGATTTTCAGATTTTCTGAATCTACGCGGACGTAGTCGCGGGTAAAAGCTAGTTATTATATAAAGAATGGATTTTTATGTATAAGCGCATTTAACAAGTACCATAATGGTGAAGGAAAACATGCGTCGACGGACTTGCAACCTAGCATTTGATAATGGTTTTTATTTACAGTAGGTACCTTGACTTCAATCAGAAGGTCGTCAAAGATTTACGCATGTGCCGAATGTAAAGTTTTGACGTACCTCTGACTACCTTCTTTAGACATCTTCAAGAATCTGACCGAGATCTACCATAATTAGGGATTATAGTCATGATTCTATTTATTCGACTGGCCTCACAGCTCAGTTGGTAGTAGTTCTGACTTCTGCGCTGTAGGTTGTGGGTTCGATCCCCATCCGGGATAAACATTTGTGTGATGAACATAGATGTTTGTTCTGTGTCTGGGTGTCATGTATAATAAGTATGTATTTACAACAACAAAAAACGTATATAAGTATTCTATGAGTTATCTGGTTCACATAGTACAAGCTTTGCTTAGTTTGGGGCTAGATGACGATGTGTGAAATGTCCAGCAATATTTAAAAAAAAAAAAAAAAATCTTTTAGAAACATCAATCTGCGAGCGGCTCTTATCCACGTCATCGGTGATCTAATACAGAGCTGCGGGGTACTGTTGGCATCGGTCCTCATCAAGTTTTACGTAAGTAGTTTAATTTTTAACGTGAACTAAATAGCTAGATAATCGTAAATTTAATTTAAAATATCCTAAGGTTCGCATTTCAATTGCCATTATTACTTGTCTTGAACAACTTCAATTGAACTTGGCTGAACTAGCTGCCGCGTGTCTAGATCTCTATGTTATAGCAGCACTTCGTAGGTAATCCCAATAGGCTATTTGACAGTATGAAAAATAAAGTGTTATTGATAGTAATCTATGTAAATGGTGCCTTCATAAAGCGTTATGGAGTAAAATAACTAGAAAATAAACAATGATTTATTAAAAAACCCTTAATTAAAATTATCTATTTTTAAACACGCGACATAAAACGGTCAGGATTGGTCGAATCGACGATGATGTAACATGCTTGTCAATATGTCATCGCCTGCCTTGAAAAACTTGACGATGTTTATTTGTTGACAAGCATATAACGTCACAGAAACTAGTGCGACGCCATTTGCATAAAGAAGCGTTATTGCGGGTTATTTAAATTATCGATATTTAATTTACATTTTTAGGGCCAATACTTAAATTGAAAATAATATTTTTTATGGGTTCCACAGTCACTACTGAATAATCTAGAATGGTTTTCAAAATCTTGTCAAATAGCCCATTCTTTTGAAGTTTCGCATTGTTTGAAAAAAGTAATATTTTTCTTCTCATTATATAAAAATTAATTTATATTCGTTAGTCTCGCTAAAACTCAAATACGTCTGGACCTATTAGAATATTGAATATGTCATGTCAACTAGTTTTAAATAGTAATTTGTTGTCAACAGCCGCACATGAAGATAGTGGATCCGCTTTGCACGTTCGTGTTCAGTGTTCTGGTGCTATTGACGAGCGCGCGAGTGGTTCAGGACGCACTCGCTATGCTGATGCAGGGAGTACCGAAGCATTTTCGGTACGTACACAACCTCTCACCACTTTTTTAAGTATTTATCAAGGCAACGCCAACAGCACACATAATATACATTAACATTGATTATGGCCGGTAGCAAGGGCGTCGCCAAGGGGGGGCAATTTCCCCACATCCTAGAGATTCAAAAAAAGTCAATGGTCTGGAAAGAAGTCTGGTCTGGTCTGATAATATAATATCTGACTTTCATAATGAAGTGGTCGAGAATTTTACAAAAATACCACCGAAAATTATGTTTTAATTATTCTAATAAAAAAAAAAAGAATCTTTGTCGACCACTTTATTATTTAAATATAGTAATTAAAAAAAATACATGTGCACTTATTCAAATTCAAACTTCCAAATTATTTATATTCTATTTTTCTAACAAATGTACCTAATAACTTGCGAGTATTTGTTTTATTTATTTTACAGTCAAGAGCTCGTGTAGCTTTAGGTACCTACACGTTGGACTCCTTACCGTTGTTATTACAATCGCCGTTGATATAAGGCTCGTACTACAAGTCAAAAGTTTCATGTGTTCTCGACTTTACCTACAATTCATACTTTTCTCATTCTCAATATCAACTTGCCCCTTCCCCCGCCCCCCCTGGGCAACGACTGGGCGACGCCCCTGGCCGCTAGCGTATTCGGGATCAAAGCCAAGCCGGGAATTCTTGATTATATAATTATAATATTCTTAATTATATCACAGCCTCACAGCTCAGTTGGTAGTAGCTCTGCCTTCTGCGCTGTAGGTTGTGGGTTCGATCCCCACCCAGGGCAAATATTTGTGTGATGAACATAGATGTTTGTTCTGTGTCTGGGTGTTATTATGTACTTATGTATTTACAAAAAGTTAGTCAGTTATCTAGTTCTCATAGTACAAGCTTTGCTTAGTTTGGGGCTAGATGGCGCTGTGTGATAATGTCCACCAATATTTATATTTATTATTATTATATTTTGAGCTTGCAACCTGTCACGTGTGGATTGCTAACTACTGCAAAATGTGGGCATGTGCCAAATATTATGTTTGGACGTGCCTCTGACTACCCCCACTAGACATCTTCAAAGAGATCTGAGAGGATGTCTACCGTACGGTAGGGGATTACAGTCGTGTTTTTTTTTTTTTTTATTTATTTTGGACTTTTAATATAGAAATGCGGGTACTTACAACTTGTTTATTTCAGGTACCGTGAATGCGTGTCAGCTCTGTCGACAGTTAGTGGGGTACGTCATGTGCATTCGCTGCACGTGTGGTCACTATCCACTCACCACACCATCCTCACGGCACATTTAGCAATTGGTATGTATATTTTCAGAATACAGAACCGTTTTGGCCTAGTGGAACTTCCAAAAAACTTTAAATTCCATTTTAATTTCGGATGTAGGTAGGTACATAAGGAATTTATATATTCGCCTTAAAACGGTGACGGAAAACTAGGTTATTTTAATAATGACTAGCGGAATTTTCGGAATAATATGTTACAATTTAGGTCACAATACTACGAATAAATTCGAAAGTTTGTGAGAATGTTTGTATGTTTGAATGTTTGCGCCTCAACCGCGCCCAAACGGATTAAAATTAAACTTGAAATATACAATACATAACCCTGGAGTAGCATATAGGCTACTTATTACCTAGGTGCCACGCGAAAGCGGCGGGCAGTAGCAAGTGCCAAATTAAATCGAAACCGATTCAGCCACTATGCCTGTATCGAGCAACAAATAAATCACCTAAACTTTCGTATTAGTGTGAAAAGTATCTAAAAGAATGCATCTAAAAGCTGATGCCAAAGTTTTTATTCGCAGATGAATTGGGCGACGGAGACAATATACTTCGGGAATGCCAGCGTATCGCTCGAAGCGACTTCAGCGTCCAATCAGCAACCTTCCAAGTCGAACGTTATTCCCCGCGCATGCTCTCTTGCACCCAGTGCAAGGAGCAGCCAGCCATACATCCCCCCCATCCCACCACTCTGTCGCACTGAACTACCCTCATTCGGGAAAAAATAACTCCGCAAGAGAAAAGTGATTTCGAACTACCCTAATCTTGGAAAAAAAACTACTGAAATACTCTCATTCGGGAGATAAAACAAACTCCGCAAGAGAAGAGTGATTTCGAACTACCCTCATCTTGGAAAAAAAACTTCGTAAGGGACAAATTTTATAACGTACAATGGCTGCTGAATTGTAGACTTCTAAAAGGGGTTAGTTATAATGACAGTTATTAAAACGATAGGCTCAATATGAAGAAAAAAATTAGCTTAATAGAAAAATTCTGAAATTACAGCTATTTAAAAATAAGTTTTCGAACGTAGTAGCAGCATCTTTTTGTTGGAGAAGGCTTCAAAATTTCGGTTTTTAAAAATAGTCTTACTGTTAATTTGCTTTGGCAGAACCAGTGTGATGATAGGATTCAGTGAGTCGCACAAGATTTTTATGGAATATTACGGATTATAAAAAAAACTGAAACATTAAAATGGAGAAAGAAAAAAAAATGCAAATTGTTGAATTAATAATAAGGCTATGACTTTCCAAACAAAACGTGTAAATACTGAAGTTAGACGAAATATTTGTACTTATTAAATTAGTGCCAATTTTTGTATCGTTATGAAATAGATGCTACAATTGTTTGAAATATATTCATAAGTATTTATTTTTAAATTATATTGGACATGTTATATTAGAATTAGATTTTTTATAAGAATGGCAAATATAATAAGATTGCATTTAAATTTTTAGTGATAGGTTACATAAAGATGGCGCTGGCACTAGAATTTGGCGCTTCAATTTCAAGGCTCCCGCCATTTCGAATTTTGCCAGCTTGTGATTGG
Organism: Hydriomena furcata; assembly: GCA_912999785.1. Classification (NCBI taxonomy): domain Eukaryota; kingdom Metazoa; phylum Arthropoda; class Insecta; order Lepidoptera; family Geometridae; genus Hydriomena; species Hydriomena furcata. The sequence goes on along the minus strand of OU538842.1, from coordinate 3,989,097 downwards.
TCGGGCCTTGTGCTAGTGGCGTCGAGGTTTTCATTCAACAGTATTGAACAATGTCTGCTCAAAAACGCAGTATTTCTATTGTATATTAAATTATTGGCTCCTATCCTAAGATCTCGATGCGATATAATGTTACAGGGTGTGTGTATTGTAGTCAATTTACATAAATGACCAGAAATTACACTTAATCTTCTAGGATCTCCTTCCGTTAGGCAACCAGAGGGAGAAGAGAAGAGGAAGAGGTCCTAAATTTCTTGATTTAGCTTATATTTTTGTAATCAATTAAGTACATTTAAAAATGACTTTGTAATGAATATAGTATTAGTCAAATTGTTTCGAACGTGTATCTATAAGCAAGAAGTACAATTTAATTTATTTGCGCGTGTTTACATGCCACGTACTGTAGTTTTAGTTAGTATTTTATTTAAATTATTTATCTTCTATTAGGTTATTTGATCATTTCGAGACTAACCAAAGTGACCATAGTTTATAATATATCATCCAAGGAATTTTAGTGTATGGTCAAAATCTGTAGCTCTGTCACTAAAAGTTTGCACCTCGCTGCAATGCGACGCGCAAATACATTCAATATTTTACAGATTTATTTAAAAAACTTCTTAAAATGCACTGTTTTTGGTCTTATCTGGTTAAATATCAGGGTTGCTGATCATCAGATTAATGAGTTTGAACTAATTTTGAGGCGTTTTTATAGTCTTTCATTTACCGATATCAACGTGAGTTGCAAACTTATAGTAACAGAGTTATTACAAACAGATTCTTATAATTTATTGCTATTAAAGGCTGTACATATTTCTAATGGGTTTGGACTAATTTTTAAGCTCATTTGATTAAAACATTTTACGCTCAAATGTAAGTTTAAAATGTGATAGTTTTCTAGTAAATATTGTTTTACACATTCCTGTCATTCCTATAGCTATTACCGTGTTCTTTATCTTATTGCTTGAACTTTAGCTTTTCCGGTAACTGTCAAATCTTTTGGACTTTCGCGTCCAGTGGCGCCCCCAATTATTTTTTACGCTAGTGACAAGACTATGTGATATAAAACTGTTTTTTTTTGCAGTGAAATATGTCGTCTTATGTACTACAATTTCGCCGTCTTATTTTTGCAAGTTTATTTTAATGAAAAGATATATTTGAAAATCAATTGGGGACACCACTGGACCGCCAGAAATCCTCTTAATGATATACCTACAGACTCACAATTACGTATGTTTTGTTGTAATCTCAATCAGTTGCTATTTGAAATAATTGACCAGCAAATATAACGACTGCGATTATCTATTACTAGCTTCTACGCGCGGATTCGCTCGCACGGTACATGGATAACAAGTTACCTATTTCCATCCGGAATAATGTACCTTTTAAATGGTGAAATAGTTTTTAAAATTGTGCATACATACAAACTCGCAAAATTCGCACTATTTGATTAGTTACATTAGTTAGATATGCAGTCGCTAACAATACTTGATTGCAACTAGAAAGTGAAGGTTTCTATCAATAGTTTACCAATTTCAAATAACAACTGATTGAAATTGATTGCAACAAAATTTATTTTATCGAGGGGCTGGATACCATTCAACGAATTGTCAGTTATTCGTCACTACAAAGGCGATAGTGAAGGTTTAGAACGCGGTTGTCTCATTTCCGTCTGCACCAAATTTAAGCTATGTTTATTTTTACGACGAACTTAGCGTTGTCAGAAACTTGTAACACACTGAAACGTCATCGCTAAGTGCGTCTTAAAATTAAGACGTGAACTTAATGTTTGGGGATTAGTTATAGTTAAAATACCCGCTAGTCGAAATAGGCAAGCAGATAGCTCGTAGATAATATTTCGTAACATTTGCGTCTCTAGTATAGAAGTTGACTCAGTTTTAGTTGTAAGGATATGTAACCATTTGTACAATAATTTAAGAAATCAATTGTTATTGTGATTGTAGATGGCGCCACTACAGGCGTGTTTTAGGAGCAAGGTTCGCGATTTGATGATGCAACTTCTCATTTTCATGCTTACCTTCGCCAAATTTTCAGTTCCTGCCTAACTTCTTAAGTCACTCATCGCTGCGTCACAAAAAAATAAGCAGGAACCTAAATTTTGGTAGATATGTATTACAATATTTTTGCATGAAAAAATGCCCTGTTGTAGATTTTGTATGGTTTAGATTATTTGAAAGCACAAATATTGGCAATTAATTACAAATTGATTATGACCGTCCAATTTAAAATTATTCTAAATGATTTGGTATGTTTTTGATATATAAAAATACTGACATCAAACAAAATGGAAGGATGTGTTAATCACAATTTTTAAAAACTTCTCATTCTGTGTGATATCATTTTCAAGCCTGTAATATTCACCAGACTTTTAAGTTTATGCTTGTGTCTTAGGAAGAACATAGAGATGTCAGTTTGTAAAGAAATGTCATTGATAAGAGTAAACATGAACTTAATATTGGTGTTAACAGGCTAAGCAGTCTTTCAATACATATTATATTGATTTAAGTGTTCACAAGGTAAAACAAGTCTAGCCCTTAAATAATCTTGTCTTAAAGTATTTATTGAGAAACGGTTAAATGTTAATAAGATTTGTAAATAAATAGTTCTTGCATCAGGCTATGTATATAAATAAAACATGATTAGCGCCAAATTGTAACCAAAAACAAAGTATTTTTGTATTTTAAATGAGCATAATGTAATTTGTAATGATATATTTAAAGATGTTATTTTTATTTATTTTTGTTATTGTTGTAAATGTGTTTTCCGTCCCCCTGTTTGTATTTTGTTGTAACTTATAATCCATTGTACTGAGAATATAATAATTATTGAAAAATTATGGTTCTTTATTTATATTCCAATTATCAAATTTGAAACATCTTATTTTTTAGCCTTTATCGTCCCACTGCAGGACAGATGCCTCCCTCACATCGACTACACAGCCCAAAAAGACACCGCATGCAAGGCGAACATTGACATCCAAAAGATCAGTCTTATACGGCCGATAAAAAATACCGCGCGTCAAACCTGCAGTAGTACCGACCACTTCCTTGACCCGTGCACATCTCGTCTGTTTATGCTAAAAAACCATTACCACAAGCTCAAGTTAGACTGGTTATTTTCCTTGTCGAAAGTCAATAGTGTTGTATCACTACTCAATAATTGATGATCGATAAACCTACATAGTAGTAACAACAACAGTTGGACCTAACTAGTAAAACTACTTATTGCCAACTAGCTTCCGTCCGCGGCTTCGCTCGCGTTGTACCTACATGGATATGAAGTAACCTATTTGCTATTCGCATTTATCATATTATCGCTTTAGAATCGCGTTCGCGTTCGCGTTCGCGTTCCCGTTCCCGATCCCGATTTCACCTTTTAAACCTTCATAGACCTCCACGAATATTTAAAGACCAAGATAAAATAAATCCGTTCAGCCGTTCTCGAGTTTTAGCGAGACTAACGAACAGCAATTGATATGAACAGCATCGCATCGTGAGGAAACCAGTACCTAGTAAGTATTTTTATAAGCGGCGATGGGCTTGCAACCTGTCACGTATGGACTGCTAACTACTGCAAAATGTGGGTATGTGCCAAATATAATATTTGGACGTGCCTCTGACTGCTATCGACAACTCATGTCAACACTTCCCATCCCTAGTGAATCACGTCATTTTGAAATTAGAATGCTTTTTCTCCCCCCGTACCTCACTGACTTGACAGAGTTGTTTGTTTGAAGAAATGAAGCCATTAGGCGTCTATTATGCTATGTAGTCGATGCTCCCTCACTTCCTTCCACACATCTCGCTCGATCTCTAGCTAAATTAGGCCAATCACTTGATTTTGCCAAATGTCTCCCATGTAAGATAAGAATTATTTTTAGACAACTTCAAGGATCTGAGTAGAGGATACAGTCGTGGTCCTAATTATTTAAGCCAAAATTTGGTATATTAATGCAGTTAAAAAAAACACTTTTAAATGTTCATCGAATTGGATTTAGAAAGAAAAGCCGAATCGATTACAATTAGCATTGGACTTGTGCAGTACATTATAAATGTCTGCTGACTCCGATTACTGTTGCAATAAACTGACTGAAACTAAAAAAGTCACTTCCTACCTAAAACACAGGTTCAGTGAGTGGTCCTACAGAATGGTTTAGTCAAGATCAAGAATAAAACAATATAATAACTACTTATCAATAATTTATTTATCTGAAGGCGAGTTTCAACACATTTTATACACATTTCAACATACATACCTACATCTTTATACTATTGCTTATTGGGATTTATTTACACAGCTTGTTTTAATTACAATCCGGCGAAATATTATATTTAGTTATGTTATTACACACTCTAAAATTGTTAACGTTCAGATGATATGATACTGCTGAAGTTCGCTCCACTTTCCATGTGCCTTCATAGGACGAGTACCAAATGTTTTTGATGAATGCAGAATCATAGAATTAAAACTATCGTGGTTGTTAATCATTTTAAATAGAAATACGGCTAATTACCACGTTTTTACTTGTATTGCTGACGTTTCGAGACAATTCAGATGCCCTTCATCATGAGCAACGCCCGCGACCGCGATCAACGGCAGATCGGCGAATACTGCGGTTCATAGCCAGTGTGACCAACTTTAAATTAGGGATCCTGCCCCGCTTAGGCAAGAAAACTGACAAATCCTGCCCAACATTTATGCACAAAATGCCAAAATAATGCCAATATAATTTAAAATAATAGACACATTATTTTTTTGTAGTTTTATTTAAAAGAATTGTACAGAAAGTAAGTAAAAATTATACATTCGTATTCGCATCATATTCTTCTTGATCATTTTCTTTATACATCGCTTTTGTCATTTGTTTAATCATTTCTTTAGTTGGCTGGAATGAAACACAGTCACCATGTTCACTAATGCCCTGTTTTACATGTAAAATAGAGGCGACATGTTTATTTGTAAATCTATTTCGTGTTTTTGTTTTTATGAGGTTGATTTGAGAGAATATTCTTTCACAAGCAGCATTCGACATTGGCAGACACAACAAACCTTTTACAAAATTAGAAACATAAACGTATTTTAAGTCTCCATTTGAATTTCGGATTTTGCCAACGGCATCGGCACCCCAAAATTTATCAACCCTTAGAATTGGGTTTGCATTACTCCCACCAGATTCTAATAAATCACTGACGTCTTTATCAAGTTTTAATTGTCTGTATTCATCATCAATTTTTTGAATTGTATGTTCATCAACAAGATTAGGAAATTGGGTGACAACATTTGCTATCGAAGAAAACTCCTTGTATACAACGTCTTGAGGAGTTAGGAACTGTAATTGTTTAAAAAGGGTATTTAATGGCAGACGTGTCTTCAGTTGACTTGAAAGTTGGATAAGAAATGATTGCATATGCTCAAGAAACGATTGAATCGCAGGTTTCAAATTTATATCTCTTGCTAGACCAGTGATTTCTCTGCTGACATTAACACCTAAATACATATCTTTCAAAGGTAGGTAGTTAACGCTGGATGTCGGATCTAGAAGAAGTGGGTCTGTACTCTTTACGTAACTGACTTTCATGTAGCAGCTTAACAGTGCCATAAACATTTCAGACACGTCTTTATAAACCAAGTGTACAGTCGCATAATCCCCTTGAAACACCGTATTTAATTTATTGACAATAGGCAGAATATAGTCAAGTGCGTAAAAATATAATTTTAATATTTTGTTATTAAAGCTTTCGAATAAAAATTGAGAGGACATATTTTTGTCATCTAAATATTGGCTTTGAAAATAAATTTTAAGCGCATCCCATTGCTCAAGAATTCTGTTCACACACGAGTGGAATGACAACCAACGAATATCGTAATGTTGTAGTATTTTGTGTTTATCTGTATTTACAAATTCTTGGAACTCCAAAAATTCCCTCTGTCTTTTGCTGCTGTGAGCAAAATACCCGTAAACTTCTTTCACTACTTGATTCACAGCTCTTGGTAATGTGTCTTTGCTTGCGTGACTAACCGATAAAGCCGTGGAATGGCAGACACATTTGATAAATAAGCAATGCGGATTCACATTCTTAATTTTAGCAATGATTCCACCATGTTCACCAAACATTACATTGGTAGTGTCGGCTCCGAAACCAACTGCATCTTTTATATCAAGATTTAAATCACGCAAAGCTTTTGAAAGAGCGTCAAACAAATCTTGTGCCGATTCCCCTTCTAAATCTACCATAGTTAGAAATTTAGTTTTCAACGCTGTTGATTTTTCAGAATAGTATTTAGTTACTATAGCAAGCATTTTCGTAGATGAAACGTCTGTACTCTCATCTATTATCAAAGAATACACTGGTGCACGGGTACTAACATTCTGACATGATCTTAAATCTGCGTGCATTTCCCTCTCCAGTTCCGGCTTCAAAACATTATAAGTTACCGCAGCTGCTTTGGTTCGTTTACAGGAGAAAGTCTTCGCCACCTCTGGATTGGTAAAGCATTTGGAAATGATTTCACTCATATGATCCATGACACGAAAGGGTAAATTATGTTCAACCAACAGAGCACACATGTTCAGCTCTGCTTTTTTCACCTCATCTTCTAATGAAGACGTTTTAAAAAACTTTTTCACCTGAAATCATACAGAAATTTTATTAGCAATGGTGCTACTAACTTACAAATACTTCCTACAATTTTCGTGCGATTATATAAAAAAAAAATGTATAAGAACTCACCGAGGACTGCCCATTATATCCGATCATGTTCTTCTTATGCTTATTAGTAGTTGCATGTTCTTTTATAATAGACAACCTAGGTAACAACTTGGTGTTACATGCTTTACACCATGCAACATCTTCGTCTTTCGCTTTTGTTATCCAGGACGAAAGTGATGGATCCTGCTCCCACTCAGGGCGATATAATCGTTCATATTTACGTTTCATTATAAATCAGGAAAGGAAAACATTCACACCGCACGAAATCAGAAACAAAAGTATGTCTTCTCTTCTAATCCGACTAGGCGACTAATCAGAAAAACAACTTACAAATAAAGATGTAATATTATTATAAACATTTTGTGCAACACTTTAAAGTTTATAATTGAATGAACTACACATTCAACTAGAGATGTTATGGGAAATCCCCGAACTAAAGGTCATTGCGTTGCCAATGTTGCCATTGGCATTTTAAAATTCCTACCAACTGCTTTTTGTTTTCTCGATACTACACCCTACTCCTTTTATACTATACTGCCAAATCTGCCAGCTTATATTGCTATATACTGCCAATTACTGCCAGATTTCTAAAACTTCAAACAAACCTGCCAGAGAGTAAAACCAAGGGCTAAATCTGCCAAAAAGGCAGGATCCTGCCACATATGGTCACACTGTTCATAGCCCGCTCCGCCCGAGCCGAAAGCAGCGCCGGTGATCGAGTCGTATCTTGTGCGTCATCGGAATCACTCGAAACTTCTGACACGCTACCCGCATTTCTACTCGAGTCGTGAACATAAGGCCGCATACACACTGCACTCACAGTATCACTCTCCGGACAAGACACAAAACTTTTACTTACGGCAAAAATATGGCATCAAACCGATTTTTCGGCCTCCAAGTCAGCTAAGACAATTGTTGCGCTCACCCAAAGACAAGGATCCTCTAAATGTGCCTGGGGTTTACAGCATACCATGTGACTGTGGCAAAAGTTACATAGGAGAAACCAAGCGCAATATCTCGGCAAGATTAACCGAACACATCAGGAGTGTGAGAAACCTGGATGTGGAAAAGTCAGCGGTTGCGGAACATGCTTTGATCTCAAACTCGTCGCATTATCTACGTTTGATAAGACTTTGGTCCTAGCGAGAGAGAAGTTCTTCGTCCCACGAAAGATACGAGAAGCGATTGAGATCAATAAGCATCCTAATTTTAACCGAGACCGCGGATGGGGCATTTCACCATCATGGAAACCCTTACTGAATTCCACCACCCCTTCTGAAAGTTTTGTGTCTTGTCCGGAGAGTGATACTGTGAGTGCAGTGTGTATGCGGCCTTATGTTCACGACTCGAGTAGAAATGCGGGTAGCGTGTCAGAAGTTTCGAGTGATTCCGATGACGCACAGGATACGACTCGATCACCGGCGCTGCTTTCGGCTCGGGCGGAGCGGGCTATGAACCGCAGTATTCGCCGATCTGCCGTTGATCGCGGTCGCGGGCGTTGCTCATGATGAAGGGCATCTGAATTGTCTCGAAACGTCAGCAATACAAGTAAAAACGTGGTAATTAGCCGTATTTCTATTTAGAATGCAGAATCGTTTTTTCACAATAACCGCAAAACATACAGTTATGATTTTTATGAAAAAGATAACTTAAGGATATAATCTAGATAAATTATAGACAGAAACACGATTGATGAAAACCTGGATAGATTTATTTTCCAAAGTTGGCTCTTCAAAATCACTAGTTTTGTTTTTAATCAAAACTATGAATAGCTAAACAGTTAATATTTATATAATTCGTTAGATAAATCATACCAGCTAAGTAAATTATAGACAATTTCTTTTTAAGTTTGATGGTTTTCAAGATAATGCACTTTTATCACTTTTTCCGTCTTATCCTCTCAGCCCATACAAAAAACCGAACATTTCACATATCACCCTAACTTCGCCGGGTTGTAAGTAAACACTATATAAACCCCAGAAACATTTGTACGGATTAATATCACAACGGCAAACTTAATATTGTTTTTTAAAGCTATTCGTAATGTTAGATTTGACATTGGGTATTTATTCTATTTATTAATATTCATTAAAAATAAAATAAATAATTAAATATAAATATTGACAGACTTTACACACAGCGTAATCTGTCATGTTATTTCTGTATATAACATATCCTAATAATATTATAAATGCGAAAGTTTGTGAGTTGTGTGTGTTTGTTACTCTCACGCAAAAACTACTGAACGGATTAAAATGAAACTACAGTAATATAGCTTATACATCAGAAAAACACATAGGCTACTTTTAATCCAGGTACCACCCGTGCGAAGACGGGGCGAGCAGCTAGTAGTATATAAATTATGTATTTTAGGTAATTTTACCCAATGTCAATTAATTATTATGCTACCATACATAAGTGTCCAAATAACATCGTTTTATACACTCTCACTGTGCTGTTTCACTTATTAGTATTATATTTATAAATTACCTATTCGCACTTCAAAACATTAACAGTAAAAATCTCCATCTTTTTATTAATATCATTTAGTTCGAAAATATACGAAGGCATTTATTTCGCAATTTCTATTTTCACATTCACAAAAATATTGATATAGTAACTAGTGGAAACTCCCGCGACTCCGTTCATGTCAAGTTATTTTCAAAAAGACCTTTACCCCCGCTGCACCCTCTTAGGGGATTACTATTACACCATAATAGAAACCCTTTTAAATACTCCTGATCTCACCCTTTGAATTAAACTGTTTGGCACAGTCAACCATGCCACTGTACTTCTGCGGTACATTACCCTCGATACCCTTCAAGTTTCATGCTTCTAGGCATGGGCGTAGCGAGGTACGGGCAAGGGGGCAGCTGCCCCCCTCAAAAACCCTAAAAGAGCTCGGTCGGTTACTGATTAAAAAGATTTTTCCATCTTTTCTTACTCTAAGCAATGTCTAACAGAATAATGTCTAATCAGTAACAAAATATAATACTTATGTAATAATAATTAAAATTGTAATAATTGTAATTTGTCATGATAAATTTCAAATAAATAAATAATAATAATAAATAAATATTGGCGGACTATACACACAACGCCATCAACCATAAAGCTTGTACTATGGGAACCAGATAACTGATAGAATACATATACTTTTTTTGTAAATGCATAAGTTCTTATTATACATAGTAAAAATGGTACGTTCGTTTTTGGTAATAGCCGAGTAGCTTACTTAGGACTTTACTTGAAGATGGTGAAACAGGCCCTAACGCATGTATCTCACGATGTTTTCAGCACATTTTTCAAACAGAGTAATCCTGTAGGAGTCGAACTCACGACAATCGGACCGCAAGTCGACGTACCTTCCACTAGGCCAACACGAAATAGCATATAGGCTACTTTTTATCAGTGTTCTAAGCTAGTGACAGCTAAGTTTTATACAAATTGACTGAGTGACTAAGACTAAGTGCGTCTTTAAAGTTAAGCCTAAGCTTAAAGTTTGATGCGGATAGACATAAAATTATTATGGATATCTTGTTTTTGAGACAAGGCTATGGTTTATTTGCAATAAAACAATCGTAATATCATTTAGTAATTGCTACCCACAATCGGTTATGCCTTGTTCCGATATACCGACCGGTATCCGACATATACCGAATATCCGATATATACCGAATATCCGATATACACCGAAATCGTATTTTGCGTTTTAGAAAATATTTTTGGCAGCTACAATAAAATGTTTCCCAATGTATGTATGATTTTTTGTAGTTATCCAGTTATAAGGAAGTTTTTATATACAAAATGTAATTATCTTGATTTTGAGTCTCAAATCAAATAAAATCATTTGTTAGGTTGTAAAAAATGTTTCTACGTGTATATAATGCCCATCTGAATGTCTCCTAAATCTTTAAAGGAATTTGAAGGAATGAAATCTTTTTATTTCGAAAGTCACTTAAATCTTTTCATACATTGTGAATGTTATGAGTGACGCAATTTTTGGGAAATTCTGTTAAGGGGCTCCCAGTCGCTGATTGCTCTTTTTCGAAACGAAAAAAGAAATACTTTTGAACAAGCCACATCTCCTATTTTTATAAGTATATTACTTCAGGTTCCTACCTAGATTTCTATTAAGCTGAAAACATAATAGCAGAAACTTTTCACGATAAAGATATTATTTCAAAATTATACGTTTTAGAATTTATGATCGAAATATTTTATATACCTACTATTAAAATCAACTTGTGATTTATTGTTAAAGATAGATAATATGTAGATCTAGATTTCTATTAGAATAGATTTTTGATAAGTAATTATACATAATTTATTCGAAAAGCTAAGGCGGACCACGCGCCGACGTTTGTTTGTCGTCATTGCAGCGGTCGGTAGGATTATTTATCGAAATGATTAAAGATGGGTACATCTTTATTCACATATACTATACATTATAAAATAGGAGATGTGGCTTGTTCAGAAGTATTTCTTTTTTCGTTTCGAACAAAAATAATCGTCGACTGGGAGCGCCTTAATAAGCGTTCGTAATATAGATCCATCGATATAACTCTCATCACATGCACGCTTTGTTTAGACTTTAGAGCACTCTGGACTTTTTTCCGAAAACATATCTTGTAAAATAGAAACCTGCATAATTTAACATTGTTAACGCTAAATAAAACTATTTTTTTTACATTTGTGAATAGAAACCTGCATAATTTAACATTGTTAACGCTAAATAAAACTATTTTTTTTACATTTGTGCGTATCTACCTAAGCTTACAGTTTTTACAAGCTTTTACTACTTATTTATAACATTATTATGTAATATCACTACATAGTATAAAGCAAAGTCGCTTTCCGCTTCCCGCGTCTGTATGTATGTATGTTTGCTTATATCTTTAAAACTACACAACGGATTTTGATGCGGTTTTTTTAATAGATAGAGTGATTCAGGAGGAAGGTTTATATGTATTAAACCCGTGCGAAGCCGGGGCGGGTCGCTAGTAATATATATTAATTAAATGAACAACAGCTGGTATTGCTAATACAGATTAGGACACCTTCATCACTACATAGTACAAAGCAAAGTCGCTTTCCGCTTCCCGCGTCTGTATGTATGTTTGCTTATATCTTTAAAACTACACAACGGATTTTAATGCGGTTTTTTTTAATAGATATAGTGATTCAGGAGGAAGGTTTATATGTATAATAACATGCTTAATATATTAGAGAACCACTGATAATTTTAAGATTTCAAATCAACGCGACTTTTTTTTTAATTTTAAATTCTGTTAACGAGTATACAAAGACATTCTGTAATATATTTTGGTATCAGCTTTGCACCCGTGCGAAGCCGGGGCGGGTCGCTAGTATTATATAAATGCCTCCGACAGCTTTAGTGATTTACTCAACGGCTGCCTTATTGCGTCTCACTAGTAATCGTTATCAACTTCAACTGTCAAATGACCATTGCCTGGGAATTTGACAGTTGAAGCCGTTTACGATTGCTAGTGAGATAACGCAATAAGGCTGTTGATTTGACTAAAACTTGAAATAGATTTAAACTTTCGCTAAAATTGCGTATAAGCTTAAAACAATTCGAACAAAGCCGCAGGCGGAAGCTAGTTACAATATAATGTACTTCACATCACTACATAGTATAAAGCAAAGTCGCTTTCCGCTTCCCGCGTCTGTATGTCTGTATGTTTGCTTATATCTTTAAAACTAGACAACGGATTTTGATGCGGTTTTTTTTAATAGATAGAGTGATTCAGGAGGAAGGTTTATATGTATAATAACATGCTACCCGTGCGAAGCCGGGGCGGGTCGCTAGTCTATACATATAATAAAACTGTAGAAGAGTTCAATTCTGTACATTGAATAAAAACTGAAAAAAATACTCCTAGGGGCCTTTATACAAGTAACACAAGCAAAAAAAACATTGAAATTTTTGTCTGTCTGTCTGTCTGTCTGTTGTCCGACTTTCACGCAAAAACTACTGGGCGGATTTTGATAAAACTTTTTTTGTTATGTAGCTATTAATCCTCGGCAACATATAGGCTATAATTTATTTTGATGATTGGAATACCAGATGTGAAACTATCTGTCGACCAGCAAAGCGGGCACGGGTCAGCTAGTCTTAAATAATCTTAAATAATAAAATATATCTTTATTATATAATATTCTCGTGTCACAATGTTTGTAACCAAAGTCCTCCGAAACGGCTTGACCGATTATTATGAAATTTTTGTATATATTCGGTAGGCATGAAAATAGGTCGTAGGGTATTTTTAAACCGCTAAATGATAAGAGTGGCGTAAAATTCGAGAAATTGAAAGTGCTTTTTTCTGTGGGATTATTGAAATTTTACAGGACAACGTCAGTCAGGACAGCTAGTAATTGATAGAACGCTTTCTAGTCCCAAAAAATCCTCCTATGAGAACGAGATTACTGATAGAACACTTAAATACTTTTCTTTGTAAATGCATACATAATACATTAACACCCAGACACAGAACAAAAATCTATGTTCATCGCACAAATGTATGTCCTCGGTGGGAATCGAAACCACACTACAGCTCAGAAGGCAGAGCTACCACCAACTGAGCTGTTTGACCAACTAACTAAAACTTGTCCACTTATCATGACGGTAATCGGCAATAGGATTTCTTATCTGATATGTCTACCAAAACTACTCAATCACAGAATTCACCACATTCACACAGACTGCATGATTTTTTATTATGTTATAATACTTATTAGCTAGTGAATTGTTTTTTTTATGTTTTTTAAATATCTTTGTATTAAAGGTGACATCTCCGCGGAAATTCTATTTAAAAAAAAACTTGAAATGAAGTCGGATCTTCCAAGATTCTTTAAGGGGTAGTCAAAGGCACATGTCTACATTTTGTAGTAGCTAACATTCTATACGTTACAGGTTGCAAGCCCGCTTATAAGAAAACTATAAAAATACAAAAATAAAAATCCATTGATGCACTGTCGGGATTCGAGCCTACGACCTTCGGATCAAAAGTTCGGCTTCGTTTTGGCTAACACAGTAAAATTATTTTTAATATTATTAATAAATGCCAAAGTTTGTGAGAATGTTTGTATATTAGTGGCTCAAACACGACTGAACGCATTTGGATGAAACTGGTGTGGGATCAACATTTAATAAAAACTTTTTCAAACAAAATAAAAACTCTTTAGGCTAAGGAAAGCAGAAAAGAATATAATGACAGTGTAGAAAAACAATTGAAGAGAATTGGAAGTTGGTTTTGATACAGAGAAAAATATACATTATAAAATCGTTTTCTGTGATATTTTGATTGTTGTGAGCTCCCCGGTCCCACACTGGAATAGCATAAGGCTACTTTTTATCCACCATCTTAGGGGTTGAATTTTGAGAATACCTCTTAGCATGGATCATTAAAAAAAAGGTAGACCCCAAGCCGTGTTTGTTGCCTGATTCTTCTAAACTTGGTCGCGTGGAATCGGCGTAGCTTCACCTAGTTCCTAAGACGTTTCAAAGTGATCTTTTATTGAAATTATTATTATTATTATGTATTAACTTATGATTTTATTGAAATAAATGAATTTTGAATTTATATATTTAAATGATGTCAACTTCAATACAAATAATTAAAAAACTGTGTTCTTTTTACTATACTACACACTAGTTAGGCAAGTTAGTAAGACTAGTCTGACAGCGTTGTTGTTGGGTGCGTAGCGATTGGGTGTTGGGCAACACCCAATCGGACTTGTACTAAACTAATCACAATATTTAACTATTAATTTGTATACGGGTCATTAATAAAAATTAAATTACATAATATAAATAGAAACACGACTGCAAACTTAAATAGAGTCATATTAGTGGACATTTTACAGTGCCATCTAGCCCCAAACTGAGCAAAGCTTGTACTATGAGAACCAGATTACTGATTGACTCACTTATACATTGTTAATACATACTTGTAATACATTAAAACTCTCAGACACAGAACAAACACTTATCTTCATCACGCAAATGCTTGTCCGTGATGGAAATCGAACCCACAACCTACAGCGAGGAAGCAGATTTACTAGCAACTGCTCTGTGAGGCTAGTCAGAATAAAGACCGGTATAAAAATTAATAGTTATATCTACCTTAAGATAGTTTGAAAAATAATGAATCACAATATTGTTTCGTATTATGTACCTGTTGAAGTGTTCACTAGTTTTTAACCGACTTCAAAAAGGAGGAGGTCCTCAATTCGCCTGTATGTTTTTATCATCGTAGTTTTGTTTTTGTAATGTTATTAATCTGAAAACAAAACAAACTAGGCATTAGGCAATATTATAAAAAACACATATATACATACAATCACTACATAGTATAAAGCAAAGTCGCTTTCCGCTTCCCGCGTATGTATGTTTGCTTATATCTTTAAAACTACACAACGGATTTTGATGCGGTTTTTTTTAATAGATAGAGTGATTCAGGAGGAAGGTTTATATGTATAATAACATGCTACCCGTGCGAAGCCGGGGCGGGTCGCTAGTAATATAATAAATATTATAAATATTGGCGGACTTTACAGCGCCATCTAGACCGAAATTAAGCAAAGCTTGTTCTATGGGACCCAGATAACTATTTACTAAGTTCTATTGTGAGTGTCCGTTGAACAGCTTCTGGCTTCATCATCAGATCAGCTCGCTGTCACCATATTAATGTCATCACATTTGTGTGATGAACATAGATGTTTGTCCTGTGTCTGGATGTTAATATCTATACATATAATAAAACTGTAGAAGAGTTCAATTCTGTACATTCAATAAAAACAAAAAAAAACTCCTAGGGGCCTTTATTCAAGTAACACAAGCCTAAAAAAAACATTTTGAATTTTTTGTCTGTCTGGCTGTCTGGCTGTTGTCCGGCTTTCACGCAAAAACTACTGGACGGATTTTGATGAAACTTTTTTATCCTCGGCAACATATAGGCTATAATTTACTTTGAAGATTAGTATACCAGATGTGAAACTATCTGTCGCCCAGCTTCGCGGGCACGGGTCAGCTAGTGTACAATATGTATGTATTTACAACAACAAAAAAAACGTATATAAGTATTCTATTAGTTATCTGGTTCCCATAGTACAAGCTTTGCTTAGTTCGGGGCTAGATGGCGCTGTGTGAAATGTCCACCAATATTTATATTTATTTATTTATCTTATACAGTCGTGGTCAACTAATTAGGGACATGCAAGATAGTGAAGAACAATAACCGGTTATGTACATACAAATATAAAACCCTATTGATTTGTCAGTAACTATTATTTGCATAATTTGGTCCGATTATTATGCTTTAAATGGCTGTAAATAAAAGAATAAATAAATGGAAAAAAGTATTTAATATCAAAGGTTGAACATGTATTCAATTTTAAGGTATAATTCTGTAGCTGGACATTTAATTAAGGACAGTAAACTATAATGAAAAATAGAGTTAAACAAAACTAATAATCTGCAGTATTATAATATCTTTAACAGCTCCATTTTATTACGTGTAAAATCAGTACCCAGTAGCAAAACCTTTGTTAGTAATTACCGCTTGACACCGATGTGGCATAGACATTATCAGTTTCTGGCATGTTTCGACAGGAATGTTTGCCCATGCCTCACAAAAAGCTTCATTAAGTTCATCTAAAGTTGTGGTACGATAAGTGGCTACATTTTTCTTGATTTCGTGCCAAGGGTGCTCGATTGGGTTAAGGTCCGGGCTATTTGCTGGCCAATCTAGCACCGATACTGACTGACTGGTAAGAAACGACTTGACTGAACGGGCGGTATGTTTCGGGTCGTTATCATGCTGAAACGTCCATATAATAGGGAGATGCTCCTCAGCATAGGGAAGCATCGTTTCCTCCAATATTGCCTTGTATTGATGTTGGTCTAAGTTACCCTGAACTTTCCTCACAGGTCCCACTCCACGTCCAGAAAATGAACCCCACATTTTAATGTTTCCACCGCCATGTTTCACCTGCTTTTTTGTGAATCTTGGATTCATTTCCGCTTTTACTGGACGCCGTACGTATTGCCTTCCATCTGAAGAAATCAAATTAACCTTGGTCTCGTCAGAGAATAATACATGTTGCCATTGGGCGTAGGTCCAATGTCCATATTTACGTGCAAACGCCAAACGAGCATTTCTATGTTCTTTCTTCAACAACGGTACTTTGCGAGCCACTCTTCCGAACAACCCTGCTTCTACCAGACGTCGTCGAACGGTCCTCGCTGAGTCACCAGCTCTTGCGTCTGTCCCAAACACTTCGTGTTTAATTAAAATAGAGCCTAGAAACGGACCTTTCTTAGCTAACCTGGTTATCATTCTATCTTCTTGCGGAGTTGTTTTTCTCGATCTTTTTGTTCTGGGCACATTTAAATCTGTGTTATTGCGTCTGACATGTTGCACTGCATTGTATACCATAGTTTTTGAACAATTTAAATGTTCTGCTATCCTTCGGTATGGCCAACCATGCTCGACAACAAACTTCATGATAATTTTTCGTAGTGTTGGATCGCAACTTTTATTTTTACCCATTTTTCTTCAAAATATTTTTCAAAACTTAAAATAAATATCGGGATTGCCGCCAAAACTACCACGAAACAATAAGAGAAGAAGTAAAAAAGTATTGAGATTCAAATTTTGAAAATAGAACGCAATATCTCAGTGTCCCTAATTAAATGGCCAGCCAGCATTATTTGAACAAATAGCACTACGATAATCTATCAGCTATACTGTAATGAGGTTTAATGTTTAAGAAGTTGTTATTGTTTGTATAATCGGGCACATAAATGACTAATTATACTTACATGTAAGAGATATGGAATATGGTTTAGACTCGTTGGAAAATAAAAAATAAATTCACAATTCGGTTTAACCAAAGAGTGTCCCTAATTAGTTGACCACGACTGTATATAAAATTCTCGTGTCACAATGTTAGTTCCCGTACTCCTCCGAAACGGCTTGACCGATTCTCATGAAATTTTGAGAGCATATTGAGTAGGTCTGAGAATCGGCCAACATCTATTTTTCATACCCCTAAGTGATAAGGATGGCGTAAAGATCGGGAAAAACGAAAAGTGCTTTTTTCTGTGGGATTATTGACATTTGACAGGACAACGTCTGTCGGGACAGCTAGTTATTTAGATCTATGTATGAAACCGACCTTATTCCCTTCAGCTAAGGTTCAATATCGCGCGTTAGGTGACTGCGGATGTACGGCCACGCCCGCTAATCTAACGCAAACAGCTTCAAGTTGTGCGTCCAACATTAAAGATGCTATCTGGTCATCGGTCAGCATTTCCACACTACAAAAGAAAAAAGAATCACTACATAGTATAAAGCAAAGTCGCTTTCCGCTTCCCGCGTATGTATGTATGTATGTATGTATGTTTGCTTATATCTTTAAAACTACACAACGGATTTTGATGCGGTTGTTTTAAATAGATAGAGTGATTCAGGAGAAAGGTTTATATGTATAATAACATGCTACCCGTGCGAAGCCGGGGCGGGTCGCTAGTAAATAATAAAATAAATAGGATCACGACTGTAATCCCCAAGTACGGTAGACATCCTCACAGATCTCCAGGAGCTTAGATCCTTTTGAAGATGTCTAGTGGGTCCCAACATTATATTTGGCACATGCCCACATTTTGCAGTACTTAGCGTTCCATACGTGACAGGTTGCAAGCCCATCGCTGCTTATAAGAATACTAACTGGTTTCCTCACGATGTTTTCCTTCACCGTTTTGAGCACGTGTTTTTGATGCGCATATAAATTTTTTAAACAGAAAAATCCATTGATGCTCGCCAGGTTTCGAACCCACGACCTTCAGATTGAAAGTCGAGGAACCTCCCACTCGGCCAACATGGCTTGAGTTTGTGAGTTTATTTGTATGTTTGTGCCTCAATTAGGCTTAAATTTCAAAACGGTATAAGATGAAATTTTCTGTAAATATAGATACAATTCCAGAATAAAATATAGACTAGGTACTTTAAAATACGAAAAACATCCCAAAATGATAAAAAGAACGCAAAAGGGATGATTTGGGTATAGATGGCGCTGATGTGTAAAAAATCGTACATCAGTGTTGACATCAGTCGTCATAGTAACGTGCGTTACTCTGCAATGCGATTATTGAAATTTGGTCAGGACAACGTCTGTCGTGGGTCTGCTAGTAGGCTATAAAAAATTTAACTATGGCGCCCCCTTCCCAGTAGAGGGGTATAACATTTTTTTTAGTTAATTATTTTCAACAGTCGGGATTTATAATAATTTGTTTTATCTTGTTTATTATATTTTTTCTTACCTTTTTGTTAATTCAGAGATAATGTGGACATAATTACATAATAGGCTATTTGACAGTATGAAAAATAAAGTGTTGTTGATAGTAATCTATGTAAATTATGCTTTCATAAAGCGAACCAAAAAACTCATACTTAATTAAAATTTTTAAACGCCAGTCACGTGACTCAAAACGGATTGGTCGAATCGACGATGACGTAACATGCTTGTCAATATGTCTTCGCCTGCCTTGACGTTTGTTTATTTGTTGACAAGCATGTAACGTCACAGAAACTAGTGCGACGCCATTTGTATAATGAAGCGTTTTTGCGGGTTATTTAAATTATCGATATTTAATTTACATTTTAGGGCCAAATACTTAACAGAATTGAAAATAATATTTTTTTATGGGTTCCACAGTCACTACTGAATAATCTAGAATGGTTTTCAAAATCTTGTCAAATAGCCCTTTACATTATCTCGAAACGTCAGCAATACAAGAAATAACGTGTTTGGCCGTATTTCTATTTAAAATTGTTTTATCTTGTTTTGAAGTCGGTTAAAGAGAGATGTTGTAAGTACCTCGCTAGACTGTCAGTGTCGGAGTATCTCTCGTCTGAGGCGGAAGAGCCGTCACCGTGGGCGGGAGAGCGACGAGATCGAGGGGATACAGCGCGACGTGGTGTACGAGGTGCTGACAGCGAACCGCGACGTTCCCCGAATAGGGACAACCCTGGAACAAACAAACAAAATGCGTTCTTCGAATTGAAGCGTGTAGCGTGTGCTGCTTTATTGAATTTGTGCTGAAGCTCTTTAGTTATTTTTTTATTGTTGTACGTACTTGAGTAGTACTTTTAATTATTATTCTTGTAGCTCTACATAGAATTAAGGAAAGGATCATTAAAAAAAAGGTAGACTCCAAGCCGTTTTTGTTGCCTGATTCTTCTAGGCTTGGTCGCGTGGAATCGCCTAGTTAATAAGACGTTTCGAAGTGATCCTTGTGGATTTTATTGAAATAAATGTTTTTTTTTTTTTGTTTTTTTTTAAGTTATCGTGAAGTGATAGAGAGCGAGAGAAATATAGAATTTATTTATTTATCAAACAAACTTTCACATAAGAATATGGTTAGTAATGTCTTAAAACCTAAGTAATATTTAAAAATAATTTAAAATATCGTGGTTGTTAACCATCTAAAAAAATAAAAATAAAATACTGTTGATTGATAGCCGTGTTGGCCGAGTAGGAAGTACCTCAACTTTCTATTCAAAGACCATGGGTTCGAATCTTAGCCGTGAGCAGAGTATAAATGGATTTTCTATTCAAAGAAAATCACACGTGCTCAAAACGACGAAGGAAAACATAAAAAAAACTAGTCGTTACTCTTAAAAGCGGCGACTGCCTAGCAACCTGTCACCTATGGAATGCTAACTACTGCAAAATGTGCCATGTCTGGACATGCCTCTAACTGCCTTGACTCACCTTGGAACATCTCCTTGACCTTCTCCCCGGTGTCATGAAGCAGAGCATCCAGGCTCTGTCTTCGTCCCTGCTCCAATTCCGCGCGAAGACACGCACTCCGGTCCGCTGGCCGGATGATTCGGCGCGGGGATGCGGCTGAGACCTTCGACTCCATGGGGCTGGGAGGGGAGCCTTTTTCAGGGGTGGAGCGGGGACGAAGAGAGCATTTTTCGAAGCTCACCTATAAATGTTCATAAGAGGTTAAAAAAGTATGGTTAGGAATACTATTAATATTATTAAAAAATAAAACCGGCCAAGTGCGTGTTGGACTCGCATTATCTAAAAAAAACGGCAAACACGTTTGTTGTATGAGAGCCCCACTTAAATATTTATTTTCTGTGAAAATTTCAACTGTCTAGCTATCACGGTTCATGAGATACAGCCCTGTGACAGACAGACGGACAGCGAAGTCTTAGTAATAGGGTCCCGTTTTTACCCTTTGGGCACGGAACCCTAAAAACGATGATTTCTAAGAGTGCGGTCTGGCCGAATATATCGAAGCACTGTCGGTACTATAATTTTGACACGGGTCTTTATCACGTCGGTACTGTCCAAATCGTTTTGCGGAGCAGACACCCTGAAAATATGTCTAAAGGCACGTCCAAATATTACACTTTTGCAGTACTAATATAAACTATATTAGTATACTATATTAGTCCACACGTGATATTTATTTATATACAGAGCGAGCGGCTTACCTCCTCCGGGCTAGAGTATTCCAAGTCGATCTCTGTCCACGTGTCACTAGTATCAAGACAGTGCGGACGCGTCACATCGACGCGTCGCAACCACTCACGAACGTTCGCGTCGGTGTGCGAGCAGAGCTCTTCAAGCTTCTCTGACGCGGGCGTTGTGACGTCGCTCGCGTTGTCTGTTATTACCGAGCGATCAACATCTGAAAATATATCTATATATATAAAAATCAATTGCTCATCGTTAATCTCGCTAAAACTCGAGAACGAATGAACGGATTTATCTTATCTTGGTCTTGAAATGTTCGTGGAGGTTTAGGGATGGTTTAAAAGGTGAGAAAAATTCGAATAATTGCCGGAAAAACCCTAAAAACAGCCTTTTTCTTTTTCCCATACAAAAGTTTTCTAACTAAAACGTAGGGAACGCGAACGGAAACGGGAATGGGAACGGGAACGGGAACTTAAGACAACATTTGTTAATTTTCTAAAGCGATACGAAGTTCGCAGGGTCAGCTTGTTATATATATAAAATAGTATAAAGCAAAGTCGCTTTCCGCTTCCCGCGTCTGTATGTCTGTATGTATGTTTGCTTATATCTTTAAAACTACACAACGGATTTTGATGCGGTTTTTTTTAATAGATAGAGTGATTCAGGAGGAAGGTTTATATGTATAATAACATGCTACCCGTGCGAAGCCGGGGCGGGTCGCTAGTTATATATATAAAATACATGCTACTTTTCGTTGTAGTTTTATAATTCAAGAACGGGCTCACCTATCCAAACCAAATGTTTAGGCTTTGTTCGTACTATTTAACAGATGGTTTATGTGAAGTTTGCACAAAATCGGTAGAGCGGTTCTATATTTATCACATTTTTTGTAACAAATGAATTCAATAAATGGCGGATAATTTTGTAAATGGGGATTGATTTCACTTTATACGTAGCGAAGCACGTACCGGGCCGCTAGTATATTATATATATACAAGCAGACCCGGCCACGCGTTGCTGTGTCAACAGATATCGCCATCTATTAGAATCTTTTGGAGCTAACAGATAATTGTGACTGTCAGATAATAAACAATTTGGATTCCTATCCTATCTCTCAATTTGGATTAAAGTGCACACGGTGTGCAAAGTTTGATTAAAATCGGTTATGTAGTTTAGGAGTCCATGGCGGACAAACAACGTGACGCTTAATTTATATATATTAAGAAGATAAGATTACTAGTAGATTCAGAAACTCGAATTTTAACGACTTAATTGTAAAACATTGAAAATCCTGAAATTATTGAATTCTTTTGAAATTCAAATTTTGGGGGAAAAAAGTAGCCTTAGTCCGTCCCAGTACTTTGAACTATCTCTATATAAAATTTCATCACAATCGGCCCAACGGTTTCGTCGTGATAACGTCACAAACAGAGTATCTTTCGCATTTATAATATACAAGCTAACCTGGCGAACTTCGTACCGCTTTAGAATTAACAAATGTTGTGTTAAGTTTCCGTCCCCGTTCCCGTTAAAAAGTATCCTATGTCCGTCTCCTGGTTCTAAGCTACCGCCCCACCAATTTTCAGCCAAATCGGTTCAGCCGTTCTAGAGTTATAAATAGTGTAACTAACACGACTTTCTCTTATAATATATACAAGCTAACCCGGCGAACTTCGTATCGCTTTAGAATTAACTCCCGTTCCCGTTAAAAAATGAAAAAATACAGACAATAGTTGATTCAACCTTTTTAAATAGTTTACACAAAATACATTTCTGAACGCATGCATAAATGTCAATCATTACTCACAGTATTTGACAGGATGGACAACAAATGTTTGACATGTACTAAACCAATGAACATTTATTGAAAATGATTCATCTTTCATAATTATGTATTCGTCGAGTTTTCATTGTTTTTAAGATGTATTCTGCTATTCGGGGCGGAGACAAATCCAACGAATCAAAAACCATAAAAATTGGTCCAGCAGATCTCGAGTTATAAGTGTTGTAACAAACCCGTCTTTCTTTTATATAGTAGAAGAAGATATACATAGAAGTATAGATTTGTGCATACCGTTTCTCGTGGATGTCCTCCGAGAGCGATGTCGGTGTATCTCATCCGAGATCCTCTCGAGATTCCTCAGCGCGGAGGAGTACTGCTGCTTGGCCTCCGAAACAGACACCTCCAGGGTCTGGATGCGAGCCTTCTGCGCCTCCAAGGCATTGTTGATGCGAGCTTTCTCTTCGAAGTACGGCCTGGAGTTATTATATAATAAATAAATATTACTTTTAGAAAACTAAAAAGAAAATCGACAAAAATATCAAACAACTGGCCTCACAGCTCAGTTGGTAGTAACTCTGCCTTCTGCGCTGTAGGTTGTGGGTTCGATCCCCACCCAGGGCAAATATTTGTGTGGTGAACACAGATGTTTGTTCTGTGTCTGGGTGTTAATATGTATAATAAGTATGTATTTAAAAAAAAAGGACATAAGTATTCTATCAGTTATCTGGTTCCCGTAGTACAAGCTTTGCTTATTTTGGGGCTAGATGGCGCTGTGTGTAAAGTCCGCCAATATTTATTTATTTATTTTAACTTTGGACCGACTTTGGATATACCCTATCTATTAAAAAAGAATTATCAAAATAGGTCTACTCTGTAAAAAGTTATGAGTGGTCTAACATAAAAAATATATATTATACCTACGTGTCGAATTGAGAACCAGCTCCGTTATTTTACGTCGGTTAAAAAATAAATAGGATCACGACTGTAATCCCCAAGTACCTCCTCGAAGGTGTCCAAAAGGGGTAGACAGAGGCACGTCTAAACATTACGTTCGAAACAATTTTTTTTTTTAGTTTTGGATTTAAAAATACTTTTATATTACTAATACATATTATGTGACGGCGACGGGCTTGCAAACTATCACGTGTGGAATGCTAACTACTGAAAAATGTAATGTTCGGACGTGCCTCTGACTAACCCCATTAGTCATCTTCAAGGATCTGAGCGCCTGCAAGTCGATTGCAAGCCTATCGCCGCTTATAAGAATACTAAACGGTTTCCTCAAAAGGTTTTTCTTCGCAGTTTTAAGGCGCTCCCAGTCGACGATTGTTTTTGTTCGAAACGAAAAAATAAATACTTGTGAACAAGCCACATCTGCTATTTTATAATGTATAGTATATGTGAATAAAGATGTACCCATCTTTAATCACTTCGATAAATAATCCTACCGACCGCTGCAATGACGACAAACACACGTCGGCGCGTGGTCCGCCTTAGCTTTTCGAATAAATTAATGATATAAATTATGTATAATTACTTATCAAAAATCTACTCTAATAGAAATCTAGATCTACACATTACCTATCTTTAACAATAAATCACAAGTTGATTTTAATAGTAGGTATATAAAATATTTCGATCATAAATTCTAAAACGTATCATTTTGAAATAATATCTTTATCGTAAAAAGATTCTGCTATTATGTTTTTAGCTTAATATAAATCTAGGTAGGAACCTGAAGTAATATACTTATAAAAATAGGAGATGTGGCTTGTTCAGAAGTATTTCTTTTTTCGTTTTGAAAAAGAGCATTTAGCGACTGGGAGCCTCTTAAGCACTTTTTTTTCGATAGAACAGGTAATGGTACCGGGATTTGAAACCAGGACTTTCGTAGATTATCATCAGTCAAGATATCTACTTTCTACTAGACTACCACTGTATAGGTTTAATTATTTTAGATTGTATTAACAATACTAGACTACCCCAATACGGCTTCGATTGGGTTATTCTTTGAATAACAACAAAACCCTTAAGGCCCTGTATGTCGACGATTGCTCTTTTTCGAAACGAAAAAAGAAATACTTCTGAACAAGCCACATCTCCTATTTTCACTACATAGTATAAAGCAAAGTCGCTTTCCGCTTCCCGCGTCTGTATGTAATATGTATGCATGTATGTTTGCTTATATCTTTAAAACTACACAACGGATTTTGATACGGTTTTTTTTAATAGATAGAGTGATTCAGGAGGAAGGTTTATATGTATAATAACATGCTACCCGTGCGAAGCCGGGGCTGGTCGCTAGTTATAAATATATTACTTCAGGTTCCTACCTAGATTTCTATTAAGCTGAAAACAAATATTTTATAAATTTATTACCTATTACCTACTATTAAAATCAACTTGTGATTTATTGTTAAAGATAGGTAATATGTAGATCTAGATTTCTATTAGAATAGATTTTTGATAAGTAATTATACATTTAATTTATATCATTAATTTATTCGAAAAGCAAAGGCGGATCACGCGCCGACGTGTGTTTGTCGTCATTGCAGCGGTCGGTAGGATAATTTATCGAAGTGATTAAAGATGGGTACATCTTTATTTACATATACTATACATTATAAAATAGGAGATGTGGCTTGTTCAGAAGTATTTCTTTTTTCGTTTCGAAAAAGAGCAATCGTCGACATACAGGGCCTTAAAAACCAACCAATTAGTGTAACACCATACCGAAAAAAACATTTATATAATCTTACAAACTTTTGGATTCTGTTTAGTCTATTTCGATTCTTGCTGTTGACAAATTTTATATGGGAATTATATTTATACACTAGCGACCCGCCCCGGCTTCGCACGGGTAGCATGTTATTATACATATAAACCTTCCTCCTGAATCACTCTATCTATTTAAAAAAACCGCATCAAAATCCGTTGTGTAGTTTTAAAGATATAAGCAAACATACATACACACATATTACATACAGACGCGGGAAGCGGAAAGCGACTTTGCTTTATACTATGTAGTGATAGTTATAGTGTAAATTTATGTTAGTATATAAAAACACGTGCTCAAAACGGTGAAGGAAAACATCGTGAAGAAACCAGTTAGTATTCTTATAAGCGGCGATGGGCTTGCAACCTGTCACGTATGGAATGCTAAACTATTGCAAAATGTGGGCATGTGCCAAATATAATGTTTGGACGTGCCTCTGACTACCCACACTGTGCCTCTGTTTAACCTCTTTAGACATCTTCAATGGATCTAAGCGTCTGGAGATCTGAGAGGATGCCTATCGTACTTGGGGATTACAGTCGTGAACCTATATATTTTTTTATATTTTTTATCTCGTACGAGTTTACACACATATTATATTACATAGGATACAGTTTGATAGACCAAGGTCAGTTTAATCAGGCAATGTTTACCGTGTAACTCAATACTTGTCTAGTAAAATTCGTTAAGCATCATTACCTACATGCTATACACGAACATTGGTTCGACCTTAAGAACAAAAGCATTTTATTTACACCTATTATTTTTACTTTTGTTGTTTTATTTGAAAACTTTGAACATGCACAAAGGAATCAGAAAGATATCTTAATAGGATCACGACTGTAATCCCCAAGTACGGTAGACATTCTCTCGGATCTCCAGACGCCCAGATCTTTGAAGATGTCTAAAGAGGTTAATCAGAGGCACATAATAGTAGTAAAATAAATTGGTAACTACACCCGTGCAAAGCCGCAGTTAAAAGACGCAAAAAAAACCAGCCAAGTGCGAGTCAGACTCGCGCACGAAGGGTTCCGTACCTACCATTATAAAAACGGCAAAAAAATCACGTTTGTTGTATGGGAGCCCCCCTTAAATATTTATTTTATTAGTATTTGTTGTTATAGCAGCAACAGAAATACATAATCTGTGAAAATTTCAACTGTCTAGCTATCACGGTTCATGAAATAGACAGACAGCCCTGTGACAGACAGACGGACGGAGAAACAGACAGACGGACAGCGAAGTCTTAGTAATAAGGTTCCGTTTTTACGGAACCCTAAAAATAACAAAATGTTGTATAAAACATGCATAAGAGTGAGAAAGGGTTGTTTAAAGCATGCAAAAGTATGAAAAAGGTTGTGTTAAGGATGCCAAAGGATGAAAAAAGGTTATGTAAAGGTGCAAAAAGATGAAAATATGTAGTGCAAAGCACAAAAAGTATGTCCAACATGCAAAGGTAAATAAAATCAGTACCGAACGTGAGCTAGGTGCGACGGCCGGCTGGCGCCCTGCGGAAGATACAACTCTGTGCAAACTAGTCAAGCAGTGATAGAGTAAGGCCCGGCCACAGTGAGCGCGGAGGCGGACTGAAAGCGGCTAACTTTGTCCGCTTATAAGATTTTGTAACTTTAACTATGGATCTTAACTTTGTCTGCATTATCACACAACGGGAATTACTCACGTAAATAATAAAATTGACGATGAGGACTTTGTCCGCTTAAAAGAGTAACTTTGACCATCTTAGTATCACAATTTCAATACTGTTTTGTAGTTAGACGATCTTAAAACGTCGGCAAGCTTTGTCTGCTAATAAAGGTCTGTTACTTTGACCATAAATCTTAGATTTACAATTTTAAGACAACTGATTTGTAGTTGTTAGATAATCTTAAAACGATATAAAGGACATTTACCATTTTAAAGATTGATACAGAATTTAAACACTTTTTTGTAGAGTTGAAAATACATATTAGAGAGGCGTGAGCCCCCGCTATCATGACGGTAATTTTTTAGGCAAAGTTATGTACATTGTTTTTTTTTTAATGTTATTAAAATTTAAAATATTATGTCTGGTTATGCGCTGTACTGTGTCCGGGCACTTGAGCATTACTTTACATTTTATTTTGATGACTGACATGGCTTCTTGATTCAGGTCATGTAAAAAATATAGTGTATGAATCTCTTGATTAGATATAATGTCAGTCGTCAACTTAGAATGCATAAAAGGTTTGATAAGTTGATTTGTGCTTCACTGGACACTGCGTTACTTAAGTCTCATTTAATTATTAAATTACAATCAAATGCTGAGAATATTCTTTGTTGATTTGAACCGTTAAAATAAATATTAGATTACTTCTATTAGTTTACAACGTAAAAACAATAAAATTATCTTATTAATAGCATTGTTAGACATTTTAGGACATTCAGCATTTCAATGTAACAACATTTGAAAGAATATCTACATAGGTAGGTACATATCTACATTTTGTTAGTAGTAACTACTTGTAAATATCTGCTTTTAAAAACTTACACTTTCATACAAGGCTGAAGAAGCTACTCATGTTATAGTAATACATAAGAATCTGGTCAAGAAAATCACAATGCAGTAGAATTCTAATTTACAAAGCAAATTATGTGCAATGCTTATTACTTTATGCTGATATGCACTAAACTTTAAGTTCACGTAACTTTCTAAGGCGCGCTTAGCGATGAAAATGTAAATAGTTATTGCGTCCTAGAGAGAGCAACTTATGCCAGTGACAAGCTCTAAGTTCATGCTTATCTTTTAGGACGCACTGAACGATGTCAATTTGCATAAATCTCATGATGGTAGCTAATTTTCGTCACTTTCACAAAACATGTTCTACAATAAGGTCTCACCTAGACTTCGCGATGTGCCGCTTAAGTCCGCTCTGTAGTTGTTGTACAAGAGCAGACGCCGCTCGATGCGCAGCGGATTTTGTCCGCTGTATGGCGGTAGCGGACGCACGATCTGACTCTGCCTTTAACAAAGTTATAATTTCACATAAGTTTTGGTACTTATGGTTTCTGATACCTTTAACATTTTATAATATGTATTTTATTATCTTTAGGTACATAGATATTAGGCACTTAGTAAATTTAGGCAAATATGGAGTTATAAAATTGACCTCAAGAGACTATAACATTGTCTAACTTTGTCTAATATTATACCTGATTGACTCTATGCGTGGCATGGTTGAGCATCTCTTGCCAAGCCGGGTCAAGCGTGAGCCCGCCATCGGAGCCCGCCGCCAGTCTGGCCAAACCCTGTTCGGCCAGGTACACCATCTCTCGGGCAGCTGAGTGAGCGCTGTTCGCTTTGTCATATGTGATGGTGGCTGTCTGCAGCTCTTGTGATGTCTGGAAATATTATTTTTTTATAGAGAGGCTGTAGTTAATTTATATGTACTGTGATTACTGTGATTAATGTTGCCAGTGTCGCTTATATTTTTTTTTTTATGGCAGTATGTTCCGCTGATAGCCTTTAGGCGTGTTAAAGGATCTGAGGGTCTGAAAATTGCAGCCGTAATCTTATTTCATTTTCATTGTTTATGGATAACTTCCATCAAGATTGGAAGGTGATGAAAGTGGAAATTGAAAAGGAAGATCTTTGCCCAGCAGTTGGACAGTTAGGCTAAACAAAAAAAAAAGACAGATTGACATCTATTTTCCGTTAGTAAGGGGTTTATTTCATACTCACAATATTAGCTCTAAACCTAGCTTCATAGTAAGGTCTGGCTTTATGCACGCTGGTGCCTAGCTTCTTCGTCAGCTGTTGAATGCGAAGGTGACCTTCGGCAAGCAGACGACGGAACGCAAGTCGAGCCTCATCCAACTCAACTTCAAGGCGGTTAATCTCATCTGTCGCTGTGTTGAGCCGCTCTAGTTCTATCTGTTTAATCAATTAAAAGTTAGATCATCCAGCAGATTTGTATAGCACTTCATCATCATCTACCTGCTGTTATGCCATTTGAGTGGGGTCGGCACAACATATGTGTACTTACTAAATATTTCAATAAATTATTAAGATATTAAGATTATTAAGATTATAAGATTATATTCAAATAAATTGGTCTTGTTCTAACAATGTTTTGTCGAAGTAATAATAAACTAACCTGCCTGTAAAATACATAACAGTTATATTTCTATTAACCTAAGGCAAAGTAATAGTAACTATTTACCTAAAAATTATTTAAAAAAATATATATCAACAAAAAAAATATTAAATTGTTTTCAAGTTTGTAGATATCTAAAGTTTTAGTATGTATTAAATTTAAATTACGAATTTATTTTTTGGCTAATATTTCCACTAGTTCTGCTATAAAGTTCATTGCATAACAATAAAGAACAGCTGAGCTGAGAACTTTGGCACAAAAGCTATTGTTTCACCAACTCTTTATCTTTATTTGTAAGCGTGACCTTACGCTTCGATACACATTTTTATGCGCCAATTTTTTAGGTAGTTCTTAGCTTACAAGAACATTAATAACAATGTATTCCTTGTCTCAGTTTAACTTCAAAGTTATCGATTTACCTGTACGCGAGGATCCAGAGCTTCCGTGCATTCTGCTCCGGTATCGTTCATTGTAATAGACGCATTTTAATTTATCTTCATACAGTGATGAATGTCCTTTTATTTTGCCTGTACGAAAACAAACATCCCTCTCCGGAGTTTTTCATGAAAATAGAAGTAAAAGATTTTCTATAAATTTTGCGAAACCACCCCTCACGCAGCTCGCGCCTGGCTCAGCCAACCACAGATTACTTCATAATCATAACTCAAACTCAATACTCAATAGCAATAGTAGCTAGTAGCACAATCATACCATTCATGGCTCAGTTCAATTAAATATTCATTCACTCTATTCCAAGGTACCACAGATAAAAAAATAGCATATCTTTTTTTAACATTGACATGATAAGAGTGATTGGCATTCACGTAAATAAAGTAACATGTTTTCATTTCAAATCCTAACCTAAAATTTATTTAAAAATTGGCAAACATTAACCATCACTCCATCAGCCTGTCTGTGATTTTATTATATTTATTAGGACTATGTATGCATAGAATTTTTTCAATACAACAATGAAGGTAGTCGAAGGGCACCCAGATCTTTTAAAAACTATTGAAGATGGTGAAGAAGTTGAAGATTTGTCTGAGGAATCTGACGAAGAAATCGAGGTTAGTTCACGTTCACGATCTGTAAACGTAAATGAAACATGCTATTATTTTTAAAAACAATGAATAGTTTTAATAATAATATATCAGTATTAGTATTATTAAATATATTTGTAAAGCTCATTTAAAATAATTGTTTTACTATGTAAGCTAGTATACATTTTATTTTTTTATATTTATTTTATTTACAGTAAAACATGCTATTGATGCATTTATTAGATATTTATTTTACGTTTTTATATTTCAGTATCAACCATCTAAGCAAAAAATCAAAAGGAAGGCAGATTTCAATCCGAAATTCCAGTTTGTTTCTACAGTAGAAGAATTAAACAAGGTAAGCATTTGCTCTTAAAATGAATTAATATTTAGATTTAATCGATGTAGCTTTGACCTGAGAATACTAACATTGTGTGTGAAATACCTGTATTTTATCCTAAATAACGCTGACATAAACTAGCCCAACTTCTTAAAAAAAACCGGCCAAGTCAATCGGCCACACAAAGGATTCTGTACCATTATTGGGAGCCCCACTTAATTATTTATTTTATTCTGTTTTTAGAATTTGTTGTTATAGCGGTTCATGAGATACAGCCCTGTGACAGACTGACGGACAGCTAAGTCATAGTAATAGGGTCCCTTTTTAACCCTTTGGGTACAGAACCCTAAAAAGGCCATATTCAAAAGTTTATAATCCAAATTCTAATTCAAAAATCATTTATTTCAATAATATCACAAGGATCACTTTGAAACGTCTTAGGAACTAGGTGAAGCTACGCCGATTCCACGCGACCAAGCCTAGAAGAATCAGGCAACAAACACGGCTTGGGGTCTACCTTTTTTTTAATGATCCTTTCCTTTAAGCTATGTAGAGCTCCAGTGTGATGCCAATCGAACAAGGTGAAGGCTCAAACAAGAATTAAAGAACACAAGAAAACAAGAACTAAAGAGCCTCGGCACAAATTCAAAAAGCAGCACACGCTACACTTGATTTAGGAATAAAACTTAAAGATTAAATAACTATTTGCTTAAAAATAATTAAAGTAGACAAATGTTACACAAAATAAAATAGTGCAGATTAAGTAAATTAATATTTAGCTGTCAAGTGGCAGAGCGACAATCCACATAGCTGATTGCTTCAAAGCCTGTTTGTCATAAAAATACCAGAGATTAAATAAATAAGTATTGTTTTTGAGACTAATTGTCTCAAAATATAGCTGTAATTTTAGTTACATAAATAAAAATCTCATCTTTACTTATTTTGCTTTGATACTCTTGATCTCCAGAATCCCTGGGATAACCTACATAAGTATGTCCGGCGCAATGTGAAGAGAACTCTAGATGAGAGGATTGAGAGGAAGAGAGCACAGGTGAAGGTAGAAGGAAGTAAAGATGTGGACACAGACTCTGATGTCAACGGTGAGTAAATTTGACTCACAGCTCAGTTGGTAGTAACTCTGCCTTCTGCGCTGTTGTGTACTTAATCTCCACCCAATACAAACATTTGTGTGATGAACACAGATGTTTGTTCTGAGTCTGGGTGTCTTAATGTATCTTATGTTATGTAATTACAAAAAAAAAACTATTCTATCAGTTGTCTAGTTCCCTTAGTACAAGCTCTGCTTAGTTATTTATATCAATAAAATCACATTTGTGATGTCTTAGGAGCTAGAAGAAGCTACGCCTGTACCACGCCTCCAAGACTAGAAGGATCAGGCAGCAACACGGCTTGGGGCCTATCATTTTATTCAATGATCCTTTTCTTAATGCTTTGTAGAGCTCCAGTGTGGTGCAGATCGAACAATGTGAAGACTCAAACAAGACAAATAAATTTAAAGTTTGAATCATTGTGTAAACTGCTATACTCTTTTGTATTAAACTTGGCTAAGACATAGGTCCTACCTGCCAATGTGTAAGTTGCCTATTATGATTACTACTAGACTTTCACAATAGAACTAATCTATAGTTTTACTAATCCGCAGATGGAGAGGAGGATGTCAATGAGCTTGAAATATCTGATGATGAACTTAAAAGAGATGAAATTAAGACAAAGGACAAGAAACTCAGTAAAAAGCAGAAGTTAAAACAGGTTTGCATTTATTTTTAATTCAAATCATTATCACATACTTTCTTAATAAATCCACTAACAGAGATTGATTTTATCACAAGTCGGGAGGACACTATGGAACCAACATGGTTGGATACCGAAAAGGTTGCTCGAAGGGTTCCATACCATTATCTATAAAAATCGGCAAAAAAACACTTTTGTTGTATGGGAGCCCCACTTAAATATTTATTTTATTCAGTTTTTAGTATTTGTTGTTATAGCGGCAACAGAAATACATCATCTGGGAAAATGTCAATTGTCTAGCTATCACAGTTCATGAGATACAGCCCTGTGACAGACAGACGGACAGCGAAGTCTTAGTAATAGGGTCCCGTTTTTACCCTTTGGGTACGGAACCCTAAAAAAGTCCCATGACAAAATCAATACTTATGTGTACACTAATTGTGATGAGTTTAAAAAAAAACTTAGTTAGCCTTGTAAATAAAATCTTTATTCTGCCGTCCGATGACTAAAAGGCCGTTAAGTACGCGGTCATTATGGTCTGCCCCGCGACCATGGTTATTGTAACATAGCCGAAACGTCGGGAAAGTAAATTAAAGGTAATTACATGATAAAGACCCGTGTCAAAATCAAATGTTACCTAACGGCCTTTTAGTCATCAGACGGCAGTATTATTGTAATTTTGCTAAAAATAAAATCATTCTTATTCCAGGAAATAAAAGAAGATGACTTAGAAATCGGTGCGCGCATAGAATACGACTCGGATTTCTTTGAAGAGCCCCCACAGTATGATGAGAATGCATCTTTTTACATGATGAACCTATCCCGGCCACTGCTCAAAGCTATTGGGGCACTGAACTTTGTGCATCCTACTCCTATCCAAGCTGCTACCATACCTATAGCTTTACTAGGTAACGTTGACAGGTCTCACAGCTCAGTTGGTAGTAACTCTGCCTTCTGCGCTGTAGGTTGTGAGTTTGATCCCCACCCAGGGCAAATATTTGTGTGATGAACATAGATGTTTGTTCTGAGTCTGGGTGTCTTAATGTATCTTATGTTATGTAATTACAAAAAAAAAACTATTCTATCAGTTGTCTAGTTCCCTTAGTACAAGCTCTGCTTAGTTATTTATATCAATAAAATCACATTTGTGATGTCTTAGGAGCTAGAAGAAGCTACGCCTGTACCACGCCTCCAAGCCTAAAAGGATCAGGCAGCAACAACACGGCTTGGGGCCTATCATTTTATTCAATGATCCTTTTCTTAATGCTTTGTAGGTTGTGAGTTTGATCCCCACCCAGGGCAAATATTTGTGTGATGAACATAGATGTTTGTTCTGTGTCTGGGTGTTACTGTGTATAATAAGTATGTATTTACAAAAAAAAAGTATATAAGTATTCTACTAGTTATCTGGTTCCCATAGTACAAACTTTGCTTAGTTTGGGGCTAGATGGCGTTGTGTGTAAAGTCCGCCAATATTTTATATTTTATTTAAACTACTTTTTTCAAATTAATTTGTTTAATTGGACAACTAGTATTCATATAAGCGGCGACGGGTTTGCAACTGTTGCAACCTGTCACTTGTGGAATGCTAACTACTGCAGTGTGGGCATGTGCCAAATGTAATGTTTGGACGTGCTGACTAACCCATTTAACATGTTTATGTCATTCCCATAGGTAATAGCAACAGAAATACAGTAAATTTAACTTAAAAAAAAATCAATAACTTCTAATTCCTAAAGAAAATAAAGGTACATGTGGTATGTACCTTTCTTTTCTTCATTCATTTTAAAATAATGTAAAACCTAAAAATAAGATTAAAATTGAGAGGTTCATGTCTTAAAATTATTACACGCAGTCCTGATAAATTTGCTGGCATGATTCACCATAAATACAAAAATTAAAAAAGAAGAAAATAATTTGCTTTGAAAATGTATACCAACTACTGTAAAATGTGGGCATGTGCCAAATATAATGTTTAGACGTGCCTCTGACTACCCCCATTAGACATCTTCAAAGGATTTAAGCGTCTGGAGATCTGAAAGGATGTCTACCGTATTTAGGGATTACAGTTGTGATCCTATTTATTTTTTATTTACAGGCAAAGATGTGTGCGCGTGCGCTGCTACGGGTACAGGCAAAACGGCCGCGTACATGCTGCCTATCCTGGAGAGACTTCTATACAAGTCAGCTGTAGGAGACAGGGTCACCAGGGTGCTGGTTCTAGTGCCTACGAGAGAGCTGGGCGCTCAGGTAAACCGACTATAGTCAAAAAAGAATTAATAGTACCACAACTTTAATCCCCAAGTACAGTAGACATCCTCTCAGATCTCCAGGGATTCAGATCCTTGAACATGCCTAAAAGGGTTAGCCAGAGGCATGTCCGAACATTTGGTACGCAGACAGGTTTCATACCCAACGCCGCATATAATAATACTAACTGATTTCCTCACAATGTTTCCCTACACAAAAATGAAACGCCGAAATGTATGTACGCGCATAACTTCCGAACGACTGCACCAAATTGGTTGATTAAATTTTTTATGTTTCTTATTGTCAGGACAAGGTTTGTACATAAGAAAATTTATAAAAAAATAATAAGAAAATTAAATCGACGCTGTGCTATCAGTCGTTCAGCTAGGAGAGAGATTATCATGCAGCTGCAACAACTCTTACATGAGTTTGATACTACGGTAACGGGAACGGTAACGGTAACGGTAACGGGGACGGGAACTTAAAACAATATTTGTCAATTCTAAAGTGATACGAAGTTCGCCGGGTTAGCTTGTAGTAAAATAGATGTCTAGTTAAATGGTTCAGGCGTGACTTTGCGGAGATCTATTTCAAAATACTAAACGGGCAAAGATATAGCAACAAATTCCGCCAAGCTGCTTCCAAAGAGTCCAATCTAAGGTAAAATAAACACACACTCAAGAAAACTTCCCGGAAGAGAAACTGGACCTTCAAAGTTCTGAGCAACTAGAGGTCTGAGAGAGAATGTCTAACATACAAAGCTTCTGATAAATATACGTACCGAATGTATAAACAATAGATACTATACTACTACTTACAATTTCTAATTCATCCTGGTACTATCTAAAGTAAAGCAGCAGAAAATGTAATTACAGAATAGGCTATTTGACAGTCAAAAAAAATAATGGAGTAAAATAACTTGAAAATAAACAATGATTTATTGAAAACCCATAATTAAAATTATCTGTTTTTTAACGCCAGTCACGTGACACAAAACGGTCAGGATTGGTCGAATCGACGATGACGTAACATGCTTGTCAATATGTCATCGCCTGTCTTGAAAACTTGACGTTTGTTTATTTGTTGACAAGCATGTAACGTCACAGAAACTAGTGCGAAAGCCATTTGCATAAAGAAGCGTTTTTGCGGGTTAATTAAATTGTCAATATTTAATTTACATTTTTAGGGCCAATACTTAACAGAATTGTAAATAATATATTTTTATGGGTTCCATAGTCACTACTGAAAATCTAGAATGGTTTTCAAAATCTTGTCAAATAGCCCCCCATTAGGCAGGATAACAAAGAATGTTCGGTATAATAATAATAATTTGGTTCATAGGTTCATGCTGTGACGAGGCAACTGACGCAGTTCACATTGGTCACTGTCGGTCTTTCAGTTGGTGGATTAGATGTCAAATATCAGGTATTATAACAGTTATTTCTATAAATATTACTAGCTGTCCCGACAGACGTTGTCCTGTAAAATGTCAATAATCCCACAGAAAAAAGCACTTTCCGTTTTTCCCGATCTTTACGCCATCCCTATCATTTAGGGGTATGAAAAATAGATAGTAGCTGATTCTCAGACCTACTGAATATGCATATAAAATTTGGTAAAAATCGGTAAAGCCGTTTCGGAGGAGTAAGGTAACTAACATTGTGACACGAGAATTTTATATATAAGATTTAACAAATCATTGAAAAAAATTTGAATTCTTTATTAGGTAAGATGTTTATATAATGTGTTGGTATTAATTATGATTACTCACCAAAATAGCTGATTCATTGAGTTTTAATAGATTCAAACTCAAAATAGATGATTTATACATTGTTTTTAAACTAAAAAAGTCGCAGAAACTCTATGAAACCTCTTTTTTAAAATATGTTTAATATTTTCTTTCTTGGCAGGAAAGTGTGTTACGAAAGAACCCCGACATAGTAATCGCAACGCCTGGCCGTCTCATCGACCACATACGGAACACGCCGTCATTCGGACTGCACTCCATCGAAGTATTAGTGCTTGATGAAGCTGATAGGTGAATATTAGAATATTTAAAAACTACTTATATATTTCTTCCACATTATGAAATTAAAACTTCGATAATCCACGCAATTTCTTCAAAGAAAAAAAATAGTATCACGACTGTAATCCCCAAGTACGGTAGACATCCTCTCAGATCTCCAGACGCTTAGATTTGACCCTTTGAAGATGTCTAGGGGGGGTAGTTAGAGGCACGTCTAAACATTATATTTGGCACAGGCCCACATTTTCAGTAGTTAGCAAGGACCTGTCACGTATGGAACGTGACAGGTTGCAAGGATCTAGATCTAAGAGTATGTCTACCGTACTTGAGAATTACAGTCTTATTTTATTTTTATTATTAAATGTGTATGCTATTCCAGATAATAAGCTACGCATATTCCAAGTTTCATTATCAAATATCCTCACAAACTTTCGCATCTATATTATATTATTAATAATAATAATAATAATATAATAATATTATAATATATAATATTATAAAGAGGAAAGATTTGATTGTTTGTTTGTTTGTATCGAATAGGCTCCGAAACTACTGGACCGATTTGAAAAATTCTTTCACCATTAGAATCCTACATTATCCCTGATGAACATAGGCTATAGAATATTTTCAAAAATATTAGGGATCCGTATGAAAACTTCGATAATGTAATCCAAAGTGTAAATAAAATAAAAAAATAAATCCTTATATTGCGTTTGCTGCGGAAATTATTGACAATAGAGCAAAGTGTTGTACTACAGTTTTAAAGAGGACATTAATATCTACAAAAAAATATGCAATACCATTTGTCTAACTATTAGGGATCCGTATGAAAACTTCGATAATGTAACCAAACGTGTGAAAAAAATCCAAAAAAAATCCTTATATCGCGTACGCTGCTGAAATTGTTGACAATAGAGCAAAGTGATGTACTACAGTTTTAAAGAGGACATCAATATCTACAAAATAAGTCTGCGATACTAAATGTTTTATTAGTGATCCTTATGAAAAATTCGATAATGTAACCCAAGGTGTAAAAAAATTACCTATAATATCATTATTACACCCGTGCGACGCCGGGGCGGACTGCTAGTCTCTAATAAAAGACAACATTTATTTTTGTTCCCCAGGATGTTAGATGAATACTTCGCTGAACAAATGAAGGAGATCATCCGTCAATGCTCACCCAAACGTCAGACCATGCTCTTCTCGGCCACTATGAGCGAAGAGGTCAAGGACTTAGCTGCGGTCTCCTTGAAGAAACCAGTGAAACTCTTTGTGGACAGCAATAAAGATGTCGCTTTCAATCTACGGCAGGAGTTTGTGAGGTAAACAAAACCGGCCAAGTGCGAGTCGGACTCGCGCACGAAGGGTTCCGTACCATTATATATAAAAAACGACAAGAAAACACGTTTGTTGTATAGGAGCCCCATATAAATACTTATTTTATTCTGTTTTTAGTATTTGTTGTTATAGCGACAACAGAAATACATCATCTGTGAAAAAATTTCAACTGTCTAGCTGGCACGGTTCGTGAGATACAGCCCTGTGACAGACAGACGGACAGCGAAGTCTTAGTAATAAGGTCCCGTTTTTACCCTTTGGGTACGGAACCCTAAAAATAATATGAAACACGGATCACGACTGTAATCCCCAAGTACGGTAGACATCGGACCTCTCAGATCTCCAGGCGATCCTTGAAGAAATCAAAAAGGGTTAGTCAGAGGCACGTCCAAACATTACATTTGGCCATACGCTCACATCATATTTATTTATTTTTAGATTATTATTTTCGATATTTCACCGTTTCGAAAGGCTTCATTCGAGTGGCTCGCTTCGCTCATCATATCAAATTATGTGTTCTCTTTCGCCAGGATACGTCGGGAGCGTGAGTGCGA
The DNA here is from genome assembly GCA_912999785.1 of Hydriomena furcata. Taxonomy (NCBI): domain Eukaryota; kingdom Metazoa; phylum Arthropoda; class Insecta; order Lepidoptera; family Geometridae; genus Hydriomena; species Hydriomena furcata. The sequence goes on along the minus strand of OU538842.1, from coordinate 3,949,854 downwards.
CAGAGAGGCGATATTAGCAGCGCTAGTGTGTCGTACGTTCCGCGATCGAGCGGTTATATTCGTGCAGACTAAGAAACAGGCGCATAGACTGCATATCGCATTGGGATTGCTTGGTATAAAGGTAAGTTTGACTAGCCTCATAGCTCAGTTGGTAGTAACTCTGCCTTCTGCGCTGTAGGTTGTGAGTTCGATCCCCACCAAGAGCTAACATTTGTGTGATGAACAAAGATGTTTGTCCTGTGTCTGGATGTTTATAATGTATTTTAATTGCGTATTTACAAAAAAAAGTAATTAATTATTTTATCAGTAATTTATTTCACTTAGTACAAACTTTGCTTAGTTTTGGGATATTTATTTATTTAAGTAAAGTTAATCGGCAGATTTAAAGATAAAGATAAAGATAAAGATATGTATTTGCTTAAACATGTGTTTACATTTTTGTGTGAGATGGTACATTATTTATAAATGGTCATGACATGTTTTACATTGGTTAGTATGCAAATTTTATATTATAACGTCAAAATATGCTAGGTAGATTATTTTTCATGAATTAGTATGTAAATCAATTTATGAGATATTTAGGCAAATGTTTTTCCGTGTTACGCGTTTTAAGTTTAATTAGCTTGCTGATATAAATCAAGGGTAGTCAACAAATAATCATTCATTTATTTATTCATACTTCTATATCTTTTAAACGCTTGTTGTAGGTTGCCGAACTCCACGGTGCATTGAACCAGCCGCAGCGTCTCGACTCACTGAAACGTTTCAAGGACGAGTTAGTAGATGTCTTAGTGGCTACCGATGTTGCGGCCCGCGGGTTGGACATCCCTGGCGTGAAGACTGTCCTCAACTTCACTCTGCCGGCCACACTTGAACATTATATTCATAGGGTAAGTTCTTAGGCTAAATTTACCACAGAGGCTGCAAAGATTTTTATAACATTTTCAATGCCGTGTTGGCCGAGTGGAAGGTTTCTCGACTTTCATTTCGAAGGTCGTGGGTTCGAATAACGGCGTGTATCAAGTACATTATATTTGGCACATGCCCGCATTTTGTAGTAGTTAGCATTCCATACGTGACAGGTTGCAAGCCCATCGCCGCTTATAAGAATACTAACTGGTTTCCTCACGATGTTTTCCTTCACCGTTTTGAGCACGTGTTTATGATGAGCATATAAATTTTTCGAACAGAAAAATTCAAAGAAAAATATTATGTTTGAACATGCCTCTGACTACCCCCACTAGACATCTTCGAAGGATCTAAACGCCTGGAGATCTGAGAGGATGTCTACCGTACTTGGGAATGAAAGTCGTGATCCTATTTATATTTTTTATTTCCAAGCGTTAGACTTTTTTCTCTAAGTACGGGATTGTCGGGGCTATCTAGTTCTATACGTGACAGGTTGCAAGCCCTTAGCCGCTTTAACTGGTTTCCTCACGATGTATTACTTCACCGTTTTGATATATATTTTTTTCGAAAAGAAAAATCCATTCGGGATGCGAATCTACAACCTTCGGATTGAAAGTCGAGGTACTTCCCACATGGCCAATACAGAATTTGAATTGTGAATTTCTATAAAATCTAAAAAGTACTTTATAAAGACAAAACTACGTGTGTTCCGCAAAGTGTGTACCGCGGCACACTGGTGTACCGTGGTCATTAGTTGGTGTGCCTTGGAAAAATAAGTATATCTTGTAAACGTATTTTTAGCAGCTCAATTAAACAGGCTCATGTTTCGCATTAGATACCTTTTCTGCAATTTAAAGTTTAGTTTTGTTGATTAATATAAAAAAATATTTCGTTGATTAATAATAAATGTTGATTAATATTACTTAAAAACTCATTTTTAATTTGTGGTGTACCTCAAAATATTTCATTTTCCTAAATGTACCTTGAACACAAAATGTTTGCGGAACACTGAGCTAGTCACTACATAGTATAAAGTAAAGTCGCTTTCCGCTTCCCGCGTCTGTATGTATGTATGTTTGCTTATATCTTTAAAACTACACAACGGATTTTGATGCGGTTTTTTTTAATAGATAGAGTGATTCAGGAGGAAGGTTTATATGTATAATAACATGCTACCCGTGCGAAGCCGGGGCGGGTCGCTAGTCTATAATAAAACTAAACCATTTTAATTCCCATTTCAGGTCGGCAGAACTGCCCGTGCTGGCAGAGCCGGGGTGTCAGTATCGCTGGCTGGCGAGGCCGAGCGAAACCTGGTGAAGTCGATAGTGAAGCGAGCGAAGAGACCGGTTAAGTCGCGCGCCGTACCACCAGACATAATCGCTAAATACCGCAACAGGCTGACAAGATTGGAGCCCGAGATAGGTGACTACATTATGGTGGCACAATGGGCTATTTGACAAGATTTTTAAAACCATTCTAGATTATTCAGTAGTGACTGTGGAACCCATAAAAAAAATATTTTCAATTCTGTTAAGTATTGGCCCGAAAAATGTAAATTAAATATCGATAATTTGAATAACCCGCAAAAACGCTTCATTATGCAAATGGCGTCGCACTAGTTTCTGTGACGTTACATGCTTGTCAACAAATAAACAAACGTCAAGTTTTTCAAGGCAGGAGATGACATATTGACAAGCATGTTATGTCATGGTCGATTTATATACGTCATCGTGATCGTTTTGTGTCAAAATAGATAATTTTAAATACGTTTTTTTATAATAAATCATTGTTTATTTTCAAGTTATTTTACTAGATAACGCTTTATGAAAGCATAATTTACATAGAATACTATCAACAAAACTTTATATTTCATACTGTCAAATAGCCTATTCTACTATCACCTAATAACTAAAACTGAGTCAAATAGGATCAGTCTCAGTCGATCGATCTTAAAAATAATCTTATTAATATTATAATTCGAAAGTTTGTGAGAATGTTACAGCCTCAATCGCGCCCAAACGATTTCGATGAAACTTGGAATATAACATAACTTACATACTGAAATTACAAATAGGATACTTTTTATCCAAGTACCACGCGCCCAAAACCGCGGGCGGAAGCTTGTTTATTTGTATAATTGTATATATGAATCTTCTGACACACCGGAAGTCAGTGAGAACGAACAAAACCTGGATGAAACAGGTGACAGAGCAGACTGGAGGTAATTACGTGATAAAGACCCGTGTCAAAATCTATAGTTATGTCTACTAATCACGATAGCATCTGAATTGTCTCGAAACGTCAGCAATACAAAAAAAAACGTGGTAATTAGCCGTATTTATATTTAAAATGATTAACAACCACAATAGTTATCATTCTATAACCTAAAATATTGTTACAGCTACAATACTAGATGAAGAATACGCTGAGCGTCAAATGAACAAAATGGAGAAGCAAACAGAGAAGCTAGAAGTGACATTGAAAGAAGAGGGGCCGAAGCACGAGATAAAGAGGCAGCACGAATGGTTCCAGACTAATAAAGAGAAGAGAGACGAAAAGGAACGGTTGGCATTGACAAGGCACCAAGGCAAAGGTGAGATATACCTAGGATCGCGGCGTTCAGTAGACTAGCGCGTGTTTATTAACACCCCATGATCAGTGGCAAAGTGAGAAATATATATCATTGTATAGGTCATCCTGTCGTTGGTATATATTGGCACTCCATGTTTAGGTTAGATTTTCGCACCAGGTGCCATCTTGTCGTACACACGCATACATACATACATACATACACACACACACACACACACACACACACACACATATATACACACACACACACACACATATATATACACACACACACACATATACACACACACACACACACACACATATATACACACACACACATACACGTACTAGAAAGCTCACCTAGAGTCTTGACTAATTACAATAAACTGAAAAAGCATGATATTCGAGCAACATAATTCTCTGTATTTGGTGTGAGCGAATTCTGGCCAATTATTGGTAATGCTAACTTACAGTCGTTAAAAGGGCATGCGCTAAATGTAACGATTGGTAGTGCCTCTGATCACACATCTCATTGTGTCTAATAAAACTATTTATCTATCAGAACCACAAAAGCAGAAAGGCAAGAAGCGCAAAAATGAAGATGGCGATGACTCTGACGACGGCGGCGGAAAGAAAAAGAAGAAGATCACCAAGCACAAGATCAAAGACACGCCCGAGGAGCGAGTTAACAGAGAAATGGAGAAGGTAAATAATAAATATCTTATTTACTTCATGCTAGCTATAGTGATATTATTTAACACGTCATCATAGAGGTCTCATCATAAAAATTATGAACAAAAAGGCAAAAAAAAAAAAAAAAATATGGATACAATAACTGATCGGCCTCATCGTTAAAAAAGAGAGGTCTTTTCCAGTGACTTTTCCCATCATAGGCTAGATAAAGATAAAGATAATTTATTTGCTTAAAACATTGTGTATGTTACATTGCATGCACGGTCATAGTTTTAAATAATAAACGTGTCACATGGTTAACCGATAACGGTGTGCAAATTATGAAAAAAAAGGTAGACCCCAAGCCGTGTTTGTTGCCTGATTCTTCTAGGCTTGGTCGCGTGGAATCGGCGTAGCTTCACCTAGTTCCTAAGACGTTTCAAAGTGATCCTTGTGATTTTATTGAAATAAATGATTTTTGAATTTGAATTTGAATGGAGCTATAATAAAATATTTGTCTAACAAACTAAACCAATTGTAATTTTATCCTAGGTGGCGCTATTACAATCTCGCATGGCCAAACGCAACAAGAAGCAACGTCGGATCCGCGCAGTAGACGATGACGACGGTCGTCCGCAATCTCACAGCAACAAACCAGCCAAGTCCAGGAAGAAACAGAGCAACTTTGCCAACGACCTAGTCGACACCTCCCGTACTAACACAAAGAGGCTTAGGTACGAGGCGAATCAAGTCCAAAGGGGCAGAGCACCAGGTTTTGGCAAGGAGAAAGGGAATGGTCCAGGATTTGGAAAGGATAAAGGCAAGGGGCCAGGATTCGGAAAGGATAAAGGCAAGGGGCCAGGATTTGGTAAAGGAAAGGGTCCAATGAGGGGCAAAGGAAAGCCGGCGGGAGGAAAACCTAAGGGCAAAACTTTCGGAAAGCCACAGGCGCCTAAAAAAGGTGGAAAGAGGAAATAAATGATTGTTTTTTAATTGAGTGTTTTATTATGCTATATTTTATAGTTTTTTGTTATTTGTCCAAACAGATGTCCTACTGTTTATAGGTAGGTACTTAACTTAACCTACAGAACTGGGGTCTACTCGCTAATCGAAAACGATAATCGTGCCAAAGTCACAGTTCCTGGTTTCGTTATCACATAAAACAATACGAGAATTTGAATTTGATAGCGATATTAAGTTACGTTTATAATTAAACTAGCAGTCCCGACAGTCAATCTGTCAAATGATTTTATTTTCCTTATGAACCTTCTGATTCTGACACTAACGATTACAACAAAAAAAGAATTAGCAAAATCGGTCCAGCCCTTCACGCGTGATGCCGTGACCAAGGGAATAGGGATTGGGATTCATTTTTATTTACCATAGATTTGGATACGATTACGTCTTATTTTTCATGTAGAGTTGGCAACATTGCTCGTTTGACAATGACAGATAGTATGGTTAGATGCGCGCGTCAATGACAGGACGATTGGATCTTTGGGATGTTTTGTGTTGTGTAGTGATGCCAAGATCAGAACAACTTATCGATATTTTATTAATGTTGAGAAGATTTAACCTAATTATTCCTTTTAGGTAAAGATTTTTTATATGTTAATTACTAATACACTTCATATCGTCATAGTGAAAACTACACTTACTAGAGTGTTACGTACACTAAACACCATAAAGTGTTTATTAGTATTTTAAGATGTCGAATGAATCGACATCGAAATGATCGACATGATATTTTCCACCCATCCCTAACCGAGGCGAGGGTCAGAGTCCAACTTCATTGCAAGTTTATTTCGATTTTAATTATTTCTAGTTTATTATTTTCGTTATTTATTTGTTGTAGCGACCTCTGCATATTTATCCTCTGATACTGTAGTATTCAAAACTCGGCCATGGCATCCCACGTTGCAAAATCTTTATGTAAAGTGTCCCACATAAGTTCCACGGCGAAGTTTGGTAAGAAACTTTTATTTTTTTCCATGTAAGTAATTGAAAGCCCTTTTGAAACCCGGTAGAGTGTAGTATATTTCAAGGCTATATTCTCACGTTCAGGATTTTGTAGTATTATTGAAAAAAATGTTTATTTTTGGTTAGCATTAATGGAATGTCTGAGAATAGTAAACTTTGGACTTATCATTTAATTGGCATAGATTCTGTTTGTTTTCCACGTTGCTGTGCCAAGATATGAATGGAAGTAAATGGTTTCCTCTAATTCTATACATCTCAACTCTAAAATAGATAACATTGAGATAATTTATTATATTTTTTGATATCTACCTATTAGCCACTTATTACCAAATTGATGAGCAAGGAAATTATGATTGATGCTTTTGACTGGCCTCACTGCTCAGTTGGTAGTAGCTGTCTTCTGTGCTGTAAGTTGTGGGTTTGATTACCACCCAGGACAAACATTTGTGTAATTAACATAGATGTTTGTTCTTTTTCTGTGAACTTCAATGCTCATTTTATGTAAATAAATGCAATAATAAGGAAAGTCATTACCTACTTGAAATCATGAATAAGAATAATTAAGTTAAGAGATTTGAGTTGTATAATAAATTAATAATAACTATTCCCAAAGAGGGTTGACATCAAGCAAGCGGCCAGCTGTAAAACATAAGCTCAATTACTCCCCCTAACATGTTTATCAACATTAATATGTTGTGTCAACCTCCATTTAAGAGGGAAAAGTAAAAGAAAATTATGAGTTGTTCAAGATATAAGCATTTTATGTAAACAAAAATTATTAAAAAACAATGAATCTTGAATAAGACACAATTTTGTAGATACTGCTCGGCGAGCCCTCAGTGTGGGAGCAGCTTTGCAGCAGAAAAAGACCTTGAAAGACAAGACCGGCCACAATGTGGTGCTGGTCGATGGAGTCCGTACCCCCTTCTTGGTGTCTTTCACCGACTATGCCAAGATGATGCCTCATGAATTGGCCAGGCATTCTCTGCTGTAAGTATAGAAAGAAAGAAAGTAAATATTTTTTTTTGATCTACTTTAAGCACAACACAGTTATAAAAACAATACTTTAAAACTGTAGTATAACTGTCTGAATAAAGAGCTTTATTGATATTATTATTTTTCTAAGTTATTACTTTTTGAAATAATAAATTTCGGTATAAGTGAAGCTCACGGGCCTAAGCCTAGTAAGTATCACTTCAGTTTTATATGGTGTTGGAGTTGTCCTGTAAAAACGTTTGGACAGTCTTACAAGTATTTAAAATTGCAGCTTTCTTATTATTATTAACACAACACAAGTCCTATCCTATTAATATTATAAATGCGAAAGTTAATGAGTGAAACCATACTCAAACCATAACAAACATTAAAAAAAAACCGGCCATGTGCTAGTCGGACTCGCGCACAAAGGGTTCTACCATTATCTATACTAATATTAAAAAGAGAAAAGTTTTGATTTTTTCTTTTTTTGTATGTTTGTAATGGATAAACTCTAAAACTACTGAACCGATTTCAAAAATTCTTTCACCATTACCAAGCTACATTATCCCTGAGTAACATAGGCTATTTTTTATTTTGAAAAAGTAATAAATTCTTTATAAGAATGACGATAGTTTGAAGCAAGGTGTAAACAATTTCTAAAAACTATTGAACGGGAATTGTAACGGGAACGGGAATGGGAACGGGAACGGAAGACAACATTTGTTAATTCTAAAGCGATACGAAGTTCGCGGGGTCAGCTTGTTGCTGATATAATTGCTGGTCAGATTTGGTTAAATATTTTTTTATGTAAATTAATGTTGATACATTTAATCATAATCTGGGGTATGTTATACCCCTCATAAGTAACTAGGGTTTATTATCTACTAGCGGCCCGCCCCGGCTTCGCACGGCTTTAATACGTATAAACCTTCCTCCTGAATCACTCTATCTATTAAAAAAAACCGCATCAAAATCCGTTGTGTAGTTTTAAAGATACATACAGACGCGGGAAGCGGGAAGCGACTTTGCTTTATACTATGTAGTGATTAGGGAATGAAATCTCGCGAGATTGGAGCTCTGGCGAGATCTCGCGAGATTGGCAGTTTTGTGTGTTTATTCTTGCAAATAATCACAATATTTTAATGAAATAGGAAAAAAATAATAAGAATTAGAGGTATTGTAATGAAATATACATTTATCTTACGAAGTTTTTCAATAAACTTTTATGTATTTAACATAATTTAACGTATCATCTATCTATCATTTATTTTTATAAACTTTGACGTATCTAATCAAATAAGAAATGTAATAATTAACCAGTCTTCTTGTCTTAAATCAAACAAAAGTCTTTTTATAATAAAACTGTTATTTTATAACAAAACAACAATAAGTCAAAAACGAAAATAAAACTCACTAAGTAAGTTGAGTTGACTATTAATCTGATATATTATACCTATATAGACTATATATATATACCTTATCAGAGATCCAGTAGAAATTAGGGATAAATTAACAAAATACACAAAAAAATCATATGAAAGGCTTGTTCAGTTCACTTCGAATAAGACGTTTCTATGATAAAGTGAAATCTCGTTAATCTCGCGAGATCTCGCTAATTTTTCGGCCGAGATCAATCTCGCTAAAAAAGGCCGAGATCTCGCGAGATCGAGATTGCATTCCCTAGTAGTGATCTTACGTCTATTAAAAAGTTATGAGATAATTAAATTGAGCATCTGATGATCAAATTATTTTTTCATTGCATGTTCCTAAACAATGTTTCTTAATACAGCAGTAAACTAAACTCTTGAAATTCTACAGTGGCCTCCTCCAAAAAACAGGCATCTCAAAAGACCTGATCGACTACATAGTCTACGGTACAGTCATCCAGGAAGTGAAGACATCGAACATAGGACGCGAGGCCGCGTTGGCCGCCGGATTTAGTGACCGCACGCCGGCGCACACCGTCACTATGGCCTGTATATCTTCCAACCAAGCTATCACTACTGGTAGGTATCTTACTTATTTATTCATATTCAGGCGCTCCCAGTCGACGATTGTTTTTGTTCGAAACGAAAAAATAAATACTTGTGAAAAAGCCACATCTCCTATTTTATAATGTATAGTATATGTGAATAAAGATGTACCCATCTTTAATCACTTCGATAAATAATCCTACCGACCGCTGCAATGACGACAAACACACGTAGGCGCGTGGTCTGATATATTAATGTGTGGATAAATTAATGATATAAATTATGTATAATTACTTATCAAAAATCTATTCTAATAGAAATCTAGATCTACATATTACCTATCTTTAACAATAAATCACAAGTTGATTTTAATAGTAGGTATATAAAATATTTCGATCATAAATTCTAAAACGTATCATTTTGAAATAATATCTTTATCGTGAAAAGTTTCTGCTATTATGTTTTCAGCTTAATAGAAATCTAGGTAGGAACCTGAAGTAATATACTTATAAAAATATTAGATGTGGCTTGTTCAGAAGTATTTCTTTTTTCGTTTCGAAAAAGAGCAATCAGCGACTGGGAGCCCCTTCATATTCATATTCATTTATTTATTGCTCCAGTTGGTTACAATGGTCTTAAGATATTACAGAGTTTATCTATCATATAGTTACTAGAATCTAATTAAGCCTCGTTGGCCGAGCGGGAGGTACCTCGACTTTCAATCTGAAAGTCGTGGGTTCGAATCCTGGCGTGCATCAATGGATTGTGCAAAACGGTGAAGGGAAACATCGTGAGGAAACCAGTTAGTATTCTTATAAGCGGCGATGGGCTTGCCACCTGTCACGTACGGAACGCTAACTACTGCAAAATGTGGTCATGTGCCAAATATGTCCAAGCGTCTGGAGATCTGAGAGGATGTCTACCGTACTTGGGGATTACAGTCGTAAACCATTTTATTTGGGGGTGCCACTGGACGCTCAGAACCCCCTTAAACAACGCCCCCCTCTTGGAATATACCCCAATAAACCCTGTATTGATATAACTCCTTGGTCCAAGGTATCGGCATGATAGCCGCGGGCGCGTACGACATAATCGTGGCCGGTGGCGTGGAGTTCATGTCGGATGTTCCAATTCGTCATTCGCGCAAAATGCGCTCTCTGCTGTTGCGCGTCAACAGAGCGAAGACACCAGGCCAGAGGCTGGCGCTGCTCGCTAGTATCAGACCGGACTTCTTCGCTCCTGAGGTAAACTTTACTTATTTACTAGCTTATACCCGCAACTTCGTATATTCAGTGTATTTACTGATTCGAGATTCGATTACTCGAGTCTATACTCAAAGATACATGTGGAAAGGTAGACAATTGCAGCAGACCTTGGGTTAAATTATTGAAATTTTAGTAGGTATCCCTATTTTTTTCTATTTAAAAATAGCCTATATTCATCAGGGTTAATGTAGCAAATCGGTCCAGTAGTTTTGGAGCCTATTCAATGCAAACAAACAATCAAATCTTTCCTCTTTATAATTTTAGTATAGATTGCGCTAATACTTACACTTATTGTTTCAGCTGCCTGCAGTAGCCGAGTTCTCCTCCGGAGAGACCATGGGCCACTCGGCTGATCGGCTAGCAGCCGCGTTTGGGGCATCACGCCAGGTATTCAAATGCATAAAATATTATTATTTCTGAAGGGGTTCTTCTGTTTAGGTTTTTTTTATTAAAGATATATTTTCAAATTCAATTAGCCCAAACATGGTGGGGTTATGTTGTGTAGTTTTGGAGTTCCTGTGGCTACATTCGAGCTCCATCATCAGACCAGCTTGCTGACACCATATTATTGCATTTTCACCAAAGCTACATAAGGTCTAGCTATCACGGTTCATTTCAGATAGACGGACAGCGAAGTCTTAGTACCCTAAAATTGAATTTACTAATAAGTGCTAAATATGAGTACTACTGGATGTTTATTTATTATGATTATTTAAATTTCAGGAGCAAGACGACTATTCTCTGCGTTCCCACAAGTTGGCGCACGAAGCTCAGGCCAAGGGATACTTCACCGACTTGATCCCAGTCAAGGGTAAGATTCTATTTAAAAGTGGACCTATTTTCTTACTTTACTTTAGCCTCTAGTTTTAATAAAGTTTAGATATCCTATCCTACTAATATTATAAATGCAAAAGTTTGTGAGTGTGTGAGTGTGTGTGTGTATATGTGTGTGTGGGTGTGTGTGTGTTATCACATTTAATAGCAGTGTGTGCACATTTTTATATATTTTGTTTTTGAGTGTTATTAAAAAATTGAACTACCTAATAATTTGAAACATACAGTTACTTCGAAAATTATATATAAAAACTAAGTCTATCCGGGTAATTTGTTCTAGCGAGGAGATAAATAATCTATCTAGTTTTTTGGCCTCGACAGATAGCGGCGAAGCTAAAATACTGTTACGTGTGCCTACATTAATGTTAAAGAACTGATAACTTTGGCGTGTGTTTAGTGGAAGGAAAGGAGGCTCTTGTGGAGAAAGACAACGGTATCCGAGTGTCGACTCCCGAGCAGCTCGCCAAACTGAAGCCTGCCTTCATCAAGCCGCACGGCACAGTCACTGCCGCCAACGCATCCTTCTTGGTGAGTATCCGGCGCGAAGGAACAAACTTTTTTTATAACTATTGGTTTTTACACGGTTCTTTATGGGATGAGACTACCCGGATAAGACGGAAAAAGTGATAAAACTGCATTATCTTGAAAACCATAAAACTTAAAAAGGAACTGTCTATAATTTACTTAGCTAGTAAAATTATCTAACGAATTATATAAAAATGAACTGTTTAGTTGATCATAGTTTTGATTAAAAACGAAACTAGTGTTTTTGAAGAGCCAACTTTAGAAAATAAATCTATCGAGAAAAGTTTCACCAATCGTGTTTCTGTCTTTAATTTATCTAGATTATATCCTTATGTTATCTTTATCATAAACATAAACGGTATGTTTTGCGGTTATTGAGAAAAAAAACGATTCTGCATTCATCAAAAACATTTATTACTCGTCTTATCCGTATTACCACGTTTTATATTCCTCCACTTAAACCAGATAGTGGTAAAGAAGTCTAAATAATTAAAATGTTTTAATTTAACTTTTGTTTCCAGACTGACGGCGCGTCGGCTTGCCTAGTGATGTCGGAAGCCAAGGCCAAGGAGCTCGGATTCAAACCCAAGGCTTATCTCCGCGACTTCACTTACGTCGCGCAGGTAACTTAAAACCTCAAATCAAATCAAATCAAAATCATTTATCACTACATAGTATAAAGCAAAGTCGCTTTCCGCTTCCCGCGTCTGTATGTAATATGTAATATGTATGTATGTATGTTTGCTTATATCTTTAAAACTACACAACGGATTTTGATGCGTTTTTTTTTTTTATAAATAGAGTGATTCAAGAGGAAGGTTTATATGTATAATACATGCATAATATAGTAGAGAAACACTGATAATTTTAGAGGTTTCTAATGTGATGTCGTAAATAAACACATTTGTTTTGCGCTTACATTGCAAATGCTGGCTGAACCCCACGAGATATATCAAAATAATGTACTACAGTATTGTATACCTTAAAAACGTCTACAAAAAAGTCCACGATGGTATTAGAAATGTCTTACGCACAGCGAAGCGGGCACGGGTCAGCTAGTTTGCAACTATAACTATTTATTCCTAGGTACCTATAATTAGATACAACATAGAAGCCTACATGCCTAAATTTTACAGTGGGTATCATTTAATTACAAACACCTTATAAAAACATAAAATTATGTTTGTGATTCCAGGATCCCGTGGACCAGCTCCTTCTGGGACCCGCGTACGGGATCCCCAAGATCCTGGAGAAGGCTGGACTGCAGCTCAGCGATATCGATACCTGGGAGATTCATGAAGCCTTCGCTGTAAATTGTTTTTTTTTTTACTTTATACTGTTCTTGCATGGCTTTATACATACTGTACCTATAAATAAAAATAAAAAAATAAATAGGATCACGACTGTAATCCCCTAGTACGGTAGACATCCTCTCAGATCTCCTGACGCTTAGATCCTTTGCAGATGTCTAGGGGTAGTCAGAGGCACGTCCAAACATTATATTTGGCACATGCCCACATTTTGCAGTAGTTAGCATTCCATACGTGACAGGTTGCAAGCACATCGCTGCTTTTAAGAATACTAACTGGTTTCCTCACGGTGTTTTCCTTCACCGTTTTCAGCTCGTGTTTTGGATGCGCATATAAATTTTTCGAACAGAAAATCCATTGATGCACGCCGGGATTCGAACCCACTACCTTCGAAATGAAAGTCGTGGTACCTCCCACTCGGCCAACACGGACTATATGTGTAGAGTAATATTTAGTTGTGGATGACTGTTGGTTCTTTCTTGGACAACAATGATCAGGTTAAAACTATTCATAATTTCAGGGTCAAATCTTGGCCAATCTGAAGGCGATGGACTCCGACTGGTTCGGACAGACCTACCTCGGCCGCAAGGGAAAGGTGAGATTAATTTATGCTTCTGCATTTGTGTTTATTCAGTTTTTAGGGTTCCGTACCCAAAGGGTAAAAACGGGACCCTATTAGTAAGACTTCGCTGTCCGTCTGTCTGTCACAGGGCTCATGAATCGTGAGACAATAGACATTTTCACAGATGATGTATTTCTGTTGCTGCTATAACAACAAATACTAAAAACAGAATAAAATAAATATTTAAGTGCGGAACCCTTCGTGCCCAAGTCCGATTCGCACTTGGCCGGTTTTTTATTATATGTTCAGATGTCACAAGACTCGACTTTATAAAGTCACAGAGAACATAGAAACTTTATAATGACTCAACTTTAGATATACAAAATTAGACAAAGACATAGGAATTAGGTATTTCAAATATAAATGATTCTGAAGAGAAAAAATGATTCTGCATTCATATAAGACATTTATTACTCGTCTTAATGATTATTTTTTCAGGTGGGCTCACCGGACCTTGACAAATGGAACAAGTGGGGAGGATCTCTGTCTATTGGACATCCCTTCGCTGCCACTGGAGTAAGTACTTTTATGTTGTTCTGTCTGTCTGTCACGAAAGTTTTCCTCAAAACAAAACAAAAAAATATATATATAATCGCTCATGACGAATTGTTTTGGTTTCAGGTGCGTCTTGCGATGCACACAGCCAACAGGCTGGTGCGTGAGGACGGTCAACTTGGAGTTATCTCAGCTTGTGCTGCAGGCGGCCAGGGCGTCGCTATGCTGCTAGAGAGACATCCTGACGCTACCCCTAACTAAACCAACAACACTCAACGCAAACTAACTTGAAACCATTTTATTTACACCAATACTGATCTAATATTGAATCTAGAGATGGATCCGGGGGGGGGGGCAAGCCGGGGTCCATGCCCCGGGCGGCAAATTCACACTTTACACTGGGCATGAACATTATCATTTTTTTTAGGGGGGGCAAAAACTGTGAAATACCGCTTCCGCTCATAAAGATGATAAAGGTAAAAAATATATATGTGGGCGGGGGCGGCGTTATTCAGTTCCCCCCCCCCCCCCCCTAAAAAAAATTGAAAATCCGGGGCTGATACTGATCGCTACACATAACTAAGACCAACCCGTCTTCGTGAGATAGAACTGTACAACATTCCCCGAGGTCGTTAGTGACTGACGAGTACGACCGGACGTCGGTTGCATATTCGTACTAATTTGGTAACTGTTACGAGCGTCGACCAACACACTAATCAATAAATAACACTCACAGTGAAGAAACTTTCTGGTGATAGAATGGTTTCTTGTTAAGGCGCTCCCAGTCGACGATTGTTTTTGTTCGAAACGAAAAAATAAATACTTGTGAACAAGCCACATCTCCTATTTTATAATGTATAGTATATGTGAATAAAGATGTACCCATCTTTAATCACTTCGATAAATAATCCTACCGACCGCTGCAATGACGACAAACACACGTCGGAGCGTGGTCCGCCTTAGCTTTTCGAATAAATTAATGATATAAATTATGTATAATTACTTATCAAAAATCTATTCTAATAGAAATCTAGATCTACATATTACCTATCTTTAACAATAAATCACAAGTTGATTTTAATAGTAGGTATATAAAATATTTCGATCATAAATTCTAAAACGTATCATTTTAAAATAATATCTTTATCGTGAAAAGTTTCTGCTATTATGTTTTCAGCTTAATAGAAATCTAGGTAGGAACCTGAAGTAATATACTTATAAAAATAGGAGATGTGGCTTGTTCAGAAGTATTTCTTTTTTCGTTTCGAAAAAGAGCAATCAGCGACTGGGAGCCTCTTAATATGCGTTTATGAGTTGGCAGGAAGCAAGTTTTGACAACAAAACCAGTCTGTATGTGTAGAGGCAGTAATGGTACCAATAAAAACTATTCAAGCGCGTAAAGATCTGCCAAACACTGCTTCGCTCTATAAAAATTATACAATTTATTGAAATTATAAAATAAATTGGGAAGTCCCTTAGGGTGGCAATTAATGAGAAGCTAAGAAATCATCTTTAGAATAAAGAAATCAGTTATAGATAAATACATCACGTACGTTCGCGAATTGACAGCTACGTGCCAAATTAACTTGAGATTTTGGGACTGCCTAGATATTGTAATATAAAATACTAGCGACCCGCCCCGGCTTCGCACGGGTAGCATGTTATTATACATATAAACCTTCCTCCTGAATCACTCTATCTATTAAAAAAACCGCATCAAAATCCGTTGTGTAGTTTTAAAGATATAAGCAAACATACATAGGTACATACATATTACATACAGACGCGGGAAGTGGAAAGCGACTTTGCTTTATACTATGTAGTGATTAGTTCCTCCATTTCATCGTAAGTTAATATGTATCATTGCTGTAGTGTGTAAGGAAATATTTGACTGTCTAACAGGTTCACTTTGTAAAGCATATTTATTTCATATTCCCTAGTGTAAGAAATGTATCTGAAATTTTATTATAAATGATTAGAAAAAAGCTTGTCTTGTTATTTTCGGTTTTCATTTTAAATCTATAAAAAACTCGTTTGTTGTATGGGAGCATATTTATTTTATTGTTTTTAGTATTTTGTTGTTATAGTGGCAACAGAAATACATCATCTGTGAAAATTTCAACTGTCTAGCTATCACGGTTCATGGAGACAGCCCTGTGACAGACGGACAGCGAAGTCCTAGTAATAGGGTTCCGTTTTTTCCCTTTGGGTACGGAACCCTAAAAAACACTTTCAGTTTTCCAAACTATTTTTCAGGCAACTTTAATATTTTTCCCTATTAACCATGTCCTGATAATTACAAATAACGTCCTCCTTAGTAGGTTCAAGGTTCAAACATTCAAGTAGTTTGTTGCTGTCTGCAATGGCCGACTAGAGTAATTTAGTATCTTGGGATATACCAAATAAAACAAAATATTTTAGGGTAACCATTTATTAACAGTCACCAGTGCTTAATAGCCAATTTGTCTTATCTACATAATTAAACCTAATATATTTTAAATCACCCCATTGTAACAAATCACAAGAAATAAAAATACTCCAAAACCATAGTTTTCAATGAGTATTTTACTTTCCCGCAAGGGGAGTAAATGTTATAATATGCACAATTTTTACATAAAAATATACCGTGTAGAGGGCGATCCCGCCAAAATTAACTAAATAAAAATACAAGAAGCATCATTTAAAAGAGATTATAAAGAATAGACATTTCGTCTAAATTATACTATAAAGCTATGCTTTTACATAGATATAACGAGTCATGTGTCACCAATAATAATGGAAGTACAATGCTGTTTTAATATGTGACGTAATTTTTGTAATAATCCATAACCAAGTAAATTTGTAATATTCCAAAATATAAAACACAATTTACATATAACTTTACATTATGTTACAAGTTGTAACTTATAACATATGTTATGATTATGTTAGTTTGACAAAAATTACAATTAACAAGGTACCAAGTCATATTATCCTAGTTATTTAAGATAATATCATCTAAGCTCGCTAGGTACTGATTACGTAATATAAAACGTAATTTTAAATAGGTGCTGTTTTTCTTGGGTCTGTGAATTTAGTAATAAGCATTTTGGGACCATCGCACGTTTTTTATAGAAAAAAATACACTTACTTGACGTTACTTGATACAGAAAAATATCATTAGATATATCGAAGGTTTCTGAGATCGAAGAAATTTTGGTTTTCTAGTCCGTCTCAGGTGTAGTGCGTTAGTAAAAATACATAATTAAAATGCAACATAAAATACCGAGCCCAAAACCAGTGATCTATTTCAGGAGCTGTTACCAAAAAAAATTCGCAAAAATCATTGCAAATTTAATATTTTCATAGCCATTTTCTTTAATTTTTAAAATTTAATCACTGATTTTGTGTTCGGGTCTTTATTGTACTTGACATAGGTAAATTGATAAGGCTTAATAATTATATTAAAATAAAATAAGTAATGCAAACATTTCTACATAATTTTCAAATCAACAACTAGCATTATGAATCATTCAGTCCAATGTCTGGGCAATGATTATTTTAGATAAAAAAAACCTCACTATTGCTAAAATTGCATGACATCTTATTTCGTTGACATAAACGTGATTATGACAAAACAGGTTTATACAATTACAGTTATTATAAAAAAGCCTTATGGCGCTCCCAGTCGACGATTGTTTTTGTTCGAAACGAAAAAATAAATACTTGTGAACAAGCCACATCTCCTATTTTATAATATATAGTATATGTGAATAAAGATGTACCCATCTTTAATCACTTCGATAAATAATCCTACCGACCGCTGCAATGACGACAAACACACGTCGGCGCGTGGTCCGCCTTAGCTTTTCGAATAAATTATGTATAATTACTTATCAAAAATCTATTCTAATAGAAATCTAGATCTACATATTACCTATCTTTAACAATAAATCACAAGTTGATTTTAATAGTAGGTATATAAAATATTTCGATCATAAATTCTAAAACGTATCATTTTGAAATAATATCTTTATCGTGAAAAGTTTCTGCTATTATGTTTTCAGCTTAATAGAAATCTAGGTAGGAACCTGAAGTAATATACTTATAAAAATAGGAGATGTGGCTTGTTCAGAAGTATTTCTTTTTTCGTTTCGAAAAAGAGCAATCAGCGACTGGGAGCCCCTTAAGGTTATAAGAAATGGCATTTTTTATTATATTTGTTTCACAACCAATAGTTTTAATAACAGCATTGATATCTCCACAGTGTATAAACATAATCATTGCCCAGATCTATGTACAATATACAAACTAAAAATAACACACTTTTTCATATTAACTCTTTATAAATCATACTAGATTAAGGGCTCAATTACACTGGTTTTATAACAGTGATTGGCACAAGCCTTTTGAATGCTAACAAAATATGTAGGCACCCATAATAGACATCAATAACCAGTGTAACACAGGCCTTATGATAGAACCAATGTTTAAACCAAGTTCAAATGTAGGCACTGTCAACTATTGCTAACTTACAAATATTTACATGCTCTGTTTCGTTTTAAAAATCTTTTAATATTAATGGTGTCATCAATACATTGTTATAATAATAATATAACTATTTCATTGCTATTAGTTAAGACAACTTCAGATGCATCAAAATCGAAGTGCAAATATCATCATTACACATAGGGAACCCCTGGTTTGATTAAAATTGCTTGACTGTTTTTTTTATCGCATCTAGACCAAGAAATGATGATGTGGAGGACGAGATATACATTATTTTAAAAATTGACACATTATTGGTTTATTAACTTACAAATCGTAGGTATTACACGTGCCTCGTGAGTAGGGCTGCCATCCGTCCGGGTTGTCCTAGTTTAGAGGGCGTCCGCGGAGCGTCCGGGCGGGGTTTCATTTGTAGTCCGGGTTTAAAATTTGGCCATCCACGACACAAGCACTGTGCCGGAATTGTGAAATCAACTTTACGATTACACGATTTAAAATTAAAAAAACCCTGTTAACATGTCCAGGTTCTGGGCTCTAAAATCCGGGGTTTTCACGCGTCTTGTCCTGGTTGCCATATTTTAGAGATGGCAGCCCTACTCGTGAGGTACACCTGTAATTCTTTCCAATATAGTCTGATAAAAAATCCGTGCGTGTGTCCCGACTGAGAATCACACAATTTTAAAGTAAACTATGTTCTTTTTGCAGTTTGATCCCGATGTACCCATAATTTTTACCAGTTACACACTAGTCTAAGCTGCAGGGCTATTTTGTAAAAAAACATGATTATCATGTTATGATGTTGAATGCAATACCTAATGTTAGAGAATACCTAATCTGTACACTTTTCATAGTAACTATTCACAGTTTATGCACATATCCCTACGCTTCAGCGTAGGTATTGTATTGGAAGCGTATGCCTAAACAGCATAAAAAGCGTAGGTATTATGGCATTCAGTACCATAACATGATGATCATGTTTTTACAAAATAGTCCCACTGGTCTTCAAACATTCTGTAACCCGCTCCTCGTACCTCGTCAATCGTTGATATTAAGATTGAAGATTGAGATTGAATGGCAGACAAATCGTGAATTGCATTAAAAAATTGTTATGCATGTCCCTCCTAAAATATGTTTTTTTTTCTTCAACTTTCATACTCGTACATCTTAATTCCCGCGTAATGCCGGAAACACACTTACGTGTCGTGTCGTGGCGCGACACGCCACTAGCTAATCGCTTTCATACATTTAGTATGGTTAGAGACATATTTGGGTGTCGTGTCGTGTCGCAAACGCTATCTTGCGATTGGCTAGTGGCGAGACACGCCACGCCACGACACGTAAGTGTGTTTCCGGCATAATATACCTGTTTATCCAGTAATCCTCTAATCATCAAATAGTGGCGAGGCTCGAATATTGCAATCATCATCACGCAATGATTGAAAATGTAATTCTTTCTGAATTAGTGCAAGGTATTTATTTGAAACGGTTATAAAGAGCAGCTAGTATTGCAGCTACAGCAAAATGATGCTGAAGTTAATTCTAACCTTAGTTGGTTAAATTCAATTCTAGTGGCTTCTGTGACTTTTATTATCACAACTCAGCCAGTAATCGTTTCATGATAGATTCTTACGAATCTATCACACACACAATCTTATGAGAACACACACCCACAATGGACGAAATCTTTTTTCATAAACGTCACTTTATGTGTTGAGCGGCACTATGGCGCACGCTACCGTGTGCCTTTAGAGCTCAACTTTGGCTAGAGGCACACGACAATGTGCCTCTAGTCACACTATGCAGTGTCGCACAACACATAGTGATTTTTATGAAAAAAGATTTTGTCCACTGTGGGTGCGATAGTGTCGTTCTTGAATACGAGGGTTATTATCAAATGCTTACGTATTATGCCGGAAACACACTTACGTGTCGTGGCGTGGCGTGTCGCGCCACTAGCCAATCACAAGATAGCGTTTGCGACACGACACGACACCCAAATGTGTCTCTAACCATACTAAATGTATGAAAGCGATTAGCTAGTGGCGTGTCGCGCCACGACACGACACGTAAGTGTGTTTCCGGCTTTAGGGTGAGTTGCTACACGGAGCGGAACAAACAGCGCTTGACATTTTTAAACTCGAAATTTGAAAATCAATTCTTGAAAACAAAGTTGATTTCTAGTTATCAATTGTTATCATTATAAAGAGTGACATTGACATCTGCAATACCAGAGGCATTGATTGATGATGCATTTTTGCTATGGAAGACTATTTTTACATTTTATTTGAATCGGTTCAGCTGAATTACTACGAATTTAAAAAAGATTCTTCTTAAAACCTTTTCTTGTATTGCAACGTAGAGGGCAGACTTGATGCCACATCTCAAAGGACCACTTTGTATAAAAAGTGACGACAAAATATTTACCTGAACTGGGTTTTTATTATTATTTCTAATTTAAAATTCTCACTATTTCAAAGGCAGTTAACCGATCCATCTATAACTATTTCATCTAATTTAGTATATTATTGCGATATGCAAGGCAAGTATATTATAAAAAATGTTATAACAACTTTAAAATACATCTTTGGATATATTATAGCAGATTTGGAATATTGGTGTACTTCTAATGGACTAATCGCGATCTGTTTTATATAAAAATAAATACATAATATCCTTATCTAATTTCTGTATGCTATATCTAAGAAAACGTCCATACTATAGAGCGAGATTAGCAAAGTCTCAACACTTGTAATATTATAACAGGTTATCCCAAAGCTCAACGATAACATGGTACCGGGCGAGAGGCCTAGTTCCACCAATTCTGGTAAAAATAAGACAAATAAATTAATTTGCAATTGATTTTGTTCTTATTCTTTTCAGAACTAGTATAACTTGGCCTCTCGTCCGGTACCAGGTTATCGTTGAGTTTTGGGACACCTGTTGTTTAAATTGAAATAAACATTTTGTATTGTATTGTATATGTATATTAGTATTTCGTTAAAATAAACACGAGAAAAAAGTATTGGCAGGTCATCCCTCAATAACGTGTTCTCTCCTTTATCACAACACAACATAATTATAAGTATATATTCTCACATACATTGGAACTGAAGAATTTAGTGACGGGCAACTTAAGGTTACATCTTTATGTGGCCGTGTTTTATACTTATTTTGTATATTAGAATAATACAGTCTGTATATTGCCTGACAGGGCCAATTACTTCTCTCATAACTTGCCTGTCACTTTACAGCGCATCTTTCTTTGTATTACAAGTCACTTTACAATTAACATTAGCCCACCCGATGTTTATTTGGTTACATTACAATGTATATTACAATATACACTTAAAGGTATACATTTGCTGACTATACACTGTAATGTTACTGCTTTATAGTGGATATATTGCCACTATGTAAATACAGCCACTTTACATTCACCTAGTTTAGTACATACTGCACCAGTCTCCGGGGCTATAAACATAACAGTTTAACTATTGGAAGTCCGCGAGCGACTGTCGCCATGTCGCATGGAAAGGTATGCGTAGAAGTTTCAATTTCGTTGTGGGAAGTTGAGCCGAGAGCAACCGCTGTAGTGTGGGAAGAGGGAGGATTTCAACCTGGAAAACCAGTAAAAAATTGGTTATGGTACAATGAATAAAAATAAACAAATAGGCTCATTTCTGCAATCATAAGCATAGTAAATATCGTTTTTATATAAAATAATTCGATTTAAGCATCTTACCGATCAAAAAGTTTTGTGATTTGTTTGTAGACAGAGTCACGATGAAAACTTCTCTTTGACAAATCCTAACGACTGCGCCAAATAATCAAGTGCTTGGCGCAGTCGGTTGGATTTTGAGCTTTCGTCGAATCTCCGTACAAAAATACTAACACATTTTTGTATGGAGTTGAGTTGTAAAACATTTACCATCGACCCAAAGTCCTCTCGCCGGACTGGCTTGGGTAAATAATGTAAAGTTATACAGGGTTACTGGTTTTTTGTCTCATTCAACGGAAATAACCTCCCCTACAACCTCCTAGCAGGAATAAGTCGAATAACCAATGACCCTATAAGTGGACTCCCTTTTGAACCTAAAGTTGCATTTTGTCTGAATAGGGTTAGCACGTACAATAGGCCATTTGGCAGTATAAAAAATAAAGTGTTGTTGATAGTAATCTATGTAAATTATGCCTTCATAAAGCGTTATGGAGTAAAATAACTTGAAAATAAACAATGATTTATTAAAAAACCCATAATTAAAATTATCTATTTTTAAACGCCAGTCACGTGACACAATACGGTCAGGATTGGTCGAATCGACGATGACGTAACATGCTTGTCAATATGTCATCGCCTGCCTTGAAGTAACGTCACAGAAACTAGTGCGACGCCATTTGCTAAAGAAGCGTTTTTGCGGGTTATTTAAATTGTCAATATTTAATTTTCTTTTTTAGGGCCAATACTTAACAGAATTGAAAATAATATTTTTTTATGGGTTCCGCAGTCACTACTGAATAATCTAGAATGGTTTTCAAAATCTTGTCAAATAGTCCATTAGAATAAGACACGTACCTGAGGAGGTCCAGCCACGAGCTGGTGGTCCATAGGCAGCCTGCAGCCCGGAACTGGCTTCAGCACGGGAATACACTCTCCGAGCTCCCGCTTAGCCTGTCCACCACCTCCCGCCGAGCATTGGTCTATGAAGAGCTCAGTGACTCGGAGGAGTTCGATGGTAACGCCCCACATTAGGTGGGTTAGGGTATCCTTTAGTCGAAGGACGCCGCTTAACACCTAGTAGGAATATTCAAGAAAATAAATCAATCACTATTGCTAGATGTTGAGTGGCTCTTTAATACCAATGTAACGTACAACCAGTGGATGAACACTAATGGTTTCTTCTAAGCTCGACTAAGCTGAGATGAAGCTATATTTGCTGGGTAAACTTACTTCATCTAAAATCATTTCCCAGCGTTTCGTTAATGAGTAATATTCCATCTGCCGCTGTTTAAATCATCCATAATGGATTATTATTTTTGTCTATCATTGAAATTAATAAAGTTGAACAACCTAAATTTCACTAGAGATGTCAGTAATTTTAATGTGTTAGTATTTTATTGTTACCTGTTTATTCGTGGTTGCCGATTGTGACACATATGTAGGGATGATGAGTAGTCTCTGGATGTTTTTGCATTCCGCAAGCGCGTCGTCGAAACCAACCTGACAGAAATAACTTTTGATCAGATATAATTACGTTTAAAAAACTAAAATGAAAACCGACGAAAATGTATCGACCAATCGCAAAGTCAAGTGACGATATCTATATATATAAAAGAAAGTCGTGTTAGTTACACTATTTACAACTCAAGAACGGCTGAACCGATTTGGCTGAAAATTGGTGGGGAAGTAGCTTAGAACCAGGAGACAGACATAGGACTTTTTAACGGGAACGGGATCAGGCACTTAACACAACATTTTGTCAATTCTAAAGCGATAAGAAGTTCGCCGAGTTAGCTTGTTCGTTATATAGGTATTTGAAGGAACTGTCAGACTTACATAAATATAATTCAAATGGGACCAACTTGGGACTATTTTCTACACCATAAAACAAAATCATCTAAATCGGATCACCATCAAGATATGCGTAAAAAAATACATACGCGTCGATTTGAGAACCTGGTCCGTTTTTCGTCGGTCAAAAAAGTACTCGTTCATTATTGGCCATCCTGAGACAAGTATCTAGACAGACTAGTCCTTCGTCATGATTCAAAGATCACAAAATTAGAAGCGAATAAGCTATTCCAACATAACTATAAACAGATCTATTTTAAATCTTTGTCATCTTTATTTTGTACCCACATCGATCGATATAAACTTTTGCTTTGTTTTTCAACATGATTTTCCAAATATAAGTTTTGGGTCTGAGTTGACACCGCTTTTTCCACTGGTCTTCGCGATTTCACCATGGATAAAAAAACCTGGAGTGACTGCTAAGAATAAAATCTTTAAAAACTATTTTTTTTATGGTACCTCCCCTACACCTAACGTGAGGATGTTTTTAGGATTCCGTACCTAAAGGGTAAAAACGGAATCCTATTACTAAGACTTCGCTGGCTGTCCGTCCGTCTGTCTGTCACAAGGCTGTATCTCATGAACCGTAATAGCTAGACAGTTGAAATTTTCCCAGAATATGTATTTCTGTTGCTGTTGCTAAAAACAGAATAAAATAAATATTTAAAGGGGGCTCCCATAAAACAAACGTGATTTTTTTGCCGTTTTTTATAGATAATGGTACGAAACCCTTCGTGCGCGAGTCCGACTCGCACTTGAACGTTTTTTTTTTCTCGCGTACCCCCGTTGTAGGACTTATCGTTAGATAAGTCTTCAAAAAGTATGGATTTCTTATTTACCTTGACGTCTATATTGACCAGCTCGAGTCGCGTGAGGTTCGGCAAGCGCGACAACGACCTCAGTAGCGCAGGCGCCGCGCAATGCGCAGTGCCCCTCTCCAACCGCAATCGCGATAGTTTTGTTAACCTCCCCAACACTGAGCCGAACTCCTCGCGAAATGTGCATTCGCCCAGTTCGAGGGACTCCAGGTTTGGTAACTCGCCGACAACGTCGCACGCTCTCCAGCCTAGTTCCTGCGAAATTATCATAAGCATATAAAAATTGCTGACTTTCTCTTAAGATTAGAGGTGTCTACAATGCATGCAGGATAAGGGATTAAACGTGAGTCAGCTCGATACGATTATACTGATTTTTAGGGTGCCGTACCCAAAGGGTAAAAACGGGACCTTATTACTAAGACTTCGCTGTCCGTCTGTCTATCACAGGGCTGTATCTCATGAACAGGGATAGCTAGACAGTTAAAATTTTCACAGATTATGTATTTCTGTTGCTGCTATAACAAAAAATACTAATAACAGAATAAAATAAGTATTTAAAGGGGGGCATACATCAAACGTTATTTTTTTGCCGTTTTTATAGATAATGGTACGGGACCCTTCGTGCGCGAGTCCAACTCGCAATTGGCCGGGTTTTTTTTTAGATAAGGCCGATTAAGTTGTGCCTTGCCTACTCCATCACGTCTAGAAACGCCCATGCCAGCCTATGATTACGTTCTAGGTACAGTTGTTCTATCTCACGAAGGCAGGTAAGCATTACTTGTAGATGTGATGTACATAGATACGCAGGTGTGCGTGACAGAAACAATGTGCCATGTGCATCTACACACACAACTGTACAACAGCGTTCTTAGATTCATATCGTAGTTCTCAGATCTGTGTTGGTGCAATCAATGCGACCGTGATTTTTCTAGTTTAACCTACCATAACAGAGCAATCGTACCTTTATAGAGGTGAGCGATAAGTGATGTAGATTCTTCAGATTAGCTAGCGGCGTCAGATCAGCTGTTAGCGCTAAGCCCTGCATACTCTTAAGACGCAGCTCTCTGAGCTGAGTTGGCTTAGCCAGAGGTGAGGGGTCCAGCATGGCGTCTTTGATGGCTAAAGCTGATAAAGCGCGTAGTAGGGGAAGCGAGGCGCTAGCAGCTTCCACGGCGCGGGCCGGACATCGGCACATTTCCAACCTGAATAATAAAATTAAATAAATAGGATCACGACTGTAATTACCAAGTAAGTATCCTTTAAAGATGTCTAGTCTAGGGTAGTCAGAGGCACGTCCAAACATTATATTAGGCACATGCCCACATTTTGCAGTAGTTAGCATTCTATACATGACAGGTTGCAAGCCCATCGCCGCTTATACGAATACTAACTGGTGTCCTTCACCGTTTTGAGCACGTGTTTTTGATGCGCATATAATTTTTTCGAATAGAAAAATCCATTGATGCACGCCGGGATTCGAAGCCACGACCTTCAGATTGAAAGTCGAGGTACCTCCACTCGGCCAACACGGCTTTAAAACAATGAAGATGAAGAATTTTCTAGCTATCTTATTGTACTACGTTCTGTGTACCGATTACAGTGAGATTGAGTTACAACTTACATTATCAAATTATTACAAACTAGCCGACCCGTGACAGACGTTGTCCTGTCAAATTTCAATAATCGAATAGAAAAGACTGAATGTCAGATTTGTTGCACAGCATTTACAGAAATCATCCCTTTTGCGTTTATTTATCGTTTTGGGGATGTTTTTCATATTTTAAAGTAGTCTATTATTTATTCTGGCATTATATCTACATCTACAGCAAATTTCAACTTAATCCGTTTTGTCGTTTTGGCCTGATTGAGGAACAAACATACATACAAACTCACAAACTTTCGCATTTATAATATTATTAGGATAATTTACGTGTAATTTTAGTGTACAAGTAATTGTATTATGATTGTGAATGTGTTTGTACTTTGTTGTAAGAAACGAAGACGTCTCATAATTAATCTAACTCAACTATACCTTTCTAGCGTGTCGACTTTGGATATGTGCTGTGCGAATTGATCCCAGAATGCGATATCATTCTGTGGTAGTAACATCTTGCGAAGATCCAGCCATTTTGTGCTGTGTCGTTTTAGGGCGCCGCATAAACCACCCCAGTCGTTCACCTGTGCAAATAAGATTTAGTTTATAAATAACAGTCATATATCCTACTCTAAGATCCCAGGACATTTTATTTTTAGGGTTCCGTACCTAAAGGGTAAAAACGGAACCCTATTACTAAGACTTCGCTGTCCGTCTGTATGTCACAGGGCTGTATCTCATGGACCGTGATAGCAAGACAGTTGAAATTTTCACAGATTATGTATTTCTGTTGCTGCTCTAACAACAAATACTAAAAACAGAATAAAATAAATATTTAAGGGGCAAAAAAAAACATGTTTGTTGTATGGGAGCCCCATACAACAAACATGTTTTTTTTTGCCGTTTTTATAGATAATGGTACGGAACCCTTCGTGCGCGAGTCCGACTCGCACTTGCCCGTTTTTTTTTTTAATTTATTTAATAGAAGATCAATAGCTTAATTTAGATATGAAATATGTTAACATAAAAACAGGCATCGGATAAGCCAATTACTGGTCTTTGTGGATAAAAAACCGGCCAAGTGCGAGTCGTACTCGCGCACGAAGGAATTCGTAACATTATCCGTATTGTTATATTTTATTAATGTTATAGGGGCAACAGAAATATATCATCCGTGAAAATGTTAACTGTCTAGCTATCACGGTTCATGAGATACAGCCCTGCTGTGATAGACAGACGGAGAGACGGACAGAAAGATGGACAGCGAAGTCTTAGTAATAGGGTCCCGTTTTTACCCTTTGGGTACCTACGGAACTTTAAAAAACAAAGTAGTTACCAACCGCGAAAGCAATTACATTTCTACATTTACTGTAGGACTCATTGATGTTCTGAGTCTGCAATGGCATATATTTTTTAATGGCATATATCAAAGGATGCTTACTTGTGAGTTTTTCATTCTAACGTGTCTCCAAAGCGCGGGCGTTGCCGCTAGGTCCTTCCACACCCGACAGACGCGCGCGCAATGCGCCAAATCTCTCATACCTAGGTACTGGAAGATCTGTCAACAAAATAATACATTTTTAAAACTAAAAGAAAAAACTTCAATTGGGTAGGTGGATAGCTCGTACGAAACAAATAGTACTAAAATTCCGTCAAGGCCACCTACTTCGACAGATGATATTTATTTTTAGTACACAATCAGCACGTCCCAAACCAATTATTTACATACACTAAGATTAACAAAAATAAGATACAATAATAATTTAAAAAAAAATGCAAAATGTCAAAAACAACGCAAAAAAAAATCTTATTATATCAGCAAGTTACATAGGTTATATCTATACATATATATAAATGAAAGTCGTGTTAGTTACATTATATTTATAACTCAAGAACAGCTGAACCGATTTGGCTGAAAATTGGTGGGAAGGTAGCTTAGAACCAGGAGACAGACATACCCTCGTATTCAAGAACGACACTATGAGAACACGCACCCACAGTGGACGAAATCTTTTTTCATAAAAATCACTATGTGTTGTGCGACACTGCATAGTGTGACTAGAGGCACGTTGTCGTGTGCCTCTAGCCAAAGTTGAGCTCTAAAGGCACACGGTAGCATGCGCCATAGTGCCGCTCAACACATAGTGATTTTTATGAAAAAAGATTTCGTCCACTGTGGGTGCGTGTTCTCATAGTGTCGTTCATGAATACGAGGGATAGAATACTTTTTATAACGGGAACGGGAACTTAACACAACATTTAGTTAACACAACAACCGGGTTAACTTGTTATTATAAAAAAAAATAGAAAATAACGACAACGCAATATGTTACCTGTACAGCGACGTTGGTTTCCCTCGCCTTCGCTCGCTCGTAGAACGCAGTGAAGTGGTCCACCTCGTCCTTTGCGTCTGCGCGTGGTCTGCCACGACGTCGGGGGGACACTGCAGCCATTGGGGGGGGAGGGGGGGCAGCCGCGCCATTCGTCACGCGCGTGCGCCGTTTCTCCTCACTGCGGGGGGGACTACTTTAGATGACGTTTTTATGATGGTACGATGTTAATTGGCAAGTTTTGATCGGAGATAAAACATGAGACAAGTGTTTTATTATCAGTTATGCCTGTACATATAAATATTCCAAATATTCACAAGTTTTACATCGTTTTTGTTACAATACGTTTGAATTAGTGTTCTTACAATTTGCTCGGTATTAGTATCTCTGTATAAATATATCAAAAGATTTTTATGTACCAATTTTGTGTCATGTTTTAGTCCATCTACATACCTTGTGAAACTTTTAGTCAGCGAAGCATCACATGGAAGGTTTTAAACAAAGTCGGTCTATACAGTTTTTATTAACAGTTTCGTGTTTGATACATTCCCTTAGCTAATAATGTAAAATTAACATAAGTAAAGCTTATAGATATGGACATAGTTGTGTGTTTTTTTTTTGCAGATAATATGCCGATATAAGTACTCCACCGTGAAGTTAGTTGAGTTGTTTAAAAGTACTTGAAAATTACGTTAAACTGCCTTCGGTGCGATCTAGTTATATTGGCAATTAATATACAGTGTGTAGACTGCACCCGAGAACTGAAACTGAATGTTTAGACCATGCATGTCGGTAGCATATCACCAAAAAAAAAAAAAAAAAAAAAAAAAAAAAAAATACGGCTAATTACCACACTTTTTTCTTGTATTGCTGACGTTTCGAGACAATTCAGATGCTCTTCATCATGAGCATCGTTTGCGACCACGATCAACGGCAGATCGACGAATACTCATGATGAAGAGCATCTGAATTGTCTCGAAATGACAGCAATACAAGAAAAAACGTGGTAACCGTATTTTTTTTTATCAACTTGACATTTTGATCTTTTTTGAAACTGCCTGATATTCATTTGTCACTTTTGATTCAGCTTATTAGCGACCATTCCATTGCATATATCATTGCCATTATTATAAGATTTCTAAAAAAATAAACAAAAATTATTTTTTTGCTTCGATACATAAAAAGATTTGAACTTCAGGATGAAGATATTTTGTTTATTACTAGGTACTGTGCTTTTGTTTTCAGTTTTCGGGAATAGTCTAACATTTGATACATTAAAACATTTTTATGTCTGCAATATTGTGAATGTTTTAAGTAAAATAACTACATAATGATAACTAGTAAATAAAATGATATACAAATTATACATACAGTAATCTAGTATTAAAACTATTGAAACAATAAATAATCTATAACATTGATTTATTATAACGTGCTAACTACTGCAAAATGTGTAAAATTTAATGTTTGGATGTGCCTCTGTCTACCTACATTTGACATATTGGGATCTGAGCGAATGCCTACGTACTTGGGAGGAGGGATTACAGTTATCGTGATTCTATTTTTTTTTGTAGCTTTCTATTTTTATCAGATTTTAAATTACGTTCTAATGATTAAATACATGTTATTATAAATGTTACTTCTATGTTATTAGAAAAACATTAAAAACAGTCAAATCTAACAATCTATATTAGATTTAGTTTTACCAGTGTAATAGATGTTTAAAGTTTGCGAGCGAGAAGCTAACAATTATAATACAGCAAATGTAACACGTAAGAAAGAGAAAACCCGTTGTAACCCGAGGGTCTACTCTTAAAAACGATCCACGATATAAGAGGACAAACGTCACATCGTTTGACATCATACATTCTACTACGACAGCCGACGATTTCTAAGTATGCGGTTTGGACACATAAATATCGGAACACTGACACTGTAGTCGATAATGTCGATTGCAGAGTAAGGGTGCGTTTACCTAAGCGGAGCGAACCAATGACAGCGCTCAAATATTCGAGTTTCAAAATGTCTGCTTGTTCTGTCCCGCACAGCTTAGCTCAGCTCCGCTTAGGTAGAAACTAACCCTAAGGGTCCTTAGATGAATGACAAGACGTCGCAATTCTTTACGCGTGTTACGAGATCGCGCAGTATTTTGTTTTGTTTTGACACAATCGCGCACACTTTGACAGATCAAAAAACGCCACACACCGGCATTGGAGTGTGTAGATTTTTGAGTTCATGTTCTTTGCTAAAACAGTTAATACACAACACTTTAATGTAATTAATCTAACATCTAAGATCTGTTGTAGTATCTTTTTAGCTGCAAAAGTACGAATTTAACATATTACATTTTTAACCTTCAACGTAAAAAGTGGGGGGTAAGTATAGCGTGTCTGTCTGTGGTATCGTAGCTCCTAACGGATGGACAGTGTTTGATTTTGTTTTTTTTTTGCTTAAAATGAGACTTGTTTGAGTTTTTTTTAAATTATAATTAAAGAATATCTGTTCAACTGTTTGAAGATCATCAGCTCTTTTCTAGTTGTTGAAGCTGTGAGCAACTTCTACTGGTTTGATCGACTCAAAATGTAGTATCCTGTGATCAGAGTCGGGCGTTTTCTAAATTACTAATTTGAATTAATCAAACACCTGCAATTTCATCTTCTTTGCCTTATTCATAAATAGTTGGAATAACTTCCAAGTTAATTGTTAGAATTTTGTTTAAGAGATCTCTAGTAGCTAGCACTAAGACTTAAGTTTCATCACTACACTTTAAGTTGTATTTAGAACAATTCCTAAATAAAATTAACGAGCCGTAGAAAAGTGACTATTCCTAATTCCATTTTTACAATATTTTTTTACAAGTTATTTAGCTACGATTTATTAAAATGTGACTAATGAAGGAAAAAAAACATTGTGATCGTCATCACTGGGTTCCGGCTTTGGTATACGACGCTACCTGAAAAACAAATAAAAAGACATTGTAACCACAATATATTTGAGGGTAACTCGTAAAAGGGGGGGTGTTTTTACTTACTTGGCTGTCGCATGCGTAGCTTGAGTTTGCGTGGTGGTCGCGTTAGGCAATGGCGCTGGCCTCGGCACTATAATGAACCGATGGCCGTTAATAATCGCCAAAGACTGCGGCAATCCCCCTCGGATGGCCAACAGGCGGTGGGTGGGGGGGCCCGGGGGGGGGAGGGGCGGTCGCCGGGCGGGGGGCTCCACCGGGACGAGGTTGGGCGACGGCCCACACGCGCTCGCCATCTGCGCCCCCGCCAGATACCTGTAACATACCGATTGGAAATAGTTATAACGATGCCTAGAAGAGTTATTAGATGATGTCATGAACGATAAACGGTCAATGGTTGATGACTCAAAAAAAGTTTATTTTACGAAAGTATAGCCAAAAACAATTATTTTTTGTGTGCGCTGCTTTGAGAAGCACTTTTTCTACTTCTTGAGCTCGATAATCGCAAGAATGAACGAAAAAAGTTATTTCTAAACTTGCCTCGACCAAAATCTTACGTCTGGGACGCTATATTTTTCGTCCAAATTAAATTATTTTCTTTTCTTTCGTAGTAGGCAGTAGGCCTGCTGTTGGTATTGTTGAAGATTTGGCTGATTTGCGTCTGTTTTGTCTTAAATGTAAAATTAAGAGAATTTGTGGACTTACCTTCATTCTGAGCAGTACA
The DNA here is from genome assembly GCA_912999785.1 of Hydriomena furcata. Classification (NCBI taxonomy): domain Eukaryota; kingdom Metazoa; phylum Arthropoda; class Insecta; order Lepidoptera; family Geometridae; genus Hydriomena; species Hydriomena furcata. The sequence continues at coordinate 3,917,229 of OU538842.1, read as the reverse complement.
CGTTTGTCGTTAGGCTTGTGGGTGTTCCCTTGAGGCGCGGGCAGTCTTCTTGGAGTGGGAATCGCCACAGCAGGCGTCACGCACAACGCCGTCACCCCTGACTTGTGGGTGAGCGGAGGCGGATCATGCGGAGGTGAAGACGATTTGCGACAGTTCTGTAAAAAACATGACAAATTCATGAGATGCATCGATACCAATAACCAAAGTGCTAAAACTTAAAACACTATATTACCGTTTTAAAAAGCTATGATATTTTTTTAAACTGATATAACATTTTCACACTTCCAATATCCCGCCGGCTGCGCCAGTTTTTATTTTTTAAGAATATAGAACGACACGTGATACTTTGTTGCATAATGACACTAGCCTAGGAATTCGCTTTTACAGTTTTCATATTATTTTTAAAATAAAATAAACAGATTTTACCTTGCATAGGAACCGAGAGGGAGGCGGCACCAGCTTAAAGCCGGCACAGGCGGGATGGTACAGGCAAAGGCAGGCGTTGCATGATAAGGAAGGTACACCGGCGCCGCAAGACATTGAACACGGCTGGACCAGTTGCCGCGGCGACTGGACAAGGAAATAACCTTTTAATATCACACAAAAACATGATTCTATATACAGAAAAAGTAGGAATTTTAGCAAGCTCGTACGGCTAATCAGCCTATGCGTTCTGTAAACATATTTCGAACCTAGAAAGCTGAATCCTCAGTGAGTTAAGTATATAATAGCATAGAAACTGCGGATTTAGATTCGAGGTTCGAAATAATTATGTTTGCATAATGCCTACTCAAGTTCTTGAAAATGAAATGCCCTTGATCGGCTAAATAAGCACAGGGCGTTTGTAACTAAAAGATAAGCGAGCACGCCTTATTATTTAAAATATATATTCAACAATTCTTATAACCGCAGTTTAATGTATATAAATACACAATAATAAACTTTCAAGAGTTCATCAACACTGTTTGCTAATGTAAGTATTTATATTAGTAGGTACACATACAATCTGAGGTATTATTTTTTAAACTATTGTGATTAGTAGATGTAACTATAAATTTTACATGGATCTTTATAAATAAAAATGTAATTTTACGTGATAAAGACCCGTGTAAATATCTATAGTTAAATCTGAGGTAATGAGATAAATCTATAAATATGCATAGCACACAACACACAATACCTGTACATCGGGCGACATCATCTGCGGCTTTGACTGCAGCGGAGGCGGTGGTGGCGGAGTCACCAGCCTCGGGATCATGACTTGTAACATCGGAGTTTGAACCACCGGGGTTTGGGGGGCCAAGGTCGGGGGGCCCGTGGTCTGGGGGGCCAAGGTCGGGGGGCCCGGGGACCGGGGGCCCGGGGCTTCCTCCGTCGCGAGGGGGGCGGGGGGCGCAGTCGGCGGCGCCCTGCCCGCACACACTACACTCGCGCCGGCTCAGTACCCGCAAGGAAGGGCCGACTGCGCCAGTCAGTCGGCCCTCCGAGTGTTAGATGGATACAGAGTATTATAATCCATACTTGCACGGTCGCCAAAGGATAATTTTATATAATTTACATTTCGAGGTCAATCACCGATATCAACGGTAGACTCGAGCATAGATTTTTGATTGAAAAGTGACACGATTAGTACTCTAGTTTTGAAAACTGAGGAAATCTATACTTGAATCTCGAACAACGGTTATGTAATAAGGACCTTTTTGCTAATCGAAAAATATTGAAGCTCATGAAACAATAAATAATCAAGAAAAATGCCAATTAGTTTATTATGATTCTTCAATATTATAGATATTAACGTATGGATTATAATATGTTATACATAAGTGTTTACAAATTCAAATTACAACAATTTGAACTGACCTTTACTAGTATTATATACTTTGTAAAAGACAGTCATAAATGTACAGTATAAAGAGTATCTTAAATTCTAACAAGAAATCCTAATAGCTTTGGGAATGTATCAAACGTTCACATAGATTTGTCATAAAATATTTCATCGTTAATCTCAACCGACTATAAATATATCATAGAAATATATTGCGACTACGCTTTACATAATGGTAATCATTTCTAACTTATCTATTGCACTAAGTAAGTGGTCTAAGGGAAAAAGTCTGGGACTTTTTTGTTCATGTAAACATAAAAAGCTTTCAAAAGAAAAATACACTTTCTCAGAACTCTTTATCTAACTTAATAACATACGCGAAAGACTTTAGTCTAGTGCGGGATTTTAGTAAAATATGTAAAATAGATTAAATTCATAGTACTTAGTTATTGTTACCTACTACCCCTATATTCATAATTGTCGTTACACGAACTTGCATACATTAGCAACATTCTTTCTTTTATTCTTATAGAACGCTAAGATAAGACAAAATTATGAATACAGCGGTTCGTAATACGAACAGTTTCCCTCAGACCTTTAAATATGATACATATCAGCACCGGTTCCTCATATCATACCTGGGTTTCTTCCAAGAAGCTGTGTTGTTGTTGTCAGGAGTTGCAGGGGCGGAGGCAGGGGCGGGGGACGCGGGGGCAGGGGAAGGCTTCTTCTTAGAAGGGGCGAGGCCAGGGTTGGACACTCTGGACCCCAGAGATTTCACCTGAAAAGTTTTCATATATAAGTTTCATTCTAATATTTCAAGATACATTCAGTTTAACTGGATCTAAGTGCACGCGGCGGAAATGCGATTGTTGAGATGGATGTATGGAGTGATGAGAATGGATAAGATAAAGAATGAGTAAAGAGGAAGTTTAAAAGTATCTGTGACAGAAAAGATGAGGAGCAATATGGTCAGCGCACAGTGGAGGACCGAACGACAGTGGATTTAAAATATATCAATTAAATTTAATAGGTATCCAATCGAAATAAGGTATATATTTCAATGCTCGGTGATTCGTATCGGAGCATCGCAGCGCAGTTTTGCGAGATTACCGAACATTGAAATACATACCTAATTTCGATTGGACTATTCAATTCAATTGATAAATTTCATTAAATTTCACTGTGCGCCATGATATGAGAAGGGATCATGTGACCAGAAGGATGTTAAGAATTAAGGTGGATGGATGTAGAAGTAGAGGTAGACCAAATAAATAATAATAATAATAATAATAAATATTGGCGGACTTGACACACAACGCCATCTAGCCCCAAACTAAGCAAAGCTTGTACTATGGGAACCAGATAACTAGTAGAATACTTATATACTTTTTTTTTTTTGTAAGTAAATACATACTTATTATACATAGTAACACCCAGACACAGAACAAACATGATGAATAGACTGTGTAAAAGATATGGGTAAGAGAGAAGTGATGATTAGGACGGCTGATAGAGGGTAATGAAAGATGATATTGTACCTTTATCTTAGCGGGCGGTGATTTAGGAGTGACCGGCTCGGGACTGGCGCCTTTTGGCTGTTTCGGCTTCGGAGTGCGTTTGCCTTCTACGGCGACCGGCGCGGGAGACGCTATGGGCGATTCCACGCGACGATAACCTCCTACTAACTTGGCGTCTCTGTAATAAACAGAAAAAATAATCATAATTAGGGTCGGTTCATATCTAACGGAATATGCGTCGCGTATTATCGGTCGCGTAACGCCAGAACTGACAAATGTATAGAAAAACACTCGACCGTTCACACTCAACCGGTGATACGTTAGTGCATCGTACGTACGTTACGACGCATCATCCGTCAGATATGAACAGACCCTTATAGCTTCACTAGCTTCCGCCCGCGGCGTTGCTCGCATGGTTTCTAGCTGGATAAGAAGTAGCAGAGTTTGGATATTTAATTATTCTTGTTTATAATTTCATAAACTTTCTTATTACGTTTCTAAACCGGTTAGAAGGTGATGAGATGTCTGATAGAGGTAAATGAAAGAAAATAAAACATGTAGTGCCGACCTCACTTAAGTGGGGTAATGACAAAATGATGATGATTGTCGGTAAATAATGTAATTTACATTCCGCGGTGACGGGTGTTACATTTGTACGCGTTCAAACTGTTATTTAGTCATAAATTAGAACAAAACTGTCAGCGATTTACATATAATTCAATTTCTTTAATTAAAACAAAACATATTAGAAATTATGAAGAATATAGATGCAAATGCTAAAGCCCTGTGACGGGTGTTACATGTACTCTTCTAAAAATGCTGTCTTATTAACCAATCATCAGAAGTCAGCTTCAGAATTTTCATCAGGGGTTACTCATTCGCTCTTGTGAGGTGCGAACACGTTCAATTTTGCTCTCATTGTTTTTATTCAAAAACCAAGTAAAAAGTTAATGTTCAGTTGTATAGTTTATATCCAAATATTCGTAATAACATTATCTGTCGAGTGGTGCAAAGTGTTTGTGATTCTATTGTGAATTTGGGAGGCATTTAAGTAAAAACCTTCAAAATTTTTACGTTAAAACTATAACGAGTGTTATTTCTTTGTTGCATTGACCTTGAACTTGAACCGGTCATTGCACTAGAATAACTAGTCACTGTTGCTACGGACTATTTGCTACTTGCAGTTTGCGGTTGCCAATTTCGTCTAAGCCGTCATCGATCCTGCTGGCTCAGCGTAGCGCGTCGATGCGTATGCAGCGCAGCCCATAGTGACACCGAGTTCAAATCCTGTACACCATTGTGCTACTTTTTGCATTCCTGTTTTTTGTTTGTATTGGTCATATTCTACCACAAACAACTCGAACCCGAACAGACTTTTTGCATTTTATTTTTTGCAATGGAGTTTAAGAAGATCTCATGCACAGGTTGTCTAAAGGCTATACCCGGAAAGGAATTTCTTAAATGTTCCTTTTGTAGCAACTCTTACGACTTAGAATGTGCTAATGTGACCCAGCGTTCATACAATTCCATGAGACAGAGTTTAAAAGACACATGGAAGTGTCAAGCGTGTCGTAGTAAAGAACGTAAAGTCGACAATACAAACACGCCTGTGCGTTCAGCCACCCAGAATGAAGGTAGTATTCCTGAGGATGTAAGCAATGTTACTAAGCGGAAACAAGCATCTACAACTGTGCGAGTATCAGACGAGTCGGATGAAGAATGTCATCAGAGCTCAGAAAAGTTACGGTCAATTATTAGGAGTGAAATAAAAAAGGCTATTGCCGATTCTATGGGGCCTATAGTTCGTGAACAGTTTCAGTACATAAATGAAACGCTAGGTGGATTCCAAAGTTCGCTGACATCCATCAATGCTCAATTAGAAAACCTTAAGTCGTCGCTCGCTGAAAAAACGAACACCATAAATTCGTTACAAAAAGAAAACGGACACCTGCGAGAAAGCATGGAACGGCTGGAGGACCACCTTCGTCAGACGGAGCAACAAGTCTTGGCAAACGACGTGGACATCGTTGGAGTTCCGGAGGCCAAAGGGGAAACCGTCGTCCACGTAGTATTGTCTCTCGCACGTAAGCTGGGAGTCACTATGAGTGAGAACGAAATCGTTAGCGCCGACCGAGTAGGTGCGGCGCGTGATGATGCAACGGGGCGTCTGCGTTCGCGACCGATTGCGGTGCGTCTAGTGCGCCGTGCTGTGCGCGATGACCTACTACGCGCTGCGCGTGTGCGCCGCGGCGTTACGACCGCCGATGCCGGCTTAACTGGAGAGTCACGCCGCTTCTATGTTAACGAGCGCCTTACTCGGGAGAATAGGCAACTATTTCTGAGAGCGCGGGAAATTGGTCAGCGACTACATTGGAGATTCGTCTGGTCAAAGGACGGTCGGGTTTACGCCCGGCAGCATCAGAACGAGGACTCTCCTCGTCACCGATTGCGGTCGGAGGCCGATCTTGTCAGGGTTTTTGGGGCCAGTGCGGTTGGCTCGTCTGATAAAAACACTGTGCTATAATCTATGTCTCTTTGCTCTTTGTGGTTTATCATGTTTGTACTTAATATGTGACGTGCTTATAGCTGATCATAACATAAATATATTTTATGATTTGCTGACCGTTATTTTGTGCTCTTTTTTTGCTACAGCAGCGGTCAAACTCGTCACTATAAACATGCACTCAACGTTGATATATTTACACATAGCTACTAAATATATATATCTTACACATATTCCTTTATCTCTATATACTATATATTTTTATTTACTGCTACTACTTGCCTTTAATATATATACGCATAATGTCCATCACACTTACCTAGTATTCTGTTATTATAAATACATTGCATGCATAACATTGTTTTCAAGAGATTCCTATTTTCACTACATGTTCTTCTTTATTCAATACATATGCGCAGTTTTGAAATTTTGTAATGGGTTTTAAATCAAGATTTTTTAAGTTAGGACTTTATAATCCATGTTCATTGAACACTGGACACAGTGATTTTATTATTGCGATGGATAGTATGAATTGTGACATTGTGGCAATCAATGAAACTTGGATTAAGGACGGAATGGAAGCGCTAGCACCAAGGATACCGGGCTACAAGCTCAGTTGCACTCCACGCCCGTTGCACATGAAGCGTGGGAAAGGGGGAGGTGTAGGTTTTTACATTAGGAAAGGAATAAATGCGCGCATTCACAGTCATCCCGTTGCTGATATTGAACAAATGTGGTTACTAGTTTCCATAAACCGCTCGCGCATAGCCATTGGTACTGCATATCGCCCGGAATGGATCAAGGATGATGTTTTTATTGACGCACTGACTGAATCCGTTGCTCATTTTTCAGGTTGTGACGGTGTTGTCATCCTGGGTGATTTTAATATTAACTTACAGGATAGCAATTGCAGCTCCACCGTGAAATTTAATCAGTTTTTAAGTTATACTGGATTGTCCCAGGCGGTGACGACACCGACGCACTTTTCATCAACCACTGAGACTCTCATTGACCTAGTTTGCACGGACTGTCGTTTCCGAGATGTCCGAGTTACTAATATCACGGGTTTATTAGGACATGCCTTTATATCTGTAATACTGAATATAAAGCGCGAAAGTATTGCTCCAAAAACTGTAAAATTCAGACCTCTCAAAGATGTTTGCCGTGCACAGTTTGATGAAGATATGTTGAGAACAGACTGGAGTGAGGTCGCTGATGCAGCTACTGTTGATGCAATGGTGAATACATTTACAAATATAATTAATAACTTATTAGACAAACACGCTCCGTTTAAAACTATTGTAATCAAAAACAAGCCTGCTCCGTGGTTCACAGAAACAGTGAAAAAAATTGTCACATGTCGAAATTTAGCACATGCAAAATTCAAACGAACTAAGTTAGAGAGTGATAAATTACATTATAAGGAACTAAAATCCTTTGTAAAAGAAAGTATTTACAGAGAAACGCGTGCCTACTATGACTATTGTATAAATTCAAAAGTAAATAATGAAAAGAAGCTCTGGAAAAATATAAAAGAGGTAGCCTTATCTAACTCTCAAGATGATGAATATCTACCTGACATATTTAATAATCCCAATATTATAAATGATCACTTTCTAAATATACCAGGTACAAATACTGTGCCTCTATCGCAATTGACATTTTTTGAATTTAACAAGTACCAAGAAAATTTATTATTCTCGTTGGAACCAGTGTCTGAGCAAGAAGTTGCCAAAATTCTTCTGTCCATCAAAACGAATGCGCGGGGCATTGATGGGCTATCCATAGATATGATTTTGCTAACTCTGCCTCATGCCTTAACATTGATAACGGCTATTGTAAATAAGTCAATTTTAACATCCACCTTTCCCAGTCAGTGGAAAATCGCAACAGTGAACCCCATACCTAAAGTGCCAAACCCAGCTGATATTAAGGATCTAAGACCTATTAGCATTCTACCAGTTCTTTCTAAGGTTATTGAAAAAGTAGTTTACAACCAACTAAGTAGATATGTTGAACGGAACAAACTGCTACCTGATGTTCAGTCTGGCTTTCGTAAGGGTAGGGGGACCACTACGGCTCTACTGGATGTGGTTGACAATATACTGGCTGGGGAGGATAAAGGGCTAGGTACTGTTTTGGTACTGTTAGATTTCTCTCGTGCATTTGACTCGTTAAATGTTCCATTGCTACTCTCTAAGCTATCATATTATGGTGTAGATGCTTCTTCGGTGAAATGGTTTGATAGTTACCTAGGCAATCGATCCCAATTTGTGCAAATTAATCGGGCAGATGGGTCACAACTCTCATCGTCCCTCAGGAACTTGAATCGTGGAGTCCCACAAGGCTCTATCTTGGGTCCTTTACTTTTTATTATTTACAGTGCAGATATAACTTGGCACATCAAAAATTGTAAATTCCATCTCTATGCAGATGATGTGCAGTTATATCTGCATATGCGTCCTGAAGAAGTTACTCGTGAATTGATAAAGATAAACGAAGACCTTGAGCGAATTGCTACATGGTCTTACAGCAATTCTCTTGTTCTGAACCCAACAAAGTCGAAGTTTATGGTTTTAGGCTCGAAAAAATGTACTGAAGGCATTACTGCTCATATACCGAATGTGAACATTGTTGGCCAAGGCATTGAAGAAGTTCAGGAAGCTAAAAATCTTGGAGTCACTTTTGACAGCGCTCTTCGGTTTGAAAGTCACATTTTAGGGCTAGTAAAAAGTTGTTTTTATAGGCTGAAACTGCTCTATAAGATAAAAACTTTCTTAAATGAGGATATTAGAATCAAAGTCTGCGAAGCTCTAATACTCTCAAAGCTTAACTACGGAGATTTAGTGTACGGGCCACGTTTAACATCGAAGACTGCCCGCCTTGTACAAAGAATCCAAAACGCCTGTTGTCGATTCTGTTACGATGTACCTCCGCGAACCCACATCACACCCTATTTAAATAAGTCTTCCACTCTCAACATGGCTTCGCGGAGGGATCTGCATCTGGCAGTGTTGGTACACGGCGTCATGGCATTTGAAACCCCTGAGTACCTATTTATTAAGCTCAATCGCTCTCGGAGTAAGTATAGCACCAGACCCACGAGGGACTTGCTACACTACTCCAAACATAAAACCGTGGCATTCAGGGGCAGTTTTCGGTACCAGGCAACCAAATGTTGGAACAACATACCACCACCTCTGAGGCAGCTAAAATCAAAATTCACATTTAAAAAAAAATATAAAAATCATTTAATGCTGCTGCAGAAAACAGGGTTGTCTGGTACAAATGGTTACAGTGATGCGCCCTTTACTTGTTGATCGTGGTTGAGCTTTCCTTCTTTTTCTTTTCTTTATATAAATATTCTATGAATAATTAATTTATAAATTATTACTAGTTACACCTTTAATATTATATGTATGCATCTATATTATTATTTAAGTTTATATTAAGCTATCTGTTCATTTATGTACGTTTTTTTATTTTTTTTTTTATTTTCTTTACATCATAACTTTACATAATTTATTTAAAAATACATTATATATTATTATGTTTCTTTTATTTTATTTGTTTTTTCTTTTATATAGTTTTTTCGCCGATGTGACCGCGTTTCATAGGGACGAGTGACTAAATCAAAGGTTTCGGCAGAATAACAGCGCTGACCTATCTTCGTATAGGAAAGCATAATGCTGAGCCGAGACCCTTTTGCTGCTGTAGCACAGAGCATAACATATATTTATTTTATAATGTTTGTTTTCTTTTTTTTTTTTTTTTTGTAATTTAGTTTTTTTTTTTTTACTTACTCTCCTTGTTTTTTTTAAGTGTACGATTTGTTTTTGCCTATGTTAGATGTAAGTTTAAACTGTTTTTTATTTTATTTTTATTTCCTTTTTATGTTATGTTGTGTTGTGTGCTAAAGAAGTAAATAAATAATTGTCTATGTCTATGTCTATGTCTAAATACTGTAGCAGTGAGTTAACACACCTTCCTTTCTTAGAACTGTTAAGTATTTTATGAATATATTATTTTTCTTACTTTTGTTCTATAAGCAACGTTGTGACGGGTGTTACTAGAGTGAATAAAACAAAAATTGAAGTAATTTTTTGACGTTATTTATTATCACAAATTTTTATTAACTAATAATAGTATTTAGTCATTGTAATTTTCACACATATTGAGTGATAAAAGGCAAAACCAGTAAACGTTTTTAAAATGTAATAAAAATATCACTTTTCAAAATGGTTTACTGGTGAGGCAAATTTATAAAAAATCCTGTTCCCCTGTTATAACATCGAGGACAGGCAACTTCTCTAAAATTTGCTCGAAACACACATCTGACACGTTTGTATCATCTATTTTGAAAACACATCCAGAGAATTGTCAAAATTTCAAATATGTGACAGTGACCCTCACCTTCCTCATTGTCAATGTTGTGTGCGATACCTGCATACTGATATTCAGTTTTTTTCTTATTAAACTTGTCCAAAATAAAATCGCCATTCTTATATTTTTTTACAGACAGATTATTGCATTCTGGTGTTTGTTCTTCCAGAGACCTTTCTTCATTATTAGTTTGTCTTATTATTTTCTGTATTTTATTTTACTTCGTTATCCTTTCTTTCTTCTTTTATAATTCTTGAACTGCGCTTTTGTTGGGCTGTCTCATCTGTATCTTTCTTCTTAGTACATGGTTTTTTTGTTTTGTTTTTCTGGTTTTCCCTGTGTTTTTGTACTCTTACCCTGATTGCAAGTCTACTTGCTTCTAATTTTCTTTTGTTCTTCAATAATTCTTTTCTTTTTTCCTGTCTTCTTTTCTTGTCTCTTTCTTTCTCCTTCTCTAAGTGTAGTCGCCGTTTGTCAGTGTCATTTTTTAACTTTTCTCGACTTTTTCTCTTCCTTGCAGCCGCATCCATTCTGTAAAAGTATTTTTTAGTAAGTCTTAAAAGTACTCCAAATGCAATTGTACAAACAGTTCATATTCGCTTAAAAAATGCATTGGTATACACATCGCTTTAAAAAAATATGTATAATTCTAGTCAACTACTCAAATATTACACATTATATTATCATAGTGAACAAAATTGTGACGGGCGTTACATATGACGGATGTTATAATAAATCAGATTATATTTCAACACAAACCCCTTATGAAGGCACAAAATACGTTCCATGCATTGATTGAAGCACATAACCTCACTTTCACAAGATCAGTACAAATTCTGATTAAGTATAGGATAGATCTTGTAGGATAATTTTTTGTGTGTATTTTGTGACGGGCGTTACACAAATACCTGCAGTTACATTTTTGTAATTAAAATGATTATTTACTTACCTGAATAATTCCAATTGATTCACAATAAATAATAACGAATCACAGCGCCGAGAGCAAATGAAAGTGGCGTGTTGTCAATGTAATTAACGTCGAAAAAAATGTTTCAATTTTTTGCTATTCTGGCGTAAGTATTTGCGTTTTATTTTTAAACCTTTTTGGTGTCGATTACCACGGAATGTGCCAGTAATATTCACCTGATAATTTCCTTTTCCGGATCATCAAGGCCCAGGGGTTCCTTGAAGAAGGTGAAGTTATCCAATGTTAGCCCCGTGCCGGATAAATGCTCGCCAATCTGGATAAAGTAAGCAATGTAATTATTAAATGATAATTTATAAATGAAACAATCCACAGCCTACAGTGCAGAAAGCACGAGTTTTTTTAATATTCTATTTCGGACCTAAGCGTCAATTTACGATGTCTGTGATGACGTGCAGTTAGTTGTGCGGAGCGGACCGTGAAGTGACCTACTCACCCAAATAGTTGACACAAAAATTTCGAGCGCTGTGATTGGTCAATTTACGGTCCGCTCCGATTAGCTCCGAATTAGTGGAAACACTCCCTGATTAGTATAAGCATATCATTCGTACTCTATTGCTGTCTTTATCACACTTACCTCTCGCATAGACCGTAATTTCTTCCCATGTGGCGTGTAGTAGTAAATATCGGCGTTGCGACGCGAGTGAGCGTCCAACGCGGCGCGATACACCAGCTCCCTCTTCCAGCCGAGGTCGATGGGCACTCGGAACATGGGGGAAGACATCTCGCTGGTGGCGCGACGACCACGCTGTGCTGGCTGGGCTGAAGGGTTCACCTGCGAAAGTAGACGTTGTTACTAACGCGGTAAGGGCGTTGGTTCAGAAGCAGATTAATCAAGGTGCGAGGAAAAGGTGGAGCTGTAGCGTGCTCCTTGGACGTTTTGATATCAATTAATTAGAAGAAGAAAAGAAAGATTCTCAATACAAAAAAAATATTTGCTAAGCACTAAAAAACTCAGCGTTCTTTCTTTCAATGCATCTTTTTTACCAATAGTTATTAAATATGGTTTATGGAGTCGTTGCAATTGAAGAGTCCGACGTATTACCCATTATTCTTATTAAAAAAAAAACTACTTCATTACACATTGACATCAACACCAAAAGCATCATTCACGAAGCCGGCTCAGCAAAAGATTGTCCGACTGCGAGCGAACCCACGGGCCAAAGCTACTAAAAACTATAGTTATAATATAAATACCGTTTTATGGTTGAGCACGGTGGAATTTTGGCGCGGTGGCTACCGTTAGGAGCGTTATCCGAGCAGCGTAAACAAAAATATTATTAGATAGAAACTATTCACATTTCCACTATTTCATATCACTTTGGAAGTAACCAAAAGTTTAAATGAGTGAAAAATGTATGAAAAACTGTCCAAGGCACAATGAAGTAAAAGAATGAAAGAAGGTTAGCAAAGAATATGTAAGATAAAAATCTTACATATTCTTTTTTTTTACATTCTGCCCTCGACCTGATGGCTATTGTAACATAGTCGAAACGTCGGGAAAGTAAATTAAAGGTAATTACGTGATAAAGACCCGTGTCAAAATCTATAGTTAAGTAGTAGGTAGTAAGTATTAAGAATATTCAATTTAAATTAAGTCGTAATTTCAACTTTATCTTACTGTATTAGGATTGATTATGCCTTGAACTCAGCTGTTCATACAGATTCTTTGGGTAAGTCAAAAACCTGAATGAAAAGAATCAGTTTGGGGTTATTCTCAGAACTATGGTTTATGGAAGCGACTCAAGTTAAGATGTTGATAGTTATTTGTTAATGGATATTATTATTATTACATACATCATCTTCAGATCTTGAGGATAGCGCTGACGAAGGTCTCGATCCATCTAGAAACAAACATAAAAAAATAATTTAACAACAATAAAACATCTAAACTGTTTGGTAAACATCCTCTCAGACCTGACAGAGTCAGAGACACGACCAGACACCATGTGAGCTAACTAAATTAAAATATTGTTACAAAATAGTCTCTAGTTCAGCAATGTAGATCGGAAATAATCTATGCTAGCTTCCACTAGAGCCATTTTGTGACTGAGAAGTTAATAATTACAGACATGCTAATTATTTCTATGGAATTATTGATGTTTGGACAGGAGAACATCTGTTGGGTCTGCTAGTTAGTAATAACTGTCAGTAATAAATAGATTCTATATTCCGAAAAAGTCATTAACTTCTGTAGTCAACTGTACATTAGGCATGTCAGAATTGTTAGTGCTCGAAGTGCAGTATGTCATTGGAATTGTGTTGTTCCAGATTTAGACTTACCAGTATCCTTTCTTGGTCGTTTGTTGGCGCGCGTGGGAGCGGAGGGGGTAGCCATCACTGTCTTCACGGGTCTGAAGCCCTTGCTGGCTGCTTTCACTTCCGCTTCCAGGCGCTCTGAAATAAACAAATAAATTTAATTAAATAAGATCAAGACTTTAATCTAAAAGTACAGTATCAGAGATGGGCTTGCAACCTATCATATCCTATCACCACCCATACCCATCACATATGGAATACTAACTACTGTAAAATATGGGCATATAATATGACTACCTCGATTTATGTTATGTAGAGGGACTCCCTTATCCTCATTTGGATGACTACTACCTTTAGATACATTCAAGGACCTGGAGATCTGGGAGGATGTTTGACATGGGGGGATTAAGTTGTGATTCTACAGTATCAGTATCAGACAACTCTCTCAGATCTCCTGGCGCTTAGAGCCTTGAATAAGAAAGGCAGTCAAAATATGTCCAAACATTACATTTGGCTCATGATCACATTATGCAAGCCCTTCTAATACTAACTGATTTCCACACAATTTGAATGCAATAAAAACATTTGTGTTTCGTTAAGAAAAATCAATTGATGCATTAGATTCATTCCCACGACCTTCGGATTGAAAGCAGTGTACCTCCTATACAGCTCCATCAATAACAGTATATTTATGTGTGAGTAAAAGTGACATTGAAGCATTCGCATAAGAAATGACTGATATAATTGGAATAGAGCCAACACTGCAGGTAAACAAGGACGAGCTAAGGGTGTATGCAACTGGTGTGATTCAAGGTGATAGAGCATAATTGATGTTGTGATGTAGAAATTCACATGTCACCGGAATCTTTTAACTTAGAAGTCACCGATGCGGCAGAAGAATAACAAAAAAAGCTTTAGCTATTGTAATTCCAGTACAAAGTAGAAGATAATTGAATATTTTAATAATGATAATGGCCCACTAATGCCCTGTAAGGCTTAAAGCCTAAAAATGAGGATAATGTAACTGTTAATGAACATTACAAAGCACTATCTAGCCCCGAACTAAGTAAGGCTTGTATTATTGTAACCAGATAACTAATAGAATACTTGTTTATGGTCCATAAATGAATATAGAAAAAAAAAATATTTAGTAAATTAGCTTTAATCATACTCATCAAACATTTAAGACCAAGAATAAGTAAGTAAGTAAGTAAGTTGTGGGGACTCCCTTTACCGCATTTAGACTCAAAGTTGGTCCGTTATGCGTGGGGGGGGGGGGGGGGGGGGGGGGTTGAGCCAGCTACAACTGAAGCCAGCCCAGCTCATCCCAGAAGCACAGAAGCCTCCTGGGGTCTTCACAGGCCTCGAGAAGAGACCTCGGGTTACCGAGGATTTGTATACGTTGCGCTGTTACGCCCGCGCATTCCAGGACTACGTGGGCAGCTGATTCTTCTTCTGTTAGGCAGCCCCTGCAGAGCGGGCTGTCTGTGGTTCCAATGTACGCTGTAGGTTGTGGGTTCGATCCCCACCCAGAGAAAACATTTGTGTGATGAACATAGATGTTTGTTCTGTGTCTGGGTGTTAGGTACTATGTATATTATGTATGTATTTACAAAAAACAAAAAGTAAATAAGTATTCTATCAGTTATCTGGTTCCCATAGTACAAGCTTTGCTTAGTTTGGGGCTAGATGGTGTTGTGTGTAAAGTCCGCCAATATTTATTTATATTTATTCATTTAATGTTGTATAAGTGTTTGTTGAGGGGGCAGTGGCCCGTGAGCGTGCCCACGATGGTTCTCAGGTCCGGTAAGACCAAGAATGAAAGTGTTAATAAAACTTACCCAGTATAAGGCTGTACTCCAACTGGGGGAAATCCTCAATCTTCTCAAAACCCTTGAACTCAACATCATTGTCGAATGCATCTGATGCCCTGCGTTTAATTCCTCTCTTGTCATTTTCATCTGGATATTCCATGTTATCTGTCGCTTCAAACTCATCTTTGATGTCCATTAGTGGAACTTCTGTCTCTTCAACCTCATCTTTGATTTGAGGGTCTATTTCTTGAAGAGGTTCAATTGCGTTTGGTTCTGGTTCTGGTTCAGGATCAGGTTCCAATTTGACAGGACCTGGTTGCGATATGTCATCTGAAATAAAGAAACATTATTAGAATACAAATTATGATTTGACAGTGATGTTTCGAAATGATGCCAGTTATCTTGATACTGGCAAAATAAATACATGCTAACAAGTAGTCAGATAGACTACCAAATTGGTGAAGAAGAGAAAATATGCAAACGGTAATTTTTTACAGTTTACATTATTGTGCATGTGTGTTGTGCAATACTATTTATTGATGAATGAAATTAGTCAATGAGGTGAATTTAAAAACTGTGTAACCCAAAGCAAGTTCATAAGGATGTCACTGTGAAAGCCAAGACAGCAAGAACATTTTAAAAACAGGCTTCTGAAAATCTGGACCAACTGGATATTCCTTGATTTTTATAACAGTCAGTTAATTTAAATAGTGTTCAAATTCATTGTCATTCAAAAGTGTTGTCAAGTTATTAAAAACAGGTGTCATTATAATCATAGAAAATGTTCAATACCTTGAATAGGTTGTTAATTAATTATCTTAACATTATACTAATGAATGAACTGAACATTATACTAATAAATTAAAAAGAAATGATCAACTAAATCAAGTCCACAAGTACCGCAGTTCTACAAATCTGATAACATATTTTGATCAAAATACTGTTTCAAATAAAACTAGTACCACATAACACCAAACTGTATTACTTAGAATGAGGGAAAACATAAAAATATTGATAAATAATTATGCTATAAAGGAATTGATGAATTAATGCTTCCCCTGAATTAATGCTTTCCGCTTCCCACGTCTGTACTGTATGTATGTTTGCTTTTATCTTTAAAACTACACAACGGATTTTGATGCGGTTTTTTTTTAATAGATAGAGTGATTCAGGAGGAAGGTTTATATGTATAATAACAAGCTACCCGTGCAATGCCGGGGCGGGTCGCTAGTATATTATATTTTAATAATAAATGATTTAATAATGAAAAGGTGTGTGTTCACAACTATAATGTATGTTTTTAATGTATTGGATGTAGGTAATGTACATTAATATACATTAAAGAAGCAGAGTGTCATGCGCTTATGTACAGTTGTATAATAATGTATATAATAATAACTTTATAATTCAACTTTTTTGGAATTAGAAGGTTAGCTGCACTCATTTTCAGGGTTCCGTACCCAAAGGGTGAAACCAGGACCCTACTATTAAGACTTCACTGCCAGTCTGTCTGTCACAAGGTTGTATCTCAAGAACCGTGATAGCTAGACAGTTGAAATTTCATAGATTATGTATTAAGTTGTTTTTTATAGACATTGGTACGGAACTCTTCTTGAGCGAGTCTGACCCGATTTTTTTTCAAGTTATTTGTGCCATAGCCCTAACTGGCAGATGTTCAGACAGACCACTTAAAAGTATGTGGCTATTACCGGTGACACCAGTGGTGATTCTAATGCAAAGCCTTTATATGATCACAAACTCACAACTAAAATGACTTGATGCGTTTGATTCCTCTCAGTTATTTTAGCCTTAACACCAATAAATAAATAGATTGGCATAATCAGATTTCAAAAGTACACATAAATCACTACCAATTTAATATTATCAGTCAGTAGAAAATTGATTTTTGTTTACCGAGTTGAAATTATTAAATGTTGTGAGATCAATACTCCGAATGCATCAACATACATACTAGGCATGAGCTTTCCATAAATTCACATCAACTTATCTTTATCTCACAACTTTCACTATCAGCAACTCTACAGCATCGTAAAGTTAACACTCTGACTATAATGAAATCACCATTGCAATATTTGCCCGATAAGAGATTGCAATCGAAACAAAAGGCACAAGCAACAAATGCATTAGGCGGCAGACTTGCTAATTACTACAATGAAAGTGAAAAATCTGCATGAACTAGCTTCCTTGCAAATGTAACCAAAACATTTAACCAATGGAATTTTTGTTTATGCTATTTTCTCAGGTAGATTAATTGCACATAGAGGAAATTGCGACGTTGATATTACAGGGAAATGGTTATTTGAGCATAATTATGGAAGGAATAGTACAAAAGTGTGTCAACAAATTAGATAATAGGTTATGTGCCAAAGTTTCATATTACCTTCTGGGACAGCTGGAGGTTCTTCTAATTGCTCGAATGGCGCATCAATCGGCTGCTCTTGAGGCGCCTCGACCGCCTCAGCGACAGTCTCCATTGTAGCATCGTCACTCTGTACAGTAGCATCTTCCCCCGTCGCGTTATCAGAAACCGCCATTTCCTCCGACATTGTCAATTTCAACAAAGTTTATCACGATCCGACTACCAAAACCTATTTGAACTCATAACACGGCTGTTACGACACTTCTCGCAGTCCACGCCACGGATATTCACGATAGTCGCGTCGCTACGTAGATTTCCCGCTATAATGGACGAAAAAAAAACGTCACTTTTTACGCATACTCAGGATATTTATCACATCGCTGATTGAATATTTAGCACGCACAGATGAAGAACTAAATGATAAATTAGCGAAATGGCCGGGAAACGGTAAAAAAGAATGTATTTTTCTAATTTATTTAAGTCTTCAATTCCTAAAGGAAAATGTCCAACCATAAACAATGTCCGCTTGAAAGAACGACGCTTGCGTGTCTATGGTTGTTGACATCATTGTCTGTCACTCATGTCTCTAGAACTTTTTATTGTCTATAAAATAAAGCTTCCCATACACTTTGTGACGTCACATATTATTTAGTTCATTCATTCGCTTTTTCCGTTCATAAATTGGCGCGGAATTCAAACACCCCCACCCCACCCAATTTTCCTATCCAATATCCATGCTTTCCAATTTCCATTCCATTCCATTCCACTCATCGACTACATGTCGATGTTTCCAGGTTTCCACTTCATCTCCTCCCTCCCTCACTTTTGTTTTGATTGAGCTAAGTAGGATTCTGTATTGTTTATTTTCCATTATTTCCATTCCTAAATCTTACACAGGTTAAATTAATAGCTACCATATTTTACCATAATATTGCGATGTTAACTAAATTATACAATATTCACGACGTACGCAGGTCTTTAGTCGTTCAGCAGGGTGTCTACTCCGCAAACCGAAAACCAAAGACCCGAAAACGATATATTGTAATATTAAAATCTTTTTAAAAGGAAACTGATTTCAATGATCGGTGCACTGCCGTGCCCCCAGACAAATCATGTTTCTGTCTGTAGAATAAAATAAATAACCATAATGTTATTTAGTATGCCATAAAATCAATGCCTTTTGCATTATATTGAGCAAAATACAATAAAAAGATTAAACTTACAAGATTTTTTGTAGGTTGATTACCAGACCTGCTGCAGAAGACCCAGTCTTTGCTTTTTAAATATAAATCTACCTTATTTACCTCCATTACCACTGACTGTTACCTTCTCTCTTCTATCTTGGGAAGTGACATAAAAAGTCATCGATAAAGGTATGCAAATATTTCAACTATAGAATTAATCCCCGTACAGCTTTAATATCCCATCATGATTTGTTCTATAATCCCATCAAGATTATTTATATATGTACAGATAAACTTATTATTACACAATTTATTTTGGCAATTAAAATAATTTATTCATTAAATGAAAAGTACCAACCTAAAACTATGTTAATAATCTAAACGATGTTATAATAACTAACATTATTTACATTAAAAAATTGCAAACGCAAAGTGTATCAATGTGTCTCCACTAATGAAGGATAATCTTATAAAAAGTTTTATTTCAAATGGCAATAGTTGCTTGATATAGCCATAAACTGACAGTTGGCTCTGTTGGCTACACCAACACTGCACTGAACCAAAACTTCGGTTTTTATAGTTTTGATCAAGAAAAAGGTAAACTCTAAAAAGAGTATTATACTAAAATTTAGTCTTCATAGGTTTTCGCACACAATTCTGTACATTACACACCAATAAATTAAATTGAAAAGAAAAAAGCAACACCATATAAATGCAAAATCTAAATAAAACAACAAACTACTTATGTAGGTACTACTCTTAAACTAAATTTAAACTTAGAAACTAATTTTGTTCTTCAGCATGGCCACCATATGCCACCAACTGATAGTGAGCTCTCTTTAAACCATATACTAGAGAGAATTTATATCTATATTAGAATGGTCCTTAAATATCTATCTATGGACCATTCTAACTGTTTGTAAAAAGCTGAAGATTAAGAATATTTATAATACAAAAAGTCTCAAGTATAAGTACTGGAATCATAAAATAGTTTTTCTCAGCAGCTGATACCTACACTAACTTAATTTTAGAATAGAAAAAAAAAACTATTAACATAAAATTAATCAGCAAAGTCACAAACTTAAACAAAAAAATAACAGTAATATGCTTCTAAAACTATTTAAACTTAAATTGACTTAGTATTGAAATTACATACCGGTATCCGGTATACCGGTCCCGGTACTACACATAACGGACCAACCATGAGTCCAAATGCAGAGAAGGGGATCTCCCTACATACATACTCAAACTCAACGTTAACCTGGTAGCGGGCGAACGGCAAAGTTATACCAGTTCACCAAAATAAAAAAAAATAAAAAAATGCAATGAGGTTTGCACGACTGGTCTTTTCTGAGGCGTCGCAGAGCCTGTATTTGTGCCGGAGGCAAGTGACATGGATTTTTTTTCCTGTATAACCTCACCGGTATTACGGTAGATTAATTATAAACTTTAAACCTGCGCTTCCTTCGCTGCCTTCTCATTTTCCATGCTAATTAACACGGACGGGGGCAATACCTTTGGAGTTGGCAAGCACGATTGCAGGTAACGGATCATATTAGCGGCGGCGTCATTGCGATCGTCGCCTAGATGTACAACTGATGGTGAGGTGTTAAGTAGCTCAACAGTTGCAAGCGGTGAAATGCCAGATTTTGTCGGAATTTCATGCCATTCAAGCTCAAGACCTAGCTCAGAGCAAGCACATGCTAACTGGATCTCCGGAGGCTGTCCAGCATCAGCGGTAGCCCGAAGAGCCTCCAATGCAGCCGCTCGCTTCTGCTCGTCGAGTTGTACAACCAAACCGTAGTGGTATTCGGATATCTTTTGGCAGTAGGTCGGTCGGAATGGTATTTCAGTACGGTCTTCTACGAAACGGCCCATTCGCTTGTCGAGCGAGCGGGCTAGAGCGTCCCCCTGGAATTAAACAAACAATATTTAAAAAAAACTATAAAGAAACGAGGAAAATGTTTTAACCAATCAGTTAAGGGATGATATTAGTTTTTTTAGTTTTATGAAGAAACTATTAGTCCTTCATGAATATAATTTGAATGGACCATCTTGGGACTATTCTCTACACAATTAAAACAAAATCAGTGAAATTGTATCACCAATTCACCATACATAATAAAAGCAACAAAAAAATATATATACATGTTGAATTGACTGAAATTAAACTGGCCTCTCGCAGCTCAGTTGGTAATAACTCTGCCTTCTGCGCAGTAGGTTGTGGCCTCGATTCCCACCAAGGACAAACATTTGTGTGATGAATATAGATGTTTGTTCCGTGTCTGGATATTTTAATATATTATAAAGTATATATATATATATATATATAAAACAAAGTATGTATATAAGTATGCTATATGTTATCTAGTTACCATAGCATGTATGAAAAAAAGTCTGTATGTAAGTATGCTATCAGTTATCTAGTTACCATAGCATGTATGAAAAAACAAAAAGTATGTATGTAAGTACACTATCAGTTATCTAGTTACCATAGCATGTATGAAAAAACAAAAAGTATGTATGTAAGTACACTATCAGTTATCTAGTTACCATAGCATATATTTAATAAAGTATGTATCTAAGTATGCTATCCGCTATCTAGTTAGTTACCATAGCAAACAAAAATGGGAACCTTTCTTTTTCTGTTCGTTGGTAAAAGTACCTCAACAAAGTCTAGTGTAGAGCGCAAGGAGCCTCGTAAGTATTTATAGATAGTCTCTGCTGCTTTTTGACGCGCTGTCTTTTTAGTAGGGGCTGTAGCATCACGGGTGTGAGAGCCCACCGTCACGCGGAAAGTGAAGATTCGACAATGAGGAGGACCCGTGTCACCTGTGGATAGATAGAAAGTTATTTATCTATACTAATACTAGCTGTCCCGAAGTCCTGTCCAATTTCAATAATCCCACAGAAAGCACTATTAGTTTTTCAGAAACTTTATGCCACCCTTCGGGTTCATCACTTAGGGTTATAAAAATCAAATAATAAGCTGTTTCGGAGGAGTTTGGTTAGAAACACTGTGATAAGAGAATTTTATATATTAGACTAGCGACCCTCCCCGGCTTCGCACGGGTAGCATGTTATTATACATATAAACCTTCCTCCTGAATCTTTCTATCTATTAAAGAAAACCGCATCAAAATCCGTTGTGTAGTTTTAAAGATATAAGCAAACATACAAACATACATACATACATATTACATACAGACGCGGGAAGCGGAAAGCGACTTTGCTTTATACTATGTAGTGAAGAAGAAAGATAGATTATAAAGAGGAAAGATTTGTATTTTGTTTGTAACAAATAATCTCAAAGACTACTAAGATCGATTTCAACAAATCGTTCACCATTAGAATGCTACATTATCTCTGAATTAATTTATTACTAGAAAAAATTAGGGATTCCTACTAAAACTTCAATAATGTAACCCGGGGTGAAAACAAAATTACCATAAAATCATTATTACACTGTGGACTGCTAGTTGCCCAATACAAGAACAGATCATGTACATAGGCGAACTTAATGCGAGTTAGCATTTTCTTCCAGCTAACCATTGTATAATTTGGAAAGGGAATAATAGTGCTTTGTAAGAGAGAGAGTGATGATTGGATTATTATATTTGCAACATTTGCAATTATTTCATGCATATCATAATAATAATTTTACCTATGAGGGCGTAATCGGGCTCCGGTAGCTTGTATTCTTCGCAGTACTCCTGAAAATGAATGGTGTGTTTAGTTGTTGTCTAGTTAAGTTCTTGTTGCTCATTAGTAATTTAATTTTGATATGTAACATCAATAGCAGTGGGTGTCAAACATCTATTGCGGTTGGCGTGGTGACGCATAGAAAGAAAAGAAAGAAAAACGTTTATTGTAACCACCACAATAATATAAAAAGAAAACATAAAATAAATTAAAAACAGATGTAACAAAATAAATAAATAAATTCAACATGCCATGGCAATTATGGCAATCGTCTACTAGCGAACTACTACTACACTTTAATGCCATTTTTTATAGATACTGGTACGGAACCCTTCGTGCGCGAGTCCGACTTGCACTTGGCCGGTTTTTTTTTCGTTCCGTTCCTAATTATTTAAGTAGGTAACAACTCAACTTTCTTTCAAACTCATAAGAGCAATGCGAAATATTTCAAAGTTGGCTTTCGTTCGTGATTACAGTTGGTTCAATAGAAAAATTATAGCGCAACTAGCTTTTACCCGCGACTTTGACCGCGTAGATTGGGGAAATCGATTTTTTTTTTGTACTATTTTTTAATTTTGCCTTATTTATTTACTACCGTAAACTCGTAATCCTGTTATGCATATAGCCTGTTAAAAATAATTTCGATGTTTCACATCTGCTAAGTGTACAGCGACGGCTCACATTTTTTATTTGACAGGGCAACGTGTGTCCGGGCAGCTAGTAAAAGTATCCATCCAAAGTTTTAACACACCTTAAGCAACGCCACATAGCTGAACGGATCAGTTACAACGGGTGGACACAGCGTGTCAGCTCCGAGTCCCTCTGGCATTTTCGGTGGTTCACTAACTCGGACATTTCCTGGAACCCTCTGTGGTTTCATGCCTAGGCCCCATGGAGCTGGAATATGGTGACCAGCCGCAGCGAGTTTTACTAGTAATAGGCTAGCAACTTCTTGTTTGGCATCCTTCTTGGAGCGAGCTATAGCTTCAGCTGTCTGGTTTAATAGCGTGCAGCGGTATTCAAATGTGGATTTGTGCTGTGGGCCGTTCTGAAACAATTAATGCGAGATATTAACAAAATTATTTTTTTAAAAAGCCGTGCTGGCCGAGTGGGATGTACCTCGACTTTCAATCTGAAGGTCGTAGGTTCGAATCCCGGCGTGCATCAATGGATTTTTCTGTTCGAAAATTTATATGCGCATCAAAAACACGTGCTTACAACGGTGAAGGAAAACATCGTGAGGAAACCAGTTAGTGTTCTTATAAGCGGCGATGGGCTTGCAACCTGTCACGTATGGAGTGCTGACTACAGCAAAATGTGGGCATGTGCCAAATATAATATTTGGACGGGCCTCTGGCTACCCCCACTGGACATCTTCAAAGGATCTAAGCGCCTTAAGATCTGAGAGGATGTCTACCATACTTGGGGATTACAGTCGTGATCCTATTTATTTTTATTTTTTTATTTTTTTCTTTAGAAGGCCCATGTGCGGAATATGATATTGTTCAAATGTTCGCCTTCTTATGGTGGCACGAATGCGAGTGGTCCAATTTTCAATGTCTCTTCCGCATAGATTCGCACACATCTGAAGCACATCCAAACATTTAGCACAAATCCACATTTTACAGTACTTAACATTCCAAATGTGACAGGTTGCAAACTTACATGAATACTTGGAAAGAGAAAGAGAAAGTTAGTTAGAGATCCATAAAAATGTTATAATTAATTTTACAGGAATTGGATCAATTGAAACATTTGCATAAAATAATATGTTACTTTTGTGCATTAACTTACTTGTGCGATACATTCAAACTCTAGTGTTAATCCAAGTTTCACTGCCACCTCCTGCAATACTCCAGCAGCTGTTTTCATCACTGTCATGATTATTGTTTGCCTGAAAAAAAATTTGTTATTTACTATAGTGCATAGTTTTTATTCAATTACATAATTCTTCAACTTTATCTTCGTCTTATTTGACATTCTTGTGTCAATGTTGCCAATGAATTTGGCTTGGGTGATTTACAACTGGCCGCCTGAACTCTTTGTATGCTTGCTGGTTGTGCACTTTGTCGTTGTCGGTGACGGGCTGGACATGATAAAGCTGACATGCCCGGCTATGATCTAATATATAAAATTTCCATGTCACAATGTTAGTGTCCTCCGAAACGGCTTGACCGATTCTCATGAAATTTTGTGAGCATATTGAGTAGGTCTGAGAATAGACCAACATCTATTTTTCATACCCCTAAGTGATAAGGGTGGCGTAAAGATCGGGGAAAACGGAAAGTGCTTTTTTCTGTGGGATTATTGACATTTGACAGGACAACGTCTGTCGGGACAGCTAGTAATTATATAAAAATATTTATTTTTGTTGAAGTATAATGCACAATGCTCTGAGGCTTTAAACAACGTCATGCTCTAAGGTTGTATACAGGGTGTCCAAGAACCTGGCGTCCAACTGGATTCCCACGATGCCCCAAGTTCTAACAGTACTCAGAAAAATATTTTAAAAAATCCACCCCATGTACTTACAGAATTATACTGATTTCAAAAAAAAAGGGGAAATGAGCACCCTGTGACATACTTTTGAATGCTGTGACTGCTAATGCTGATAATTTCGATATTTCTTGGAGGTTTTGTAATCTAGGGTATTGCTGTGTCTAAATAGAATGTAAAAATAAAGTACTTATTGTACCATTTTAAAATAAAATATTATTTTAACTAAAGGTGATATGGAAAACTATTGAATTTCGCAACTTTGACCGACTGTAGTGTAAAAAAAATGTACCAAAATAGTATGGCAAGTGACGTCAAATTTTGACGCGTTTATTCCTCTTTTTAAAAAGGTATAATACTTACACATTAATTTGAAAAAAAAAAATTTGATAATATTTTTACTCAACAACCCAATTTTTACGATGTCTTACAGAATTCTTAGAAAGAAAAATTTACGACGAATTGAATCTAACCTCTAAAGAATTACTATTGTATGCTCATAAAAATAACAACAGGCCTCTCAAAAAACAGGTTAGACCGTAAGGGACGGTATGTGCATGCATCTCACCATAGTGATTCGTTATTACAACAGGAGGGAGCAAGACAGAAACTATCTTTGCGATTTGCTGGTTCTTCTTTATGGTACCCCATTATTCAGGTAAGAGTGAGGGAGAAAAAGGTTTAGGATAACAGTACGGTCAGTACGCGTCACTGCCTCCTGCCGTTACTACGCACCTCTCTCTTATTGTTACCATTGATCACGTACTACGATTTAAAGCTTTGTTTATTGGACTCGATTACTCTTTGTGCTCTGGACTTTGAAACGAACTCTTTACGACGACCTTTGCCTGTGTTTGGACAGTTTGTGTTTTGTGTGTGCTACCATGGCGACCTACACTCCGCAAGAATACGCAAATATGCACTACATTTATGGAGAATGTAGAGGTAATGGACGAGCTGCAGCGAGACTTTACAGAGAAAGGTATCCGAGGGCTACGCGATATCCCGACCATCGAGTTTTCATTAATGTGCACAGATCACTATGTGACGGGCGGTTCCCCAATCAAGTAGCTGGTGAAGGACGACCCGTAAATGACTTCATACGCGATGAAGTTTTAAGAGGCGGTGTCGGCAAATCCAAGCATCTCTGTGCGAGGAATAGAAGCTGATACGGGGATACCGAAGAGCACAGCACACAGTATTCTCCAAAAAGAAGAATATCATCCGTACCACGTACAGCGAGTGCAAAGTCTTTTACCTCGAGACTATCCGAGCCGAGTCGCGTTTTGTGAAACAATCCTGCAAAAACATCGAGAAGACGAAAACTTTATCGACAAAATTTTGTGGTCAGATGAATCAACATTTAAGAAATCCTTCTTAAATGTTGATTCATCTGACTACATGAACCTACACAACTTGCACGAGTGGCATGTGGAAAATCCGCACTTGATGCGAGAAGATAGATCCCAGTACCGGTTCAAAGTGAACATGTGGACCGGTATTCTCTGTGGGAATATTATTGGTCCATTTGAGATGCCCGAGAATTTGACTGGCGAATCATATTTAAATTTTCTTCAAAATGATTTGCCAAACTTACTAGAAGAGACCCCACCAGATATGTGGTTCCAACACGACGGCTGTCCAGCACATTTTCGCGTATCCGTTAGAGAGTTTTTGGACGAGCAATACCCGAACAGGTGGATTGGGCGATCAGGAACAATCCCGTGGCCAGCCCGCTCACCTGACTTAAATCCGCTGGATTTTTTTTTCTGGGGAACTATGAAGGAGCTCGTTTATGCGAAGCCCATTAATGACATCGCTGACCTTCGTGAGAAGATAACACAAGCAGTGCAGGTGATACGTCAAAAAAGTTACTCGCGAAACATAAAGCGGTCCTTTTTAAGGAGAGTGAGAGCTTGTATTGCCGCGGGTGGTCAACATTTTGAACATTTATTGTAATAAAATATCTTTAAACTAACATTCTTTGCTTTTATTCTACTGGGAACCCATCTACCTGTGTGTATTTCCTTCTTGCTCACTCTTGGAACCGAAGTAAATAATAGTAGTAACATAACAGTTTCTAAGATAAGAAAGGGTCCGACAGTTACCGTTAGTAGGTAGGCACTTCGTAAAAATTGGGTTGTTGAGTAAAAATATTATCAAATTTTTTTTTTTCAAATTAATGTGTAAGTATTATACCTTTTTAAAAAGAGGAATAAACGCGTCAAAATTTGACGTCACTTGCCATACTATTTTGGTACATTTTTTTTACACTACAGTCGGTCAAAGTTGCGAAATTCAATAGTTTTCCATATCACCTTTAGTTAAAATAATATTTTATTTTAAAATGGTACAATAAGTACTTTATTTTTACATTATATTTAGACACAGCAATACCCTAGATTACAAAACCTCCAAGAAATATCGAAATTATCAGCATTAGCAGTCACAGCATTCAAAAGTATGTCACAGGGTGCTCATTTCCCCTTTTTTTTTGAAATCAGTATAATTCTGTAAGTACATGGGGTGGATTTTTTTAAATATTTTTCTGAGTACTGTTAGAACTTGGGGCATCGTGGGAATCCAGTTGGACGCCAGGTTCTTGGACACCCTGTATATGTCTTGTCATTTTTGAATTGTGTGTGTTCTTTTGTTTTTATGAACTGTCGTTACATTCGTTTGTTTTGTCATGTGAAATAAAAATGTGTTATAGATATTAAATATCCTTTTATTATGCTCAGAAAACAATTTTAAACATATTAAATTAAAATAAAATTCAAAGCAATTAACTTTCAATATTACCTTGCCTTTATATTAAAATCATATTATATTATTTAATAAAATGTCAGTTCATAGTAATTGGAAATCATAAACAATGGTATCAATAAATTCATTAAAAAGTCATAAATGGACTTGACCATCCATTTATTCAATAATATATTCTAATCAGCCACATCCAGAATTAAGTGGAACCTATTTTGTTTACACCCCCATGGTATTCAAATAAATTTGAGTCGACCTTTAGAGTCTTTCTTTAAACATGGGTATTGGGTAAGTTTTAGCACCAAGCCGTGTTTGTTGCCTGATTCTTCTAGGCTTGGTCGCGAGGAACAGGTGTAGCTTCACCTAGCTCCTAAGATGTTTCAAAGTGATCCTTGTGATTTTATCGAAATAAATGAAATTTGAATTTATCTTCATAACTCAAAACACAAGGAAATAGCAATTTTCCTGTCTCAATTTAGTAACTTATTACAGAGTTCAATTCCTACAAATGTGGGGGTCTTACTGAACTGTAAGTATTTGTAGCCAAAGGGCAACTTAGTACATAATTTCCATAGCTTGTTGAAGGTTATTCCTCCTGTACTTATGTTTACAAAATAAAGCCGATAAGTTAGCGATAACCAAGTGAGATTTCTTTGGTTTGGCGACGAGCTTTCTAAGCTTCAACGAGGTTTTATTCATTGCAAGGCAATGATTTTTAAAAAGTTTAAATGTTTCTGCGTACCTACTTGTAGAGTTTGTAAATAAAAGCGCGGCGCGGCCGGCCTCCAATCCGAGCACCACTTATAAATTATGCTCTTTGCCGAGCACGAGCAGTATGACTTCGTTACACAATGTAGAGTGGATGGATTATTGTTGTGTTGGGGATTGGTAGATCGAATATACCGCCCGTTCTGAATCAGATCAATCAAGCACAAGCACTGCAAAACTGCAATTGTTAACAAAGAAAAATTTAAAACAAAATCGATCGATGTGCGAAAAGATTCAATTCAATTCAATTCTTGTTTATGGCTTCTATGACTTTTGTTGTCACAACTCTGCCAGTGTCCGTTTCATGATAGTTTCGTAATAGCCTTGTGTAGTTCGCGAATTAATCCTTCAATTGGACTACTTCACCTGTATTCCTTCATTCATTCACTATATCTCCTTCAATTGAAGTACTTCAGTACTTCATTTCATTCGCGAACTACACGCTGATATACGCGAACTAGATAGATAGAGATAACATGAGTTTAAAGAGAAGTACGACAACACTCGCCGCGAAGATGTGCCTACTGTGCCGAACCATAAAATAATAATGGCATCCCTCTCTAGCGCGCTAACTTTCAAGCGCGTAAACGAGATGAAGATATTAAAATTTAATTATTATGGGTGAGTTTCGTCTACGCGTCATTTGAAAATTGTATTGTTACACTGGTTGTGTGGTATGGTTTTCGCTATTGGAATAACCTTTACACATCTACAGAAATTTAAGCGTCTGGAGATCTGAGAGGATGTCTAACTAAGAACTAAGCGACAAATTGAACTAGATGAACTAAACGAACTATTGGACTAGATGAACTAAACGAACTATTGGACTAGATGAACTAAATGAACTAGATGAACTAAATGAACTATTGAACTAGATGAGTGATATACTTCACTGAGATGAAAAGACACATATATATCTTTTCACTATAAGGATATATTCTGCGCATGGCTATTTCGTAAGCATTTAGATGGAGGGTGCGTGCGAAAAGATTGATTACATACTTATTTTGGATGACATTTGACATCCAAAGTTTAGAATTGGTTGGATCTGTCTGTCTGTCAATAAGTGCTGCTTGTCTGTAGGTTACACCAAAGAGCATATAAGTGGGTTACACCCTATATGTGTTCTATGGTTAGGTGTGTTCAGGAACTACGTAAAGAAAAGTATGTATTATATGTATAATGTAATCACGGAAACGCACACTAGCGTGTGAGTAAACAGGTTACTTGGCCCGAGAGCCCCGAGACACACCGAGACATCCAGCTAGGAAGAAAAGCTAGTGCTATTGAACAATTAATTTAGTGTGAGAGAGCGAACGCTCGGACGAGAGGTCACAGACGCACCGTAAAAAACGTCCGATAACGGGCATAGTTCTTGAACGTACCCTTTGTAATTTTAACTAGTTTTTGTAGAATAAACAAAAAAAAAACAAATATTAATTTAAAACATTAAAATATTACTTTTGTACCTATGTAATGTAATGATTATGTATCGACACGCGCCGGGCCGGCCGTCACAAGCACAAAAACAAAAAACAACCCGTTGTATGAATGCACCTTATCTCATAAAATAAGCGACGAAACGTCCAAAAAAAAAATAAGGGTAGATCGAAATTCGAAGACTTGACCGAATTCCGTTGCGATTTCTGCCATTTTGCCAGGAACCACGTTGCACATCGTTTTATAATAGCTAGTTTTAATGAAAAAAATATTTCAATGATAGTTTGCTTTACATAGTTAGTTTTAAGGTGAGTTATTAAGATGAGATAAAGGTAAAAATACGTTATTTCGGTACCATAAAATAATATCCACGTAGTATTCTAACCGCTTTTACCGTGCGCCACACACAGGGTTACTTCAAACCACAGACAGACGGCTACCTATAGCCAGCCTAAGGAACTCTTGTGCTAGTGGTAGTGGCCCCCAACTCACCTTACCGTCAGTATCTCTTAATCTTTCTCGGATAAACGGCATTACCATATGGGTTTCTTCGTTTGCAGAATGAATATTCACATAGCAATCCTATCGTTATGCCTGGTGTCGTGCTCAGCGCTGTTCACGGATGAGATGCAACAGTTTGAGGAAGAATGCCTTGGGGAGGACAAGTTCCCGTGTATGGGGAGCGGGTGCATCCTTCAGTCGCAGTACTGCGATGGCGTCGTCAATTGTGAGGATGGAACCGATGAAAGCTTCTGTGGTAAGTGTTGTACTTACCTACTGAATTTTTTTACGGAGACGTATGAGCTTCTGTGTGTAATACTAGTAGGTACCTCTCTTCCTCTTGACCATTTCCCACTGCTTGTGGGGTCGGCACAACATGTAGCACATCCTGTTTTACAACCGGCCGCCTGCCTGACGTCAACCCTCGTGGTAAGTGTAGTACCTACCTACAAAATTTATTAACGAAGGTCTAAGTAGGTAGGTATTAGTAGGTAGTTAGTTGATTTTTTTTCAGGGCATAAATCAGAAAAATCAATCGTTATAATAACTAACTGGAGACATTAAACTTAAAACAATGTGTTTTTCCAATTAAAGGTATTTATCTCTTGTTTAAATTGTAGATCTAACTCTGACTATTGTTTCGATACATGCGGAGGAATTTTAAACCCATAAATGATGAATAAGCGAATTGAGTGTTGCATTAACCCATGCTTATTGTTCTTGCTCAGTCGACCACCAGCCTGACAAAATGCTTTGCAACGAGGCTCATCATTTCATGTGTGTGGACCAGAAAAAGTGTATCCCGAACCAGTGGATTTGCAACAATGGAACAGACTGTGATGATGGCAGTGATGAAGTCAACTGTACTGCATTGGTTAATGCTGTAAATGTAAGATCACTTGTTTTATCATCTTTTTATTAATGTTTCCTTTGTACTGGATAATTAGAAGAATTTAGTTACCTACGTACCTTGGGTACCTTCACCTAAATATTGATTTCTGCAGGATACCTGCAAAGGATTCAAATGTGATGATAGCAAATGCATTTCCAACCTATGGGTCTGCGATGGCAGCTACGATTGCAAGGACAAAAGCGATGAAGACACCCAGGATGTGTGCCGTATGTAGCCTATCCTTTTTTCTATTTATCCTAGTTTTCAGAAGGTTGTTACAAATACTGTATATATATATATACTGTGTAATTCCAGGGCAATCCCTCCTTCCACACACAATTTTCGATGGTGGGTTCTGCCAGAAGCTCCCCACAGTCGGAGAGAGGAATTACGAGTGCCTAGACTCGTCATTCTGCCTGCCAGCCGCCAGGATGTGTGATGGTATAAAAGACTGCCGGGATGGAAGTGATGAAGGACTGTTCTGTAAAAATTGTGAGTTGCTTTGCTTTTATTATATTTCCACGTTAAAACAGAGTTATTTTGAATTTAAAAATACCCATTAAATTCTTTCAAAAATTTATAGACAGGTAGAATAGACAATTATTTTTTATTATTTTTTTTCTCTTTGTCGTCTGGTTACTGCCTGTCACTTGACATTGACATAAAAGATTGTCATGCTGACTGACCCTTTGAATCAATCAAACTTCATCATTTGTGTTTTGAGTACTTTTGAGTGATTGATCTTTGCGCTCGGAGTCAGAGCAAATCAGCCGGTCAAGTCGTTTTGTTCGGATGTGTTTTTGTTTTTGTGCTTCTACGAAAATTGTTCAATATTCGAGAAAAGATTGAATAATGACCTCCTTAGCTGAGTTAGCGGTGTGCAGAGCGTGTTTATCTAGCAGTTATGGAATGTATAAAATTGCGGATACCGGACTTCAACAAATATTCGAAGAAATATCAAAAATGAAGGTTTGATCTTCTCATTTTATTTACCTGCTTTTGTTAGTTCCTAAACCAATATAATGTTTTAGTAGCTAAATAAGTATTATACCCTCAAAGCTACAAAGATATAAAAAAATTACTAGATAGTTTAATAACAGTCTCATAATAGAGAAGAATGACTAGAGCTTTTATTCATTATTTGTTAGGCTGAGGAGGGCTTTGTGACCATGCTGAATGTAATTCACGTCATTTTTCATCAAAGTATATAATAAAATAACAAAATCCTCAATCAAAATCAACAAAAAGAGTTTAATTTGAATAAAGTCTGCTTAATAATTCAACAAAATTAATCACAGTTGAATAATAGGAAAGAATATTTTCAGTTCACCCCTGGAGATGGAAGACCACAAAACATTTGCTACATTTGTTATAGTCTTTTGCAGAAATTCAATAACTTTGTTGCCATGGCACAAAGTTCTGAACGAATGTTTAGATTCTTGCTTGGAAAAGGAATAAAAGTAAGTTTTAATCAATTTAAGGACTTATAATTTACTAGTTAAGTTATTCTTATAAGCAGCGATGGGCTTGCAACCTGTCACGTATGGAATGCTTAACTGCAAAATGTGGGCATGTGCCAAATATAATGTTTGGACGTGCCATCACTAGACATCTTCAAAGGATCTAAGCGTCTGGAGATCTGAGAGAATGTCTACCGTACTTGGGGATTATAGTCATGATCCTATTAATTTTATTTTAATTTACTAGTTTTCTTTCGGTTATTTGTTATACAATTTATAATGTAAATAAAAGTATAATAAGGCAGAATAATTAACTGTATAATTAAAATTATCATGATTGTTAATTATTTTCATTATAAACAGCAATACAAAATAAAATGTTGTATTTAGCCATATTTCTATTTAAAAATAAATTAACTTCTAAAATGTATTATTTATTAAATAAATAATATTTCTTTCAGATAACAAAACACACGGTTTTTCAACTAAACCCAAGAAAACCAAACCTCTGCTTTTCTCGTTTAAAGCCTATATCCATAAATAATCATCCAAAGAACCCAGAAGCTGTTAAAAACGTTGCCATTCAAAAAAATACTTATGCGGAGGTTGTACAGCCTATATCCATAAATCATCATCCAAATAACCCAGTAGTTGTGAAAAAAGAAGTCATTGCCATAGACAAAGATACTTATGCAGAGGTTGTTGAGATGAGTGACATTATGAAGGATTTTGAACATACAGTAAATGAAGATCCAACGATTGACCAACGACGAAAAGAACCTATGATTGACCAAACACAAGAACTTATGATTGATCAAACACAAAAAAAAATTGTGATTGACATTGCAGTGAAAGAAGAACCTAAGACCAACAAAAGCCAAAACTGTGATATTTCAATGGATTTAGAATACACTGAAGAAATCACTATGAAAGAAGGATACAGAAATTATGATAGTTCTTTAAACCAACAAGTAGTTCCCAACAATGGAGATAATGAACATGATGATTGTTTTATTATAGAAACCAAAGAACAGCCCATAGTCATACATGAATCAGATATGCGCTCAGAGAATGAAGAAACACCACTTAATGAAAAGGAAAGTATCAGGTTAGAAGGACTACTAGAACAGCCTTTAGCAAAAAGAAGACGGATTGAACAATGTGTTTTAAAAGAGCAGATTGTTGTTAAAAAAGAACCATCTTTTATAAATAACAATTGGGTTTCAAAAACAGAAGAGACAAATGCAAATGAGTTTTATTTATCTTTGAAAAAAGATACAAGCATCAAGTCGGACCGCAGTATACTTAGACCGCGGGATTTAGGAACGCATCGGGCAGATTTTGGTGACGTAAGTGGTTTATTTGTACCACTCAGTCAAAGAACATGGAAGTTTAACAGTCCTGCTTCAACTTGGGATAAACCGAAGACCTTGTTAGAAGATATTGTAATGAAGAACAGGGAGAATTTCTTTGTAAATGATGCAGATACTTATCAATATTATTTGTGCGAGGAATGCTTCCAATCGTTTAGTTATCGATCGAAAATTAACCATCACATTAAAAAAGTGCATCAAAATAGACATTTAAAAGTTCATGAGTGTGGGACGTGTAATTATGTATTTGAGTTGTGGAAAGATTTAAAAGAGCACATGGTGATGAACCATCCTAATAGGTTTAAGCATCCCTGCAATAGGTGTAATAAAAAGTATCATTCGTTAAAGTTATTATTGATACACAAGAGACGGGATCATTTGGAGCCGATCTTTATATATTCTTGTAATACGTGTAAGAAAAAATATGTCCAACGTTTGCTTTACAAGTACCATATTCTCTTTGTACATCCTACCAGCATAAACAAAGGTCTTGGTAAGCTTTAAATATGAATAGCGCATTCTTGCTCAGAACGGTGAAGGAAAACATAGCGAGAGAACCAGTTGAAAATATAGAAATAGGATCATCATCATTAGACTTTTCAGATCTGTAGTTGTCTTAGTCAGAAGCACGTCCAAACTTATGTCATAACGCTTGTATATAATATAGTATTTGTGTTTTATGAAGCAGCTACATTATGTTTGAACTGTAATGCTGTGGCTACATTATCGAATGTTTGCGTTTTGCGTCTGGGGGCGTCCATTAATTACGTGA
This sequence comes from Hydriomena furcata, assembly GCA_912999785.1. NCBI lineage: Eukaryota > Metazoa > Arthropoda > Insecta > Lepidoptera > Geometridae > Hydriomena > Hydriomena furcata. The sequence continues at coordinate 3,882,209 of OU538842.1, read as the reverse complement.
GGTGAAATTGTCAATTTTACGACCACCCTCCCCCCTTTATAATCTTACGTGAGTTTTTCAAAATGCGATACCAAGTACTTGATGATAGCATTGTATTTAAAAAAAAAACAACTCTCATAATAATTTTTATATCACTACATAGTAAAGCAAAGTCGCTTTCCGCTTCCCGCGTCTGTATGTAATAGGTATGTATGTATGTATGTTTGCTTATATCTTTAAAACTACACAACGGATTTTTTTTTTTTTAATAAACAGAGTGATTCAAGAGGACGGTTTATATGTATAATACATGCATAATATAGTAGAGAAACACTGATAATTTTAGAGGTTTCTAATGTGATGTCGTAAATAAACACATTTTTTTGCGCTTACATTGCAAATGCTGGCTGAACCCCACGAGATATATCAAAATAATGTACTACAGTATTGTACACCTTAAAAACGTCTACAAAAAAGTCAACGATGGTTTTAGAAATGTCTTACGCACAGCGAAGCGGGCACGGGTCAGCTAGTTAGTAAATATGTCTTACTTAACCCAGTTTCCCCGTATATTTTTTTGACAATACAACGTCTGTCGGGTCATCCAGTACTAAATAAATTTAAATATATTTTAAACAGCGATATCTAACCCCCAAACTTCTAACAAAACCAAATTGTTCATGGAATATATTATTTTTGTAAATTCAATATGTTCTTATTATACTTACATTAAAATGTAACACCTAGGAATATAACAAACATCTATGTTTATTACACAAATGTTTGTCCTGAGTGGGAATACCTACTACCTACAGCGCAGAAGGCAGAGCTGTGAGGACGGTGAAGATTATTTTAAAATGTCATCAAAGTCATGTACTTACGGTTTGATTGATTTCAAAATTCAAATTCAAAAATCATTTATTTCAATAAAATCACAAGGATCACTTTGAAACGTCTTAGGAACCAGGTGAAGCTACGCCGATTCCACGCGACCAAGCCTAGAAGAATCAGGCAACAAACACGGCTTGGGGTCTACCTTTTTTTTAATGATCCTTTCCTTAATGCTATGTAGAGCTCCAGTGTGGTGCCAATCGAACAAGGTGAAGGCTCAAACAAGAATAATAATTTTACACTTTTCTCCACTTTGGTGGACGATGGCTCTAATAATATCATAATTATTATCAATAGCTATAAGGAACAAGTTAGTTTAGCTATGTGAGTGTGATTTTAGCACGTAAAGTACCATATTTGTTGATGTCTTAGCGTATATTCAGATAAATAGTGTGTTTTTCTGAATATTTTTCTTAAGGTGTGACCAGACCAGACATAGAGCGGCAATTGAGCGCGGCAGCAGCGCTATGATTGGACGACGGCCGCGCGTACATTTATGTTGAATCTAGTCACACGGCAAACTTGTGTCCTGCGAATGCCGCGCTATGTCCAGCCATAAATTAAAGAAGATAATACACTAACTGCTGCCCGCAGCTTTGTTTGCGTGATATTATTATAATAAAATGTATCATATATTTAAATTTAGGTTTAGCTATAGTTATCGGTTCAACCGTTACAATATGATTATGTAACAAACAAACATACCATTTTTTTTATTTATAGTATTACTAGCTTCCGCCCGTGGTTTCTTTTGCGTGGTTCTTGGATAAAAGTAGCCTATTTGTTTTTTCCAGGGCATAGCCTATGTAGGGTCTTAGACCCGACCCGGTTGTGGTGTCTACTCCGGTTTTGGGCATTTTCAATTTTGGCAGTCAATAACTAAGCATATCAAACAAACTTGTTTAAAATCTATAGTTAATACTGATTGTTTTGACCACAACCAAATATTTCCAGTTTGGATTATTTAAATGAATAAGAATAAATAAATATCGCCTGTTACCAAACCTTTGCTTAACTTAAGAGATTGATAAATACTCTATTCCATGTTGTTTGTAAATCGTGGTTTTATAGCGCGCGAAAGTCAGTCACCGGTCGATATTAATTCAAACGAACCATGCCGCGTCAACGACACTTCCGTATCCCCGACGCGACGAGATTCCGCGGAGACTAGCGCCATCTCGCGGCGAGGGAGAGACATTCGGCGGCCCGCGCGTTACCGCGACGCTTGACGCTAAAATTACGGGAGTGCGTGAACTTTATTTGTATTGTATTGTTTTATTGTGTATTTTTGATTGTTAACGTGTTTTATTATATATTCCAATGACTATCCGCGTTTTAATTGACATTACGAACCCCAAGTAATAACTAGCCAGCCGGGCAAGTATTAAACTGGCTACCCAAGAGAGGGCCTGTGAACTGTGTACAGTGCAGTGACAGTGAATCCCGGACAATTAGTTACATAAAGACAATCACAATGCCACGTACTCGCCGTCAATCGCGCCGTCAATCAGGCTTTGAAGATGCTGAAGAAACTGGCTTCGTCGCGACTGCGTCTTCGTCGCCCGCGCCACATACGGTGACGCCAGGCATCAATGATATCGCGGCAATCATGACCACGCTGCAACAAACCCAGACCGCAGCATTTGAACGCCTTCTCGACCGAGTTCTTTCACACGAGTCTCGTCGCGAATCGCCACCACCGACGCCAGCGGCGGCGCCTTCGCCCGCCATGGCGTACGCGACGCGCCCGCTCATCACCTAGGAACCTTCGCGCTGTGTACCGCGCGGTTCAGCGGAGCGCCCGGCGGCGACTCGCTCGATGGATTCATCGATGCTGTGGAAGCTTATAAGGAATGTGCCTGCGTAGGAGACGACAACGCCCTACGAGGACTATCTATGCTGATTACGGGAGATGCAGCCGTGTGGTGGCAGGGCATCAAGTCCACCATCACCTCCTGGAGTGAAGCCGTGACATCCCTACGAAGCGCTTTTGGCGACCGTCGACCGCCACATCGAATATACATGGAGTTGTTCAGCATGTCCCAAGGTCCCTCTGAAAAAACCGAGCTGTTTGTTGCCAAGGCGCGAGCCCTGCTGGCCCGCCTTCCCTCCGGTGACGTCTCTGAGAAAGTACAGCTGGACATGCTTTATGGCCTATTACACCGCCGAGTTCGCGAACGCCTTCGACGAGACGAAATTACTTCGTTTGAAATGTTGTTACGCAAAGCTCGACACGTCGAAGACGCAACAGACGAGAACGTCAACGGGTTCCAACATCGACGTCGAGCGTCGATGTCATCGTCGTCTCCCACTGTGCGCGAAGCTCCGGCGATAAAGTCAACGCTACCACAACCTCACCGGTTCGTGCCGACTACGCCGCGAGACGCCCGCGGCCTTCCTGCATCAAACGCTAGCAGTGGCGACGGAGGCCAGCCTAGCAACATCAACGCATCTAGCAACAAGACCGGTGCTACGATGCCCTCCTCATCGCGCGACGTTCCCACCACTCGACCTATGGTCAGCCGGTATTGTGTTTACTGCAAACGATATGGACATATACGTGACGAGTGCCTAAAATTAAAGTCAAAAGACCCAACGGATACGCAAACCATACCTACTTGCTACGGTTGCAACGCGAAAGGTGTTACTCGGTCTCAATGTACAAAGTGCAACGCGGATTGTTATGCCGTTGACGTCGCATGGTCCATTCCGGAATTACCCGCATCTGATCCGTCTACCGGTGAGAATAAACTTCAGGTAAGTTCACCTAAATATACTCAACGTGATAGTCCGATACCTAATGCTTCCCTTCCATGCTTAAAGTCGTTTAATGTTCGAAAAAAACAAACGTGCGATATTACTTACCTGCCTACTCAATTTAAGGCCGTAGTACCTATGTTATTTCGAAACGCGAGTTCGACAAACGAAATTGAACACGCCCTGAATGATTTTACAGCGATACTTCCTTTGCGTTTTTTTAGTGGCGAAGATGTGAGCATGATGTGTAGTTCAAAGGTTAGACCCGATTCGAAGGCTAAGAGTAATGTTAGGTCTAATGGCGATATGTCTACGCATTATTTGGATCGTGCGGATCGGCTTAATAAACTAATTGAAATACCTATGGAAAAAAGTAGGGTGACCACGTTGACAAAAAGTAGGGTGTCCATGGAAAATTTGGGACATTTTTCCACAATAAATGCTAGTGATAAAAATAAATTCCCGAGTGACTCTATTGAGCACCAGGTTAGGTTAAGACCTATTTTAAGTGTCCAAATTTTAGGCATACGAGGTAGGGCCTTGTTGGATTCAGGTGCAAAAAGCAGTATTGCTGGTGCTTTGCTTTACGAACTGCTACAAAAAAGTGACCACCCGTGCGAGGAGGCTACTCGACGGGTAAGGCTGGCAGACGGCTCCGCGCGCACTCGAGACGTACTTCTCACTACTTTAGAAGTAAAGATCACCCCGGTAAAGTCCGTAACTCTCGAGTTCACTATATTCCCTGATGCTCAAAACAATGAAACTTTATTTGGGATGGATTTCTTGGTGGCAGCGGGCATGGTTATCGATTTTGCCTCCTCAACTTGGCACTTCTCAGGTGAGCACGACATATACCCAGTTGAATACGAAAGTCCACTTATGCCTTCCGTGGCCATCTCTGCCGCTGACCTCTTACGTGAGGATGAAGGGCTCATGCTGGGTCTTGACGACAGACAGCAGCTGTCTGATTTATTGCAGCATAATAGCGATATTTTTAATATGCAGGGGGAGCCTACGCCGTTCGCGGAACATTGTATAGATACAGGCGATCATCAGCCGATATCAGTCCCCCCTTACAGGCTCAACCCAGCTAAAAAGGAGCTTATGAAAGTGGAGCTAGAGAAGATGTTAGAGGACAGTATCATTGAAGAATGTGAATCCGCTTGGACATCTCCTGCCGTGCTCGTACCGAAAAAGGATGGAAAGGTAAGATTCTGTGTGGATTACCGTAGACTAAACGCAGTAACAAAAACCGATGCCTACCCCATGCCGCTTATCGACGATTTAGTCCAGTCGACCAAACGCAACAGCTTCATGTCCACTTTAGACCTGCGAAGTGGTTTCTGGCAGGTGACCGTTAAAGAGTGCGATAAGGATAAGACTGCCTTCCAGACGCCGTTTGGTACTTACCGCTTCACCCGGATGCCATTTGGCCTTAAAAATGCACCATCGACGTTCCAGCGGCTCATCGATAAGCTTCGATCCTCCTTAAATCGCGATTTTTCTCGAATCGAGGGTGATAATATAACCCTCTTGGCCTACCAAGATGACTTGCTGCTCATTACTGAGACATATTCGGGTCATATAGTAGCCCTAAGCGCTGTGTTCGAAAAGCTGCGTGCTTTCAATTTAAGGGCGAATCGGGAAAAATGTGTCTTTTGCCGTAAAAACGTGAAGTACCTCGGGCACGTCATCACACAGGACGGCGTGTCACCCGACTACGACAAGGTACAAGCTGTAGTGGAGATGAAGGAACCTATGAACCTGAAACAATTGCGAACATTTCTACAAACTTGTTCGTGGTTCCGCAAGTTTGTGCCAAGTTTTTCCACTGTTGCTGAACCTCTAACACGCCTGACAAAAAAAGATCAGCCTTGGGCCTGGAGGTCCGAGCAGGCAGATGCCTTTCAGGAGCTAAAGAAGCGTCTCACTTCCGCCCCCATTTTGATTCAGGCTGATTATTCCCAACCGTTTATTCTTAGAACAGACGCAAGCGCCTATGCACTAGGTGCGGTGCTTATGCAGGGCGATGATGTTCAAGAACGTCCACTTGAATACGCCAGCCGTTTGTTAACGTCTGCTGAAAAGAATTACAGTACAACAGAAAGAGAAGCACTAGCCGTCGTGTGGGCTGTTGAGCGCTTCAGAGGTTACATCGACGGACACCAGGTGATCGTGAGAAGTGACCATCAGCCGCTGAAGTGGTTATTGACGCTGAAGTCACCATCAGGTAGGTTGGTACGATGGGCACTGAAGCTACAATGCTTTAACATTACCTACCAGTACACTCCAGGCAGGGTTAACGTAGTTGCCGACACTTTGAGTCGCCCGCCTTGCACTGAAGAGGATGCGAAGGAGTGTGGAGTAAGTTCCGTCATCCTTAACTTACCATCTACTAGTCCAGCTGATTTACGTGCTGCTCAACTCGAGGATCCAGATCTTCAAAAGATAATTCAGGATCTAGAGGATCCTGACGAACTGACCCTTAGTAGATGGATAGAACGAGGTTATGTGTTGTCTCACGGTGTTCTTTACCGTTACGACCCGGATTCCGATGCGGAAGAAGCTCAGTTAGTGGTGCCAAGCTCCATGAGGGATGTCATCTTGAAGGAGTTGCATGATGCTCCCACCGCTGGTCATCAGGGTGTAGAGCGAACCCTTCAACGGTTAAAGGAACGGTACTTTTTCCCAGGAATGCGTAGGTTCGTAACCGACTATCTGAAAACGTGCGTGGAGTGTCTTCGTTACAAACCCTCCAACCAAAAACCCACTGGTTTGTTGCAAACTCCGGTCCTTCAACAGCGAGGTGAGGTCTTAGCGATCGACTTGTTTGGTCCGCTCCCAGCTGGCGACCAAGGGGAGCGATGGGTGTTCTTAATAGAAGATGTGGCTACAAGGTGGGTAGATCTTTTTGCACTTGTTGATGCTACCGCCGAGGCTTGTTCTCGGATTCTCTTGGAAGAGTACTTCCTTAGATACGGATTGCCGCGGAGAGTTGTTTCCGATAACGGCTCGCAGTTCGTGTCCGCTGTCATGCAGCAGTGCATGCACTTGATGGGTGTTAAGCAGGAGCTTATACCATTATACCACCCAGAAGCAAACCCCGCTGAACGCAAAAATAGGGACTTAAAGGTACAGCTGTCCATGTTGGTGAAGAATACTCATACCGAGTGGCCTACGCACTTGGCCTACGTCAGGTTTGCAATGAACAGTGCAGTGTGTTCCACGACTGGTAAGTCACCTGCTTATCTAACTTTTGCACGCGAGTTGCGTACACCGTTCGACGTACACCATGATTTGCGTGGAATTCTGGACAAAGAAAATTTCGTTCCTCAGGTCACCCCTTATTTAAAAAAATTCGTTTCGTCTCTTTCTGACATCAGGGAACGTGTAGAGAGGTCACAGGATATTCGAAAGGATGTAGCCGATGCTACTCGTCAGAAGGAAACCAGGTTCAATGTAGGCGATTTAGTTTTAGTTAAAACGCACGATCTAAGTAACGCGTCTAAAGGAGTAACGCGAAAGTTTATGCCCAGGCGTGATGGGCCTTATAGGGTCTATGAAGTATCTAGCCCAACCACTTTTGTTTTGTCCGATCTCTCCGACAACGTCATTGGGAAATACCACAGTACGGATTTGACATCGTTTACGTCCCCGTTGAACTCCACAGTGCCCCTCAGGCCTAAAAGACGCAGAGGAAGACCGCGCTATCGGAATTTAAGTCCCAAGTCGGACTCGGGACGCGTTCCCAACTTGGAAGGGGAGTATATAGCGCGCGAAAGTCAGTCACCGGTCGATATTAATTCAAACGAACCATGCCGCGTCAACGACACTTCCGTATCCCCGACGCGACGAGATTCCGCGGAGACTAGCGCCATCTCGCGGCGAGGGAGAGACATTCGGCGGCCCGCGCGTTACCGCGACGCTTGACGCTAAAATTACGGGAGTGCGTGAACTTTATTTGTATTGTATTGTTTTATTGTGTATTTTTGATTGTTAACGTGTTTTATTATATATTCCAATGACTATCCGCGTTTTAATTGACATTACGAACCCCAAGTAATAACTAGCCAGCCGGGCAAGTATTAAAGTTTTTATCATTTTTTTCAATAGTTTATTTGAAAATGAAAATGTTGTTAAAATGCCCACAACCGGCGCTTTCACCCTATAGTCTAAGTGTCACCAAGATCAGTTTGGTTGTTTGAGTGTGATTAACACTCAAACAACCGTTGGTTGTTTGTTGTATGTTGGATGTTGTGTTGTGTGAGACGCACACAACACAACATCCAACTTTCGGATTTATGATATTTATTATAGGATAAGGATTGTCAATGTCAATTGAAATGATTATCTTCAGTTCGTGCATAATTTTAGCTTTTATAATACTTTTAATCAACTAATGTATTGAGTATCTACTTATTTATTTTATTTAAGAAAACAAACAGTACTTAAAAACTAAGAACTATTAAAAATAACAACTTTCAATGTCTACTAGTCTTAGATATATTTCTGTAAATGGACAAATATATGAAATACGTAATATTTTAATCATACGTTTAAAGTGTAGTAATAAAAATACTTACTTTCATAAAACTATCTTTCACTTGTAAATATACAGAGAATATCTATTGTATAGAATGCGTTGCATTACTCTTAGATCGTTTTTTCTTACGTGGAGCTGGGCGGAGTAGAGCGAAGCAGACCGTGAGTTAACAAATCACAGTGCTCGAAATAGTTGACACAAAAAATTCAAGCCGTATGATTGGTCAATTCACAGTCCACTCCGCTCAACTCCGTTTCGGTGGAAACGAACCCTAATGGTCGGCGCACAGTGGCGGACAAGAGCAATAACTTTTAAATTCAATTCATAAATTTTATATCCTCTGCGCTCCCGTCCGCCACTGTACGCAGACTAGAGAGGGATAGGCATATATGTATATATTTAGTTTCCTATCTACAAAAAAATTTGGTTCTCAATTAAACGCGGATATTTTTTTTTATACCATCATTGGTTATCTATTCTTTACACATAACTATAGATTTTAACACGGGTGTTCATCACGTAATAGAAATAGAAAAAAAAGCAATAAACTCATCAACTCAAAAGATATGCGTAAGCCATTTTAACATTATATTTCTCACAGGGCAAACAATGTGTAAGGACTTCCCGTGCTTTGGTAATGATACCACCTGCTCTCCGGAACGCGACGGCGCCGTCTGCCTCTGCCTACCCTCTTCATATCGGACTTACAACTACGTGACGCATCACTGCGATGATGTGGACGAGTGTCTTTTAGAACGACCGCAGTGCTCGCATAGTTGTATCAACAAAGATGGACATTTTAGCTGTGAATGTGATGAGGGGTATACAAAGGATGAGTTTGGATACCTTTGTTATGCTAAGGGTGAGTTTTAAGACACTTTAGAGAAAGTAAGAGCAAGCACGGATACACTGTTGTGGGCCCACGACACTAATAGACTTGTGACGTCACAATTTTATTTTTGCAATTTTAATAGTGTCATATTTTCATTTCACATGTTCGCCCATTTTCTTTTTGCCTACGTGGGATTATTTTAATATACTGTGGGTGTCCGGGAGCCTATAATGGGTGTCATGCCATGGCATGTCATGACCACAGACATCACAATCACAATTGCGCTGATGGGGGGGCGGTTCTTTCGTGACTGTGACCACGACCTTTTTTTAAGGGCCGGATCCGCGTCTGGTTAAGATGCTTAACTTACCACAAGCTCTTATTATGCTACACGAGCTCGTATAGCGTTCTTACTTTCGCACCGCGAGTAGTAATAAAAACCGGTAAATCCCGGGTAAAAATAAATAATTCTGTGAACCGATTATTTCGGTCTAAAAAGACACGGGATAAAATACTCTTGTTGACTTTATGATTCATTATAAGTAAAAGGAAATGGATTTAAGTAATCTATCGATAATCTAATTCTCAGAGTACAAGTTTTACTTAGTTTGGGGCTACAAAACACTGTGTGAAATGTCCCTCAATATTAATTAAATTTATTTTACTCATTGTTTTTGACCTACAGGACCTGAAGCCATGTTATTCTTCACCACCCAAAATGAGATCAAGTTCCTAAAAGTGAAATCGAAACTGCTGGTGACCGTTGCTACTGGGATCAAACAGGTAATATTAATGTTATGAAAAGTCATGTTTATCTGCACATAATCATAATTTCTTGCTTATCTCTCTTTATCAAAGTTCATTTGTTGCTATGTCCATGTTAACTTCTGTGAATTAATCAGCGCTAAGTGATAAAAAAAAGTAGCTAGGTATACATGGTGTAGATTAGGTATATTAATAAGGTATAGTAATCCCCAGGTACCTACGGTAGACCTCTCAGATCTTTAAGTGTTCTAATCCTTGAAGATGTACGAGTATAATTTATTTATTTTTATTTTTTAATAAAATAATGGGTGTAGAGTCCACAGGCACGTCAAAATATTAGGAAAATTAGGTACACCTCAATTTTTTGCATAATTAGCAATCCATACGGCTACAAGTTCATCGCCGCTTATACAAACTACATGGCTATTTTGTAAAATTTTGTAAAAACATGATTATCATATTATGATGTTGAATGCAATACCTAATGTTAGAGAATACTTAATCTGTGGCCTGAGCACGAACCACTATTGTATCGATCGATAGCTGTTCATGCAAACCCCCCAGTACAGTTTTCATAGTAACTATTCACTGTTTATGCACCTATACATACGCTTCTGCGTAGCTATTTTTTTGGAAGCGTATGTATAGGTGCCTAAACAACATAAAAGCGTAGGTATTATGGCATACAGTACCAATAAATATTGGTATGAATATCATAACATGATAATCATGTTTTTACAAAATAGCCCAACCTCTACCTTTTGATATTACAGGCGCATGGAGTTTCTTACGATGGGAAATACCTTTATTGGGTAGAAGTAGCCCAAGGTCATCAGTCTATCGTCAGGGCTCATCTAGAAGACATTGAAGGCACTAAGGAGGTTTGTAAATTATAATATATCTATCTTACATGTTAAAAGAACGTCTAAATTCATATAATAAGAGCAGACCCGGCCACCGTTGCTGTGTCAACAGATATCGCCATCTGTTAGATTCTTTTGTAACAGATAATTGTAACTGTCAGATAATAAACAAATAATTTGCAATAAAATAATATTGCGACTATAAATTGAGATGTAAGCTATCCTATCTTTCAAGTTAGATCAAACTTAATTATGGGCTTTTTAATAAATCATTGTTTATTTTGTAGCTGCATACATCTACGAGATCAAGAGCTCCGTACGCAACGGAGCCGGATGATCTCGTAGATGTATGCAGCTACAAAATAAACAATGATTTATTAAAAAGCCCATAATTAAGTTTGATCTAACTTGAATGATAGAATGAAATTAAATTAAAAACATTTATTTGTTGAATGAATCAAAATACATTGTAAATCTGAAAGTTTGCCTCAACCAAGCCCAAATGAATAAACGGATTAGGATGAAACTTGGAATATATAGCCTATGTATATTCCATATATACCTACATATGCCCTAGAATAGCATATAGACTATTTTTAACCCAGGTACCACGCGAGAAACGCTGCTGGCGGAAGCTAGTATATAAACTCATTGACTCTGGTTTTTTCTATTTGTTAGGTTCTAGTCGGCTTAGGTTTGGAAGACCCAGGGGACATATCGATAGATTGGCTGGGAGGGAATTTCTACTTTAGCGACGCAGCCCGAGGGTCCATTTCGGCTTGTCGGCTTGACGGCGCTATCTGCTCTCTTATGCCCACGGACTCCAAGCATCCTAAATACATCACACTGGATCCTAGAAATGGGTAAGTTGGATAGATAGCTACATAAATAAATATTTGTGGACATTTAACACAGCGCGCGCTATCTAGTCCCAAACTAAGCCAAGCTTTTAAATACCACAGCCCATATATCCAATATTTAGCTTTTACCTGCGGCTTCGTCCGCGTAGATTCAGAAAATCGACTTTTGACGTATTATCATAAACATTAAAATTCGTAAAAAAAAACAAAAGAAAATTTTAGGAAAAAAAAGTATTCTATGTCCTTACCAGGACTGTAAACTATCTCTCTCTCTATGAAATTTCATCAAAATCGGCGCAGCGGCTCGGCCGTGATAACGTCACAGACAGACAGAGTTACTTTCGTATTAATAATATTAGATTATTTTTTGGAAAATTTATATGCGCATCATAAACAGGTGCTTACAACGGTGAAGGAAAACATCGTGAGGAAACCATTTATTGTTCCTATAAGCGGCGATGGGCTTGCAACCTGTTACGTGTGGAATGCTAACTACTGCAAAATGTGGGTATGTGCCAAATATTATGTTTGGACGTGCCTCTGACTACCCCCACTAGACATCTTCAAAGGATCTAAGCGTCTGAAGATCTGAGAGGGATGTTTACCGTACCGTGGGGATTACAGTCGTGATCCTATTTTTTTTTAATTGTTTCGGAATTGCAAAGTTTAAACTAACAATTTACCTTCACAGAAAAATGTATTGGGCGGATTGGAAGGACCGCGCTGTGATAATGTCTGCCAATATGGACGGATCCAACGCTGAAGTCTTAGTGGATCATTTGCACACCTTTGCCACAGGACTCGCTGTGGATGTGTCGAATGACAGACTTTACTATGTCGACAAGACTGTCAAAGTCGTTATGATTAAGCAGAAGAATGTCTATGTAAGTATATAACCTACAATTAATGCTACAATCACTACATAGTAGGTATAAAGCAAAGTAGCTTTCCGCTTCCCGCGTATGTATGTAGGTATGTATGTTTGCTGATATCTTTAAAACTACACAACGGATTTTGATGCGGTTTTTTATAATAGATAGAGTGATTCAGGAGGAAGGTTTATATGTATAATAACATGCTACCCGTGCGAAGCCGGGGCGGGTCGCTAGTTAATTATATACGAATATCCACCTTCTTAGTAGGTTCAACATTTTTGGTAAAATGCGTATCATTCAGTCGTCAAAACTCATGTCTGTATTTTTTCACACCAGCGCCATCTATATCTATATATAACTCATCCCTTTTTTGTCTTTTTTTTAATTTTATGGGTGTTTTTTGGATTATAAAGTCTCCTATGTTTTATTCGAGGGTATAATCTACATCTACAGCAAATTTCATCTTAATCCATTCTGTCTTTTAGACCTGCTTGAGGTACAAACATCCAAACATCCTCACAAACTTGAATTTATATTATTAGTAAGTTATTGAATAATTTATTTCAGTCGCTTTTCGAAGAGCCATTCCACCATCCATACGCGATCGCCGTATTCGAGAACACCGTGTTCTGGAGCGATTGGACGTCTAACAGCATACAGAGCACGGACAAACTGCACGGCACCCAGCAGAAGAGGAATGTTCTGTTGTCTATGAATACGTCAGTTTTCGGTATGTTTTTATAGTCTTGAAAAGATCCTGAAAAATATATATGCATATTCCCATAAGGGATCACATGTTTATTATTGTTGGTTTATTTTATAAATAAACACTTTCGCATTTTATAAAGTAAGTAATTTGTATATGAAACCATTACAAATAAAATACGTATAAATTTATGACAATGAGCTATTTGACAAGATTTTGAAAACCATTCTAGATTATTCAGTAGTGACTGTGGAACCCATAAAAAATATTATTTTCAATTCAGTTAAGTATTGGCCCTAAAAAAGTAAATGAAATATTCACAATTTAAATAACCCGCAAAAACGCTTCTTTAGCAAATGGCGTCGCACTAGTTTCTGTGACGTTACATGCTTGTCAACAAATACACAAATGTCAAGTTTTTCAAGGCAGGCGATGACATATTGACAAGCATGTTACGTCATCGTCGATTCGCCCAATCCTGACCGTTTTGTGTCTCGTGACTGGCGTTTAAAAATAGATAATTTTGAGGTCGAGGTCGAGGTCGAGGTCGAGGTCGAGGTCGAGGTCGAGGTCGAGGTGGAGGTCGAGGTCGAGGTCGAGGTCGAGGTCGAGGTCGAAGTCGAAGTCAAAGTTGATTCCCCTTCCCTTGTCCCACGTTATTTTGTGAGAACTTCGTTCCATCCGGGTGTCCCTTGTTGTATACTTATATTTATATTTAATAAATATTTAAATTTGTTTTTAATATATATCCAGGAATGCACATCTACCATCCGGCAATGATGCAAAGCACCAACAATCCATGCGCGCAACACAATTGTTCCCATCTCTGCTTCGTCACATCGAACGCGACATCTGTGTGCGCTTGTCCCCATGGCATGGAGCTGAAGGGAAACACATGTGAACGTGAGTTGAAAGTATTTCTGTACAACCCACCTTTACAGATCAAGTCCGACTAACGTACCGAGGGTTCCGTATAAACTTGTATGTTTATTCATCTATGATGGAAATTAGATTTTGAAGATTGAATATGTTTTTTTTTATTTTACATTTAGGTTTTGAAGTTTTAATGATAAATATAAATACTAACTAACAATTTTCGAAAGATTCCAAGATTGCGTTGACTAGATTTTTGAAGCTTCAAGCGACTGTTTTTAGTCATTTCATAAATTACTATTGGTTGTTTGATTTATTTTACATAGGAACCTTTATTCTCATAAATAAATAATATTTAATACATAATTATATTACTGAATATTCACAAAATACACAAGAAACAAGTATCCTATCTAAAGAATGTATAATTTTTCAGACATTGCCGGCTACCGTCCGGAATACCTGATAGTGTGCGGCGCGCAACTGTTCACTAGGATCGACTACAACGCGCTGGGGAACCCTGAAACTCACGCAACACATTTTGATATAGGACGAGTGCAAGCGATGGCGTACGACAGCTTGAGAGGTAGGTGTTCTAGCTACCATTTAATATAGAGTACTAGCCGACCCGTGACAGACGTTGTCCTGTTACGGTTTAAGATGTTTATTTTCTCATAAGTACAAATTCTCTTACAGAGAAAACTAAAGCTAAATAATATCTAATTTGCCTGTGGGCGTTTTGCAATACCAAAACAACGAAAGAAAGTAACAAACATACAAAGAACAAAAATACGTAATCTACAAAACCTAATCATTTTTTATAGTGTGTTAAGTTGTTCAAATTTCAATAATCGCATACAGTAACGCACGGTGCTATGACGACTGATGTCAACATTGATGTCAGATTTTTTGCACACCAGCGCCATCTATACCAAAATCATCTTTTTTGTTTTTTTTTATCATTTAGGGGTGGTTTTTCGGATTATAGTTATATAAGTTCTCCCTTAATTTATTCTGATTTTTTATCTTTATACTACAGCAAATTTCATCTTAATCCGTTTTGTCGTTTATTTTTGATTAGAGAACAATCATAAACTTTCGCATTTATAATATTACTAGCCGACCCGTGACAGACGTTGCCCTGTCAAATTTCAATTATCGAATAGAAAAGACTGAATGTTTTTAGTCTGTGATGTCAGATTTGTTGCACACCAGCGACATCTATACAGAAATCATCCTCTTTGCGATTTTTTATTGTTTTTGGGATGTTTTTCATATTTTAAAGTAGTCTATTATTTATTCGGGCGTTATATCTACATCTACAACAAATTTCAACTTAATCCGTTTTGTCGTTTAGGCCTGATTGAGGAACAAACCTTCGCATTTATAATATTATTAGGATTATGATTCTAATGAATCCCTGGAACCACAACGGTGTATAAGCAATGTCATTCCTTCTGGAGAAATGTCTCTACTCACTTAAAAGAGCTCTGAAAGACTACAATCCCTAATCCTAATTATGAAAATTATTTAGGACTAGCAGTCCGCCCCGGCGTCGCACGGGTGTAATAATGATTTTGTGGGTAATTTTTTTACACCTTGGGTTACATTATCAAAGTTTTCATAAGGATCCCTAATAGTTAGACTTATAGTATTATGGACTTTTTTGTAGATATTGATGTTTTCTATAAAACTGTAATTTATCACTTTGCTTTATTGTCAATAATTTCCGCAGCAAACGCGATATAAGGATTTTTTTTTCTTTTTTTTTCACACATTGAGTTACATATCGAAGTTTTCATACGGATCCCTAACATTTTTGTAAATGTTCTATAGCCTATGTTCATCAGGGATAATGTAGGATTCTAATGGTGAAAGAATTTTTCAAATCGGTCCTGTAGTTTCGGAGCCTATTCGGTGCAAACAAACAAACAAACAAACAAACAATCAAATCTTTCCTCTTTATAATATTAGTATTGATATGAATCTAAATATTGTTACAGATTCTCTCTACTTGTATGACGGACAGCGTCGTCAGATAAACTTCATGAATATGAGCGATTTCTCTCTCGGGATCACACATACGCTGCTGTACCAAGGGTTGGACAATGTCGTAGACATGGATTACGGTCAGTATCACTGTCAGAATGGTAAATCAGGGTAAATAATCTATATAAATAATAAAAACCGGCCAAGTGCGTGTAGTGTCACGCACGACCCGACTCGCACTTGGCCGGTTTTTTTATATAATGCATACTTACAATACATAGTATGTACGTAAAATGTATGTATTACATACATTTTAACACCCAGTCATAGAATAATGTTTATCACCTAAATGTTTGACCGTAATAAAAACTTTACTTAGTTTGGGTCTAGATGATCACAAATATTAAAATCACGGTGAACTGCTAGTTTAATTAATAAATTGTTATTAATTTCAGATTACGTAACGGACACGCTGTATTTCCTAGACGCGGGACGTCGACTTATTGAAACAGTGTCATTACGCACACAACAACGTGCTTTAGTGTACAAGTTTAAGGATGGAGAGGTTCCTATCAGCTTTTGCCTTGTGCCAGACTATGGGTAAGCTATCGGATCAGTAGGGCTATTTTGTAAAAACATGATTATCATGTTATGATATTCATACCGATATTTATTGGTACTGAATGCCATAATACCTACGCTTTCTATGCTGTTTAGGCACCTATACCCACGATTCCAATACAATACCTACGCATGCGTAGGTATAGGTGCATGAGCAATGAATAGTTACTATGAAAAGTGTACAGATTAGGTATTCTCTAACATTAGGTATTGCATTCAACATCATAACATGATAATCATGTTTTTACAAAATAGCCCTGCAGATGTCGGATCACTAGGTAAAAAGATAAGCGCAGACAATCAAAAAAAATATATATATTGTACATGTCAAACTGACAACCTCCTTTTTTTCGTCGGTTAAAAATAATTTGTGATCATTATGATTCCGTATCCAATGGGTAAAAACGGGACCCTATTACTAAGACTTCGCTGTCTATCTGTCCGTCTGTCCGTCTGTCCGTGATGGCTATAGAGAGTTGAAATTTTCACAGATGATGTATTTCTGTTGCCTCCATAACAACAAATACGAATAAAACAGAATAAAATAAATATTCAAGTAGGGCTCCCTTACAACAAACGTGTATTTTTTGCCGTTTTTTATAGGTACCTACGGAACCATAGGTGCGCGAATCCGACTCGTACTTGGCTGGTTTTTCATTTCTATACTAATATTATAAAGAGGAAAGATTTGATTGTTTGTTTGTTTGTTTGTTTGCATCGAATAGGCTTTGAAACTACTGGACCGATTTGAAATATTCTTTCACCATTAGAATCTTACATTATCCCTGATGAACATAGGCTATAGAATATTTTCAAAAATGTTAGGGATCCGTATGAAAACTTCGATAATGTAACCCGACGTGTGAAAAAAAATCCATAAAACATTTTTAAATCGCTTACACTGCGGAAATTATTGACAATAGAGCAATGTAGTACTACAGTTTTATAGATATTATCAATATCTACAAAAAAGTCCATAATACTATATGTCTAACTATTAGGGATCCGTATGAAAACTTCCATAATGTAACCCAAGGTGTAAAAAAAAATACCCATAAAATCATTATTACACCCGTGCGACGCCGGGGCGGACTGCTAGTTCATGAATATAAATGTTGTTCCAGGAGAATGCTTATAGCTGTGGTGGACAATGAGTTGGGCAACGGCATCCATATCGACAACATCGGGCTGGACGGCGAAGGGCGGTACCACGTTATAATGAACAATTTGAAAGGTACTACATTATAAAATACGCTAATAGTCATATTATACACTAGCCGACCCGTGACAGACTTTGTCCTGCCCAAATTTCAATAGAAAAAAGCACTTTCAGTATACTTCCATTTTTTTACCTATATCAAACCTTGACCTGATAAAATAAATTACGAATTTTGGTAGAGTGCGTATGATTTGGTAGTCAAAATGATGTCAGATTTTTATGTCAAAAATAATTAAGAATTCGGACCTTAGTAGAATTTAACCTTTTTGGTAGAATGCTTTACTATGACAACTCAATGTTTTCGGTCTGTGATGTCTATTATTTTGTGCACCCATACTAAAATCATCCTTTTTACGTTTTTCTATCATTTTTTTGTTTTTCGGATAATAAGTTCCCCCTTTATTTATTCTGATTTTTTATCTACATACTACAGCAAATTTCATCTTATCCGTTTTGTCGTTTATTTTTGATTAGGGAACAAACATAGCAGCCTTATCACAAACTTTCGCATTCATAATATTATTAGGATATCACAAGGCTTAACACAAGGCCACACTTTTGTATCTATATTATCAAGCATAGATACAATAATTGTCCTGACCGGACACCATTCTAGGTTTCGTATATTGTAGGTAGTGTGCGTGTGTGCGCGTAAGTGAGCGCGAGCGCGTCTTTTTATGTATGCGTGGGAGTGTGTATGTGTGTGTGTTTTAATTGTTTTTTTTTTTAATTTATTTATCAGGTCCGCACGTCCGCTTGAAGTACGCTCAGTTTACGGATAACGTGTACCTGTCAGACGAAGGCAACGGTATCATTGACAACATGCACCCTGAAGGTACAGTACTAGGCTATCTAGGTTATGTATGTACTTCTATATTCTCTCAATATAAAAAAAACCCTTAAGAATTACTTTTTAAACTCACAAGTCCATCCATAGGTAGTCGTTCTAGGCCTTATATTATATTATATTATTATTATTATATTATTTTTTTTTGCTATATATATTTTATTTCAGTTTATATATTTTACATAGGATGTTAAATAGTAGGTATTTTAGAATTTAAGTAATATAAATATATGCACTGCGTGATATGCAGTATGCTGCCCCACACGCACTATGGCACAACTGAAAATCAGCGCTGCATCAACTCTCGCTGTTTCAGCATATAGCTGACCAATGTTGTTGTCAATGTTGCCATTATTTATGTCATGTATTTGTTTAGTTTTAAGAGATTATGTCGGCACAAAATAATTTATTCTTTTTTTCTATTCTGATCTTGCTCTGATGGACCATAAAGCTCACTAGCTTCCGCCCGTGTTGAACCACATACGATGTATGGATGTATGTGACTCAATTAAACAAATTAAACTTTCGCATTTATAAAATTAGTAGGGTAAGAATTTTCTTTTCTTTACATATTGGGCTCACCTCTCTCCTCTTTAAAAAATTATAATTAGACTGAGTAGGCTGGAGTCTAGGGCGGCAGATTTTAGGGGCGGCAAATTTAGGTTAATTTTTTCAAACATCTTCATTTATTTTAGCCTTTTTCGTCCCACTGCAGGACAGATGCCTCCCTCCTTCCTTCTTGAAAAACTTCCACTTGATACTGCCAAATGTCTTACAGGAATCACCGCTTTTAACTAAATCGTGGTGGTAAGGGGTGCAATCAATAGCCTACTGGCGGCAAATGTGTAAATCCGCCACTGCCCCGACCCCCTAGGCATGGGCCCCCTATGCCCTCATGCCTTGATAATACAGACAATACTGAATGTACACTTTCCTTCTAGGCACCGGCCGCGAGAACTTCCGGGAGCTGTCCACTACAGTCACGAGCCTGGCCATCACTGAAACCTACGTCTTCTGGACAGACAGACGAACTTCCCGATTGTTCTGGTCGGACGTACACGAGTCGACGCATAGGATTCGCAGGATCGATTTATGTATGTACTAAAATGATTATTATCTTCCAGACGATTAGATCCTTGAAATTGTTTGAGGGGGTAGTCTGATGCACGTCCAAGCATTACATTTGACACATGCACACTTGCAGTTAGTTTAGCATGCGGATACATGACAGGTAAGTTTAACTTAACAATAATACTTATTGGTTTCCATACTATGTTTTCTTTCGTTTTGAGTACGTGTTAATTCGTACGTAGGTACATTTACAAATAGAAAAATCAATTAATGCGCTGCCGGGAAATGAACCTACGATCTTCGGATTTAAAGTCAAGAGACCTCCCACACAGCCAACACGGCTAACAGAACTCATATGTATAATAATCTTGTACTAATATTAATTTAAATGTATTTCTCTTTTACAGCTCTCTTCCCTAACAACACCCAGCTTCTAATCCAGGCAACTACCCCCTACCCTTCACAATCCAACCCCTTACTCAACCATCCCTGCCTAAAAACCCACCCCTGCTCGGACATCTGCGTTCAATCTTCAGCCAACGTTCATACCCACGGCGTTCACACCCAGAACTTTGCTTACAAGTGCCTGTGTCCACCCGGTCTTTTGTTAGAGAATGGAAAATGCGTGGAGCTGGTGGAGTGTAGCGATTTTGAACTCTATTGCCATAGGAGTAACGCCTGTGTTCATAAGACGAAGCACTGTGATGGAATTGAGGATTGTGAGTTTGGGGAGGATGAAGCTGGCTGCAAAGGTAAGGAGTTTTGAATATATATTTTATTCGTTTCGAATATAATAAATCCTAATAATATTATAATGACTGGCTTCACAGCTCAGTTGGTAGGAACTCTGCCTTCTGCGCTGTAGGATGTGTGTTCGATCCCCACCCAGGGCAAATATTTGTGTGATAAACATAGATGTTTGTTCTGTGTCTGGGTGTTTATTTTTATAATACGTATGTATTTACAAAAAAAAAGGATATAAGGATATATTCTATCAGTTATCTGGTTCCCATAGTACAAGCTTTGCTTAGTTTGGGGCTATATGGCGCTGTGTGTAAAGTCCGACAATATTTATTTATTTATTTTTTAATTCATGTAAGACGTCGGTCTGTCACAGGGCTGTATCTCATGAACCATGATAGCTAGACAGTTGAAATTTTCACAGATTATGTATTTCTGTTGACGCTATAACAACAAATAATAAAAACAGAATAAAATAAATATGTAAGGGGGGCTCATACAACAACCATGATTTTTTCTTGCCTTTTTTATAGATAATGGTACGGAACCCTTCGTGCGCGAGTCCGACTCGCACTTGGCCGGTTTTTTAAAACATTATTTTATTTTTCAGTGGAAATATTCCATCAAGTCGAGATCTGCAGTGATACACAGTTCCAATGCCACAACAGCACACTCTGCATCGACCGGTCGCTAATCTGCGATTCGCAACTAGACTGTCCCGACGGCAGCGATGAGGCTCAAGTGGATTGTAATACGTTAGCTTGCTTTGACACCGAGTTCATGTGAGTATCTCACGAGCGAAGCGAGATAGCTTCGTAATAGAATGAGCGAAGCGAGCTAATCCATAAGCACAAAATATAACAGAACAGTTGCCTGGGACATGGTAAAATTCGGAAAAAAAAAAAAGTTTTAATTATAAATACGGCTAAATACCACGTTTTACCTTTTGTTGCTGATGTTTAGAGACAATTCAGATGCTCTTCATCATGAGCATAGCGACCGCGATCTATTGTAGATCTGCGAATACATTATTAAGTATTTCTTGTCAAATGATTTATAGTTTTAATTCTAAAATTTAAAGTGCTTTTTTCCATAGGATTTATTATAGAATATCACTACACAGTATAAAGCAAAGTCGCTTTCCGCTTCCCGCGTCTGTATGTAATATGTATGTATGTATGTATGTTTGCTTATATCTTTAAAACTACACAACGGATTTTGATGCGGTTTTTTTTTTATAAATAGAGTGATTCAAGAGGAAGGTTTATATGTATAATACATGCATAATATAGTAGAGAAACACTGATAATTTTAGAGGTTTCTAATGTGATGTCGTAAATAAACACATTTTTTTGCGCTTACATTGCAAATGCTGGCTGAACCCCACGAGATATATCAAAATAATGTACTACAGTATTGTATACCTTAAAAACGTCTACAAAAAAGTCCACGATGGTATTAGAAATGTCTTACGCACAGCGAAGCGGGCACGGGTCAGCTAGTTGATTATAGAAGTAAGAAGAGCACACTTCTAGTTTTGTGTGTATTTATATGGTTTGAATTTTAAGGTGTGCTTCTGGATCGTGCATTCCGAAGAATTGGAAATGCGATGGTGACCTTGATTGCAACGATGCCACAGATGAGATTGGATGTGGTAAGTCTTACCCTACGAGGGTAAGACGACACTATGAGAACACGCACCCACAGTGGACTTAATCTTTTTTCATAAAAATCACTCTATGTGTTGTGCGACACTGGATAGTGTGACTAGAGGCACATTGTCGTGTGCATCTAGCCAAAGTTGAGCTCTTAAGACACACGGTAGTGTGCGCCATAGTGCCGCTCAACACATAAAGTGACGTTTATGAAAAAAGATTTCGTCCACTGTGGGTGCGTGTTCTCGTGTCGTTCTTGAATACGAGGGTTAGAAAGGTCCTACTTAAACGGCCGCACAGCTCAGTAGGTAGTAGCTGTGCCTTCTGCGATATAGGTTGTGGGTTCAATCCCCACTCAGAATAAATATTTTTGTGATGTTTTTTCTGTCTGCGTGTCATAAGATAACAATTTCTCAGTTCACTGTCTCTCCATAGCACAAGCTTGATTTGTGATAGATGGCGCTGGTGTTCACCAGTATTTATTATTTGTTTATTTCGGCCGTGTTGGCCGAGTGGGAGGTACCCCGACTTTCAATCTGATGGTTTTGGGTTTTTTATTCCGGCGTGCATCAATGGATTTTTCTGTTCGAAAAAATTATATGCGCATCAAAACGGTGAAGGAAAACATAATGAGGAAACCAGTTAGTATTCTTAAAAGCGGCGATGGGCTTGCAACCTGTCACGTATGGAATGCTAACTACTGCAAAATGTGGATGACTACCATGCAGTCGTGATCTATTTTTTTATTTGTTTTTTTTTTTCAATATTGGTCCAATGTAGTTTAAAAAAATCAAAGTGAAGCAACATTGTAGGTAGTGGTGTAGGTACTTAAACAATAGACCAGTCCAATTACCACCAGTGACCTCTATGTGAAGTTTGAAGCCGTTTCCTTTTTTTCAGAGAACGCTAATTGCAAGCCTGGGTTCTACCAATGCAGGAACAAGGAATGTATCGAGCTGAAGAATAGATGCGACGGCCTGCAGGACTGCTTCGATTTCTCTGACGAGGAGGATTGTGATGAGCCTGTCATTGTGGAGGTTAAGGTCAGATGTCAAGATTAATAAACAGTTTAGTTTTAACTTGTTTCTAGTTAATGAACTTGCTTCTGTTCTTTTTGTTGGTTTTTATCATTTGATTGTATTCTATCTCACGAAGTTGGGTGAGCGGTGGCCTCTAAACGTCAAAACTGACACTTGTACAAAACACTAAGTGTCAGTTTTGACGTTTTGGCGATACGATGACGATATCATAGTTCGCGGCTCACACGCGCGGATACGCGCTTTTGTGTGCGTGACTGATACTGAGCGCTCTCTAACTTACGCACACAGAAACAATGTCAATGTCAAATCTACAAACAATTAATACCAAACCGCCTTCGTGAGATAGAACAACTATACCTACTTGACTTCACAGCTCTGCCTTCTGCGCTGTAGATTCTACCAAACATGAGATGATAGAGATGTTGTTAGATGTTTGTTTTGTGTCTGAGTGTTAAATTTGACTAATATTATCAATCCGAAAGATTTTGAGGATGTTTGTATGTTAGTGACCTAATCACGTCAAACAGATTTAGATGAAACTTGACTTATGTCCAATAGCAATGAATATAATATATCCAATAGCGTATTTAAGTTACGCGATTACTCCGTCGTTGGTGGACGAATTTACAAAATTATTTTTTTATTTGAAAGCCTTCCGGGGTGGTCCCATTACCACCAAGTTAGCATCTGATGATGGGATCCCAAGGAAATCGGGAGAAACCTTCAAAATTTATGGGCATTGATAGTGTTTTTCAACTATAGACCTTGCCCTTCTTTCATTCGCATACACCGAGTGGAGGACTAGCTGGGAGTAGGGCTCTTATATCTCGCGGAGGGAGGAGCCCCCCCTACTACAATTTTTATTTATAAACATGTTTTTAGTTTATTAAACGTAATGTATTTTAATCAGGAGGAGTTATGGCCACATTGCGCAGTCTACGAGTACGCTTGTGAGCTGAACAAGAGCATTTGCTTGCCGCTTACCGCCCGGTTAGATATATACCAGTGGTTGTGGGTCTATGTTTGTGTAATTGTCTATTCTACTTATAATTTAACAAGCTAACCCGGCGGACTTCGTATCGCTTTAGCATTAACAAATGTTGAGTTAAGTTCCCGTTCCCGTTCCCGGGCTTTCGGCTTTCTGCGCTGTAGGTTGTGGGTTCGAACCCCACACGGGATAAACATTTGTGTGATGAACATAGATGCTTGTTCTGTGTCTGGGTGTTAATATGTATAATAAGCATGTATTTACAACAAAAAAAAGTATTTAAGTATACTATCAGTTATATGGTTCCCATTGTACAAGCTTTGCTAGTTTGGGGCTAGATGGCGCTATGTGAAAATGTCCACCAATAATAATAATAATAATTATTATTATTTTTAGTTGTAACATGAAGGTCGACTGTCCTGGTGGCACTGATGAAGATGGCTGCGATTTCCGTTGCACTCCGCACGGTTTGTTCGCGTGTAAGCAACAATTGTCGTGCGTGGGTATGAACAAGCTGTGCGATGGACGGAAGGACTGCGGGGACGGCTCTGACGAGACCCCTGAAGCTTGCGCTATAGGTAAGTGTTGTCACCACTCTTTTATACATAAGTACATACAATATTCACTTTCTTTCTTTCAATACATCGTTAAGTTTTCTCTGACTCAGTATACATACATACATACCTACCATATATACGTGTATATGGTAGGTATGAGAATAGGTCGTAGGGTATTTTAATACCCCTAAGTGATAAGCGCGGACCTCGCCAATATTTTTATTTTTAATTTTGAAGATATGGCACTAACAAATACAATTTTATACGTAAGCAAATAGATTTAATTTGTCCACAGTGAACAAAACCTCTCATCTATACCCGCCAATATTATTCCCTATTTCGGAATGCCATAATGGCTACCTTTGCCAGAACGGGCAATGCGTCGAGTGGGAGGAAGTGTGTGATCATGAACAGAACTGTGCAGACGGCTCTGATGAAGGCGGCCATTGTGGTAAGTACTACCAAGTGACTAATATATATCCTAATCTATATTTATAAAAGAAAGTCGTGTTAGTTACACTATTTATAACTCAAGAACGGCTGAACCGATTTGGCTGAAAATTGGTGGGGAGGTAGCTTAGAACCAGGAGACGGACATAGGATGTTTATAACGGGAACGGGAACTTACCACAGCATTTGTTAATTCTAAAGCGATACTAAGTTCGCCGGGTCAGCTTGTAATATTATAAATCTGAAAGTTTGTGAGTTTGTATGTATATTTGTGTCTCAATCTGGCCTAAACGACAAAACGGATTAAGTTGAAATTTGCTGTAGATAAAACTAATACATATTGGTGGACATTATCACACAGCGCCATCTAGCCCCAAATTAAGCAAAGCTGTACTGTAAAAACTAGATAACTGATAAAATACTTACTCGTATATACTTTTTTTTTGTAAATACATACATAAGATACATAATAACACCCAGACACAGAACAAAAATCTATGTTCATCACACAAATGTTTGCCCTGGGTGGGAATCGGACCCACAACCTACAACACAGAAGGCAGAGTTACTACCAACTGAGCTGTGAGGCCAGTCTATATAAAATTGTAATATGTTTAATAGTTTCATTAAGAATATTATTATTGTTCTACAGCATCAGCCTGCACCAACCACACGTGCAGTCACACCTGCCAGAAGACACCCGAGGGCACCCTGTGCTTGTGTCGGAAGGGCTTCCACAATGCTGGACCCACCCTCTGCGAGGACATAGACGAGTGCGCCATCGAGGATTGCTCGCAGGTTTGCATCAATGTCCCTGGGTCATTCTCTTGCTCCTGCCATCATGGATATGCAGTCAGGTAACTATAAGGATTGCTATGAATTAAGATAAATCTTGGCATATTTAGGTGTCTTTATTTTATTTTACTGACTGACTGACTGGCCTTACAGCTCAGTTGGTAGTAACTCTGCCTTCTGCGCTGTAGGTTGTGAGTTTGATCCCCACCCAGGGCAAATATTTGTGTGATGAACATAGATGTTTGTTCTGTGTCTGGGTGTTAATATGTATCATAAGTATGTGTTTACAAAAAAAGTATATTAGTATTCTATCAGTTATCTGGTTCCCATAGTACAAGCTTTGCTTAGTTTGGGGCTAGATGGCTAGCGATTGGCGGACTTTACACACTGCTGTGTGTAAAGTCCGCCAATATTTATTTATTTTAAATTATTTTTGATCGTCGAATTGAAAGTCCACACAACAAAAAAACAATCATGTATTTATAACCAGCAGTCCGCCCGAGCCGCGCACGGGTGTAATGATTTTATGGCTAATTATTTTACACCTTTGGTTACATTATCGAAGTTTTAATGGAGATCCCTATTTTTTTCTAGCCTATATTACATTTTATTCTTTCTAACGATTCTAACGAATTATGCAATACATGTTTGTTTTTTCCTCGCAATTGCGTTGAAAAAGTGCGTATAAAACTCGTGAGCAACTTGCTCATTAGACACTCGGCTGATTTACGCCCTCGCCTGCGACTCGGGCTGCAATCCAGAGCTTCGTGTGTAACGAGCAACTTACCTCAATTGTTTCAATACTATTACAAACTTTCGCGTTAAGACGCTGCCAGTCGACGATTATTTTTGTTCGAAACGAAAAAAAAAAATACTTGTGAACAAGCCATATCTCCTATTTTATAATGTATAGTATATGTAAATAAAGATGTACCCATCTTTAATCACTTCGATAAATAATCCTACCGACCGCTGCAATGATGACAAACACACGTCCGCGCGTGGTCCGCCTTAGCTTTTCGAATAAATTAATGATATAAATTATGTAATTACTTATCAAAAATCTATCCTAATAGAAATCTAGATCTACATATTACCTATCTTTAACAATAAATCACAAGTTGATTTTAATAGTAGGTATATAAAATATTTCGATCATAAATTCTAAAACGTATCATTTTGAAATAATATTTTTATCGTGAAAAGTTTCTGCTATTATGTTTTCAGCTTAATAGAAATCTAGGTAGGAACCTGAAGTAATATACTTATAAAAATAGGAGATGTGGCTTGTTCAGAAGTATTACTTTTTTCGTTCCGAAAAAGAGCAATCGTCGACTGGCAGCCCCTTAATAATATTATTAGAATTAGTAATTTTTGTATTATAGGCATACAGATAAGCGTACCTGCAAAGCGATCCGTGGTAACATGTCTATCCTGTACGTGTCTGGGAACACCGTGCGTTCACTATCAGCTGATGGATATGGCACTGTGGAGTTCAGCGATCCCTCTATCGCTACCGTCAGCGATTTGGACTTTAATGTCAGGTGAATAAGAATCAGTTTCCTTTATCCTGATTAGGTTGACTTTTGATTATTCATTGAAATCACTACGATCATGAAACTAAATTAAATTTGACAATAACATTATTAAATTTAAAAAAAAGGTTCACGACTGTAATCCCCAAGTACGGTAGACATCCTCTCAGATCTCCAGGTGGTTAGATCCTTTGAAGATGTCTAATGGGGGTAGTCAGAGGCATGTTCAAACATTATATTTGACTCATGCCCACATTTTGCTGTAGTTAGCATTCCATACGTGACAGGTAGCAAGCCCATCGCCGCTTATATGAATAAGAGAATACTAACCTCACGATGTTTTCCTTCACCGTTATGAGCACGTGTTTTATAATATCTTATAATATTATTTAGTATTCGTTAGTAAATTAAATTTATTAATAAAAAAAATAACAAACACAAACAAATTTAATTTTGTTTTATTTCATTCATTGTTTGCGCGTTTTTTAAGTCTTCTACTTAAAGTTAGTGCAGAGTGTAAAATTTGTCTCGTTCAATTAATCAAAAAGGTAATTTTGGGTGCAAAAATAAATAATTTGAATTTGTTTCAGAAAAAGTAAGTTATATGTGACGTCAGCGGAATCTGGCAAGCTTATTGAAGTGAATGGTACGCATAATGTGGTGACTGTCTCCAACATCGGACGTCCTACGAGGGTATGGAATCTTCTAAAATTCTAAATTTTTATATATAAAAATGAATTCCTGTTAAAACTCAAAAACGGCTGGTAGGATTCAGATCGCTATCTAGCCCCAAACTAAGCAAATTTTGTACTATGTATGTTATATACATATTCAGCTTTAAGGGATATGTTGACACAAAATACACTTATTCTTTCTTTCTAATGTTTTTTGTATATAGGTGGCAGTTGACTGGATAACTGGGAACGTGTACTTCGTGGACATCACTCCTGGCGCCACCTGCATCAGGGTTTGCAATGTGATGAAGAAACGATGCGCTAAATTGCAGAAGTTACCTTCTGATGCTAAGGTAATATAGATTAATTCATTCATTCATTCTGTTAAGATACTTAGCGGACAAAGATATTACGTAGCAACAAATTTCGCAAAAAATAATAATAATAGGATCACGACTGTAATCCCCAAGTACGGTAGACATCCTCTTAGATATCCAGACGCTTAGATCCTTTGAAGATGCCTAGTGTGGGTAGTCAGAGGTACGTCCAAACATTATATTTGGCACATGCCCACATTTTGCAGTAGTAGCATTCCATACGTGACAGGTTTTTTCACCCTACCCTAGGTAAAATACACACACCTTCATAAATAAATAAAAAATATAAATATTATTGCACATTTAATGTGTTAAATGGCGCTGTATGATAATGTCCACCAATATTTATTTATATTTATTTAGTTACCAATACTTAACCGACTACGGTGAAGTTTGGAGGGTTATGATTTCGGCACGTATGTATGTATATTTTAATACTCAATAATCTGTTTTACTTTTCAAACTATCGTGATAAGTAGACATAACTATACATTTTGACAGGCAGACTGCCCGCGACCTATTGTAACATGGTCGATGGCTATTGTAACATAGTCGAAACGTCGGGAAAGTCAATTAAAGGTAATTACGTGATAAAGACCCGTGACAAAATCTATAGTTATTTGTTTTACTGTTTCAGATCTCCTCCCTAATAGTGGACCCAAAGTCCCGTCTAATGTTCTACTGTGTTACCCGCTCACTAGAGTCTGTAGTGTGGGCCGCCGATCTAACGGGACATAACGCAAGAGACATCGCTACTGTGCAAAACTGCACCGGCTTAGCAGCGGACTCATTTAAGCGAGTGTTGTATGTGGCCGAGATAGGACCATCGCATATTATACGTATGGACTACGATGGACATGGATTGTAAGTACTTTAAAAAGTATGCTTCGACTAGCCGACCCGTGACATACGTTGTCCTTTCAAATTTTAATAATCGCATAGGAAAAAGCAATTTCAGCCAACTTCCATTTTTTTCCCTACAAACCTTGTACTGATAAAATAAATTACAATATAAATAAATTTTGGTAGAATGCGTATCATTCGTTAGTTAAAACTGCGTTGCTATGACGACTAAATGTTTTTAGTCTATGATGTCTGATTTGTTGCACATCAACGCCATCTATATCTATCCTATGTCCGTCTCCTGGTTCTAAGCTACTTCCCCACTAATTTTCAGCCAAATCGGTTCAGCCGTTCTTGAGTTGTAAATACTCGTAGTGTAACTAACACGACTTTCTTTTATAAATATAGATTAAGGTATTAGGATAGGATTAGGATTATTAGGATTAATGAATGTATTTTATTTTCAGCACAAAAGTCCTAACAGACAACCCGCAGCTCCAAGCTCCCCACGGGCTGGCCCTATTCGAAGACCACGTGTACTACCTCGTCGCGAACTCGTTCCGTCTCTCTCGTTGCACGCTCTACGGACATAAGCATTGTGAAACTTATATATATAGAGTTTTTGATGCTAACACTTTTGTGGTCCGTCATGAAAGTGTGCAACGAGATGACGTGGTGGATGTGTGTGCTGATGTGAAGTGCGGGCATGTGTGTGTGTTGGGGCAGAACGGTGCTGAGTGTGTGTGTGATGATGGGTTTGCGGTTCGCGATGGGATTTGCAGGCTTATGAAGAAGGAAGATGTAAGTTTTTTTTTGTTAATCGTTTATAATTTTTTTTTTATTAAAAGTACTTGATTCCGGCGGCTTCGCTCTCGTGGTACTTGGATAAAAAGTAGTCTAGGGTCTAAACACACTATGCCGAAATTACTCGGCTGAAGTTCGATGCAATTGCTATTTGTATTACTATAGCGCGAATTAGTTTCGGCATTGTGTCGTTAGTAATTCAAATAGCATTGCCGGCGTCGCGACGAACTTCAGACGCGTATTTTTGGCATAATGTGTTTAGACAATAATGCTATTCCAAGGCATACCTAGGCTAAATACATTCCAAGCTTCATCCAAAACCATTTGATCGTTAATGAAAAAAATAAAAAATAGGATCACGACTGTAATCCCCAAGTACGGTAGACATCTTCTCAGATCTCTCCAGACGCTTAGATCCTTTAAAGATGTCTAGTGGGGGTAGTCAGAGGCACGTCCAAACATTATGTTTGGTACATGCACACATTTTGCAGTAGTTAGCATTCCATACGTGCCGCTTATTAGAATACTAACTGGTTTCCGCACGATGTTTTCCTTCACCGTTTTGAACACGTGTTTTAGATGCGCATATAAATTTATCGAACAGAAATATTCATTGATGCACCCCGGGATTCGAACCCACGAGCTTCTAATAGCTCGTAATATGTATGTATGTATGTATGTTTGCTTATATCTTTAAAACTACACAACGGATTTTGATGCGGTTTTTTTTAATAGATAGAGTGATTCAGGAGGAAGGTTTATATGTATAATACATGCATAATATAGTAGAGAAACACTGATAATTTTAGAGGTTTCTAATGTGATGTCGTAAATAAACACTTTTTTGCGCTTACATTGCAAATGCTGGCTGAACCCCACGAGATATATCAAAATAATGTACTACAGTATTGTACACCTTAAAAACGTCTACAAAAAAGTCCACGATGGTATTAGAAATGTCTTACGCACAGCGAAGCGGGCACGGGTCAGCTAGTTTATATTAAAATTGAAAAAAAAAATGTAGATCCGAGGCTGATTAGTCGTGACATTTTAGTGTTTTTTTTTAGTTTTTAAAACGTAATTAATAATTCCAGTTGCCGCTTTTCAACGGATGGTCATACCAAGACTACTTGCGCGCGCACCACGCTTCGTTCACAATAGTCGCCGCAGCGTTGGTGCTTCTCGTGTTGTATCTTGGTCTCTTTGTCTACTACCACTTTGTCCACAAACCGAGGAAGATTCGCAACTCTACATATACTGAGTGAGTTTGTTTATCAATTTCATATAGGTACTAGCTAACCCGGCGAACTTCGTATCGCTTTAGTATGTTAATTTCCCGTTCCCGTTAAAAAGTATCCTATGTAGGGCTGCACTCCGTCCGGGTTTCCCCGGATTCGTCCTAGGTTAGAGAGCGTCCGGGGAGCGTGAGGGCGGGGTTTCATTTGTAGTCCGGGTTTAAAATTTGGCCACCCGCGACACAAGCACTGTGCCGGAATTGTGAAATCAAGTTTTCGATAGCTTGCTTTAAATTGCCAATTTTTTGGAACGAAGTTCCTTATCGCGCGTTGTGAAAGGGGGCTAGACGGAAAAAATTCTTACGAAAAGTTGTCACGACACTTTTTTGCTATAGTATATATCTATTAATTGTGTCGAGGTCGAGGTCGAGGTGGAAGTGGAGGTCGAGATGGAGGTGGAGGTCGAGGTCGAGGTCGAGGTCGAGGTCGAGGTCGAGGTGGAGGTCGAGGTCGAGGTCGAGGTCGAGGTCGAAGTCGAAGTCAAAGTTGATTCCCCTTCCCTTGTCCCACGTTATTTTGTGAGAACTTCGTTCCATCCGGGTGTCCCTTGACACCTCTCAAGTTTTTTTTCTTAGAGTCCAGTGTCCCCCCCTCCCCCAACGCTAAACTATCGGGAAAGCGTTGGGAAGCGTGAAAAAATTCACGACTTAAAATTAAAAAAAATCTGTTAACATGTCCGGGTTCTGGGCTTTAAAATCCGGGGTTTTCACGCGTCTTGTCCTGGTTGCCAAATTTTAGAGATGATCATTTTGTAAATCCCCATTTACAAAATGATCCGCCATTTATTGAATTTGTTATAATTTGTTACAAAAAATGTGATAAATGTAGAACCGCTCTACCGATTTTGTGCAAACTTCACATAAACCATGTACTAAATAGTCCGAACAAAGCCTAAACATTTGGTTTGGATAGGTGAGCCCGTTCTTGAGTTATGAAATTACAACGAAAAGTGGCATTGATTTTTATTTAAATAGCTGGTATAAAACGTTTGGCATTCTAAATACAGAATGTTTATTTAGGGTTCTGTACCCAAAGGGTATAAACGGGACCCTATTAATAAGACTTCGCTGTTCGTCTGTCGATCACAAGGCTGTATCTCATGAACCGTGATAGATAGACAGTTGAAATTTTCACAGATTATGTATTTCTGTTACCGCTATAACAAAAAATACTCAAAACAATAAAATAAACATGGCTCCCATACAAAACCCGTGATTTTTTTGCCGTTATTTATAGATAATGGTACAGAACCCTCCGTGCGCGAGTCCGTCTCGCAATTGGCCGGTTTTTAGTTTTAAAAACGTTAAAAAAAAATAGGATCACGACTGTAATCCCCAAGTACGGTAGACATCCTCTCAGATCTCCAGACGCTTAGATCCTTCGAAGATGTCTAGTGGGGGTAGTCAGGGGCGCGTCCAAACATTATATTTGGCACATGCCCACACACACATTTTGCAGTAGTTAGCATTCCATACGTGACGGGTTGCAAGCCCATTGCCGCTTATAAGAATACTAACTGGTTTCCTCACGATGGTTTAAAAACGTAATTATTTTATTTCTATTTCAGAGTGAGGTATCAAACAAACGCACCAGATGCCGCGCTGTCCTATGCTCCGACAGCGGCCGATATGACCGGTGATGGGTAAGATTAAATCCGGACAAGATTTTGTAACATCATCAGTCGGATTTATGTTGAAAAGCTAACCATTTTTAGAGTTCCGTACCCAAAGGGTAAAAACGGGACCTTATTACTAAGTCTTCGCTGTCCGTCTGTCTGTCACAAGGCTGTATCTCATGAACCGTGATGAAGACAGTTGAAATTTTCACAGATTATGTATTTCTGTTGTCGCTATAACAACAAATACTAAAAACAGAATAAAATAAATATTTAAATGGGGCGCGTTTAAACGTGATTTTTTTGCCGTTTTTTTATAGACAATGGTACGGAACCCTTTGTGCGCGAGTCCGAATCGCACTTGGCCGGTTTTTTTAATTCAATTTAGCTAAATTTTGACGTAAAGTTCAGTGTTTTCATGTTTACAGGGGCATATCTCATGAGTTTGTGAATCCACTTCAGTACGTCAGAAGTATGTGGAGGCAGTCCTTTAGAAAACCACGTCCTGTGGTAAGTACCTACACCATTTTACTATTATCTACCCTAGGGCTCCACTAGTGATCAAAATCAAAAGTAAAAATCGTGTTGTATTTTGACATGGGAATTTGTCTATTAATTGATTGACTGGCCTCACAGCTCAGTTGGTAGTAGCTCTGCCTTCTGCGCTGTAGGTTGTGGGTTCGATCCCCACCCTGGACAAAAATTTGTGTGATGAACATAGATGTTTGTTCTGTGTCTGGGTGTTATTATGTATCTTATGTATTTACAAAAAATATATATAAGTATTCTATCAGTTATCCTAGTTCTCATAGTACAAGCTTTGCTTAGTTTGGGGCTAGATGGCGCTGTGTGATAATGTTCACCAATATTTATTTATTTATTGCAAAAGTTATCATGATCTGCAACTGATATTCTCTCAAGCAAGGAAAGTAGTGTTGACTTCAATGTGATCCTTGTGATTTTATTGAAATACCTTCCCTTTAAGGACTATTGCTACTGGACGAAAAAAGATAAATTTTACTCAGCCCTTTGGGCGTAATTGAGGCACAAACTTTCGGATTAATAATATTAGTTGGATAATCGAGATATATAAAACTCTTGCGTTACTGACTGATTTATCAACCTCACAAATTCAAATTCAAAAATCATTTATTTCAATAAAAGCACAATGATCCTTTCCTTAGTGCTATGTAGAGCTCCAGTGTGGTGCCAACAAAAAATAATTTTGTAAATAATCCGTCCAAAAACGCCAGAGTAATCGAGTAACCAACATACAGGCGAATTGATAACCTACTCCTTTTTGAAGTCGTTTAAAAATATTTCACGTGAACGATTTTGTGAAGATTTTCACTAATCTTTAATCAATGGTTTCATCTTTCCCTCAGGGCACAGCTGGTTTGATCATCGACGTGTCACGCTCGCCTCAGCGGGACTTCTCAGATACCGAATCGGACTTTGATGACAAAGAGAAGCTGATTATAAGAAGAAAGTAACATTAAAATCAATGTAGAAAAATCAGGCGGTTCCCTATACTAGACTTAGTCTAAATAAGTAAATCTTTGCTCATCAAATGGCATATATTTTAATGAATTTTATGAAATTAATATATTTATTCTTTGTTATTTATATTTATTCAAGAGTTGGTTATGACTGAGCATAACTTTACTCCTGTTAAACAGTTTTATTGATTGGATGCTTGTTTCTATATTTTTTTATTGAATAAAGTTAATTTTTGTACAAAGAAACTCTGCTTTTACTTACAAACGTTTCATGATAGTGGCTAAGTCAAGTCCTCACATATTGTGTGGATAAGATGGATTAATTTTAACTATATATATGGCTAATTACTACGTTTTTTCTTGTATTGCTGACGTTTCGAGACAATTCAGATGCTCATAAGAGAGTCTGACCGCGATCAACGGCAGATCGGCGAATACTCAATTCTATATGATGGATTAAGCTGGAAGGATGATATATATAGGTGCTAGGCAAGAATCAGGGTCCTGTGAGTAGAAAGTTCCACTTCCACCTGATGCTGTATGAATCATTTAGAAAACATGTTAAAAGGTCTTAATGAGATGAATTGTAGGATAACTGACTAGGTGTAAAGCTAAATATCGTAAACATAACTTGTAAAAAAACCCAAGTCATGCAACTCAGTTCTTCTGTAAAACAGTTTGTGAGATCCATGTAATACCAAGTTGGTTAATTTATTCAGTCCCTACATAAGGGTCCTTCTGTCTCAAGTTAATAAGATTGAAAGTAAATAGATTGAATTGGCCATCGCATGGAAACTATGTTTCTCACAAGTAATACATATTGTATTAAATTAGATTGTTAAGTGATTACATCAGCTGTCAAAATAAAAAAACCGGCCAAGTGCGAGTCGGACTCGCGCACAAAGAGTTCCGTACCATTATCTATAAAAAAACGGCAAAAAAATAACGTTTGTTGTATGGGAGCCCTACTTAAATATTTATTTTATTCTATTTTTAGTATTTTTAAATTACAACTGTCTAGCTATCACGGTTCATGAGATATAGCCCTGTGACAGACAGATGGACAGCGAAGTCTTAGTAATAGGGTCCTGTTTTTACCCTTTGGGTACGGAACCCTAAAAAAGCAATCACGTTTTATAGAATACCTTTGCTACAAATAACAGCTAACACAGATCTTATATTTTTTCAATAGCTGAATTTTAAGGCAATCAGAGCCGCAGAGGCGGATTTGCCCTAAGGCCCGGTAGGCCCGGGCCTAGGGCGGCCAAATATTAGGGGCGGCAAATCGTGCCAAAAAAAATCACTGATGATAACAAGATTAACACGAAATAATTCAAATACAAAGTATCTTAATATATTGAAGCCTCGCGTACTTTATGATTATAATTGTTCTAAATCACTCTCTGAATAATGTGGCCTAATTAGTACTTAGTACGCGGCGCGGCGTTACTATTGCATATTTTAGCATGAAAAACCGGCCAAGTGCGTGTCGTACCACGCGCAATGTAGGGTTTCGTAATTTACACACCTAACGGCGTTATATATGTAATTGTCGATGATATTTCTGCAAAATTTCTAACATTACTTGATATTTGCATAAATTTTAATTTTCTAAGTTGGTCGATGATTACTTGTAAACTTGTAAAGCTCACTTAGCCGTGATAGTTTTGCTTTTAACTTGAGTATTTGTACTACAACCGTAATTTTTTTCACGCCCCCAAACCCAATAGTTTAGCTTCTAGGTGGGAGGGGGACTCTAACAAAAATGTACACTTTAAAGCTTAATATTTCACAAACGGATCTCTTAATCGAAAAGTTGTTTTCACAAACCCATAATGTTTTTAAAGACCTACTATCTAACGACACCCCCCACCTTAGGGTATGCGAGAAAAAAGGTAGGGTGTCGTTAGATAGTAGGTCTTTAAAAACATTTCGATTAAAGGATCCGTTTGTGAAATATTAAGCTTTAAAGTGCAAAATTTTGTTAAGAGTCAAGTGTGTACCCCCCTCCCCCCTACCAGTTTTATACCACGATTAGTTTTGGAGGTGTGAAAAAATTCACGGTGTACTACTACCGTGAATTTTTTCACATAACGAATTTAAAAGGAAAATTATCACGGCTATGTAGGATTTACAAATTTACGAGTAATCATCGACAAACTAAGAAAATGTATTTTCTAAGTTGCTCGACGATTACTCGTAAACTAGAAGTAAACTTATTAGTCCAAGTATTGTAGAAAGTAACCGATGTAACGTTGTTAGCTGTGTAAACTACGAAACCCTGCATTGAGCGTGGCACGCACTTGGCCAGTTTTTTTTTCGGCAGTTAAAAGTGGGCAATAAAGTAAATTCATTAATTATGTATCTAGTCTACCTATATGATGAGTGCTAAGAAAGGGGCGGCACATGACCCGGGGCCTAGAGCGGCTAGGACTGCAAATCCGCCTCTGCAGAGCCGAGTATGTATGTTGTATCAAAACTTATCATAACATGATTGAATACAAACATTCTATTATGTTCACTAAAACAACATATTTGAGTAAATATGTTTATTGAGCTGTGTAGCAAAGAACATGTTAGAAAATGTCCAGTTTTACAAAACTACCTTATACTTAATCAACCTTGTTAGTGTAAGAAGGTTTGAGAAGTACCCACATTAAATATGCAACACATTCACTTGCCTAATATGAGTAGTGTGATTACAATAAAACAAAAATATAATACAAGACTTATTTAATTAAAATTTTCTAAACAAAGAAGCAACATTACAAGCAGTTTACTTCCAAAGTTTCTTGATCGACATGTTCTTTTCAGAGTCCTTCTGCATGACCTTAGCAACAGCCATTTCAAAGTCCTCCTGGGTGACGTGAACTCTGCGCTCACGAAGAGCATACATACCGGCTTCTGTACAAACTCCCTTGACCTCAGCCCCCGAGGCACCTGGCATTAGCTCAGCAATCTTACGCAAGTTGATACCTCTAGTCAAATTCATTTTACGAGAATGAATCTTCAGAATATCTAAACGGGCCTCCTCATTCGGTGGGGGGAACTCAATCTTCCTGTCGATACGACCAGGTCTCAGCAATGCAGGGTCAAGTATGTCAATTCTGTTAGTTGCCATGATGACTTTGATGTTCTTTGTTGCTTCGAAACCGTCCAATTGATTCAGCAGCTCCAACATTGTTCTTTGTACTTCTGAGTCTCCTCCGCTGCCAGATTCGATACGGGAGGAACCAATTGAGTCAATTTCGTCCATGAAAATTATAGATGGAGCATGCTCCCTAGCCATTACGAACAATTCTCTCACCATCCTACTGCCCTCACCAATGAACTTTTGTACCAGCTCAGAACCAGAGACACGAATAAAGGTACATTCTGTGTGGTGGGCGACGGCACGCGCTAACAGCGTCTTTCCTGTACCAGGGGGCCCATACAACAACACTCCTTTTGGTTGAGCTATACCAAGGGCATCAAACAGTTCAGGATGCTTCACCGGCAGCTCAATCACTTCCTTAATTTCCTTGATCTGCTTGTCCAGACCTCCTACCATCTCATAAGTGGAGTCTGGAACCTTCTCGACCATCATAAGGGACACCAGAGGGTCGACTTTGTTCGGAAGGATCTTATGTAGTGTGTAGCTTTCGTTGCGGAGTGCAACGCGGCAGTTGGCAGTTACATCGTTGATGTCAACATTCTTGTCCAGATCGACGACGAATTTACCTTCAGGGTGTACTTTTACCAGTACCTTCTTTTTGTCCATGGGTTTGACGACCTCGCCGACGTAGGAGCCCTGTTCTTGCAACAGCTGGAGCTCTTCACGCAACATACGCACTTTAGCGTTGAGCTCATTCCGCTGGGCCTGCAGACGACGAAGGTTTTGCGATTTCTCGGCGACGATGAGTTGGAGTTCTTCAATCTTTGTGATGTAGTACGGCCGGAACCCTTCTCCCTTTGCCGAATCCACGTCCATTTTGGTGGTGAGAGTCATTTTGCCTAATAAGCAGTCATTCACTAGATAAAACTATAATTTCCTCGCCTTTTAGAAAATACTGAATAAAATTTAACCAGCTACAAACAAATAATTTCCGAGTCACGCACGATGACAGACGGCCTGATGGAAAATAGGGAGGGGAGAATAGTGGAATAAATACTGGTTGACATTCTCGGCTATGCCAGCGATGGCGATCGGCGATACGCCGTCATTGGTGATTGGTAGACGGACACACCGACACCGACTTAAAATAACATTTT
Source organism: Hydriomena furcata (assembly GCA_912999785.1). Classification (NCBI taxonomy): domain Eukaryota; kingdom Metazoa; phylum Arthropoda; class Insecta; order Lepidoptera; family Geometridae; genus Hydriomena; species Hydriomena furcata. Next base: position 3,843,399 of record OU538842.1, on the reverse strand, counting down.
GTTTGCATCTTTTCGGGAACCAAAAACAAGAGATATACAATTTAAATAATACAAAGCCTTCTTGACGAATGTATAATTTAAAAAAAGTTATATGTAGGTACCTCCCGCCACTTCAGCATTTACTGAGTTTTTTCAAACAGTCATGAACATGAAAAGAGGAACCGGGCTTCATTGAAATTAATTAAATAAAAGCGTGTTAAAATGAGCTCCCGATCTATGTAATGTAAATTAAGAGTTAGAATGTATAAAGGCGTACAATTCTCAAAGTACCATAAAATACCTTTTTAAAAATGATACTCTTTTCTAAGTCCGTACTAAAGAGTAAATTAAAGCATTTACCTCCTTTGAAATCAGATAAACTCTATTTCTTTTAACAAAAGATGGCAGCCCTGGGAGCACTGACCTCTATTATACAAGTACGCTGGACTAACTATAGGCCGGGTCATAGTGAGGCGATTTGATTTTCGCCATTTTGGCGCTGACAGCAGCAGTGGGTGGGAACGGAACTAATAATAGAGATGGGACAGTGAGATAAAATACATCGATAAAAATGTCTAATACCTAATCCATGCAGTAAAATGAAAATAATAATAATAAATAAATAATAATAATAAATATTGGTGGACATTTTACACATCGCCATCTAGCCCCAAACTAAGCAAAGCTTGTACTATGGGAACTAGATAACTGATAGAATACTTAAATACTTTTTTTTGGTAAATAAATACTTAAGATACATACTAACACCCAGACACAGAACAAACATCTATGTTCATCACACAAATATTTGCTCTGGGTGGGGATCGAACCCACAACCTACAGCGCTGAAGGCAGAATGACCAAAATATTATAGTCGGAGCAGTTATACTAAGATTTAGCAAATAGTGGTAATGATTAGCTAGATAGATCCAACAATACCTATAAAAAGGAAAGTTTTTTAAATAGAAAGTTTTGTTTGGGAAGGAATGGAGTAGGTAAGGTATTTATAGAAAATAAAAATATATGTACAATATTTTAGCATTTTTTTATTAGTTGCCTCCATAATGCCGATTTCAGTAGGTATACAATTTAAATTCGTTTCTGTACATTAAATATTTATATGAAAAAATAATTGCAACAGTCAACATTAGCGGCACCAAGGCCAAATAATACGAAATTTTATACTTACCAGCACTGCTACACAAAATTGTTGGTATACTACACTTTTTCAAAGTAGTGCATGAGTTATGTCTAATAAAACAGTCTTCAGAGAAGTGTTTTGAACAGATGTAATCATATTTTTTCGGACGCCAACTAGGCTTTTCAATGTTTTTCAGCCATAAGTCCAGTCTTCTGTTGTCAGTCGGAAACCTGTAATTTAGTAATAATTGTTTTAAAATAATATGTATTTGATAATAAAAATCTGTCGTCGGCGATTTCCGTTCTTGAAAGTAAATAAATATTGATAGTAAATAATATCGATATGTTTTATCGACAAGGAACTTTGACAGCACTATTGAATTTTATTGTTTATCAAAAACCGCTAATACAAAGACAAATGTGTTATAAATCACGTACAATAAGATTAGTGACAGATTTTTAAGTGCCTATATTACCAATAGAAGTTTAATTTGTTGAATAATAGCCGTAAATTCACTTACTTGTGGAATGTAACTCCGCTTCCTTTCTGGTAACGAGTTTTACATAACACGCACTCTTTCATGGTTTACCTAATTAACTATTATCACTTATTTATGTAACAACTATATTAATACGACACAACAAACAAGTTTAATCGCCTTACACCTTCAAAAACACTTTATAAACACGGAGACAATCTAACCGAAGAGACGGCCATTTGAAGTTTACGTCAGATTTAGTTCTTCACCCACGCATTGGGGGCGCTTCAAATAGGCACAATAGAGAGCTGTCATTTTAAAGGGTATCATTAGTCCAGCGTACTTGTATAATAGAGGTCAGTGCCTGGGAGTTATCTTAATATAACGCGTTCGGAAATTAATAACCCCTTTAATGACTGGATTGACAGTTGACACTTTGTAGTGTTTTGCGTACTCTATTCTGTCTATCTATTTTTATAGATAGTCAAAGGCCGCGTAATTTAAATCTTTAAAAAACGAAAATATAGCCTGCAATATGTAGCTTTGGATATTACATAAAATAACAACGAAGACCTAATCCATTGAATTCCCTCCTAATCATATTCAAATAATGAAAATAGCCATGTGCATTATTTCCACTGTGGTTGTCCTACTCTGCAGCACCGTAGTTTTGAAACTGCTTTGGATTGTACGTCTTGGTACCCTCGCCCACTGGAGCTACATCGTTGGATCTTCGGTATACCCCAAAGACGTCCATGGGACTATAGTCTTCAGTATTGGCTTATTCAGTTTTATTTTGATTGGCAATATTTTACCCTCCTTTCTATGCCCCAGAGTGAAGTTCGTAGCTACTGCTTTGAGCATACCTCCTCAAGTCCACATGCTTCTTCTACTAAACAGAAACTTGGCTGCTCGACTTGATAACCAAAATGTGACGAAGACCGTGAGAGCTTACACTGCTCTAACTTTAATTTCAACACTCTGGACCATTCTGTCTATAGTCCGAACGTAACGGCAGAATCGTGGTAAACATGGTCGTGCTAGATTTTTTATAATGCTTGTTTCTAGAATTTTTAGAATTTCGTAAAGTATTAATGAATTACCTATGCTTACTCGATTCAACATTGTATACCTAAGTTGTTTTATTTCAATTAGCATCTATTTGTAAATCAATTTTTCAGATCAAAGCTAGTAAGTCTCGTGATGTAGGTATTTACGCGAATCATTCACACTAATGGATTCGGTATTAATGGAATCTTATAACTACTACGGAGGTTGGTAGGTATCTTTCTATACCAAGAAGATTATATGTATTTATTATTGAATTTTACTCTCGCTTTTTCCTGATAGGTATAAAAGTTAGGGATAGCCTAAAATTTATTAGGTTAGCTAGCTTAATTACCTAGTTTATTTAATTTCAAAAATTAAACAACCAAGCGGTTACGGCAAAAAATCAAGGCAACCAGGCAAATCAGCAACCAAGCAAGGCAGGCACAGGCAGTCGCAGTGTGCGGCGCTGGACGAAAGACGTGTGACGCGCGCGACGCTTTTTTTAATAAACCTAATAACTGTTGCGTAGCTGACGTTTCTCTAGAAAAAATAAAATAAAAAAAATATTTTATCTGTCGCCTTGGCAAATTGTGTGACATTGACAGGTAACCTAATTTGATGATTGTTGATTTGAGGGTGATTGCAAATTTTGTAAAAGTGAAAAATATTGATTTTATAATTTTTCAAGTTATTCGCTGCATTATGTATGACATCACATTGATTATCTATTTGTGGTTTATTTTATTGTAGCAATATGATGGTACTCGAGATAATATGTCGCGAAAGTTTTGGATTATGTAGTTCATGAATTTTGTGGATTTATATTTATTTTGTAAAGGTAAATTTATTCGCTTTTTTGTACTTAATTTATACGATACTTATTTAAGTACATTTTATTTAACATTAGAGTTATTGTTATAAGTCGTGTGACCTGGAGGAAGCAATGTAAACAGGTATAAATCATTCATTGCTACGGACTTGAATTCGAGGATATCTGCGTTGATATTACCTTATTTGAAATCGCGGATAGCTGTACCTTTAACTTGCATCTTATTCAGGGTTTTCGCGATACAACTGCGCTCATTTGACAATTTCTTTTTTATTACCAATCATGAGACTAAAGTAAATATTTGAAGATAGATTAAACTGTTTACCCTGCTACATGATCATGTGATTCCAAACACTTTACAGCAGACACTGTTAGGTGTGACATGATGTTGCAGAAGTAGTTGATGTGTGACATGATGTTACAGTTCTTTCTGTAGTCCATAGTAGTCTTAATACACCCGATATTATGAGTAAGAGCCATTATCTAAAGCACTTATCTACCTTGGTGGTCTACCAACCCATTAAGGTTGTAATGTTGGACCACTCCTATTGCCCCCTGTGTCTAACGCTGTCATTCTGAAAGGTTTGGCTTCTATAATAACAGCCTTCGAACCTATGTACAAGTCTGCGTGTATTATGTTCTTTCCATCAATTTATTATCTGTATTATTTAGAATTAACTCATGCTTACAAAGGTGAAGGAAAACATTGTGAGGAAACCAGTTAGTATGCTTATAAGCGGTTACAGGCTTGCTATCTGTCATATGTGGAATGCTAACTACTGCAAAATGTGGGTATTGTGTCAAACATATATTTGGACGTGCCTCTGAATACCCCCTTTAGACATCATCAAGGATCTAAGCACCTTGAGATCTAAGGGTATGTCTACTTGGGAATTACAGTTGTGATCCTATATAATTTTTTATTTTTTTTAGGATGGGCAACACAAGTAAGAAACTAGCCGCTAAATGCACTCTCTTAACAAAAGACGAGCAGAAATATATAGCGGTAACATTCCGGGCGGCATCAAAGAACTCGGAACGGATAAGAGAGGATGATCTCATCGTGAGTGGCAAAGTAGATGCAGTGTCATTAGAAGTGTGTTCATTTTGTTTTTTTTTATTTATCATTTTAGTTATAGTTTTTGATTCGGTTGGTGATGAAATGATCCATAAATAATTAATTGCATTATTAGAATCTTGGATAGAAAGATATAAATAATATAATAATTCACACATCTAGATATGAGATTATCTTTCTATATCTTCTCTATTTATTTCACCAAAGAAACAATTCTAAATAGTCTTGATCTCAAATGGTTTCTTGTACAACAAAATTCAGAACAATAATATTTGTGATCTAATTGGGGACTTTGAGTTGTAGCAATTATGCCAGTTCCATATGAAGCTCATAGATTGCAACTCAACCTTTTTGAAAATTAAAAAAGTAGAATATAAAATTGGAAGAAGTCAAGTCTTTTTATCACCAACATAATCTACCTTTATCTTTACATACAAGTTTTTCAGAGTTTTAGAGAAATATATTATTATTTTCACTACCTCATAGACATCTTGAAGAGTCTGGCTGCTTGAAAGTTTGAGAGAATGTTGACCATACTTGGAGAGTATAGGTTACGAGCCTATTTCTCTATTTTTTAATAATTAATTTAAATTAATTTATTTAATCAGACATACAAAGGTCTAATGTTTTGTTACTCGTATTTGTATAATAGCTACGGACTTTTTTTTGATAAAAATATTTGCTAAATCAATGAAGTATGTTGAACTTTTATGTAAATTTATGTAGGTACTTGTTTTTTTATTGTGTTTTGTTTTGTGTTTCTTGATTTCAAGTGTTATAATTTTTCGCAGTTTTTAGAACCCATTTTTGTGACTAGCTCATTCATTGTAGCTAATTATTTTGGTGGTGGTTTTTGTTTTCTTTTTTGAGTTTGTTTATTTGTTAAAAATTGTTTTTGAAGTGTGGTTTTTATTTTTATTTTTAATAATGGTAATCGTCCATATTAGGACATTTCTGCCAGCGTCACGTCATTTTAAATTCGTCCTCGTTGAAACAGGAACAGCTGACAAGTATAGCTAGATTAGCTTCTAGATATCATTTAAAAAAAAGTTTCATTGTCTTTTGACAGTTACACAATAGGAATTTGATAGTTGAAGCCGATTACTATGGGCTTGCGCAATTAGGCAAGTCTTTTACGATTTTTAGCAAAGAGCTTGTACTCGTATTTTTCTGTAGTTAAAAATTCACGATATAATATTCGAACTTACACGTATTGCGTTTATTCTGAGCACGTGTACTAAACGTCTAAACAAAACCTCTATATGACACGACACCCAAATATGTCTCTAACCATACTAAATGTATGAAAGCGATTAGATAGTGGCGTGTCGCGCCACGACACGACACGTAAGTGTGTCTCCGGCATTAGTCTTTATCATGTTGAGACCTATTGAATTATCCGTGTTGTTCCGACCTTCTAGAATTCCGTTACGTCACATCAAATAAAACAGTCCATTGTCATTTTCTCTTGTGTTAAAATTTGCGTGAAAAGGGGCAATTCGATTGTGCGCGCTATAATCGAAGCTGGTTAGCAAATTTCAGGGCACTTACTCTGCAATCGTTTTTGACGTTATCGATGACAGCGCTCCGATATATTCTCCAAACCGCACTCTTTATGAAATCCTCGTCTCTCGTCTGTCATAGAATGTATGATGTGAATTGTCAAAAGTAATGACGGTCGTTCCATCCTTCAAAATATAGTCGGAAACGATGTGACGTTTTTCCTGATATATCGTTTATCGTTTTCAAAAGTAGACCCCATAGACCCCACTATTACCATCCGGTTTATCCATTACAAACAAAATTACGACTTTTTCCTCTTTTGTAATACTAGCCGACCCGCGATAAACGTTGTCCTGCCATAATCGCATTAAAAGCAAATCAGATTTCCGAATTTTAAAATTATTTAGACATTTTTGTTAGCCAAAACGGACGTCAGATTTTTTTGCACATCAGAACCATCTATACCCAAATCATCCCTTTTGCGTATTTTAACATTTTGGGTAGGTTTTTCGGATTACAATTACCTCTATGTTTTATTCTGGCATTATATCTACATATTTACAGCAAGTTTCATCTTAATACGTTTTGTCGTTTAAGCCTGATTGAGGCACAAACATACAAACAAACTCACAAACTTTCGCATTTATAATATTACAAGCTGTCCCGGCTTAGCGCGGGTGGTACCTGGATTAAAAGTAGCCTGTGTTATTCTGATGTCTATTCTATATTACTGTAAAGTTTAACTTTAATCCGTTCAGTAGTTTTTGCGTTTAAGAGTAACAAACACACCCACACACACACTCACTCACAAACTTTTGTATTTATAATATTAGTAGGATTATTAGGATTAGGATTATGTAGTGTAAATGATATTTTCATATTAGCTCGCGATAAGGTACAATTCGATTGTGCGCGCTATAATCGAAACTGGCTGGCAAACCCGTGATTGGCAACGGTCATGATCACAAGTTAATAGTTAATAGGCGCCCTTAATAGTTCAGACTGCTTGTGCCAGGTACTTTGATGGAAGACCATATCGCCTTTGTCTACTCGCAAGTGTGTCTATAGATGACTAGCAGACAGCAGACCCGCGACAGATGTTATCCTGCCCAAACTTCAATAATCGCATAGAGTTGCACGTTGCCATGACTTTTGATGTTAACACTTATGTCAGATTATTATCACACCAGCGCCGTCTATACCAAAATCATCTCTTTTTAGTTTTTTTAAGATCATTTTGATCCTGATAAAATTCAAATTCAAAAATCATTTATTTCAATAAAATCACAAGGATCACTTTGAAACGTCTTAGGAACTAGGTGAAGCTACGCCGATTCCACGCGACCAAGCCTAGAAGAATCAGGCAACAAACACGGCTTGGGTCTACCTTTTTTAAATGATCCTTTCCTTAATGCTATGTAGAGCTCCAGCCAAATAATAGCCTATGTCACTCATCAACCCATAAACTATCTTTATGCAAAAAATCATGTCGATACGTTGCTGATTGAAGGAAGTACAAACCAACAAACACACTTTCACATTTATAGTATTATGACGATTTCGGTGAAGAGTAGTTCAATCCTTGCGTTGAGTCAAATGTTTTCACGGACGTGACAGATTAAAAAAAAAAACTTTTACCCAGATTAATCACTACTAAATCGTCTTAAACATCTGACATCTAAAAAAGAGTCATTCATGGAAATAAAATGTCCGAAAATCCCAACCAAACTTAAGGCTTTATTCTTTTATTCAGTGAATAGTGGAAGTTCAAAGTAAAAATGCATTTATTTCAATAAAAATAACAAGGATGACGTCTTAGAAGTTAGGTGAAGCTACGCTTGTTCCTTGCGACCAAGCCTAGAAGAATCAGGCAACAAACACGGCTTGGGGCCTTTAATTTTTTTCAAAGATCCTTTCCTTAACGCTATGTTGACCTCCAGTGTCGTGCCGATCGCAAGGTGAAGGCTCAGGATAATAATTAAAAGTCCTAACCAAACACGTAGAGTTTTCCACAATGCACCACCTCTCAAAAATAATTGCTATTTACATTGGGCATGTTTCACTCAGCCATGTGGAACAGAATCTATAAAACCAGGTTAGCTAGTAATAACCATATCTCAGTCGGTCGGGAAGCTATTTCTAACTCAAGTTTACGCCTAAAAGTCTAGTTAGCAGTTAATCATTGTAGCTGGTTACGTGTTAAGTGCAGGTCAAAAATTCAAGGTTAATGTGATCTATATATAGGGCTGCCATCCGTCCGGGTTACCCCGGACTTGTCCTAGTTTAGAGGGCGTCCGGGGAGCGTCCGGGCGGGGTTTCATTTCTATTCCGGGTTTACAATTTGGCCACCCGCGACACAAGCACTGTGCCGGAATTGTGAAATTAACTTTTCGACCCGTATGTGAAATATTAAGCTTTAAATTGCTGCTTATTGATTTTATTCTGTTTTTAGTATATGTTGTTATAGCGGCCACAGAGATACATCATCTGTGAAAATTTCAACTGTCTAGCTATCACAGTTCATGAAATACAGCCTGGTTACAGACAGACAGACAGCAGCTGAGCGAACCCTAAAAAACATGTATAAAACAGTTGGTAGATTTAAGCAGCCATTAATGTTTCTTTCTTTCATTAAACCATTACTTACCTCCGTGTATGTACGTGTATGAAGTCTATGTCTACGCGTTGTATATGTATGCAATGACATCTTCATATTTTTGATACCAACGCTACGTCAACGTCCCTTTATCACTACATCACTACATAGTATAAAGCAAAGTCGCTTTCCGCTTCCCGCGTCTGTATGTATGTATGTTTGCTTATATCTTTAAAACTACACAACGGATTTTGATGCAGTTTTTTTAATAGATAGAGTGATTCAGGAGGAAGGTTTATATGTATAATAACATGCTACCCGTGCGAAGCCGGGGCGGGTCGCTAGTCAATAATACAAGTAGGTACCATATTGCCATACAACCCAGTAGGTACCATGGCACCTAGTCAATATTCTAATTTACCAATTTCCCTAAAAGCAGAGGTGACCAGATAACAAACAAGGTATCAAGGGCGGCAAACCTTGAGCTAATAAGGGTAGGGTATTTGGTACTCGTTACTAAATCAATTGGTTTGTTGAGTAAACTGTAAACATCTGACCTTACAGACAGTTCAGTTGGTTCGATAAGTAATGTACCCAGTACAAACGCTAGTGTGATCAACATAGATGTTTTTTCTGTGTTATAATATATATAGGTATATAAAAATCAATTGCTGTTCGTTAGTCTCGCTAAAACTCGAGAACGGCTAAACGAATTTATCTTATCTTGGTCTTGAAATGTTCGTGGAGGTCTAGGGAAGGTTTAAAAGGTGAGAAAAATTCGAATAATTGCCGGGAAAACCCTAAAAACAGCCCTTTTCTTTTTCCCATACAAAAGTTTTCTAACTAAAACGTAGAGTCGTTGAACGGGAACGGACCAGGAACTTGTTCTAAAGCGATACGAAGTTCGCCGGGTCAGCTTGTGTAGAATAGTAATATGTATGTAATGTACTTTATTTGGATAAATATACATCATAAAAACTTGTCGGTTCCTCGCAACAGGCGTAGCTTCACCTAATTCCTAAGACGTTTCAAAGTGACCATAGAGATTTTATTGAAATAAATGCCTTTGGTCTTTGTGATTGGGTAGCCTATATGGTCGCCACTCAGTCACATGTCACCATACGATTAGCGCTTTGCGAAAATTGCGAACACGCTAACTGGCACTAGCGTTGAGTCAGAATGAAGTCAGGGGGTAACGGATCAGCGAACCTAATAAGATTTTCCGAAGCAGGTAGGTAGGTACAAGCGGCCTTCTATAAATTCACATCAACGCCGTGCCCCGTTAAAAGAACGTGTTTATTTTCGGCAGAAACAATATCGGCTTCAATGCTTTGTTTAGGCATTGGCATCGTTTAGTTTAGTAGGTATTTTGTGGCTTCAAGCCGAGAGATTTATCGGCAACTAGCTGCAGCATCCGGCGTCGCTCGCGTGGTACCTCGATAAAAAGTTGCAAATATTTGCTATTCCATGGCTTTGTCCAGGCTATAGATATTCCGAATCCTAATAATATTATAAATGCGAAAGTTTGTGAGTTTGTATGTTTGTTCCTCAATGAAGACTAAACGACAAAACGGATTAAGTTGAAATTTGCTGTAGATGTAGATGTACTGCCCGAATAAATAATAGACTACTTTAAAATATGAAAAACATCCCCAAAACGATTAAAAAACGCAAAAGGGATGATTTCTGTATAGATGGCGCTGGTGTGCAATAAATCTGACATCACAGACTAAAAACATTCAGTCCTTTCTATTCGATTATTGAAATTTGCCACAAACATACAAAGATCCAAACATTCTCACAAACTTTTTTCTTCGAAAACTTCATAAAATCCTTACATTCTTTATGTAAATAAGCTTTTAGTCTGAATCAAGCGAGTAAGGCTCCAGAAATTGAGATTAATTGTGTTACCGTGAGATTTTACGAATTCCTCAGTAATTTTATTCGTTTCGTATTTTCTCTGAACGTATTGTGGACTTGCCGTACCAATGCTCGATGTCGATCACGTTGTAAGAATACGTTATGCGTTTTTTTGTTGCTATTTTTTTCCATAGCCTCGCATATCTTTTTACCTGTTGATCCGATTTGGATTAAATATTCTATTACGTAGTCGTAGAGAATAGTCACGAGGTGGTTCTATTTAAATTGTATTTGTTGGACTAATAGTTCCTCCTCCATAAAAGGTCAACAAAAAAAAACAAAACAGTATTTTTAACCGACGATAAATAGAGAAGTTTCTCGAGGTCGACGCGTCTATTTTTTTATTTTTTTATGTATGACGCATAACTTTTTACAGGGTAGTCCGATTTTTGATAATTCTTTTTTTATTTTAAAGGGCATATACCTCGAAGTTGGTCCCATATTAATTTGGAAATTTAATTCTAACCCTAAGGGTAGGAAAACAAGGGATGATTGTTGGTCGGAACATTTTCGTCGGTTTTCTTTTTATTTTTCTAAACGTAATTACATTACTAATTTAAAATATAAAAACATATAGAAGAAAAACAATATTTTATGTGGAAAAAACACTTTCACCCTATCGACTCCCTCCCACCTGCGTTCCATTGCACGTATCGCGATGAAACATACATTCGATAAATCTGCATTGTAATACAAAAACAACGATACATTGCAATACTTGAAGGGAACACTCTAATAGGTACGAGACGTCGACCAACTGCGTATTAATATATAGATTAGTTTACCATTGAATCGCTGGTTTCAAAGCCCACATACAAAGTATGCCCTCTACCTTCAACTGAGATTGAGGCAAACCAGCCGAACGTAAATAGCTGCCTTAAATATTGTGGATAAAACATTAAAAAAACCCAAAATGATTGATACCCTGTTTACGCTGCACATTCATTCCAGATAAATCCATTAAGGCCCGATGTCCGCTAAAGCGTAACGACGAAGCGTAGCGTAACGTACTCGTATTACCTGAAAATAACAGAATTATATTCAGGTCTGCAAGGCTAAACCTCCAAATTTTGCAAATCTTTTCTCCGAGAAAGGAAAACGTCGAAGTGTTCCGTTTATAAAAAAAATGGCAACGTTTGCTGTATGGGAGCCCATACTTGGGGATTATAGTGGTGATCCTATTTGTTTTTTTTTTACACCTAAAAATATGAACCGGGCATGGAGTACCCAAATTATTGTCTCATGCGCTTCAGTGCATTGCAGCCCTCGTCATTTTGAAATCCAGATAACGAACGAATAATGTGTTATGGCGTCAGAATGCGCACTCGTGAATTGTTTACGTATCTGTAGGTAGAAAAAATGTATTTTTGTTTTGTTATGATTATGACCTTAGCGTTTGCGTGTTCATTGATGAAAAGCGCACTTTTGTATTTTTTGATTCAAAACTTTTTATATTCTTTGGACATTTCAAAGTCGAGGAACAAGCGTAGCTTCACCTAGCTCTTTAGACGTTTTAATTTTTTCTTCTTGTATCATACATACATATAAAATCACGCCTGATTCCCAGAGGGATAGTCAGAGACCACGTCTTTCCATTTGCTACGATCCTGACATACTTCTTTTGCTTCATTCACTCTCATCACGTTCCTCGTGCATACGTCGGTTTAGAGTACTTTTGACCAAGGGGGTTAGCATGAACCACTATCGCATAGACAACGTACCTTCCAAATGCCAAAACTGACACTTTTACTATACAAAAAGCGTCAGTTTTGACATTTGGACGATACCTTGTCGATAAGATAGTATTTCGTGCTCAGAAAAGGTCTTTTTAGGGTTCCGTACTCAAAGGGTAAAAACGGGACCCTATTACTAAGACTTCGCTGTCCGTTTCAAATTCAAATTCAAATTCAAAAATCATTTATTTCAATAAAATCACAAGGATCACTTTGAAACGTCTTAGGAACTAGGTGAAGCTAGTTTGTCTATCACAGGGCTGTATCTCATGAACCATGACAGCTAGACAGTTGAAATTTTCACAGATGATGTATTTCTGTTGCCGCTATAACAACAATTACTAAAAACAGAATAAAATAAATATTTAAGTGGGGCTCCCATACAACAAACGTGATTTATAGATAATGGTACGGAACTCGACGTGCACGAGTCCGACTCGCACTTGGCAGGTTTTTTTAGGATTTTTACACTAAACACTAATTGTGTTTCAAATTTGAAGCTTCTATGTCTGCTAGAAGTGCCTTAAACTTTTGATGATCGGTCAGTCAGTCAGTCAGTGAGTGAGTGACAAAATAGGAAACTTTGACTAGTTATAATTCTTAAACTTCTGGTTCAAATTGAATGAAATTTGAAATATACCGTGTTTATATAGTGACTGCTTGGTTACTGAAAATTCAGGCTTCTAGTTTTATTCACAACGAAGTTATAGGGGGTCGAAAATGGCCTGAACTGCTTCGAGAAAAGGATGGTACAGCCGTGCCGCTTTATTGCTTGACTTGGCGGGGGCACTGCCGTGCCCCCAGATATTTAAGGGGGGCTCCCATACAACAAACGTGATATTTTTGCCGTTTTTATAGATAAAGGTACGGAACCCTTCGTGCGCGAGTCCGACTCGAACTTGGCCGGTTTTTTTAAATTATTTTCAAAATGTCACAATTTGGTCCAAGAAAATACGCCGAGGTCTTCCTCTACCAACGGTCTTTCTTTTTCAATTCACATTCGCCTTATATACCTTACTAGCTGACCCGTGCCCGCTTCGCTGTGCGTAAGACATTTCTAATACCATCGTTGACTTTTTTGTAGACGTTTTTAAGGTGTACAATACTGTAGTACATTATTTTGGTATATCTCGTGGGGTTCAGCCAGCATTTGCAATGTAAGCGCAAAAAAATGTGTTTATTTACGACATCACATTAGAAACCTCTAAAATTATCAGTGTTTCTCTACTATATTATGCATGTATTATACATATAAACCTTCCTCTTGAATCACTCTGTTTATTAAAAAAACCGCATCAAAATCCGTTGTGTAGTTTTAAAGATATAAGCAAACATACATACATACAGACGCGGGAAGCGGAAAGCGACTTTGCTTTATACTATGTAGTGATATTATACAAGGTGTCTCAAAAGTAAGTTCACATTTGCTTATCTTATTACGCGAAAGCAACTATTCTGAGGGGCGCGGGGGGTATGTCAGTCGGTAGTCGGGCTCTTGGGAATTTAGTCGCTATGGAGCGTTTATCTGGTGCGGACCGTGCGTTGTGCGTACGTGAGTTTTACAAAAACGGTAATTCGGCGACTGTACCGCGTAGAAAATTCTGCAGTATTCGACATATTCGTCACTTAAATGATGCGCCTAGCACTCGACTCATTGCAAAATGGGTTGAGAAGTTTGAAGAGACTGGGTCAACTCTGGAGAAACCAAAATCTGGGCGGCCAAGAACATCAAGAACAGCCGAAAACGTGGACAGTGTTACTCAGTCTATTCGAGATGATCCAAACCTCTCGATTCGGAAGCGTGCTGTTGCTTTAAATGTGCACAGTTCTTCATTATGCCGCATTTTACACAAAGATTTAAAGCTGCACCCGTACAAAATTCAGTTGGTGCAAGAACTGAAGCCTCAAGATGCTGGTCAGAGGCTTGACTTTGTAAATCAGATGATTGAGCGCTTTCCAACGTTCACCAACATCTTGTTTTCCGATGAAGCCCATTTTCACCTGAATGGGCATGTAAACAAGCAAAATTGTCGTTACTGGAGTGCAACCAATCCAAAACAAAAACATCAGAAACCGCTACATTCACCCAAAGTCACCGTATGGGCAGCGATGTCGGCGCGAGGAATTATCGGCCCTTACTTTTTTGAAGATGGAAGGGGACGCACGCTCACAGTGAATTCAGAGCGTTATGTGGAGATGTTAGACGAGTTTTTCGTGCCCCAACTGCAAAACTTTCCTGGTTACAACCAAAGAACATGGTTCCAGCAGGATGGAGCAACTTCACACACGTCCAACAGATCTCCAAATTAATCTCCAGGCGAGGTGACATAAATTGGCCTCCACGGAGTCCCGATTTAACACCTATGGATTTTTTCCTGTGGGGTTATGTCAAATCAAAAGTTTACGCTAATAAACCGACTTCCCTGGCACAATTAAAATAAAATATCCGTCATGAAATGGCAGCCATCACGGAGACTACCTGCCGAGCTGTCATAGGCAATTTTAGTGCCCGACTAAATGAATGCCGAGAGCGCAACGGTTTACATTTGGACGATGTTATTTAAAAAAAAAAAAATCCCAAACAGTGTACTTCAATATATACATATAATAAAACTGTAGAAGAGTTCAATTCTGTACATTGAATAAAAACTAAAAAAAATACTCCTAGGGGTCTTCATACAAGTAACACAAACCAAAAAAATATATTTTGAAATTTTTGTCTGTCTGTCTGTCTGTTGTCTGGCTTTCACGCAAAAACTACTGGATGGATTTTGATGAAAATTCTTTTGTTATATAGCTATTAGTCCTCGGCAACATATAGGCTATAATTTATTTTGAAGATTGGAATACCAGATGTGAAACTATCTATCGACCAGCGAAGCGGGCACGGGTCAGCTAGTATATAATAAACATTTTTTCAATAAAGCTAAGACTTTTCTTTTAAAAAAAGATTTAAATGTGAACTTTCTTTTGAGACACCTTGTACTAGCGACCCGCCCCGGCTTCGCACGGGTGCAAAGCTGATACCAAAATATATTACAGAATGGGCAATATTATTCCATATTAAGACGCTGCCAGTCGACGATTATTTTTGTTCGAAACGAAAAAAGAAATACTTGTGAACAAGCTACATCTCCTATTTTATAATGTATAGTATATGTGAATAAAGATGTACCCATCTTTAATCACTTCGATAAATAATCCTACCGACCGCTGCAATGATGACAAACACACGTCCGCGCGTGGTCCGCCTTAGCTTTTCGAATAAATTAATGATATAAATTATGTATAATTACTTATCAAAAATCTATCCTAATAGAAATCTAGATCTACATATTACCTATCTTTAACAATAAATCACAAGTTGATTTTAATAGTAGGTATATAAAATATTTCGATCATAGATTCTAAAACGTATCATTTTGAAATAATATTTTTATCGTGAAAAGTTTCTGCTATTATGTTTTCAGCTTAATAGAAATCTAGGTAGGAACCTGAAGTAATATACTTATAAAAATAGAAGATGTGGCTTGTTCAGAAGTATTTCTTTTTTCGTTTCAAAAAGAGCAATCAGCGACTGGCAGCCTCTTAAATGCAAAATGTATTTAAGGTACTTAATTAGATAAGGATTGATGCTGTATTGCTTAAAATCGCTTCGTAAATAAGCCATTATTTCTCGTAAAAAGTAAAGGATAGAAATTGATTATTGTGGGTTATCCCTAAGAGATAAACATATACCATCGCGGACTTTTTTGTATACCTTTTTAAGGTATACAATATTTAGTACATTATTTTGATCTATCTCGTAGAGTTCAGCCAGCGTTTGCAATGTAAGCGCAAAACAATGTGTTTATTTACGACTTCATATTAGAAATCTTAAAATTATTAGTTGTTTTCTAATATATTAAGCATGTTATTATACATATAAACCTTCCTCCTGAATCACTCTATCTATTAAAAAAATTAAAATCGCATCAAAATCCGTTGTGTAGTTTTAAAGATATAAGCATACATACATACAGACATACATACAGACGCGGGAAGCGGGAAGCGACTTTGCTTTATACTATTTAGTGATTCTTGTATTATAAATTCTGGATATTTTGGTATAACTGCTAAATTATAACCCTATAAAATATGCGTAAACATGAAAGGAAAACTTATGCCTATTAAATGTAGCTGTCTGGGTACATCCTGTCTGTTTCCATCCAAAAAGTAGTTTTCGCGGATGTAACCGCGTGACGCAGCTGATGTTGTAAATACGAAAGTTTTTAAGTTTGTGGTTAATCTCGCCGATATACAAAATAGCCTCCCATTTCGGCAATAGACGAAATGGGGGGCTATTTTGTAAAAACTATGATTATAATGTTATGATATTCATACCTATTATTATTGGTACTGAATGATATAATACCTACGCTGTTTATACAGTTTACGCACCTAGTTGCATTAGAAGCGTAGGTATAGTGACGTATACATGTTTTGGATGGAACTTGGAACTGAATATAATTCGTTTATTTAATATAATTTCAATACTCAATAAAAGGTACTTAAGTACATCTGTATATATAAAAATCAATTGCTGTTCGTTAGTCTCGCTAAAACTCGAGAACAACTGAACGGATTTATCTTATCTTGGTCTTGAAATGTTAGTGGAGGTCTAGGAAAGGTTTAAAAGGTGAGAAAAATTCGAATAATTGCCGGGAAAACCCTAAAAACAGCCCTTTTCTTTTTCCCATACAAAAGTTTTCTAACTAAAACGTAGAGTCGTAGAACGGGAACGGGAACGGGAACGGGAACGGGACAGGAACTTATTCTACGAGGTTAGTCTACGAAGTTCGCCGGGTCAGCTTGTTTATAATAAAATTAGCTCTTAGTTTGATTAATGATTGGTAATAAAATATAGTTAGGGCATGTCAGCTTTACCATTCCTAAAAAGGGTTGACATCAGGTTGTAAAACACTAAGCCAAATCAATTTGCAACATGTTTATCTACCTTAGTATATGTTGTGCTGCCCCCACAAGAAGTGGGGAAGAAGAATCCTACTAATATTATAAATGCGAACATTTGCGAGCGTTTGTGTGTGTTTGTTACTCTTTCACGCAAAAACTACTGAACGGATTAAAATGAAACTTTACAGTAATATAGCTTATACACCAGAATAACACATAGGCTAGGCTTTTTATCCAGGTACCACCCGTGCGAAGCCGGGGAGAGCAGCTACTAAAATACAGTCGGAATCTTTTGAAACATCTTACAAACCAGTCAAATTGTATTTCTGTACGGATTCACCTTTATAGCTTTGGGGCAAGACGCATCTGCCTCATTTGCTATCCCGCCTTCATTCAACAGGTTGTTTTCCGCAATTTCCACGCTGTTTATCGTCGCACGCGCATCGTACTATTTACTATTTTAACGCACTTGGCAGTAAGTTTGCAAGTTTGGTTTAATTTTAAACTGGACGGGAATTGTAAATATTTTACTGCTTTGTTGGATATACCTACGGTTTGACGTGTTAGAATTCAGTTTAGATTTTAGGTTGGCTAGGTTTAGGAATAGAAAAAGTTTATTTAAAACCTTACTTCAAAATTAAGACGTACGTAATGTGTTGGCCGAGTGGGAAGTACCTCGACTTTCAATCTGAAGGTCGTGGGTTCGAAACACGGCGTGCATCAATGGATTTTTCGAAAAATTTATATGCGCATCAAAACACCTGCTCAAAACGGTGAAGGAAAACATCGTGAGGAAACCAGATAATATTTTTATAAGCGGCGATGGGCTTGCAACCTGTCACGTATGGAATGCTAACTACTGCAAAATGTGGGCATGTGCCAAATATAATGTTTGGACGTGCCTCTGACTACCCCCACTAGACATCTTCAAAGGATCTAAGCGTCTGGAGATCTGAGAGGATTTCTACCGTACTTGGGGTTTACAGTCGTGATCCTATTTATTTATTTTGATATTACAGAAATTCTGGGGTCCCCAAATAGATCCTCGCCTGGCGCAGTACCTCACGAATTTCCTATTCGGCTCGGGGCAGGACAAAGCAGCGACCGTCGACTTCAATCGTTTCGCCGAACTCTACGTTTACAATGTAAGAGGTGAGTTGTGATTCTAAATTAAATAATTTTTCTGTTGAAAGATATTTTTCAATGACAAGCTTTTGTAAAATCATTTAAACCATCGAGCACCAGCGCGTCATATGATATGAACATTGTCAACAGAACTTGACAAGTATGGAATGCTAATTACTGCAAAATGTGGGCATGCGCCAAATATAATTTTTGGACGTGCCTCTAAATACCCCCACTAGACGTCTTCAAAGGATCTAAGCGCCTGGAGATTTGAGAGGATGTCTACCGTACTTGGGGATTACAGTCGTGATCCTATTTGTCTTTTTTTAGGGTTCCGTACCCAAAGGGTAAAAACGGGACCCTATTACTAAGACTTCGCTGTCCGTCTGTCTGTCTGTCACATGGCTGTATCTCATGAACTATGATAGCTAGACAGATGAAATTTTCACAGATTATGTATTTCTATTGCTGCTCTAACAACAAATACTAAAAACAGAATAAAATAAATATTTAAGCGGGGCTCCCGTACAACAAACGTGATTTTTTTGCCGTTTTGATAATACTACGGAACCCTTCGTGCGCGAGTCCGACTCACACTTGGCCGGTTTTTTTTATTTATATTTTTCGAATTTTCAGGAACCGTAGACGAACGGTTATTAGCCACATACAACTGTTTGGGTAAGATCTACAATGAAGAAGTAGAGTTACCTTACCAGCTATTAAAAGAAGTAAGTCGCAAGCACGAACATTTGTATGATGAACGTAGAACTTAGAACTGAAGAACTTATAAAAAAAATCGGTATCACTACATAGTATAAAGCAAAGTCGCTTCCCGCTTCCCGCGTCTGTATGTATGCTTATATCTTTAAAACTACACAACGGATTTTGATGCGGTTTTTTTTAATAGATAGAGTGATTCAGAAGGAAGGTTTATATGTATAATAACATAGTAAATAAGTAAAAATTTAAAAAATAAATGCTGTTAACGAGTATACAAAGACATTCTGTAATTTTCTGTATATTTTGGTATCAGCTTTGCACCCGTGCGAAGCCGGGCGGGTCGCTAGTCTTATATATAAAATTCTCGTGTCACAATGTTAGTTACCTTACTCCTCCGAAACGGCTTTACCGATTTTTACCAAATTTTATATGCATATTCAGTAGGTCTGAGAATCGGCTAGTATCTATTTTTCATACCCCTAAGTGATAAGGAAGGTGTAAAGATCGGGAAAAACGGAAAGTGCTTTTTTCTGTGGGATTATTGACATTTGACGGGACAACGTCTGTCGGGACAGCTAGTAAAAATATAAAGTTATCTGGTTTCCACAATACAAGCTTTGCTTAAGGTTGCTGTTAAATTTATGACAGCTCGCATTTTTTGTACTCGGTCGTATTCTGTGGCCGCACACTAAGAATAGTGCAAACGCACACATTGAAGCTACTTCACACTTCATTTACCAAGACTAAATAACTAGTCTTGATACTTGAAAATATTTGGTGCATAAGGTATGTCATATTTGTATAGGTAGGTATGTACTTAATAATTTTATAGGTTGCTGCACTTGACAAAAAGAAAATAAATATAGAAAAAATTAATATATATTATAAGACAGGTTACAAATCGTAAAGTGCTACTACACAGTTACTAATATTTGACTGTGCAAAAAATATTTGTTAGGTACCTACTAATAAAATACATTATGACAAAACGGTAAGTATCGTTTTTTACAAGCTCTTATTTAACTTGCAGTTTATGTACATATTTATGTATGTATGTTTGATAAGGAAGGAATCTTGCAACTTAATTTTAAGCAGTTATCTCCAATCGATTGAGCTGAAATTTTGCATACATAATATGGTGACAGCGAGCTGATCTGATGATGGAGTCAGGAGCTGTTCAACGGAACTCTTCACTAAATAGTCGAATTGAGGCAAAACTTTGCATACCTATCAATCTCAATGACAATGTAAAATTATGGTACTAGAGAGCTGGTCTGATGATGGAGGTCGGATGTAGCCATCGGAACTCCTCAACTACACAACATAACCACGTCGCGTTTGGGCTCGTTATTTTTATCTTGACGAGAACTAGAGCACTAGACATTACAAAAGCTTGATTTAAAAAATATATTTTTAATAAAAAAACTTATTGTCATCTAAAATCGATGACGGCACCGTCAACGTTTCGAGTACCACTCACAGAAAGTTTTGAAAGTGAAATACTGATAAAATATGTATTTTGCTTTTGAATTGTGTGCGAGCTATGATCTCGAAGATCCATAGACCGCGCGTAGCGAGGGTCAACAAGTTCTGGAATTAAACAGTTATTGTAAAACTTTACTTAACTTTATTTAATAACCCTCCATAATATTTTCTTTCCAGAAAAATTAAATATGAATTTGTAAAAAGAGATGACCAGCTCTTTTTAAAAATTCATATTTTCCATTGTATTTGTACTAAATGACATCACAAACCTGTAATACTTTTTAAGACCTATCCAAAGACATGGAGAGTATGCGAGAAAAAAAAACATCTGAAAATATGTATTTATTTCTACCACATTGTCGGCGTGACTAATGTATATTCATGCCAAATTACAGCTTTCTAGTACTAAGAGTATCTGAGCTAAGCTGCGGACGAATGGACGAAAATGGCAAAACTATAAGGGTTTTTTGTAAACTACGAAACACGATTTTTCAGGACACTTTATTTTTTTTAAATATTTAATTATTTGCATCATGTACTTAAACTTAAGTATATGCCATCAAAAACAACTTGTAAAAAATAAAAAATAAAAAGCCAATTCTCGCAACGCAACTCAGTTTCTTTTTTTGTCTTTTTTTTGTTGGAACTATGCTCGTGTGTAGTAAACTTAACTTGTGAGATATTGTATAAGTAGCCTAAGATGACCAGAGATAATCTGTCGATGTCAGTCTCTCTTCCCTGTTCACTTGTTACGGCTGGTCGTGTTCTATATCTCTACAATAAAGAATCCATATATATCACCCAGATCGTGTATAATTTAACCAAAAACCCATCAGTTCTTCTATCGTAAAAAGTTGTGAGATTTCAATGTCTGTCTGTCTGTCCAAAAAATGGCCTGAACTGCTTCGAGAAAAGAATGGTACGACTGTGCCGCTTTTTTGCTTGACTTGGCGGGGGCACTACCGTGCCCCCAGATAAACCTTGCTTTGATAATAACAAATACCGACCTTTTTAGAAGGTTCAACATTTTTGGTTCAATGCGTATCGTATCATTCGTCAGTCATTCATCAGTCGTCAAAATTGATTAATGCTAGATTTGTTGCACACCAGCACTCGGAGTCTTTTTATAGTTTTGAGGATGTTTTTTAATTAAAAATAGCCTATTTATAAGCTAGAGATATATTTACATCGACAGCAAATTTCAATTTCATCTGTTTAGTCGTTTAGGTCTGATTGAGGTACAAACATCCAAACATACTTAACATCCGCACAAACTTTTAGATTTATAATATTAAAGGTAGATAAATAATAATTATAAATTATATTCATAATCTGAAATTTATGTAATTTTTCTAAATCCAATTATAGATAAAGTATCATTTTTTTCCATCCATGTATAAAAAAACACGCTTGGTAATATAGGGTAGATCGGGTCAAAATGAATACAGGTAAGGATCATGGTACCTTAGAACTTTCATTTCAAAACAGAAATGTATCAAATCAACATTTATATTTATTTAATAGGACTAATTAGGGACACTTCAAAAACCACAGCAAAAGACGTTGTCCAGAAAGTATTATCACTAAAATGGAAATAGGCCGGGCACATCCAAAGATTACAAAATGAGAGGTGATCTAAAACAATTATGAATTGGGACCCAATACATAAAAAACGAAGAAGAGGAAGGCCTGCTATGCGATGGGATGATGACATCGTGAAAGTAGCAGGCAAAACATGGAGCAGAGCCGCTAGAGATCGGGAAAAATGGATAGAGCTGGAGGAGGCTTTTACCGCTGAAAGCGGTCCTTACACATAATTTTATATACCTATGCATAGATACATATTTAAGTTAATTTTATATTGTGCAAGGAAATAAAAGCTTTTATTATTTATTATTAATTAGGGACACAACCAGGTTCACATTTTCGTGAAATTTAATATTTTTATTAAAATAACAATCAAATACGAAACATCGGCTTATTTCGATTTTGCTCCGACGTATGCAAAAAGGTAAAACCGTATACTATTATCATATTGTTTCGAAACCAAACTCGATGAAACGAATCTTCTACAAAAAAAAATCATCCAACTCTTTCAACAAATCATGCATTGTACCTAACCTTCATCTGTGTGGCTTGCACTAAATTCTTCAAGGCAATATATTATACAAATGTTATCATTAGTTTTGCATGTCCAGTATTTTACCCCGGTATACCATTATGTAAGACCTCCTCTAAATTCGAAGAAAAATGTGACGTGGACGTGCTTCCCCGAGCGCGTCTGAGCGCTAACTGACGTGCCGACTTGAGGTGAATGTGAGTTTTGTATGGAAAAAATGTATGGAGAAGTTTTATTGCATTTTATATTGTTCATAAATGAAAAAGTAAATTATTTGAAAACAAGATAATGCCACGCGGTATAGAGAAATATAAAATCTACAATTTCGTATTATTTTCAAATAAAAATATGCTGTGGGTCTAAAGATATTGGTACCTAACCAGACCCCATTTTTCGACATTTTCAGCGGTTCTTGCGACGGTAAAAACGTATTTTTTTGAAAATATTGTATAGAACTGGCCAGTTTTTATTATCTACTATTAAAGATGAATATATTATCAGTAATTTTGTATCATTATATCCTCACAATTGTGATTCCTGGTTTTTAAATCGGTACCTGAAAATCATTGAAATACGTGTGTGGGTGTGAGCCGGGCCTTAATATGATCTAGATGATGCTGTGTGAATAGTCCACCAATATTTATCTACACCATTAAAAGGTAAAATGTATGTATGTCCATTTCTCTGGCACGCTCTTCAGCCTAAACGACTTGACGGACTACAACATATGAGCTGTCCTTGGATTCGTCTAAATAGGCTATTTGACAGTATGAAAAATAGTGTTGTTGATAGTAATCTATGTAAATTATGCCTTCATAAAGCGTTATGGAGTAAAATAACTTAAAAATAAACAATGATTTATTAAAAAACCCATAATTAAAATTATCTATTTTTAAACGCCAGTCACGTGACACAAAACGGTAAGGATTGGTCGAATCGACAATGACGTAACATGCCATCGCCTGCCTTGAAAAACTTGACGTTTGTGTATTTGTTGACAAGCATGTAACGTCACAGAAACTAGTGCGACGCCATTTGTTAAAGAAGCGTTTTTGCGGGTTAATTAAATTGTCAATATTTAATTTACATTTTTAGGGCCAATACTTAACAGAATTTAAAATAATATTTTTTTATGGGTTCCACAGTCACTACTGAATAATCTAGAATGGTTTTCAAAATCATGTCAAATAGCCCATTATGGGAGTGATATCACTACATAGTATAAAGCAAAGTCGCTTTCCGCTTCCCGCGTCTGTATGTATGTAGGTATGTATGTTTGCTTATATCTTTAAAACTACACAACGGATCTTGATGCGGTTTTTTTTAATAGATAGAGTGATTCAGGAGGAAGGTTTATATGTATAATAACATGCTACCCGTGCGAAGCCGGGGCGGGTCGCTAGTAGGCTATATAATTTTTAGATATGACGCCCCCCTCCCCAAAAATCATTTTTTTTTAGCTAATTATTTCACATTAGTCGGTTTTATGTTTTTTTAATAATTTGTTTTATCTTGTGGTCCTAAAACCTTATTTTTGTTTGCAGTATTGCGAATGCATAGCATCGACCTACATCAAGATCCTCAAGTCTTCGGCGTCGCGGCGCGCGAATACGTGGATCAGCAAGGGCTTCAAGGGACGCGCGTGTCATGTGCAAGCGTTGGGGGAGGCGTTGGCGGCAAGTGTGGGAGACCCTGACTCACCGCAGAACCACTGCACCAGCCAGCAGCTTGGGAAATGGTGAGACACAGTTCAAAGTTTTTTATTGCTTTTATGTGTAACTAGCTGACCCGTGCCCGCTTCGCTGTGCGTAAGACATTTCTAATACCATCGTTGACTTTTTTGTAGACGTTTTTAAGGTGTACAATACTGTAGTACATTATTTTGATATATCTCGTGGGGTTCAGCCAGCATTTGCAATGTAAGCGCAAAAAAATATGTTTATTTACGACATCACATTAGAAACCTCTAAAATTATCAGTGTTTCTCTACTATATTATGCATGTATTATACATATAAACCTTCCTCTTGAATCACTCTGTTTATTAAAAAAAACCGCATCAAAATCCGTTGTGTAGTTTTAAAGATATAAGCAAACATACATACATACATACTACATATTACATACAGACGCGGGAAGCGGAAAACGACTTTGCTTTATACTATGTAGTGATTTATTTAAATAAATATGGTATCAACATGAGCCCGGGTAGGGCATTGCAAAACATCACCTTAGCCTATAAAACAAAATAAAATAAAATTATAAAACTAAGAAATATTAATATGTAGGTACCTATTACCTATCTTCTTAACTACTCGTACCAAACAAATTATTTGAGCTAATGCGAATAAGAATAATGTATTTAAGAGGCTGTGAGTCGCTGATTGCTCTTTTTCGAAACGAAAAAAGAAATATATCTGAACAAGCCACATCTCCTATTTTTATAAGTATATTACTTCAGGTTCCTACCTAGATTTCTATTAAGCTGAAAACATAATAGCAGAAACTTTTCACGATAAAAATATTATTTCAAAATGATACGTTTTAGAATTTATGATCGAAATATTTTATATACCTACTATTAAAATCAACTTGTGATTTATTGTTAAAGATAGGTAATATGTAGATCTAGATTTCTATTAGGATAGATTTTTGATAAGTAATTATACATAATTTATATCATTAATTTATTCGAAAAGCTAAGGCGGACCACGCGCGGACGTGTGTTTGTCATCATTGCAGCGGTCGGTAGGATTATTTATCGAAGTGATTAAAGATGGGTACATCTTTATTCACATATACTATACATTATAAAATAGGAGATGTGGCTTGTTCACAAGTATTTCTTTTTTCGTTTCGAACAAAAATAATCGTCGACTGGCAGCGTCTTAAGTATTTATTTAAAAAAAAGTATATAAGTATTTTATCAGCAATCTGGTTCCTATAGTACAAGCTTTGTCTAGTTTGGGGTTAGAAGCGTGGTGTAAAAATGTCCACCAATATTTTTATTTTTTGTTTTATAGAGAATATTCCCAAGGTCCCAATGTTTTTATGTAGGACGAAAGAATCCTAATAATATTATAAATGCGAAAGTTTGTTAGTTTTTATGTAAGTTTGTTCCTCAATCAGGCCTAAACGACAAAACGGATTAAGTTGAAATTTGCTGTAGATGTAGATATAATGCCCGAATAAATAATAGACTACTTTAAAATATGAAAAACAACCCAAAAACGATATAAAAACGCAAAAGGGATGATTTCTGTATAGATGGCGCTGGTGTGCAACAAATGTGACATCACAGACTAAAAACATTCAGTCTTTTCTGATTCTATTGAAATTTGTCAGGACAAAGTCTGTCACGGGTCGGCTAGTTCTTCATAAAACTTGACTAACTAATACCGAATAACTAATATTTAGACTTTTTGATAAGCAGAAACATTTTCGTCGATTTTCTTTTAGTTTTTCAAACGTTATTATTATATTTCAGGTTACAATATAACACGCTTTTGAAGCAACTAGCGGAATTGGTGTTTGTGAATTTGTATGGCATCAACAAGAAGCCGGGAGATGAGAGTCCGACGCCTCTGCCTGCCTCTATACCTTCACTACTGCCCGTGCCTGATGGTAAGTTAAATACTGCGGCGATGAGCTTGCGGCCTGTCACGGATTTAATTCTAACAAGAGCAATTGTTTAGTAAAAACACTGTATAATTGAGCAGTGACATTCTCTCGGATATCCAGGCGATTTATGGGCAGTCAGAGGCATATCCGAACATTACATTTGACACAGCTGTGTTGGCCGAGTGGCAGGTATCACCACTTTCAATCTGAAGGTCGTGGGTTCGAATCCTGGCAAAGCATCAATGGATTTTTCTATAAAAAAAATGTATATGCGCTTTAGAAGACGTGCTTAAAACGTTAAAGGAAAACATCGTGATAAAACCAGTTGGTATTATAACAATCTATCAACTACGGCAAAATATGACCCTTTGAACATCTTCAAGGATCTAAGCGCCTGGAGATCTAAGAGGATGTCTACCGTACTTGGGGATCACAGTCGTGATCCTATTTTATTTATTTTCCAGGTCTAGACGCGATGCCCGACTACCCGGCCTTCATCGACCTGGCGCACATAGTCTGGCTGAACAGCCACCTGCCTCTGAAGCACCAGAACAAGTGGAGGTTCCTGTTCTCGTCTCACATACACGGCGAGAGTTTCTCTACAATGGCAGGTAAAGCATACACCTCGGGTAGTACATAAAATAAATCTATTACATAAAAATGAATCTCTATTTCCCTTGCTCACGGCATCACGCGTAAACGGCTGGACTGATTTTGCTAATTATTTTTTGTTGTATTCGTTATTGTCAGGAGGACGAGGAAGGTTCTTATAAAAGAAAACTCCAATATTTTGACAGGACAACGTCTGTCGGGACAGCTTGTAACAAATAAAATGTAAATAAAATAAAATGTTACTACCTATGTCCGTTATAGACTTTTAAGGGGCTGCCAGTCGCTGATTGATTGCTGATCGCAGTAATACTTCTGAACAAGCCACATCTCCTATTTTTATAAGTATATTACTTCAGGTTCCTACCTAGATTTCTATTAAGCTGAAAACATAATAGCAGAAACTTTTCACGATAAAAATATTATTTCAAAATGATACGTTTTAGAATTTATGATCGAAATATTTTATATACCTACTATTAAAATCAACTTGTGATTTATTGTTAAAGATAGGTAATATGTAGATCTAGATTTCTATTAGGATAGATTTTTGATAAGTTATACATAATTTATATTATACATAATTTATATCATTAATTTATTCGAAAAGCTAAGGCGGACCACGCGCGGACGTGTGTTTGTCATCATTGCAGCGGTCGGTAGGATTATTTATCGAAGTGATTAAAGATGGGTACATCTTTATTCACATATACTATACATTATAAAATAGGAGATGTGGCTTGTTCACAAGTATTTCTTTTTTCGTTTCGAACAAAAATAATCGTCGACTGGCAGCGTCTTAAACAAATTCAAATTCAAATTTAGTCTTTTTTTTTTCTTATGGAAAGATTTTTTTAATGTTCGTTGAAGTACGAGAAATGTTTTATTTGAGAGAAAAAAAAATCTTTCAGTTTTTTATACTACACCTGGACTTCCGTTTGCCACAATTTTTAACCGACGAAAAACGGAGGAGGTTCTCAAGTCGACGCATATATTTTTATTTCTTATATATTCATATCTTTTTACCTGGTTATCCGATTTCGTTGACTTTTTTTCTATTGTGTAGAGAATAGTCCCTAGTTGGTCCCATTTAAATTATATTTATGAAGGACAGGCAGTTCCTTCAAAAACTTAATAAACGAATATCGTCCCTTGACTTTGTGATTGGTCGATACGTTTCGTCGGTTTTCTTTTAGTTTTTTAAGCGGAATTATTAGATAATGTACTTGTTCGCAGGTCGTATCATAGACCAGGGCCCCTCCATCATAATCATCGAAGACAACAGCGGGTACATCTTCGGGGGCTACGCCCCAGCAGCATGGGCGCTCGGCCCCAACTTCACGGGCACCGATGACTCGTTCGTGTTCACAGTTTCGCCAAAGATACGCGTCTATCAGGCTACTTCGTACAACAACCATTACCAGTACATGAATCATCATACCAAGACTCTGCCTAATGGACTGGTGAGTGTGTATGTGTGCGTGTGTTTATGTGTGTGTGAGTGTATGAGTGAATGTGTGTGTGTGTGTGAGTGTGTTTGTGTGTATATGTGCATGTGTTTATGTTTGTGTATGTGTGTATGTGTTTGAATGAATGTGTGTGTGAGTGTGTGTATGAGTGAATGTGTGTATGAGTGAATGTGTGTGTGAGTGTGTTTGTGTGTATATGTGCATGTGTTTATGTTTGTGTATGTGTATGAGTGAATGTGTGTGTGAGTGTGTGTATGAGTGAATGTGTGTGTGAGTGTGTGCCACAATCAATATAGTCTTCTGCAAGCTCCTGTGAGGTGCGGTTAAGGGTCTCCTCTGGCTTAAGGGTCGCCTTGGTTTCAACACGAGCGTGATGACTTGTCGGCTCTGTGCTGTATGTGTATGTTTGAGTATGTGTGTGTGTATGTATGTATGTGTATGATTGTGTGTGTTATTAGAAGAACTTACGTGCTTATAAATGGAATTTAACCAATAGGTGATCAACGCCCGGTTCCATGACAGCAAGCTTTCTATAAAAATCGGGTCTTTAAACACCGAAAAAATATAATTCTAACATTGAGGTTATAAAATACACTTATTATACTAACATGAACTGTCACATATGTATAATATTTAAGTATTTAAGTACGATTCAATTTAATTTTAAAGCTGATGGGCGGCCAGTTCAACTTCGGCGGCATATGGGTGAACGCGGATCCCTTCGGCGAGGGTTCCTCCGCGGAGTCCTGCAGCACCTTCCGAGGGTACAAGCGGTTGAGTAAGGAACCCAGCTTCAGGATCCGGAGCCTCGAGGTCTGGGGCGTTGGGGATAAACCGCTCACTGTAAAGGATTCTGTAAGTTGAATTCAACCTTATTCATAGCTAGAATAAAGCTCATTTTCGATCGGAGAGGGTTTCTATCTAGAGTCCTGCAGCACCTTCCGCGGGTACAAGCCGCTCACTGTGAAGAATTCTGTAAGTTAAATGCCCCCAAATTCAACCTTATTTATAGCTAGAATAAAGCTCATTTTCGATCGGAGAGGTTATCTCCGGGGAGTTTTGCAGCACCTTCCTTGTGAGACTCACTTGTGTGACGTTATTTATTCTGCAACTACTAGAGATTATTAAATTAAAATGTATACTAAGTTATATTAGATTTTGAAATGTGACATCACGAAATTTAGAACCCCGCCCCTTGTCACACAATGTCTTACTTCGTTGACCCCCTACCCTTCCTTAACGTGTGACGTAATTTATGAATGGCACCTTATTCATAGCAAATCAAATCAAATCAAATAGTTGTATTCTTGCAAATAAATGTATTTGCAAGAATACAATATTATTTTACATGTCAGATCTTAAAACTATTATGGTAGATTGTATTCAGCCTGCACGCATTAGGTATTATGTTACAATTCAATTTTCCAAATACTCTTTCAAACTGTAAAAACATTCTTCAATTAGCCAACCAATTAACTTTTTACTTAATATATTTCCATTTAGTTCTTTTATTTCTTCCGTTAATTTATTGTAGACTAGCGACCCGCCCCGGCTTCGCACGGGTAGCATGTTATTATACATATAAACCTTCCTCCTGAATCACTCTATCTATTAAAAAAAACCGCATCAAAATCCGTTGTGTAGTTTTAAAGATATAAGCAAACATACATACATACAGACGCGGGAAGCGGAAAGCGACTTTGCTTTATACTATGTAGTGATTGTGATGCACATGTTATAAATATTTCTCTTATAAATATCTTTATGGAACTGGTGGTTGTAGAGCAATTTTTTAAATTTAGTTCTTTATCTTGCATAAGGCTCATTTTCGATCGGTAAAGGTTTCTACCCGAAGTCCTGCATTTTTCGCGGCTACAAGAGGTTAAGTAATGAACTCAGAGCCTCGAAGTCTCCATTGACGTTTCTGGAATTATTTTTCAGGGGAATTTAGGTGTTTTTCGAATCGATAAGCAAAAATCTTGGGTTCAGACTATTGTACGAATATTGATTTTACATTTTACTAACAATAATTATGGGCAACAGAATACTTCGATATCAACGAGAAGCAGTGTGCTTGATACAAGAAAATCGGATCGCAACTTCATGCAACTTATCGGCAAGCCGACTGTCAGCGATGGACTGAGGGACTGAGCGACTGAGATTGATGGAATGGACCATCTTATTGGTTATTATTTTGAAAAGAAACGGTTTCATTGAACAACATACAAACATCCAAACATTTACATTCACAATATTAAGAGCTTTTTTAAATTTTCGAAAATGTTATATCCACAAGTACGGTAGATAGATTTGCTTCATACATTCCTGTAACACAGATAACACAGAACAATTTGAAACAATTATTTATGGTGGACTCAGATCCTTGAATATGCCTAGTCAAAAGTACGTCCAAACATTTGTTTTACAGTTCACATAGTATTTACGAGCTTTGCCTAGTTTATGGGCTGATTGAGCCACAAACTTTCGGACTTTTAATATTAGTAATTATAAATATTATAAATATTGGCGGACTTTGCACAAAGCGTCATCTAGTCCCAAACTAAGCAGAGCTTGATACTTTTTTTTTGTAAAAATACAAGTATACAGCACTATAACCTAATGTAATATAAACTTTATATTTCATCAGGATGATCGCGACACGAGCGTGTTGGACATCGATCCTGAAGCGAAGGCGATTCTGGAACTAGCTGGCAAGACGCGCCACAGCGATGGAATCCGGGAGCCTCCACCACTATAAATGTGAACTGTATTCTTACTTCCAAATGCCAAGTAAAAATTGACGCGCGACACATGTCGCTCAACATATACGACAAATAGTAACTGCAGCTAACAGCGCGCGACATGTCTGATCAGAATATACTTAGTTGTAACCTCGAGATATCCTCACCTCGACTCGAAACTGTGTTTTGGTAGTTTTAGACTCTAGTCGAGGATTCCTCAACATATTTCCTCAGTGGAGGAACTGTCAATTTAAGGTACCTCGCAGTATACCTTGAGCATTCCTCGACAACTTTTGAACGACGCATGTGTGTAACGTTTCTTTGACTTTCGTGACATTTAGAAATCACCATAGACTGGAAATTTATTTAGGCTTGACGGTAAGTTTGATGAAAATCTCGGACTGATGATGTAATGACTCGACTCGACCTCATTCAAGTTAAATTGAGCAAACTCCAAAAGATCGATTTAAGATACTAAACATGTGGTACTTTTCGAGGGCAATTTGAGGGTCCTCAGAAGAGTTTGAGTCGAGGTAGTTTCGAGGTTACAACTAAGAATATGGGGATTTATAAGCCAATGTAGAAAAAGTGCATATGCATAAAATGGTGCCTTTTTATGTTATGTCAATATAGCCTAATAGTAGGGGTGCCCAGTAGGGGATTTTAGGGGGGATTTACTTAGCGCGACAGGCAAACATAAGGGCATATTTCTTCTTCTTTATATGGGATCGTACAGCTGGCTTATTTCGTAAAAACCATTTATTAAAACTCTTTAATATTCTACCATCTTTAACCATATTTAAAATAACGCTCGAGTCAATTTAGCAACGTGGGTTCCTATACTATAATAAGGGCCGGGCCAGAAAGTGCCTTCCCACATTACATAATATCAAAGGCAGAGTGACCAAAAAGAAACCTTTGGGACGAGAGGCAAGAGGTTATAGCAAATTTAGTTGGAATATAATTATATACTTTGATTTAGTAAAATTAACTTTTGGCCGATAAGTGTCTCGTGAATAACGTCGTAAGCGCACATTTTGCTTTTAATATTATTAAGCAAACTCGAGTTTCTAATGAGTTATCTAGATAGTACCAAAATTTAATAGCTTTTACTGTAAAATTGTATATTTAAGCTAGCATTAAATAATATATTTTGTCTCTTTATCCGTAGTTTTATCATTCAGATTTTTCTATACCGTTTATTAGTAGTCATTAAAATGTAAAAAACAAGTACTTAATGTTAAACTTTGAAACGAAAATATGAAAATGTCCACATATAAATAAGATGGAAAATTTTGGAATTCTATTATAATAACTGTACAACATAAGTGCCAAGAGATTTTATGCCATAAGAACGTTACTGTATATTCGATTATCGCATGTATTTTTGCACTTTATTATGCTTACATTCCTATAAATATTTTTATCTATTATTGGAGTTTGAAAAAAAATCTACCTTATCTGAAACAAAGTTGTGAATTTCAATCGAATATTTTTATGTATCTCAATGTGCTTTTTGTGTTATGTGATTAATTGTAACTTAAAGATCAGTGTTTTGTCTCATTTCATTGTGAAATTATTCTTTTTTTCGTTATATTTTGTGTATCATTGTATGTATATTATTGCCAATGTGTAATGAGTTATAATGACTATTACAACTAGTCACTACATTATAAGGCAACACTGTGAATGTATGTTTTAAAAACTCGCTACAATGAAAGCGTAACTACGCCTTTATTCGTGTGAACACGTCAGTGTGACAATTTTCGCACACATATGTTGTGAAAATGTATTTATTTTATTTATTTGTAACAATAAAGTCAATTTTGAAGAATCTTTGAAGAGCGTTATTTATTTGTGTATTGTCACCTGTCCTTTCTTAAACCTAGGTAGCTTCTACTTTTGTAGGACGATTGCTAGTTAGGTACAATTGTTACTCTTAGCACAGTGGACATAAAACCCAAACACTAATTTTACTGATTTTAACGTACGCGCTAACTTTTGCGCCGAGCATATCGTCGGTTTAAAGGTAAAATTCATTAAGTGACATAATTGATCAAATTCATTAAATTCGTGAAACGGTCTCACCAGGGCAATATCTACAAAACAAAGCAGTTACAAAAGCAACCTAATAATCTAAAAACAAAATCAAACTCAATAGGATTGCATTTAAAACTATGAGCAAAATGCAATCTTTTGCAAAAAATAATTATTATCGCTTATAACTCCATACTAGTTTTTCGCATTTAATGAATTTTACCTCTAAACCGACGATATATAAATTGCTTTAGGGCGTGGACCCATGTCTACGGCGCGGCGCTGTCACCGTGAGAAGGCGCGGCGCCGCGCACCGCGTACCGCGCCGACCTGCACACGGTACAATGCTCGGTATCTTTTATGTATGTAACTATGTTTTTAAAGGTCCACGCAAGTCCAGTGTTCTATTCAGAATTGAAAATTCTAGTCCCGTCTCTGTTGAAATAGACATTGCATACGTTACCAGTGTTTCTTATTTTCCCTACTAGTCAAGAGCTAATAGTAAATAAAATGAAATACTCAACGAAATTCAAGCAAAAATATATTCTAACATCACAATTTTATTCTTATTTAACAAACTTCCCTCTTCGTCACAGAAAGGTCCATTGGCATGTCTTGGTCCTGGCATAACTCTTGTTTGGTATTCTGACTTTTCATGCTTTCGGCCACATTCTGGCATTCATTCTCGATATTGTCAGTCGCATTCTGGCAAATATTCTCCACATTTTCAGCCATCTGGCAATTTTCGCTTTTTTTATTCGGGTTGTGGCAAATCATGCCGTAAAGTGGGACGTTGACTTCAGTGACAAGCTGCCCCGAATCAAAGTTTCGTCTCACTCTGAACAAAATATTATTAGTTTAGGTTATCATATTACTTTTGGCCTCTCAACTTTCAATCCGAAGGTCGTGGGTTCGAATCTCGGCCGTGCATCAATGGATTTTCTAAGTATTTGTTTTTATACAAGAAGTGCTGCCCGCGGGAATTACTACTACACTACATTGGTAGGTATATATATACATACTAGCTGCTCGTCGGATAAAAAGTAGCATGTTGGGTAGCATGTTATTACACACGTTGACTCGCGGGCGCGGTGGCGGGCGCGATCACGAAATATCAAACATATGACGTGATTTCCAAGTGTTCACGTTTAAAACGCACGTGCGGTCTAAGTAGCGAGCTAACTAGCGACTAGCGCGTGCGGCGCGCTCGCGTCAATTTCGCGTGAGTCAACGTGAATAAGCATGTGCTTGTTCACGTAGGTACACGCGGGCGCGGGCGCGGGAAACGTTGCGAGCTCGTGTTCACATTAACCGCCAGGCGTTCGCGCGAGTGTCAGAGGTCGTAAATATGGACCACGATCTTTTATTTGTGTTAAAACGTGCTATCGTTTCTAGCGATAAGTTCAAACTGGTTGAACTTACCTGACGTCGCGAGTGAATCGCGCGCGCCGCCGCTAGTTTGACATGAACACACACAAACGTCTCACGCGTTTGAAATTGCCGCGAGCGCGCCGCACGCGCTAGTCGCTAGTTAGCTCGCTACTTAGACCGCACGTGCGTTTTGAACGTGAACACTTGGAAATCACGTCATATGTTTGATATTTCGTGACCGCGCCCGCCACCGCGCCCGCGCCGCGAGTCAACGTGAATAAGCACTAAGCACTAAGCACTATGTGTTATTCTGATGTATACGCTTTAATATTGTAGAGTTTCATTTTAATCCGTTCAGTAGTTTTTGCGTGAAAGAGTAACAAACACACACACTCACAAACTTTCGCATTTATAATATACTAGCGACCCGCCCCGGCTTCGCACGGGTAGCATGTTATTATACATATAAACCTTCCTCCTGAATCACTCTATCTATTAAAAAAACCGCATCAAAATCCGTTGTGTAGTTTTAAAGATATAAGCAAACATACATACATACGCGGGAAGCGGAAAGCGACTGCTTTATACTATGTAGTGATTAGTAGGATAGTAGGATTATTATATACCTACTAGCCGGCCCGTGACAGACGTAGTCCTGTCATATTTCAATAATCGAATAGAAAAGACTGAATGTTTTTTGTCTGTGATGTCAGATTTGTTGCACACCAGCGCCATCTATACAGATATCCCTTTTGCGTTTTTTTTCGTTTTGGGGATGTTTTTCATATTTTAAAGTAGTCTATTATTTATTCGGGCATTATATCTACATCTACAGCAAATTTCAACTTAATCCGTTTTGTCGTTTAGGCCTGATTGAGGAACAAACATATATACAAACTCATAAACTTTCACATTTATAATATTATTAGGATAAACAGATAGATACAGGTAGCTGTAGATACATACTTGTAGTTGCGGCAGGCCGGCGCTGCGTGTCGCTCCAGGTATCGGCGCTGGCTGAACGGCTTCCCGCAACGCGAACATCGCCATTGCCACGCGTGGTGCCCGCGGGTTCTTTGATGAGCTCTCAAGTTTGATCTGTGACAGTAACAGATAAGGTAAAAAATAGAATACCAGTCAAGCTCGAGTCGGCCTTGCACACGTAGGTTCCGTACCACCGAGCGATACAGAGCTCTGGAAGAAAGACGTAGAAATCCACCACTTTTAAAGGTTTTTTGTATGGGGATCCGACTTTTAATTTACTTTTTATTATTTGTTGTGATAGCGCCCACAGTAACACGCATTCTGAAAATTTTAGGTATCTAGTGTCTACCTATCTTTGTTCAAGACATAGAGCCCTGTGAGAGACAGATAGCGTAGGCATAATTAAGAAAAAAAAATCTCTTCTGCTCTCTTCTTTTTGTTTGGCACGACTCACAACTCACTACAAAGCTTCAGCTATACGAAACTTAAAAAGTAAGCTTTCGATATGTTATCAAAACCTTTGTACGAGATATCAACCAGTAACTAAAAACTCTTGAGATAATTGACAATCTTGCTTCGTAGCATAGATGTGTAGGCTCGCTTACCGATCAGCAAAGCTCCTACCACACTGTGGATGCGGACACGGGAATGGCCTCTCTCCCGTATGAAGCCTCATATGTCCCTTCAGAACCCACGGCCTATCAAACGCCTTGCCACACTGCGCGCAGCGGTGCACCGCTTTTGGTCGGTTTGTTTCAAGGTTTGACGAAGCTGAGGAGTTTATTACTTTAGGTCAAGTTTCTCTCTCCGAATAAAATAAATCAAGTCTCAATAATGTTTATTGTCATAAAAATAAAGGTAACAAAGTAAAAGAAGGTAAAAAACAGTGAAGGAAAACATCGTGAGGAAACCAGTTAGTATTCTTGTAAGCGGCGATGGGCTTGCAACCTGTCACGTATCGAATGCTAAATGCAAAATGTGGGCATGTGCCAAATATAATGTTTGAACGTGCCTCTGACTACCCCCACTATTTATTCACTCCCAAACGATCAACGGATTTGGAGGATTAACATAGATTATAATATGTACGAGTATATTAAAGGATATAGGTATTAGTTGTACATCTTTGTAGAATGCAAATATTTGATTGAATATTTGATTTGAAGTAAGTAGGTGATGTTATTGAAATTGTTAGT
Source organism: Hydriomena furcata (assembly GCA_912999785.1). NCBI lineage: Eukaryota > Metazoa > Arthropoda > Insecta > Lepidoptera > Geometridae > Hydriomena > Hydriomena furcata. The sequence continues at coordinate 3,806,663 of OU538842.1, read as the reverse complement.
GCATCCATAATTACCTGCACACAGGATGTTGATGAATATAATGAGCTGTTCAATGCAATAACACACATTGTAGTGTTACTGTGTGAATGGCCTTGTGATCAACGCCATCATTTACCTGACGTTGCAAATGGTACATTCTGGACCATATGCAATGTGCGTTAAAATATATAATAAAATCCCTCCCATTATAAAAAATGAAAATAGGCCCCATATTTTTAAAAATGTTTTGAAAAAATACTTAGTTATGAATAGTTTTTACTCATTGAACGAGTTCCTAGATGAAACATGTTGATTGTTTTTTAGATAGGTATTAGTTTTAAGTTTTTAATTTTGTATAATTAACGCGCCTAGCGGTTTAATTTAAAATATTGTTGTGCCCTTACAGGGTTTATGTTTGAAACTACCTACTTTACCACCATTGTAACAACATAAAGTACAATAAACAATTTGAATTTGACTATGAAGAAATAGTACCGCTAATGAAAAATGAAATAGGATCACGTCTGTAATCCCCAAGTACGGTAGACATCCTCTCAGATCTCCAGACGCTTAGATCCTTGAATATGCCTATAAAGGGGTTCGTCAGAGGCACGAGGCACATTACATTTGGCAGTAGTTAGCATTCCATACGTCACAGGGTGCAAGCCCATCACCGCTTATAAGAATACCAACTGGTTTCCTCACGATGTTTTCCTTCAACGTTTTGAGCACGTGTTAATTATGTTAGACAATAAGGTAATAGTTACGATCACCTTACCCTCAATCTTTACAGCGACTGGTCTAATATTCTCTTCGTAAAATGACTCCTTGCAAACTAGCAACTCCTTGTCAAGCTTTACCAAACTCTTCAATTTCTCGGCAATTTTATCTATTTCTAGTCCCTTCAGTTTCAAAGGTTTTTGGTTGCGTATCTCTTCAATGATTGGTGCCAAATGCCCTTTAAATCTATCGTCATTTGTATCATTTTCGTCTATAGTTTCAACTTCTATTTGTGGCTTGTCTGCTGGGTTTTCTTCGAATAGTCGAGCATTTTCTTCTACGATTTTGCAATCAGATTTTTTTAGTTCTTTCTCGTCTGGTTGTGTTTCGTTTCGCCGAACCTTAAAGTCGAAGTCAAAGTCGTTTATTGGTTTTATGAGTGTAAAGAGTCTTATAATCTAAATATCTTATATATATAAAATAAAGTCGGGTTTGTTACAATACTTATAACTCAAGAACGGCCGAACCGATTTGGCTGAAAATTGGTGGGGAGGTAACCAGGAAACGGACATAGGATACTTTATATAACGGGAACGGTAACGGGAAAGGGAACGGGAACTTAACACAACATTAGTTAATTCTAAAGCGATAAGAAGTTCGCCGGGTTAGCATGTAAAAAAAAATGTTTAATGTGTAGGTACCAATTAGTGTTAGTTACCTTTCGAGTGCGGAATCTCCCATACGATTTCCGTTCTGTTTTCGCTTCTGTAGACCTCAAATTGTATGTCTTATTCGTATCTGTATGTTTTTTGTTTCTGTTCTTTGATACTTCAGTGAAAGTTACAGCTTTTTCGTTTTCAGATGCGTATTCGTAAGTTTCAGTTTCAATGAACTGTTTCAAAAACTGACTTTTTTTCAGGAGTTGGAGGTAGAATCTGGTCGATATTGGTACCTTGTCGTGGTAAATGGTTTCATTGTTTTTGAGGAGGTGCTTCTGTCGTTTTATGTTTAATTTCGGACCTCGTGGTAGAGCTGGTTTGAATTCAGCTAGAAAACCTAGATATATATTAATTTAATTATTCAATGTTATCCATTATCGTACCTAGTACATCGAATTACAAATACGAGTAGGCGTATATCACACTAATATTGTTGATGTGAAAGTGTCGATGTTTGTTTGTTATTAATGTCGTAACGACTGAACCTATTCTATAAAATGTGGTATAATGATATAAAAATAAATACAGAATAAGCTATGGTGGTTCTATTCTATAGTAGGTATTCGTATTAACTTGTAGTCATTGATACTCACAAATTCACGATACAGGGAATCCTAGTGTCCTAGTCTTAGTGGGGTCAGGTCTATGTAGGTAGTACCAAGCTAACCCTCTTTGGGAATTATGTGTAAGTATGCTACTGATAGGTGTTTATTTGTTTGTTTTCTTGATCTGATAGAAAACACTAGGAAGATATTCTTGTAACCGAACTGAGGTCTACGACAATGCCTACGACACAGTCTCGTAGACATTGCCGTAACACGTCGAAGCGCGTTGATCCCTTGGCAATCGAAAGTATATTCGTACGAGGTAAGAATTATTTTGTTCTTTGCCTGTTGAAATGAGGCCTACGACGTAGCTATTAGCTTGTATCGTAGGGTCTACGAAAGTTGTAATTTATTTTTGCCCTGTGCAAACTTTTGCCTACGAAACGATGTAGGCCGTAGGTTGGGACGTACGTAGACATCTAGACATATTATCGTAGGCGCTACAATGCACTAAATCTGAAAATTTGAATTTTGTTTCCTTATGTCCTATATAAATTATATGTAGGCGATGTAGGCTGTAGGTTGGGACCTACGTAGACATGGTAGCGTGGGCACGTCTACCAACCTATCAAAAGTATCACTTCCAGATTCTATTTCTTTCGTTTTAGCATGCAGAATTTCTCTAAAAATCATCTTCCGGTCATTCTTGATACCTAATATAATAATGGCACTATTTGCGTAAATATATGAAGGCTCCTACGATTTACTAAGTTACTTCTATCTCTGAATATTTTCGAGTTGCAACAAAGTAGATTATTTTCGATAACTCACTTTCTAAGGTAAAAGCACCTGTTTCAAATATGAAACTGCCTCTTTGAGGCCGCACAGACTTCAAGAAACATCTAGGCATTGTATCAGCACTTGACTTCTTACATTAAATCGAATAATTACATAAAGTTTATTAAAAAATGCATCAATATTTGCAAATACTTGTGAAGCACTTGCTACCAATAGACAGTAGACAGCGCCGTTTCGCATTTTTATTTTTGGAATTACATATTCGAAATTGAGCATTCGACCTCGGCTGCCAGTGCCGCTGACCGCGTTATTATTACTTCTCAATTTTGTTTACGAAGACAACTTTGATGTGTTGAAATAAACCTCTTTGGTGGAAAAGCTCTCTATCGGTGGCCACGTATCGTGAGAAGCGTGGATAATGAGCGCGCGCGCGAAGCCGAGGGGAGCAGGGAGGGCGAGGCAAGGCAAGAGGGCGCGCATTGATTATTCGTCGTTGAATGTCCACCGCGACGGCACGCGTCCTATTTAAATTTAGATTTGCCGCCCGATACGATCGCGGCGCCGGGAGATGTTAAGCTGTACCTCCCACGGTCGGTGCTGTGCGTTATTATAATTCCTGTGTGTGTGGTAATGGACATATGGCGTAGGATGAGGAGCTAAGGGCGGAGGGGCCGCCGGCGACGTGATGGGCAACTCGTGCAGCTCCGGGCAGGCACATAAGGACAAGGACAATGTGTCCCAGCATTCTGAAGAGTGAGTACTACTACGAGTATGGATCTTGAGGCAGCGTGAAGGTCACACCGCTCGGTCACAATGCTCTCGTTAGCTAAATGAGTTGAGTGAAAACAACATGTATTATTTATGTAATAGGTATATTGCTGGTAGCCGGAGATAAGCGAGTAGTGGAATCGTCAAAATAAATCAATACATTGACAGCGCTCGCCTACATGCCTGCCTACAGGTTGGCTGCAAGATATAATATCACGTAGAGCAAGGGTTTTAAATGTAGATTAGATGTGTGGACAGACCCTAAAAACTGACGATGTGACACAGCTTTTGATTGACGTAACGGCTAATGAATAAAATCAATAAAAAAGTTTTAATAAAACACATTCCAGAGATATTTAGTCATGTCATGGTGACTAAACATAATTTGTCTCGCATCAGGAAATTTAAATATTATAAATTATGTACTTTATGTAATAAACTCAGGATTCGTTTTTCTGCTCAGAAAAGTCTACTATAATTGTTAGTTTGTAAAAGAATAACCGAACTATTGATACCTCGAAAGATAGAGGAAAGAACTGTCAAGACTGTCAACTTGACATGTTCACTTTGTCTTCTTAACGGTTGTCCTTGAAGTTCTCGTTTCTTTGTATCCAAATAATTTGTTTTGGCGTTCTAAATACCTATTTACACAAAAATATTGAATAGCCGTATTGGCAGAGTGGTAGGTTGACTTTCGATCCGAAGGTCGTGTGTTCGAATCCTGGATGCGCATCATCATTATCACTACGAAAAAAATATATGCGCATTAATACGTGCTCACATGATGAAGAAAAAAATCGTAAGGGGCGATGGGTTTGCATGCTGTCCCATATAAAATGCTGACTAAGGTAGGTATGTGCCAAACGTGACGTTTGGACTTGCCTCTGACTACCCCTTTTAGACATCTTCAAGGATTTACTGTACTTAGGAATTAAAGACGTGATCCTATTTATGTGTACCTACGTTCTGAAGGACTCAGCAATGACTATCTTTTACTATAATCCTCGTGTTACAATTTATCAATTTATTATATTACTAACGGCCCAGAATGGTATCCTGGTTTGGTTGCCCAGGTTCTAACCTCACCGAAGCTCGAAGCTTTTTTCATTTCAAATAAGTTCACACAAAAAAATATTTATTTGTCTACAAAAACTCAACATAAAAAATTTGGTCTGTACTTCTATCTAAATGTTTACGACGTACGAGTACGCTACTAATTGTAATCTTTGCACGCACACCGAATAACATTTTTTATGTATCTACCTACGCAGTAATGAAGTATGGAGTTCAATCAAATAGATCATCTAAAAAAAATACAACGTCAAATCTAGTTAGCAATTGGTAGTAACTGTCTGGCTCATAGCTCAGTTGCTTGATAGTAACTCTGCCTTCTGTAAGTTTTGTTTGTGGGTTCAATTCCCACCAAGGATAAACATAAAATATGTATTTATAAAAGCATGTTTATATGTTGTTTTATCAGTAATCTGGTTCCCATAGTACATACTTTGCTCAGTTTTGGGTTAGATAGCGCTGTGTGATGATGTCCACCAATATTTATATTTTTTTAAATTTGCACCTAATATTATTTTACATTGCACTTAACACAAAAAAAACTGGCAACATATTCCCCTTTCCGACACTTATCTACCAAATTAACGAACGCACGCAATGTAAACAATTTATAGTTAGAGAACATATCAGGAATATTGATTGTCTATGGATAAACATCCTATGCTTAATATTTATTTTTTACTAGCGAACCCGACTTCGCACTTGTGTACTAATGAAGAGATTGGCAAATTTTTAATACAATAAGTTACACTAATGCAATATTCGTGAGGATCTATATTTTTTTTTATAAAATATAGTCTATGTTACTTGCTGATATTGTAGCTTTTGTTAAGTGAAAGAATTCTTAAAATTGGTCCTTTTTTTGTAGTTTATCCGGTACAAACAAAAATACAAACTTCTTTAAATAGACTAGCAGTCCGCCCCAGCGTCGCAAGGATGTAATGATGATTAAATGGCTTATTTTTTTTACACCTTGGGTTACATTATTGAAGTTTTAGTAGAGATCTCTAATTTTTTCTAGTAACTAGCTGCACCCAACGCGCGTTGCTACGCCAGCAACTCAGAAATCTTCGTGGGCTCATGCACAACAACTTTGCTAAAGATCATCATATGATCAGATGCATAGTTTACGATTCTTAAAAGGACATACATACAAACATTCATTTTTATGTATATGTATAGATAAATATAGCCTATGTAACATTCAAAACATTACATTTCATAACATAACAAAAATTATTTCACTATTGTGAAAGAATTTTTTGAAATCGGTCTATCAGTTTTTAAGATTATTCGTTACAAACATACAAGAATACTAAAATACAAATGTTCCCTCGTTATATTATTAGTATTAGATATATAGAAAGATTTTAACTAGGTAACACCGTAACACGATGCCACACCTTAGAGAATATTAATTTCAAACGTCTGTATCTTAATCCATTGGGATATTGGAATCGTTTTCCGTCTAATCCCGCGATATTCATTGCTAATCCCGCATCTTCACCCTGAATAAAGTTATAACTTCAGCATAATATTTATAAAGCTTCCAACGTTTAGTGAGAATATTTTACAGAGGATTTGATACTCGTTCACTGTGAGCTCACAGCTCAGTTGGTAGTAGCTCGGCCTTCTGCGCTGTAGGTTGTGGGTTCGATCCTCACCCAAGAAAAATATTTGTGTGATGAATATTGATGTTTGTTTTGTGTCTGGGTGTTAGGTATATTGTAACTTTAGTTATATCTTATGATTATATCAGTTATCTATTTCCCATATCACAAGCTTTGCTTAGTTTGGGACTAGACGGCGCTGTGTGAAATGTCCACAGATATTTATTTACTAGGAATTACCCATTACACTCTTGTTTGCTGCAAGACTTTATCTCGCTTTCTCTATGACCAAATATTCTTTAATTTTATAAAATTGAGTTGTTGTTCGTTTTTCTTGCTAAAACTCAGAAACGGCTTGAGCGATTTAGATATTTTTTTGTTGTGTTCGTAATTTCTAGTAAATAGTAAAATAGTAAAATTTTCTGTGAAATTATTGAAACTTGACTAGATAACGTCTGTCGTGACAGCTAGTCATAATTCAAAGAGTCTAAAGAGTTTCATTCGAATATAAAAAATAGTATTCTCTTTTACCGCAAACTACGTAAAGTTGTAGAGTTTGGACGCCATTATCTTAGTGGCCATGGAGACAAAATTCTTATGCTTCCACAGAGCCAGATGCCGATGACCTACTCGTAATGCAAATGCCACACAAAATCTACAAATAGTCACCCATTAAAATGTTGACTACTCCCGATAGTTGCTCTATTACGAATGACTAAGTAAATAAAGAAATATATATATTGGTGGACATTTCACATATCGCCATCTAGCCCCAAACTACGCAAAGCTTGTACTATGGGTGCCAGATTACTGATAGAATACTTATATACGTTTTTTTTGTAAATATATACATATGATACATTATAACACCCAGACACAGAACAAACATCTATGTTACACAAAAATATTTTTTCTGGGTGGGGATCGTACCCACAACCTACAGCGCAGAAGGCAGAGCTACTACCAACTGAGCTGTGAGACCAGTCAAAGCAATCTTAGCCACGAACCAAATGAAGTAATTCGATGCTGATGATGCCATTTTATTCATAACAGTCAAATACAACACTTGTAGCAATTGCACCGTGTCGTATGTCCGGCGTTTAGGGTATGCGTCCTCTGGATCGCCAACGGAGCGTAGTCAGTATTTACTTCATTATTTATTTATTCAAAACACTCAAAGTTAAAAAACAAAACGCTTAAGAGTACTACAGGTACATTAGAATTTGAAATATCCTGTTTAAAGTTAAAAATTAGCGGCGATGCTTGCAACCTGTCATATACGATGCTTACTACTGCAAAATGTGAGCATGTGCCGAATACAATGTTTGGGCGTGCGTATGATCCCCTCTGATCTGATGACCTGAGAAAATGTCTAACGTACTTGGGGATTACGTTTGTGATCCTCTAAAGTTTAAAATAATGGGAATTTGGCGATTTAGTGAACGCATTCCAAATAAATCGATTCAAAGTCAAAAGTTAAAGGCATTTATTTCAAAGGATCACTTTGAAACGTCTTAGGAGCTAGGTGAAGGTACGCTTGTTCCTCGCGACCAAGCAAGAATAATAATTAAAGATAGTAACCAATTCAAAGCAAGCCAATCCGTACGCTGCGCTGCGTACGCTCTGATGCTAGTGGACGCGCATCTTAGACTAGAACTGATTAAACAAGATGTCATATCAATCATAACGAGTTAGCTGGTATATAGGTAAATTTACTAGGTTGCACTTATGTATATTAAATAGATTTCTCGATGCGTACTTTATTACCTAGTTAAATAAATAAATATATATTGTGGACTTTACACACCGCAACATCTAGCCCAAAACTAAGCAAAGCTTGTACTATGGGAACCAGATAATGATAGAATACATAATATACTTTTCTTTTGTTAATAAATACTTAAAATACTTATGTACAAAACATATAGACATAGAATAAACATGTTATCATATTATTAATATGTTATATATTAAATGTTCATCACACCAATGTTTATCCTTGGTGTGAATCGAACCCACAACCTACAGCGCAGAAGGCAGAGTTACTACCAACTAAGCTACTAAGAATGGATAATTTAGATAAATAAATGCCTACCTACGTTTTAAAAATGATTTAATTTGACACAAGCTTATGATGCTAAACCTAAAATAAAGATAAAATATGAACGGCCATAAAGTTCTAATTAGCAAACCTTAATTGAAGTGACATTAAGTTGGATAAAATTGACGTAATAGAATTTAGAAATTTCAATCTAAAATTAGTTGCCATTAATCATTAATTCGGGTGACAGTTTTTACTCAGGACCAATTATTGATTTTGAGTAAAACTGTCATTCCGATCAATCTTCCATTCACTCATTTAATTCACTCCATCCATCAAGGTTGTCTGGAAGAATAAGACTGCACATAGTAGGTACAGATTTGCTATAGTTTAAGTTCCTATCATTGTTTTTTTTCTATTATTGGTGTAGGAAAGTCAATAAATCATTTTCTTTCATTCATTAATTAAAAAAAATAAAATTCAATTTTATAATACTTCAAGTAGTATGAAATATTAAGGACATATATTTTACTTTTAGCTTTGACTTGTGCCTTCAAATCGCCATTATCTACCTGTTAAGATATTTCATGACCATCGAGTTGTTGTCTTATTCCATCTGGAGTTACTTACGCCAGTTAAGGATTAAGAAGGCCATGCCGAAATCAGAGGCACGCGGGGTCATCCTCATAGCATACCTACCTTCATATCGTACGTATGTACCTATTTCTAAAGGAATATATATAATATAACTAAATAACTAACATAGTTGGTATTATACAGGTATTATATTATAGGTAAAAATTTTATATACAGTCGTGGTCAACTAATTAGGGACATGCAAGATAGTGAAGAACAATAACCGGTTATGTACATACAAATATAAAACCCTATTGATTTCTCAGTAACTATTATTTGCATAATTTGGTCCGATTATTATGCTTTAAATGGCTGTAAATAAAAGAATAAATAAATAGAAAAAAGTATTTAATATCAAAGGTTGAACATGTATTAAATTTTAAGGTATAATTCTGTAGCTGGACATTTAATTAAGGACAGTAAACTATAATGAAAAATAGAGTTAAACAAAACTAATAATCTGCAGTATTATAATATCTTTAACAGCTCCATTTTATTACGTGTAAAATCAGTACCCAGTAGCAAAACCTTTGTTAGTAATTACCGCTTGACACCGATGTGGCATAGACATTAACAGTTTCTGGCATGTTTCGACAGGAATGTTTGCCCATGCCTCACAAAAAGCTTCATTAAGTTCATCTAAAGTTGTGGTACGATAAGTGGCTACTTTTTTCTTGATTTCGTGCCAAAGGTGCTCGATTGGGTTAAGGTCCGGGCTATTTGCTGGCCAATCTAGCACCGATACTGACTGACTGGTAAGAAACGACTTGACTGAACGGGCGGTATGTTTCGGGTCGTTATCATGCTGAAACGTCCATATAATAGGGAGATGCTCCTCAGCATAGGGAAGCATCGTTTCCTCCAATATTGCCTTGTATTGATGTTGGTCTAAGTTAACCTGAACTTTCCTCACAGGTCCCACTCCACGTCCAGAAAATGAACCCCACATTTTAATGTTTCCACCGCCATGTTTCACCTGCTTTTTTGTGAATCTTGGATTCATTTCCGCTTTTACTGGACGCCGTACGTATTGCCTTCCATCTGAAGAAATCAAATTAACCTTGGTCTCGTCAGAGAATAATACATGTTGCCATTGGGCGTAGGTCCAATGTCCATATTTACGTGCAAACGCCAAACGAGCATTTCTATGTTCTTTCTTCAACAACGGTACTTTGCGAGCCACTCTTCCGAACAACCCTGCTTCTACCAGACGTCGTCGAACGGTCCTCGCTGAGACACCAGCTCTTTCGTCTGTCCCAAACACTTCGTGTTTAATTAAAATAGAGCCTAGAAACGGTTCTTTCTTAGCTAACCTGGTTATCATTCTATCTTCTTGCGGAGTTGTTTTTCTCGATCTTTTTGTTCTGGGCACATTTAAATCTGTGTTATTGCGTCTGACATGTTGCACTGCATTGTATACCATAGTTTTTGAACAATTTAAATGTTCTGCTATCCTTCGGTATGGCCAACCATGCTCGACAACAAACTTCATGATAATTTTTCGTAGTGTTGGATCGCAACTTTTATTTTTACCCATTTTTCTTCAAAATATTTTTCAAAACTTAAAATAAATATCGGGATTGCCGCCAAAACTACCACGAAACAATAAGAGAAGAAGTAAAAAAGTATTGAGATTCAAATTTTGAAAATAGAACGCAATATCTCAGTGTCCCTAATTAAATGGCCAGCCAGCATTATTTGAACAAATAGCACTACGATAATCTATCAGCTATACTGTAAAGAGGTTTAATGTTTAAGAAGTTGTTATTGTTTGTATAATCGGGCACTTAAATGACTAATTATACTTACATGTAAGAGATATGGAATATGGTTTAGACTCGTTGGAAAATAAAAAATAAATTCACAATTCGGTTTAACCAAAGAGTGCCCCTAATTAGTTGACCACGACTGTATATATAAATTTTATAGGTTGGTATTATAGTTAAAAATATGACAAATATGTATATTTTTTATTATATGAGTTTTTAATTAGTTTGGCAGTCCAAACCGCTTATTTCAACGTTTTATTTTTTAATGAAATGTATGTCTTTCGTATCGTATAAATAAACACGACTTCAATGTTTTAATTTGTTTTTTATTAATTCCCGCCACGTCATGATGACAAATAAATTATGTTTTTTTTTAATTAAACAAATTATGGTCACACTATTTTTTTTATTCGACAGCGAAACCTTTATTTTTGGAACCTCGAGATCAAGACCTAGATTTTATTTAAAGCGGCCTTCGTAAACACACCATAAAGAAAATCGACGTCCGAAAATCGATTCAAAATCTCAAGTAAAATATAATTTATCATTCTATGAAAATAACCACTAGATATTGAGGCATGTGACGAGTCTTTTATGTGCGGTACGAAGGCCAGCCGCCTGTTTCTTACCTACGCACGTTATTAAAAATATAATTCGAGAGTAATATATAATATTTGCTATGCAGTGACGGTCCGTTTTGCCGCCAAAACTGAAGATTGTTCCAAAGACAAAATTTACTAAAGCCAAGAATACACTTGGGGACAAAAAGAGCAACATGTCGCTGATAACTACGTGAATGCTTCGGGGACAATGTTGTGAAACTTTTTATAGACCACACTACTCGATGTTTATAGAAATTTCGCCCGAGGTGTCCCGCGTCACGTATACCTACATGTTACGTGACACTGCGACGTTGCAGCATCACGTTGTCCTGTCATGTTGCGGGACAAAATGTCCCCTGACAAAATGTATATCCATGGTGTGTCTCGAACTCCAAAATATTTTATTTAAAACTTAGAAATATCATAAATCGGGACATTGTTATATCAATTCGCCGTGTATATTGATCCAATTTTAATACAAAATTGGTCAAACGACCAGTAGGTTAGTACAACAGCTAGTCAGTGGTCATATTTTGGGGTGTTCCAATTTGAGAAAGGAAGCGCCTTATTTGGCAAAATTCTTTATATTATTACTAGCTTCCGCCCGTGGCACGTGAGCGGTATCACGCGGTACCCAAATAAAAAGTAGAATCGTATATTTTATCTTTATTGCACACCAAAAGTTATAAAAAATACATATAAAACAGGACACAAAAAGGAATCTATCCTATTTTCAATCTAGACTAGATTATAACCAATCATCAATATACCTACTAACTGGTTTCCTCACGATGTATTTCTTCACCGTTTTGTTATTGCGAATATATTTTTTTTTAATATAAGCCGTTGATACACGGTCGGTATTCGAGCAATACGAATCAAAATCTATAAATTAACTAGCTGACCCGGCAAACTTCGAACCGCCTATATATTAAGAGTACTTACAGCAAATCAAATTGGGTGACATACCGATTGCAGTGCTCACTACCGAGTCTAACCCTCGTATTCAAGAACGACACTATGAGAACACGCACCCACAGTGGACGAAATATTTTTTCATAAACATCACTTTATGTGTTGAGCGGCACTATGGCGCACGCTACCGTGTGCCTTTAGAGCTCAACTTTGGCTAGAGGCACACGACAATGTGCCTATAGTCACACTATGCAGTGTCGCACAACACATAAAGTGATTTTCATAAACATCACTTTATGTATTGAGGTAATTGTCGCATCAAAGCATCCAGGAACCCTTTAAAATATACAAACGAAATTTCAACCGAATCGGTCCAGACGTTTAGGAGTTAGGTGACAAACACACGTTCATAAGAATTATATATATTAAGAAGAAGATAGGCAATGGGTAGTCGTCTCGTACGTATTTTAGAATGTTAGCGTGAAGACGTGTCGAATGTATGTTTCTAATAATGTATGGTATCGCGATGAAACATACATTAGACAAATCTGCATTTTAATACGAAAACAACGATATTATTTATCATCGTGATACGTGCAGTGAAACGCAGGTGAGATTCATTAGAGTGAGAAGGTGATTTCCCATTTAAAACAATGTTTTTTTTATACTGCGGTCGAATTTCGACCACCGCGTGATCTTAGTATAAATAAATATATATTTTGTACATCTTGAAGGGAATTTCGAGATCGGCCTGTCTCGACAATAAACAAAAGTTTTTCGATAAACTGTCAGGCAATTTCAGTTCATGCCTGTTTCGTTTATAGCATGATGCCTTTGTTGTTATTGATGGGAGTGGATTGTTATTTGTAATCCTTTGATGTTGAGAGTTCAATATTGCTATCTTTTACAATATCTATCTGTTATGAAAGATGCCAGCGTCTCATCTATTTTGATTTGGTTTCAAGAGGAAACTTGAATATGTTTTATGAGACACTTTTGCTATATCTTCTCAGATCTCTTGGGGTTCATCGAACACGTTAAAAAGGGTAGTGTCGCTGGTACATTCAAAAAGTATATTTGGCAATATCTTTGATTAACCCCGTTTAGACATCCTCAACGATCTGGGCGTCTGGAGATCTGAGAGGATGTCTATCGTACTTGGAGATTACAGTCGCGCTCTTATTTTTTTACACTATAAGAAATATAAAAAACAAAATACAGGACATGAAAACTAGAACTAACAAATCAGTTCGACAATGGGCGGCCTTACTATTACTTCACAATAAAAATTGGCTTCTCACTTAGTTTTTCGCGCTCGCACACTTATCGCTACTAGTGACAGGAGTGGGGGTTGGTAGTTATGATATTTCCAACATTTCGATAAAAACTGTTCTTTTTAATCAATTTTTTTTACATTTCACTTGATTTCACACACCATCTTGTGCCAAACTAAGCACAACTTATATAATGGAACCTATATTACAGAACAAACATCTATGTTAAACACCAAAATGTTTGTCCTGGGTGGGAATCGAAGTTACTGGCGCAAATGATAATAGCTGGAGCGCAGGAGATAATACCAACTGAGCTGTGAGGACAGTCTTAATAAGTAAATGCGTTTGTTTGTGTTATTGTCCAAAGCTGCCTACTCTCCCCTATCATACGAACTTGCATAATCAAAATAAATTTTACTACAAACACGTAAGTTTACCAAAAGCTTATTGTATGTAAACAAAATGAAAAAATCTGACGACGCAGCCACATTGCTGGCAGCCAGCCAAAAACGGGTTATGATTTATTTAACTACACGCATTTGCCGTCCTCGTGGGACTTAAACACAATTGCACTAGGGGACATTTGTCCTGCGACATTGTCGCGTGACACGTATTCTACGTGTTGGACGATGTCGCCCGAATACTACGGGTCGCGGCACAGACGCTCGCTACGTGTCTTCCGACCGCCGAGGAGCCCGACAGGATCTTCCGACAGGAGCCCGACAGGATCTCTATGAAGTTGCGCGGGACATCACTCGACATGTTGAGCGATATGTCTCTGCGAATGCACAAATGCGGCTTTAGTCCATATGAAGCGAATGCGTATAATGCGTTTTTTTCATATCTTGTTTTCGGGATATGCTGAGCTATTAGTTATAGTTTCCATGAACATTTGTTAAGTAGTTAAACTACATAATATCTATTATAGGTATTTATTTAATGATAGCTAGAAATGCTACCGGGATTCCGGACTCTTGAATAATTTTATGCAGAGGATTATGATTTTATTTTGGCAAACGATATTTCCGTAACTTTTAAATGGATTACTCAAATGCTTTCAAAATTTTCCCAGATTCAAACTTACCATCTTTTATTCATCAACTCTTCTCACGAGGATTATTATCTTACTCTATTTCTATTTCTTTTTGCAAAACGTGTTTCGCCTATCGCCCTTTGCTACCAACCAACTGGTTTCTTTACAATTTTTTCCTGCGCGGTTTTGAGCACGTATTAGACATATTTTTTTTTTCGTATAGAATAGTCCGTTGCTACACGCTGGGTTATAAACCTCCGATTCTGTAATCTATTTTTTTTTGTAATTAAAATATAGCTCTATGTTACTCGCTGATAATGCAGCTTTTGATAGGTAAAAGTATTTTTAAAATTGGTTCAGTAGTTTTTTAGTTTATCCATAATAAACAAAAATACAAAATTTACCTCTTTATAATAAGTGAAGATAAGTAATTGTCAGACCGATATATGTTACCAGAAGCTAGTTTCTGTAGCATAAAAACTATTATTTACATAAATGCATAAATTATCCACATTATTGCAGAAGCAATAAGACAAAAGAGTAACGCGGTTAGTGCGTCATACGATGGAAGTAGGTCACGCCATGGATACAGAAATGAAAGCGTTATATGTACCTACTAGTGGAAACCCCGCGACTTCGTTCACGTGAAGTTATTTTCAAATAGACTTCAATTCCGCTGCATCCCCTTAGGGGTTGAATTTCGGGAATTCTGCCCTTAGTGCACTATAGACACCAAAATGAATTCTGAACTATAGATTTTGACACGGGTCTTTATCACGTAATTACCTTTAATTTACTTTCCCGACGTTTCGGCTATGTTACAATAACCATGGTCGCATTGTAACATATACGTGATAAAGACCCGTGTCAAAATCTATAGTTATGTCTACTAATCACGATAGTTTGAAAAATAATAAGAAATCTGAATTCTGAATTATACAAAACTTGTAAGGCAGGACTTGCCGTCCACTATGATTATGATGTCCACTAGCTCATACGATAAGTTCGTTATTTGCAATCTTTTTTTTATCTTAATTCTAAAACTTCTAAAAGGTTCTTATGTGTGTGAGGAGATTTGTTTTATTACAATTCATTAATAATTTTGTTATAATAAATAATTCTCACGAATAAATAATGCTTAAAAAAATTCAGTAGGTACCTAATATGTAGCAATCACCATCGGCTAGTTCTCTACTTACACAACCCAAGTTAGGGCAAAAATGTAATAAAAATAATGGTTAAGAATGCATTTTAAAAGAAATAAATAAAACAAAACATAAAGGTGAATTGAGAACCTCCACATTTTTTTTGAAGTCGGTTAAAAATTAAAATTTTGGGTAAAGAAAAGAGTTTAAAGTTTACTTTAATATATAAAACGCTTGCGTTACTGACTGACTGACAGATTGATTGATCAAGAAACCTGTCCAACTCGTAGTAACTTAAAATTTAGAGGGTGTTTTCGTGTGCACTGAGAAAATTCCCGAAATTCAAACCCTAATGGGGTGAAGTTGGGGTTAAAGTCTGCTTGAAGATAACTTGTGAACGAAGTCGCGAGGGTTTCCACTATTCTCCTAAGCGTACGGAAGGTATGACGTAGGTGGTGTGTAATGTGTGTATGTGTGTGTTGAGTTGAGACCACAAATCTCCGGAGGAAACGTTGGTATTGTCTGATAAACGGTTTCAACACGCCATCCGCTGATTAAAGGACAAGATTGCTTATTGGGAAGTCATTGGATGTATACAGTTACGTAGAGCGATCTTAATGTGTCCCCTGTCATATGAATCACATGTGCCTCGTAAAACGTGATTTTAAATGACCGAGTTTAAAATAGCTTTTTCTTTAATTTACTAATATTTGTTTTCTACGTGATATGTTGTGTGAAACCTTTCAAATATCATACTCGACCACCACTCCCCAGTGTTATTATACATACAATAAAAGAGTTTTTTAAAAAGTTCTAGTTAGAGATTTCGTTTTATTTTTCTTGTAATATTTTAATACTTGTCGCTATTTAATGTACCTAGATAATATAATTATTTCTGATTTCTAGTTTTGCCAACTTTGGATATAAGGAGGAATTGTATTTTTTTAGAGGTAATAGCGAGGAAGAGTGGGTCAAAATGACGGGAGAAATCATAGAGTTTGAATAAGATATAGTTCGACATTTGAATTCTTCGAAATAGTTTAGTGACTGAGCGAGTAAGTGCTAAAATTTAATATTTCTAAAAGGTTCTAAATTTAAATATTTTTCAATACCATGCTAGAGTTGGCTAGTCAACACAAAATTATCCTTGCAATTTCAATGAACAAATCACATACATAAATTTACTGATTCAAACCAACTGACCAAGTTACTAATTCTTTGATCAGCTTTATTGATGGATGGAAAATTCGAAGTTGGCGTGGTTGGCGATACTATGCAGAGTTCGCTATTTCGGGGCTCAACTGGACTAAAGTTCTAAGAGGATTTAAAATGGTTTTGACAATGATGGATGAGTGAAGATGAAAATTGGAAGGCGATCTTTGGAGTTTGATTTAATCAAAGACTATGTATTTACTCTTCGTTTTATAAGAAAATACAACATCTACGAAATAAAGAAAAACAGCTCAATAGATAAGCTATAGGTATCTATAGTACTAGAGATGCCTACGATACGAAGTAGGTACGTACCTACGTACTAGCTTAATATAGCTGTTATAATTTTATTAGATAAAGCCTGCGGCTTCGCACCTAATGTCCCTGATAAAATCGGTTCAGCCGTTACGTGTTACAAACAAACATCCAACCATTAGCATTCATAATGTTTCATATTAATCTTAGCATTAATAAGTTGCTAGATCAAAAGTGATCAATTGACAAAATAAAATGTAAAAGGTATTCTTGTAGATGTGTCACGGATAACCTGTCAACTCCCGCGCAACGCGTCATCCTGGCACGTTGACAACTCGGTGCATAGGCCACTGGTCACCAGCGTATATACGAGCATATACTTATTTTAACTAGCGGCTTATCATCATGTTTTTTTGTGTTCAAATCAAATCATCAAATGTTTGCTTTCGCGTTTATTACCTACATTGTTTTTTATCCGTGAGGACCAGTAATTGGCTTATCCGTTACCTACTTTAAGTTAACTTAGTTTATTTCTAATTTAAGCTGTTGGTCTTCCCTAAAATAAATAAATAAATAAATAAATGTTTAGCGGGGCCAGTTGACCAATTCAAAATATGCATTAGGTCAACTGGGCCCGCGGGGCTAGTTCGAGCGGGCCCAGTTGACTAAAGAGCCAGTTTTATGCTACTGCTGGGCATCTCTCTTTACTTATGTGATTGTGTCATTATAATCCGTGTATTGTGTCTATTGGGCAGTGTGGTCGCTAAGCGACGAAGCCTACACAGATATATTATTACAAAGATAACAAAAATACCTATGTTATGCGTTGTTTTTAATGGATAAACTAAAATAACTAGATACTGGATTATTTCAAAAAAAATCTTTCACTTATAAAAACTAAATGATCAGCGAGTAACACAGTCTATATTTTACTTTCAAAATAATCATGTTCGTCTCAAAAATTTGCATAATATCTTTAGTACCAAGATGACCGCGCTTTGCTCGGTATTTCATAGCCTGAAACACGGATACGACGTTTTCTAAAAATGAAACCTAGCTAAATCGATTTATCGAACCTGAAACCCTCTGGCATACTAAATTTCATGAAAATCGTTGGAGCCGTTTCCGAGATTCAGATTATATATTACAAATAATATACAAGAATTGCTCGTTTAAAGGTATTAGATAGTGCATAGGACATGCAGCTAGTACCTATACAATAAATAAAAAATATGACTAGTGGTCAAACAATGTGTCGTCATACATCTTGTATATACGCACGTTGTTCCACCTCTAGGCCAGCACTCGGTCAGCACTCAGGATGTCATTAGTTCTCTGCTTCGCCTATGTCATCAATTTGTTTTTATTGATAGTCTCTTGAGAGCATGTTGTTCCGTTAAAGCCAAGGATATACCTACTAGGCCCTAGTGACCAGGGGACAAATGGAGGGGCATGTTCCGACAACATGTACCTTTACAACTACGTGAATGTTGTGGAACTTTTTACATGTGTTATTTTTTGAACTATCGTGATTACTAATTATAAACATAGATTTTTACACGGATCTTTATCACGTATAAATAACATTAAAATTATTTTTCCAACGCGACTTTCGACTATGTTACAATAGGTTGCGGCTAAACTATTTTGGCTATTGAAACAGTCAAAACGTCGTTAAAATAATTTAAGATATGTGATTAAGATGTGATAATTTAAGTAATGTTTTTGATAAAAGTAGATTTTTTTTTTCTCAATAACTGCAAAACATACAGTTTTGGTTTTATAACAAAGATAACTTAAGGATCTAGATAATTTATAGATAGAAACACGATTGGTGAAACTTTTATCGATAGATTTATTTTCCAAAGTTCAAAAACAGTTTTATCACTCTTTCCGTCTTATCGGGGTAGACTCAGCCCATACAAAAAACCAAACATTTCACATATCACCTTATAGGTAACAAGCTGACCCCGCGAACTTCGTATCACTTTAGAATTAACAAAACATTTGTTAATTCTAAAGCGTCTTCCGTTCCCGTTCCCGTTCCCGTTACAATTCCCGTTCAATCGTTTTTGTAGCGCACGCGAAGAAAGCAAAGTTTTTAGCAATTTTTACACCTTGCTTCAGACTATCGTCATTTTTATAAAGAATTTATTACTTTTTCAAAATCAAAAATAGCCTATGTTAGGTACTCAGGTATAATGTAGCTTGGTAATGGTGAAAGAATTTTTGAAATCGGTTCAGTAATTTTTGAGTTTATCCATTACAAACATACAAAAAAACAAAAAAACAAAAAAACAAAAAATCAAAACTTTTCTCTTTATATTATATTAGTAGGTAATTACGTGATTAAGACCCGTAAAAATCTATAGTTATTTTTACATGTATGTTTTGTCAGTATCAGAAAGCTGATTAGTATTTACTTAGGACATAATAATAATATTAATAGCAGACAGCGTCCCCAAATTGCAAACGTGATTTATCTCCAAAACGAAAAACGATCTTCGCTTGAGCCAAACTTCGATCGCATCCATTGAGCATACGTAGTACATTAAGCTCAATGATCGCATCGCGTTTTGCGCTGATTTATGATTGACAGAAGTGCTATCTAGACATAATTATGGCTATTTAGTGCTTGATTTTCTTAATACGCGTAGATAGTAGCCCCAGGCATACATAGATAAAAGTGTACAAAGTTAATCTTCTCAAACCTATAATAAAAATTAATTATCTACCATGCGTTCGGCTTGCAAAAAGTCGAAAATAGCTCAACCAATTTGACAGGTTTTTTTCCGCCGTATATTCGTAATTATCAGGGGGGGCTAGCATGAACCAGTATCGCATCGACAAATGTCAAATGTCAAAATTGACACTTTTTATAGTAAAATTGTCAGGTCATAACGAGGTTGGTAGGGGGACAGAAAAGTTACCCGAAAAATAGTAAAATTCTGAAAACCTGAATGGGTTTATTCTATGGGATTATTGAAATTGTAAAAAAACTGTATGTAACAAATATTGTGAAATTGATTTATATAGTAGGTATAAAAATATGAAATTGGTTTTTCCGTGTAATTATGCAGATTTTATTGCCGCGTTTTTTTCTTTGTGACACGATTCGCTAGCCACAATATGCACCATGACTATATAATAACTTTATTTATTAACTCCACATTTGGGCATACCAGCAAGTATTTCCAAAGAGGGTTGAGCTCAGGCAGGCGGCCGGTTATAAAACTTAAGCAATAATCTTTCTTCGCAACATGTTGAGCCTACACCACATTAAAGTGGGAAAATTACTAACTAGCTACAAAGCCTGCAGATTTATCTATACTAATATTATAAATACGAAAGTAACTCGTATCTGTCTGTCTGTTTGTTATCCAGCCAATTAGCTGGGCCGAAAGTGATGAAATAGTTTAGTCTCGGGATAGATATAGGCTACTTTTTCCCCCAAAAAAATATTTTGCTTTACAAAAATTAGGCACAATGTTTTACGATAAAGTCTTCTAAAATAGATTGCCTAAATCTATGCGTACGAAATTCATATACCACATATAATATTATTATATATTTGATATACAATGTTATATGTATTCTAAAGGTATATGTACCTACCTACGAGAGTACAAGTTATAGATGTCTTGATCGAAATCAGGTGCAAACAGCAGGCCGCCATATTGAATATTATTTATAATTTACGACTTGATCGCGTGCTCCCGCGGTCATCGACATACCATTTGTTGTTAATCATTCATGACCTTCACAATGTTGCATAATCAATTCATTAAGTAGTTACCTAATAGAGCTCTTGTCTTATGTACTGGGGGTTAGCATGAAC
Organism: Hydriomena furcata; assembly: GCA_912999785.1. NCBI lineage: Eukaryota > Metazoa > Arthropoda > Insecta > Lepidoptera > Geometridae > Hydriomena > Hydriomena furcata. The sequence goes on along the minus strand of OU538842.1, from coordinate 3,785,733 downwards.
CAGTATCGTATCGCGAACGTATCGTCCAAATGCTGCCAAAACTGACACTTTTACTATACAAAAAGTTCTTGAAAATCAAAGAATTTTTTTAAGAAAAAAGATGTTGATGTCCCAATACTTTAAACTATATTATATCTATATGAAATTGAATCACAATCGGCCCATCGGTTATGTGATAACGTCAGCGTCACAGACAGAGTTACATTCGCGTTTATAATATTAGTATTTTTGTTTTTGTTTCTAAACAAAAAATCATCCATCTTTTACAAAAAAGTACTTAACGTCATTACAGTGACGATCAAATCTGTACCATAATTCTACCTTGGAAAATAGGTAGGTACCTACTTACTTATATATAATTATCAAAACGGCAAAAAAATCACGTTTGTTGTACGGGAGTCTCACTTAAATATTTATTTTATGCTGATTTTAGAGAAATACATCATCTGTGAAAATTTCAACTGTCTAGCTATCACGGTTCACGAGATACAGCCTGGTAACAGACAGACGGACAGCGGTGTCTTAGTAGTCCCGTTTTTTACCCTTTAGATACGGAACCCTAGAAACATAAAAAATAATTCATAATATCTCGTAACCTACCTATTTACCTAACTACGTAGTTAGCATTCCACACGTGACAGGTTGCAATCCCGTCGCCGCTTTCAAGAATACTAACAGGTTTCCTCACGATGTTTTCCTTCACTGATTAAAAACACGTGTAACGCGCATATAGGTACATTTTTCGAACAGAAATATCCATTGATGCACGGCCAGGATTCGAACTCGAAATTAATTGGAAATTAATAATATCTACCTAGGTACCTATTTACCTAACTACATGAATTCAATAATTCAATTTCAAACTTTTTATTCGATCATGTGAAGTACCACCTATTTACCGACTTACTTTACCGATAGTGGTAAAATAGCGCCACCTGCCAGCGGAATCGCAAACCTCTTTAATCTTACCTCTCAACCCCCGAGCGGTCGCATGAGACCGCGAAAAGTACCTATAATACGTAGTAACATCAAATGAAACTAGATGGCGCTGGAATGCAAAAATCAAGTTTGTTGTATGGGAGCCCCCCTTAAATATTTATTTTATTCTGTTTTTAGTATTTGTTGTTCGAGCAGCAATAGAAATACATAATCTGTGAAAATTTCAACTGTCTAGCTATCATGGTTCATGAGATACAGCCCTGTGACAGACAGACGGACAGACGGACAGACGGACAGACGGACAGACGGACAGACGGACAGACGGACAGACGGACAGCGAAGTCTTAGTAATAGGGTTCCGATTTTACCCTTTGGGTACGGAACCCTAAAAAATAATAATAGGAACATTATTTACATTGGAAGGTATGAAGGTAAGTTGAGCCCATTCCTTTTTGCGAAGACTCAAATAAAATTAGATAGAAAAATATTTTTCGGTTAAAGATTTTCTCTAGATAATGTAGATATTCTGTATTCTGCTAGAAAGAGCTAGTAAAAAAATAAAACTTTTAAAAAATATCTTTTTTTGCCATTTTTTATAGCTATTAGTTTGTTGTGTGGCCCCACTTAAATATTTATTTTATTCTGTTTTTAGTATTTGTTGTTATAGCAGCAACAGAAATACATCATCTCTGAAAATTTCAACTGTCTAGCTATCATGGCGGACATTTGACGGACAGACAGACGGATAGCGGAGTCTTAGTAATAGGGTTTCGTTTGTACCCTTCGGGTACAGAACCCTAAAAATTAGGCTTAGGATTTAGGGAGTGAAGGTAAGCCATAGCGCAGGGCAGGTATAATTTATTTTACTTCGTTATAAAGAAATTATTAAGTTATGAAAGGAAACGTAGGTTATTTGTGGTAGGTTAATTTAAGGCTAGCCTATAAATCCTGACATAATGGTATTTAGGTCTGCAGGTTGTCTAGGTATCTACAGTTCCAGGTTCCAATTAGTCTAACTAAGTCGTAGTCAGACTAATTGGAACGAATACGTTTTCTTTCATAACTTGATTTCAATAAAAACTACGGTCCCTCTCGGAATTGTAAAGGTTAGGTAGATAATTAGGAGTACCTAATTAGGTCAGCCTTTTTAGCCTTTACGAAAGAGAACTTAGGAGCTTACCTACCTATTTAATTTTAATTCTACATGTGAATGTAGACGGACTGTCTGAAAAGGAACGTATTGAAACTAATTCTATACTAACTTTGCTTTTGAAAGGATTTTACCAATTTTATCCTTTTTAAGAACTGTTTTTTTACTAACAAGAAGTACGATGTATTTGGTATTGCAAATATTAGATACTCATTAAATAAAGACTAGCTAACCCGACAGACTTCCTGCCTACATTTTAATAAACGCATATAAAAAAAACACTAAGTTTATCCTAAATTTCAAAAAAATTCGGGCAACTTTTCCAATTTTTCTTCTACACAAACCTCTGTCCTGATAGTCCTGGCAATTAAGAATACAAAAAAGTATGAAAAATCGGTCTAGCTCAAGTGATGATCGTTTAAACATGTGGCAATTAGTTTTAATACTTACCTAATACCTTTTCTAACCTAAATAAAATTTCTACATTTTCCAGGCTATCCTGCACCAACCGACGACATAAAAAACCCTACGTACCTAATTCTAAAATGTATGTGCTAGCCTTTACCTATATGAAATGAGTTAAAAGATAAAATGTTTAGACACCCTTTTTGCGGTTCACCATTTGACACCATTTTGGAGGGTCTGTGGTTTTCTTTTTATGAATTTTGTGTACCTACCAACTTACTTCTTTATGTTGATAATGCGGTATCACGCGTGTAATCTCTAACAAACAAAAAACCTACTAAGTACTACCTACCTACAGTAATTTCGTAATAAAACCCTAACATTTATTTATGGTTTATTATTCCAAACCTAAATCGTATTCATTAGACTAACATAGACAGAGGGTAAAAAAAACAAACGAGTCTAAGTTCTATTCATAGACAATGCATATTTTTATTGTGGCAAAAGCATCATTGCGTATAAGACCGTCGAGTCCAGACTGAAAAAACAAAACTCACGCACTGTAAGTAGGTCGGGGCGCGCGTCACCGTGACGTCATGGCGGCGTGACGTCAGTGCCCCTCCCCCTGCCACGCCTCGCCACAGAAGAAAGCTTACACTAAGGAGTTTTTTTGCATGCAACCTCTTTGCATGAAAATAGCTAGGCTAAGTTTAGTAGTGTGGAGGGTGTGGTAGAGTGATCGCTGCGAGTCCTGCTATTTAAATACGGATATTACTACGAAAAATTAAATGAAATAGAATGACACAAATCGTCTCATAGGATTGGTTCTATACCTACCTACTTTAGTAGTTACAAAGCTCATGATCTATTAAAAAATATTGAATTAAAAATCGATTCTCAGTGACATAGGTCATGTATAATTATGTTAAATGTACCCAATTTTTTTTTAGTTACTACAAAAATTTACAAATACTCATAAGTACCAAAAAAAAGTAAAAATCCAGTTTATATATTTTTTGGTAAAACGCAACTCCAGCACCATGCCGGTGTCGTCGCCAGCATCGGACATTCAAACAAAAAAACACCCTCACAAACGTTTGGTTTCTTATGTAAGATTAGGAAGAAACAAAGACTCGAAATAAATTGACTGGTCTCATTCAAAACGTCTGAAACTTATTTCTTCAACGTCATATCTGACGTTCGCCGTCGATAATAGCCGCCAACGACCAAGGAAACCAATATTTACCAATATAGTGATTCCATAATTGTATTTAGCACGAGGTCGTACAATTCTTTTATAAGCTAAATTTATAGAAAAAATACGTCAAATAAAAACATAACCATTCATTTTACATCGCTGAAGTCCAGTCATTTTTCGCAAAAGCCCGGCAAAATTCAATAATAGCCAGGTAACAGAGAGCACCCTAAAGTATAATCCGTCCCGGCTCGCAGGGTGGTTTCACCCCTCATAGGGTGACGGCTTGTTTGTTGTAAGGCTGTGGGGGCCGCGGGCTATGTCACCGTGACGATATGGTTGCGCAACTGTACGTTGTTCTGTTCAACTTGTATTTAAATGTTTGAAACCTACTTTAGAATAGAATAGAATAAACTTTATTGTACACCATATCAAAAATACCTAAAAAAACAGACACAACAGATGTCCAGTTGTGACAGGTGTAGGTTATATTATTGCAATGTTTGTGGGGATCTCTATTTTATTTGTTCATAAAATATGGCTAATATTCCTTGCTATATTATAGCTTTTGATAGGTGAATGAATTTTTTAAAAGTTTTTAGTTTCTATTTTTTTTTAATTTTACCTCTTTAAGGTAGTGTAGATAAGTCTTAGTGACTAACTACTGCAAAATGTGGGCATGTTCCAAATTAAATGTTTGGAAGTGCCTCTGCCATTAGACATCTTCAAAGATCAGCGCGCCAGAGGCTGTTCACAGTACTAATAATTACTCTTTAACTTTATTACAGAAACAAACAACATCTAATACTAATAATGAATATTTTTTAAGTTAAGCCATCTGAAGATCGTTGCAACCACCGTCACTACTAGACGGAAGCGATCACAAGATACTAGCGGCATTTCCACGCGAGATGGCAATACTGAACCGTTGTGCCAAATGGAAACTCTTAAAAAAAACTTTATTATTAAAACTCTTTATATGAACTGTGATGACAACCCTAAATGGAGTACGTGAGGCCCCGAAGCGGCGCTGATACCCATACGAACTTTAACGCAATTTTGCTAGATAATCATTAGCAATGTTTGTATGTAAATTTATAGTTATACTAGCGACCCGCCCCGGCTTCGCACGGGTAGCATGTTATTATACATATAAACCTTCCTCCTGAATTACTCTATCTATTAAAAAAAACCGCATCACAGTCCGTTGTGTAGTTTTAAAGATATAAGCAAACATACATACATACGCGGGAAGCGGAAAGCGACTTTGCTTTATACTATGTAGTGATACTAGGTATAGTTGGAGATTGGAATATCTAGGTAAATCTAATATACAGAGTGTAAGACTACTCCCGGAAACTCGATTAGGTATCACCGAAAAAAACAAAGGTGGTAAAATTAACTTCTAAATTTGGTAATTTTCCAAAAGCTTGAATGTAGATAATATTTTTGCAAGTAGAACTCAGTTCATTAGTGGCGATTATGCCTTCTATGTTGTCATAGGATTTTCAAATAACTATTTTTAGTTTTTCGCACATACCTCGTATATATACAAAAATTGTAAATCCGTCCACAAACGCCGGAGTAATCGAGGAACATACACAAAAAAAAACATACAGGCAAATTGAGAATCTCCTCCTTTTTTTTTTTTTTTAAATATATAGTCGTAAGTTAAATATCCTTAAGAAAAAGCAGTAGCTTAGTTTTATCTAACACTAGCGACCCGCCCCGGCTTCGCACGGGTGCAAAGCTGATACCAAAATATATTACAGAATGTCTTTGTATACTCGTTAACAGCATTTAAAATTAAAAAAAAAGTCGCGGTAAAAAGTAAAGGATAGAAATTGATTATTGTGGGTTATCCTTATGAGATAAACATATACCATCACGGACTTTTTTGTAGACCTTTTTAAGGTATACAATATTTAGTACATTATTTTGAGTTCAGCCAGCGTTTGCAATGTAAGCGCAAAAAAATGTGTTTATTTACGACTTCATATTAGAAATCTTAATATTATCAGTGGTTCTCTAATATATTAAGCATGTAATTATACATATAAACCTTCCTCCTGAATCACTCTATCTATTAAAAAAACCACATCAAAATCCGTTGTGTAGTTTTAAAGATATAAGCATACATACAGACATACATACAGACGCGGGAAGCGGGAAGCGACTTTGCTTTATACTATGTAGTGATTCGTAGGTGTCTTCAGTTTTCGGGAGAGATCTTTGTACAACTATAACTAGTATGAAGTGCAATGATGCTATCAAATAGACAAAGTTTTAGGCCAAGTTAGTGCTTTTGATGTGAATTGCATCATCTATTTGTGCGAGTTAATATTCAAATATTAAACTAACTCAGTCAGTATAATAGTTTTGCTCGCGTGAAACAGCCAGCTGCAGTTCACGACTTTTTCGGAATTGAGAAACTTTTTATTTCAGAAACAAATGACAGTTTTGAATCTATTTTTCTAAAAAGTATTCTATTATGTAGTTTTTATGCGGGTACAATCAACATCAAAAGTGACAATGATGACTAGATTTCCCAAAACAACTTGTACGAGTACTTCTTTAACTTCTTTTTATTTTATTATGTTGTTAGGTTTTTAATGTATTATACTAGATTTACACTCGCGTACGAGTCGCGAGATGAGGTGCGAGGCGAACCACGAGACGAGAGTGTGAATAGACGCTCGTGGCTCGCCTCGCGCCTCTCTCCTTTACTATTGATCACGCGAGGTGCGGGCCAAGACACGAGACGAAGCACGAGGCGAAGTACGAGGCGAGAGTGTAAATCTAGCATTAGAGATGTAGTTGATATGCTGTATAGTCTTAATACAGGGGTGGCATAGTCGATGTCAACTAAAACCACTTTATATAAATAAAGAAAAAAAAAGCTTCTACGATGGTGTAGTTTAAAGTTTATGTGAAAATAAAATCACGTAAACGTAGTAGCGGGGTTTTCTACTATCATAAAAATGGTAAAAACATCATCATAATAATACAGCCGTGTTGGGCGAGTGGGAGGTACCTCGACTTTCATTTCGAAGGTCGTGGGTTCGAATCTTGGCGTGCATCAATGGATTTTTCTGTTCGAAAAATTTATATGCGCATCAAAACACGTGCTCAAAACGGTGAAGGAAAACATCGTGAGGAAACCAGTTAGTATTCTTATAAGCGGCGATGGGCTTGCAACCTGTCACGTATGGAATGCTAACTACTGCAAAATGTGGGCATGTGCCAAATGTAATGTTTGGACGTGCCTCTGACTACCCCCACTAGACATCTTCAAAGGATCTAAGCATCTGGAGATCTGAAAGGATGTCTACCGTAATTGGGGATTACAGTCTTGATCCTATTTATTTTATTTTTTAGTACAGATTTATGCTTTAATCGCTCTTTTATGACCACTACTATATATGCACACAACTGTGTGTACCAGCCTCCAGCTACCCCATTAAGCCTTCACTGAAATGCAAATAGGTCACCATGTTAAAATGTGATTTTCACCATTTTTCCCAGCTTTAACTCTTTTTAAAACTCGACCGCGGCTAAAATCTGCCTACGACTACATTTTAAAACATTTTGTGAATTGCCTTGTCCAATTTATCCCACAAAAGCCGACGGCATAGGTTCCATATAAAATACGGCCATATTTTTACTGAATATAATAATAACTAGCGACCCGCTCCGGCTTCGCACGGGTAGTAGAGCATATTTTTTATACATAGTATAAAGCAAAGTCGCTTTCCGCTTCCCGCGTCTGTATGTATGTATGTATGTTTGCTTATATCTTTAAAACTACACAACGGATTTTGATGCGGTTTTTTTTAGTAGATAGAGTGATTCAGGAGGAAGGTTTAAATAAAATAAATAAAATAAAATAGCCTTTATTTCCTCATACGTAAACATTACATGCAATATAAATTTAATTAGTTATCAATTTTATATTTGATTTGGTATTTTAATTAAGTTATTATTATTATTATGTGTAAATTAATTATTTATAAAATCTTAATGTCGTTGTTGAGGTCCCCTCTTTGGGCGAAGGCCTCCTCCAGAGCTTGCCAAATTTCTCGATCTTGTGCTTCGTCTGTCCATTTTATCCCAGCTACTGCGATTAGTTCGTCTATCCATCTTTCCTGTGGTCTGCCTCTGGCTCGGGTTCCCCGCGGTCCTTGCCATTCTGTTACAGTTTTGGTCCATCTCTGATCTATGGTGCGCGCTAGGTGACCAGCCCACTTCCATTTTAGTTTCTGTGCATGTTTAAGAACGTCTATGGCCTTTGTTTTATTGCGTATTTCCGAGCTCTTCACTTTATCTTTCAGTTTTATGTTTAAAATGTTTCGTTCCATAGCTCTTTGGCACTTATAAATTTTGTCTCTATTGATTTTATTGAATATCCACGTTTGGCAACCATAGGTAATGCATGGTAGTATGCAAGAGTCTAAAATTGTTTTCTTGAACTGAATTGGTAGCGTTGATTTTAGAATTTCCTTGTAGCTCCAAAACTTTCCCCAGCTGGCTGCTATTCGTCTCTGGATATTGTCAGTGTGTCTTGTTTTTTTGAAAGATATTAATTTTCCAAGATACACATATTCTTCTACGTAGTCTAGTGGTGTTTTGTCAGCCATTATGGTCGCGTGTTCGCTATTTGTCATTAATTTGGTTTTATATGCGTTTAGTTCCAGACCTATATGCTGGCTGGCGCTGCGAAGCTCATTAACCATTGACTCTATCTGTACCGCGGACTCCGAAAACAGCACAATATCATCTGCAAATCTGAGATGGCTGAGGGTTCTGTCATTGATATATATCCCTTTTTGTGTCCAGTTCAGCCCCTGTATTATATATTCTAGTACAGCGATGAAAATTTTGGGTGATAACGGATCGCCTTGTTTCGCGCCTCTACGTATCTGAAAGCTGCGGCCTGCTTGATCTAGTTTGACTCTACTGGTGCTCTTCTGATAGATATCTTTAAGGATGTTGATGTAGACGTGTGAGACGTTTTGTTTTTCAAGAGCAGTCCAAATACTATCATGGGAAATAGAATCGAATGCTTTTGCATAATCGATGAATACCAAGTACAGCGGTTTTCTGAATTCTAAATATTTTTCTATTACTTGTTCAACGACTTGGATGTGGTCGATAGTGCAATACCCTTTACGAAATCCCGCTTGCTCTATAGGTTGGTGGTTTTCTATAGCTGAGCTTATTCTTTCTTCCAGACACGATGCGAAGATTTTGTACATAGTTGGCAGCAGACTTATAGGGCGGTAGTTTCCAACGTCTTTGGGGTCTCCTTTTTTGTATAAAAGTATAATATCCGATGCCGCCCATCTATCAGGAACTTTTTGTTCAATGAGTATTTTGTTAAAGAGGCTTGTTATAGGTGCAGCCAATGCAAATTTTGCAGATTTGATTAATTCATTTGGTATGTTATCGGGGCCTGGGCTTTTGTAGTCTCTTAACTTTTCAATTTTCTTGATTAGTTGGGTTTCGTTGAACAAGTTTATTTCGTGATTCGATTGTAGTTCTATCGGCTGGTATGTATTATTAGAGCTTTGCGTAGTGCTATTATTATATAGTTTTTTGTAAAACTCTGTCGCAGCGTTCACTACTTCGGTTCTTGTTTGTGTCTTTGTCGGGGCTGTAGAGGTTTTTAGACATGAAATCCAGGCTTTACTCGTGTCCAGCTGTCTATAAGCTCTTTTTGCGCTGCCTGTTGCTGAAATATGTTTTGCGATGTATCCAACCTGAAGTTTTTATAGTCTTTTTTAACTTTTTTATGTGTGTATTTGTAGAGTATTTTCAGTTCATCTTTGTCTTGTCGAGTCAAAGGCTTTTTTCTTTGTAGGTTGTAGCGTCTTGTTATTAGTTCTTTGGTTTCTTCGCTTAAAATACTTTTTTGCTGCCTTGTGCTCTGTTTTATGTTTTTCAAGCTAGTTTTTATGTGTTTTTCTATTCGGTTATAGTATGTATTAACATCGTCATACAGTTCGCAATTTAAATTGCCTTTGTTTATGTTTTCTATAAATTGATTAATTTCTTCTTGGGATTTTAATAAACTTGGGACGTCGCAGTATTTTGCTCTACTTCTTTTCATTGTCTTTATTTTGAAAGTACCTCTTACAAGTCTGTGATCACTGGGGTATTTTAGATAGCTTATGACTTCAATATTAGTAAATTGTTTGGGGGCATTTGAGAGGATAAAATCGATTTCATTTTTTGTTTTCTTGTCCGGAGAGATCCAGGTCCACTTGTTTTTGTCTTTTTTCCTAAATAGTGTATTTATTATTGTGAACTTATTTTCAAGTGCAAAATCGATTAATTGTTGGCCTCTACAATTTCTTCTCCCATATCCATAATTTCCTGATATTAATCTTTCTGACATTATTGTTTTACCAATTTTCGCGTTAAGTCTCCCATCAGAATGACATGTTTCCCAGCAAGTTGATACGCTTTTTTTATTTGCTTATAAAATGTTTCCACTTCTTCTGTCTTAGCTTCTAATGTGGGGGCGTATATTTGAATTAGCGAAAGAGTAGAAGTTTCAAATTTCAAGTTGAGCAAACACACTCTATCTGAAATTCCGGTGAAGTTTTCAATGTTCGATTTGTATTCTTTTTTTACCAAAAAACCGACACCACGCTGGCCCGGAGTCTCTCCTATGTGGCAAAAAATGTGATCGGCGTCTTCAGTTATCAGGGTTCCTACTCTTCGGATCTCTGCGATCCCTATTATGTCGTATTTAAGATGGAGAATTGCTTCTTTAAATTCCACCATTCTTTCATCTGATAGTAGTGATCTTGCGTTGTAAGTACATATGTAAAGTTTGTGCTCTGAAGGGTTTGAGTCGCATATCCCCGCGGTGACAAACCGTACTGGGGATGCTTGTGGAGGGGGCCGTGCTCGTTGCTATGTGGATCCTTGGTTTGCCTGTTTCAATTGGCTTGTTCCTGCCGAGTCCTGCACTTTATGAGTTTGGTATGGATCTTTTGTTGGCGCGAAGAATGATTTTATATTAGGTTTGTTTTTCTTATGTATTGGAAGACTTGCGGTCTTGTTCCTGTACCTGTTTTCTTCTGGCGTAAGTGACAAATATCTTTTTTGATTTTTATGAGGTGTTTGTTCGGATGGACGCATAGATTTTTGTCTTTTATTCTTCTCCAAAACTATAATTTTATCGTATTTAATTATAGCTTTGATGCCTTCTGCTTCGTAATTTGCCACTTCTTCTTGAAGTGTTTTTCTTATTTGTAGCACTTTCGGTGGAAAATCTTCTTTGAGGTAGTAATTTGTAATATCTAAGTTTTTCTTACTCTGTAATAGTACAATTTTTTTACCCAATGTTGACAATGTTACTGATATTGGTCTGGGGTTTGTTCCTTTTCGCCCTATTCTTTTAATGAACTCTATTTCAGAGATCTCGCATAGTATTTTAATATCTTTATTAAATATATTTAGAACTATATCCACCAAGTGCTGGTAGTTTAGTTCGGTCTCTTCCACACCAAATAAAACAACGTTTTTCCGTTTGCTTTGTCGCTCTAATTGGTCTATACGTCGTTCTTGTTCTTGTACTTGTAACTCTAGTTTTCTATGTTCCTGTTCTAATTCATTGAATTTTTGGTCTATGTGTTTATTTATATTTATGGTAATATTCGTTTCCATTGTTTTCATATTTTCTTTTTGCTCCAATAGATCTTTTTGTATAGTTAATAGAATGGCAGTGACTTCTTCCATGTTTCTTTCGATATGTGACCTCTAGCGGGGTAGTTTTGATTTAGGTTTCTTCTAAGTAGAGCAGCACCCAGCCGTTGCTACTACTTAACAGTAGATGTCGTGAAACGCAGGTAAAAAAAATGCAGGTAGTTTTAGTACTGTGAGTGTGGTCCGCTACCCGTCGATAGATGGCGCTAGTGTGTAGGTAATTTTATCGATCGTGGATTTTGCCGTGTAAAGACATTGATTTTTGAGGGTATTTCTTCTGTTTTGTAATAGTTCATTTACTCACTGTTTTAGTATTATCTCCTTTGATTGTATAGAGATGGTGAGTAGTAGGTAGTGATCTTCTTAGTTGTTAGGATTTACACCACAGATTTTGCATTCCAGTATAATTTTTTTTTTCGTTGCAGTTTCTTCGGATTCACAGAGTCGTATTTACCGTTTGTTTTCACTTTAATCCTGTATAGAATCCAATTCTTTGTTTGCACTTCACGTATTGTTTTATAATTGTTCACTGTTTTAATGTTTTTTCGAATTTTTAATAGTAAAAACCAATTTTATTTAAATATTTGTTACGGAGCTACGCACATCAGCTGTTGTTGACACAACGGTGGCGCCCTCTCTCAACTGAGTTGAGGACGGTTTATATGTATAATAACATGCTACCCGTGCGAAGCCGGGGCGGGTCGCTAGTTTTTTATACACCTAAACCTTCCTCATGGAAGAAGTACTTCTGTATTATAGGTCCTCGTATCAAGCTCAGAGACTTCATAGGAACTTTTTACCATTACTTTTATGACAATATACATTGTTATTATTATTACTCTGTTGAAAACCGCATAAAAACCGGTTCAGTAGTTTTTGAGTTTATCGCGTTTATCGGTCTGATCGATTCAAAATATAACTCACTTTTTAAATAACGATTTTAATGCTATTTAAATAATATTAAGTATCTGTTTTCATCCAATCTGTAAATATTTCTATTGTACTTTCTACTTACTTAAAGTTGGTACTTATTTGTTCAAATGGGCCTCTTAGTTGTCGGTTGGGGCCCCAATAATGCTCTATAAAGGCCGAGGCTTAAGCCTGAGGTTAAGTATAATTAAGTGTATCAATAATATTTGGGTACTTATATATTTACTAGCTTTTACCCGCAACATTGTCCGCGAAAATTTAGCAAATCGATTAATGACGATTTTATCGTAAAACATTGAAATTATGAAATAAGTTTTTGAGATAAAGTAGCCTATGACCGCCCCAAGACTTTAAACTATCACTGTGTGAAATTTCATAACAATCGGCACAGCGGTTTGGCCGTGAAAACGTCACAGACAGATAGTTACTTTCGCATTTATAATATTACTAGCTGACCCGTGCCCGCTTCGCTGGGGGACAGATAGTTTTACGACTTCATATTAGAAATCTTAAAATTATCAGTGGTTCTCTAATATATTAAGCATGTTATTATACATATAAACCTTCCTCCTGAATCACTCTATCTATTAAAAACGCGGGAAGAGGGAAGCGACTTTGCTTTATACTATGTAGTGAAGTATAATTATATTATTTAATATTTATTTAAGTATTCAGGTCACTATGCAAAAAAAACGTTAACTTATGTTTCTACTTTACCTGTTTTATGCATGAGTAGCTTTGCGTGGCTGTAATAGAATTTATTATAAATCAAGCCATGTTAATGGTGCAATTACGTTTAAAAAAAAACTTAATAAAAAACCGACTAAAATGTTTCGTTCGACCAATCGAAAAGTCAAAAGACGATGTTAGTTTTTTGTCTGACATGAATATAATTTAAATGGTACCAACTTTGATCTATTCTCTACACAATATACAAAATAATTCTAAGTAAGGTAACAGTAAAAGTAACCAGGTTAGCATGACCAAAGGTTAGCATGAACCTGTATCGTATCGACAACATATCGTCAAAATGTCAAAACTGACACTTTGTGTAAGTGTCAGTTTTGACATTTGGACGTTGTCGATACGATAGTGGTTCATGCTCAGGCCACCGGTAAAATGATATGACATAAAAAAAACTGGCCAAGTGCGAGTTGGACTCGCGCACGAAGGGTTCGGTACCATTATCTATAAAAAACGGCCAAAAAATCACGTTTGTTGTATGGGAGCCACCCTTATTATTTTATTCTGTTTTTGGTATTTGTTGTTATAGCAGCAACCAAAATACATAATCTGTGAAAATTTCAACTGTCTAGCTATCGCAGTTCATGAGATACAGTCCTGTGACAGACAGACGGACGGACGGACGGACAGACAGACAAACAGACAGACAGACTGACAGACGGACAGCGAAGTCTTACCCTCGTATTCAAGAACGTCACTATGAGAACACGCACCCACATTGGACGAAATCTTTTTTCATAAACTACCTACCTAACTACCGTGTGCCTTCAGAGCTCAACTTTGGCTAGAGGTACACGACAATGTGCCTCTAGTCACACTATGCAGTGTCGCACAACACATAAAGTGATTTTTATGAAAAACGATTTTGTCCACTGTGGGTGCGTGTTCTCATAGTGTCGTTCTTGAATACGAGGGTTAGTAATAGGGTCCCGTTTTTACCCTTTGGGTACAGAACCCTAAAAACAACAAAAAATATAAACGAGACGATTTGGAACTCTTTTTCGTCGGTTAAAAAGGCATAAACTTAATATTCCACCACACACGACTGTAGTGCCTGACCGAGAATGATGATTAAATTGAGAGCAAGATAACTTCAAAGTATGTATAGATGAAAATACATGGTTTCGTAGCACTATCGTAGCATTCGTAGCACATTCGTAGAGGTTCGGATGTTTTGGGATATAAAATACATTTTCTTAATAACGTAGACAGTTCGGCGATCTTGGCTTACGTAAAGTTAGCAGTTTGGCTAAACGGCAAACAATTTTCGACCTTATGTAGTGACACAAAACCATTTTACCGACCACACGACTCAAATTCGAAATTCAAATTCAAAAATCATTTATTTCAATAAAATCACTAGGATCACTTTGAAACGTCTTAGGAACTAGGTGAAGCTACGCCTATTCCACGCGACCAAGCCTAGAAGAATCAGGCAACAAACACGGCTTGGGGTCTAACTTTTTTTTTTTTTTTTTTTTTTTTTTTAACATTATTGACTAAATTCACATAAGCCAAGATTTGCCGACAGTACTGTAATTAGTTTTTATGGTTCCGTACCCAAAGGGTAAAAACGGGACTCTATTACTAAGACTCCGCTGTCCGTCTGTCTGTCACCAGGCTGTATCTATACGTGATGCCTTTCACAGTTGAAATTTTCACAGATGATGTATTTCTGCTGCCGCTATAACAACAAATACTAAAAACATTGAACAAACGTGTTTTTTTGCCGTTTTTTTATAGATAATAGGATAAATAATATTAGTAATATTAATAAGATAATAGTACGGAACGATACCCTTCGTGCGCGGGTCCGACTCGCACTTGGCCGGTTTATAACAAAAATGTTTTTTTATCGCTTTTTATACAAAACTACGTGTGCTTGTTTTAGAGTATCTCCCGGGAACCGACCTGCTTTTAAAATATACTAGCTGACCCGTGCCCGCTTCGCTGTGCGTAAGAATTTCTAATACCATCGTGGACTTTTTTGTAGAAGTTTTTAAAGTGTACAATACTGTAGTACATTATTTTGATATATCTCGTGGGGTTCAGCCAGCATTTGCAATGTAAGCGCAAAAAAATGTGTTTATTTACGACATCACATTAGAAACCTCTAAAATTATCAGTGTTTCTCTACTATATTATGCATGTATTATACATATAAACCTTCCTCCTGAATCACTCTATCTATTATAAAAAACCGCATCAAAATCCGTTGTGTAGTTTTAAAGATATAAGCAAACATACATACATACATATTACATACAGACGCGGGAAGCGGAAAGCGACTTTGCTTTATACTATGTAGTGATAGTGATTTACCTGGTGATACGGTATCTGTTTCCAACAATTCGTAACAATATTCGACTATAGGTGATTTTACACATTTAACGGTTCACCGCGCGGCCAGTCGGTTGGAGTTTATAATGACCTCAGCACATTGAAGTCACTTCTCCGCTTTCCTTCCTTCCTTCGCCTCTGACGTAGAGATCTCGTATGAACGTGACTAATTTGAACATGTATAAGTAAGTAGGTAAATAAAGCGCTCGTGGCAAGAAACCATTAGCTGTCACTGTCACCAAATGGATGAGTAACCGCTATTAAAGTTAAGGGGCTCCCAGTCGACGATTGCTCTTTTTCGAAACGAAAAAAGAAATACTTCTGAACAAGCCACATCTCCTATTTTTATAAGTATATTACTTTGGGTTCCTACCTAGATTTCTATTAAGCTGAAAACATAATAGCAGAAACTTTTCACGATAAAGATATTATTTCAAAATGATACGTTTTAGAATTTATGATCGAAATGTTTTATATACCTACTATTAAAATCAACTTGTGATTTATTGTTAAAGATAGGTAATATGTAGATCTAGATTTCTATTAGGATAGATTTTTGATAAGTAATTATACATAATTTATATCATTAATTTATTCGAAAAGCTAAGGCGGACCACGCGCCGACGTGTGTTTGTCGTCGTTGCAGCGGTCGGTAGGATTATTTATCGAAGTGATTAAAGATGGGTACATCTTTATTCACATATACTATACATTATAAAATAGGAGATGTGGCTTGTTCAGAAGTATTTCTTTTTTCGTTTCGAACAAAAATAATCGTCGACTGGGAGCGCCTTAAGCCACGACGAGATCCGTTTAGCGGCTTCACCTAGCTCCTAAGATGTTTCAAAGTGGTGATCCTTGTGATTTTATTGAGATACCTTTTAGATTTGTATATACCTTTTTTTTAGATTACTTTTAACAAGCCAAATCTATATGCAACATCTAGATGTTGTGCCGTCACCACGAGAAGTGGGATGAGGTCAGGAAGAAGAAGAAATAACTTTTTTTTTAATGGCAATCGTTCTTATTTAGACATTTCTGTCAGCGTCACGTCGTGAAACAGGAAAAGCTGGCCAGTATAGCTAAAACAAACCTTTTTCTTTGACTTTGCTCCGTCTCCGCAGCGGCGTTCTCCATCATCATAGTTTACATAAACGAGTTTAAGCCACGACAAAATCTGACAAAGTCCTTTGCGAGTATTCGCCTATTTTTTGCAATGTGTATAAATATTATGCAAATGCAATACTCGTACATGAAAACATTCCTTACGTTCTTATTTTTTGTTGCTTAGATGAATGCCTGCACGCGCACTTTATTATTTAAATCTAGTGTGCTTTACAACCTTTATAAAGTACCTAAATAAGTAAAGTTAATCTATACATCTATACATATCTATACATATAATAAAACTGTCGAAGAGTTCAATTCTGTACATTGAATAAAAACTTAAAAAAATACTCCTAGGAGCCTATATACAAGTAACAAAAGCAAAAAAAAATATATTTTGAAATATTTGTCTGTCTGTCTGTCTGTTGTCCGGCTTTCACGCAAAAACTACTCGACGGATTTTAATGAATCTTTTTTTGTTATATAGCTATTAGTGTTCGGCAACATATAGGCTATAATTTATTTTGAAGATTGGAATACCAGATGTGAAACTATCTGTCACCCAGCGAAGCGGGCACGGGTCAGCTAGTAAATAATATACCTAAATAAGTAAAGCGCGAGTGACATTGGTGGCGATGTAGTTGGCACCATAAACTAAGAAATTTCGTAAAAGACGATAGATCTTATTCTATTCACGATAAAGTCTAAATTATCGTAAACCTACGTAACAGTCTTAAAATTGGAATGGTTTAGATCAAATTTTCAATTTCTGTAATGCTATTTATCAACCTATCAACATGTAAATTAATTTTGACTAATATGACACTTAGATGTATAAAATAAGCGAAATAAAACAGAAAAATCTCTAAACAATGTTTTAGACTGCTAAAGGTTTACGCTAATTTAGACTTTAACACGAACAGAATAAAGACGTCCGTATTTTACTTAACTTTAGTAATTTTTAGACACCACTGCACTATATTCCCTTAGCATAGACTATAGAGAGTAGTTAACCCGTAGTTAACCAGAATATTGACCGTAGGTCGAACTGCTGTTCGCGCAGGTCGGCGTCAGCGTCAGCGACCTACCGCGTCACTAAGCCTTCGATGGACGCGACAGCTGAGGAGCCAACGCCGGTTGCATCTCGTCTCCTCGAGCCCAGCTCTTCGCTGCGGGACTCCAGGCCGCATCTGAAGAGGCCTGTGGGCTCCAGCGTGTCTGGTGAGTAAAATATTCAAATTCAAATCTCATTATTGCAGACAACTAGGTCCATAAAATTTCACAAATATCTATACTTATAATAAATCTGTAGAGAGGTCAATTCTGTACATGAAATATATTTCCAAAATAACTATCAGGGGGTGATTAAGGATCGATACTGATGCCAAAAATGCAATCAGTAAAATTTTTGTCTGTCTGTCTGTCTGTCTGTCTGTATAACCGTTATAGAAACAAAAACTACTCGACGGATTTTAACGAAACTTGGTACAATTATTTTTCATACTCCTGAGCTGGTTATAGTATACTTTTTATCACGCTCCAATCAATAGGAGCAGAGCAGTGAAGGGAAATGTTGGGAAAACGGGAGAAGTTACTCCATTTTTTAAGCTTCCGTCGCGTGTGCATCCTTAATGGCTAAAGCTACACAGAAATCATGTGTGACGGAAATGTTCTCCTTAAAATTATATAAAAAATATCCCACGACAGCATACGTCTATCTTTTATGGTTGACTCACAATAACACGTGTAACTCCCGATAGCTTAGCAGTTCGAAGCTTTCTGATTTATTTGTCTACTCTTACGTTTATGACACTCTCAGTCATCCTTAATTAAAAACGCGAACGCACAGACAGGCGGCTTGCTTGGCACCTAGAGGCTAGCGAGTCACCTAGCGAGTAGCTTCGTAAAACGAACATTCTCGAACGTTCGCGACCGGCCTAATAGCAGCTACGCGTCAAACGCACAGTTCGGCCGGTCGCGAACGATAATCAATAATTGTCTAATGACAAAAAAGCTGTGAAAAAAAAACGTTTTATATAAAGACATTCTGTAGTATATTTAATATCAGCATTGCACCCGTGCGAAGCCCGGGCGGGTCGCTAGTACACAATAAAATAAGAAATAAAAAACAAATTAAAATTAACAATTAGGTATTACAGTTTTGACCCAATGGTGAAGTATTACTACATCGGCTCCCATCTATATAATAGGATTAATAAGCTATTAAATATATACCCATTGACTCTCTTCAAGTGCAAGGAAAAATGTCTCGTATGGTTACAAACTCTGTCGTATGAAGACACTGAAAGTCTTTTAGAGGTTTCTAAATAAATTATAATACTAAACTCCTTAACCTAAATAAATACAAAACACACACACACACACACACACCCACACACACACTCACACACACACAAACACACGCACACACACACATCACACTTAATAATACACAACTCATACACTCGCACACATTACATTACTGTTTCATAATTTTTACTAAAATAACCATAGGTTTAATTCAAACTTTCCAGTTTTTATTTACCTAATTTTTGTTTTAGTAAGTTTTTTTCTTTTGTTTTGTTTTTTAATGTATTTCCTATTCCTCTTTACCTTTTGTCATACCACCTCCACTGGAACTCTGTCTCTTTGACGCGGAGGAGGGCGTTGCTATCTGCGACACAGTTTTTAACTCATGCAGGTATCATCGTTTCCATTTTTGTACTGTACACTTTTGTTTAATGTTCCAAATAAAGATTATTATTATTATTATTAGTATGGGGCAATCGTACTTCTCAGATATTAATTTCAGTATGCTGTTGTGAGTGCTTCTCACTCTGCCTAGTATTGATAATAATATTAATATTACTGGCCTCACAGTTCAGTTTACTACCAACTGAGCTGTGACTGCTGTCTGCGCTGTAGGTTGCGGGTTCGATTTGCACCCGGGACAAACATCTGTGTAACTAGTGGAAACCCCAACGACTAAGTTCACGTGAAGTTATTTCCAAAGACTTCAACCCCTACTGCACCCTTTCAGGGGTTGAATTTCGGGGATTCCTTTCTTTGTCCACCACATATAAAAATCTTTTTGCGTTATTGACTGACTGGTCTATCAACGCACAGCCTAAAGCCACTGGTCCAAACTTTAAATTTGGAGGGTGTATGCCGTTTGGTGTGTAGGCGTGCACTAAGAGAGGAATGCCAGCAATTCAACCCCTAAAGGGGTGCAGCGGGGTTTGTAGTTATTTTTGGAAATAACTTCACTTGCGGCGATGGGCAACCTGTCACGTATGAAATGCAAAATGCAAAATGTGGGCATGTGCCACATATAATGTTTGGACGTGCCTCTGACTACCCCCACTAGATATCTTCAAAGGATCTAAGCGTCTGGAGATCTGAGAGGATGTCTACCGTACTTAAGGATTACAGTTGTGAACATTAAATATATATATTTTTACTTCACATTAACGAAGTTGCGAGGGTTTCCACTAGTCTTATAAAATGATTATTTTCTCACACCCCCCATGACCGTACACGTACACCCATTACACTAATTACACTTTGTGCTATGAGGGCACTTTCATATTGGAATATTCATCGTAGTGGACTTTTCATTATGCAAAGTAGTGAAACTGTGTGTTTAAGGGGGATCTTAGCGTCCAGTGGCGCCTCCAATTGATTATTAAAATTAAACATAAATATGCAGAAAAGAAGACAGTCATATTGTAGTAGGTAGGTCCATAAGATGACATATTTCTCTAACAAAAAAAATAGTTTTATGTCACATAGTACTGTCCTGTTAAAACGGTGATTGGTGGCCACCAATGACGGTCTTCTGTTCTTCATATTTATTTTAAACTAGCAGTCTTTCCCGGTTTTGCACGGATGTAATGAAGATTATTATATATATATAGAAGATTATAGTAAAATTTTCAATTCAAAATTTACAAAATGTAACCTAAGATAGGTTACATTTTGTAACCTAAGATAGGTTACATTTTGTAACCTAAGATAGGTTACATTTTGTAACCTAAGATAGGTTACATTTTGTAATTTTTTGTGAGATAGAGATCTTTTGAAAAAAGATACCCATTTCAAAAATAGCAAGACCTTTTTTCTAAACATGCTCTATTGCTCGGTTCAGGGGAATTTTCAGAAAGATTTCTCTCAATGTTAATACTGACATTGTTTCTACTCCAGCGAATTGTTCTGTGCTACGAAAACTAACGAATTCCAGAAACCAACGAATTCTTTGGTATCGTAGAACTATTTTTCGTAGCGCATATGTTCGTTATTTCACGTTTGAGAAAATATTTTTATTTTTAATACAGTCAACATAATATTTACAAAACAAGGTCCAATTGAGTTATCTAAAGAGCGTTACAATCAGCCAGACAAATTCAATAGATTCATTTTTAATCGATTGATGAAAATGACGTCATACCTACATTACTTCGTAATCGCGACATGAGTACTATGCGATCATGACATCATATCAAAGACATAATAAAACCGTTGAAATCACTCTCAAATCAATATACTTACATCTCAAGACTTGAAGATTCTCAGTAATGAATAAAATTTTGATCTTAACCTTTCAGACTCCATCTCCCTCTCATCCCCGGTCGCGTGCTTGACTCCCAAAGAGGATGTGGGAGGTCCACCGGTGCCGGCCAACGTGGCAACCTTGCCTGAGGAGCACAAATCTAGTCTGCTAGGCCGCGTGGCCGGCCAACGAGCTAGGCGACGCCGGGCCATGATCATTTATGTGTGCGCTGCGGATTCGCAAGGTATACCTTCCACTACCATGTCAGCTTTACCATGTCGCTGCTCACACGACGAAGTGCATATTCTTAAAGAGGGTTGACGTCAGGCCGTTTGTAAAACACCCAACCTTTTTACAACGTACTTTTTCTACATGTTGTGCAGACCCTACATGGAACGGGATAAGAGCTAGAAGAAGATCATTGCTCGTCAGATTCCAGCAAATACGGGTTATATATCTATAAATATTTTACAGATTCTTACTCAGAACTCTTTTATTCTTACAGACTGTAGTGCGGAAAAGGGCACACTACAATATGGTGCCGCAGCTCGTCTCAGGGTGCGCGCGCGCAAACTCGGCTGGCGCATCCACGTGGCCGATCTGCATTGGAGATCGCCGTTGGAACAGCAGAGGGACCATCGTTTCCCTGTGTTGTGCGTCGCTGAACTTGCGCGTAAGTTTAATATCTGTCGCGTCTGTGCATAATGCAAAAAGCAATAACTTAGAGTGCAAAAAGTAATAACTTCAACGGGGCTTCTTTATGTCATTGTGATTTCTTCTGAGAGTACAGTGACACAAAGAACTGTTCAAGTATATATAGTTCTGGAGTTCTACATAGCGTTTATGAAAAGAAAAACAATTATAGGCACCAAGCCGTGTTTGTTGCCTGATTCATCTAGGCTTGGTCGCAAGAAACAGACGCAGCTTCGCCTAGCTCCTAAGGCTCAAAGTGATCCTTGTGATTTTATTAAAGTACTTTTTGTCTTTGGCTATAAGTTAAATTTACATTCTTCCGATTTCAGGTCAAACAGACTTGGGTGCTGTGGTGCCCGTGTTATTCCTGAACTCGGGACTAGGCACTCCACTGCTGCCGCACACACTCGAATGTGCAGACTTCAAAGCTGCCCTGGAGGCGGCTGAAGACGAAAATGACAAGGCTCTTTTAAATAAGTGGTAAGCAACATCGTTATTTATTAAACCGTTTGTTCCGAGAGCCTGGCCATGCTCATCTACCGCGCCCCACTAAATCTCCACCTTACTAAGATTATAACTCCAAAAGTTTGTGAGTATGTTTGTGCCTCAATCGGATTGGATACAGATTTAGATGGACATAGCTCGTGTCCTGGAATAGCATATAGGATACCTACTTAATATTCTGATACTACTTGAGCGAAGCTACAGGCGAAACCTAGTAATATACATAGCTAATTTATGCATATTTCTGACTCTTCAAGTCTATAATGCATTGGGAAGCTAATTCATTTCTTAATCCTTACGATAACTCCTTAGACATAATTAATGAGCAGGTGTATTTAGAGAATTGTCAGGTCTATCATACATGGAGAGCCTATTTCATTTCTATTTTCATCCTCAGGTATAGTTTGGACGAAAGCACCACGCCACCCTGCTACCGGCTGGTCCGAGGAGCTCCGGCGCGTTGGCGCAGGGAGATGGCGAAAGCTCTGAATGTACTTGTCAGAACTCTGCCGCAGGAGGCCTGTGATGCGTACCTCACTACAGTTGTGGAACAGGTAGATAGAAATAGAATAGAATTTAATGCACCAATACGACTACGATTTGCGGCCCGCAGTGCGAGACGGCAATGCGAGCAGGATAGCGCGCGCGTTATGGTCCACTCACCCTGAAGAAGATTCTCTAGATGAATCGAAACATTGTCGGTGTCCTCATTGACAATTTATCATTTACGTGAGTAATTTCCCGTTGTTGTAATAACAAATGAAAGTATTTAAGATAAGCTAAATTATTTTTCCAGGAAGTACAGCACACCGTGCTGATGTCAGTAGAAGCGGCCAGACGCTGTGTGTGGGTATGTCGCGCTGGTGGTGGACAGGAGCCTGGTGATGGAGACGCTGGCCATCACCAGGAGCTGCAGCGGAGACTGAACAACCTGCAGAAGGACTTGAAGGTATTGCTATATATCTAGCCATATACTAATATATTAAAACTAAAGAGATTTTTTGTTTGTTTGAACGCGCTAACTGGAACGACCAGTCAGATTTGAAGAGCAACAATCATGTGTGATGAACATGTGTCTGTTCTGTATCTGGGTGTTAATTAATATGTACAATAAGTAATTTAACAAAAAAAAGTATATAAGTAAGTATTTTATCAGTTTGGGGGCTAGATGGCGTTGTGTCTAAACCAAAGTACACCAACATTTATTTATTCATTTACTAGCGACCCGCCCCGGCTTCGCACGGGTAGCATGTTATTATACATATAAACCTTCCTCCTGAATCACTCTATCTATTAAAAAAAACCGTATCAAAATCCGTTGTGTAGTTTTAATGATATAAGCAAACATACATACAGACGCGGGAAGCGGAAAGCGACTTTGCTTTATACTATGTAGTGATTTATTTACATGCTAACCCGGCGTACTTCTTATCGCTTTAGAATTAACAACTTGTCGTGTTAAGTTCCCGTTTCTGTTATAAAAAGTATCCTATGTCCGTCTCCTGGTTCTAAGCTACCTCCCCACCAAAGATGCAACTCTGTACCTACCCAAGTACTTACAAAAAAAAAGTACATAATATTCTATCGATTATCTAGTTTCCATAGTAGTTTTGGGCTAGATCGAGCTGTGTGAAATGTCCACCAATATTTATATTTATACCAGCTATATCTCTACAGATGCATCTAAGCGAGCGCAACATTATACGCGCGAGTATCCGCGGTCGGCCAGCGGGCGGCGCAGGCGCAGCCGAGGAAGAGTACACTGCGGGCGTGCGTGCTGCTCTTGGCGAACGATTGGACACACTGCTGGACGCGCTTGTTGCTGATCATCATGCCCCACCAGGACATAACGGGATACCATCCAGGTAAACTTATCTTTTTAGCTACTGCAAAATTTAAGCATGTGTCAAATGGTATATTTGGTCGTGACTAACCCTTTTAGACAACTTCAAGGATCTGAGCGCCTGGATATCTGAGAGGATGTTTACCATACTTGAGGGTTACAGTCGTGATCCTATACACTACTATACTACTACATATATGGAATACAACCTAGAAGTTATATAGCAATTGGATCGACTAACCCTCGTATTCAAGAACGACACTATGAGAACACGCACCCACAGTAGACGAAATCTTTTTTCATAAACATCACTTTATGTGTTGAGCGGCACTATGGCGCACGCTACCGTGTGTCTTAAGAGCTCAACTTTGGCTAGAGGCACACGACAATGTGCCTCTAGTCACACTATGCAGTGTCGCACAACACATAAAATGATTTTTATAAAAAAAGATTTCGTCCACTGTGGGTGCGTGTTCTCATAATGTCGTTCTTGAATACGAGGGTAAATCTTTTTTCAGTTTGCTGGACGAGGTCAACGAGCACCTCGCATTCTGCCAGAAAGCTGCGCTGTGCACTTCCAACCGGGAGGTTACGCTCAACGACCTCAAGACGTGAGTAAATCCTCTTTTTAGTGTTCCGTACCCGTCTGTCACAGGGCTGTATTACATGAACCGTGATAGCTAGACAGTTGAAATTTTCACAAACGTGTCTTTTACCGTTTTTTATAGATAATGGTACGGAACCCTTTTTGCGCGAGTCCGACTCGGACTTGGCCGGTTTTTATAATGTTGCCTCCTCACTACATAGTATAAAGCAAAGTCGCTTCCCGCTTCCCGTTCTGTATGTATGCTTATATCTTTAAAACTACACAACGGATTTTGATGCGGTTTTTTTTTAATAGATAGAGTGATTCAGGAGGAAGGTTTATATGTATTAAACCCGTGCGAAGCCGGGCGGGTCGCTAGTTTCTAACTAAACTATTGTTGACTCATTGACTTGTTGACATGTTGGTCACTTTTATCTTCGCGTGTGAGCACTGATACAGTTTTTATATCTCACTAAGACGGGTCGGTCTTAATGTGTGTGTAGATTACATATAGCACATTGTTTCTGTGTGCGTAAGCTCGGGAGAGCTCAGTATCAATCACGCATACAAAAGCGCGTGTCTATATTTACAACTGCAAGTACTGCTTACCCACCTTCGTGAGAAAGAACAACTGTATCTACTATCTACTTAGTAACGAGTTCTGGATTGGAGTATGGCAATAGGCTTTTTCCGTTGTTCAAATTTAAGTTGGTCAATCAGGACTAATCCTTCTATGTTCATAATATTTACGTTTTCCTCATAGATACATAACAGGAGAAAGCAACGTCCCACTAGCATTGATTGGTGGTGCTGGCTGCGGAAAAGCCACATTGGTAGCCCGCGTGGTCACTATCGCCCCCACCTGTCTCCAAGACTTGGCTGTTATTGTCAGGTAAGGTACCTTGACTCAGACAGAATCATCATCTTTCCTTTAACCAATTTTAAGTGGGGTCGGGCACAACTTAAAAAAAAGACGTAAAAGGCGAGGATGTTTGTATGTTTGTGCCTCAATCACGCCCAAAAGACCAAACGGATTTGGATAAAACTTGGAATATACATATCCTATGCTCTGGAATAGCAAATAGGCTACTTTTATCTAGATATCAAGCGAGCGGAGCCGCAGGCGGAAGGAAGCTAGTAATATTTGATCTGCAAATGTGTTGCGTCTACCTTTTCCAAATTTCTCAAGGTTTCAGTTTTTAGTATTATATTCTTCGAGGTTGATGAAAGTAGCTAAATTAGATTTCGCTTCTGTTATCCTTCGATCTAGTGTTCCATTGTCATTTCGTTGACTTCTTACATTAAATTGCAATTCATTTTGCTCACAGATTTGTGGGTCTGACCTCGCAGTCTAGCAGCTCTCACCAGCTTCTGAAGTCCATCGTGGATCAGTGTCATGTTCTGCACAATGGAACTGTCTACAAAGGACGTAATGTAAGTTATTGTTATGCCGGGGTCCCACGGCCCGCGTTTTACGCGCCAGACCGCGCCAAGGCGGATGGACGCGCCGTGAGAACGATGCATCCGTGGTGGCCCGTGCTAGGAACGCTCTGTACGCGACGCGCCGGACGCACAAAGGCGGAGCGTCATCCGGCTCGGCCCGTCGTTTTACACGCCGCACGCCGGCTTTACACAAACAATATAGCACTTGTGGTATAGCACTGACTGGCCATATTATGGAATATGGCATGGTGGCCTTAAGGAAGCCCTGTCATAGATGACCAAGCCTTGTAGAGGCTCGTTTCATAATTACCTACTCGTATATGAACGTCAAGTGTCTTCCAATTTTCCGTTCCAGTTTTCTATAAACGGGAATAAAGAATATCTTCCCGCATGTAGTATTGGTAGCATCATAGATAGTTATGGTTAAGGCGCTCCCAGTCGACGATTGTTTTTGTTAGAAACGAAAAAATAAATACTTGTGAACAAGCCACATCTCCTATTTTATAATGTATAGTATATGTGAATAAAGATGTACCCATCTTCAATCACTTCGATAAATAATCCTACCGACCGCTGCAATGACGACAAACACACGTCGGCGCGTGGTCCGCCTTAACTTTTCGAATAAATTAATGATATAAATTATGTATAATTACTTATCAAAAATCTATTCTAATAGAAATCTATATCTACATATTACCTATCTTTAACAATAAATCACAAGTTGATTTTAATAGTAGGTATATAAAATATTTCGATCATAAATTCTAAAACGTATCATTTTGAAATAATATCTTTATCGTGAAAAGTTTCTGCTATTATGTTTTCAGCTTAATAGAAATCTAGGTAGGAACCTGAAGTAATACACTTATAAAAATAGGAGATGTGGCTTGTTCAGAGGTATTTCTTTTTTCGTTTCGAAAAAGAGCAATCAGCGTCTGGGAGCCTCTTAAAGTCTTGGTATGGAAGATGTTTAGTTTTCTTGATGCACTCTAAGATTCGATACCTTTTAACTCTCTCTTTCTATCAACTTTCATTCCATGTAAAAGCAATTTGGTAATTTTCTAGGATGTGCCATCACTGTCCCAAAGTCTCCGACAGCTTCTAGCGTCACTGGGCAGGAAACGCAGCATTCTGCTATGTATTGTGGGCGCTGATGCTTTGCGCGCTGCGAGATGGCTGCCCGAACGTCTGCCTGATAACGTCAAGATGATTGTCACTGTCACTGAAGGTCAGTTTCAATCGTTGACAGTCTACAGACAGTACAGAAAGGCGGCTACAGATTTTTCCAGATTTATGAATGACAAAATATCCAAAATAAGACCTTGAGATCATGCAACCGTAATACCCAAAAACTAATATCAAAATCCCAATAACATTTGGCACATGCCCACATTTTTGAATTGTATATTGTATATGTTACAAGTTGCTAATAAGAATACAAATTGGTTTCCTACACCGTTTTAAACACGCATAATTTTTTTTGAATAGAAAAACCCTTTTATGCAGGCTGGGATTCGAACCTACGACTTTCGGATTGTAAGCCGGCTCACACAGTTGTATTATTTTCCGAATTTTTCGTCCAAAGAAACCGACGAGCCATCCAGCTCAGCAATCATGGCGGTCCTCTCGTCTGAAGACGGGCCGAAGGTCGTCCGGGCTCCCCCAGTGGGTGCTGAAGAGGCCAAAGCAGTGCTCAACGCTTGTGCTGCTACTTACAGCAAAACTGGCGCCGGTTCGCCTCCTGAAGCGGCTGTCAAGGCTGTGCAAAAATGCACTCTGCCACTTTACGCTAAGGTTGGTATTGCCTTACACTTACACCTCAATGTAAATTAAAATAGGATCACGACTGTAATTCCCAAGTACAGTAACCATATTTTCAGGTCTCCAGACAATTAGATCCCTAAAGATAATTAAAGTGGGTAGTCAGAGGCACTTCCTTACATTACTTTTAGCTCATGCCCATAATGCCAATTACCTACCTACAGAGATGAAGAGTGGTAGTGCTTAAAAACTGCTGATTTCATACTAGGTACAGTTAAATTACCAAAGTCACCCTTCTATAATATATCGGGTGCTGTCGATAAACGTATGACCTAGCTTCTAAATATATAAAACTCTTCCGTTACTGACTGACTGACAGCCAAAACCCCACTGGTCTTAGAAACTTGTAATTCATAAAAAGGAATTCCCGAAATTCAACCTCCTTCTGCAGCGGGATTTAAGGCCCTGTATGTCGACGATTGCTCTTTTTCGAAACGAAAAAAGAAATACTTCTGAACAAGCCACATCTCCTATTTTTATAAATATATTACTTCAGGTTCCTACCTAAATTTCTATTAAGCTGAAAACATAATAGCAGAAACTTTTCACGATAAAGATATTATTTCAAAATGATACGTTTTAGAATTTATGATCGAAATACTTTGATACCTACTATTAAGATCAACTTGAGATTTATTGTTAAAGATAGGTAATATGTAGATCTAGATTTCTACTAGAATAGGTTTTTGATAAGTAATTATACATAATTTATTCGAAAAGCAAAGGCGGACCACCCGCCGCCCATGGTGACCCGTGTGTTTGTCGTCATTGCAGCGGTCGGTAGGATTATTTATCGAAGTGATTAAAGATGGGTACATCTTTATTCACATATACTATACATTAGAAAATAGGAGATGTGGCTTGTTCATAAGTATTTCTTTTTTCGTTTCGAAAATGAGCAATCGTCGACATCAGGGCCTTAGAGTCTTTTTGAAAATACCTTTAGAACAAAGTCACGAGGGTTTCCACTAATACTTTATATTATTTCAGATCCTCGCCTGGCAAATCTCCCTATCAGCCGAAACCTTCACCGAGCTGACCGAGCCAGAGACGACTCCGGAACTAGTGATCTGCGAGGACCTGGAAGGCCAGCTGGCCCAGATCCTGGTGACTACAGAAGAGGCGTTAGGGGCTGATCGAGTCAAGTCCTGTTTGGCTTTATTGACGGCTTCCAGGAGAGGATTGGACGATACGGAGATACTGGATATGCTGGCGCATGATGACCTGTTCAGGAGTGAGGAGACTTACTGTGAGTTATAGTTTCTTATTCATTCAAAATCTTATACAAAAAGTATCTCAGATAAAATTGTGGGTGACTTTCAACATGGAAATAAAATGTATTTGATCTGAGGCTCTCTAAAGATACTCGTAGATACATCTATGAACATTTTATGTACTTTTAAATAGAAATACGGCTAGCAGTCCGCCCCGGCGTCGCACGGGTGTAATAATGATTTTATGGGTAATTTATTTACACCTTGGGTTACATTATCGAAGTTTTCATAAGGATCCCTAATAGTTAGACTTATAGTATTATGGACTTTTTTGTAGATATTGATGTTTTCTATAAAACTGTAATTTATCACTTTGCTCTATTGTCAATAATTTCCGCAGCAAACGCGATATACATTATACATCCATATATCGCGTTTTCTTCACACGTTGGGTTACATTATCGAAGTTTTCATACAGATCCCTAACATTTTTGAAAATATTCTATAGCCTATGTTCATCAGAGATAATGTAGAATTGTAATGGTGAAAGAATTTTTCAAATCGGTCCAGTAGTTTCGGAGCCTATTCGATACAAACAAACAATCAAATCTTTCCTCTTTATAATATTATAGTATAGACTAGCCGACCCGTGACAGACGTTGTCGTTGTTTTTAGTCTGTGATGTCAGATATGTTGCACACCAGCGTCATCTATACAGAAATAATCCCTTTTGCGTTTTTTTATCGTTTTTGGGATGTTTTTCATATTTTAAAGTAGTCTATTATTTATTCAGGCACTATATCTACATCTACAGCAAATTTCAACTTAATCCGTTTTGTCGTTTAGGCCTGATTGATGAACAAACATACATACAAACTCACAAACTTTCGCATTTATAATATTATTAGGATTTAATTATAATAAAGAAAACAATAGGTGATTTCTTTTTACTACCATGTAACTAAGGAATCCTTAGATACATACTCGTATATGGTAGGTATTCCTGTAGTTTATAATCCTACTAATATTACAATCCGAAAGTTTGTAACAATGTTTGGATGTTTGTGCCTCAATCACGCCCAAAGGACCAAACGGATTTGGTTTTAACTTGGAATATAAATAGCCTATATCCTGAAATATCAAATAGGCTACTTTTTATACCAGTACCAAGTGAGCGAAGCCGCGGGCGGAAGAATAGCTAGTTGAATATATCTGAAAAATTGCATGATAAATATAAACCTGGTTTAAAGTTAGATTATAGGATAAGGATTGAAAATGATTTATTTTTGCAGTACCGTGGGCCCCGGCGTCCCTGTTCTGGCCACAATTGGCCGCATTGCTGGCTCCGTGGCTGCGTTATGAAGCTCGCGGCGCCGCTAGATGGCGTGACGCGGCCTTAGCGGGCATAGCGCGGGACCGCTATCTTGCGGACTGCGAGAAAGAAGTGCGGAGCGCGCTTGTTAATTATTATGAGGTGAGTTTTCCTAAGCACATTTTTAATACTTCTAAAATATTAGAGTTTAAAATACTGAAATACTTTTCAGCCGACGAAAAAAGGAGGTTCTCAATTCGAGGCTTATGATAATTTTCGGCCGATTTTGATAATTTTTCTGTGTAGAAAATAAACCCAGGTTGATCCCATTTAAATTGTATTTATGTAGAACTCCATAAAATTTAAAAACTAATATTTTTTAAATAAATATACAAAATACCTACTTACATAATATTTTCTTGACTTTTCGATTCGGTTCTCTTTTTAGTTTTTCTAACGTAATTACTAAATGTTTAATTTTCTCCAATATCTTAATAATAATTTAAATACGATGTGGGATCCATCTTTCAAATATATATTTTTCTCTGTATCAAAACCAACTTCCAATTCTCTTCAATTGTTTTTTTCTCCTTGCTTATATTCCTTTCTGCTTCAAACGTAAAGAGTTTTTGTTACAAAGAGTTTTTATTTTGTTTGAAATAAGTTTTTATTAAATGTGGATCCCACAACGTATTTAAACCTCATCCATCCATTTCAGGGTGTATGGTTCACGGAGAACGATCCAAAGATGGCTGGCCGTCTTATTTCTCAAGAAAACAAATTCTCCGATGAATGGTAAGTCCGCCACCTAGCTATAATTATAATAACTTCTTCTAAATAAAAATAATGATAGAGATTTTAAAATCATCCGAATAGCTATTTATCAACATGTTTAGATATAGCTTCACATAGCTCCTAAGACATTTCAAAGTTCTCCTTGTAATTTAATTGAAATAACTTTATGACTTTAGTTTTTTTTTCATAGAAAATATTACATCAGAGGAAAATTGGCTAAATTGGCACCATATACCTTTTTTGTACCAATTGCTCATAAATTATAACACTTTTTCAGTTTCAACACCCGGAAACTAGACGAACTTCCGTACCAACACTACCACATCTACAAAGACGACCCAGAGACATTCGCTAACCAACTTTACTTCACTAATCTCTCATGGGCTTACGATAAACTAGCTGCTACCGACACTTCTCATTACCTCGAAGACCTAGCCCTAGTCCACATCGATCCACTCCCAGAACACATTGAAATATTAAAAGAACTCTTCGAAGCTCATTCCTACGCTTTAGATTATGATTACAGACAGTTCTACAGTCTTCTCAGATCTGTTATGGAGAAGAGGGAAAGGGAAGGTTTGGAGATTCAGGGGAAAGTAGTCCAGGATTGGATGAACACGATCTATAATCCGACTGTGCCAACTTTCTATGCCGAGAACGAAGATTTCTGGAAGGTTATGGAAGGAAAGGAAAAGAAAGATTTGTCTATGGTGGAAGGTTTTGATATAAAAACATATGATATGATAGTGAGATTGGAGTCTAGAGGAAGATTTGTCGTGACTATATCTACGGAGCGGGAGGAGATTTGCGTTTGGGATGTTACCAAGTAAGAATTAGGTTTAAATGTTGAATAATATTTCATTAAAATGATATTATTTTTTATAAAAAAAGTTTAGTCTTTCTCTTAGAAGTTTTGACGTGTTTTGTGCGCACTTTTAGCAAAAAACAAGTCGTTCCAAGTGTTTTACTAATTATTTCCGCTTTTCCAGGTGCCAGATGGTTAGAAAACTAGTAGGTGTTACACATCCAATCAACTTGGCGCCTATCGACGAGTACAGATGTGTGGTGCTATGTCGTAGGGAGCTCCGAGTCTATAACCTTGACCAAGTAAGCCCAACCTACCCTGACATTGGTATTCAAGATACCTTCAAATTTTTAATTGTAATTTAGTATACACTTTTTAGTACTCTCTTTTTAGTCTCGCTTCTTACTTCTTCTTCTCTTCTGGTCTTTATGAAGTACGAGTATCTCATGTGTTGGAACTGTTAGTGACCAAAAAAATACTAATTACCATGAATCTCTTCAAATTCTTTAGAGGATGTTTGTATGTTTGTACCTCAATAACGCCCAAACGACTAAACGGATTTGTATAAACCTTGGAATATACATAGCCTATGTCCTGAAATAGTATAGTCTACTTTTTAACCAGGTACCATGCGCAAAGCGGCGGGCGAAAACTAGTATTTTATACTGTCCTAACAGCTTGTTGGAACCTCTACTTAACTTCTACATTATAATTTTCAGGGTACCTACGTAGTATCACTGAAGGGCGTGATGAATCAGAAGATGCCATACTACGGTCTTCACGACCCCAAACACCTAGTGGCTCTGTCAAGGAACCGGATGTATGTCAACCTTATGAATATCGAAACTGGTGAGTTTTGTCTCCAATCGCGAGTTGTCACATAACAGTCACATAGCGACGAGCTTGCAACTTGACACATATGGATTGCTCACTATAGCATTGCGCATGTGCCAAAACTAATGTTTGGACATGCCTCTGACTACTCTACTAATAGACTACTAGACATACTCAACTTCAAGAGTCAATCATCACTTCACTCAACTTTAATTACAATCGTGATCCTATTTCTTTATCCTTGTGAAAGTTCTTTACTTATGTAATTTTCTTTTTGCTAAAATGTAAACCCTGTTACTTATTAATTGCAATCTTTCCAGGTGACTGTGTGACCACCTTCAAGGCTGGAGAAGACAGATTCTTGAATTCACTGCTTGTTTCTGGAGATGGCAGGTATGCATTTGATAATAACTACGAGAAGATATATCAAGTCCTTTTCGGTATTTTGTGGGAGGTTAGACACAACAGTTATCTTCCTCTATTATTCCCTATCATACATACGTTACACGGCTAAACGTAAGCCAAAATCCACCAACCAAGTGGTTAGCACGAACTTAACGAATTGTAATAAGTGTTCGCTTTGACGATAAGACGACGATACCATGACGATAAGGTGACGATACGATGACGATAAGATAGTGATTCGTGCTGGCTCCTGTATCTATACATTATTATTACTGAATTCTCCTGTTTCAATATTGCCTTCATCGTTTGACTTTAAACTGTATATCAACCAATTATCAGGATACTGGTCTGCGGAGACGAGACACAGAAGCCATTCCCACTGCTCGTCTGGTCTCTGGCCTCCAGGAAGCTGCTGTATGACTTGAGAATACCGCATCACGACTTTATCACCTCCAAATCTGCTATTACTTATGAAGGTAATGTTACATTAAAAATCGCGATGTTGATGGCTACTAATTCTCGTAAAACGCAAAATACGACTTCGTTATCCTACCGATACCGGTCGGTACAAGTACAATACAGAAGTTGGGTAAAAATAATAAATAGCAATAAATAATAAATAAATAGGTCGACCGATTTTTATCAGGACATGGTTTATAGTGAAAAGAAGTTGAGAATGTTGCTCGTAAAATAGTCAAATTCAGGAGAAAAACTGAGTGCTTTTTTTAGGGTTCCGTACCCAAAGCTTAAAAATGGGACCCTATTACTAAGACTTCGCTGTCCGTCTGTCCGTCTGTCACAGGGCTGTATCTCAAGAACCGTGATAGCTAGACAGTTGAAATTTTCACAGATTATGTATTTATGTTGCTGCTATAACAACAAATACTAAAAACAGAATAAAATAAATATATAAGGGAGACTCCCATACAACAAACGTGATTTTTGCATTTTTAGCGCCATCTAGTTTAATTTGATGTTACTACGTTACTACGGTACTTTTAGTTTAAAAAACAAATTAATATTTAAGTGGGGCTCTCGTACCTACAATAAACGTGATTTTTTGCCGTTTTGTAAAAAATAATAGGTACGTATTACGTAATAAAATGATTTCTCATGATTGTCCAAAGATATCATCAATTACGTTTCAGCTTTTAATTGATACAAGCGCGGATAAATTAGCATTTTATCTTCGGAAAATTACTAGAACTTCAATTGTAGGTAAGTTTTGTATAGATAGTACGGAACCCTTCATGCGCGAGTACGACTCGCACTTGGCTGGTTTTCTTTGGGTTATTATTTTCTTAGTTTTAGCGAGACTAACTACAGCAATTTATTTTTATTAGAAATATATATATATATATATATATATATATATATAATATATATACCTACCACCTGTGGCTTATTCCAGTACTAACCATAATCTAAAACACACAACTAAAAGATTTTTGTTAAGAGGAGTAATAAATGTTTTTTAAGAATGCAGAATCGTTTGTGCTTAATTACCACAAAACATACAGTTTTGTTTTTTATGACAAAGATAACATAAGGATATAATCTAAATAAATTACAGACAAAAACACGATTGGTGAAACTTTTCTCGATAGATTTATTTTCCAAAGTTGGCTTTTCAAAAACACTAGTTTCGTTTTTAATTAAACTATGAATAGCTAAACATTTTATTTTTATATAATTCGTTAGATAATCATACTAGCTAAATAAATTACAGACAGTTTCTTTTTAAATTTGATGGTTTTTAAGATAATGCAGTTTTATCACTTTTTCCGTCTTATCCGGGTAGATTTAGCCCATACAAAAAGTCAAAAATTTCAAGTATCGCCTTAATTCACTTTCTTCGTTCCAGGATCCTACGTCTGCGTAGTGTCTCGCGAACTGGACGAACCCACACCGAACTTCATTGTGGTCTACGACCTGCAATCTGGCACACTCTTCAAGAAGTGGAAGCCAGGTTGTGATACTGTTGCGTTAGCCATCAGCAGCATCGATGGTTGTGTGGTCTCTGGCCTTGCTGATACCAGGATATTGGTCTGGGATCTTGTCACAGGTTTGTTCTGGAAGAATAGCAAAGTAAAATATTGCCAAGAGATAAATCAAAGAAGCGCACCCCTTTTATGATTGATAAAGATAAAGGGGCTGATTTATCTATTTACTAGCGACCCGCCCCGGCTTCGCACGGGTGCAAAGCTGATACCAAAATATATTACAGAATGTCTTTGTATACTCGTTAACGGCATTTAAAATTTAAAAAAAAAGTCGCGCTGATTTGAAATCTTAAAATTATCAGTGGTTCTCTAATATATTAAGCATGTTATTATACATATAAAACTTCCTCCTGAATCACTCTCTCTCTGAATCTATCACCGCATCAAAATCCGTTGTGTAGTTTTAAAGATATAAACATACATACAGACGCGGGAAGCGGAAAGCGACTTTGCTTTATACTATGTAGTGATCTATGTGAATTTATATAGAACAAGCTAACCCGGCGAACTTCGTATCGCTTTAGAATTAACTTCCGTTCCCGTTCCCGTTAAAAATCTTGTCTCCTGGTTCTAAGCTACCACCTCCCCACCAATTTTCAGCCAAATCGGTTCAGCCGTTCTTGAGTTATAAGTGTTGTTACAAACCCGACTTTCTTTTATATGGTAGATTCAGGTGTGTGGATGCGTGTGTGTATATGTGTGGATGAATGTGGGTGAAGTACTGACAGACTTCAATACCCCTTAGTAGTTAGAGGTTACCATTTTGTGCACCCCTAGACCAAGATAAAAAATACTTTAAATATTTCTAAAGAGGTAAAGGTAGGTAGGTAGAAAAGTGGCTTGACTGTCTGAATGATTGAACCCATGAATTCCGTTATAAGAATTATAGACTTAATCATCATTCATCATCAATGTTTTCCCACTTTCTGCGGGGTCGGCACACCTTGTAGAAAAAATAAGCTGTACAAGGATTTGGCTTCAGGTGTTTTACAACCGGCCGCCTGCCAACCCTCTTTAGGAATGTTTTTACTACAAAATTTTGATATTTTCAGGAAACTGTCGCCTTACCCTGCGCGGTCACGTGGCAGCGCCGTCAATTTTGCGACTGGCGAAGACAGCTGGAGTGCTGATGTCCACTGATGACACCTGCAAGGACCTGTCTGTCAGGCTGTGGGACCTGCATGCTGGTGAGATTATCTATACTAATATTATGAATGCGAAGGTACAACCCGGTCAGAATATCTGTGCACCTCGCTGGAATGCGGCGCCTCTCCCGCTCTCTCTCTCTCCCGCCTCGCCCGCGATATGACGTCACGAGGTCAGGTGCACAGATATTGTGACCGGGTTGTAACTCTGTCTGTCTGTGACGTTATCACGGCCAAACCGCTGGGCCGATTGTTATTAAATTTCACATGGAGATAGATTGAAGTCTGGACATAGGTTACTTTTTACCAAACTTTTTACCAAAATACTTTTACTTTTTACCTAATTTTTTTTCAATCTTTAGGAATTTTAATGTTTTATATACAAATAATAGTCGGTAGTGTGTCGAAATACACGTTAGATACATAGAACACAATAACACTACTTCATCGGGCAACATTTTTGCTCTAAACTTATGGCTATCGTTAGTGAGTAAAGAGTTTTATATATTTAGATTATTATTACACCCTTCCAGGTAAACTAATAGCAGTCTACACGCCACCCGAGAAGATAACATCCTGCGAGGTGCTACTAGGCGGCTCGATCATCGCGCTCGCCTTAGAGAACTACAAGGATATAGTGTGCGTCAAACTCCATGGCCCTGCGATCGAGGCAGTGGCCAATGGAAAGGACGCTGAGTATGATGAGAAGGGCTACGGCGATACTAGTCTTGAGGGAAAGGTTTTCGATGTTAAGGGACAGGAGAACTCATAGCAGAGTAAATA
Source organism: Hydriomena furcata (assembly GCA_912999785.1). NCBI lineage: Eukaryota > Metazoa > Arthropoda > Insecta > Lepidoptera > Geometridae > Hydriomena > Hydriomena furcata. Next base: position 3,748,469 of record OU538842.1, on the reverse strand, counting down.
GGTAAAGAATCGGGTGGTTTGAGTCACAGTGAGTGTCACAGTTTTATTGGTTCATGGTATTGAATGATACTATGAGTCATCAGACTCATGGTACACCTAATTTGCATTAACGAGACGTTTTGACATCAAAACTATAGGACTTTTAAATGTTCCATATTAAAAAAGTGATGAGTCATAACAAAACACCTCACTCCATTCAAAAACAGCATATTTAGTAACATTCAAAATAATAAAAAATAACGCAAATTTCTTAAATACAGTTCAAAGATAGTTAAGTATATAAATATGAACTAACCTGTAGAATTTTATTATAATCTGATAAATGATGATACGATTTAGATAGGTACCAGAGCACCCGAAAATATCTTAGACTAAGTACACCATAAAATAAATGAAAGTTTAAAATGAGTTTTCGTAAATATGTTAATCTTAGGATCCCATTCGCAGATCCAACGATGAAATGGAACGAATATTGTCGAGGTGATTAAAAAAACACTGAATTCGTGACGTAACCGCTACAACAATCGTAGCAGTCCAACAAATGAGGCCAACAATTTGTTTATACTTAGTTAAAATAACTTTGACAACAACACATAAAAAAATTACAGCATAAAAGCTTGATGTCTTGATAATGAAGCCCGTGCTACGTACGTAGTCGCTACGCCGTAGAACCAACTGCAGGTGACAGTCAATCGTTGACAGAATACAAAATGTAGCCGCTACGACGGGACCGTAGCAGTCTACGACAGAATTCCGTAAAGCGTGTGTATTTTTGTTAATATATTTTATGTGAATGTTGACAAAAGAAAAAAGATTATTTGTATAGATTTCTATGAGACTAAGACGTTCCATCTGGCTTTGACCAAACCGGTAAAGCTCGCTACGGTATAGTGTTGGTCATAGCTGTAGTCGGTAGATAGCATCGTATAGCTGTTCTATTCTCACGAAGGCGGGTATGTAGATTTGACATTGACATTGTTTATGTGTGCGTAAGTTAGGGAGCGCTCAGTATCAATCACGCATACAAAAGTGCGTCCTTACACATCACAACTACAATTACTGCTAATGCTGAATCACTAAAGCTTCGTGAGATATAACAACTGAACAACTCTACGAAAGTTGACGCCGTTTCATTCATCGCATTATGGGATTATCATTTTTGCGCAGACCGCTACGACTGTAGGCAGCGTCGGCGCTACGCTTTGTAGCACTACGACTGTAGGCAGCGTAGGCGCTATGCTTCGTAGCGCTACGTCAACTGAGGCCAAAAGTTCGCACGGACTCGATGAGTATTTTCGTGACACTGTTGTCAGTGTCAGTTAAAGTGTAAATAAAGCGACATCGGATGTATGATATTAAGCAAATGCTTAAATTGACTATTAAAAGCAATTCCAGTGGCTTAAGTATCGCCCGTGAAATGAGAAAACAAGGAAAAATAATTAAAAAAACATTACTGTTTTTGATCTATTACGCTTATTAATTACATTAATATTAATTGTAACTTATTTAGTGAATTCTCTATCTGTAACGTTGGTGTTAGATGTATATCGTGATAGTGTAAGAGGCAAATGGAAATCGACTGCATGTTTTCGTCAAAAGAACCTATCTTATAAAGCTATACAAATTCAGAGAAAAATACATAATTATTTCAATAATTATTATGGTACATTATAGTCGGCGGTTCTTGGCGCTCGTGAATTTAGCCTTGTTACCGCAAAAATGGTTTTGTGTCACTACATAAGGTCGAAAATTATTTGCCGCGCAGCCAAACGGCTTACTTCACGTACGTCAAGATTTACCGACCGTGTATTCGTGTGACTATGTTTCAAACTTTACATACTCGTAATTAATAATTTTACACGGGTCTATATCATCATCATCACCAGTCTACCCGCGACCATGACGCAGTCCATTTCGGGAATATAAAATTAAAATTAATACGTGATAAAGACCAGTTTAAAATAGTTACCTACTTAGTTGTTTTCTTAGTCATAGTAGTTCCAAGAATCCCAATTATAAAAGTGTGGACTAGAAGTGCCCTAGAAACTGTCTTAATCGTATTTGTTAATATTTACATTGGCGGGAGTAATTGATAATAAAAAGAAGAATTATCAGCAAAAACATGCTGTAGTTGTAATAAAGGGGCAATCAAATGCCTCTAATAAATGATCAATTGATTCCGTCAATGATAAAGGACTTAATCATTGACAATTGCGATGTTTTGTATCGGCACTGAGTAATTTCCGCGCCTGGAAGGACGTGGCTTTCGTAAATCTTCGTACAGGACCTTATGATATATATCTTATCTATACACATAATAAAACTGTAGAAGAGTTAAATTCTGTACATTGAATAAAAACTAAAAAAAATACTCCTAGGGGTCTTCATACAAGTAACACAAGCCAATAAATACAATTTTGGAATTTTTGTCTGTCTGTCTGTCTGTCTGTCTGTTGTCTGGCTTTCACGCAAAAACTACTGGGCGGATTTTGATGAAACTTTTTTTGTTAAGTAGCTATTAGTCCTCGGCAACATATAGGCTATAATTTATTTTGAAGATGGGAATACCAGATGTGAAACTCTCTGTCGACCAGCGAAGCGTGCACTGGTCAGCTAGTTTAGGTTTATGATTGTTTATTTTTTATCATAAATTCACATACACTTCATGAGATGTTTTTACGAAGAAGTAGAAAATAAAAACATGTGCCGACCCCACATGAAGTGGGTTAAGGTCAAGAAGATTATGATACATTTATTGAGATTTAATTCGTTTACAAGAGAAAACCCTAAAATATTTATACCTATGATATATATTTTTTAATATTTAATGGAACTAGAATAAACACAGTTCATGGCAAATAGTTTTACCTATTATTTGTGTTAGAATGTGGTAACAAATTGACGTTAAGGCTCACAATGATTGGTTATCTTCTAATTCGAGATTTAGATCTTGTTTAGCCGAGTTCCATGTTTTCTTCTAACCCTCGTATACAAGAACGACACTATGAGAACACGCACCCACAGTGGATGGACGAAATCTTTTTTCATAAAAATCACTTTATGTGTTGTGCGACACTGCATAGTGTGACTAGAGTCACATTGTCGTGTGCCTCTAACCAAAGTCGAGCTCTAAAGGCACACGGTAGCGTGCGCCATAGTGCCGCTCAACACATAAAGTGATGTTTATGAAAAAATATTTCGTCCACTGTGGGTGCGTGTTCTCATAGTGTCGTTCTTGAATACGAGGGTTAGTCTCACGGGTCCTCTTACCTGGCGCGGACCATGCGTTTCTCAAAACGCAACGCATTGTCTAAATATATTATAGTTCTGAGTTTGTGTAGCTTTTGTCTCTAAAATGTGCCTACTTGTACCTAACTGCCATTTTCGAAATCCACTTTAGAAATTACTAATAGTTGGTTTGTCTATTCATTATTTTCAAATCAAATAACTTAAGCACAATAATTTCTAGCACAAATTTTGATATTTCATGTAACGGGTAGTTTTAAGATAAATAAACTGCCAAAAAATACAAATATAACACCTAGCAGTCACATTTATAGATAGTCCTGACTCCACACTAGAATTCCCTGTGTCAAACAATGGGCTTTACTGGGGCGCCGTACCACATGCTCAAAACAATATTAAAATACTCACGGTGCGAAAGTGCCAACGCAATACGCACTCGTATATAGCGCTGTCACTTTTGCGAGTATTATCGTTTTGATATTACTTTATAAACTTGCGGTATGGCCCCAGATCATGTAAATATTTGTTCCGGCGCGGGGCTCAAATTCGCACCTCTAGGCACTACACGCCACCGAGGTCGTAAATATAGATAGATAGATAGATGAACTCTTTATTGCACACAAAGAAAACAAATGGTAAATAACAACAAACAGAATTCGTTTGGGGACACGATATTTCCCAATGATGTATTAAAACTATAGATACGTTGTCCGCACTCTAAAATGGCAACATGAAATGAAGCCAATTGGCCACATTGCGCTCAGTCACGCACCAACCTGTCGCGCGACGCTATGTTTGTTTTTAATTTATATCGTGTATTTTGACTATTACTTATCCTGTGGCGTAACTGAAGATGTTTATTTATCTCCCTCTAGCAACAGGCATCCCGCCGTACGGTGTCATATTTTCTTTCCATTTCTTTACGCGTATAAGTAGTTATCTAGTATTTTCGCCGTTTTTAAGCGCCGAGATGTTGGTTGATAACGTGTCTATATATAATACGTCATTGATATTTCCATATTTCGTGAATGAACAGACTGCTTACTCTGATGTTACATGTTTATTGGCTGATTGTATTTATCTAAAACTACCCTACTCTATTTAAAGCTGTAAAGCTTGTACGACCAAAACAATCTACTGTAAGTGTAATCTAGATGTAATCTTTTCTAATGTGGGGCGAATAGTCGTTATAAATCTATTGAATAATACACAAATGAGAGAAAAGTATTGAAAATTTTACAGCACTCCTAGCGGTAACGCTGAGAACTAAAAAAAATGTTTTATAGTAGAATGTCAGTGAAAAATTACATTTGTTCTTCATGACATTGACAGGCAGTGGCCATTTTTGAACTTAAACTGATGGTGAAATAACCAGAGTGGTGAAAGGAGGAAATGTATAACGACTATTCGTGACACCCTTAACTTTAATATTGAGGTATGTGAGTGAACTGAATCTACGTCTTCTAAGTTCTTTTGAAACGTTTGCTGCCATTTTAATATTAAAACTAATTGCAAATATTTTAAGGTATTTTAAGAAGCAAGTGCAGTACGCGTTATTTAAGTGTGCGTTTGTATAGATCACTCAGATTAAAAAAAAAAGATATCTAAGTATGTGTATGTTTTTTGACACAAGACATGACTGGCTCTACAACCAATAAAGTTTTACTAAATATGCCGGATCTACATTAATGTATGATTATCACGTGCATTGTTAAGTAGCGCATACTGTAGCACAGAATTGGGGTTCAGTATTTCAATTAATACTTATTTATTTATTTTCGTCCAGAGTTCCGTCCGCATATTATGATTTATATTTCGTTAATGTGGCATTTGTGACCTTAGGTACTTACATTTTTTTATCAAATGTTATTCAGGGTCATGTCAAAATACATAAAGCAAAGTACCTAACCTACTACTATGTTTATTTATTTTACTTATGAAGTTCCGTTAAAATAATTTATTATTTAAGGCATAAAAGACAACAATAGCGTTAAAAATTATCTGCTTTGACATGACATGACTTTTATTTTATTTGCTCAATTACTTTAGTACCTACATAATTTATACGGAACCCCGAAGATTTGGTGTGACTTGCATATATTTTAATCGTTATAATCGCACAAAAAGGACATCTATTGATTTGTCCTTGCGAATAATTTTGAAGTATTGCGAAATTTGACTTGAAAAAGGGTTTATTCAAAAAATATGTCCCTACTAATAACTAAAAAAATGCTGACGGATCACGAGTCAAATTACCGCATTTGATTATTTTGAAATTATCTTTTAATTTTAATGATAATTAGCAAATAATTTTAGTAGTGAATCGCAGGCTGGCCCTGTCCTGATATTCTATGTTCGAAGGTTCAGCGTAGATCAAAATTTGAATTATAAAATGTTAAGTGAACATGTAAAATTAATCAATGATGATTGTAGGTATGTACCTAATCGATTGAAATGTTGAATTATTTATGTCTGGAAAGTTACATTACTTGATGTCCTGATTAAATTATTGGAAAAAAAACTGGTGTTTTATTCTACTTGCTAGTTCTGTTTATTAAGGCCCTGTATGTCGACGATTGCTCTTTTTCGAAACGAAAAAAGAAATACTTCTGAACAAGCCACATCTCCTATTTTTATAAATATATTACTTCAGGTTTTATTAAGCTGAAAACATAATACTTATCAGAAACTTTTCACGATAAAGAGATATTATTTCAAAATAATACGTTTTAGAATTTATGATCGAAATACTTTGATACCTACTATTAAGATCAACTTGTGATTTATTGTAAAAGATAGGTAATATGTAGATCTAGATTTCTACTAGAATAGGTTTTATTAATTTATTAATTAATTTATTAATTTATATCATTAATTTATTCGAAAAGCAAAGGCGGACCACGCGCCACCCATGGTGCCCCGTGTGTTTGTCGTCATTGCAGCGGTCGGTAGGATTATTTATCGAAGTGATTCACATATACTATACATTTTATAATAGGAGATGTGGCTTGTTCAGAAGTATTTCTTTTTTCGTTTCGAAAAACTGGTAATACTGGTAATCGCTGTTACGATTACCAGTAGAAACTGTACTCGGACTTCAACAGAAAAGAACGGGCTCGTTCGGCAACTTACGGCGACACTCGGGGATATCTCGTTTACTCTGAGTGCCACAGTGTTAGCGGAGTGAGTACACCAACTTATTGCAACTGCCTTACCTAACACCATGAGCACTGTACGTTCTCCCAATAACTGCCAGAGTTCATCACTGAACAAAATGATATCAGCAGGTGGCAGCAGCAGCTCCCAGCCTGATCTGTCAAAACTTGGTTATACCGAACCTGAAGTAAAAACAATTTCTTTGCGGAAAAGAAAAACACCGGATAATGACTTTGCGTATCAATTCAGCGAGTTCAAAAAAGAAATTCTGGGAATACTTACAACATCGAGTAAATTTAACAATGAAAGCATCAACACAATAAGCGAAAATATATCATCAATAAAAGATCAACTTGGTGAAATAAAAGCCACTACTGAACACCTTATAGCAGAAAATAACAATGTCAAATTGCAAATTAAGACACTAACTAACACAATCAAGAACAACGAAGATAAAATAGCAACTCTGCAGAATGAAGTTCAACGACTGTTCTCTGAATCTACTTCGTCAATAACACAAACGGCATCAATATCTAGCCACGATGACCTGATCCTAGAGCTCCAAGAGCGTGCAGAACGGAGCAAGAACTTAATAATAACAGGTATTGCAGAGCAACAAGCCAATACTCAGGAAGAGAGACAAGAAAATGACAAAAAAGAAGCAGAAAAAACTCTTAAAGCCGTCATGCCAGATTGCCCTAAACCCAAAAGAGTACAAAGAATTGGTAAATACGATAATAAGAAATCTCGGCCACTTAAAATCTGTTTTGCATCCCAAGAGCCAGTCAAGACTATACTGCGTAACAAAACTAACCCGGCTGTAGGTGTAAAAATCTACTCTGATCAGACGCCCTACCAGCAGAAGATCATGGAAAATCTCAGAAAGGAACTCAAGCAACGTCAAGAAAGTGGAGAGACAGATATTATAATAAAATACATAAAAGGAACTCCCAAAATAATTAAACAACAGCCAAAAAACTAGAAAAGAAAAACAATACTGAAACAAGACAGAAAATAAATACCATTACTTATGAAATTGCTAATAACTACGGAGATATAAGAACTACTACAAAGTCGATTAACTTTCTTTACGCTAATGTCCGCAGTATTGCTAAGCCTGGCAAATTAGACGAAATCAGATGTATTATAGAAACCTTTCAAACTACTATACACGTGATTGTGTTGACAGAGACCTGGATAAAAGACGAAGACAGAGCCTTGATACTAAAATTAACAAACTACACACATTATTACAACTACAGAGCAAATAAAAGAGGAGGAGGAGTATCAATATACATACATAACAGTCTAAAACACGATCTCGTAGAGGAAAAATGTGAAGATAACAACCATTTTTTGTTCATACATTTCGACAAACTCTCTTTAGACATCGGAGCTGTATATAAACAACCAGCATCAAACGTAAACAAGTTTCTTGAGGTTTACTCAACTCTTTTGGCGAAAAGAAAGAGAGCAATCATTTTTGGAGACATAAATCTGAACATACTTAACAAGGGAAAGCCTACAAAAGAATATAAAATAATGCTAAAAGAAAATGGATTTAAACTACTAAACAAACCAGATAAAAAATATTGCACGCGTGAAACTGAAGACTCCCAGACTATTATAGATCATATTTGTACGAACCTAATTGATAACACATTTCATATGGCCATAATCGAAAGTTCATTATCGGACCACAAACAAATCTACTTTGCAGTGAATAGAATAAAGCCTGAACAACCGAAACGAATAAATTATGAAGCTGTCAATTACAACAATTTGTACAAGACCATCCAAGAGGAAATAACTTCAATTAACCTAATGAGCGAATACGAAAGACTTGAAAGTTTGCTGTTGCGATCAATTGCTAAAAACAAAATGAGGAAGACGAAACTACTAAACACACAAAAATCAGACTGGATTAACAAAGATATTATAAAATTAATTAACGAAAGGAACATTATGTGGCGTGAACTTAAACAAAACCCTAAAGACAAAGAACTAAGAAATGAATTTGTAAAACAAAGAAATAATGTTCACAGTGCTATTCAAACTACTAAGAATAAATACTACCATAACTCTTTTAAAAAATGTGAGAAGAATCCTTTGAAAATGTGGCGACTAATCAATAGCTTAGTAAGTAACAAATCAAAATGCAATTCCATTCCTTCAAAATTAAATACTCCCTTGGGTCAAATCACAGATACTAAAACAATAGCTGAATATTTTAACACTTTTTTTTCTAACATAGGTTCACAACTGGCAAATAAAATCCCTATAGAATTTCATAATAATCCTAAATACACATTATCTGTAAGAAATCAATCCAATGACAAACTAATACAATTTGAACCTGCTACCATAGATGAAATAGATAAAATAATCACGAGCCTAGATTCAAACACTAGTTGCGGCTTAGACGGGATAAGCACTAAATTGATAAAATGTATTAAAGCGTTACTTGTAGAAAATTTATCAAAAATCATAAATAATTGCCTAATCGAAGGTCATTTTCCAGAAGCCTTAAAAGTAGCAAAAGTTAGCCCTATCTTCAAATCAGGCAGCAAAGCAGACCCTGGCAATTATCGCCCAATATCTGTACTACCTGTTCTATCGAAGGTTCTGGAAAGAATATTACACAGCCGCCTCAGTAAGTTTCTTGATAGTACCAATGTTCTTTTCAAAAAGCAATACGGTTTTCGACCAAAATCTAACACACTTGCAGCAACTATTGACTTATTAACAATGATTAAAGTAAACATTGATCAAAAGAAAATAACACTAGGTATATTCATAGATCTCAGAAAAGCTTTTGATACGGTCAGTCATGAAATACTTATAATGAAATTGAAAAACTTAGGTGTTGATGGAGTTGCTGTGGAAATGTTTCGATCATACTTGAAAGACAGGCATCAAGTCGTCGTAATAGATGGTTACCAGAGTGCTGCTCAGCCAATAACGTTTGGGGTTCCTCAAGGATCGATTCTCGGACCATTATTATTTTTGATTTATATAAATAATATTCACGAGATAGGTCTGAAGGGAGATATCACTCTGTATGCTGACGACACAAGTCTATTTTACTCTGGCCACTCAATGGCTTCGTTAGCAGAACAAGCACAACATGATTTAGATCTTTTGCATGTATGGTTACAATCAAATTTATTAACAATAAATACCTCAAAAACGAAGCATGTAATTTTCGCTGCCAAAAATAAGAAAATTGGAAATTACGACCCCTTAACAATCAATGGTGAAATAATAAGCAAAGTAAATAACGAAAAATATCTAGGCCTCACTATAGATAGTCAACTCACATGGAAACCACACATTGAGTCCATTAGAAGCAAACTAGTAAGTCTTTCAGGTGTGATACGAGGTAATGTGCGATGCTTCCCCAGGCATGTACGATACGTGATCTACAATTCATTGGTCAAATCACATCTAGACTATCTGATCGAAGTATGGGGTACAGCATCCAAAACAAGCTTACAAATATTGCAAAGAGCCCAAAATAAAATTATTAAAACATTATTCGGATACAACTTCTTGGAACCTACTATTAATATTTACAGACAAACGAAACTAATGAATTTAAATCAAATGTATAAATTTAACACATGCTTACTAATTAGAAAAATATTAACTAAAGACGTACACTCACATATGGTATTTACAAAAAAAAATAACATACAGAAACGTATAACAAGGCAAGCAAACAACATTATATTAAGAGCACCTAGAACAAACTATGGTAAAAAGAACATCATGTATGAGGGAGCGCAACTATACAACAAATTACCAAAAGACGTCAAAGAGGTTGACTCATTTTTTACTTTTAAAAGATTACTCAAAGCACATATTTTAAGGGATTCTTCATTAATTAATTAATTAATTGTATAAAAAATAATAATATTAATGGTTCAGCACGGACCATTAAAATGCAAAGATTTCTGTACTGCCTTTAACTACACTGTGGCACGGGTAAGCTTTGTGCGGCAGCGCTTGTTGCGAAGCAAGCGCATCTACACAGAACTACCCACACACACACTATAAAAAATGATTATGTTTTGTAGATTACCTATGTGTTTTTGTTCTTTGTATGTTTGTTACTTTCATTCGTTGTTTTGGTATTGCAAAACGCCCACAGGCACATTAGATATTATTTAGCTTTAGTTTTCTCTGTAAGTGAATTTGTAATTCTTAAGAGAAAATAAACATCTTAAACCGTAAACCGTAAAAAGAGCAATCGTCGACATACAGGGCCTTAAGTCGAGACTCACTCCAGTTTCCCCTTTTAGGGTCCCTACGTAGATGTATATAACTCCGTCATCGAAACAGGCAGAAAACCTAGGTAGGTACCTACATCATATAGCCACTACAGAAAGAGACGAACCATCTTATCCCTACTAGTTCAGAGACAAAAAAAGATTTTTTTCTACACAACTGATGACATTCCTTTATAGATGGCGTTACGCGTTTTCCAATAGCCACCCATCGCCCATTCTTGTATTGTATGGGTTATCTAATTAGCCACCATCCACTTCATATATGTACTTTATCGTTTTCATGGTCAAGATCAAGAAAACCTTTTTAATAGGATAGCTATTTTAGTTAAATCCGATATTAGAAAATATTTTGTTACATTTAAGTCTGTACCTACATAATATTATTAATAAGAATTAAAACCACGAGTAATTTTATTCATTTATTAATAAACTAACTTTACAAATTTAATAATAGCGAACAATAATATTCCTTATTTCTTTTCATTCATAATAATATGATAATAATTCACCATGACTCATCGTACTTTATGCATATAATTATATGATTTAAAAATAATCTAGAAACGACAGTGAAAGCAACTTATATAGAAAAATAATGCACAATAAAAAAGGGACAGACAGACAAAAACTTCAAAAAAATGTACAAGTAGGTATTGATTTTGGATTTTTCTAATTTACTCGCGGACCGGTCGCGCTCACACGGCCCGCGCCCAACAAACGCTAGAAAAAATAATACACAACATCGTCAATTTTATTGTATCAATCAATTGTTTTCATCTGCTATGTAATCTGAATTCTATGTACAAGTTTATATAATGTTTACATACCAAACTATACTATTCTCATCGTGTAACCCCTATAGCTATATTTATAGTGTTTCTTTAAAAACTATTTGTATTTCTCTGTTTATATATAAACGTATAATATAGATTTTTTTTACGGCATAAATTACTAACATTAGTCGAGAATAATAACAAAACAAATATAAAAGTAAATGATAACTATACACCCAATATACACAACTATAGTCCGCGACCTACGTTACAACGCCGACACGACTTTTCAATAACACGATTTAAGGCATTGCATTTCTACACGCGACCTCTCCGCGTGCGAGCGACCGCGGCTTAACCTATGTACAACGAACGCTAGTCCCAAAATATGTTTGGGAGAAAAAACAAGTACACTTAACGTAACATAATTAAATTAATATCCCCATCTATACATAAAATTTACAAGTGATTGTACATCGGCCGGACCGATTAATTAAACTAATGTTTCATTTAAAAAAAAACGAAGAAAATCATATGTTTTATGTCCCCGCCCGGACGTCCGACTAGCCCGCTCCTTGCCTCTGCCTACATCACAAACACAGAACAACCACGGCACACGTATATAGGGCACAATTTATCAGGGCCGAAGTATGCTTCAGCACTGGACCCATACCAAACGCGTGTTTTGTATGGGATGCCGTCAATGCCCGCAGTGCTGAAGCATACAACGATCGCGACCCTAAATGATTATAATTAAAAATATATTCTAATCTAGAAACGCGCAAACACGTAATGCTCCATCAATGTCCGACCTACGAGTAACATGGAGGGGTCAATGTAGAAAAATATCGGGAGAATACGAGTAATGTTTGTACTAAGCTAAGACGTGGGGGTAAAAAGCTGTCAAAAACGTGTTTTGTATAAAGTTTAGAAGATTCACATCCACGAATTATTGCTTAGGTTTTTGTTATCTCACTAGGAACCGCAACAAAATTATGCTAATTCCCGGGACGTTTTCACCACTGGACCCCGGGACGCCTCGCTATTCAATAAAAATTGCATAGTAAATTATTGTAGAAGTGCTGTCTATCACGATGTCAACGGTGTAATAACATTTAAAAGTTATTAGTTTAGTAATTAATGTAATATAAGTGTAAAAATTGTAATGGATTTTGTGTAAAGTGCAACAAAATTGTTTGACAATTAAATCGTTCGATTGACTCTAGTTTCGGGTCCTGCAGTCAAACCGTCCCAGGCAAAGTCCGATACAAGTCAAAATCACCCTATAAAATATGAATTTGTTAACAACCATTGTAAACCTTCGGGTGCGAATTATATCCAATTCGTAAATCTATAACAGTAGATAACAGAAAAATGTTCCAAAAGTTATCAAGATCCGTTTTCACATTGGCTACCGACAACAATTATTATCGACCAAGGTCATATTCGACTAACCTAAGTCAAATGATATCAATTTTCAAATGCTTATAAGGTCATATGTCTCTAGTCGTTCGCGCAATGCTCAGCCAATGTAAAAACAGTCCACAGAGGTGTATTTATAAAATTGTAATAAATACTATAATCTAAAAACCTAATTTCATTTAATTCTTATGTACACTAGTGCAAAAAACAACAATTTCATATAATAATAAAACGTAAATCACTGGTTGCAATAAAAGACTTGGTATAATTTCGAGAACGCGGTCGAAAGGGAGGGAAAATTAAAGGGGGGCATCAAAGCAAATATGTAGTAAGATTACTGGAAGCCCAAACAGATGAACCATCTCATGAAACACTCAGTCGCGATTATTATCATAATTTCACTAAGAAATTGTTTCACATTTAAAATTACAATTATTGGTCGTGAGTTCCCTTAATTAATATACTAACATTGTAGTAGCGGCATCGAAACGCGCCCGAGCACGCCGCCTGACAAAAAAAAATATTTGTATACCTCAAATAATTTTAAAATATAATTTTGTATGAATTATCTATATATTCTGAGTTAACCAACGGCATGATCGCGCGCGAAACGCATACACTACACTACACAACGCGGAATCGTCGATAGACGCGACGACGTTACGTGCAAAAACGTATGAAAATATCTTTATTTTTTTTTGTTAAACTATGCATTTTATTTACTCTTTAAACATATCTCTCGGTTAACGCTATAACAATGTGCCTAGCATACGGTGCTTTTGTACAATATACACATCTATTTTCTAAAATCTAAGGCTCCGCACGCGGGCGTTCAAACGTCAGTTCCGCCCCGTGACATGTTTGAAAGAGATACTTAAATATACTCTTTAGGATACAACTTACAATTAAAAAGAAATATATAAAATCGTGCTTGATAGTGAATGGTAACATTTGTTCACTAAATAAAAATTAATCACGCCTCGCAGTGCCTAGAATAAGTAATTTAATTTTTTTGCTTTTTTAATTTTGAAAGGTTAATTTTGCCGAATCATAATCGCAAACAAGTATGCAGTAACAAACAAGAGATTCCAATCGAGAAATGTCGAGAACGTTCGTCCTCGCCAGATCAGTAAAAACAACACTATCAGTTCAAAACATTACTATCTACTTGCAAAATCAATGCACCTCACAATCGGAAATTAATTTTAGTAATAATGAACACTTTCAATATTCATTACATTTTAAATTTTACTAAATTTGCACTAATTTAAAGTGACGTTATGAGCACTGACACTACGTCCTAAACTCGTGTACCGTTCTGTGGCAAGGCCACAAGGTAGCTGAACAAGCTAGGCACAAATTCCGCGGGCATTCAGCCAGATATCCATGATGTCTTTGGCCAGACGATCAGCTGTGGTGTCTATTCAGCCGGTCCAAGTCTGCTCAGCCATGTAGACGAGGTTGTGAAGTCTACTTAGCCGAAGATGATAGCCAGATGTTCAAGGCTAGATAGGGCTAGGCTGTCGGGACAGGACTATAACTATGGCCAGACTTTTGAGCCAGATGGCAAGTAAGTCTTAACGACCAGATAGCCAGTCGGCCCATGACAGTTTCAGGGGGTCAGTCGACCGAATAGACCGGGAGGAAGGAAACGCGCGGTGCCTCCGCGCCACGCCGCCGTCACTTGCTGTCGCGAGACGCGCGCCGTCTTCTTACGGCGCCTTGAGTGGTGCCCGGACCTTCGCCAACTGTAAAGTGATAATAATCATATTAACCTCGATTTTAAACAGCTATGTTGATAAGAAAGCCGGTTGTAATGCGGAACAAGTAGGTTTTATTACAAGCCAAGGCCATCAGTATTGATAGATTGAAATAAAACCGGCTAAAAACAAAAAACACGTTTGTTGTATGGAAGCCCCTCTTAAATATCTATTTTATTCTATTTTTAGTTTTTGTTGTTATAGCAGAAACAGAAATACATAATTATGTGACAATTTCAACTGTCTAGCTATCACGGTTCATGAGATACAGCCCTGTGACAGACAGACGGACAGCAAAGTCTTAGTAATAGGGTCCCGTTTTAACCCTTTGGATGCGGAACCCTAAAAAAACTATTAAATACTATCACGACTGTAATCCCCAAGTACAGTAGACATCTTTTCAGATTTCAAAGTCTCCTTGAAGATGTAAAGGGGCAATCCAAACATTAAATTTATCACATGCTCACATTTTGGAGTAGTAAGCGTTCCAAACAGAACAGGTTGCAAGCCCGTCGCTGCTGATAGATCGTAATCCCAGAATGATAGAACATGAAGTGTGATGCATTTATGATAAACACGCTATGCCGATATTACGCGGTAAACGTTCGGCGCAATGGGCTATTTGACAAGATTTTGACCATAAAAAAATATTATTTTCAATTCTGTTAAGTATTGGCCCTATTATTATATTTCTGTGACGTTACATGCTTGTCAACAAATAAACAAACGTCAAGTTTTTCAAGGCAGGCGATGACATATTGACAAGCATGTTACGTCATAGTCGATTCGACCAATCCTGACCGTTTTGTGTCACGTGACTGGCGTTTAAAAATAGATAATTTTAATTATGGGTTTTTTAATAAATCATTGTTTAATTTCAAATTATTATACGCTTTATGAAGGCATAATTTACATAAATTACTATCAACAACACTTTATTTTTCATATTGCCAAATAGCCTATTACGCCTGTAAATGCTATTTGAATTACTAACAGTATAGTGTGCATAGTGTGTTTACACACTAAGACCGCTACTCACCAGCACTTCTAGTTTTCCTCCGGACGGGCGTGTTGTTGGGCGGTGCGGGCGAAGGCACTGGTGCGGGTGCGGGTGCGGGTGCGGGTGCGGGTGCGGGCGTCCGCGGCGCGGGCGCTACCCCCGTAGGCGCTCCATGGCGCACAGATCTCCTCGTGCCCACCCCCTCGCCCTTGCCCACTTTCCCCGCGCCCCGCACCCCTTTACCCTTCCCCCGCACCTTGCAGATCAGCGGCTCGTCGCTATCACTGTCGCTATCCTTCTTCTTGACTCCCGCCGCGGCCGGAGCGGTCGGCTTCGGTGTGCTTTCGGTCCGTCGCGGCTTCTTCTTCGGACGTCCTGGAGACACCCCCTCCTCGCAGCTGACGGCGGAGGCGCACGAGCTTTCCGATTCGCGCCGTTTCCGCTTAGCGGCTGGCGCCGGCACCGGCTTGGCCGGCGCCGAGATGGCTCGGGGGCTGGTCTTGTCGACGGATCCGCTGCGGAGACAGTTGCGAGGCTGCAGCGCGGGGGAGTCCGCTCGGTCCTTGCTGACGCCGGGGCTGAGCCGCGGCGTCCGCGCTCCGTCCGCAGGACTGTTCATTTTGCTGCTCGACCGCGTCCGGACGCTCGTTCTCGCAACCCTCTCCAGCGCAGACGGCGAAGGTGACTCCGGCCTCTTGGAGTAGTCCGGGGTCGGGATCTCGATGAGCAGTTGCTCGAGGAGGCTCTTGTCGGGAAAGTCCGCCTTGAGAGGAAGCCGCTCGATCTTGGAGTCCTGCTTCTCCTCGCCGGTGGAACTTCTCGTCTCTCCGTTCGCGGAGCCGGCCTTCTCGGAGTTGAGGTCGGAGCTCGGGCTGGCCTTCTCTTGGTTCGAGTAGGTGTAGAGCGGAGGTGAGGATCTGCACGGGAGCGGATCGAAGTCGTCCATCTTCTCCTTCGGCGAGGTGGCTTCGGGTCGTTCCGCGTCCTTTCTGTCGGGTTTGGTTTGCAGATCGAGCGGTCCATCGGTGCCTCGCTCGTCGTCCCTCAGGATGGGCGTTGGCTCGCGACTGCCGCAATCGCGCGGAGGGCGCGGTCCGCGCGGCAACGGCCTTCTCGGCGCGTCGTCCCCGTTCACATGGTCCGCATGCATCTTGGCGAGTTCCGCTTCTATGTCCCCCAGATCGTCCATATCGGGCGGGCCGGCCGAGTAATGCGGCGCCGCACCCGCCCGCGACAGCCGCTCCAGCAGTTCATCCGACGCGGGAGGAGCGTCGATCACTCCTATTATCCGCTGCACGGACGTGGGGCTGGTGGACCGGGGCATATCGAGTCTTTCCTTTCTCTGCGGCCCGGGCGGGGACTGGCTCGCTTGGTTGGGGGACTTCTCCGATAGCGCGTCCATGGATTCGATGCCTGAATCCTCGCCCTGGGCTTGGGAGGCGGGTGATCGGCTGCCGAACTTGTCGATCGCGTTGGTGACGTTAGTGACGCTGGCGACTATGACTGCGTTGGCGTTCCGCTCTGCCACCAGCTTGCAGTAAGACTTGTCCTTGGGGCGCTCCTTGCGGCGCGGAGAGATGGCGCCGACGCGCTGACTAGACGCGGGCGGCGGCGAGTCGACGCGACTCGCGGCTATCGTGCCTACGTTTGTTGACCCCACGGGCGGATCTGAAATCCACAAAGCAACTGGTATAAAACTCACGTGTATACAGATTCCTTATTAGGAACGTGAAAACCCAAAAACAAAAAATAAATATAGATGGACATTTTCACATAACCCCATCTAGTCTCAAACTAGAAATAGTTGACTAAGCGGACCGTGAGTGAATTGACCAATCAACGCGCTCGAAATTTTTGGGTCAATTATTTCGAGCACTGTGGTTGGTCAATTTACGGTCCGCTCCAAACAGCTCCGCGTCAGTGGAAACCTACCCTAACGCTTTGCGCCAACGTACGAAAGCGGTTTATGCCCAAGAAAAAGGTTTATGCCTACTCAAACGACAATACCTTGACCGTAACCGGCACCGGTGCCAGCGTATATTGGAAAAATGGTATATCACAGCAATCTACACAGATTTGATTGCAATGTTTTGTAGTGCTGAGGGCACAGACCTTTAAACGCCATACACAGGTCGTGTAGAGGTCATCAACCACCTATCTAAACGTTGATTGTGCTAACCTACTTAACCTGTAGCTAAGCATCGTAAAATACAAAAATAAAACTCATTACTTAACCTCAATTTTCTAAATGGCATGCAATAAAACAAAATCATCTAATGCTCTTTGTCTGCTGCTTTTACGTGTGAAACATAAAACGGTAAAAGCTCATCATTTTTATATTTGTTTAGAAACCACAATCAATAAAAATGTCGTGCTGATGTTTTATTGTCTAGAAACGGAAGATTCCTATCCTAATATTGTTTTGCTGTAGCGTGCCAAGTTCTAGTTAAATTAGTTTAATATGAATTCATTTCAATAACATGTAAAAACCAGCCAAGAGCGTGTCGGACTCGCGCACGAAGGGTTCCGTACCATTATCAATAAAAACTACAAAAAAATCATGTTTGTTGTATGTTAAAATTATTTATTTATTTTATTCTGTTTTTAGTATTTGTTGTTAGAGCAGCAACAGAAATACATAATCTGTGAAAATTTCAACTGTCTAGCTATCACGGTTCATGAGATACAGCCCTGTGACAGACAGATGGACAGCGAAGTCTTAGTAATAGGGTCGCGTTTTTACCCTTTGGGTACGGAAAGAAGATACGTTCATTTGCTCCACGACAAGCACAGTACCAATAAATGAGTACAATAATAGGTAGCACATTTTGCCATGTGGGGACAAATAGGTCTCTGTCTCAGCATTGAGCAGTACAGTACCGAACCTAGGGGGTAGGCAAAATGCGGTGTGGCGCTGGTTTTCACACGGTGTTTGAACCAGAATACAGAAAAAACATTCATAAAAGTTGTCGTTTGTATCGGTAAGCGATTGAAACGGTAACCCTTACTATTATTGGTTTAGTTTACCGAATAAAGCGGTACAACGAAATAAGAACCGCAATGAATCGGTTTTGCAAATAAACAGTCGAAAAACGAACGAAATCGAACAATACAATTTCTATGGAAATACGAACCGGCCGACGTCATACATTTCTTCCTGACACAGAAGAACTTACACCGGCAATTCAAAAGCCATCGTAAACCCCTTTTTATTTCGGTTTATGTTAAACGGAAATGATTTGGCATCCAATAGTTTGTTACCCCTCATTCAAGTGGTTTTACAACCAATTTATTGCGGTTATTAACGTTAAGGCCCTGTATGTCGACGATTGCTCTTTTTCCAAACGAAAAATAAAATACTTCTGAACAAGCCACATCTCCTATTTTTATAAGTATATTACTTCAGGTTCCTACCTACATTTCTATTAAGCTGAAAACATAATAGCAGAAACTTTTCACGATAAAAATATTATTTCTAAATGATACGTTTTAGAATTTATGATCGAAATATTTTATATACCTACTATTAAAATCAACTTGTGATTTATTGTTAAAGATAGGTAATATGTAGATCTACAATTCTATTAGAATAGATTTTTGATAAGTAATTATACATAATTTATATCATTAATTTATTCGAAAAGCTAAGGCGGAGCACGCATCGCCCATGGCTTAGTCAGTAGTCAGTACCCCTGTGACTACTGTCAGAGACAGACGTGTGTTTGACGTCATTGCAGCGGTCGGAAAGATTATTTACGAATTAAAAAAAGATGGGTAATATTTCAAAAAAAAAAAAAACAAAAAGAGATAATGGTTACGTACCCTAAGAAAACATGCTAAAAATATAAGAGAAATAAAACAGTAAGTAAACCTTCCTATTTTATCAATTTTACCTATCTACGTTATCTTTGATAATCTTGTGAAAAATATTAGGCAAAGAAAACAGTAAGTACTTACATAACTACATACTTTATCATACATACATACATTTATACATAAAATCACGCCTGTTTCCCAAAGGGGTAGGCAGAGATCACGGCTTTACACTTGCTACGATCCTGACATACTTCTTTAGCATTCACTCTCATCACATTCCTCATGCATGCTCGTCGGTTTAGAGTACTCTTGACCCGGCTTTTTTTCAAAACGTTTCCAATATGGTCCAGGAAAATACGCCGAGGTCTTCCTCTTCCAACGCTCCCTTTCACACTCGCCTTATATACCTGTTTTGTCAATATCTTTCTTCATTCATTCTCTCCACATGCCCAAACCATCTAATCATCCCTTTCTCAATCCTCTTTCACTTCACAACGTTTTCTTGGATAAATTGTAGGGAAAAATTCTGGAAAAAATCTGGAACGACCAGTCGGATTTGCGTATAACTTTCTCGAAGGATGATAGTTCAGCATCATCACTAACACTTCTAACCATAGCAAAACCCGCAGTTGAACAAAATAGGTACGTATGAATAATAATATATTCAGCGGGTTATATAAATCCCAAGATTTTAGTAAGAATCGGTTCAATGATCCTGTCATTTTTGTTACATAATGTTCAAAGAACATGGCGCATACATAACAGACTACGTTTTGGTGGCTGATTGTGTTCTAATAGGTATATTACCTATTACCCGCCACTCTGTGACACAGAGCATAGTCCCGCCAACCGCCGAACACGCAAGTTTTTTAAAAAAATTACTTTGACAGACAAAGAGTTTTTACTTCCTATTCTACCAAGGAGTATTAATGCCACCTGCTTTATTACGTAGGGATAGTTCATCACTACATAGTACCTATAAAACAAAGTCGCTTTCTCTGTCCCTATATCCCTATGTATGCTTAAATCTTTAAAACTACGCAAAGGATTTTGATGCGGTTTTTTTTTATTGATAGAGTGATTCATGAGGAAGGTTTTTATGTATAATACATGCTTAATATAGTAGAGAAATACTGATAATTTTAGAGGTTTCTAATGTGATGTCGTAAATAAACACATTTTTTGCGCTTACATTGCAAACGCTGGCTGAACCCCGCGAGATATATCAAAATAATGTACCTACACAGTCGCTGCTTAAATACTAAACGGTCATATTTCAAAATTTCTGTTTTTTCAGAAGAGCCAATCAAAGTTTTAAAAAAATATTTTTTTAATTTCTGAGAAATTTTTATTTTTATTAGTTATGAGTTTTGGATCACTAGAAGCGTAATTTTAAGCTGTATCTATCTATATTTTTCGTTTTGCTGTAACTTTAACCTATTGGCGTAAAATACCACATGTGTCCCTTTTGCATATAAAAAAATATTTAAACGTAAATTAAAGTTATCGATAAAAGGCCACATATTATACAAAAATAAG
The DNA here is from genome assembly GCA_912999785.1 of Hydriomena furcata. Taxonomy (NCBI): domain Eukaryota; kingdom Metazoa; phylum Arthropoda; class Insecta; order Lepidoptera; family Geometridae; genus Hydriomena; species Hydriomena furcata. The sequence goes on along the minus strand of OU538842.1, from coordinate 3,727,465 downwards.
AGTTTTCTTTAGATTTTTCCTTCACTTCTTCGTCTGATGTAAAAAACCTATTAATAAAACAAATATTATACAATATCGAAAGCATGCTAATATTTTTTTTTGATAATACTAAAAATAATTCGCTATTTATTTAAAAAACCAAAAACTATTTTTATACAAAGTTATTGGGGCAAAATAAGAGGTAATTTAATGTTGATCTCTAAACTGAGTTCAACATTATTACTAGCTACACAAAAATAATAATAAAGTCACTATAAAGGCTTCATAAATCTATTTAACTACAAGTATATAAGTGTTTAATAATTAATAAAACTATATATTTTCTGCTAAATCTGTCTTTCTAAAAATCAATGAGTACCTAAATCACAACCCAGTTGTTATTAACTCAAACATATTAATCACTTCGTCATCTTTATAATTTCAGCCATAGAACATTCCATTGCTAAACATTAGCCTTCTTCGTAAAATCAATTCTAATGATCTATTTCGTGCAGTGTGCACCCAATGCCTCCCAGCAACCTTTATCAGGTCATCTTTCCATTCATTCTACCCAACGACCATCAGTTCTTTAAGCCATGTACCTACCCCGCTCACAGCCGCGTCAACTAGCTACTCCTCTTGGGTATGTCGGTGACTTTAGTTCGTATACGGATATAATAACATCTCCGTCTAACGCTTCTCTTCAAAGAAATCGCTTTCGTACACTGCTCCTGCACCCGGACTGACACGGTGGCGTTGTTGTACAAGCATTTCAACACTACAATGTATTGGTAGTCAATACGGCACCGCTGGAATAACCATAGCTTTACACAGGTTTCCACTGAATTAAATTATTTTTCGTAGTCTACAAACGCTAAACATAACGACCGATTATTAGATAGATTATTATCTCTATTAATAAGCTTATAAATTTAGCGTATTACATCGCTTTAAATTATGTTAATATTTTCTTAATAAGTTCTTTGATTATTTCAAATTTGTTTTATCTTGAATAGTAGGTACAGTAATTTCCAACAGTAAGAGATTCCAAGTCAAAAATGTCGCCATGTTTAATTTTTTTGACATAATAACCAAGAAATGGCATTTATGTCTTATAAATTATATTAGAATTCACGTAAAAATAATATTCTACGCAAACGCATTTCGAAATGTGGTACTTATGTATAAAAAGCAATATTTTAACGAACTAAAATTATTATTCAAAACAAACGCATTTGAAATGTGTATAGAAAACAATATTGTACTAATATACATTTTATATTCAAAGCCGACGCATTCTAAAATGTGGCACCTTTGTTTAATAAATAGTATTATACATACGTTTATTTTATACTCGATACGGACACATTCTAAAAAATGGCACTTTTGAATATAAATTTTAATTAAAAAACCGGTAGTTTTTTGAAATGTGGCCCTTTTGCATATAAGCTATGCGCGCTTCTGTCAAAAATCAAGTCGCAATTGATAAAATGGCAGTTTAGCTCTGAAGTTTGCCTGCAAAGTGCAAAAATGCTAAACAGACACTTGTATGTTTTAGTTATTTATAGTGCTATAATTAAAAGGATCAAATTTTTATTATATAAAATGACCATTTTAGATCACGTTTTTGCACTAAAAACGATTTTCACATTTTTTGATTTGTGACACTTTAGTATTTAAGCAGCGACCTGTACTACAATTGTAAACGTCTACAAAAACGTCTGACTTCATCATCAGAACAGCTCGCTGTCACCATATTATTGTATTGTGACCAGAACTAAAAGATGCAAAATCTCAGCTCAATCGGAAATGGTCGAAAAATAACTTGCAATTATTGAAAGTTACAAAAAAACAAACAAACATTATACTAACAGTGCTAGTCGATAATAAAACTTGTACAAAAGGACAGTTTTTATTCTGGGAAAAATAAGTTGTGGATTTTTACCATCATATTAAAAATTATTCAAACGCTAGAGCTTGGGCTGCGACACAGATTGGAAAATAGTTATTACGAGCGGTGGACTACATGTTTCAAAGCGGCGTTGTCGCTCTGTGCTTTTGCGTCACGCGGCTACAGGCGACGTTGCCAGCTCTCCAAGCGGGAGAGAGCTTATGACAGTTATTGGGATTTCTGGATATATGCAATTTTCGTAAAATTGACTTCCCTTGACTTGTCGATTGGTCGATACATTTTTGTCGGTTTTTTTTTTAGTTTTTAACGTAGGGTGAGAGCGATGGTTGTGGGCACTATAACAACATTTTGAATTTCAAATAAACGGTTTATATTGAAAAACTGATTATAACGACGATTTTTAAACAACATAGAATAGCAAGGGTTTTTTAACAGCGATATTTATTTATTAATTATTCATATTTAAGTAAATAGACAAAACGGGAAATATTTAGTTGTGATCAATCAAATCTAGAGGTATAACGCATCACAACTATCACTAATCAAAACAAGCCATATACAAAGAATTGTATTAACTATAGATTTACTATATATATATATATATATACTACTATATACTATAGAGCCTACCCGGGCTGCGAGCGCCCGCACTGCGCCTGCGACAGTTACAGCCGCACCTTCAGCACCTGCATCTTTTCGCATGGACATTGGCCAAGAATACGATAACGTCACGCAACGCGCGAAGCCCCGAAGCCAATGCCACTGCCTCTCTGCTGACATTATCCGTGAAATTATAAGGGAGGAACTAGACAGGAAATTCACTTCAGTTTTGTTTCGATCGTAATATCTTCTGAATGGAATGTCCGATTAATAAAAAAGCTGACCAATATCAGACATGATAACCATACCTTCGTATAAATCCTTATCCAAATAAATCATTTCATATTGAAAACTGTTTCAATACCAATATACCTATAACTTTTTGAATTACTCAAATCGGACATTCCATTCAGAAGATATTACGATCGACACAAAACTAAGCGCCGTGACCCGCGTCGCGGTCGCGGTCGTGACGATGTGACGTCATAGTGTAAGCGCTAATCTTAGAAATTCAAAAACCGGCCAAGTGCGAATCGGACTCGCGCACGAAGGGTTCCGTACCATTATCTATAAAAAACAGCAAATAAACACGTTTGTTGTATGGGAGCCCCATTTAGATATTTATTTTATTCTGTTTTTAGTATTTGTTGTTATAGCGGCAACCGAAATACATAATCTGTGAAAATTTCAACTGTCTAGCTATCACGGTTCATGAGATACAGCCCTGTGACAGACAGACGGACAGACGGACAGCGAAGTCTTAGTAATAGGGTCCCGTTTTTACCCTTTGGGTACGGAACCCTAAAAAAGGGCTTCAACTTCTCGTCGTTATAAGTATAGGTACCGCCTATCATGTTTTACAATTCATTTTTGTTTGAGTTCCGGTGTAAAAACATGAAGATATGGTTTTGTTTAGGAAACAATCTAAAATAAATTTAAAACCAATATAGCATTGAATACTGACCATTAATTAAAAATTTTTAGGAGTGACTACAATATTCACTTCATTCTGGGATGTTCCCAAAGATTCTCCGGAGAAAGCTGTGTTACTTATAAGGAAAACTGAAACTATTCAATGAAAACAAGCCTGGTGGAACAGCTGGATAGTAGAAATTAGTTTGTAAACATGAAAATAAACCAGAATATTGATTATTAACACTTTATTACTTCATTTCCTTTCTAATCACATAAAGTTATCATCGCTTCTCATGTTTTTTTACAGCCAGCTAAGTAGGTAGGTATACCGGATTGAGACAATGTAGGTTGTAGGGTTTTTTTTATCCAATCTAAGTTATGTTTCAGAGTATAATAGAAGCACAATAATATAACAATATCATACATATTATAAAAACACAAAAAGTCAGAGCTCTTTTTTCTTGGTGCTTCCCTATGTAGACTATTTTTGTTCAAAAGCCCGATGAATACATCCATAAACTTTCTATAGACACGGAGCACATAATATGACTTGAAGTTTGTATGATTATAAATCGCAATAAAGTAAATTCCACTGCCTGCAAAGTGAACCCAGAAGACAGTGGAGCAGTACCACGCTGATTACGAGTTTCTTCTCCGCGACAGTGAATCCTTCGTCGACCTTCTGCAAGCCACGGGCTGCCCTCGACCGGCAGACAGTTGAGGCTGGCGGGACACCCAGCGCGTAACTCTTCTTCTGCTCGCTTGGCTTGTGAAACGGTCTCAATATTCGCGTCATTTATTTATGCTGACCGGTGTTGTATGTATGGCATTGGTTGACTCCGCCGCGCCAAGGATTTGCGTTTTGCACTGACTTTGACATAGGTACATATAAAATGCCGGCTCTGTTTACATAAACATTTGTTCTACTTTTTTTTTATGGAGTCTGTAGTCAGTGTTACCATATTTACCGTTCCGACTTGGCAAATAGAAAATAGAGTTGGACGAGATGCCCAGACAACATTTATTTGCTGTATTTATTTGGTTATTTCATTGATTGCATGTACACAAAGTTTTTGTCTTTGAAAACCCATAAAAAAACATCCTGATTTGCCGCGGCGCGCACCTGATTAACTGACATTGACATAACACATTCCAAGTTTTTATAGTTCATCTGTCAAATCGGCATGTACCTAGCGTACTGACCTCTATTGTATAATAGAGGTCAGTGACCTAGCGAGTTGAGTAGTCACGTATGGAATGCGTAACTACTGCAAAATGTGGGCATGTGCCAAATATAATGTTTGGCCGTGCCTCTAACTACCCCCACCAGATAGTAAAGCCTATTACCAGCCTACGTAGGTACCAGAAACGCGATCTCATAAAAACTGTCGATAATATTTACGATAAGCATACGCCATCTAGAGCTTGCCGTTGTCAACTGTCAGTGTCGTTTCGGCCGCGGTTTTCAGAACTTACCGCGCCTTAACCGGTTCGAACAGCATACGGAATATAATAATAATGAATTAAATATTCACAACGACAAGTGTTAGTAATTGTTTTTTTTTAGTTAGCTATACTGTCCCACTTCTAGGCAATAAAATTATAAAAATATATTTTTCGTAATTAGCTTGGACTGCTAAAATTCTATTTTGTTTTCAAAGTTTGAACGTAAGTGAAAATTTGACACATTGGATGTTTAAAGGCTAGTTCTTATCCAAATACCATGCAAATTAAGCCACAGTTGAGGAAGTTAGTGGAATTATGATGTTCTTATAAAATGCTTACCTGGACAGGAACTATGGCTGGTTTTCCTCTTCTTCTCGCCTGGGAGCAGCCCATTGGGCGAAGTTATTGCACTCTCTGTGATTGTCCGTTTTAACTTATTGTCCTCACTGGCCCTGGCTTCGCCTAGCGTCCAATCCAGGGGCTTACACTTGAGCATCCTACTGTCCACTTCACTAGCACCACTTTTGTCACTATCGTCCAATTGCACCGTCATCCCGTCCGTTTTCATATCACAATTCGCACCATTGTCCTTTTGCGGTAACTTCTTTTTGTCGTGGTTGTTCATCTCTCTGTAGCCCTCGTTTTGGGCGTACTTCCCCTCCTTGTCTAGCGTGTCGTTCCTCCATTCTTTGTCTCGTTCCTTCTCAGGCTTGGCATCGCTGAGTATTTTTAACTTCTTCTTCATTTTGAGGTCTATGCTTTGCTTGTTGTTGAGTTTGTAGTCGTGTTTGGTGACGATATGCGCGTTTTTGGATATCGTCTTCATGCGGTACACCACGTTGTTGTCGGCCGCGATCTCGTTGATCGCGTCGCCTTCGCCAAAGTGGTTGTTGAGCGATATACTCTTTAAAAACTCATCAGTCTTGTTATCCGTGCTCATTCCCGATTTAGAAGCAATAGCCTCTTCTGAATCTCTCCTATGAGACTTTTGTTCTTCTAAAGTTCGCCTAATTTTGAACTTCTTCGAATGTATGTCGCCTGGACTGAATTTTTTCTTTTCCTTTTTGGAGTTTTTTATAACAGCGGAGTTTCTCCCTCTCAAACTGATGTGCAGGGGCGGCACTCTCAGTTCACCGTCAGTTGGTTTATCGCCTTTTTGCTGGTTGACGAAACTGACGTCCGCTTTGTACACAGGCTGAACGACCGGCTCGTTTTTGTCCAACTTTAGCCTGAGCTTGATCGACTCCTTCTCGCACGTCGGCGATTTGGGAGCTTCACTAGTTGGCGTGGGCGGTTTCGCGACATTGGGCCGCGCTAAGGCAACTTTGGTACTCTTCCCGTCCCGGGCGTTCTTATCCTTCAATGTTCCAGGCTTTTCCTTCGTGCCAGAATTCCGTGGCTTGCCGCCCTTTTGCGATAACTTATCATCGCGATTCTTGATCAACTTATTTTTTAGTTTATCATCTTTACTGTCCTCCTCGGGTATAGATTTTGCAATGCCGAAGATTTCCGGCGCAGGAATCACGCTCGTGACCTCCGCGCTCCGCGCTCCGTCCGCGACGGGAGTGAGCGATAGTTCCTTCGACATCTCCTTGGAGATCTCCTTCAAACTCTCCGGTCGTTCCGGTTCGCTGAACGAAGGCGAGGGTTGTAAGACCGGGGCGATCGTCACCCCCTCCTTCTTTTCCTCCTTGGGCGGCGTGTCGTCGTCTCTCATGAGGGTTTTTATCAGGTACTGCTTGCTTTGCTCCTCGATCTCCGACTGGGACGCTTGAGAGCCGACCGTCGCCATAGAAGGGCTCGATCGCATCGGGACTTTCATCGGCGGAGGCATGGAGGACTGCGTGACAGGCGGAGCTATCCTCTCGTTGGTGAGACTCGGTGAGGGGTAGGCAGCCGGCGGTGATCTGAACGGTAAGACGGGAACGCTGACGACCGGACTCGTAGGCGTAAACTTGTTCGGCGGGACAGGGGGAGGGGGCATGAAGGTAGACTCGTCGTACGCGTCTCGCTTCGAAGGCACATCGCTGGGTGAAGGAGTGGGGGGCGCGTGTTGCGTGGTGTGTTGCACCGACACAGACGCTGCAGACGTCTGCGCAGAAGTGTGCGGAGAAGAGTGCTCGTAAGGCCCGTTCGTCTGCGGGTAGTTCTGCCCTGTGATCTCGTGCAGCAACGCATCGGGGGCGTCCGCGGCGTCGCTCGTCGACGGCTGGTCGTAGAAGTCCAGCTTGGTGTTCGCGTCGAGGTCGGAGAGCTCGTCGAGGTTGAGGTCCGCCCCGAGCGTCGGTAGCAGTTGGTCGAGATCGCAGGAGTCGGGGAGGTCGGACAGGGTTTGTCCGAGGTCCCGATACGGCTCGCTCCACTCTGAGGACTGCGCGGGCCGCGTCGAACTTAGGGCTCGCTGTCGCGCAATGTACTGCTGCTGGTACCGCTGGAACTCCTGGAATTGAGACAAATATATTTCCATTAGTGCTTCGGTAGGTCTACGCATATCCGACAGTAAAGCCAGTGTTTAAAATGGAAAGAAAGCAGAGAGTTCGAAAAAATCGTGGATGTTGATTGGAAAGCTATCTTACTGAGGCCTTGGGTCTAGTTCTCACCTGAAAGCTATTCTGCGTCTTCTGGTCCATCGATGTGGTGGAAGGCGGCATAAGCGCTTGCAGGTCCTCCTGCGTGACTCTTTGCATCATCTGCGGAGGTGTGGCCAGCCTTGTTGGCCTCGCGCCTCGGTATGGCGGTGGCGGTGGCGCAGGGAAACTATCGTATGTCGGGAACCGTGGCCGAGTCTAAATGCGTGAAAATTAAATATATTTATTTACTGACTATTATGTGCAATCAACAAATGCCACTACTGCCCAAAGGGGTCCATACAAAATGCCTAACAGAATTGGTGCACTTACTACACAGGGAACCAATTTTGTTAAAGTACACTAGGCAAGCCCGTATCGTGACAGCGTGGATACGATTTCAAACAATATTAATGTTGAATTACAAGTCTGAAGAAATTTTAAAATGAAAACTAAATTTATATATTTATTGTAAATCTGTGTATAACTGCTAAAGGTAATTTGAAGTAGTGTAATATTGATGAAGTAAAATTCTTACTATTGGCAAATTAATCTATACTACGTTTATTCAAGCACCTTATCAAAATTAGATTTATAACAATATTATCGTGTGAAATAAATGCTAAAGTTCAATGATGTTTGGGCTAAGTCATCGTGAATAGCGTTATTTTATCAGCTATTACTATTATCTGGGATAAGTTAAATTACCCACCTCTAATCGACCAACGACCGTAGCGTTCGGCGGTCGGTACTGAACTGGCGGGCGCGCGAAGGTTCGCCGAATGTAGGGGGCGGCGCGAGGGGCAGGACGAGGGGTGGGGGGAGGAAGCGGGGAGGGGGAGGAGGGAGGCCGGGGGGAGGGGGAGGGGGAGGGGGAGGGGGAGGGGGAGGGACGAGCGCGGTACTCGAACGGCGCTCGACCCACTGCCAGTTCCACCTGTGGATAGTAGAAAGCATTCAAAAGTCTGGTTCACACCTTATTACTCTTCCTTTTTTGATGTAGGTAGAAAATACAATCGTAACATCAAATAAAGACAACCAAGTGCTATTCATATAATATACTTATAATATTATGTAAGTACATTTAGCCTCATCGTACGGAAAAGGTACCAATTTTGCAACGAAATGATACTAGCCTTGGTTTGAGATTAGCTATCGTCAATTGATCAACATATTCTTAACCTTATTTACGTTTGTATAGAGCGCACTTTACATAAGGAATGTGGTTCGTGCTATTAGTTACGCCGCAAGTACGAACCGCTCCTATGATATTAACTGTCATTAATCGGTCATCGGATTCAACCTTACGAGTATGTACATAAAGGTGCACTAACAAACCTTATATTAATAGAAGAATGCAGTTCGTACATACGCATTACGAATGTCAAAATTGTTCGTGCTGACATACTTGTTACATTAATGGTAGATTGCAGTTCGTACATACACATTACGAATGTCAAAATAGTTCGTGCTGACCGATACGACAATGTATTTGTTGACGGGTATGGCCTCACCTGTCCATCTTCAAGGCGGTCCAGTTTCGCTGGATGTGGGGGTTTCGCTCGGGGCTGCGGCGCAGGCGCATCGTTCTGCAGCAAGTTCACCAGCAGCGGAGAGGACATGGCCACGGTGGGCGGCGCGGGAGATGGCGCTGACGGAGGCTGAGGCGATTGCGGTATCTAGAGTTATACATAGTTGTGTTACAAAAGGAGCACACCCTCTAAACTCAGGTATCTGCATAAGAGAAGCTTAAAAATCAAATATTTATTGTCCGAACCTTGCTACATGCAATTCATACAAAAAGCCATTTTAAATCGAGAATTTAACGTCAGTAGAATTTAATTTTGCTAAGATGTATAAAAGAGATTTGCTAAAATAATAAATAACTCCCATAAACAAACTATTTATATGTTCGGTTGTATATTTGTTCTGTGTCTGGGTGTAATAAAGTATCATATTATAAGTATGTATTTACAAAAAAAAGTAAGCGTTCTATCAGTTATCTAGTTTCCATAGTAAATATACAACCGAACATCTAATCCTAATAGCTGGCATCCACGTAAGGTTTGCATTTTAGGAATAGGGAGTTATAACAAATATTGATTTCTATGACATACAGTTATAGTAAATTATCAGACTGAACGTAATACAGAATAAACTTTGAACACACCTGTTGCTGCTGCTGCTGCTGCTGTTGCTGTTGCTGTTGTTGTTGTTGTTGTTGTTGTTGCTGTTGTTGCTGTTGCTGTTGTTGCTGTTGTTGTTGCTGCTGCTGTTGCTGCGGCTGCTGCTGCTGAGGATACGGCGGCGGCGGTCCAACAAACGCCGACGTTGACGGCCGCACGAACAGGCCGTCAGAAGCCGGCCGTGCGCCGCTCGGCCCGATACCTGAGCCGTCGGGTGCAACTACTGATTAATGCGGTTGAAGTCCACTTGGGGCATGCGGGATGGCACGCGTTGTTAGGGGTCTCGCATTATGCTATGTTAGTAAGAAGTTTGTGCTAGGTCATCTTCTATGACCACTTTTAAAGTGATCTATGACTTTTTGCATTATCATATTGTTTGCATATTTAGATAACTCAACTGTTTTCGATTCAATGAAATAAATTGGACCATGTTTTGTGCCGTCTCACTAGTAAAAGTGAAACAAATTTCAGTGGATCACCTCTTATGTCTTCTATCTTTAGGGACCACTTAACAAGATCACTAACAAGTACAGTACGACTGAAGTTATACGCCTCGGAAATTTTCGTCTATCTATGATACACTACCAATGCTGATCCGATATATACTCTAGAGCTGTTATAACATTCTCTAAGCTCATTAGTAACTAACGAGGCGAGGAATGGCCAAAAGCTGATTGTCTATTGGTTGCAATTTATAAATTGTAAAGGAAGATAATTTCAATCATATTGCACTGTACAAGGCAGTATATACTGAAATAAAAGTTCCCTCTTGGAACTTAACCTAGGAAGTTTGAAGGAGCGTGACATACCTAGCGTGTTCTCCTTCCGATGTATAACGCGCGCCTGGGTCATACTGCCGAACGGAAATTCGCATCTGTCGGCCGGCGTGGGTATATTCTGGGGTATCTTTCCGTCCATAGGACAGACGGTGTTTGGGGACTTGAAGCTGTCTCGCGAGGCGGCCTGCGCCTCGCTCCCGGCACTGGTGGAAGCCCCGTCGGTGTCTGCGATGAGGCGACCGATGCCGCCGAGGTTCGCGAGCAGCTCGGCGTTCGGCTGCGATCTCGAGGTGCTCGCATCTGTGGTGGGGGATTATATTTATGGAAAACTGAAGTAAACTACAAAGTATATTCGCGTTTTTCTTGAAAAAGACAAACTTTAATGTTATATTTATATGAGACTAGCGACCCGCCCCGGCTTCGCACGGGTAGCATGTTATTATACATATAAACCTTCCTCCTGAATCACTCTATCTATTAAAAAAAACCGCATCAAAATCCGTTGTGTAGTTTTAAAGATATAAGCAAACATACATACATACATACATACAGACGCGGGAAGCGGAAAGCGACTTTGCTTTATACTATGTAGTGATGACCCAACAGACATTGCCCATTGACATTGCATTTTATGGGGAATTGTATACGATTCTATAATAAACTGCCAGAAAACGCAACAAAACTTCCCGTTAGAAGATTTAAAGCCTACATAAAGAATAATCTTATAAACAAAGCGTATTATACTGTAGATGATTATATAAATGATAAATCCTCGTGGCCTGATGTCGCTCTACCACTCGACAGCTAAATATTAATTTACTTAATCTGCACTATTTTATTTTGTGTAACATTTGTCTACTTTAATTATTTTTAAGCAAATAGTTATTTTATCTTTAAGTTTTATTTCTAAATCAAGTGTAGCGTGTGCTGTTTTTTGAATTTGTGCGGAGGCTCTTTAGTTATTGTTATTATTATTATTTTTTATTGTTTACGTACTTGAGTAGTACTTTTAATAATTATTCTTGTTTGAGCCTTCACCTTGTTCGATTGGCATCACACTGGAGCTCTACATAGCTTTAAGAAAAGGATCATTAAAAAAAGGTAGACCCCAAGCCGTGTTTGTTGCCTGATTCTTCTAGGCTTGGTCGCGTGGAATCGGCGTAGCTTCACCTAGTTCCTAAGACGTTTCAAAGTGATCCTTGTGATTTTATTGAAATAAATGATTTTTGAATTTGAATTTGAATTTGCCCTGTCCAAATTTCAATAATCCCATAGAAAAAAAGTACGTTCAGTTTAAACCAAACCTTATAATTTTCCAGACAACTTTTTCTAATTTTATTTCTCAGTTCTCTTGTAATGTGCTTACTTACAACGAATGGCCTTAAATTTTTATTCTTATAGATAAGAATCTATATAGATAAATCTCACAAATTTATAATAAGTAACATTAATCTGTTGTTATGTAATGAGACGAAAGAATCAACAACTTAAAAATGAAACTGAAATTAATCTAAACAAAAGATAATTCGGTCAAACCAACAGATAGATGTTTCGGCGAGATTCTCGAGATAACACGACAAGTACGTGAACGAGAGAAGACACGCTAGCTATTCTAGCTGTGAGTGTGGATGTCCTATAAGACTTACCTTCGGGCAGGCCAGGGTCGGTGTTTATCCTGAGCTCAGTGCCGTGCTGGAGGCGCAGCGAGACGGCCGCGTCGCCGTCCAGCTGCACCGAGAGGATGCCGAGCGCGCGCAGCTGCGGAGCGCCCGCGGCCGCCAGGGCGCGCAGCCGGGCGGCGGCAGCGCGGGGCACCGACAGCGTCACGCGGACAGAGTTCCACGGCTCCACCTGAAAGGGAACATCACATATATCAATGTTGGACGTGCCTCTGACTAAACCCTTCAGAAATCTTCAAAGATTTGAGCGCCTGGTGATCTGAGAGGATATCTAAAATTACAGTCTTGATCCTATTTATTTTATTTTCATACATAAATCGTGTAAGAATCGGATGCAATAGAAATTATCATCATATTATATTGATCACGAATGTACGTCCCTAATTCATATCCGCTCATATCCTTGAATGTCTAGGGACACGTCCAAACATTACATGGGTATATGCCATATGCAATATGCCATTTTACAGTAGTTAGCATTTTAACGTGACTGATTGCAAGCCCATTGCCGCGGCTTCGATCGCACGGTATCGGGATTAAAAGTATCCTTTCCAAGATACAGGCTGAGTTTTATCCAAATGCGTTTGATAATTTGGGCATGATTGAGCCACAAACATCCAACCATGCAAACATCCTCACAAACTTTCGGAGTTATAATATTAGTAAGATGATTTTTATACACGGGTCTTTATCACATGTTGCCTTTAATTTATTTTCCGGACGTTTCGACTATGTTATAATGGTCATGCCTGCGACCATAACCATTGACTTGTCGAAAAGTAAATATCAACAGTTATTTATGTAATCAATTTTATTTTAATTTATTTAAAATACATACAGTTTTATTTTTTTAATTATTTGTTGCTAAGAAAAAGTTCGTTTAGTTTTTAGAGTTTGTTTAGATAAAGAAACAGTCCGTCTGTCCGTGACGTTATCACGGCCAAACCGCTGGGCCGATTGTAATGAAATTTCATATAGAGATAGTTTAAAGTCTTGGGACGGGCAAAAGCTACTATTTTCCAAAGTTATCATTAGGTTTTCAGGAATTTCAATGTTGTCAAAAATCGACTTCCTTAACCTACGCTACGTGGACGAAGTCGCACGTAAAAGCTAGTTTTTTTATAATTATTTTTGACTTGGAATCAGGGTGTGTTGCCAAAATACCTACTCTAAACTTGAAAAGACAACATTACTAGAAGCCTACTAGATATGTGTACACGTACAGTGCGGTCGGCGGAGCTTGGCGTTACGTAAAGTAACGAAGTCAAGAAGTCAAGTACTGTGTACCATGTCTAGTATTTATGAGATATAGAATAAAATAATAAATAAATAAACATTGATGGACATCTTTACGCAGCGCCATCTAGCCCCAAACTAAGCAAAGCTAGTACTATAAGAACCAGATAACTGATAGAATGCATAAATACCATAAATTAAACATAATTTTTTTTTTTTTTAAATACATATATATATTACATATTAACACCCAGACACAGAACAAACATCTATGTTCATCACACAAATGTTTATCCTGACCCCACAACCTACAGCGCATAAGGCAGAGTTACTACCAACTGAGCTGCGAGTGCAGGCAATTCTAATGGACGACATGTTATTGTTGGTTGTTTATTATATTTACCTTGTTAACTTTTAGCGTATGCGGATGTGGCTCAGCAAGCAGGGTGCGTAACTCGAGCAGCAGGCGCTTCAGCCGCGCCGGGAACCGCGGATCCTTGATGTCGCCTTCGCAGGTCACCACCACGCCGCAGGAGCCGCCGCCCGCCTTGCTTAGCCCATCGCTATCCGCTGCCATGCTGTAACATACACATAACACATTAACATTATATTTATGGTATCAATTCTAAAATAAAATAAGTAAAACTGTTCCGCACTACCGAATTAAAAAAACAGAACCCAAGAATCACTCGTGTGTATGTCTGTAAAAATTTGACAACGAAAACTGTGTTAAATCGAATGAACATATATTTGTACCATACAAACATACAAGGATGCATGCAAACATACGTATAGATAATTACGCGCCAAACCGTGTATTATAATATGTATATTGTCAGACTCTCAAAAAGTAAATAAATAAGACTATGTTTTATGATTTCAGGATCTGAGGGCCAGCACCACGACAAATTGGCATATTTACACGACTGAAGCACGAATGGTTCGTACATTTTACATAAAAGTTCGTACCAACTTGTTTGTAATTGTAAAAAAAATATTGAGATGATTTTGAGGGTTGAAGTCGCTTACGATTACCAGCGGAGATTATCGGATCTAACCTCGTATTACGTAAAATAATACAACATATTTCTAATCGCGAAAAAGACGCTAATTTATTAATGTAAGTGGCGATTCAATGTTAATTTAATTTCTGAACTTTGCTGACACATTGCTGTGTCTAGATATTGTTTCTTTTAACCATTTAGAATCTAAACCTCTCTAGCAGCCAGGGAACATGCACAACAATCACTACATAGTATAAAGCAAAGTCGCTTCCCGCGTCTGTATGTATGTCTGTATGTATGCTTATATCTTTAAAACTACACAACGGATTTTGATGCGGTTTTTTTTAATAGATTGAGTGATTCAGGAGGAAGGTTTATATGTATAATAACATGCTTAATGTATTAGAGAATCACTGATAATTTTAAGATTTCTAATATGAAGTCGTAAATAAACACATTTTTATGCGCTTACATTGCAAACGCTGGCTGAACTCAACGAGATAGATCAAAATAATGTACTAAATATTGTATACCTTAAAAAGGTATACAAAAAAGTCCGCGATGGTATATGTTTATCTCTTAGGGATAACCCACAATAATAAATTTCTATCCTTTACTTTTTACGAGAAATAATGGCTTATTTACGAAGCGATTTTAAGCAATACAGCATCAATCCTTATCTAATTAAGTACCTTAAATACAATTATATGTCGCTCTTTCAAGAGTAACATCTAAAGAAAACATGTTTGTATTGTCTAATGAAAAGAAAGCTGTGAACGTTATATAGAGAGATTCTGTGTTAATTGTAAAAGTAAAATAAATAAGTAAAAATGTGATAATAAATGCTGTTAACAAGTATACAAAGACATTCTGTAATATATTTTGGTATCAGCTTTGCACCCGTGCGAAGCCGGGGCGGGTCGCTAATATTCTATAAAATACTATTAAGGTTAAGAAAATAATAGGATGACAACCATTATCCTCAAGTAAGGTAGACATCATATCCCTACATTTTCTAGTAATTTCTATTCCATATTATGTTATATGTTCCAAGCTCACTGCTTAAATAATACTAACCTTTGTTTTCAGTCACCATTTTGTGAATGTGCATTTATGTGCAATTTATGAGCAAATAAATAATTTTCAAATTGAAATATTCAAAAATTTTCAAATTAATAGAATGAACCCAACTGAGCCAATACAGCATAATATTTCATTCTTTCTCTTTTAACAGAATCTATTTTGATACCCTAGTAACAACCATTAAATTATGTACAAAATTACCCTAAACTAATCTATTATCCTGGTATAATTCAAATATAGGAAGCTAGCTTATCTAGTTATTGATAACAAAAGTATAGGGATTTAAATAAAAATAGGTAAGCATAGATACAAAATCAGAGTTTAGTTAGTTTAGAAATATTTTATGTACAAATAAGTAAAAATAAAACTTTTATAAACCCTCAACAATAGGAGTTAAAGCAATAATATTCATGAAATAATTACATTAAAATGTTTGGTATAATTTTACCTAAATCAAGAAAATTGATAAGAGCATATTTTTGTTTAGATGCAGGCAAATTTTAGGTTATTAGTGAATTTTATTTGCATAAATCTATTAATCATTTGAATAAGTCTTTAAGGAAAGTTATTAAATCAGCTTATCTTACGCAATCTACATCTCATTTATCATCATAGTTTTGATAGAACAATTTTACAAAACTGACATCTCATAACATAATCAATCATGACTCATTGGCCTCTTAGTTGGGCCAGGGTTTGTGATACAGCAATGGAAACCACTAGCTGACATTAAAATTATCACACTAACATTATAAATGTGGCGATGGGCTTGCAACCTGTTACTTGCGGACTGTTAACTACTGCAAAATGTGGGCATGTGCCAAATGTAGGAGTTCGGACATACCTCTGACTACCCCTTTAGACATCTTACTATTAAGTGCCTGGAGATCTGAGAGGATGTCTACCATACTTGGGGATTACAATTATGATCCTATTTAATATATTATAAATGCAAAATGTTTGTTGCTCAATCAGAATGTAACAGTTGCAATGATTTTGATGAAATATAATAATTGTAGATAGATTTTGACCTGGATTGAAACATAGCTATCATATTTACTTGTATAACATTTGTATTTCTCATAACAACCTATTTATTGGATATCTCACATGAAACACTGAATAAAAGTTTTTTTTATTATTTTCTACTTTGTCTATTTAGGCTTTAAATTTGTGATTGTATATCAAAACAATGCTTATTATAATACCAAATGTGAACTATTTTTACCCAGTAGATTAATAGAAAATATGCTGACAAACAGAAGCACAGATAAATACAAGAGTTATCCTATAAGAGTTTGTTTTTTTATTCCAGTACCCTAAAAGCATTATTTTAACAAATAATCATAATATGGCATTTGATAATGAAACAATGTCTATAAAGGGTGAATCAGAGTCAAGGCCATATAAGACTCGGAAATAACATTTTTTATTTATTGATGAATCTTTTAAAAAATTAAGTTAATAAATTCTGGCACTGTTTTTGGACAAATGCTCCTACTAGGTATATTGGTGCTAAAGGTATAGAAACTGCAAATTCAGGAATTCAATTCACAATAAAGAGAGGTAATTGTTTTTTTTTTAAACTTATCTAAGGTTTAGGAGGATAAATAATTTTATTATTATTAAATTTCATCATCTTATCAATTTTCATTACTTCTAAATAAGGAGAGTGCAAGGTCTATCATTTAATGATTGTATAATAAAATTTCCCATAAAACTTGGTATTTATGACCAGAACAGTAATTAACTATAAATATGTTTTTTTGCTATATTCATTATTAAATTACATAAATTAGTTATATTTTATTAGATCAGATTGATTATAATATGCAAATTAACGGATTATTTTATAACTCATAATAAACATAATGTAGGTAAAATCACTGAGCTGTGTCCAGGAAACTGATATCTGTGTGTGGGAGAGGTTTTAGTTTAAAACCAAAATTCATCATCATTACACATATTTTTCTATTTTACCATAAATATTCTTCATTTCTCATTCACATCCTGGCATAATATTCAGGCTTTGATAATTATTATTTAATGTAAACTCTACAGTACTATTTATTTACAAAGATTCATTCTAAAATACCTATATTGATCCATTTTGTTGTAAAGTGTTCTACAGTTTGTTTTCTATGAAATCAGAGGTAGAGGGAATATCACATAAAATTTTGCTACAAATTCTTAGCCTTTATCAATATTATGACAGCTAATAAACATGCAATAAAAATAGTTAAAATGGTTAATTATAAATTGCACCCCCATGCTAATAAGAAGAAAATAACATGTGAATAGTGATAACCTACAGTTGTAAACACAATCAAGTATGGAATAACCCAAGAATGACGTGCGCCGTAAAGGCACCGCCGAAAACATAAGTATTACACAACATAAAACGTATTTCGTAGTTGCCACCGCAAACTGTAATCCGAGTTTTCAGGCGGCCGCGGACGACGCAAACACGTCCTCCGCGACCGCCCGACGTTCTGTCAACCCAATGTGTCCATTTTGTATCGAACATCGCACGATCGAAACACCGATCCAAAATGTAAATAAACTAAAAAAAACCGCACTCACCTCTCATACAATGTCACATTCCGCTCAATTCAACACAAGATCCATCCCCTTGTGTCCCGAATCATCCTGGATCAAACGCAACATCACGGTCCGGCTCGGACGCAAAGCAATATCGGTCCTATGGCCAGTGTCCACTTTACTCCGAAAACATATGACACACCACTTCAACCCCCTTTAGGGTTCACCAGGGCAACTATCCACGGCTTTTTTCCAGTTTTTTTCTATTAACACACGACTAGAAACACTACAATATCATCACGAAACGAATTCACTAAATTACTATGTTCCAGTGACGCAAAGCTCATATATCGTGAAGAGCAGCAGCCATTTTGAAATGTACGGGGAGTGCAGTCACAGCATGGAACATTCGTAAATTACGGCCGCTCCAAGCTTTTACCACTCTTTGTGAGCAGAGCGATAGTTGGGAAACTTTATACAGATGAGAATTTAACACTTTGCATCACAGTTCTTCACTTCATTTTCTTGTTGAAACTATTCAAAACAACCTAAGCGACATCCGATAACTCCAGCATACCCCATTT
The DNA here is from genome assembly GCA_912999785.1 of Hydriomena furcata. Lineage (NCBI taxonomy): Eukaryota > Metazoa > Arthropoda > Insecta > Lepidoptera > Geometridae > Hydriomena > Hydriomena furcata. The sequence continues at coordinate 3,708,954 of OU538842.1, read as the reverse complement.
GCATGACACACATAAAATGCCAAAAAAAACACTAAAAACACTTAAAAACGTACATAAACTGTGTCGCAAAGGTTAACGAGAAGTTGAGGCATCGTATCAATATACCAGTCCAGTAGAAAAATCGCTAAAAAGATAGGTATTTATTTTACAAATAGTTAATTCGGTACGAACAATAACAACGCCGCCATTTGCAATTTTCAACTTGACATGCGCACTGACTGACTCGCCGTAGACAAACATACACGACGTAACCATAGAAAAACGTACATTTTGAGACTAGTCACGTAAGTCTATTTTACATGACTGTAAGAATAAATTCTGAAAAAATAAATTTTAAATCTGTTTTAATCGGTATTGGTAGAAAAATATTAAAACATTATGTAGTAATCAGCAAAATTGTACAGTATTTACATAATTAAGATGTACGTTTGTACAACGTTACATTAATTTGTTTTTCATGCTCCACTGAAGGCTCGATGTGATTGGTAGTTTATGTAATCACCATGTTTTTGTAATAGTATACTGTAATTTGATTGGCTGCCGCCATGAAACGTGAGGACACGAATCACTTCCGTTTAGTTGCTGACTACGGCTACGATGACGGCCCTAGTCATACTATCCTCAATATTTAGTTAGTTATTTGGATAGTCCAATGCATGCCTTCATTGTCTACTCTAAAGCCCAACATGATCTATAAATCCATTTTTTAAAGGCACATTCATGAAATAGTAACTCATATTACACGTCCAATTTGTGGCGAAGTGGACGTTCTGCGGTGCGGCTCTCTCTCAATCCTCCTTAGGCCGGGAAGAACCTTTAATAGAACCTTCTCTAACAAAATATATTTTAGATAGTTAAGGCCCTGTATGTCGACGATTGCTCTTCTTCGAAACGAAAAAAGAAATAATTCTGAACAAGCCACATCTCCTATTTTTATAAATATATTACTTCAGGTTTCTACATAGATTTCTATTAAGCTGAAAACATAATAACAGAAATTTTTCACGATAAAGATATTATTTCAAAATGATACGTTTTAGAATTTATGATCGAAATACTTTGATACCTACTATTAAGATCAACTTGTGATTTATTGTTAAAGATAGGTAATATTATGTAGATCTAGATTTCTACTAGAATAGGTTTTTGTTAAGTAATTATACATAATTTATATCATTAATTTATTCGAAAAGCAAAGGCGGACCACGCGCCGCCCATGGTGCCCCGTGTGTTTGTCGTCATTGCAGCGGTCGGTAGGATTATTTATCGAAGTGATTAAAGATGGGTACATCTTTATTCACAATACTATCACTACATAGTATAAAGCAAAGTCGCTTCCCGCTTCCCGCGTCTGTATGTATGCTTATATCTTTAAAACTACACAACGGATTTTGATGCGATTTTTTTTTAATAGATAGAGTGATTCAGGAGGAAGTTTTATATGTATTAAACCCGTGCGAAGCCGGGGCGGGTCGCTAGTAAATTATAAAATAGGAGATGTGGCTTGTTCAGAAGTATTTCTTTTTTCGTTTCGAAAAAGAGCAATCGTCGAGATACAGGGCCTTAACGCTTCTAGCAGTCACTCATCCATTTGGTGACCGCACTGAAGGTTGTCTAACTTGGTTGAGAATGACAAGGACAAGGTAAAATCATACGCGTTGATCGACGGAACTCAATCCAATACCAATACAAAAGTGCATGAGTTAGTTAGCAAAAATAATAAATTTGTTGTACCTAGTACTCAAAAAATTCAAAATATAATATGACATACGGGGCATTCCACATGAAGCGGACAAGCAAAAAAAACCGGCCAAGTGCGAGTCGGACTCGCGCACGAAGGGGTTCCGTACTATTATCAAAACGGCAAAAAAATCACGTTTGTTGTACGGGAAATATTTATTTTATGCTGTTTTTAGAGCAAAACATCATCTGTGAAAATTTCAACTGTCTAGCTATCACGGTTCACGAGATACAATGTCATAGTAGTCCCGTTTTTTACCCTTTAGGTACGGAACCCTAAAAACATAAAAAATAATTCATAATATCTCGTAACCTACCTATTTACCTAACTACGTAGTTGTTGTGACACATGTGAAGGTTGCAAGCTCGTCGCCGCTTTCAAGAATACTAACAGGTTTCCTCACGATGTTTTCCTTCACCGTTATAAACACGTGTAACGCGCATATACATTTTTCGAACAGAAATATCCATTGATGCACGGCCAGGATTCGAACTCGAAATTAATTTGAATTTAATAATATCTACCTAGGTACCTATTTACCTAATTACATGAATTCAATAATCAATTTCAAACTTTTTAGTCGATCATGTGAAGTACCGCCTATTTACCGACGATAGTGGTAAAATAGCGCCACCTGCCAGCGGAATTGTGAATCATTGGTTTACCTCTCAAACCCCGAGCGGTCGCATGAGACCGCGAAACGTACCTATAATAACGTAGTAACATCAAATGAAACTAGATGGCGCTAAAATGCGAAAATCACGTTTGTTGTATGGGAGCCTTAAATATTTATTTTATTCTGTTTTTAGTATTTGTTGTTAGATCAGCAATAGAAATACATAATCTGTGAAAATTTCAACTGTCTAGCTATAATGGTTCTTGAGATACAGCCATGTGACAGACAGACAGACAGACGGACAGCGAAGTCTTAGTAATAGGGTCCCGTTATACCCTTTGGGTACGGAACCCTAAAAAGTGAGGTCGTGGATTTTGTTTATATTCTGGTCAATTACACTTATAGCAGACATTATGTTCACACAATATTTTTTTCGTGAGATGCCTATTTGCTGAGTTTTGGGCTTCTAAAGAATTGAAAAATTTTGAGCAGAGTAATTTTAGACCGTTGATATTGGCATTAATGAATTTAATTATATAATTTTTTTAGGGAAATAATAATAAACTTAAAGCTTTAATTTAAAGTTAAAAATAATAAAAAAAATATATGTCGAAGTTTGTGAAAATCTGATTTGAAATGTTTACTTCCGGATTACTGCACCAAAAAAAAAAACATCTTTTTACTATTTAAAATCATCGTAATTTAATTTAATAATAAATTCACTAATGCCAATATCAACGGTATAAAATGACTGCTCAAAATTTTTCAATTCTTTAGATGCCCATAACTCAGCAAATAGGCATCACACGAAAAAAACATTGTGTGAACATTTATGTATGTCTGCTATAAATAAGTGTAATTGACCGGAATATAAACAAAATCCACGACCTCACTATTTTTTCCTTGTCTGCTTCACGTGGAATGCCCCATACGCTAAATTAATAAAACATCTTTAAGTAATCAAAATCAATTTGTATTTCATTGAAACCCGCTACTTCTTCATGTGCTGGTTATCTTTGAGCGAATCTGGAGGCACCGATTGAAACAGACCTTTTCTTGCCATTTCATCTGCCCAATCTTCAAACTCTCCTCTCCTGTAAATGAAAATAATCTTCACATCGAGCGCTTACTATTTTTATCTACTATAAAATAAAATATTATTGCGTTAAAAAAATCGATTGAATGAATTTCATTTCAATGTCATCACCACCTGACATTGTCAATTGCAATGGATCATCTCATTAGCTTTTTTTTTGTACAAGTCTACATAAACACGTATCACACAGAAGATATTTGTCGATTGATACAATAAACTAAAAAATGTAAAGAATCCAACCAAAGCAATGTGACTATAAGTGTAAACTTTATCTCTACCCCTCCCTAGCACTCTAAACAACCATCATACCATCAATCAACCACACACAACAACTGTTTAAAAAAAATTGTCTGGCTGCTGCTGAATGATCTCGAATGTCGTGCGCGTACTCAATTTTTCATAAAGTTTCCTGAAAGTGAAATGTGATTACAAAGAAATACATAAAAAAGATGATTTTGAATATTCTGCATTAATTTACAGGTACGTTTTATAGTAATATTCACAAGTAGGAGTCGTAAAACAACAAAAACATTGCATTGTTAATTCATCCCAAGATTTATCTAGTGTTTTTCTCGATCTATTTGTTAGTACCTAAATAAATCTAGCAGCGTTTACTGATTTCGACACTAGCCTGATTTACTTTTACAATGAAATCGTAACACACCGATTCTGGGTCCATTCGCCACTTTGTGGTATTGTACTAAAGATACCAACAACATACATAATTTTACTATAAATTTTGTTATCAAAATTAATGTTCTGATTTTACAAGCATAACATTCAATAGATGATCATTTAATTAATTTATTAGAAGAACAACTTACGCGTAGTAAATTTTATAAGCCTCCATCCTTGGCACAGAGATAAGAAAATAGTATGCAGTGCCACCAATTGCTGCTAGTGCGAATGCCTGTGCCAATTTACCTGTTATGAAAATATAATTAAAACTTTTAATAAAAAAGACCCAGGACAATGACCCAGAGAGATAGGGAGATCCTAGAAGCTTTCGAAATGTGGTGCTGGAGAAGGATGGAAAGGATAAGCAGGACAGAAAAAATAATAAATATAGAGGTTTTACGTAGAATACAGGAAAAAAGGATCCTATCAACCTTTCAACGATTGAGAACAGAAGAGGGAAGATGGTTGGCCAGCTTATACAGCACAACCGTTTTATAAAGACTATAATGGAAGGGAAGATTGAAGGGAAGAGAGGAAGAGGAAGGCCACGAATAAGCTACATGAGCCAGATAAAGGAGAAAATAGCTGTCGTGTCATATAAGGAAGTTAAGGAGTCGGCGCTGGAGAGAAACAGATGGAGAGAGCTGCATCAATTACACCGACAAGAGCACAGCTCTTAAGTTAGAAGAAGAAGAGTAAAAAAGAAAAGTAGAAGTAGAGGTAGGCCAAAGAAAAGATAGATGTACTGTGTGAATGATCACATGGGTAAGACTGCTGATAGAAGGTAATGGAAGAAAAATACATTGTTGTGCGGACCCCACTAAATTGGATGAGGGCAGACTTTTATATAAAAAATAGTAATAGGTTTATTTGACACAAATGCACAATATTCAATTTAGAATTCTATAATTCCAAAAAAAACTGAACCCATAAAGGATCACTTGTGCGTCTGGAAGAATCTACTAGACTGAAATTATTGTGTAGGTGTAATGTAAATAAATCAATTTCGAACATGGGAGTCACTTTAGGGGTAAATTAGTAGGTACAAAAACTATATTGTGTGGCTTATTGTGAGGGTCTCATATATTTTACAAAGTAGTTTAGGTTTATTTTTTTTACTTTAAAGGTAGTTTTAGAATGTACCTAGATAGATATAAGGTTAATAGTAAGTAAATTAGTACTGTTTATTTCGATTACTCCATTCATGGAAAGCGAAAATTAAAGTTACAACCTGCTTCAATGAGATCTGTTGTTGACATCTCATTCTGACACTCATCGGACTCCCCAATATTTTTTATTTATATATCTTCACTTTCATAAACCTTGCAGCTCATCGTTGACCCCTTGTAGACCCCTAGCTATGAACCACTTTGTGTCCTTGCAGCTCGTTTTCGACCCTAGCTAGGGTCTAGGGTCGAAAACGAGCTGCACTGAGTATTGACCACTTTGAATAACATTGATTTAGATTTTTAGAGTCAAGTTTACCAGTGGTCTGAGCCCAGTGTAGTCCACGCATGATCGGCTTGACGCGGCAGGGCGGTAGCGGGGGTGGGGGTGGGCAGATTTGCGGACAGGGCGACGCTGGCATCGGAGGGCATGGCGGACATGGTGGGAGCTCACAGGGGTTACTCATGCTGTGAAATAAATGATAAACAACATTTTTTTTGCCTATGTATAATTAAATTGTGAGCGACGCTGATATAGAAGTTATCTATAAATAAAAATAATAATGCTTTTAGTTGCTAAGCGCATAACTTGAGAATGGATGGACTAGTTAAGTTTTTTTTAGTTTGCGATTGTCGGAATGAGGTTTTTAGGGAAAGAGAAATCGGAATAGTGTCCCGTGAAAAAAGAAAAATACATTTTCAATGGGATTATTGATATTTGAATAGGATGTTATCCTGTCGGAATTTTCTATCGGGTCAGCTAAATCGACTTCTACTGGATGCGTAATGACTGTAGCATATTTTGAAGTTTCTCAATGAAGTTTATCTTTTTTCAGGAACCAGAAAAATGGCTCAAAGCTCGCACGGTGGTAGCCACCGGCGGAGTCGCGACCCAGACGCCCCCCACGGACCAGTTCGATACACTACGGCTGACTGGGAGGCAAAGGAGGCCTTGTACCACAGAGAGCTGGATGAAGCCCGCGCCAGAGCCACGCAGATGGAAAAAACCATGCGTTGGTGGTCAGATTGCACCGCCAATTGGAGGGAGAAATGGAGCAAGGTCCGCAATGAACGAAATAAAGCCAGGGAAGAGGCCAAACTCCTCAAAAACAAAGTCGACATCCTCTCCAAAGAACTAAACGCCTCGAAAACCGATAAAAACGAACTCGAACAACAACTTAAAGACTCTAAACAAGACAACGAAAAGCTACTCAGCATAGGCGAGAGTAGAATACTCTCCGGCGATTTAGTGACCGAAGACGGTGTAGAATTAAGAAGGAAAAACATTGTCTCCCCCAACGAACCTTCGAGACAACGCGCCTCCTTAGACTCTCACAAATTCTCCCACGTTGACAATGTCCTTGCCAACAAATGCAGTGAGCTCCGGCTGCGACTCGACGACACATACAAAAGCCTTCAAAACGAGAAGGATCAGAAAACATTCCTCCTGTCCAAAATAGAGACTCTAACCTCGGAGCTGCACAACACGAAAATGGAGCTAACACATAACGATAGGACTCTAGGCTCGACAGACTCGAGTCACAGCGAAATGGAGAGACTTCAGAACGAGTTGCAAGATGAAGTGGCAGCCAAGCAGGTCATGGAGGAAAAGATAGCAGAGCTCAAGATGGAGATGGAACGGTTGAAATCGGAAAACAATGTTCAATGGAGCAAAAGAGAGCTACTAGAAACGGAGAACATAGCTATACTCCGAGAGAATAAGAAACTGTACAGCCAAGTGTGTGAATTGAGAGAGCAAATACACAAATTAAACAGGGTATCAGATGGCAGCGCTTACTTCGATCACAGTAATAAGCAAGACTCAAATATCCTCTATGTAAGAAAGACTAGTGTTAGTCCAAGGTCCCATGAGTCCAGTAATGGCTCATCTGAAGCAAACTTGGTGCATCTCGATGCAAAAACTAACACATCCGGAGAAGATGATGAACTAGCTATAATCGAGAGAAGCGATATCTAACTTACCTTTTAGAATTGATAAATTCTCCAATAGTTTTTGCAACTGACAATCAATGTTGTGTCTTGTCAAGTAAGAAAGAAGTTTCAAAGAGGTTTTAAGTTGCAACGAAAAAAGGTTTGTTAATAGTAGACAGTCGTTGTTCTGTGTTGTCAAGCAAGAAAGAAAATAGTTTCAAGGAGTTTTTAAGTCTCAACAAGGTCACAAAGGTTTTAAAAAGAGCTTACATGCAACAAAAGTACAAGGAAGGCATTCAAACTAGCATTTATGAACATTCCAAGGTCACAAAATTTACAATTGATTTGGTGCAAAAGAAGAATTACTTCGGATAATTCTACTATTGTTATAAATCTGATGGTTTGTGGCTCAATCACGCCCAGTTTGAATGATACTTGGAATATACATAGCCCATAGCCCATAGCCAGGCTGTGTATATTCTAAGTTTCATAACCAGGCATAGGCTATTTTTCCAGGTACCACTAATAAGATAATTTGGGTCACGCTACATTGTAAAATGCTTCAGCATTGTGCTACTATTGTTTCATCACCAAGCGTGTTTTGCAATAATTAAGCTTATATTTGCTATGTTTTCTTTAACATAGCGTTTATAACATTAATAACACGCTTTTGTATGAACGCTATAGTAAAACATGCTGAGGATCAGTAGCCTTATTGCGTAAGCTTATTGGTAATTGTAATCGGCTTCCACTGTCAAATATGTGTGGTGTTGGAGTCCACATTGAGGAATATTTTTGTTTAACACCAATCAATACCATTTGGAATAAGAAATTAATATGAATTCTCATTGACTGGCCTCACAGCTCAGTTGGTAGTAGCTATGCCTTCTGCGGTGTAGGTTGTGGGTTCGGTTCCCACCCAGGACAAACATAGATGTTTGTTCTGTGTCTGGGTGTTAATATGTAGAATAAGTTTGTATTTACAAAAAAAAAGTATTGCATTTATGTATTCTATCAGTTATCTGGTTCCCATAGTACAAGCTTTGTTTAGTTTGGGTCTAGACGACACTATGTGTAAAAGTCCATCATTAATTATTTATTGTGTATCTGTCAAAAGACAATAGAATTTTATTGAAGCCGATTATGATTATCAGTGAGCTTGTAATAGGGCTGCTGATCGATATGTTTCAATCAATCTAGATCTAGTCTTCTTTATGTATTAATGGCACATTTTTAGCAACTTTTATGTCTGGTTGTCACTAGAAAGTAGTTTATATTACAAAGTAGCTCACTATACAAGAGAATTCTGTATTTCTGAGGTTGTTGGTAGCAATATGTGTGTTAGTGATTGTTGAAACATTGTGATAGATTATGGTTAGATTAGTCTTATCGGACTTGCCTGAACGAAATAGGATATAGATTAATTTGGCTTATAAACTAGGATTTGTTTTATCAATGTATTTATTAAAGTGTTCAGTTAAATTTAAGTTAGGTCTATGATTAATTTGATCTTTACTCGGAAGTTTAGATCTCAATTGTGAATTTTTATACTGGTTTGGTCACAAAAATAATATGTTTGAGCTGGCTAATTTTGATGACGGGGTTTTTAAGCCGCTCAAAGACCTCCGTCATGTCTTAGCGATTTTTTAAAGCCGGGACATCGTCGAAACATCTTGGCGTGCACTTCAAAGCACAGCGCCACTAGCGGTCACCCATCCATTTGGTGAGGGCGCCAAAGGATGTCTTAAGAGTGCTTTACAGTTTGTGCTATTCATTTCAAGAGTGAACAATCAAAATGGTGGTATTACAATTTATAACAAAGCAGCTTATGAAATGGCCTAAACGGTTCAGGTACTTGATAACAAATTATTTCACTAACTGTATGTATAGATTTAATATTTATGATCTAAATCTGATATTAAATATACTTACCTATTGCCTACGAGTTTCTTATAACAAAACATGCTTATCCTTGAACCTGCTCTAGGAACATCTAGTGGGTATCAAGAAACTATGAATGTATTGATACCACAACATATAAACCTGGAGCAAATGCTTACAGATCTCTTAAGCATTTGTCCCGGCGCGGGCAAGAACCTGCACTCTACAAGAGAAAGCCGCTCGACGCTCTTCGCATTGTTGTAAGCTTTACTTGGTATAGGATGAGTGAGCCAGGATGGATGCATACGTATTTATTCCACATCGCAGGCAGAACAGGTGATGAGAATGAATATCTTTATTTTGTTTGTATATGATTTGTGATGAGAACACGGCCGTTTGAATAAGCGTTGCATTGCAGCATGTTAGGATTTGACGCCATCTATTGGTGAGTTGCTGAAGCAGGTAACTGGAATGGTCTGTTCCACGCAGATAAGGTTTTGCTCGTACTTCAATCGGTTCTCACAGCGGATTTCTATTTACTTATGCATCTCTGCGTAGAACAGAACGTGATATTAAACATTTGATTTTTGTTGGATACGGAAACAGACTTTAAAAACGTATTGGCTTCTGATTGGTTATCGACATAAAACCACAAATCCAGGTCTTCAGCAAAATAAAGTGTTTACTGTAATTGAAAACAGTCAAATCAGACGGTTTTTCACTTGTGCTGAGTTCGTGCTTACGTGATTTTTCGTGAAAAGTACAGGAAAATGTAAGTATTTTTATTATTACCGGTGAGCAAACGAGAATATTCATCTTGAACTACATTCGTAAACACTTTATACTTTCTTAAGTCTATTCCAAGACCAACCTAAATATTATGTAAGAACGTTGCCATACCTACTCGTGAATTTGCTGATAAAAATATCCATTTTCAGACAAGAATTTTAGTAAATAAAACAAAAGAAAACTATCTTCTCGTATGCCATGATTTAAATCTTCTTTTTAATTTGATTCATAAAAAGTGTCGGCATTGCTATTCGAATTTCAAAACTGTTCAATTTCAAGGAGGGGTTAATTCGATTCTCGGAGTAAAATGGAAATGGACTAATAGACTCCTTGCCTTGACTCCCCATACTTATTGTGTAAAAATAGACATGTATCTCTCGAATATTATCGTTCTTTCATGTGGGAATTTACCTGATTATCCGGCATGCATCTAGTTCAATGATTAAACTATTCCTCAGATGGCAGACAAGGCAGTGTCCACGGCTTCCAAGCCCCAGATGCGCGGTCTACTAAATAGTGCCATCAAGCGTAACATCTATGTAGCCCTGGTCGTCTCAGCTGTGTCCGGCATTGCCTTCAAGGAACTGATCGGCACAGCTCGCAAGAAGCGTTATGCTGAATTCTACAGGTAATTATTTATCACTTTAAACTCTGTCTAACATGCATGATTTTTTTAACATAAAAACTTTTGTTTACGACTAGATTAGTGTGGTATGTATGGGTATGATAAGCAGAGGTAAGAAAGCAAGAATAGACAAAGAATAGTACATTACAAGAAGAATAATGAGTATGAATATCTAAGGTCTATCAGTCTAAGAAAAGATGGATAGACTGTAAAAGATGACATGTGTAAGAAAAATGTTAGGGTGAGTTTCTATATGCAGAGCTGTGCTAAGTGGACCAAACACAGCTCTAGACATTTTTAAACTCGAATATTTCAGAGCTGTCATTCGTCCGCACAGCTCTGAATAGATGGAAACTTACCCTTGGTGGGTGCAACTGCCATTTTAAATTCACTGGCAACCTTTAAACCTGAACCAATTATGGGGTATTAATTGAAGCATGTTTTTATAAATTAACACACCATCATGTGATGCAAATGAATTGCTAAAAAAACTAAATGAAAAAACTATGACAGCACTGGCCTAAGTATACACTAACCCTCGTATTCAAGAACGACACTATGAGAATGTGGGTGCATCAACAGTGGACGAAATCTTTTTTCATAAAAATCACTTTATGTGTTGTGCGACACTGCATAGTGTGACTAGAGGCACATTGTCGTGTGCCTCTAGCCAAAGTTGAGCTCTAAAGGCACACGGTAGCATGCGCCATAGTGCCGCTCAACACATAGTGATGTTTATGAAAAAAGATTTGGCCCACTGTGGGTGTGTGTTCTCATAGTGTCGTTCTTGAATACCAGGGGAAAGGCTTATACTATAAACTAACAATAAAAAATATTTATATCTTAGGTATGTATTTACAAAAAAGGATTCTATCAGACCACCAATATTTATATCGTCGGTTTAAAGGTAAAATTAATTAAGTGACATAATTGATCAAATTCATTAAATTCGTGAAACGGTCTCACCAGGGCAATATCTACAAAACAAAGCAGTTACAAAAGCAACCTAATAATCTAAAAACAAAATCAAACTCAATAGGATTGCATTTAAAACTATGAGCAAAATGCAATCTTTTGCAAAAAATAATTATTATCGCTTATAACTCCATACTAGTTTTTCGCATTTAATGAATTTTACCTCTAAACCGACGATATATTATATTATGATTTTTCAGAAACTATGATGGTGAGAAGGAGTTCGAGGAGATGCGCAAGAAGGGTCTGTTCCAGTCCTGCTGAACACAGATGGCGCTAGAGTAGTATTATTTTTAGTTTGCTGTGAATAATGTTATAAATTATGATAACTGAAAATGAAATTAAATCTTTTATTTTATACTTATTCTGCTAAAATTTTGTAATAGGACAAAATTCGGTTGGGAAGGACGCCATCTTTTGGCAAGTAGCATAGAGTCATAGAGACAAGAATAAACAAAACGGTTAATTAAAAATTGCCATCACACCAAGTGGTTAGTTGGTTTAGTTTCTACAAGGTAAGTTCAAATGGTTTCAAAACCACACCCTACACACACATACATTACTTTGCAACAAAACAATGTGATGTCTGGACATCCAAGGCACGTGTCTACTACTCCCATAGACATCTAGGATTTGGAGCGCCTGGAGAAAGAGGATGTCTACCGTACTTGAGGATGGCGCGTGAGAAGTTGCCACCCAGCGTGCAAAACAAGCGGCACCGTATTTTCAATATCTTCGTTGATTTTTTTACACAACATACTAATATTATAAATACGAAAGTAACTCTGTCTGTCTGTGTGTGACGTTATCTAAGCCAAACCGCTCAGGGACGATTGCGATGAATTCATTTAGATATAATTTAAATTATAGTCTTGGGATGAAAATAGGCTACTTTTTTTTCACGCAATCGGTACAAATTCATCTAGATTGGTGTCAAGTCGTCTTGGCCAGAAAAAAAGTCCACATTATAATATAAAGATGTTTAATTATCACCACTACCTATTTAAATGTTTCCATACAAGTATGGAAGTATCTAGATAATAACTTATTTATCAGAAACCTATTTTAGAATTAAAATGTATCACAGATGATGAGAAAAACCCAAGATAATATTAGTACCTATTATTTAATTATGTTTAACCATTTTTAAAACTCTAAAAAACATTTATACAAAAGACTACATAATAAGCCTGGTAGACTTTGCCAGTCAAAGGTATTTATTTCAATAAAATCACAAAGATCACTTGAAACATCTTAAGAGCTAGATGAAGCTACGCCTGTTCCTCCAAGCTTAGAAGATACATTTCAGACAACAAACACGGCTTGGGGACTATATATATTTTTTTATTGGTAGTTGTCTGATTTATGTGGTTTACCTTAGTTGTACACTCATCACCCTCGTATTCAAGAACGACACTATGAGAACACGCACCCACAGTGAACGAAATCTTTTTTCATAAAAATCACTTTATGTGTTGTGCGACACTGCATAGTGTGACTAGAGGCACATTGTCGTGTGCCTCTAGCCAAAGTTGAGCTCTAAAGGCACACGGTAGCGTGCGCCATAGTGCCGCTCAACACATAAAGTGATGTTTATGAAAAAAGATTTCGTCCACTGTGGGTGCGTGTTCTCATAGTGTCGTTCTTGAATACGAGGGTAAATGTGTTATGTGTTGGACAAACATAGTTGAATGTGGGTAAATGTACAAAAAAGTTAGCATTACATATTTTTTATTTGGTTAGAAGCTTAGTATGACGACGATTTTTATTTTGTATAACTCGACAATGTTTTTTTTATAGCTCTTCAAATGATATGACATTTAAAATGTAAAATCTACAACAAAATACCTAAATCATTAAAAGATCTTGACGATAATATATTTAGAACTAAATTCAAACTATTTTTAATCAACAAATGCTATTATAATATTAACGATTTTATGACAGATAAATTTTGACATTACCATATTTCTATTGAGCCTGTTACTATTATTACTTTTTATTTTTTTGACATTAATTATAATATAATATTGTCTTTATCTTACTATAACATTTGCATGCTAATTTTAGTAGAACATAATTGAATCTAAAATATTATTTATTATCATCTGTGTAACCTACATTGTGTTCAAGCAAATAAATGATCTTTATCTTTATCCCGATACATCGTTTTTAAGTGTAGACCCCCAGGCCAATAAACTAGCTATGGTCTAGTATCCTATACATTTCAATTTGAATTATCCTCAAAATTTGCCACCGGCAGTAGCCCCATTTTCTTCAGCTTTGACCTGAGACCTGGCTGTTTCAACCGTCTCCTTTCCATGAGCCTCGGCTGGTTTTTACTCAAAATCAACTTCACCGTCTCATCATCCTTTTTGCTCCTCTCATTAATAGATCTGGCATCATCATTATCATTAGTTTTCTTTTGATCAGCTTTCCCATATGTTTTTTTTGGTGCATAATTGGAGAAAATCTCAAAAGATTCTATATTGCCAAGTCTGGTGCTGCCGAGTTCGTCGCATTCCTCTATTGTAACTGTAACCTCATCTGTAACATTAACTTTCTCCATATCTATTGCATTATTCTCTTTTTTTCTTACTTTTGACTCATCATCGCTAACTTCACAAACCTCCTCATAGGCATTAGCTCCTGCGTAGTTATCAATGTATTCTATCTCTATATCATTGTTTGGTGCATCTCTTTCTGTACGTATAACGATATCACTGACTTCGTACTCTGTGAAATGTTTAAGAACACCTCTGGTTTGTATCGTCAGCTCTTTACCTTTGCATGTATCTGTATCTAATTTTGGAAGTGAATTTTCATTGTATGTTAGTAGTGTTGGTTTCTTGTTAACCTCTTCTTCATCAGATGTGTAGTTAGAGGAGATAGTGTTGCTATCATCCAAATTGAAATCATTACTAAGTCTGAGTTTCTTGTTGAGTTTATTTTTTAATTTTCTTTTCTTTTTTCTTGTTGTATCCTGGTCTTGATTACTATTTTTTCTTTTCATTGCGCTGTGTGCTGGTGAACGACTTTTATTTTTCTTTTTTGTTGTGGTGTCAGTTGGTTTGATGTGTTGCGAGGATTTGACCTTACTTTCAGTGGTCGCTTGAGTCTCAGGTTGAGAGTTGTTGTCGGATTGTTCTATGTCCGTTGCAGTGGAACTCTTCACGAGGGTTTCGAGAGAACGTTCGCTGTTCAAGCCCCCCCCTGGGGGGTCATCAAGAGAGGGGAGAGAGAACCCGGAGTTCGGTTTCTCGGTGCGTTTCGGAGATAATAACTTGCCGCTTTTATTTTTGGAGTTTGATTTCGACTTCGAGGTGGACGGTTTTGGGGTGTCATCTCTTTTTTCTTTGTCTTTTTGTCTGCAATAAGAGAAATTCAGTTTTTCAGTAAGATTCTTAAAAAGGTTTAGTTCTTTAAGGCTGTGTAGATGGCGCCACGTCAACCGGAAACTATTTTAACGGAAATACCACAGACTATTATTTATATACGATGTTGTCCTGTTAAAATTTTAATAATTGCATGGAAAAAAGCATTTTCAGTTTTTCCGAATATTTTTCAGGCCACCTTTCTTTTTACGGTTCCGTACCCAAAGGGTAAAAACGGGACCCTATTACTAAGACTTCGCTGTCCGTCTGTCTGACACAGGGCTGTATCTCATGAACCATGATAGCTAGACAGTTGAAATTTTCACAGATTATGTATTTCTGTTGCTGCTCTAACAACAAATACTAAAAACAGAATAAAATAAATATTTAAAGGGGGCTTTTTGTTAAATTTATTTATTTAAATTACCTTTCTTCCAAGCCTCGTAGATGCTTCATTGGATCCACAACATTCTTCATAGCTCTTTTTTTGACCGTGCTCACGTACGACTCACTTTCTGAAAAATTTACTCAAAATAGATTCTTTCTTTCGACAGAAATGTCTATGTCCACGCTTATATCTATACGAACACAACTGTAATTACCAAGAAGACAGCCTCTCAGATCTCGAGGACCTCATATCCTTGAAGATATCTAATAGGGGTAGTCATCACGTCCAAACATTACAATCGGCATATGCCCACATTTTGCATTTTGCATTTCATATGTGACCGTTTGTACATTATGCCAAATGTAATGTTTGAACGTGTTTCTGAGTGGCCTCTCTAGACATACCTATTCAAGGATTTGAGAGGATAACGTATTTCGGGATTACAGTCGTGATACTATTTTTTCGGACCCGCGACAGACGTTGTTCTGTCCAAATTTCGATAATCGCATAGAGTAACGCACGTTGATATGACGATGTCAACACGGATGTCAGATTTTTTGCGCACCAGCGCCATCTATACCAAAATCATCCCGTGTTTTTTAATCATTTTGGGGATGTTTTTCGTACTTTAAAGTAGTCTATGTTTTATTCGGGCATTATATCTAGGTACATCTACAGCTAATTTCATCTTAATCCGTTATGACGTTTAGGCCTGATTGAGGCACAAACATACATACAAACTCACAAACTTTCGCATTATAATATTATTAGGATTATTATTTTTAAATACCCTCTTTAGTGTTGCTTTCTCCCGCCAACAACTTCCGAAGCGATTCCGCCATATGCTTCGCTTCAGGTTTGAACATGTCCGCATTCACTACTGAACCTGTAAAAAAAAAACAAATCGACATTCTATAAATAAAAACTCAAAGGAGGTCCCTATTAAAAAGTATAATGTATGACTAATAGTTCATTCATATATCTTAAAAAATCGGCGAGAAGTGCGAGTGGGACTCGCGCACGAAGGGTTCCGTACCGGCAAAAAAATCACGTTTGTACTATGGGAGCTCCACTTAAATATTTATTTTATTATCTTTTTAGTATTTGTTGTTATAACAGCAACAGAAATACATCATCTGTGAACATTTCAACTGTCTATCTATCACGGTTCATACGAAGGGTTCCGTAACGGCAAAAAAATCACGTTTGTACTATGGGAGCTCAACTTAAATATTTATTTTATTATCTTTTTAGTATTTGTTGTTATAACGGCACGACGACAGAAATACATCATCTGTGAACATTTCAACTGTCTATCTATCACGGTTCATGAGATACAGCCTGGTGACAAATAGACGGACTGCGGAGTCTTAGTAATAGTCCTATTTTCACCCTTTAGGTACGGAATCTTAACTAAGCTAAAATAGCCTGTACGATAGACATCTGCGCAAATCTAAGATAAATAAAAAAACTTGAGAGGTGTCAAGGGACACCCGGATGGAACGAAGTTCTCACAAAATAACGTGGGACAAGGGAAGGGGAATCAACTTTGACTTCGACTTCGACTTCGACCTCGACTTCGACCTCGACCTCGACCTCCACCTCGACCTCCACTTCCACCTCGACCTCGACATCGACACAATTAATAGATATATATTAATAGATATACTATAGCAAAAAAGTGTCGTGACAACTTTTTGTGACAACTTTTCGTAAGAATTTTTTCCGTCTAGCCCCCTTTCACAACGCGCGATAAGGAACTTCGTTCCAATAATTAAATATTGGTGGAGATTTTACAGATCGCTATCTAGCCTTAAACTAAACAAAGCTTATACTATAGGAACTAGATAACTGATAAGACTACTTAAATACTTTTCACTCACCTGGATATGTTGCTTCGGCTTCCATCTTCGCCTTTATCTTCAGATCCATATACTTGGACTCCATCTGGGCAATGTCTTCCAGAGCGTCTACTCGGAGCCGATCCAGTCTTCCATGCCAGCGGCGAGCAATGCATGTAGGTACATTCGTTGAGCCTACAAACAACATTTAAATTTGTTAATATAATTTTAAAATTCAAGCTAAAGGGCTATTTGACAAGATTTTAAAAATCATTCTAGATTATTTTGTAACCAATAAAAAAAAAATTATTTTCAATTCTGTTAAGTACTGGCCATTAAAAATGTTAATTAAATATTGAAAATTTAAATAACCCACAAAAACGCTTATTTATGCAAATGGCGTCGCACTAGGTTATTATTATTAATTGAGAATGTTTATCATATATTATTATTTAATCTTGTTATAAGTTACTCAGTTCTAGTTTTAAGATAGTTACAAATTGGTGTAAACTGTAAAAACTATTGTTTTAAATAAATAATTGAATTGAATAATAAAAGGCGGCGATGAGATTGCAATCTGTCACATATTGAATGCATAATGTGGATATTGCCAAACATAACGTTCGGACGTGCCTCTGACTACCCCATTTAGACATCTTCGCGCTTTGATATCTGTATGTCTACCATACTTGAGGATTACAGTCGTGATCCTATTTAATTTTTGGATGAAGAACTGCATTACCATCAAAATATTTCCGTATAGTGATATCCATAGCTCGCTCCCGTATTGAGACATGGAACTGCGTCTTTCCACAGAGGTACATCTTCCCAAGGATCACAAGGATATCCCTACGGTTCTGCCGTCTGGCCAAAATCTCAATCTTCTTGAGGGCTTTCACATCCTTAGGGCAAAGGCGCAATGAGCACAGATTCTTGTACGGTTGGATTATTGTGATGGCATAGGCTATGAACAAACCCACCACCTGGTTCTGTAATGAAAAAAACAAAAATCTGTCTAAAGTTCGGCCGTTCAGAGAATGCGTTCCTGACACCTATCAGTTAGTCACGTTATAGTGACTATAATGTTGTAATAATGTTGTTTTAATGCTCATCAATTGTTAAAACGGTAAACAACCAGCAATAATATTTTTATCGTAACTGCAACGCCATTACAAAGTTACGTCGTCATACAATCGCGACGTGTCAGGAACGCATTCTCAGAAAGGCCGAACTATAATATCTATAATAAATATAATAATACTAGCACACCCTGCCACGCGTTGCTGTGTCAACAGAATATCGCGACTATAAATTGTATCGATTAGGTTATGTAATCGTGTTCAATTTTATAGGGCTTCCGTACCAAAAGGGTAAAAACGGGACCCTATTTCTAAGACTTCGCTGTCCGTTTGTCTGTCTATCTGTCTGTCACAGGGCTGTATCTCATGAACCGTGATAGCTAGA
The DNA here is from genome assembly GCA_912999785.1 of Hydriomena furcata. Lineage (NCBI taxonomy): Eukaryota > Metazoa > Arthropoda > Insecta > Lepidoptera > Geometridae > Hydriomena > Hydriomena furcata. Next base: position 3,690,388 of record OU538842.1, on the reverse strand, counting down.
CAGTTGAAATTTTCACAGATTATGTATTTCTGTTGCTGCTATAACAACAAATAAATACTAAAACAGAATAAAATAAATATTTGCGGCCAAGTGCGAGTCGGACTCGCGCACAAAGGGTTCCGTACCATTATCTATAAAAAACGGCAAAAAAAACACGTTTGTTGTATGGCCCCCTTTAAATATTTATTTCATTGTTTTTAGTATTTGTTGTTATAGCAGCAACAGAAATACATAATCTGTGAAAATTTCAACTGTCTAGCTAAGACGGTTCATGAGATACAGCCCTGTGATAGACAGACGGACAGCGAAGTCTTAGTAATAGGGTCCAGTTTTTACTCTTTGGGTACGGAACCCTAAAAATAAACCTTAGTAAACCTTACCTCAATGTTGTCTGTTTCTGTTACAATATAAAGTCTGGCAGATTGAAGTAATTCTTCTGTGAACTCGACTACTTCGGGACCAGACTGTCGTCCGCTAAAACAATAATATAACATTAATATGGTCAATCTTATTCTTAACTAGCTTCCGCCAGCGGATTAGCCCGCGTGGTACCTGGATAAAAAATAGCCTATGTTTTATTCTGATGTTTATGTTACTGTAAAGTTTCATCTAAATCCGTTCAGTAGTTTTTGCGTGAAAGAGTAACAAACACACACACCCACTACAACTTTCGCATTTTTAATATTAGTAGGATCTATCTATACATAGTATAAAATGCTTTGTCTTGAATGACTGACTGACGGATCGACGCACAGCCTAAACTGCTGATCGTAGAGACCTGAAACTTGAAGGGTGTGTTCTTTGTATGATGTAGGCATCCGATAGAAAAGATTTTCCGAAAACGGGGTCTAGGTTTGTACGAAACTCTGTAATTTTTTATTTGAAACGAATGAAATGTGGTGTTTAGCCTCTAAATAAAAAAATATTCAAGGGTTTTTTGAATTTCATCCCTTAACAGTGGGGCTATTTTGTAAAAACATGAATAACATTGATAAGATATTCCTACAATGCCATAGTACGCTTGTTATTCTGTTTATGTACCTATACCTACGCTTCCAACCATAGATTTAGGATGGTTCGCGCGCTGCGCTTACCTTATATCTATGCTTCCAACACAATACCTACGCAGAAGCGAAGGTATAGGTGCATAAACTGTGAATAGTTACTATGAAAAGTGCACAGATTAGGTATTCTCTAACATTAGTTATTGCATTCAACATCATAACATGACAATCATGTTTTTACAATATAGCCCTGCGGGGAAAAAAGGGGCGTTAAAGTTTATTAAATAAATTACTATCGAAACTAATTAAAATTTAGTATTATTTATGCTTTTCAATATTCAATACAATTTTCAAACACATTATAAGTGGTTTTTTTAACTTCATCCCTTAGCGGCGTAGTTTAGGAGCAAATAACATAAAAATTGTTTTTTTTTGTATAGGAATGGGAAGCCACTTGTAAACTTATACAGACCGCGTGTTTCGTTTTGTTTTATTCTGGGGTTTTTATGAAACATTTTCTTCAAAGATTGTTGTATTTTTGTTCATTGAAATCGGAATGAAAAATTATAAAATTCGGAAAACTGTAGGTAGGTGCTTTTTTCTATGCGATTATTGAAATTTTGACAGGACGACGTCTGTCGCGGGTCCAGCTAGTATCTTTATATAATATAATAGGTTTTTTCTGACTGAACTGATTCTGCCTCTCCTCCGTCTCTGTCTTGTCAACGTTTTGAAGTTCAAATAATTTGCTTGGTTAGAGCGTCACGCACTTTTAGTTCCAAATTCACAACTAGATGTCGCTGCAAAAAAGTGTAGAATCCTAGAACGCGCTATCGTTGCGTTTTGCGATTCGAGCGTGGTTCATTTGATACTTAGACTAAATTGACAGACAGCGGACGCTCAGCGTTCACGATCATAAATCGTGTTCGCGCTCGAAGGGTTCCGTACTAAATACTAATACGGCTTAGTATTATAATGTTTTTGCGAGGTCTTCTGCGTGAAGACCCTAATAAAGTTTATTCATTTAATATTAAAGTATAGTATATAAATATACTACTAGCGACCCGCCCCGGCTTCGCACGGGTAGCATGTTATTATACATATAAACCTTCCTCATGAATCACTCTATCTATTAAAAAAAACTGCATCAAAATCCGTTGTGTAGTTTCAAAGATATAATCAAACATACATACATACAGACGCGGGAAGCGGAAAGCGACTGCTTTATACTATGTAGTGATAAATAAAGTATCGCAAGAGTCAAGAGTGTACTAACGAAGAGAGCCAAATTTTGATATTAAATAATTATTGGTGGACATTTATTTTCACACATCGCCATCTAGCCTAGCCCCAAACTAAGCAAAGCTTGTACAATGGGAACCAGTTATCTGATATAATACATAAATACTATTTTTTTGTTGTGTATACTTTAGACTTATAACACCCAGACACAGAACAAACATCTATTTTTATCCTGGGTGGGCCACAACCTGCGCAGAAGGCAGAGTTAATACCAACAGAGTTGTAGGGCTATTTTGTAAAAAGTGATAATGATCTTAAATCGTGTTCGCGCATGTGGGGTTCCGTACTCGTAAACTTGTAATATATGTTTTTGAGGTCATTTATGCTCGGCTGCATGAAGACCCTCGTAAAGTTTAATAGACCCTCGTCTGTCGACCAACCTCCTGGAGTGGAGGTCGATTTAAAAACGCTATGTATATATACAAATAATAATTAATTTGTAAATACATATATTGTGTTAGGGTAAGTGAAATGTTTGGTTTTTTGTATGGGCCAATGGCTGAGTCCGGATAAGACGGAAAAAGTGATAAAACTGCATTATTTTTAACCAAACCATCAAACTTAGAAGGAAACTGTCTATAATTTACTTAGCTAGTATGATTATCTAATGAATTATATAAAAATGAACTGTTTGGCTATTCATAATTAGATTACATACAAAACTAGTGTATTGAAGAGCCAACTTTGGAAAATGTAGACTGTTTGAGTGGGTTTTATTCAAAAACTACTAAACCGATTTTAGTGGATGCTGTATCATCTGGTAGCTTAGGATCCCAGGAGTGTCCAGAGCATCCACCAGCATCTCGGGGATGTGATCTGGTTCAGTTGAGCTATCTATTGACTGTTTAAAACGGTCTTTAGATATATGTAAAGCCATTGCTTGTGTATTTTGTAAATATCTGTAATATATATTAAGTATTACCTAGATGATTTTTAAACTGAATTAAATCAATTTTATTAAAAACCAATAAATGCAAACTCCAAAACTTACTAAAATAATATGTCGAACTCCATTTCCTTCCAGTAATAACAAAATTTGTGCCAATCTACCCTCTGGAACTTCTCCGTGATCCGGTATATGAGTTCTTCACAGTCTTCCATAAAACCCTCGGCAATATATGTTTGAACTGTAACATATGTATGTGGAATTATTGCAACATGTTGTTGTACCATCTTCTTTATGTCCGCATTCTTTATGAGCACCTAATGTCCTTCGGAGCTGAAATATGACTTTTATTCCAAGATATCCAGTTCAGAGTGATGCATGATTGCCCAATTTGGATGTTATGACAAACTAATGACTATTAATTATATTGTTTATTTCGGAACAAGTTTTATGGTACAATATTTATAGAAAGAAAGATGATAACTGCAGTAGTTTTTAAAACTGTTGCAGCTACCAGCACTGGAGTAAGCTAAACTAGCTAACTATTAACAGCTGATAACTAAGAAAATAATCCAAATTAGCCTTAATCAGTACATTCAGTACCCAGCATAAGCAATATAAAGCTGGCTTCAAAAACATTTTACAAGAAAACTAAAGTTACTTTATAGTAGTCAGAGAGTTTATATATTTAGCGAAAACGTTTAAATGGTCAACAGCTGATTTATTAGTATAGTTGTTAGTTTTAGTGTTGTTGTGTTGTTTTCCTAAGAAATTAAAATAAATAAATATTCGCCCCTCACGATTGCCTTGTCTGGACATATTCGTGAAGTTCGTGGAACGACTTTAGCCCCTCACGATTGCCTTGTCTGGACATATTCGTGAAGTTCGTGGAACGACTTTACAGTCGTTCGGGGCGGGGGGCACATCGTGAGGGGCGAATATTTATTTATTTTAATTTCTTAGGAAAACAACACAACAACACTAAAACTAACAACTATACTAATAAATCAGCTGTTGACCATTTAAACGTTTTCGCTAAATATATAAACTCTCTGACTACTATAAAGTAACTTTAGTATTACTACTGTGGTAGTAGTAGTAGTAACGAAACCTGACATCAATGTGCATTCCAAGGTATACCATCAAAAGCGTAATTTAAAGTGGCATGAGAGGTCTTAGAAAACCCGGCGCATGTAATAGTGTGTGGTATTAAACTTACGTGTCATATTGTCCAGAAATAATTACACTGTTTTATTCAAATACCACATCACTTTGCAAACTAGAAAATAACTGAATTTAGCTTATTTTGGTGATTTTATCGTCAAATAGCTATTGACGAACTATACGGTCGACCTAACTTGGCTAGACCAACGGTAACGACGTAACGTCGCCAGGCAACAGACCCGTATTTAATGTACTCTGTGCAACAGACTATCCTAAATCTGATATTCTGATCCAGTCAAACAAAAGTGACATTTTCGATTTGTTCTAGACTACTGAGTTTTTATAGCATTAGCATTGAAGCCTTGAGCGTTCACCTATCTCTTTCAAATCGGATACAAAGAAAAGATATAGCATGTAATATCCCATATAAACATGCTAAATGTACTGTGAAATTTGCTATAGAAGGTAACTTATATGCTCTTTGGAAGGTAACACAACTCTGACACTTGACAGACTTGCTAGTGAGGTGCATACAATTTTGTAGTGTTTAGTCGATTATTTTTCGAAATCGCAACTACTTTTTTGCCATCTATTGCTGAGTAGCGGAACTAAGCAACTATGTCGTTTTTTTATTAGCTACCAGATGGCGATATCACTTTCACATTGACATATAAAACACGTACACGATAATATTTTTGTCTCATTATGTCTATATATGATTTACTAGCGACCCGCCCCGGCTTCGCACGGGTAGCATGTTATTATACATATAAATCTTCCTCCTGAATCACTCTATCTATTAAAAAAAACCGCATCAAAATCCGTTGTGTAGTTTTAAAGATATAAGCAAACATACATACAGACGCAGGAAGCGGAAAGCGACTTTGCTTTATACTATGTAGTGATAGTGATAAGCTCATTATATTCTCTTAGCATGATTTGTGTTATGCCTACTAACTTATCAATAAAATGCAATCTGATTCAACCATTCATTTATTAACACTATTCCGCAACGCATGCATCACAAAACGCAGAGGAACAATAAAAACAATGACTATGCTTACAATTATTTAATATTGCGTCGATTTGGTTGATTAATCGCGATCTCTATTTTACAATGGCAAAGGAACCGTTAGACGAGTGTGCGTCCAAGATGCGAGTTGTATTGTAACTGTTCACTACTATAAAATAAACTAAGTTTTTTAAGCAAGCTCCTTCTCAACAAGCTTGTACCAATGTCCACACTCGCAGCGACGGGGTTGATCCTGGAAAAAGAATAAAAATAATTATTGCTACTTTCGCTACTGCAGAATCTGCGGCTACTAAGATTTTATTTATATTCAAGTTGATTGTAGGAAAAAACCTTGTTTTTCTAAAAAACATGCATCTTACTGTGTATTATGATTAAATATAAATATAATAGAATCAATTATATTAATTCATTTACTGCATTATGTTACAGAATTTTTGGTTCGCATCCCGCTGTTTGCTTACAACGTTTATTTTATGTTGTCTTCATTCGTTAGAACTTTTAACTGTGTATGTCTGGGATTCAAAATACTAAATAAATTACCTTGTGTATCCAGATCCATGTGATAGCGGTGGCGTGTTCCTCGCCTGAAAACAATAAGTAGTTTAAATGACAATTTATTTTAATGTATGTTTAAATGGAATGCTAACAAAACGACTAATACAAAATGTGGGTATGTGTCACAATTGTATATATGTGTGTGTGTTTTAGACGTACCATAAATATAAATAATACACCCAACATAAGGTACTCGTACACACAATAGTAGTACCCAGTAGTACAGTCAACTGTAGAAGTTGATAATTTTGTCAGAATTTAAAAACTATTTATTAAACAAGCTAATTACAGTTTGAATCAATTTCAGTGCTAATCTACTAAGTATTCATTCACAACACTATAATAGTAAAAAAATAAAAATTCATAACATTATCTATAAAAAACAGCAAAAAATCAGCGGGTGAAGATTTATTTTTACGCATTAAGCTTGCTGCTTGCAATGGAGGTTTTTAGAGTTTAAAGCGTAATTTTATTCTTCCTTGTACCTACATACCTATGCTACATAATAATAATATATTTCGATGAATGTAAGTACCCAGAAACAAACCCTGGGTTGCTTAGGTAGGTTGGTATAGATGTTAGAAATAAAAATTAAATAGGATCACGACTGTAATCCCCAAGCACAGTAGACATACCTTCAGAACTCAAGGCTTAGATCCTTGAAGATGTCTAAAGAGGGTATTAAGAGGTACATCCAAACATTATGTTCGGCACAATACACACATATTGCAGTAGTTAGCATTCCATACATGACGTGTTCTTTATAAATTTTAGGGTATCCATGTGATGTGGTGCCATGACTAACATTAAAGTCCTAATGCGGAAAATGGAGTCCTAACCATGCATACAGCACCAGTTAGTGTTATTTCTTTCTTGGTCTCGACTACCTCGACATACGATCAAGGGTCACGGGTCCAGTGGATATTCCTATTAGAATAAATTAAGCTAGAAATGGTGAAGGAAAACATTGTAAAGAAAAAAAGTGGCGATGGGCAAAATGTAAAGTTTAGAAGCGCCTCGGACTAGCCCTTAACAAGCCCCTTTAAATAGGATCATCAAGGATCTGAGAGTAACATCTACCATGCTTGAAATAAGGAGTAGTGAACCTATTTTTGTGGCCTTTTTTCTCATAGCTGTAGAGCCTTTCTTGTGTAGATTAGATACCCATTAAAATCTGACATTATTTTGATTTCAGGATATAACTAAGATAGAGAAAGATAGGCAGACAATAGTAACATGTATAAAGCAGTGTTTGTTGCCTGATTCTTTTAGGATTGGTCGGGAGAAACAAACATAGCTTCACCTGGCTCTTAGGACATTTTAAAGTGATTAATCTTATTCATGCAACCTTATAAAACACAAGCTCAAAACGGTGAAGGAAAACATCCTTAAGAAACTAAGTTAGTATGTATTCTCATAAGTGATGGACTTGCAACCTGTCACATATGGAATGTTAACTTTCTAGCAAAATGTGGGTATTGTGCCAAATGTAATGTTTGAACATATCTCTGAGTACCTCCTTTAAACATCTTTAAGGCCCTAAGCTTCTGAGAGTATGTCTACCATACTTAGGGATATAGTTGTTACCCTATTTTTTTATTATAAAAAGTCAAGATTACTAACATATGCATCCAACAATGCGGGCATCGAAACAGGATGGGACGAGTGTGGGGTTAGCCTTGGTTCCAGCAGCTTTCTTCAGCACTTTCATGTTGAAGGGATCATCGTTTCCGGCTTGCATTGCCATCAGCTCCTTACGCTCCATACCGGTAGCATGCTCCAGGGGGTCAGGCATCACTGAAAGTGTATACATAATGTTATGTGTATGATGTATGTGCTGTGCTGTAAATATGGACACAGCCAACACCACATTATATAATATAAGATTGGGAGTAAAAAACAAAACCAAGATATCTTATTAGCAGACATTTTTTCAATCAATCTTTGCAGCCATATATGGTGTTGTTTACATTTTACATTACAGTTAACATTTTAAGAATTCTAGGAATTTAATAGTTATATTGAATAAAATAATGTATTAATGCCATACAACCTTTAATAGTACCTAGATTATTGTCAGCTCTCTTGTACAATAGAATAAAGATTATTGAAAGAAATAAAGAACTAAAATAAAGATTATTGTTTGAGCATTCCCAATAATAAGAAAGGACTACACTGTACTTCGTCATAGCTGTAACATACATGAATTGCCAATATTCTTGGGAGAAGAAAGATCTTCTGTAATCATTCTCAGAGCTCAGGAATCTCTTGTTTGGCACCATTAGCCACCAATATTATGAATGATGGCAGGCCTACAATATCTTCAATGGTACATGTTTTAAGTACTGGTTTTGTGCGTCTAATCTGCTTTTCAAGCAAAGAGGATAATGTTGTAGGTAGGTTTTAATCTAAATGATAAGATAACCTCCAACATCAATAATTATCCAGAATAAAACCTCTTTGTATGGTAGGAAAAAGACCAAAGACCCCATGAACCATACTGTTTATTTCATAGTGAAATAAAGGAGTGGTATGATCAGTTAAAGGAAATTCCAGTAAGAAGTAGGTAACATCTGCACAAACCAAAATAAATCAATAGCATGCATGACGTTTGAGATCAGGAATACGTAACTTTGCAGCAATATTATTTTGAACATCTAGAACGTTTGTAAAACATAATCTATACACAAATGGAGCCGCTATTTCAGGAATTTTTCATTTTCGCCTGAAACGAATGGAAGTAAGGGCCTTTTTTGACATTACGTAACTAAACATTGACAGAATCGGTAGCGAAATGCGAGTAAAACTTGTAATCTTACTTTTATCGGCATATCCACGCCGGGCTGTGGAAAATAGAACACTTCGTACGGCATTTCCCCTAACAATTTGTCTGCACAAGGAGGCCATTTCTACTTTAATTCGTTCACTAGACCGCTTCTTGCGATAGCAAGTGCTCCAAAATTTTCTCGTGCCGTGAACTAGAGATGGGAAAACCGGTACTGTACTGTACAGTTACGGAAACATCCGTAAATCGTTATCGATATAATAATCGTTTAGTCGTTTACAATTTTCGCCGGAACATTGATTAAGGCATTTGCCAACATTTATCTCGAATTATTTGAATTCTAAGGGGACAGCCCTAGCAAGGTAGATTGTAAAATATTTCAACCACCAGCTTTTTGTGAAACATTAACACAAAAGAATTATTTACAAAAAATATATGCAAATTGTTTAGAGGTGTTTCTGCATACCCATACCCCTTGTGTTGGGAAATGTTTACCGTACTTGGGATTACAGTTGTGGTCTTATTTATTTCCCATATTACTGGAGAAGCAAACATTTAATTTAAGTTTTGATTTAATTTAAAATACAAATAAAACACGATTTAGATAAATAAGCACTTAAATAAGTCTTTATTTTTATCAGTTATCTACTCTTATATTCTAACACTGACTGACTGATAAATAACACACAGCTTGAACCGGTAAGCCTAGCTAGCTAGAAGCGTGACATTTTGCATAGGAATTTTAAAGAGCACAAGGAAAAGATTTTTTAAATTCATTTTATATGGGCGTTATAGCGGTATAGGATGAAAGTTTGTATAGATGAAAAATCTTATCAGGCATATGGCTAGTTATATCATAAAGGATGGTCATATTTATTTAGTTCTATGATCACTTAAAGTGATAATAAAAATATAAAAATTACTGGAGCTCGACATAATTACATAATTAACTGTAAAAATAATAATAATAACTTATTTATTACCACTTATTACTACTTCACGAATATACGTCTTTGTCTCTGATGTCACTATTGTATAGAGCTGAAAAAATAGAATGATCGATTAATTAGGTACTTAAGTACATAAATGAAGTTCCTCCCATTTATGTGTGTGTAATATAATTTTACATTTCATATACCTATACATTTATATTCCTTACCATGATCAAAAATTTTACTTTTCGGTGTATTTTCGAGACTCTTCTTGCACAAAGAATTAATGACGAAACCAAAAATTGTTTTTGGAATCAATTTCTCGTTCGACCACTTCTTTGAATAAAGCATCCCTTAAAAGAGTTAAGACGGACGTCAATTTCACCTTCTTCAAGCTGCAATTTGAGAATAATTTTAAAGAAAATTCCATAAAAACTTTATAAAGAAATAAGGGTCAAATGGTACTTTACTGGATCGGATTGGTACAATTCACGGTAACATGATGGTGATACACATTCCCTGATACACCGTGTTCTTTGTAGTCCCACCATATGACTGCATGCACTGCTTTGCTCACATGCAGTTTCAAACTCTCTAAAAGTCATTTCCTGAAACCAGCATCAATATTTTAATATTGATATTCATTTATTTATTCAATATCAATTTTAATGCGTATCTGAAACTGAAATGTTAACTAACGGCTAAAAACACATTACCTAAAAACTAAAAATATTATAATTTGATTAAAATTTATTACTATTATTTAATGTTTATGCCAATACTTAGTAGAAAAATAATAATCACTACATAGTATAAAGCAATAAGTCGCTTTCCGCTTCCCGCGTCTGTATGTCTGTATGTATGTTTGCTTATATCTTTAAAACTACACAACGGATTTTGATGCGGTTTTTTTTAATAGATAGAGTGATTCAGGAGGAAGGTTTATATGTATAATAACATGCTACCCGTGCGAAGCCGGGGCGGGTCGCTAGTATTTTATATTTATAAGTTAGTCGGAAAACTCTTTATTTGTTCACCAACATGCAATAGTGGTAAATAGTGTAAGTCATGTAGGTACATACGTTTTTTGGAGAATCTTTGTATTGGTATTCCTTGAAAGTGAAAGTAACTGGGTTTTGTTCAGCGACAGCTTCGTTGACATCATAAATGTTTAGTAGAGCTAACCAACCGAATAAATATGTCAATCCAACCATTTTATTTGGGTTTTTTCTTGCGGGTTAGCTAAAGTTCCGTAGTCTGTAAGTTTTAGCCACATAATCAATAACAATACATTTGCGTTATAATCTGCTGTAGTTTCAGACATGCGCAATAGTGACCTGTGAGTTCATTGTAAATGTTCATTATTTTGTCAAAGAACTTAATTATTTTAAATAGAAATACGGCTAATTACCACGTTTTTACTTGTATTGCTGACGTTTCGAGACAATTCAGATGCTCTTCATCATGAGCAACGCCCGCGACCGCGATCAACGGCAGATCGGCGAATACTTAATTATTTCAAAATAATTCCATCGAATGAAAAATGAAAAATCATCCACCTCGGATGATCTTGCAACGATTGATTTAAATCACGGGGTTCATTAAAACATCGATTTTACCGTTATTTTCCGGAAATCTACTTTTTATCGAACCTATCATTAGCAATAGAATGCCTACTCTAGTAATCGGAAAAAAAAATCTAAGTACGTCAATCAAAGTGACATTTGTGACATTTCTAGAGTAGTGGTTACACAGCTCGATTAACAATAATTGTCAAATCGATTTGCTATACTTATGTACATACTTACTATTTTGTAGGTATTTATTAAAACTCATATGATTTTATTAAAAAGAAACACATGAATAACACGGTACCTACATATTCCACATAATTGCACGCGATTTTTTTATGAATAAAGAAAATAACAAATTGTATACCTACATTATACATATAATGTAATTCGTTTGCAGTTCGCTTATCACATCATTATTCATTTAATAAATTAGGGCTATGCTTGCTACAGCGCGCATAACTTTATTTGGTTGACTATTATGTCTAACTAATCGAAATTTGTCGCAAGTCGCAACTCTAGTCGTTATTTGGGAATTTGTGGGATACTGTCGTGTTTTCGTGTTTTCCTGTTAGAATCCAAAAATATTAGTGCATTAATATTTTTACGTTTAAATTCAACGATATTTATATTGTTTGTGAATCAAAACGTAATCAGTATCAAATTCAGTTCAGTGCATTTTATAAAATTGTTTTGTGTTTGTAGTAAAAAGTGGATTAATAGTTTTGCGAGTGGAGAGTGAATATTGCAATTATATCGGGTTGTGGTAAGTTTTTTGTCAATTTACTCTACGTATCTTACAATAACGTTTATGCAAATATTTCTTTGTGTATTTTGACAGCTGCAATTCAATGTTTTGCGTTGCATCACTGGTTATACCTACTTATTAGTGATCTAACTTTCACTGCTGTGTAGGTAACTGAAAAACACATTAACTAGGGTTCGTTTAGTTTATTGTTTAATTTGGTACCCAGTAGGTAGGTAGGTACATAAATAGAGGTTCCATGCCACCAAGTTGTTTCTTTATTACATACCAATCATCAATATCACAAACAAAGGCTTGTAACCAAATTAACGTCAAATATCACTATGTCAAAGTAAAAAAGGATCATAACTCTAAGCCCCACTTGCCGTAGACATCCTCTCAGATCTCCAGGTTCCTTGAAGATGTCTAAAGGTAGTATCAGAGGCAAGTCTAATTTACATTTGTGCATGCTACAAATCCAAAATGTGTTAAATATGCACATTTCATTTACCATATTGATCACGTCTATAATCCCCAAGTATGGTAGATATCCTCTCAGATCCTTGTATATCTAAAAAAAGTGCCTCAACTAGGCATGTCGAAACATTACATCTGACACATGTCTGCATTTTGCTGTAGTTAGCATTCCTTATGTTGTGATAAATTGCAAGCAAAAATTATACAGTGATATAATTTTTTAAATAGGATAATCTATTAATTCACACCCAGGATTTGAACCAATACCTTTGGATTGAAACTCAAGAACCACTTAGATATCAATAACAACTTTCAATGTTGCTGATACTATGTATAGTATGTACACATTGTACTACCTTTATCTTTATTGAATCACATTAGCATGTCTAATCGACTGAATTACAATCAGTTACCTACTTTGAATTTTTAATCTGAAACAGAAAGGTACTCATAGTTCATTTCTTTGCATATGAACAATAACAAAAACGTAGTCTGTGTTTGAAGAATACATTTATTTAGTTACTAGCTTTTACATGCAACTTCATTTGTTCAAATTCAGGGTAAAAAGTGAAAATCAAAAGAAAATTTTCGAAAAGTTGTTTTCACTAAACCTCCATACTTTTTAAAGACTATCTAACTATCTAACAATACCCCACACTATAGGGTATGTGAGAAAAAAAAACATCCCCTCCTTAGGTGTAGGGGAGGTACCCTAAAAAAAGTTTAAAGTTTTAATTCTACGACTTTGTTGACATCGCTTATATGTATATTTGTATATACATGCTAAATTACAGCTTTCTAGCACTGATAGTCTCTGAGCTAAGCTGCGGACAGACATACATGGGGGAAACTATAAGGGTTACTTGTTGACTTGAAACCCTAACGAGGTCATCTTAAGATAGTTCTGTCGATAAAATTAATTTTAAGGGATTTCAAGTACCTACAGCACCTATTTTTCATACCTTGAACAAAAAGTACCTAAGTAGAGAAGGTACCTTCTTCAAAATAACCTAAATTATTATCTTAAATAAGTGTATTATATGATATTATCTTTGTAAGTGGTCTGATGTGTAGGATCTGGGTTTTTCCTATCATAAGTCATCATCATCAGTTATTATTTTGTAATTAATCAAACCATAGACAAACCTCCATTGTATTGTAGCGCTACCGTTATCCTACTAATATGATAAACCCGAAAGTTTGAGAAAATGTTTGTGCCTCAATCTCACCCAAACAACCAAACGGATATGGATGAAACTTAATATACCATAGCACCTGGCCTATATACCTTGGAATATCAAATGGATGAAACTTGGAATACAATATAGCCTAGGCCATAGCATAGGCTATGTATTATGTATATTACTAGGGCATAGGCTACTTTTTGTCCAGTAACAGGATAGATTAAGGCTGTAAGCTAGTAATTATATATTAATTGTAAAAAGGTACATAATAACACCCAGAAACAGAACAAACATCTCTTCATCATATTTTTTTTACCCACAACCTACAGTGCAGAAGGCAGAGCTACCTACTATAAATATACAATGACATACCCAATCGACAAACGACGTCAAAACATTAGGTACCAACCTACCTAGGTAGGTACCTACCTTTAAATTTGGTTAAGGGCCCTACTCACGATTCAATTTCAGCAACAATCTGTTGACACAATCTGCAGTGAGCCGACAGATTGTGTCGTCAATAGTAATGTTGAGGGCACGTTGGGGGGCGTTGGGGGCGTAACCCAACATGTTGCGTATTGTATCGGCGCGGAAGCAACCAGACAAATTGTCTCAGTAGATTGTGTGCGTGTTGAAACGTGAGTATTGCGATTGCTCCAATCTGCAACAACTCTCTCAATCTCAACACCTGCTTTTTGAAATTTTGTTAGTTTCGGCGGACCCATGTCTATACGAACGTGACGTGCACACGTTGTGGCAAGCAATCGCGGAATGAAATTGTGTCAGCAGATTGTGGGTTGGATGAATCGTGTGTAGAGAACGCTCAATCGCGACTTCAACAAATTGTGTCAGTGTCAGCAGATTGTGGGTTGTGTTGAACCGTGAGTAGGGCCTTTTAGTTTGGAACTTGTCTATAGTTAGGTACATCCACTAATTCGCTGCGATTTAGTCATAAGTTTTTACCTGAATTTTTTGTTGGTCTTAATGAACCCGACGACTGGTGCAAACTCAGTGCATGCGAACTGAAAAAGGCTTCAATTTTGCTTCACGCTTTTGCACCTTATCTGTATATTATACGGTCTAGTTTACAGTGCATCTTACACACTTTCAGTTTTTAAATGCGTTCTCGTTGGATTTTGACAACAAGGATGCTTGTAATAAGGTTGATGATCGGATGGAATAGTGTCCGGTCTCGTGTTGAAGTGGTTTCTTCAGCTTTAATGAGGTTGTTGAGGGAAGGCCTAATGCTCACCGGCCGTAGAATAGAAATGGACTGGATGAGTCAAGTAAAGCCTGCTTTAGAAATGTTTGTACCTACCTACTAGTGCCTAAGTATTTTTTTTTTTAATTGTGGTTCGGTAGTTAATGCTTCTTTGGAAAGGCGTCACAATTAGAGAACGGCTATAAGGATTAGCTATGAACATTTTATTTTGTATTAGTCTGAATAAGGTTTTTCTATATGTTGTGCCGGCCGACTCCAAATGAAGTACAGGCCAATAATAAGAATTTTAATAATTTGAATAGTTGCCCGGAAAATTGTAAAATTTGGAAAAAACTGAAAGTGTTTTTAAATAAATAGGATCACGACTGTAATCCCCAAATACGGTAGACATCCTCTCCTCTCGGATCTCCAGTCGCTCCAGCTCCAGTCAGAGGCACGTCCAAACATTAGTACTAAGGTACAGTCGCATAAACGATGTATTACATAAAAAAACCGGACTAGTGTGAGTCTGGCTTGCGCACCGAGGGTTCCGTACAAACTTCTTATAGATTTTCCTGTTATCTAATGTAAACGACCATTTTCTTAGTTTTTCATCATGTTAGGCTTTAATAATAGTAACTGTTAGTGGCGTTTATCAAATCTTTCATGTTTTTCCTGTTCAGATAAATAAATCCTACTAATATTATGAATGCGAAAGTTTTTGAGTGAGTGTGTGTGTGTGTGTGTTTGTTACTCTTTCACGCAGAAACGTCTGGAACGGGTTTGGATGAAACTTTACAGTAATATAGCTTATACATCAGAACAACACATAGGCTACTTTTTTATCCAGGTACCACTTGTGCGGAGCCGGGGCGGAGCATCTAGTAAATACATAAATAATACAGAAACAATATGTTATGGTATTTCCACATTCAACAGTACCTACCTAAACGTAGTTAATTGCATTAATCACACAGTATAACACTATCACAGCAAATATTTTAAATACGTGTATGTTTCTTTGTTACTTATCGCGTCGTAACTGTTTTACTGATCTCGATGAAATTCGGTAAGTTTATAGATAGACTAGCCGACCCGTGACAGACGTTGTCCTGTTAAATTTCAATAATCGAATAGACAAGACTGAATGATTTTAGTCTGTGATGTCAGATTTGTTGCACACCAGCGCCATCTATACAGAAATCCTCCCTTTTGCTTTTTTTTATCGTTTATGGGATGTCTTTCATATTTTAAAGTAGCCTATTATTTATTCGGGCATTATATCTACATCTCTGGCAAATTTCAACTCAATCCGTTTTGTCGTTTATGCCTAATTGAGGAACAAACATACATACAAACTCTCAAACTTTCGCATTTATAATATTATTAGGATTAGGATTAGGATAGGATTATGATTTGTAACATCGAATACTTTTTATCTGGATACCCCACGCAAGCAAAATCGAGCGAGGGGTTTAGTTACTAATAATAATAAAATTAACTAATAAAATGAAGTATCATACAATAATAATATGTGCGTGACTGTACCTAACGTATTATAAATAGTAGGTTAGCTACAGCGGTTTTACGCTCTGAGTGCATTCGGTGTACATGTACTGAGTTTTGTAAATTTGCACTTACAATAACATAGTGGGAAATCATCATCAATCAAACATGCCGTTTTAGCTAGTTACTCCAGCCTTAGGGTAAAAGGTTCGACCAATGACAGCGCTCAAATATTCGAGTTTGATAATGTCCAGCAGTCATTGGTCCGCTCCGCACAGTTCCGCGTGGATGGAATATAAAGCACCATAAGTAAGCAACAAATATTAAAGTAATCCCTTGCGTGGTAATAAATAAAATCCCGGCAACTGTCAATTGTCTAGCTATCACGGTTCATGAGATCATTCACGGACGGACAGACAGACAGACAGACGGACAGCGAAGTCTTAGTAATAGGGTTCCGTTTTTACCCCTTGGGTACGGAACCCTAAAAATGAATCGCTGAATGTGTTGTTAAGCGTAAATCTCGAGAGCAGCTGAACCGATTTCGCTAATTCTTTTTTTATAACATTCCTTGAAGTACGAAGATGGTTCTTACGGAGAAAAAAATTTAAAAAATGCCTGAAGGAGTCTTAAAAACAACACTTTTCTATATTGCGGTACGGAGTTCGCCGGGTCAGCTAGTTTATTATTAAAATATGATGAGATTATGTAATGGATATAGGGTTTTTAAAGAAATAGACACTCAACAGCTGACTTCGGCGATTATTCCACGGAATGTTGACGGAATAAACGCATGGCTAGACGTTTTATTTATCACGTCAATAAACGGAATTCTCAAAATCTAGTGTAGGTACGCCATAAATACTTAGGTATATTCTTCAGTACAGTACCTACGTGTAGGTAAATTACACGATCAAATGATACTATAAGTAACTCAAGATGGTGGCTGTAGAGAACATGTGTAGATGGAGCTACCGGGTTCCCACTAGAACCCGTTGCGACTGCAGAGCTCCTATCCAAACGATGCCCCACCCTTATTGTCTCCTGTGCCCTTTCCATTTGCACAAGGGACGACCTTTTGCTATTTGCGACACAGTTTTCAGATATCAACGTTTTCAATTATTAGGGTTCCGTACCTAAAGGGTAAAAACGGGACCCTATTACTAAGACTTCGCTGTCCGTCTGTCTGTCACAGGGCTGTATCTCATGAACCGTGATAGCAAGACAGTTAATATGTTTTTGTTCCAAATAAAATACGTTTAATATTATTATTTGTTATTACATTACTTATTACCTCATTAACGCCACCAAGGATGGAGTGAAGATAGCAAAATTTTACGCAAACATCATTTAAATTGTACCTATGAGTAGGTATGTACAATTTACACACACGAAGAACAACTAAGTAGTGTCTGCGGACCGCAATATTTTCTTTGTGTGGCTTGCGCCTACAGAGCGTCATCGTCAGTGCCTGTGCACCGAACGCACTCATGATACACGAATGCCCATATGTAGTCGGTATTCAGAACATTTTACCTTATTTTGTAATAATGTATGATTGAGTTAAGTACGTTGCGACAACAAATAACTAAGTACCTACTTACCAAGTAAAATGTATAGGAGGTATTATGAGGATTAAGAGCTTATCACTGTTTTTGTTTCGATTCAAAATGACGCAAATTTGTCTTTCTTTTCCTAAAAATTTTTCATGTAGCAATATAAAACGTAGGCAAGTTTAACGTATAATTTTGAACGTGCCTCTGACTACCCCCTTTGATATTGTCAAGGATTTACTGGATGGCTACTGTCTACCGTATTAGGGGATTACAGTCGTGATACTATTTATTTGTTTATAACATAAATAAAAATAAAATAAAAATAAAAAAGCCATTTATTCTACTACCCTTTCTAAATTACGTTGAGCGTGCATTAAAATAATTATAATTATAGAATCAAAATAATATTTACATTTCAATAATTAAAAAAAAAAAATAGTAATAATAATAATTTATAATATGATTATTAGATTGATATAAATAAACTTAAATACGTAATTCGCGGTCCTAATTAAAATCATAAAATTATTTTGTAGTAGTCGCCTCCTTGGCGTAGGCCTCCCCCATTTCTTTCCAATATTTTCTATTTCTGGCGTTTTTCATCCAGTTTGGTCCCTCACTTTGTACAAAATCGTCTGCCCATCTTTTCTTTTGTCGTCCTCGCGACCTGACTCCATCTCTTGGTATCCATTCAATGATTTTCTTGGTCCATCTATCATGTGACATTCGACATATATGCCCCGCCCAGTTCCATTTAAGCCTTCTTACTCTTTCCACAATATCGGTTACTTTGGTCTTTTTTCTAATGTCTTGGTTTCTTATCTTGTCTGACAGTTTAATTCCCAACATACTCCTTTCCATTTTTCGTTGGCATATCTCTAATTTGTCCTCATCACATTTACGAAGTGACCAAGTTTGGCAGCCATAAGTTATGCATGGAAGGATTGCTATTTCGAAAAGTTTTTTCTTTATGGTAATGTTTACGTCTCTATTTTTCATGATTTCTTTCAACCCCCAGTATTTTTTCCATGCTATGGCGATTCTTCTTTGTACTTCCTGCTCTGTATGCTGTTCGAATGTGACGGACTGACCTAAGTACACATATTCTTTGACAAATTCGACTTCTTGATCACCCACCAGTATAGGGTCATTTTCTTCACTGTTCGTAATTATTTTAGTTTTTGTGATATTGATGTATAAGCCCACCTTTCTGCTTTCATTTGACAGTTCATTTATCATGAAAGATAGATCTCTCGGATTTTCAGCAAAGATGACTATATCATCAGCAAAACGGAGGTGACTTAAATATTCTCCATTTATTCTCAGACCTTTAGTTGCCCAATCAAGTTTTTTGAAGATATTTTCGAGAACTGCTGTAAATATTTTCGGAGATAAAGGGTCACCTTGACGGACACCTCTTTTGATAGGGAAGACCTTGCCGTCTCTTTCTAACCTAATGTTGGCACATCCATCCTTATAGATTTCTTGTAGTACAGTGATGTATTTCTTGTCGACGCCCTGTTGATTGAGCGATTCCCATATTGCGTTGTGATATAAAGAATCAAAAGCTTTTTTGTAGTCCACGAAGCATATAAAAAGTGTTTTGTTATACTCTTTAGCTTTTTCGATTGCCTGTGTCACCACTTGAATATGATCCATGGTTGAGAAATTTTTGCGAAAACCTGCTTGTTCACTAGGCTGGTTATCATCTAAAGTTTTCGTTATTCTATTAAGCAGAAACTTTGAAAAAATCTTATAGATGTTGGACATCAGGCTAATGGGTCTGTAATTATTCAGTTCAGTTCTGTCACCCTTTTTGTGTAGAAGAACAATTGTAGAGCTTGACCACTGCTTTGGAGTAGCTTCAGTCTTCAATATATTATCAAAGAGTTTTTGAAGAACGGGTTCTAATGGTTGTAAAAGTGATTTTAGCAGTTCGTTCGTAACATTGTCGCCTCCTGGTGCTTTATTTGCCTTTTGCGAATCAATAGCATGTCTGATCTCAGCTTTTAGTACACTGACATCTGATGTTTCATTTTCCTGAGGCCGACTCATTTGCTGTAGTTCGCTTTGTAGTGATTCCTCCTTTTCGTAAAGAATGCTAAAGAAGTCCGTAGCTACTTTTAGTATGTCTGGTCTTTTCGTAATTTCTTTACCAGTTCTATTTTTTAAGTTAGGCGCCCACTCCGACTTGTTTCTGAGTTCTTTAAACGCTTTCTTTATTGCTCCAGTTTTTTCAATAAAAGATTCAAATATGTGTTGTCTATGTGTTCTATTGTCCTTGCGTAAGTTTCTATTTATTTCTTTACTAATTTTAGTTATCTCAGTACGTACTTGTTTTGTTCTTCTTCGTTTGTAGAGTTCTTTACGTTCTTCTAACAATTTGTGTGTTTCTTCACTAACTTGTTTTCCAGATGATTTATTATAGTTTGGCAATTCTTGAATAAAAGTTTTAATTTCAGACTCCAAGGCGTTATACTGGCTCTGAACGTTCGGTGATGTGTTTATGGCTTGCATTAGTTTACTTTCCCAGTATTCTCCTGTGTCTCCGGTGATAGTTGGTAGGCTCCTTGGGTAATTACTATTTGCTTTTAAAAACTTCCTTGGTTTTTTCATATTAACTTTAAGAGCACATCTTATCATTCGATGATCTGTTTCAAAATTAAGACTATTTATTATATCAAAGTTTTGAATTCGTTTTGGTTGACTCGTAAGTATATAGTCTATCTCATTTCGGTACTTATTATCTGGTGACCGCCAAGTCCATTTCTTAAGAGGTTTCCTGGGAAACATGCTATTCACTATTCGAAAGTTATTTTCCAGTGCAAACTTTACTAGGCGCTGACCACGTTCATTTCTCTTGCCCGCCGAGTAGTTTCCAAAAATGTTTTCTTCACCATGCTGAACTTTCCCAATTTTAGCGTTAAAATCACCCATCAAGATTATATTCCCAGTAATTGATGAGTTCATCGCTTCTTCCACTGTTTGATATAATATTTCTATGCTTTCCTTATCGTATGTCTGTGTAGGTGCATATACTTGGATGATGAACCAGGTTTCGCTTTCTAACTGGATTTCAAGGGACGCGACTCTATCTGAATAGCATTTCAGACTTATAATGTTATTTTTTAGAGTTTTATTGATTAAAAATCCAACGCCGTTTCTGCTTTTGTCGCTCGTTGAGTGGTATAAAATGAAATTTTTGTACTCTTCTATTAGTTCATTTGCTCTTCTAACTTCTCCTAATCCTATTACATCCCATTTAATGTCAGCTAGTGCATTCTTTAGTTCAGTGATTCTATTATCATGAAGTAGGGTTTTGACATTTAGACATGTTATGTATAAAAGATTGTTTCTTCTTGTTCTGTTTTCAAAAGTTCTCTTGTTGTATTGATGAGGGGTGTTTATAACATACGCTACCATAAAGATAGGTAGTATTTGTAGTAGCTCGGTAATACCTACAAATTTGAGTGCACCCAGTGCGTGAGCACTCGGCCTTTGTAATACATTGTGAGAGTTCAACCCCGGTTCAATAACAGGTTTGGCAACGCAGGCCGAGTACAAATAAAAATAAAACAGATTGAGTAACTGGTTTGTGTTCGGTTCACATATAGGGCAACATAAAGTTGTTTGTTTTGAAGTGTAGTAAAAGCCCTTAGAAGTTAGTTGATGTTTGCTAAATAGTAAGGTAAGGTCTTTTTACATCTTTTCTAAATAAGTTATACAGCGTCTGGCGGGTACTTTCTACGATGGAACGCTATAATAAGGATTGCCAGTTGGTCAAGATTTTCCCGAAAATTTTTAATAATAAAAATAACTTTTTAATCACTACATAGTATAAAGCAAAGTCGCTTTCCGCTTCCCGCGTCTGTATGTCTGTATGTATGTTTGCTTATATCTTTAAAACTACACAACGGATTTTGATGCGGTTTTTTTTAATAAACAGAGTGATTCAAGAGGAAGGTTTATATGTATAATACATGCATAATATAGTAGAGAAACACTGATAATTTTAGAGGTTTCTAATGTGATGTCGTAAATAAACACATTTTTTTGCGCTTACATTGCAAATGCTGGCTGAACCCCACGAGATATATCAAAATAATGTACTACAGTATTGTACACCTTAAAAACGTCTACAAAAAAGTCAACGATGGTATTAGAAATGTCTTACGCACAGCGAAGCGGGCACGGGTCAGCTAGTACGTAATATTTAGTTGTCCCGACAACTAATCCAAAATCCCGACTTAAACGGCAACTTTAGTATCCTTCTGGCTTAGTCCAGTTTCATCTACAGGAAAGACATGGTCATTAGGTTTGTGCGTCGATTAGCCGTGGGTTTCCTCATGTTGTTTTCCTTCCGTTTTACTTTTTGAGTACGTGTTAAAGCGCACATTATTTAAAACAGAAAATGTACGGTTTTACCCAGGATAGGGTCAGAAAGTCGAGGTACCACCGAGGCCACCACGGCCTAGTGTGAGGTATTTCGACTCTAGATTTATCGTGCCTTCATAAAAATATTCCACCTTGTCTGGTGACGGTCTATGCTGTTATCTCCCAGATGTATCAACTCAATGTAACATTGTAGACTGTACTTTGATCTGGCCTCACAGCTCAGTTGGTAGTAGTAGCTGCGCGTTGTTGGTGAGATTCCCAACCCGGGATAAACATTTGTGTGATGAACATGGATGTTTGTTCTGTGTCTGAGTGTTATAATTTATCATAAGTAAAGTATGTATTTACAAAAAAAAAGTATGTAAACATTCTATCAGTTATCTGGTTCCCATAGGCTAAATAATAATAGCCTTTATTCAGACACAATGTTTCACATTATTAAATTATTCTAAAGACTCAGGTGAGTCTGTGACACCGGCAAGTTGACAGTACTAAGCAATGGTTAAATACAAACTGACAACAAAAAATGCGCCATAATTGCAAGACTCCACTACAACATGGTATGGCCCAGTACTCAAATACTCGTTATAATGCGATTGTATTGAGGCCGAATGTTACAAGCCACAATCTGCCCGGAAATCTACACTAATCTATACTACTTATCTATACTTCTACAATGTTACTCGTTTAAAATAATAATACATAATTTATTTTGGAAAACTATGCAGATCCATATATACCTACATACATTATAATGCGTTTTTACAAAATCTAAAAAGATGTAAAGTTTTTTTTTGCTATTTTGTGAGTTATGATGATGTAGGCAATTTAATATTGATACGTTTGTGATTTCTTTCACTAATAGAAAGCTACATTATTTCTGAGTGCTAGAGGCTGTTTATTGAGAAAATGAAATCGTCAAAAACGGTAGACACCATCACCTTGTTCGATCGTCTCTACACTGGAGCTCTACATAGCAGGAAAGGATCATTGAAAGATAGATACCGCATAATGCTGCCTAGTTTGCTATATTATGTTGGATACCTATATTCAGTGACAAAAACACTTGAATGGTTCATATACACTCTTCTAGTAATTCTTTATAACCTTTCATATAAATTACGTTCAAGGCTGCTTCTGCATGAACCGACCTTGATACCATCGATTGTATTATATTTAATAGAATACAAACGTCAACGTCTCGCGATTGAAATTCTTAGAAAAATCGTTTAGGATTGCGTATATGTTTTGGGTTGAGCCAAGTTAAATACTTATTGGGTAGAAACATGTATCATATGTTGTATGTTACAAAAAAATAATGCATATAAAATATATAAGTACGTGATACCTGGATAAAAAGGAGCCTATGTGTTATTCTGATGTATTTCTATATTACTGTAAAGTTTCATCTAAATTCGAACAGTAGTTTTTGCGTGAAAGAGTAACAAACACACACACACTCACAAACTTTCGCATTTATAATATTTGATGCTCGCCCCGGCTTCGCACGGGTGGTACCTACTTGGATAAAAAGTAGCCTATGTGTTATTCTGTCTATGCTATGTTACTGTAAAGTTTCATTTTAATCCGTTTAGTAATTTTTGCGTAAAGAGTAACAAACACACACACACACACACACCCACTCACTCACTTACACACAAACTTTCGCATTTGAAATATTAGTAGGATAGTAGGATTCTATCAGTTATCTAGTTCCCATAGTACAAGTCTTGCTTAGTTTGAGGCTAGATGGCGCTGATTGATAATGTATAAAAAAATAAAAACTCGGGTTGAACGAGGAAGCACCCGATTTCGGTCAATTATAGAGACATACATAAAATATGCTTGATAGGACAGATTACGGTTGCGTGCGTCTTATTATGCCTATGTTTTTTGCAGTTGAGGCGTCAAATACCAATGGTAGTTCAGTGACGTTTGCACAATTACAATGTATACAGTCAATAAGCTGAAGAAGTTCAAGGGCGGGGCGCGTATGCGTGCGATGAGTAAAAACATATTTATTATAATACACAGTTATATATTGTGATAAATCGATCATGTGCGAGTCGGGAGTTACGCGCCAGAACTGGGGGCTTATTTTGTTAAAACTATGATTATCATGTTATGGCTTTGAATGCAGTTTAGCTAAATAGATTCTATAATAGTTATTATGAAATTGGTATTCTCTAAAATGTACATAGCCATTCAAATTCATTTCAAATTCAAATTCATTTATTTGGAACAAAATAACATTGGTATACAAAAAACAAGTGAAAAACGATGACAACTGCAAAAGTAAAAACTGAGTAGCAGAGTCAACGCCCTCCTCCAGAGCATAACGAAAACAATGTTCCACGAAAATACGGGTTTAACTTAAAAATAAGATACTAAAAATGACTATAAAGTAAGGATGTAAAACTTTAAATGTACTAAGAAGAATATAATGTAAAAATATAAAAAATTAAAAAATGTAAACTGTGATACATATAAAAGAAAGGGAGTATGTTAGTATGTTGTGTGGTGTGAGTGTGTGTGTGTGTGTGTGTGTGTGTGTGTGTGTGTGTGTGTGTGTGTGTGTGTGTGTGTGTGTATGTGTTTGTATGAGGTGAACGATGTTCGTAGCAAAATATTAAGTGGGAGAAACTAAGAGATTTTCAGTCTCTTCGTAGGAAAGGGAACGGAGCCAAGTTAGGCATTTAATTTTACATTTGTGAATTGTTAATGGGTAATGTTATATAGCCATGGTATGGCTATATGGAGGATTTTTACGAAATAAGCTAGCTGAATTTTGTTTTTACTATATTTAAAGTCAATGTTGTACCTAGATTCTCTGTAATCTTTGTCATTATTTACTAACCCTGTAAATATCAAAATTTTAGGTCTGAAAACTACGAAGATATATAATTTCGTATTTTTGCAAAGGAATGTTCTTGCAGCCTTTTCAATGGATACCACAGCTATCAAAGTTTGCCCTGGATGGGGATCTAACCCACAATCTACAGCGCATAAGGTAGAGTCAGTAGAACAGTGAGGTCCGACTTAGTGACGCATATAAACTCATTTAGCAATATACGAATAGATTTATCCGCAGCGCATAATCAGATTGTGACGCTGCAGACCAGTTACAGCAAGGGAACTTTGCACATAGCGTCAATCGATAAACGTTTTCATATGATGGAAACCTGCCACGTTTGTACCTATCCTGATATAGAACGGTCGCTCTGTTTACCTGCTGCACTGCGTTTTCGCGTCTTCATAATCATATGCTGGGGTTACTCAAAGTCAAAACATACAACCATACATATAGACATAGACAAAACCACGCCCGACTCACCTTCACACTGCTCTGTCACACTGTACGGGGTTAGGAAAACTTGTTCTCGGCACAAAATACATTTTGTCTATTCTCCTGTAGACAAAACGTGTTCACGGATTTTCATTCTATGCCTGCTGTAGACAATGCTTTTGATGTATGGTGATGATGACCCCGCACGTACCTATCAGACACTTTGTAAACAATGCATCACTGTGTAAATGCGAACTAGTGTAAACTATAGATATTTATGATAAGTGCATATTATTATTGTGTGGGTCGGCGACCCGTGCGTGGTCAGTGCTACTTTATTTATTTCTTGGTAATCCTTTTATCATGCTACTAGTACCTATACTATAGTTTAGAAGTGTTCGCGGCGTAGCCAGTCTAGCCGTTCTTAGTTTCTTCTCGTTTGAGTAGCCTAAAAACTCCACCTTCGTCACCAGAGTTTCCCATTAGCTCATGCGAACTTACGATACTAGTTTTTTCTTGCTTTATACATAGGGCTGCCATCCGTCCGGGTTTCCCCGGATTTGTCCTAGTTTAGAGGGCGTCCGGGGAGCGTACGGGCGGGGTTTCATTTGTAGTCCGGGTTTAAAATTTGGCCACCCGCGTCACAAGGACTGTGCCGTAATTGTGAAATCAACTTTTCAATTAAGGGAGCCGTTTGTGAAATATTAAGCTTTAAATTGTACCCCCCCTCCCTGGTAACATGTCCGGGTTCTGGGCTCTAAAATCCGGGGTTTTCAAGTGTCTTGTCCTGGTTGCCAAATTTTAGAGATGGCAGCCCTATTTATACACAAGTAATAGTGATCTTTTTCTAGAGAAACTACTACTACACTTCTCTCTAGGACAACAATAATTACGTTTAAAAAACTTAAAACAAAACCGACTTCATGTTATAAGTTCGATACAAAATTTAATCCCCTATTTTTATATACCAAAACAACAGCAGAATTACTGCTGCTTTCGATCCAATAAATACTTGATATCCACTCTCCACAAATCATTTTATAGGTTTTCTCATGCTAGGCTATAGAAATGAAATATTCTTTAGTAAAACGAAAGAAAAGGTCAACCTACCATAATTTATTCATGACATTTTTATCGCCTGGAGATTGAAGGGCTTTCTATCATGCTTGGGGACAGTACAGTCTTACACTTACAGTCTATCAGCCTATGAATATCTAATTATCTAGCGAGATCAAGAATTGACAAAAGAGTATTAAAAAAACCGGCCAAGTGCGAGTCGGACTCGCGCACGAAGGGTTCCGTACCATTTTCTATAAAATACGACAACAAAATCACAACAAACGTCACACTTAAATATTTATTTTATTCTGTTTTTAGTATTTGTTGTTATAGCGGCAACAGAACTACATCATCTGTGTAAATTTCAACTGTCTAGCTATAACGGTTCATGAGATACAGCCTTGTGACAGACGGACAGCGGAGTACGGACAGCGGAGTCTTAGTAATAGGGTCCCGTTTTTACCCTTTGGGTAAGAAACCCTAAAAAAGTACTAGGCTAGTCCTAGTACTAGGCGAAGGTAACACTGGACTGGAACAAGGAAAGGAACTGTGTTAAAACACGTTATAAATATTAAACGTCTAGCCTTGTTTGTTTATTCCGTCAATGGAATTTGGTCCATCAGAGGTTCTCATACTGATGGACCACAATATTCACGTTACGTGTAACCCTTCGCTTTAAAGTGTGACCAGACATAGCGCGGCATTCGCAGGACATAAGTTTACCGCGTGACTAGTTTAAACATAAATGTACGCGCGGCTGTTGTCCAATCATAGTGCGGCTAGCCGCGCGCGGGTACCGCGCTCAAATGCCGCGCCATGTCTGGTCACACCTTTAGATAGTTCAAGCCTTTATTAACTGTCAGAAACTTACTGAAATAATGTTTAACTTGAATTCGCTATGAGATTTCAACACTATGTTTATTTATTTGGATCAACTATATGTACATACTATGTGTCGAGTAAAGCCGCGAGTAGTATGTAGCTGTACGAATAGTAGGGTATATTTTTTAATCCTACTAATATTATAAATCCGAAAGTTTGGATGTTTGTGGCTTAATCACGCACGCCCAAACTACCAAACGGATTGAAATAAAATTTGAAATCTACTTAGTATATTTCCTAGAAAAGCATATCTTAGGTTACTTTTTATCCAGGTAGTCTACCACGCGAGCGAAGCTGCATATCAGTTCTGACCACACATCTGAATTCTCTATCGTGGGTATCATAAACTACAAATACCACTTGTTTGTAAGAATCGAGGTTCGTTCTACTTTGTGTAGTTTATGCTACTGAAAGACCTGGGTCTTTGGTAACCCAGTGACAAAAGTCAATGTTCTAAAAAAATAACAAAGAAATAGTCATAAGGCGATGAATAAATAAATACATAACAAGTTAACATGGATAACATGCGAGTACATGCGATTGGCAGTTGGGAGAGTGAACTCGGGCCTGTTGCACGTGTTTTTAGTGCCATAGATTATTATTTAATTTAATTTTAAGAGTTCACGCGCGAAGACACATTTATATTCGAAGTTTTCGATTGGAATGCATATTGTAGTGAATTGAATGAAATACGAAAAGTGTAGTGTCGTGTTGTGTGCAGTGAAAAACTAGCCAAAAATTTTATTTTAGTTTTGGCAGAATCTTCTGTGATAATTATTGTTTGCAAAATAATGCATCTATGTAAGTGACGTTTTAATTTTTAATAGGCTTTCCCATCCATTTACCGGTCGATTTAGCAGACCAATTCTTTTGTTAGATCTTTATACGTATTCAATTTCACTTATATTTATTTGTAAATAATTTATTAAATGACTCGACAGACGTTGTCTTGTCCAAATTTCAATAATCTCATAGGAAACAGCACTTAAATATTTACCCCAATTGAAAAAAAATCCGGAGGGTTTTCCAAAAGTTTAATATAAAACGAACCCAAGAAAAATCAGCAGTTCTCAAGTTCTCAATCTTTGATTTTAGATTTTTCAATTGATTTTTTTTATTAATATAAAATATTATTTAAAAAAATAGTGCCAAAAAAGCATTTGAGGAATCAAATATTTTTTTTCTTGTAAATGAAAATTCAAATAAAATAGAATCACGACTATAATTCCCAAGTACGGTAGACAAGTAGACATCCTCTCAAATCTCCAGGCGCTTAGATCCTTATATATGTTTAAAGGGGTAGTTAGAGGCACGTATTGTACTGTATTGTTATGTGTAACGTATCATCACTACATAGTATAAAGCAAAGTCGCTTTCCGCTTCCCGCGTCTGTATGTATGTATGTATGTTTGCTTATATCTTTAAAACTACACAACGGATTTTGATGCGGTTTTTTTTAATAGATAGAGTGATTCAGGATGAAGGTTTATATGTATAATAACATGCTACCCGTGCGAAGCCGGGGCGGGTCGCTAGTTCTGTATATTGTGGTGGAAATAAAACTTTTTTCTATTCTAATGTTGCAAATTACTTAACCAATGTTAAAGGTTGTAGTATATGCCATCAATGTACAGCACTGTGTAAACAGTGTTCACAAATGTTTTTATCGGTGTGGACTCAGCCACGTGTTCACTATTTGTGTTCACTATTGTACTCGTATTCAGCGCAAAATGTGTACACAAATGTGTTGCATACGATTTTAGGTGAATTTTCACCTTACAATATATTACAATACCTATTGATGTGTTGTTGAACTGGCTTTTGAACTTGTGTTAATCAGTTTACCGGTCATCCTAATTGTATGAATGCGAAAGTTTGTTGGCCAATCACGCTTGACCACGAAAAAATCACGGTTTGACCGATTTCGATCAAGTTTGGAATAGACATAGTATTTAATCAGAATCAGAAGGTACCATGCGAGAGGGTTTCTTTATGTGTCCCTAAGTGATAAGTTCAGGATAAACTGAAAGTGCTTTTTTCTGTAGGATTCTTGAAATTTGACAGGACAACGTCTTTCGGGACAGCTAGTGTTTTTGTACATATTTTAAGCTAAGCTTATTATTAGGTAGAAATAATAAAATACAACCGTTCTACACAAACGAAGTCTTACAGTAAAATGTCTGCCTATCACTAAAAACGAACGATTTAAATGGATATTTGGCAAGTGTCTAAAGTGGACACCTGAAATTTTAAAGTCTCTTCGTTTATCATCGCATAAGCTCTCAATGGAAATTGAGCTCTAAACCATCTATAATAAAGGCCAGTTTACGCTGAGTGCCTAGCGCTACGTGCCTGGAAGTCTCAATAACACCCGAGGCACTCTGATCAGCTCTTCGCATGTTTTTACCAGTTTTACCGTTCCTTGTCTGACCGGTTCACAGTAGTCAGTAGCGCAATTGATAGCTCAGTAATGTGAGCTTGGGAGAATGTAGGTAGCCAATGGTGATTATACGAAAAACACGTATTCTATAGCAGCTACAGTCGTGGTCAACTAATTAGGGACATGCAAGATAGTGAAGAACAATAACCGGTTATGTACATACAAATATAAAACCCTATTGATTTCTCAGTAACTATTATTTGCATAATTTGGTCCGATTATTATGTTTTAAATGGCTGTAAATAAAAGAATAAATAAATAGAAAAAAGTAATTTAATATCAAAGGTTGAACATGTATTCAATTTTAAGGTATAATTCTGTAGCTGGACATTTAATTAAGGACAGTAAACTATAATGAAAAATAGAGTTAAACAAAACTAATAATCTGCAGTATTATAATATCTTTAACAGCTCCATTTTATTACGTGTAAAATCAGTACCCAGTAGCAAAACCTTTGTTAGTAATTACCGCTTGACACCGATGTGGCATAGACATTATCAGTTTCTGGCATGTTTCGACAGGAATGTTTGCCCATGCCTCACAAAAAGCTTCATTAAGTTCATCTAAAGTTGTGGTACGATAAGTGGCTACTTTTTTCTTGATTTCGTGCCAAAGGTGCTCGATTGGGTTAAGGTCCGGGGCTATTTGCTGGCCAATCTAGCACCGATACTGACTGACTGGTAAGAAACGACTTGACTGAACGGGCGGTATGTTTCGGGTCGTTATCATGCTGAAACGTCCATATAATAGGGAGATGCTCCTTAGCATAGGGAAGCATCGTTTCCTCCAATATTGCCTTGTATTGATGTTGGTCTAAGTTACCCTGAACTTTCCTCACAGGTCCCACTCCACGTCCAGAAAATGAACCCCACATTTTAATGTTTCCACCGCCATGTTTTACCTGCTTTTTTGTGAATCATGGATTCATTTCCGCTTTTACTGGACGCCGTACGTATTGCCTTCCATCTGAAGAAATCAAATTAACCTTGGTCTCGTCAGAGAATAATACATGTTGCCATTGGGCGTAGGTCCAATGTCCATATTTACGTGCAAACGCCAAACGAGCATTTCTATGTTCTTTCTTCAACAACGGTACTTTGCGAGCCACTCTTCCGAACAACCCTGCTTCTACCAGACGTCGTCGAACGGTCCTCGCTGAGACACCAGCTCTTTAGTCTGTCCCAAACACTTCGTGTTTAATTAAAATAGAGCCTAGAAACGGATCTTTCTTAGCTAACCTGGTTATCATTCTATCTTCTTGCGGAGTTGTTTTTCTCGATCTTTTTGTTCTGGGCACATTTAAATCTGTGTTATTGCGTCTGACATGTTGCACTGCATTGTATACCATAGTTTTTGAACAATTTAAATGTTCTGCTATCCTTCGGTATGGCCAACCATGCTCGACAACAAACTTCATGATAATTTTTCGTAGTGTTGGATCGCAACTTTTATTTTTACCCATTTTTCTTCAAAATATTTTTCAAAACTTAAAATAAATATCGGGATTGCCGCCAAAACTACCACGAAACAATAAGAGAAGAAGTAAAAAAGTATTGAGATTCAAATTTTGAAAATAGAACGCAATATCTCAGTGTCCCTAATTAAATGGCCAGCCAACATTATTTGAACAAATAGCACTACGATAATCTATCAGCTATACTGTAAAGAGGTTTAATGTTTAAGAAGTTGTTATTGTTTGTATAATCGGGCACATAAATGACTAATTATACTTACATGTAAGAGATATGGAATATGGTTTAGACTCGTTGGAAAATAAAAAATAAATTCACAATTCGGTTTAACCAAAGAGTGTCCCTAATTAGTTGACCACGACTGTATGTACGTAGGTATCTATATCTATAGTCGGTTTTTGTGAAGTCGAAATCGCTCTGATATTGACTATTGCAAAATGTGGGCATGTGCCAAATGTAGGTCTGTCTACCCTCATTAGATATCTTCAAGGATATCTGAATGGATGTCTACCGTACTTGGGGATTACAGTCGTGATCTTATTTCATTTCATATTTCGAATAAACTCAATTAAAAATTATATATATTTTTTGGGTCTTAGTGTGATACGAAAACCTGGTATTTTATAGCTTTGTACGTATTATAGTCGGATATTAATAAAAAATAAATAAATAAATATTGGTTGACATTTTACACATCGCCATCTAGCCCCAAACTAAGCAAAGCTTGTACTATGGGGACTAGATAACTGATAGAATACATATATACTTACTATTTTTAAATACATACTTATTATACATTAAAACACTCAGACACATAACAAACATCTATGTTCATCACACAAATATTTGTTCTGGGTGGGGATCGAACCCACAATAGTTGGTTATTTGTATGTATTTCGAAAACATCGTTGTTAGTTAGCAATACCATCTAAATATTGCATCCTACTCTCTGGGATGACATTCAAGTAGGGTTGCCATCTCTAAAATTTGGCAACCAATACAAGACGCGTGAAAACCCCGGATTTTAGAGCCCAGAACCCGGACATGTTTTTTTCACTAGATTTTAAACATAGTGTTTAAAATCTATCTACAGGAAGTTACGATGCTTCCATCTAAAAAATCATCTAGCAGTATGCTAAGTTCGCTATCGATTTCCTGCTATGTAGTCGCCAAACTGGTTCTCTGCTAACTTATTTCGATATTCGCTTATTATGCGTGAATAATTATACTGTGCAGTTATTCATTAGCTGTTAATTTTATATATAGACTAGTGGATACGTTATTTCCTAATCCTAAGAGACAGAAAATTCAACTCGCCCTTAGGGGTTGAATTTTGAGAATTCCTAAGTGCATCCTACCGACCACGCCGAAAGGAATGCACGCTCCAAATTTCTGATAGATCAGTCGGTAACTGTGTCAATTTTAAGTGCCTGATCTGTAACCTATAATCTCTTATCTCAATGTTAAGAAACGTAGGTAGGTAGATACATGGCTTGCTATGGGGTCAATTTTATTGATAAGAACAAATAGTCAATTCATAGGCCGCCTAGTCTAGATCAACAACCCGAAGAGAAGTTAAAGAGCACTCTAAAAAAATCCCGGAAAAATATCCGGTCTGTAATCCCTGAGCACGGTTGACATCTTCTCAGATCTCTAGGTTTATACTCTTTGTATTGATGTCAGTCACTGTAAAAAAATCCCTGCGTTTCCGTATTGCAAATTTCAATCTATGTACTGGCACAGGACTATGTCGCACTGTAACACGGATTATTTAGATATCGCAAAAACACGATAAGCTATCATTACAAACATAGAAAAACATCGTACCTTTTTATTTTTAATCATAATTTCTTTGTCATTGCCAATTCGCAAAGACTTTTTATATACATAAGGTTATCCCGCATGAGTGATAAGGTTTCTTAGTAAATCTTTGTTATTTTCCTTAAGCGCACTTTATTTACCAATTTCCCGAACTATCTATGAAGGTTACAGTAGCTCTTAATATTCTGATTAGTTCTTTGACAAAATGTTGGCAAATATTTCGTTCAATAGTAGTTTTCCTTTTGTAGGACCACTATACATATTTCTGAAGCCAGTATTGATGTCTTCCGGTTTGAAGGGTATGGTGAAATTACTGTCCCGAGTTGACGGAGGCAAGGCAGTACGATTTGCATATTCGTAATCTACGAGTTGCTGTTTTCCAGGCGATGTTACATGTCACATACTGCACGATCATCTGCTTTTGTCTACACTTCTACACTACTTATATAAAGAGATAAAATTTGTATTTTTGTTTATACCGGATATACTAAAAAAATTTAGAACCAATTTTAACAATTCTTTCACTCTTTAAAAGCTTCATTATCATTATCTTATCATCAAGTAACATCACTACATAGTATAAAGCAAAGTCGCTTTCCGCTTCCCGCGTCTGTATGTAATATGTATGTATGTTTGCTTATATCTTTAAAACTACTCAACGGATTTTGATGCGGTTTTTTTTAATAGTTAGAGTGATTCAGGAGGAAGGTTTATATGTATAATACAAGGTGTCTCAAAAGAAAGTTCACATTTAAATCTTTTTTTAAAAGAATTTTTAATTGTGCCAGGGAAGTCGGTTTATTAGCGTAAACTTTTGATTTGACATAACCCCACAGGAAAAAATCCATAGGTGTTAAATCGGGACTCCGTGGAGGCCAATTTATTTTTTGGATTGGTTGCACTCCAGTAACGACAATTTTGCTTGTTTACATGCCCATTCAGGTGAAAATGGGCTTCATCGGAAAACAAGATGTTGGTGAACGTTGGAAAGCGCTCAATCATCTGATTTACAAAGTCAAGCCTCTGACCAGCATATTGAGGCTTCAGTTCTTGCACCAACTGAATTTTGTACGGGTGCAGCTTTAAATCTTTGTGTAAAATACGGCATAATGAAGATCTGTGCACATTTAAAGCAACAGCACGCTTCCGAATCGAGAGGTTTGGATCATCTCGAATAGACTAGAGTAACACTGTCCACGTTTTCGGCTGTTCTTGATGTTCTTGGCCGCCCAGATTTTGGTTTCTCCAGAGTTGACCCAGTCTCTTCAAACTTCTCAACCCATTTTGCAATGAGTCGAGTGCTAGGCGCATCATTTAAGTGACGAATATGTCGAATACTGCAGAATTTTCTACGCGCTACAGTCGCCGAATTACTGTTTTTGTAAAACTCACGTACGCACAACGCACGGTCCGCACCAGAGAAACGCTCCATAGCGACTAAATTCCCAAGAGCCAGACTACCGACTGACATACCCCCCGCGCCCCTCAGAATAGTTGCTTTCGCGTAATAAGATAAGCAAATGTGAACTTACTTTTGAGACACCTTGTACATGCATAATATAGTAGAGAAACACTGATAATTTTAGAGGTTTCTAATGTGATGTCGTAAATAAACACATTTTTTTGCGCTTACATTGCAAATGCTGGCTGAACCCCACGAGATATATCAAAATAATGTACTACAGTATTGTACACCTTAAAAACGTCTACAAAAAAGTCCACGATGGTATTAGAAATGTCTTACGCACAGAGAAGCGGCCACGGGTCAGCTAGTAGGCTATATTTTGTTTTCGAAAAAATAATTGAGGTCCCCATGAATTAGAGATTCCTACGACGATTGTAATAATGTAACCTAAGGTATCAAATTTTTTTTTATAATCTTCATTAGTGCGGTTTAAGAGGCGACTACTGCAGTTCGAGTGGGATTTATGCGTGCATAGGTACTTTAGTACGTGATTTCATACCAACCTACCATTACTAACAACACAATTAATAAGTTGTCGAAACGTCACGTGTAGATATGACGCATGGCAATCGTTATACTGTAACTCAAATCGTATTTAGTTGTTAGCTCGGTGCAATGATATTTTTTATTACCCGTGTTTATTAACGAGCTGGTGGAAAAGGTAATAAAATCTAAAGTACCTCTGAAACATTCGAGAGCTATGAGAGTTTGGGATTAATATACGACTCTGATATTTATATTGACCTCTATCGAAGAATAGTTAGGAACTCAACTATTTATAGACCCATTCTCTAAAATGTTTCTGACTTGAAGTTTTTATCAGTTTCATAAAATATTATCATACAAAAAAATATCAAAACAAATTGGCATTTAGATGTGTTTTTGAATGTTTTTTATCAGCGGTGTATGTCGAGGTTATTGATAAGGGCTAATAAAGCTGTATTGAAAATATTTAGCGATTCATTGGTTATTTTTGTAACATCATTGGATGTAGTTGTAGTTACACATGACTTGTTAATTGTAGTTTAATGTGAAGTCATAGGTGAGATAATATTGATGAGAATATTGTACAATCGCACGATATTGTATGTCTATAAACTATACAAAAGAATTTACGTATTCTATACGTTTAATTATGCATAAAATAAATTAGTACACTGTGTGTACTCTACTCTTATAGTATACTACTTATACTAGCGACCCGCCCCGGCTTCGCACGGGTAGCATGTTATTATACATATAAACCATCCTCCTGAATCACTCTATCTATTAAAAAAAACCGCAGCAAAATCCGTTGTGTAGTTTTAAAGATATAAGCAAACATACATACATACATACAGACGCGGGAAGCGGAAAGCGACTTTGCTTTATACTATGTAGTGACAATTCGTTACAAACATATCACACACACATATAAAAATACAAATCTTTCCTTTTTATAATATTAGTATAGATAATTAAAAAAACTGGCCAAGTGCGAGTCGGACTAGCGCACTAAGGGTTCCGAAAGTACCATTATCTATTAAAAAACCGGCCAAGTGCGAGTCGGACTCGTGCACGAAGAGTTCCGTACCATTATCTATAAAAAATGGCAAAAAACACGTTTGTTGTATGGGAGCACTTAATTATTTATGAAATATTATTATTATTAGCGGCAACAGAAATAATACATCTGAAAATTTCAACTGTCTAGCGTTTATGGTGACAGCCTTGTGATATAAAGACGGACAGACAGACGGACAGCGGAGTCTTAGTAATAGGGTCCCGTTTTTACCTTTCAGGTACGGAACCCTAAAAATGAAGGTATTATAATGGTTCCGTTGATTGAGGTTGATTCGAATTCGTAATTTTTTTTCTTTATTGTGTAGTGTATGATGTGTAGATGGTCCATTATAGTTCATCTTTATGGCATTTGTTTATTTTGCATAATACAACAAAACTTACAAAAAAATCTTACAAAACATACAAAAATTTGCCTTAAGTTCCTTTTTTGCGCAGTTTTTTTAATTGAATTTTAAACAGTTTTTTTAGTGATTATGTCTTCAGAGATAATTCAGCATTAAGTTTTTTTATTAAGTACTATATTTAGATCTTAACAAATGTTATTCATTCTGAACCGGAGATTTAATGTGTGTATAGATTTTATTGATCACGTAAATAGTAAAAAATACTGGTTATAAATGAGGTAAAATTTATATTTTTGTTTGTAATAAATGAACAAAATACTACAGGACCAATTAAAAAAAATCTTTCACCTACCAAAAGCTACATTATCAACAAGTAAAATAGGCTATATTTTTTTAATAAATATTTGAGATAAAGATGAAAACTGCAGTAATGTAACTTAAGGTATCAAAATTTTGACTATATTATTATAATTTGACTGTAATCTTCATTAGTACCTACACCCGTGCGAAGCCGGGGCGGACATATCTATCTTCTACAAAGTTGTCTGATAGCATAATAGTTGATGAATCGGTGCCGTTCTCACTTTACTCGTAAGAGGTACTCGAAATAAATACAATGTATTCGATTAGATACAGAAACTAGTCAAGCCGGTACGCGCAATATCTGTAACTACTGTCCGAACTACTGACTTTTTTTTTCATCTAAAACATGTTTTGTATGAGTAAGTTTAGGCATGGGTACAATGCAGTAACATTGTGCAACAATGCAAAAAACTGTTTATATCGGTTTGTTTTATTTGAATGAATATTTTATGGCTTTAATTAAGTATGGCGACGTTTTTTGCCTTATGGTACGGTAACCTCTAGGTCCAGTTTTCGATGAACGTACGAAGTACGGCGGACCGATGATTCCACCAAACCAAAATTATAGAGAACTCTCCTGTCTAATTCTTGATTTTATTCTCTTCTTTTTAACCTTCCCTTCTATGATGATTTTGATGAAACTGTCGTGCATTATAAGGAGGCCAATAAATTTTCCTGTACTCTACGTACCTAATACTTCTAACTATTAGTAGTAGTATTTTTAGTAGTAGTTATCTTTTACATCATTCTCCAGCAACACATTTTGACGTAACCTAAGAGATTTCAATATTATTATTGAATAAATGAACTTCCTCTAAAATTCCATAGATATAAGTATATTTTCTTAAATTTAATCTGGAACAAAGCAACGATTAACCGAACTACCCGCAGAGATAGATCTAAATTAAGATGTAGATTTATGTCTGTGAAGCAGCCTTCGTTTTTAATAATGTTTTAATTGCCTCCCGTTTCCAATTCCCCCTGAAAACCCTCGCAGGGTCCGAGTAGATAATGTGCCAATACATTGCCTACTAGCTTTCGCCTGCGGCTTCTTACATGGTTTAAAAGTAGCCTATATTCTATTGCTAGTGCCAAGGCAAAGGCTATGTATTTCAAGTTTCATCCAAATCCGTTTGAACATGATTGAGTCACTGACGTACAAACATTCTCACAACTTTTTGGATATTAGTAGAACTTTTTCGTCCTCACTCCACGCGTCGCCATCGTAGAAGGTCGAACAAAGATAAGCATTATAGAAATATAGAATACATTTTCCTATTAATTCAATGGTCAGTTAGTTAGGAGCAATCGTTATTATGGGTTATTCCTGAAATATTATGTATAATTTCTTTAGGATTCTATATTTTAAGATGAGACTGCACCTTTTTGGCTCTCGCAGCACAGTTGACTTTTTCATTCTCTTTTTGTTTTATTATTATTTTGTATTATTTTTTCCTAAGTAGGTACATGTTTATTATCTTGTGTCTTCTGTCTTCTGTGTGTGTTTGTGTCAAATAAAATTATTTC
Source organism: Hydriomena furcata (assembly GCA_912999785.1). Taxonomy (NCBI): domain Eukaryota; kingdom Metazoa; phylum Arthropoda; class Insecta; order Lepidoptera; family Geometridae; genus Hydriomena; species Hydriomena furcata. The sequence goes on along the minus strand of OU538842.1, from coordinate 3,651,869 downwards.
ATTTCATTCATTTTCATTTATGAAAGACTATTGGATGGTTTCCCTCACCATTTCGTTCACTTGAAGTTATTTTCGAACATTCTTCATCCCCAAAGGGACGGATATATAAATATAAATACTAGCTTTTACCTGCGACTTTGTACGCGTAGATTTAGGAAATATACGCGTACTAGATTTTTAACGACATTGAAATTCCTGATAATTAAACTAGCAAACATTTTGGTAAAAAAGTAGCCTATATCCGTTCTAAGACTTTATACTATCTCTTTATGAAATTTCATCACTATAGGCTCAGCGGTTTGGCCGTGATAACGTCACAGCACAGTTGACAGACAGAGTTCCTTTCGCATTTAAAATATTAGTATAGATTTTCAGCAAAACAACACTGATATCGAATCGAGGCCGCCGGAACCCCGCCTGTAACCTTCAGTGCGATGTACAAATATCCAGTAAATATAATAGAAATATTACAATAACACTTCACGAACAAAAAGGTCCATCAAATTACTCCTCCTTTTTCCATTTTGGGTCATGGTTAAAAGGAAAGTGTTTTCAGAATATAAAGGGTTAGTCCGGACCTTCACAACTTGTTAAGCCCCCAACCTCGCTCCTTAGATAACAAGATGTACTTGCCCCAAGGACCTTTCGTATCGGAGGTGAGGGGAGAGCCTTGAGCCTACCTTGGCCGTTTCTACCTATCACTCGCATTTAGGTTTACCAGATGGGCCTGACCACAATATCTGGACAAAATTTGATGTCGGGATAATAGGATTATAGTCGACACAAATAAATATTACGAAAGTTATTTTCAAGCACATTGGTCAAGCATACCCCCGTCAGCGTAATTTTTTAATTTTCATCTTGTTATTTGTCGGGAAAAATTGTGCTTAGTCGGGACTCTGGACATCATGTGAAATGCCGGGACAATCCCGACCATCTGGCAACCCTACGCTAGCCTTTTCATCTATATTTCATCAATATAAACATGCGTTACTGACTGATTGATCTATCAACGCAGAGCCTAGACCACTTGTCCTAGAAACTTGAAATTTGGTGTGTAGAGGTGCACTAAGGAAATAATTCCTGAACCTTAGAAAATAAACCCGATACGCTTCCCTGGGGAGGTGCTGCGAGGCTTGAAGTCTGTGTGAAAATGTGCACAAAGTCAGGACCAGTGGTTTCGGCAGGCCGGGGCGTTGAGATGATAGATCAGTCAGTTAGTAATGCTAGAGTTTTATTTATTTAGATGAAAAGGCTCAAACTAATGCGAGTGATAGGTAGAAACGGCCAAGGTAGGTTAGTGTAACGCAAAAGTGTTATTTATTTAGATAAAAAATTGTGGGTCGCTCATTAAATTGGAGATAAAACTCGCCGAGTTCTGGCGAAAAGCATGACTCGCAACACAGTTCTGCAGGGCTATTTTGTAAAAACATGATCATCATTTTATGATGCTAATCTGTACACTTATCATAGTAACTATGCAAAGTTTATGCACCTGTACCTACGCTTCTGCGTAGGTATTGTATTGGAAGCGTAGGTATAGATGCCTAAACAGCATAAAAAGCGTAGGTATTATGGCATTCAGTACCATAACATGATAATCATGTTTTTACAAAATAGCCCCACAGATCACGAAACGCATGCTGACAAAAGCAATTATACACATGTTAGCCGGCTGTCCTATTTCCATTTATTGGACAGGATATTTTATTTAACTGGTGAGGTATGGTATGGCTGCTGTTTTGCATCAACAGTTTTGTTTGCAATTTGGAATTGTTTGCAAGTTTTTGTTTAAATTGTTTACTGTGCATTTACTGAATTACTGTGCTCGGTATTCGCATCTTCGGTTTCGAGGACTTTTTATGGGTTTCGCCAGAAGATATTGACTACTTCTGGCCGTAGCCTACTCGGATAATCTCTTATGTTATTCCAGAATTTACTGGTACGAAAATTTACGGTACCTAGGTAGCATTTACAGTATATAAAACTCGCGTTACTGTCTGACTGACGGATCTATTAACGCACACACTAAATCACTGGTACGAAAACTTAAAATTTGGAATGTATTCGTTTTGGTGTGTAGGGCTAGGGGTGCACTAAGAAAGGGATTTCCAAAATTCAATCCCTAAGGGGGCACAGCGGGGGTAGAAGTCTGTTTTTAAAAAAACATGTGAACGCGGGAGTTTCCGCTAGTCGTAGGTACCTATACGAACTAAATTGTATCATGTAGAGCACGAATACATTCGGAGAATTTCATGTTTAGGTACAGTTTTAATAAACTACATAGTATAAAGCAAAGTCGCTTTCCGCTTCCGTATGTATGTTTGCTTATATCTTTAAAACTACACAACGGATTTTGATGCGGTTTTTTTTTATAGATAGAGTGATTCAGGAGGAAGGTTTATATGTATAATACATGCATAATATAGTAGAGAAACACTGATAATTTTAGAGGTTTCTAATGTGATGTCGTAAATAAACACATATTTTTGCGCTTACATTGTAAATGCTGGCTGAACCCCACGAGATATATCAAAATAATGTACTACAGTATTGTACACCTTAAAAACGTCTACAAAAAAGTCCACGATGGTATTAGAAATGTCTTACGCACAGCGAAGCGGGCACGGGTCAGTAAACGTGTAATGCTTGAGCAAACAGTGTCACAAAAACAGACATGGTAATATTATCAGAGTTACACTGATAGCGCTACAGGAACTATAACTCGGTTAGCTAGCGTGCTTGCTTATCGTGTGACTGGTTCTTTCTTAATCTTCCTGCTAAAATATGAATGTCTAGGTTGCCAATGCATTTTTTTATGATAGGATTCATAAATAGAATGAAATAGGATCACGACTGTTATCCCCAAGTAGACATCCTCTCAAATCACCAGGCGCTCTGATCCTTGAAGATGTCTTAAGGATTCTTAGATAGGTAAAAATATTTAGTCTGGACCTTTATATCGCCGTGTTCCGCCCGAGGCTTCACTCGCGTGGTTCCTGGATAAAAAGTAGCCTATATGATATTCCAGGGCATAGGCTATGTATATTTCAAGTGTCATTCAAATACATTTGGTCGTTTGAGCGAGATTGAGCCACATCCTCACAAACTTTTTATAACATTAGTAGGATTAGTGGGGCCGCAATCAACAGGGAAAAACCGAGACAAAAAAAGCTCTACAACGCAAAAGCTTGTCATGTCAGACCGCAGATAATTATAGTACCTAAGTGCGACGACCTGCTGTCTCTGCTTACGTAAACTGGAGAGAGAGATACGCGTTCGATACGCTCTTTGAAAGTACGTTACGAAATAAGCTACGCGCTATGGCATTGTGGGAGCGACTACGTACCTACGCTCTTATCTATATAATATACTATTCACTTGGCAATGTAATAATTACGTTTAAAAACTAAACAGATAATCGACGAAAATTATACGACCAACCGAAAAGTCAAGAGACGATATTCGATTTTTAAGTTTTTTATAGAAACTAATAGTCACTACATAGTATAAAGCAAAGTCGATTCCCGCTTCCCGCGTCTGTATGTATGCTTATATCTTTAAAAGTACACAACGGATTTTGATGCGGTTTTTTTTTAATAGATAGAGTGATTCAGGAGGATGGTTTATATGTATTAAACCCGTGCGAAGCCGGGGCGGGTCGCTAGTTATCTAAATCTATAAAAACGGCAAAAAAATCATGTTTGTTGTATGGAAGCCCCCTTTAAATATTTATTTTATTCTGTTTTTAGTATTTGTTGTTAGAGCAGCAACAGAAATACATAATCTGTGAAAATTTCAACTGTCTAGCTATCACGGTTCATGAGATACAGCCCTGTGACAGACAGACGGACAGACAGACAGGCAGACGGACAGACGGACAGCGAAGTCTTAGTAATAGGGTCCCGTTTTTACCCTTTGGGTACGGAACCCTAAAAGAGCAACAAAAAATATAATATAATTATAGTCAAATTGATATCTTCCTCTTTTTTCGTCCGTTAATAAAAACGAACATTTGCGAATCACATTCGGGTTTTTGAATTGCGATAAGTAAGTACCTTGACTTTACAGTTTCAAGGGACTTTAGACTTATGTACTTAATTTCAACTTCATACCTCCACGCGATCCTGAGATAAAGGGTCTTGACAGACCGACAGCCAGACAGACAGACAAAGAAGTAATCCTATTAGGGTTCCGTTTTCCTTTTGAGGTTCGGAACCCTTAAAACTAAACCTGGCCAATACCTCATATACATACTGATCGGTTGTGCTAAATAAGAGCCACCTTCCTAACTCTATGGTGAGTTAATTAGGTTTATCAGCTTTATTTATTTTTGTTATCCGAAAAAGTTAATTACATATTTTCCTCTGGTCTCTACTTACTGTCAATGCCAAACAGTTCTCAACTCTATTTGATGTTGTAAAAGATTCAAAGTTCTTTGCGGTGTTTCACGTACACTGAGTCACGTACCCATTTGTTTTGGTCGGGACGAGGTCGCAATGTTTTCCTATTGTCGGTTTTGAATTAAAATTACTGACAGTCAAGAATATATTATTGATCGAGATACGAGTATGATACCATTACAGTTAATATTATAAATTGTTTGGATGATTGTTTGTGTGTATATTACCTTCATAGTCACATCGTAGCGGATTTCGATGAAGGTAGAAGGTAGAAATTGATCTGAATTGAATTATTCGCCTTTATAATATTAGTGTTATTTTTATTTTGTTATATTGCGATAAATAACCGTTTTGAGATATCATTGAATACATCCCTTTGTTTACAAAGAATGCGATCGCCTATAAACGCTAGTGGAAAAATGTTTTTTTTTTTTTTTTTTTATTTAATCACCGCATTGTTTTATCTTCTATCTTGAATTAGAACATACATATCTCAGGACCTAATTTTGTGTCTCATTTTTTCACAAATGTGAATACCAAATTAATACCTATTAACGCCATCTATTGAAACATATCTGAACTAGGATTCTTTTTTTGAGATGAGTCCAAAATTTCAAATAGTCGGGATTTTGTTATAATTGTAGGGACTATTTGTATTTTCCCGGGAATCAATATGAAATGTTGGAACAATCCCGACTATCTGGCAACCCTAGGCGCATTGAAGCTCATTATTAATATCTAACAGATCCTTCTCCTCTTTCCAGGTATACCAGCCGACGGTCGTTACCGTCGCTGTAGATAAAATGCGCTCGTTGTTAGCGTACTACGCCGACGCCGTCATGAGCGGCGCAGGCTGCGCGCGCGACTGCAGCAGCCGCGGCGACTGTATGAACGGCACTTGTCTGTGCGAGATTCGATACTCGGGGGTCGAATGTGCTGATCCCAACCTGCCATATCATGCCTGTAAGTACTGATTTGGTTATTATCTGCCTCAATACTCGGCTAGCATGTTTACAAGTCACTTCTCCGAAAAAAAAGAGCTTTCTCAAAACTCACTCACTCTTTTTTCCTAGCTCGAGGTTTGTAAGTAGACACAACACAATTTAAAATGTATATACGCGTCGACTTGAGAACCTCCTCCGTTTTTTGTCGGTTAAAAAGTGTGACAAACAATTAATTTGCATATTCCCTCGACGTATAACTCAGTTTTGGAATCTTGGAATATCTTTTTAATTAATAATTCCACTATTTCACTTTCAAAACTTTCTTCTACTACTCATTATTACAACAACGGGAAATTACTCACGTAAATGATAAATTGTCAATGAGGACACCGACAATGTTTCGATTCATCTAGAGAATCTTCTTCAGGGTGAGTGGACCATTAAACGCGCGCGCTACCCTGCTCGCATTGTAATAATGTGTAATAATTCCACGATTCAAAAACGCTTTCTAAGCTCATTATAGGCCTGTAGGGTGGACCTAGTGCGTCCGAACTTACTTCTAGGTCCTTATCACACTTCCCGCTACTAGTTTTCGAGCGACCCATGATCTACTGTTGTTATTTGTTGCCATATTCATCTATGACTTGGTCGCGAGGAACAGGGGTTTACTAGGAAACTATATAAGTTCAAACTATAGTCGAAACGATATAATTTCGAAACGATTATGTCACGAAATTTCGTTTTCAATTCCCGAGTAGACCTCAGGCGCAGTTTCACCTAGCAGCTCCTAAGACGTTTCATGTCAAAGTAATCCTTGTGATTTTACTGATATAAATATCCTTTGACTTTGACTCCGTCTGCAATATTGAAAATTACAATTACTAACACATCACATCAATCACACAAAAGCCGTGTTGGCCGAGTGGGAGGTACCTCGACTTTCAATCTGAAGGTCGTGGGTTCGAATCCCGTCGTGCATCAATGGATTTTTCTGTTAGAAAAATTTATATGCGCATCAAAAACACGTGCTCAAAACGGTGGAGGAAAACATCGTGAGGAAACCAGTTAGTATTCTAAAAGCGGCGATGGGCTTGCAACCTGTCACGTATGGAATTCAAATTACTGCAAAATGTGAGCATGTGGCAAATATAATGTTTGTACGTACCTCTGGGTACCCCCACTAGACATCTTCAAAGGATCTAAGCGTCTGGAGATCTACCGTACTTGGGGATTACAGTTGTGATCCTATTATTTTTTTTATTTTTTTACTAACACATCCATATTCTTTCAGGCATTGGCGGGGTGTTCCTCTTGGTAGCGTTCATCTGCGCAGTTCAGCTATGCATCTGTATCCTCACGGAGTACAGGCGGCTAAAGGCGCCCACCTTCCTTCGCGCTTGCAAGGTCACCACGCAGAAGATGCTGTATATGGTGGTGTTCCTGGCTTCGCTTATCCGAGGCGCCTACTTTGTTTCACCGGTACGTTTTTTAATCCTATTAATCTTTATCTTATATATAAAATTCTCGTGTCACAATGTTAGTTACCTTACTCCTCCGAAACGGCTTTACCGATTTTTACCAAATTTTATATGCATATTCAGTATGTCTGAGAATCGGCTACTATCTATTTTTCATACCCCTAAGTGATAAGGATGGCGTAAAGATCGGGAAAAACGGAAAGTGCTTTTTTCTTTGGGATTATTGACTTTTGACAGGACAACGTCTGTCGGGACAGCTAGTAATATTATAAAACAAACTCTGATCGTACCTAATCAAACGTCATATTTGCTAACATTGTAACGAAAAAAAAAATGTAGTTTGGTTGAGAAAATCTTATAAAAACTAGGTGTCCCGACAGAATTTGTAAAAATAATTAGCAAAATCGGTTCAACCATTTACGCGTGATGCTATGACCAAGGGAAGTAAGGATTCATTTTTATATATGTATAAGAAGATATTTATGCTATTATGTTTTGAATGCGAATTTACTTTGGTAGGAGGAAAGCAGATTTTATCTTAAAAATAATAGAGATCCCACGAAAATTGCAATAATGTATCCTAAAGTATCAAATAATGCCTATAACATATAGATGTCTCGTTCAGAGTGACAGGTGCGAGTACATCACGGTCTGGTTTTGATTAATACCGTCCTTCATTGTTTATTCTATTTTTATGCTAAACCTTAGCCAGACATACTCGTACATTAGACCGGGCTTGCCAAAAGTGTCACGTATATATATATATATACACACGTATACGTATATGTATATAATTATATCTGATACCAGACGCTTACGTTTCAATTCAACTGTATTGTTGTGTCTACTCGTAGTTTTGACGAAGATATTTTTGAATGCGCATTTTTAGCCGTTGATAGCTAGTCGGTTGAAATTTTCACAGATGATGTATGTATTTCTGTTGTCGCTATAACAACAAGTACTAAAACAGAATAAAATAAATATTTAAGTGTATGGGTTCCCTTACAACAAACGTGTTTTTTTACGTTTTAAATAGATGTACGGAACCCTGATGGTACGGAACCCTTCGAGCGCGAGACCGACTCGCACTTGGCCGCTTTTTTTAAACAAATTATGCAAATAATTTAAATTATATTTAAATGAATGCCCTCGGAAAACTGGCTCACGAAAGCAGGAATCGGATAATCTAAATACATAAAACTTTTGCGTTACTGACTGATCTGACTGAGTGATCTATAACGCACAGCCTAAACTACTGCTTCTAGAAACTTGAAATTTTGAGGATGTATTCCTCTTGGTGTGTAGAGTAAATCCCTTAAGGGGCTTTACAAAGTGTTTAAAATTTTTGAAAACTTTACGCGAACGTTGGCATTAAAGGTTTTCACTAGTACATTCATAAGGTTATTATTTCTTTCACAGTCGGCGTTCCAAGAAGGATGGGCCACCAGTCTTCTGTCAGCCTACTATCCACTTCTTATGTCCGGGTCTTCGCTGATTGTCTGCTTTTGGGCAGAGGTAAGTACACTAATTTACTGTTTTTACGCCAATTACTTACATAAATTATTTAAATAATGGGTGACTAGAGAGCTCTACCTCTGAAATCCCGCTTGGTATAATTTTTTGGGACAACCTGTATTTTATACAATGGTTGCTGAACGATTTTATTATTATACTAATAGTGACATCTAGTTACTAGCGCTTGAAACTCGTTGTAGATAAACCAAATCAATAATTCAATGAGCCTGCGGCTGTTGTAGTTTCGAGAGTTTAGACTAGATGGCGCTTTAGCATATTGCTGTCGTTCATACACTAAGCTATAGATGTCGTTATGAGGATAACATCACTGTTTCTATAAAATGTAAAAAATGTGTGTGAAAAACATGGACATCCCTAAAAATCGAAACCCTAAAGAACCAGCAGAAGAACCAGTAGGTATTTATTTTAATAAAATCACAAGAATCATCGTCTTATAATAAAACTTTATATATTTCACTCACAAGGTATACAAATAGTTGTTAAAGCCCTAGGTCTCTGATTCAGAAATCAAGTTCCTCTTCCATCGGTCACTAAAACTAATTTCATGTGGAGAAACTTCAAAAGCTTATAAAAATAAAAACCGGCCAAGTGCGAGTCGGACTCGCGCACGAAGGGTTCCGTACCATTATCTATAAAAAAAAATCATGTTTATTGTATGGGAGCCCCCCTTAAATATTTGTTTTATTCTGTTTTTAGTATTTGTTGTTAGAGCAGCCACAGAAATACATAATCTGTGAAAATGTCAACTGTCTAGCTATCACGGTTCATGAGATACAGCCCTGTGACAGACAGACAGACGGACAGCGAAGTCTTAGTAATAGGGTTCCGTTTTTACCCTTTGGGTACGGAACCCTAAAAAGAAAAATCGAAGTAAACAGGCTAATCAAAAGAGAACAGATATTTTTTGTTTTTAATTTTTATTGGCTTGTTATGTGCTTGTTATTGGAGATAAAAAGCACAATAAAATAATTATGATCTATGATTGAAGCAAACTAATTGTATGTGGTTTTTTTTAGCATTTGTGGTCTGATGTACATAATACACAATCATTTTCGTTGGTACATTGAAACTTTAGATTAATAAAAAGAAATGGGTCTTCCACTTAAAATTCCTTCGTTCAATTCGATATGATATCGGCTATTTAAAAGGGTTCATGGCCGTCCAGTGATTACTATCTCTCACTTCTCACTTACTTTATTTCTTGTATTTAGAGCAACATTGATAGGATAGAGCCGTGTTGGCCCAGAGTTTCCCCGACTTTCAATATGAAGGTCGTGGGTTCGAATCCCGGCCGTACATTAAACCAGTTAGTGTTCTTATGCTAAACTACTGCAAAATGTGACCATGTACTAAATATAATATTTGGACGCGCCTCGGACTAAACCTTTTAGACATCTCCAAGGATCTAAGCACCTGGAGATCTGAGACGATATCTACCGTACTTGGAGATTACAGTCGTGACTCGTGATACTACTTTTTATTTTTAAACATGAAGATTCAGCTTAGCCTTTTACGTGTTCAATTAAAAACAATGATAGAATACCGACACGTGCTTTTTTATTAGGGTTCCGTACCCAAAGGGTAAAAACGGGAACTATTACTAAGACTTCGCTGTCCGTCTGTCTGTCACAGGGCTGTATCTCATGAATTGTGATAGCTAGACAGTTGAAAATTTCACAGATTATGTATATCTGTTGCCGCTATAACAACAAATACTAAAACAGAATAAAATAAATATTTAAGTGAGGCTTCCATACAATAAACGTGAGACTTTTGCCGTTTTTATAGATAATGGTACGGAATCCTTCGTGCGCGAGTCCGACTCGTACTTGGCCGGTTTTTTTAAATTGGATGGTTTTCATTTTTCAACAATTATACATTCTTATCAGTAGCATCTAGATTCTAGCTGAACTACTGTGACATCGTAGGTAACTAGGGTGAGAGCGCTGGTTGTGGGGCTTTTAAAAACATTTTTTTTTTTTTTTTAAATAAAAGGTTTATTTTGAAAAAAATATTAAAACGACGATTTTTAAACAACATAGAATATAGTATTTATCTATCTCTTAGGTTATGCAAAGGTTTTGTAACAGGCGATATTTATTTATTGATAATTCATATCTAAATAGACAAAACGGGAAATATCTAGTTGTGTTCAATCAACTGTTACTAATCAAAACGGACCATAGAAAAATAATTGTATTACCAATAGATTTTAAACAAGTTTGTTTAAAGATAGGTTATTGACTGCAAAAATTGAAAATGACCAAAACCAGGGTAGGCACCACAACCGGGTCTTTGACCCTATTGTTAATTTGTTAGAACTGTGGTATCCACGTGTTTGTATGTTTTTATTAATTACGTCATAAAGACCCGTGTCAAAATCTATAGTTATGTATTTTTTTGTAGGAAAATGCGTAATATATGGGTAAAGCTATATTCTATAGTTTCCTCTATGAAGACTGATAGAGATCTCTTTGTTATACTCTTTGTATATATGCACCTAGATTATCAGAAGTTGGCCGAGTGGGAGGTATCTCGACTTTCAATCAGAAGGTCGTAGATTCGAATACAGGCGTGCATCAATGAATTTTTCTATTCAAAAATGTATATGCGCATCCATAACACGTGCTCAAAATTGACATAAAATCATTATTGCACCGGGGCAGAATCAACTGACAAAAAAAAATATATATATGATCACGACTGTAATCCCCAGGTACGGTAGACATCCTCAGATCTTCAGACGCTTAGATCCTTTGAAGATGTCTAGTGGGGGGTAGTCAGAGGCATGTCCAAACATTATATTTGGCACATGTTGCCACATATTGCAGTAATTAGCATTCCATACGCGACAGGTTGCAAGCCCATCGCCGCTTATAAGAATACTAACTGGTTTCCTCACGATGTGTTGAGCACGTGTTAATAATGGGCATACGAATTTTTCGCATTGATGTCGAACTTTGGAGGTCGTACCTTTGGATTAAAAGTTGAGTTATCTTTATCTCTCACACTGTAATGTCGATCAGTGTTTTCATTCATTTTCTTCTTAAATAATAATGTTCTTTCCGGTATAATAAATAATAAGAAGTTAGATAAATAAATAAATGGATAAATATTGGACTTTTACACACAGCGCCATCTAGCCCTAAACTAAGCACATCTAATCACATCTACTATGGGAAACAGATAACTGATATAATAAATTCATTAATATCATGTTATGATGTTGAATGCAATACCTAATGTTATAGAATACCTAATCTGTACACTTTTCATAGTAACTATTCACAGTTTATGCACCTATATCTACGCTTCTGCGTAGGGATTGAATTGGAAGCGTAGGTTTAGGTGCCTAAACAGCATAAAAAGCGTAGGTATTATATTATGGCATTCAGTACCAATAAATATTGGTATGAATAACATAACATGATAATCAGACACACAGACCTCTATGTTCATCGCACCAATAGTTGTCCTTGGTAGGAATCGAACCCACAGAACCTCGAACCTACAGAAGGCAGAGTTCGATCCGACTTTCGAAGAAAATAAAGACTTCCTCTTTTCGATGTCGATTTAAAAAGCCAAGGTTTTTATTAATCAGCTGTTTGTAGGTACTTACCTACTTCCTTGTTCCGTAGAACATCCTAAATAAATAAACTGATATGTATTGAATCGAAGATCTTTAAGGGGAAGTAAAATCCTCTTAAATGATGAAGAGCATCTGAATTATCTCGAAACGTCAGCAATACAAGAAAATAAAATAAATAGGATCACGACTGTAATTCCCAAGTATGGTAGACATCCTCTCAGATCTTCAGACGCTTAGATCCTTTGAAGATGTCTAGTGGGGGAAGTCAGAGGCTCGTCCAAACATTATATTTGGCACATGCTCATATTTTGCAGTAGTTAGCATTCCATACGTGACAGGTAGCAAGCCCATCGCCGCTTATAAGAATACTAACTGGTTTCCTCACGATGTTTTCCTTCACCGTTGTAAGCACGTGTTTTTTATGCGCATATAAATTTTCGAACAGAAAAATCCATTGATGCACGCCGGGATTCGAACCCACGACCTTCAGATTTAAAGTCGAGGTATATCACACAAAGCCAACACGGCTTTTTTTAAGAAAATAACGTGGTAATTAGCCGTATGTCTATTTAAAATACAAAAACATTCTTACAAACTTGTTTATCTATACATATAATAAAACTGTAGAAGAGTTCAATTCTGTACATTGAATAAAAACTAAAAAAAATACTCCTAGGGGCCTTTATAAAAACAACACAAACAAAAAAAAAACATTTTGAATTTTTTGTCTGTCTGTCTGTCTGTCTGTCTGTCTGTCTGTTATCCGGCTTTCACGCAAAAACTACTGGACGGATTTAAATGAAACTTTTTTTGTTATGTAGCTATTAGTCCTTGGCAACATATACCCACATATACCAGTCTAGTGTTTCCGGAACCGGTATTCTTTGTAAGAACCGGGAATTTCGGTACTTTTTTAAATCGGTACCGGGATTTCCCGGTTCTTTCGGTATTTTCGGTTCTTGGCAGTTTTTGATTTATAAAACAAGTGATAAGGTTCAAAAGTCAACTACAATTAAGATCGACGAGAATATATAACATTAAGAATGAATATGTATATCAGAAAAATGATATAGAGCCGATAACAGGACCAGTGGTTCATCGCGCGCTTGGCAGCATGAAATATAGCAAGAGCCCAGGTGCAGATGGTGTTACCACCGAAGCCTTAAAAATCGGAGAACCAGTACCACTCCCACACCTTACGAACCTTTGTAACTACATTCTTCAGACCGGTTCTTTTATACTCATACATAAAAAGGGTGAAAAGTCCGACATTGGCAATTATCGTCCCATCAGTTTTATCTCACACCTTTTTAAACTATTCATGAAAATTATCGAAAATCGAATATCCGGTGAGCTCGATTTACATCAACCACCAGAACAAGCGGGTTTCCGCCGTGGCCTCTCCACGACGGATTATTTCCATTCCCTTAACCAGCTCTTAGAAAAAGGGAGACCCGCTTTCTCCTAAATTGTTTACAGCTACTTTGGAAGAAGTGTTCAAGCGATTGAAGCCCAAATGGGCTGAGAAGGGCATCGTCGTCGGAGATAGCAGGCTAACAAACCTGCGCTTCGCCGACGATATTGTCGATACGATACGACGATATTTTCTGAAGGACTGAACCAAGCAAGCCGACCAAGATGTGGGACTCCGAATGAATATGAGCAAGACCAAGCTGATGACCAATGGCACGAAGAGGAGATTGTACGTGGAGAATGTGGAGATTGAGTATGTCCATGAGTATGTGTATCTCGGCCAGATAGTTTCATTCCAGGCACAACAAAACGAAGTTGCTCGACGCACCGAAAACGCCTGGAGAAGCTTCTGGTCGATGAAACATCTTATGAATGGCGAACTGCCACTCTGCAATAAGCGCAGACTTATGGACATGTGCATTCTCCCAATTCTAACGTACGGTGCACAGACTTGGTTCCCGACCCGACAGCTCATGAGAGATACCAACTCGAGGTTTGCCAAAGAGCCATGGAGCGTAGTATCTTAGGAGTCAGACCGCATACGAAACACGATACTACGCTCCAAAACAAAAATAGTTGACGTCACCCATAAAGCGGCCAAACTCAAATGGGATTGAGCAGGGCATGTCGCTCACATGCCGGACGATCTTTGGGCCAAAATAACAAACGATTAGTCCCCACAAACTACACGCCTTCGAGGCAGACTCCGGAGGAGATGGCAGGACGATCTCGACAGATTTAAATGACTGGCGCAACTTAGCTGGAGATCGAAAGGTATGAAAAGAAGGGAGGGAGGCCTTTGCCCTGCAGTGGGACGATATAGGCTAAGATAAGATACCGGCCCCTAAAATTACTGTGGTTTTGTTTATAATATCACAAAAATCATATTAGGAGTATGATAATACGTCGTATTTGAAGTAAATTACATTCTGTCACCATTGTTTGGTATGAGGAACAACGTAATACTTACCTTGGATTCAAACGCGCGACACTTTTTTCTTACTTTTCGCACGTGGCGAATCCTGCGAGGCCCGCCGAGTTATAAAAATAAAATTCCCGAAAGTACCGAAAGAACCGGGAATCAAATTAGATTTCCCGGTTCCTTTTTACTGACAAAAGAACCGGGAATTCCCGGTACTTTCGGTACCGGGATTTCCCGGTTCTGAACCCTATACCAGTCCTTGGCAACGTAACCCAAGGTGTGAAAAAAAATCCAAAAAATATCCTTATAACGCGTACGCTGCGGAAATTGTTGACAATAGAGCAAAGTGATCTACTACAGTTTTAAAAAAGACATCAATATCTACCAATTAATCAACAATGCCATTTGTCTAACTATTAGGGATCCGTATGAAAACTTCGATAATGTAACCCAATGTGTGATAAAAAATCCAAAAAAAAAATCTTTATATCGCGTATGCTGCGGAAATTATTGACAATAGAGCAAAGTGATGTACTACAGTTTTAAAAAGGACATCAATATCTACAAACAAGTCAACAATACCATATGTCTAACTATTAGGGATCCGTATGAAAACTTCGATAACGTAACCCAACGTGTGAATCAAAAGCAAAAAAATCCTTATATAAGTAACAAATAAGTCAGCAATACCATAATTATGTCCAACTATTACAGTTATGTCACAATAACTACTTTTTCATGTTAAAATATGCAATAGTAACGCCGCCTGTACAAACTAGGCCACATTATTCGTACCTGGGTATTAATCCTTATCCAAAAAAATCACTTCATTTTCAAGGCCATATCAGTACCTGTAAATTACTTTTTTAATTATATCATTCCCAAATTCCATACCATTCAAAAGTTATTATGGATGTAATAATCTATAGGTACTAATATTATTATGAGGAAAGATGTTTTGTATATTTGTATGAAAACATCCAAAAACTACTGGATAGATTTCAAAAAATCGTTTACCATTAGAATGCTACATTATCTCTGAGTAACATAGGCCATATTTATTGTTTGAAAAAAAAATAGGGATCCCTTCGATAATGTAACCTGGGTAAAAATATACCCATAAAATCGTTATAATACGTTACTCCCGTGCGAAGCCGGGGCGGACTGCTAGTCTTAGTTAAAGATTGATATTAAAAAAAAAACATGTTTGCATGCGTAGAATACCGGTAATTTTTAACCAAATTGCCGAAAAGCAGGATAAGCCGAGAAAAAAAAAAAAAATTACGTGTATACCGGTTAGGTTAGGTTTGTGACTGGTTTCAGTATCTTGATGTATCATTATATGGACGTAATAGATAACGCTTTAAATACTACAAAGACAAAAATAAACACAAAAATAAAAACTTGAGAGGTGTCAAGGGACACCCGGATGGAACGAAGTTCTCACAAAATAACGTGGGACAAGGGAAGGGGAATCAACTTTGACTTCGACTTCGACTTCGACTTCGACCTCGACCTCGACCTCGACCTCGACCTCGACCTCGACTTCCACCTCGACCTCGACTTCCACCTCGACCTCGACCTCGACACAATTAATAGATATATATATTAACAGATATACTATAGCAAAAAAGTGTCGTGACAACTTTTCGTGACAACTTTTCGTGACAACTTTTCGTAAGAATTTTTTCCGTCTAGCCCCCTTTCACAACGCGCGATAAGGAACTTCGTTCCAATAATATTGGCGAACTTTACACACAGCAACGTCATTTCCCATAATCTAAGGAAAGCTACTATTTGTATTTATTTGTATGTATTTATTTGGGACTAGCGACCCGCCCCGGCTTCGCACGGGTGCAAAGCTGATACCAAAATATATTACAGAATGTCTTTGTATACTCGTTAACAGCATTTATTTTTACATTTTTACTCATTTATTTTACTTTTACAATTAACACAGAATCTCTCTATATGTATACAACGTTCACAGCTTTCTTGTCATTAGACAATACAAACATGTTTTCTTAATTTACTCAGTTCTTATTTAAACTCCAACCTATATTTTCAATAGGTATTATTTATTTATTTATTTATTTATTTGCATCATGTACAATACATAGTAGGTATAGGTCTTATGATAGGGTAAGTAGTATTGGTATTAGTACATGGGTCCTGTTAGGACATAGCAAAATAAAATCTAAAATTAAAATTATTCTAATAGTAATAATATTAGTATTCATATATTTATATATCTATATATTTAAAAATATTATTATATATTTAAATATTATTTAATTTATTTTTATATTTGTTTATTTAATTGTGTATTTACTAAGTATCATTTTGTTAGTTTTATAAATTATTATAAATAATAATAATTAATTATTTTATTATTATTTAGTATATGCGTTGCAGTCAAAATATTTAATTGGTACTAAAATACTTACCTCTACTCTATTTGTTCGACTAAAAACAAAAGGTAATCAACTCAACAACAAAAAATATCAGCTATTCTATTCAGTTCTTATTTGAACTTAAATACCATAAATTCAGTTCTTATTTGAACTTAAATACCTTAAACTAATAATACTAAGTTGCCTTAACTTTAAATTCCAACCAAGATCTTAATAGAAGAAATGGAATTGAGAAATTACCGACTAAAATAAGACCGCACAATTTAAAAAAAAAACCGGCCAAGTGCGAGTCGGACTCGCGCACGAAGGGTTCCGTACTATTATCAAAACGGCAAAAAAATCACGTTCTCCAACTGTACGGGATAAAAATAATAAGTCGCGCTGAGAAGCACGTTTTTAGGGTTCCGTACCCAAAGGGTAAAATCGGAACCCTATTACTAAGACTTCGCTGTCCGTCTGTCTGTCCGTCTGTCCGTCTGTCCGTCTGTCCGTCTGTCCGTCTGTCTGTCTGTCACAGGGCTGTATCTCATGAACCATGATAGCTAGACAGTTGAAATTTTCACAGATTATGTATTTCTATTGCTGCTCGAACAACAAATACTAAAAACAGAATAAAATAAATATTTAAGGGGGGCTCCCATACAACAAACTTGATTTTTGCATTCCAGCGCCATCTAGTTTCATTTGATGTTACTACGTATTATAGGTACTTTTCGCGGTCTCATGCGACCGCTCGGGGTTTGAGAGGTAAGATGAAAGAGGTTTGCGATTCCGCTGGCAGGTGGCGCTATTTTACCACTATCGGTAAAGTAAGTCGGTAAATAGGTGGTACTTCACATGATCGAATAAAAAGTTTGAAATTGAATTATTGAATTCATGTAGTTAGGTAAATAGGTACCTAGGTAGATATTATTAATTTCCAATTAATTTCGAGTTCGAATCCTGGCCGTGCATCAATGGATATTTCTGTTCGAAAAATGTACCTATATGCGCGTTACACGTGTTTATAACAGTGAAGGAAAACATCGTGAGGAAACCTGTTAGTATTCTTGAAAGCGGCGACGGGATTGCAACCTGTCACGTGTAGAATGCTAACTACGTAGTTAGGTAAATAGGTAGGTTACGAGATATTATGAATTATGTTTTATGTTTCTAGGGTTCCGTATCTAAAGGGTAAAAAACGGGACTACTAAGACACCGCTGTCCGTCTGTCTGTTACCAGGCTGTATCTCGTGAACCGTGATAGCTAGACAGTTGAAATTTTCACAGATGATGTATTTCTCTAAAATCAGCATAAAATAAATATTTAAGTGAGACTCCCGTACAACAAACGTGATTTTTTTGCCGTTTTGATAATAGTACGGAACCCTTCGTGCGCGAGTCCGACTCGCACTTGGCCGGTTTTTGTTTTTGTTTTAGCTAAACAAAGCTACTATTTTTTTTGTTGTATTAAAATCTATATTATGCGACGAATGAGAAGTACTTTCTTTCGTTAGTTGAAAACTCCATTAACAGAGATGGCTCATACAAACCTACTTACATTTTATATTATCGTTTTACCCTTGTCCTTGCAATTTTAGATTTATTACGCGTTGTTTTAAATCGCATACTAACGTGGTAGACCCTGACGTGGTGTCCCGTAGTTTCGAGCCTTTTCAATGCAAACAAAGAAACAAACAATCAAATCTTTCCTCTTTATAATATTAGTAGTATAGATATAGTTGGACATTCCACTATAAAAAAACGGCAAAAATAATCATTTTGTTGTACGAGAGCCCCCCTTAAATATTTATTTTATTCTGTTTTTAGTATTTGTTGTAAGAGCAGCAACAGAAATAGGTAATCTGTGAAAATTTCAACTGTCTAGCTATCACGGTTCATGTGATACAGCCCTGTGACAGACAGACGGACTGCGGAGTCTTAGTAATAGGGTCCCGTTTTTACCCTTTGGGTACGGAACCCTAAAAAAAGAAAATACAGATAAAGATTTTTCGTTTTTTTATGTACTTCTCCCTAAAACTCTTTTATTATTCCAAAATTTACCTAAAATCATGTGTTGTGATTAGTAGCCCTTAGAGGTTAGTTTTCTTTTAGGTGTAATTGTTAATATGAGGACAGTGTTGTGGGCTGCATTATTATTAAGTTGTTTTTTAGGGTTCCGTATTTTATAACTGGTTAACCATTATTGCTTATTGCATAATGTAGCTATTTGTTGTTCCAATAAATAAATAAAATAAAATACTTGTTTGCGAGAAAATTAAAAACTGTAGCAGAGCTGTGAGCCGAGATGTATTGTAGTAGTTAAACCATTATTCTGGTGATAACCATTCTGTCAGTGCTGCGCGGTCAGGCACGCGGAACCGCGCGTCTGTGGTGCGTTCTGAAATTTAAAAAAAAAAAACATTAAAAGTATTGTCTTTGGTCCTTGGATTTTGGTTTATGCCAGAAATTCGGTAAGTGAAATGTAATATGTAATTAAATAATTACGTTAAAATAAAATGTAATAGCTCCTTGAAATTCAATGTATGTCATTGGATTTTTTATGATTAGTATTTTTTATTGATTTTTAGTTTTATTTAATATACAAGGTGTCACAAAAAATAAGTAGAGCACCTTAAGAAGTACCCGAATCACCCCTTATTATTTTTTTTATATATTTTTAGGAACTTTATTTAGCCGGTTAGGTTTATCTACATGATTCTATCCCTGTTATATAACAGAACACGTTACCAGCTTAACATACACTATTCAGCTAATTTAGAATAAGTTTTCTGTTAAAAAAATATTTTTTAAATGACAAGCTTTTGTAAAATCATTGAAACCATCGAGCACCAGTTCGCTATCATCTGTAACATAATTTAACATTGTCATCGGAACTTGACAAAATTGCAAAGTTTTTACTTAATCGAATTATTTACCTATTTTTTTAAGGAGTTCCGTTGTGAGTGTCCGTTGAACAGCTCCTGATTCCATCTTCAGATCAGCTCGCTACTACCATAATATTCCATCGTCACCGAAGTTACTTAAGTATGCAAAATTTCAGCTCAATCGGTTGGGGATAACTGCTTCAAAATTCCATCTTAACAAACATAGTTACATACATACGTACCTACATTGCAAGTTAAATAAAAGCTTATAAAAATGACGCATGTATTACAACTATTGACGTCACCTATGATCAGTCACAGTTTGGTAAAAACATTAATAACTCGAAGACTATAAAAAAAGTATGGGGATCTTTTGAGGTGTCTCCTCTGGACTTTTGATTTGAGAAATTTAAAAGACCTATGCGTAAGGCTTTTAGTATTTATCTGCACTACTACTAGTACAAAGAACTAAAATGTATATATTTGTTTGTACCGGATAACAGAACAACTCTACTTAACCATTTTAACTATAAACATGGCTAATTACCACGTTTCTTGTTTCTTGAGTATTCGCCGATCTGCCGCGGTCGCGGGCGATGCTCATGATGAAGAGCATCTGAATTGTCTCGAAACGTCAGCAATACAACAAGAAACGTGGTAATTAGCCGTATTTATAGTTAAAAATAACCAATTTAAAAAATTACTTCACCTATCAAAAGCTACATTATCAGCGAATAACATAGACTAGATTATATTTTGTGTAACCTTAGGTATCAAAAAATTGCCTATCTTCATCTAATCTTCATCACTACACTCGTGCGAAACCGGGGCAGATAGTATAGTATAAAGATGAATTTTTCTTCTACTGTAACTGGTTACGATCCTTCGGTTTCGTACGTGGCCGAAAGGTGTTTATTATAAGTATTATTTGCACTAACTTTAAATTTGAAATGACCTGGTCGTCTGCTCAAAATTCGAAGAACCATTAGACATTAAGTTATTATTGGTTCTGGGTTAAAATAAAAATCATTGTTAGTGTCACGTGTTTCGTTTGGCGCAAGTTAATAGCTGCTCTAAACTAATTAATTCAAAAACGTTTTTATCACGCAGTAGTCCAAATTAGCGTATTGCGACCATCTTAAAACAATTTATCTATTGAAAATTTTACTTTGAAAACAAGCTTTTGTAAAATTCTTAGAGATCAGCGTGCTGTCACTTGTCACATACGAGTAATATGATTAATTCTTTGTAAGGAGGTTTGTAGCTGAATTACGCGAGCTTATGTCCTGGAATAGCATAAAGGCTACTTTTTATGAAGGTGCCACTCGAGTGAAGCCGCGTGTAGAAGCTATCTTATTGCAGGCGACAGTACAATGAACGAACGCTAATTAAGAACGTTCTTTATAGCAAAAATAAGTAATTGATCATTTCCGTTAAACCACTCTTCCGCAAAATCAATCAAAATTAATCTCATGTGAAGCCCTACGTTATCGATGGGCTATTGATGTGACGAATTAGAGTTATTAATTGTAGTAAAAACATTTTTTAATAGTTCTTTTAATAACTTTGTTTTGTACACAAAATAAAACCGACGATTGTCTGGTTATTTTTAACTTTTATGGCAACCTGCTAATTTAATGACGATTAACTTTTATGGCCACGGAACCAATCTATTCGATAGCGAAAAACTCATGGAATCAGACCATTTGGATTCATTGTACATGTACATGAAATAATCTTGATTGAGCCTTCACCTTGTTCGATCGGCACCACACTGGAGTTTCTATAAAATTTACGAAAAAGATACTCAACAAAATGGTAAACAATTGGGCCGTTCTCTCGGCTATGTGTATCTAGGCTTGGTCGCTAGGAACAGGCTTAGCGTCAGCTCCTAAGACGTTTCAAAGTGATCCTTGTGATTTTATTAAAAACGTTTCTTTAAAAAAAATAACATATAACCAGATTTGAAAACCACTTGAAGTTTTGGAATCGTTGAAAAATAAATGAGAAGGCTATCTTATCAATTAAGTCTTGTTTGGGCGTTAGGGTCAATTTATACATCCTTGTTTACTACAGCATTCAGGTTTCAGGCAACCTTCAGGTTTGTGTTCTTCTAAATTGAGGTGATAAGTGATTTTTTTGACGTTTTGTATGGGCTGAGTCTACCCGGATAGGACGGAAAAAGTGATAAAACTGCATAAAACCATCAAATTAAAAAAAAAATTGTCTTTAATTTATGTAGTATGATTATTTAACGAATTATATCAAAAATGAACTACTCGTATTTAGCTATTCATAGTTTTGATTAATAACGAAACTAGTGTTTTTGAAGAGCCAACTTTGGAAAATAAATCTATCGAGAAAAGTTTCACCAATCGTGTTTCTGTCTTTAATTTATCTAGATTAAATCCTTAAGTTATCTTTGTCATAAAAAACAAAACTGTGTGTATTGCGGTTATTCAGAAAAAAACGATTCTGCATTCATCAAAAACATTTATTACTCGTCTAAAAGAGCTTTGTTATGGACTCGCAAACCTGTTACGTATGGAATGCTAACTACTGCAATATGTGGGCATGTGCCAAATGCAATAGACGCCCATAACTACCACTTTTAGACATCTTGAAAGATCTGAACGCCTTGAGTTCTGAGTGGATGTCCACCGTATTTGGACACTGCAGGCGCGTGATCCTATTATTATTTTTTTAATAGAACTGAAGTGTGCAATGATGTGTAGTAAGTATAACCTGGTCTAGAGTCTAGAGGTATCGCGTTTTATCGCTGCAGCCTTGCATATTGCATAACCATCTAAACTTGAACTTAAAACTACTGCCAACGACCTTAATTACTTATGCATCGCTAAAATATACATTGCTTATCAAAATGTTGCTCGTAACTTTATATATGACCACTGTGCACTGCTCATAAGTACATCTCAATGTTTTTTTTGGCAACCAGCGCTTCAAATTTTAACAGTGACTCAAAATAACGGCGGCTACTATCGGTCAAAAATTAAAAATATAAATATCGATTGTTATCCCCAAGTACTGTAGACATCATCTCAGATCTCCAAGCACTTAGATCCTTAAAGATATCCAAAGGGGCTACTACTCCCTGATCTTAAAGGGTTTTCCAATACAGGCGGGTTGATGTTGAAATGGAATAAAACAAGCTACCCAGCCTGGCTTCGCATAGGTGTTCCAATGAAGATTATAAGCTAATTTTTTAAACCTCTGGTATTAAATTTTCGTTATCTAACATATTTTTTTAATTATTTAATTATGTTTTTTGTTTATCAATTACAAACAAACATACACAAATCTTTTTTGTAATATTAGTGTAGATAGTAAAATAAATAAATAGGATCACGACTGTAATCCCCAAGTACGGTAGACATCCTCTCAGATCTCCAGACGCTTAGATCCTTTGAAGAGGCACGTCCAAACATTATATTTTACATTTATATTGGGCATGTGCCCACATTTTGCAGTAGTTAGCATTTCATACGTAATAGTATGGAAGCCCATCGCCGCGCCGCTTATAATAAAAAAAAATTATTTATTTAATAATTTTTTCGAATAGAAAAATCCATTGATGCACGAAGGGATTCGAACCCACGACCTTCAGATTGAAAGTCGAGGTACCTCCCACTCGGCCAACACGGCTTGTCGTGTAGATAGTTTATGTACGAAAACGTCAAAAATCGTATAACGTCGTAATTATCGACAAACATGGTATCGTGTGAAACTGTAAACACGTTTTGATGTTTATGGCATAATGTTATTGCACTAGTCTAGGCCGCTCATTTTCCGACCTTGTTAAATCGATGAATGAGACGAAAAATGAACTCTTCAAGGTCTAGTACGGCTTTGTGGATAGTTAAGCAGATATTATTGAATTAACAAAGGATGAACTATGTAGGCAGTTGTAGGCTTGGCAGGGGATTCTGTTCAGTATACGCTGGATTTGTATTAATTCTAGGTGACCCGACATATAAATTGCCCGTTGCCTTGTATAAATTGTTATTTTTTCCATAAGAAAACAGTTTTCCCGAATTTCACGTTTTTCCTGGCAGCTTTAAATTTTTTTCCCCTTAAAACTTTATCCTTACAATTTATGAACACAACAAATTAAGACTTTCGGATTGAAGGTAAATGAAAAAAAAAACTACTGAAAAATGTGTACGTGAGCCAAATGTAACTGGGGGCAGTAAGACATCTGTGGGGACGGGTTGCTCACAACAATCAAAATATCACTCAAAACGATTTTCACTACATAGTATAAAGCAAAGTCGCTTTCCGCTTCCCGCGTCTGTATGTAATATGTATGTATGTATGTTTGCTTATATCTTTAAAACTACACAACGGATTTTGATGCGGTTTTTTTTAATAGATAGAGTGATTCAGGAGGAAGGTTTATATGTATAATAACATGCTACCCATGCGAAGCCGGGGCGGGTCGCTAGTATAATATATATTTTTCCCTGTGTCAAAAACCAACTATCATTTCTCATCAATTGTTTTTTTTCTCACTGACATTACATTTCTTTCTGCTTGAAGCGTAATTACTTAAAATGAAATAAGTTTTTATTCAATGCAAATAGGAATGTGGATCCTACACATATATAAGGATGTGAGAGAAAATCTACCCTACTTTAGGGATTTCATATTTTTTAAACCATGTCATAAGAAGATTATCAGACAGGACTCTAATGCTAGGCTAAGTACACAATGACAGTAAAAACAAGGGTACAATTAAAAAAAAGTGCTAATTCTATTGTTTCGCGCAATTTTTCAAAACACTGGTACATGTGATATCATAATTGCATATAATTTTATCTGTTTATACTATTAGGACCATTTAAATGTAGTACCCACAATAAAAACAATGTATTAGTCCTCAGACAATACTACTGGTATTATAATAATGATTTATTTTATTGGATACTAACAGTCCGCCTCGACGTCGTCGCACGGGTGTAATAATGTTTTTTTTTTACATCTTAGGTCATTATTGAAGTTTTAGTAGGGATTCCTAATTTTTCTGGTAATATATAATAATAGCCTATGTTACTCAGATATAATGTAGCATTCTGATGGTGATAGAATTTTTGAAAACGGTTTTTTAGTTTTTCAGTTTATTCGTTACAAACATACAAAAATACAAATATTACCTCTTTGTTTGTTCTATTGAGAGGCGTTAGAAACTTACGTACAAAAGGAGACGATTGTATTCCATAGTTCATTTTAGATTTTATAAATAGTTAATCATTTGGTAAACATACAACGTAAGCATTTATAAATTGTAAATTAGATTATTATGCAAAATACTAGTTTAAGATTCTAGAGTTACTAAGTTATGCGCGGAAACATAAGTAAAGTAATAAATCTGTAAATGAATGACATTATTTGCACAAAATCCTAATAATATTATAAATGCGAAAGTTAATCAGTCCTAAACGACAAAACGGATTAA
Source organism: Hydriomena furcata (assembly GCA_912999785.1). Taxonomy (NCBI): domain Eukaryota; kingdom Metazoa; phylum Arthropoda; class Insecta; order Lepidoptera; family Geometridae; genus Hydriomena; species Hydriomena furcata. Next base: position 3,626,770 of record OU538842.1, on the reverse strand, counting down.
GATGAAATTTGCAGTGGATGTAGATATAATGCCCGAATAGAAAATAGAGTACTTATAAATATGAAAAACATCCCTAAAATTATAAAAAAACGCATAAAAGATATTTTTCGTATAGATGGCGCTGGCGTGCAAAATATCTGACATCCGTGTTGACATCTGTCGTCATAGCAACATGAGTTACTATGCGATTGTCGAAGTTTTTGCAGGACAACGTCTGTCACGGGTCGGCTGGTTACCAATAAACTTAGTGCAAAGCCGAAGTGGTTTACTAGTAACTTATATTGGAATAGGCTTAAGAGGAGTAATTTAAATGTTTTTGAAGAATGCAGAATCGTTTTTTTTTTCAATAACCGCAAAATACAGTTAAATTTTTAACGACAAAGAAAACATAAGGATTTAATCTAGATAAATTACAGACGGAAACACGATTGGTGAAACTTTTCTCGATAGATTTATTTTTCAAAGTTGGCTCTTCAAAAACACTAGTTTCGTTTTTATTCAAAACTACGAATAACTAAACTGTTAATTTTTATATAATTCGTTAGATAATCATACTAGCTAAGTAAATTACAGACGGTTTCTTTTTAAATTTGATGGTTTTTAAGATAATGCAGTTTTATCACATTTTCCGTCTTATCCTGGTAGATTCAGCCCATACAAAAAGTCAAAAATTTCAAGTATCGCCTTAAGGATTTTTATATTTGCAATCTGCTATCAGTTTTAATAAAGGAATTGCAGATCGTACTTCTTGTGGTGTATCCATTAAGACGTAGAGGTAGGGCAAAGAAAAGATGGATGGACTGTGTGAAAGATAAAAAATAAATAATAGGATAACGACTGTAATCCACAAGTACGGTAGACATCCTCTCAGATCTCCATTCGCTTTGAATATGTCTAGTGGGGGTAGTCAGAGGTACGTCCAAACATTATATTTTGCAGTAGTTAGCATTACGTGACAGGTTGCAAGCCCATCGCCGCTGAAATATGGGTAAGATAAGAGTGAGTGATGAGATGACGGCTGAGGAAAATGGAATAACACATATTGTGCCAACCCCGCTTAAGTGGGATAGGGCAGGAAGATTATGATGATGCTTCATGTGATGCATCCGTATATCAACAGCTCCAGGGCTATTGGTCTGATGACGAGCGCAACTAATTCGTAGTTAATGCCAACCTGAGGCAAACCAGCCGGTCGCGTCACAACGCAATACAGCTTAATAGAGCCCACCTTATATTAATAGATTTTGCCTGATTGACAATAAGGTGTAGCTATAAGGCAGGAGATTACCAATGAGCTTTTGAAAATAAACGGAGGAACTTATCGAGAGCAGAGCGCCCAGGCAGAGCTTTCTTTGCTTGAAGATCTGATTCTCAATCATATTGTGATTTTACACAAATTATCGATTCTCTACGTCGTAAAAGTAGTCGATTTGCGTAGAGTCTACGCAAATCAACTACTCTTTGAAACGTTACACGTCCAGGTGTTCAATCCGAAGGTCTTGGGTTCGAATCCCAGCCGTGTCTAATTGTCTATTTGTCCCAAGTTGATTCAGAGAGATCTCCACTCGCCAGATCAATTATTCGCTTGCTTAAGTCTTTTAAGTTGCTTTTTTAGAGAAGTTTTGAATTATAGTAATTATGACGCTGCCATTGTATTTGCTTGACGACGTTTTTGTTAGTTTAGGCCGGACGTTTTAGGTGTGCATTCGAGCTTGAACAAATGGACCGATTTGAGCAAATTATGTCGTTATTATCTGAATAGTTCCGTCCTTCGCTTGCGTCTTAGATAAGGAAAAACAAATGAAATATTTGGACGTGGCTCAGACTTCCTCTGATATTCTCAATAATGGAAGTCACATGTTATGTACTCATAGCCAACATGGCTATATATATATTAATGACTGTAATGATTCCCGAGTACGGTAAACAGTTAGACTTGGCGTTATGTTTGAACGTGTCCCTGACTTGCCCCTTTGGTCAACTTCAAGGAGTTGAGCGCCTGGAGATCTGAGAGGATGTCCACCGTGCTTAGGGATTATAGTCTTGGTCCTATTTCAATTTATATTCCTTGTCCCCAGGTATTCCATCTTCGCGATATCCGCTGGGAGCGCCCGCGGTTCCTCTCGAAGTCATTCCTCGCGTTCGTGACCTTCAACCTCATCAGCTTCTCGCTGCTCGCTGCTGAAGTACTCACGACGAACGTTCCTGGCACTACCGATAAGCAGAAGGTATGCTCTGATACTTTTATGACACTATTAGAGTATCTATAGTTTCACGCAAATTTTATTTTCCCATTACTTAGATCTTTAATACTTAGTCTTTTAATATGTCTTGCAATATTACTAATATATATATTTATTAGCCATTACTGTCCCACTGCTGGGCAAAGGCCTCCCCCATGGATTTCCACTTTTTACGGTCCCGTGCCGTCACCTGCCAATCTTGATGAAAGTGGTCAAGTTCAAATTGTAAACTGTAGATTTCGATCCAACGAAACCTAGACTAGCCTTAAATTATAATCTTGTGCAATAGTCTGAAATTACTAAGGTATAATAACTAAACGGACAAAGTTATTTCAATTTAATCAATTATAATATTAATTATTATCAATTTACTATCTTAGTATAATTGACGTCAAAAAAATTATCTCTGACGAACCACGTAACTAAACCTAAAAATAGCTTGAAAAACACAAAACGTTTTTGGCTATGTAATTATTTCTTTTTTAATAAAAATCTGAGGTCATATTAAACCAATGTTTTTATTTCAGAGCTTTTACCAGCATGTCTTCAACGGATGCTATGCGGTGATGATATTGATAGTAGTCATCTTTTTCCTCATATACGGCGTCGAGGTGTACTTCAAGGTATGATGCAAATGTCTTGTTCTTTATTCAGTATGTTATTTCATAATTACAGGTTTTATAATGATAGTTTTCAAAGAATTGTCAAGAAATCAACAATCACTGTTCTATTTTGGAATTACTATTAAAATTAATGCAGTGATTCTCGGTCTTTCCCTAAATCTTTCCTTAGAGGATAGTTTCATCGTGAAGTCATTCTAAGTGGGCATCTATTATTCTTAGTGTAAGCAAACTCGTTATTACCCGATAGCATTTCGCGTTACACAAGTATCTTCCTGTAGATTTTCCTCGGTATTATCACTAGAACGGATTAATCATTGATTGTACAGTCGACGACGAATTGTTTAATATCACAATGTTCCTTTTATTTGAATTTAAGATAATCACTACATAGTATAAAGCAAAGTCGCTTTCCGCTTCCCGCGTCTGTATGTCTGTATGTATGTTTGCTTATATCTTTAAAACTACACAACGGATTTTGATGCGGTTTTTTTTAATAGATAGAGTGATTCAGGAGGAAGGTTTATATGTATAATAACATGCTACCCGTGCGAAGCCGGGGCGGGTCGCTAGTGTCTTCTAAAGAAGGCATTAATAATTATCATTTTACATCGGTCTGTTTGGTTCTCTGACGAGGCAAGCATTTTTATAAAATATTTAAATGCAGTATTATTTACTTTCAAAAATAATGTCTTCATAAACCAAAATATCCTATTTACAATATTAAAGTGTACATTCACTGCGTGTCGCATAGCCGTGTGTATATCTATTTTTACTTGATCTTTGATTGAACAGCTGACTATACTATTTACTGTACGGTACAGTAATAATTACAACAGTGGCATCAGAAGGCCCATTATGCCTTATGCGTCTTTAAGACTCTATTGTGTAGGCAGGCATCCGTCTGGAATGTAAGGCGGTCTTAATTCAGCCATTGTGCTATGTGTGGTGTGTTGTTATGTTGTGTGCCATATCTCACTAATATTATCAATCTTGAAGCTTGTAAGGATCCTACTTTAATACTTTATTGTACACAAAAAACAATTATGACATCTCTCAAAGAACCTGTACAAAGGCGAGGTTAACCCTAAAAGAGTTTTTTTGCCAGCAAACCTTTGTGGCTAGGGAGAGGCAACACACAACACAATGATGTTTGTGGCTCAATCACGCCAAAATTTAGAGGAAACGAAATAAATAAATAAATGCGCAGAGTAATCTCTGGAATTACCTTAAGGGGCTCCCAGTCGACGATTGCTCTTTTTCGAAACGAAAAAAGAAATACTTCTGTTCAAGCCACATCTCCTATTTTTATAAGTATATTACTTCAGGTTCCTACCTATATTTCTATTAAGCTGAAAACATAATAGCAGAAACTTTTCACGATAAAGATATTATTTCAAAAAGATACATTTTAGAATTTATGATCGAAATATTTTATATACCTACTATTAAAATCAACTTGTGATTTATTGTTAAAGATAGGTAATATGTAGATCTAGATTTCTATTAGAATAGATTTTTGATAAGTAATTATACATAATTTATATCATTAATTTATTCGAAAAGCTAAGGCGCTGACGTGTGTTTGTCGTCATTGCAGCGTCGGTAGGATTATTTTTCGAAGTGATTAAAGATGGGTACATCTTTATTTACATATACTATACATTATAAAATAGGAGATGTGGCTTGTTCAGAAGTATTTCTTTTTTCGTTTCGAACAAAAACAATCGTCGACTGGGAGCGCCTTAATGACACAAAAGAGGTATTTCAGGATTGTTCCAAAGCTAACACTTTGATATATTTAGGGTTAGTAGTTTCTCTGGGAAACCTTTTTTGTCTTGTGCTATTGTTAAGATTTTAGCTCTGAAGTCTGATGCGGCATCGCGGCACTCTGATTTTGCGAAATCGTTTCGCACTTGGCCAATTATATTTCAAGGTTGTTTGTTCGATACATAATATGTGTACAGCTTGCGGTGTGCCACGCACATCAAATAACAAATACTGCGGTAAAAACAATAGAAAGAAATCGTTTTGATTATCAAGAGTCTTATTTAATATTTTCTTGTGTTAGAAAAACTCATAAAGTTTAACGAGTATGGTGTGGTTTTACGATATGCAGCATAATACCTATATGGCGTGTTATACTCATTTCCGATAGTTTTCAATCGACGAAAAAAGGAGTTTCTCAATTCGATTATTTATTTTTTCCGTCTGTTTTTTTTCTTTTGCCGCTATAACAAAAAATACTAAAAACAGAATAAAATAAATATTTAGGTAGGTTTTTTTTTTTATTATTATTGATAATGGTACAGAACCCTTCGTACGCGAGTCCGACTTGCACTTGGCCGGATTTTTATTTATGTATGACCACGCAACCCATTATTTATTAATTCACACACAAAAAAACTTTAACAACAAAATATTATGCCGGCTGTAGGTAAATATAAAAGTTATTAGTAAGATAACTAAAGATTCTAAAGGATACAAGCTATTGTTTTATTAATTTCGTTGTCTGCGCATCATTTATCATTTCTGCATTCCTTAATCAACATTATACAGTCGTGTTATTTTACTTTTATCATTAAAAAGCATTGATCAGACAAGGTTTGGACCTGTTCCAAGAAATCTAACAAAGAAATATTTTAGTTAAAAAGGTTTAACTGAATTGAATGATTCACACATTCGTCACATCAATTGGTTTTTCTACTCGAGAACAGAACAAAAAAATACAGCAATTCTAGTGGACCCCACACTGGAATTCCTGTGTCCTACATACTATAGCGATAGTAGTGTTGTTTTAATGTTCCTTTAAGAGCTTGTTGTAAGTTTCCTGGACTATGTTTGATGTGTTTCTCCATTTGTTAACAGGTCCGCGGCGAATTTGTGAAGGAGACAAAAGTGTGCACTATCCTATCCCCTCGACCGGGGCCCTCTAGTGCTGATGATGACGACGTGTCTGACACGCTGGTCACTAAGCAGGTGAGGGAATTCTGGCATTCGTTCTTGCTTTTTGATTAGGTGAAGTTGCATCATCATAATTACTGCCGTGGAACGTCAAGCCGTGGAATAGGGTCTCCCCCGTAACTTTTTTTGGATTGTACTTTTGCGTCGTGGTTTCTTCGAACTTTAGCATCAATGGATTTTTCTATACAAAAAACGTTCATTAACACGTGCTCAAAACCGCGAAGGAAAACATCGTGAGGAAACCAGTTAGCATTCTTACGAGCGGCGATGGGCTTGCAACCTGTCATGAATTGAATGCTAACTACTGCAAAATGTGAGCATGAGCCAAAAAACCTGGGCGCCTGGAGATCTGAGAGGGTTACTGTACATAAGCATTACAATCCTAATTCTCTTATCTACTGGTCACACCAGTATACCTACTTATGTTTTTTTCAACTATTTCAGGGCGTATTAACAGATCTGTCAGATGGCAACGGAAATATCGACCCGCGTTCCGTGGATATATCCCAACTGCACCAGTCGCGTGTTGGCCTCGTCAGTCAGGCTCTTATGCTGATCCTCATCGCTGGCTTCCTCGCCTCGGAAACCCTTAGCGAACTGTGGAAGACCAAGTGAGTAACACATTTCGTATTTAGGTTTTTTTGTAATTCAAGTACAGCTGCCTTTGGAACTTTATTTCGTTTTTATCCACGATGGAACGGAGACGGTATATGCGTTTGGGGTGAGAGGATGTTTGGTTTAGTGCAAACCAATGTTACCATTTATCTCCAAAACCACTGGTTTTTAATGCGGTTTTTAATTGTGGAATCTGTTAGTATTTTATATTAAATAAATGAATATCGGTGGACATATCACACAGCGCTATCTAGGCCCAAACTAAACGAAGCTTTTACTATTGTTATTTTTGTTTGCGCCTTGTTTGATCGGCACCAATCTAAAGCTCTACATAGCATTTATGGAAAGGATCATAGAACAATGATAGGCAGGCACTATGCCGTGTTTATTGTTGTCTCCCTACAGAGCCCTGAGGGTCTACTCGCGAACGATGATGATGAACACGAACATCAACATTTGAACGATGGAACGTTGATAATGTTGATGTTCGTAATCCTACTTACAGAGATCACTTCAAAGTCGAAACGATGTAACTTTGATACGAATATTGTTACGATATTTCGTTTGCTGTTCGCGTGTAGACACTCTGGTTCTGCGAGCTAAACTCTCGCGTTTGACAATCGCTTGCTTCCTTCTTACAGGGTGCCAGTAGTGTCTCGCAACTGGCACGATCTGGTGTTCCGTCTGGCGGAGATCGGCGTCGCGCTATGGTTCCCCTGCGTACTGTGGAACTCCATGGCACCGGAGCGGCTGTGGCTGTTGAACCCTCGCCGTTTGTTGGCGAGACAGTTAGACGATTCCAAGCTAGCGGACCTGCTCGCGCACAGGCGTCTCACCAAGGTACTATTATTATTATGAACCTGTAGTGTCCCACTGCAGGGCAAAAGCCTCCTTTCCTTCTCTCCAATCATTAGTGCTGTAATTCATGAAGGAAGGGGTTTGGACCGTAACGCACCACGCTGATCCAGTGCGGGTCGGTGGGTTGCCAGAGCTACGTTTGTTGTTCGGCAGGGTGTACCACGGGCCGGTGAGGTTGGCTTGGGTTCCGATAGGTGGTATTTGGAACTACTTACCAAGATACTGTAAAAAAAAAAATGAAAATAAAGTAGGATTTCTCAGAGCATCGAAGATGGTGGTCATATTCAAGTGACTAATAGCCACGGACACACTAAGGTAGGATATAAACATTTATGTTGTCAACTACGTAAATGTCCTGGGGACAATTTGTGGAACTTGTTACGTTTCACGTCTCGTAAAATGTTGCGGGACGCTGTGCAACGTTGCAGTATCTAACACTGAAATGTTGCAGTTTGATGTATATTGAGTGTTGCGGGATTTAGCGAGTGATTGAGTGAGTGAGTAGATTGAGTGTTGTCATGTTGCGGGACAAAAAGTGTATCCGTGCTTTAATGCTGCGAATAAAACAACATTAATAGTTGTGATTTAATTGTGAATATCGCAGGGGCCATGCTTCGTCAATGTATCATTCTGCAAGCTTACACCATGTACAAACACGCACATTTTAATGTTGAAAGCGGGCTATGGGATTGTTATTATACCAATTTACAAACAAATTTATAATCTTAATATATAAAACTGTTACTTTACTGACTGAATGATTGATCTATCAACGCACAACTTTAAATTTGGAGGATGTATTTCCGAAATTCAATTAAAATAACATAATCGTTCACAAGGATTTTTACTAGTTCAAAATTTTACTATTTATTGCACATATCATCGGCACATAAGACTTAATCGTCAAACTGTGATTTCTTCTAAACATTACTTTTGAGTTTTGACACACTAACAACAGGCACTAAAATACAGGTGTACAAAATTATAATATTAATAGGTACATTTGTAAATTTGCATTGTAATTTAATATTTCATTCATCTAAAAAAATGGTTATACGATTATAAAAAAAAAATAACCTATCCTAATTTCTTGTCTATTTTTTCAAGTATTACATTTAATATTTGCGATTTTTGTAAACAGTTTTGACTTTTTCATTTAACTTTCCTCTCTGACTCCCAACTACCCGAACAGACAGTACCCAACCGCTACCATAAAAATACCAACATTCCCAACTAAGCAACTAATCAATTCCCAGGATAATAACTAACCCGCTCTCCCAACTAACAAACTAATCTATCCTCAGTTCCGCGATCTTGCATGGTACAGAACAGCATGGTACATTGTCGAAATGGTCCGTAACATACAATGGATTGCCTACCGAGTGGTTCATGCCACAATAGTCAAACCCAAGCCGATAGAGGGACTACATTCGACAGCTTTGCCCCCAAGGGGGCGTCCGGTGAGTTGTCTTCGGGGCCTTGTCCATTTTACCCGCTACGGAAGAGTTAATATAAGGGTGGCAAGCATTTTCAAAGAAGGTTGGCAGGTCGTCAGGCAGGCGGCCAAAGGTAAAACGTAGCAGGTGCAGATCCAGCCCTCAAAAAAGGTTGTGGTCACAGCCAACACCCCTAGACCCCCCCCCCCTTTTAATTTTGATGTGTATTAAATTTTGTCCCGCGCGGGCAAAAATAAAATACGCGAACACGCAAAGTCGAGTCGACCACGAGTCCGACTCGCGCACGAAGGGTTCCGTACCATTTTTTACCATTTACCCTTTGGGTACGGAACCTTAAAAATGACACACTAAAAATGCAAAAATAAAAATTGTGACGTCACAAGTCTATTAGGGTTGTGGGCATGCCCGTAATGCCCACAACTGTGGATCCGCGCTTGAAACGTAGTTATTGTTGGGTATTCTCAAATAGTCATATCTTTCATTTATTTTAACTAATATGTTTACTTTACCGTAGTTTGAGTTCCTAGTCTTTAAGGTAGGCTAGGTAACTATAGAACAAAGTTACTGAGGGTTGACGTGAGGCAGGCGGCCGTTTGTAAAACATAGGCCAAGTCAAGTCATCTTCCGCAACATGCTGTGCTCACATTAAAAATAAGAAAGTTATGATTTTTGTGCTAAATTTATTTGTTCCAAATTTCAGAATGTGGAAACCGACTCGCTGGTTGGCAGCGTGGGCTCGTCCCGCGACTGTTGGATATGCTACGACAGCGCTCGCAACGAGCCTCTCATCACACCGTGTCGATGCACCGGAGATGTGGCCGCTGTACATCACACATGCCTCAGCCGGTGGCTGGTCGAGGTAGATACATAGATATAGATATAAATATATATACAGACAGACGTTGTCCTGTCAAATGTCAATAATCCCACAGAAAAAAGCACTTTCCGTTTTTCCCGATCTTTACGCCACCCTTATCACTTAGGGGTATGAAAAATAGATGTTGGTCGATTCTCAGACCTACTTAATATGCTCACAAAATTTCATGAGAATCGGTCAAGCCGTTTCGGAGGAGTACGGTAACTAACATTGTGACATGGAAATTTTATATATTAGATATATTATATATATTACTTACTTCATTAGCTGACTCGCGACAGACGTTGTCCTGTCATCAGTGGCGGATTTACCACCAGGCTGAGTAGGCTGGAGCCTAGGGCGGCAAATTTAAGTTAATTTTTTCAAACATTTTATTTATTTTAGCCATTATCGTCCCACTGCAGGACAAATGCCTCAATCCCTTCCGTCCACACATCTCGATCTATAACTTAATTTGGCTAAATGTCATACAGGAATATAAAAATAAAAACATTTATTTACTGTTATTAAGTCCACGCACACCATTCAAATCATTAACTAAATCGTTAGATTGTAAAAAATAATATAGAGGGGGTTTTGTTATAGCCTACCGGCGGCAAATGTGTAAGTCCGCCACTGCCTGTCATAATCGCATACAAAAAAGCACTGAATATCAAATTTTCCAATTTAAATTATTTTGTAATTTTTGGTAAAATGCGTATCAACTGGCAACCCAAATCGGGATGATTTGTTCTGTATTTAATGTATGGACTCATGGAAATCAATCCTAATAATATTATGAATGCGAAAGTTTGTGAGTTTGTTTGTATGTTTGTTCCTCAATCAGGCTTAAACGACAAAACAGATTAAAATGACACTTGCTGAAGATGTAGATATAATGCCAGATAGCATAGAAGTATTTATAATTCGAAAAACATCCCCAAAATGTAAACAAAAAATGAAAAAAGGATGATTTTGGTATAGATGGTGCTGGGGTGCAAAAAACTGACATTAGTCGTCATAGAAACGTGCTTTACTCTATGCGATTATTGAAATTTGACAGGACAACGTCTGTCATGGGTCGGCTAGTATCACCTAAATCACCAGTAACCCCACATTAAGTGGGAAAAGGAGAAGAAAATTATTATGATGATGGTCTAAATGCGATCTCTGCCAGGCAACTTTAGGATGTATAGGCCGCACTAACAAGCCCATGTCTTTATGTGTTTCTTTATATTGCAGAGTGTCGGCTCACCTGATGGTTTAAAGTGCAAAGTTTGCAATACTCCCTACATTGTCCAAGAGACTAACAGGTTAGTTATTTTGGTTATTAAGTACTTAACATAGATTTATTTTTTCACCTCGTTTTCGACTTCTGACTTCTGGGACACATGTCGATATAGGTTTGTAGGCATGTGCCAAATGTAATAGGACGTTCCTCTGAATACTCCCTTTAGACATATCAAGGATCTAGGCGATCTGAGAGTATGCCCACTGTAATTGGGAATTAATATCATACAATAATGTTTTTTTTTTTTTTTTTTTTTTTTTTTCTCTCTTTGGCTTTGACAGTAATCTACCACCCGATAATAATAATAAGTGTTTTCCCATTTAGGGTTGAATGGGAGCGCGGATTCAACTGTACGCACTGGGTGCGTACGGCCTTAGGAGTGGCTTGTATGGTGGGCGCGGGCGCAGCGGCATGGGTGGCCGCGCAACTCTTCACCTCGCCTGTCGTGCGAGTGTTGTGCGCCGGCGCAGCGCTGCTGGTCTGCTATGTGGCTGTCAAGTGAGTGTCTATTACACGAATTGTTGGGTACATTCATGAGCTGGTATTGGGTCTTTCAAGGATTTTATAGATTATAGCGACCATTTTGTTGAAGCAATATATTGTTATAACAAAATGGCCTCTGACATACATATGTATGGCCACCATTGTCAAACTCTGTCAATAGTGTACAAAAAACATACCTACCCTCTGAATTTCAATGTTTGACCAATCTGGAAATATGTAGGTAAAAAATAGGTTGGCTGATAGAAAATGCCTTGACATTAAGTCCGCCTTACTGTATTTATTTATGTGCCTATTTTTTTTTTCATATCAGTTTATTATGTTAAAACGGTGTGAGATGTTAACAGTTATGATATAACGATTATTATTTAAAAACATAAAACAGAATTGTGAACCTTCTGCATATAATCAAGTCTTATAATAAAAAATAAAACTCACTATGTACCTTACAGATTCCTGGGTAACAACACAGCGGAAGCATATCAGAAAGCCAAGATAACCTCCCTCCGCATCCTAACGGAGCCAAGCGCCGAGACCCCATTGGACCAGAGCCAGTTGTGCACGATCAGCAAAACGGTCACCGTCGAGATCGCCTCTAAAGCTGTCCTGGACCGCGCATTGAAAGGCGAAGTCAATAAATAATGGAATGATTCACTGGGCCTTTTTTAGCAGTCTTAATGCGTAAACTCAATGGCAATCGTCTAACTGTCTAGAGGGGGTTTCGGTAAAAATCACGAAGTATCACAAGGGAGGGGGTGTAGTAAAAAAATACTAAAAAACATCACGTGATTAATGTACGATTGACATTGACAGTTGAAGATGATTACGATTGCTATTAAACTTACGCAAGACCAGGTCAATGAAAGGAATCAGCGAATTTTCTTGAGTACACAGAAAAATAATACAAAAATCAAGATGTAATATTTTAATCTGTAGTGAAGTGTGAAATTCAACATGATAAGAAAATAACGTACGTTATTTTGTTGGATAAATTGAAATAACTAGTTGTTTGGTAAAACTTTTTGGTTTTCGAAAAAAGTTTTTGCTAAATGTTGGCTTATTTGTTGTTTTGAAAAGCAAGTTAAATGCGTCACATTTTTGAAAAAAATAAATAGATCCTATCATAATCATAAAAGGGTTAGTCAGAGACACATGCCTACATTTTGGATAACGGTATTTACTAAGTAAGCAAGAAAATTTCATCAAATTGCTGGTTATTTCATTTGAATGGGTTCCGTCGACGGCATAATAATAAGTTTCGCCAAAATACTGGTTGTGTATTGAACAATTTCGTGAATAACGTCGGATATAACAGTGATATAATGTTAAATAACGGTTGCTGGACGATAACGGTTATCGAGTTGGTAGTGTCAATTCTGTTTTCACCAAACTAAGCTAAAAGAGACGTCTTTAAAATTATTGCTGTCTCTTTTACTCTATAGATAAAAGGAGATGGATACCTCTAAGTTTAGTTTAGTCTGGCACCAACATAATCGGCACCATTGATAGCTAGTTTAGTTTTTGAATGCATTTCGATTCGATTCGATACGTTATATCGGAAGTTGAAGTAAATTTTGTGGCCCATCAGTGATGACCGAATGTTACTTTAAGAGCTTGTGGTAAGCTCCCCTGTATTTAGTGTTGCCAGATGGTCGGGATTACTCGGGATTGTCCCGACATTTTATATTAGTCCCGGAAAAATACAAATGATCCCGATAAATTTTAATAATAAAAACTTTTTATTATTAAAATTTGTAATATTTATTTGTCTCGACAATAATCCCAAAATCTTGACTATTTAAAATTTTTAACAGATATTCAGGTCTTCCCATCTGGTAACCCTACCTGTACGGTACATTGGATAATATGGTTATTTTTGTTTATTAGTACAAAAACGGTGATCGAAACGTGATAACTACATGCAATGTCTAATTATGCATATGCATTGGTATAATAACTTTATTTGGTTAATATTATATTTATTTTAGTTACACCGTTCACAATGGGGCGATTGTTGTGTTCACGCTACGCTAATTTAGATTTTAACGTGAATGGAATAAATGCGATCGTTTTTTACGCATTTTAGCTTTTAGCGTAGACACAACAGAATCGCCACCAATAACTGATAGTTACAGTTGCTACAAAATATTTTCAAAATCAGATATCTTAATTTTTTATTGGGTTATTAAAATAACTTAAAAAAATGCTTATTACGAAACATATCAAAAGCTTTGTTGAATCTTTAAATCGTTCGTTGTGTCATTAGTTCTTTCTTGGTTACACTACGTTAGGTCAATGCCCAGGCCATAGGTACCACAAGCTCCTAAAGTAAGTTTTAAAATTACTTTTGAGTTTGTGGTACGGTCCCTGGGGTTTATTGTAACTAACTGGGGGTCTACTTCGAAACCCGATAAACGATAAATCGTGTCATTTTTGTTGTCAAATTTAAATTATCGTACTGTTTTTAGTGATGTTAAATTAGGATAAACGAACATCGATGATTGTAAAAAGTCATGACGGTCGTTTCATAGTTCAAACTATAGTCGAAACGATGTTACTTTTGTACGATTATTGTCGCGATATATCGTTTATCGGTTGCAGAGTAGACGCCCTAAACCGGTGATCATAATTATTCAACTGACTGAAATCTATTTTACGTAACTGTCAAATACTATGGATATTTACAGTTGAAGCCGATTACGATTACCAGTGGACTTACACAATAGGACTGCAGGTTGAGAACTAGTGACAGCTTGGTATGAACCACAAAGCTTTGCAATAAAGGGTTTAATATATCCCTATGTTATGTCTGAAGTCTGTAATTTAAAATATTTTAGTGTTAAGCATACATTAATGTGTCTTATTTTAATCATTTAATACTTAAATTGAATATGTATATTACCTGTACACTTGGTGGTAAAGTAGGCCTAAAAAGTACAAAGAGCCTAAATAAAAAAAAAAGATGGCGTCAGGACGACGCGTTTTGATTGGTTGAAACTATTTCGCCAGTTCTCGGCTGTGATGGGCTGAGCGAGCGATTCTAGCGCCATCTTTTGTTATTTAATTATTCAATGTTACAATTCGTATTATATTTTTTTATATTATTAACAAATTAAATTAAAGCAGATAATTCAGAGGCTGGATTTTGACGAGGAACAGTTTTTCATAATTCCAATTTTATTTTAATAAATTTACAGTAAAATATTTAAATGTTGGTTGTTAATTTGTGTGTTTGAAATTAATTAGCAACGTGTTCCCGTCAATTAAATTAATAATTATAGCTTATAAGGATGGTATGGTTCACAAAATTGTATGAAAAGCAGTGCCAAAGAGTTTGTGTTTGTTTTATGAAGGAAAAACGTAATATTACCTATTTTGATTTCGTTGGAATATCGACCCTATTTGTAGAGGAGCAGAGTCGCTTGTTTAGATCTTAGGATGGGGTGAAAAGGCATTATACATTATACGTTTCTGATCGTGGGTACACGGTGTGGATTCAGGGGGGCTAGCACGAATCACTATCGTATCGTCTATCGTCATCATATCATCTAATCTATGATCTAATAAATGATGATTTGATTATAAATGCAAAAGTAACTCTGTCTGTCTGTTACCTTATCGCTGGGTCGATTGTGATGAAATTTCACATAGAGATAGTTTAAAGTCTTAAAGGACGGACATAGGCTTCTTTTTTCCCAAAAATTTTATTTGATTTTTAGGAATTTAATTGTTTTACGATAAAAATCGATTTTCTGAATCTACGCGGACGAAGTCGCGGTTAAAAGCTGGTAAAATGAATATGAACAATACAATTAGTGTCAGTTTTGACGATTCGTGATTCGCGCTAGCCCCACAGGACTATGTATATGACTGTGTTCGATTCCCACCCAGGACAAACATTTGTGTTATGAACATAGATGTTTGTTCTGTGTTTCGGTGTTATTGGGTAGTATAATGTATCATTATGTATGTATTTACTATATAAAAAGGTATTCTATCAGTATACTGGTTCCCATAGTTCAAGCATTGCTTATTTTGGGGCTAGATGGCGCTGTGTGAAATGTCCACCTATATATTTTTTTACTGTTTGCAATGTATAATGCTTTTCCAAAACTTCCCGATTTTTGCTAGAGTAAGCGTTTGCAATAAATGTCGTGAAAGATTTAACAATATTTTTCTATTATAAAGTTGTGGAAACGGCCAAATTAGTTCAAATTTATGTGTAGGTTGTTGTGGTTTCCTGTAGATGTTCAGATATTCAGTAGACTAAGGCCGGCTATCCTCTTTTGCTGACGTCATGCGCTAATAGTCCGCTTAGATGTTCAGTAGACTAAAGCCGGCTATAATTTTTGCTAACGTCATGCGCTAATAGTCTGTTTAGATGTTCAGTAGACTAGGGTCGGCTATCCTCCTTTGCTGACGTCATGCGCAAATAGTCTGTTCAGATGTTCAGTAGACTAAAGCCGGCTATAATTTTTGCTGACGTCATGCGCTAATAGTCTGTTTAGATGTTCAGTAGACTAGGGTCGGCTATCCTCCTTTGCTGACGTCATGCGCAAATAGTCTGTTCAGATGTTCAGTAGACTAAAGCCGACTATAATTTTTGCTGACGTCATGCGCTAATAGTCTGTTTAGATGTTCAGTAGACTAAAGTCAGGTATCCTCCTTTGCTGACGTCATGCGCAAATAGTCTGTTCAGATGTTCAGTAGACTAAAGCCGGCTATAATTTTTGCTGACGTCATGCGCTAATAGTCTGTTTAGATGTTCAGTAGACTAGGGTCGGCTATCCTCCTTTGCTGACGTCATGCGCAAATAGTCTGTTCAGATGTTCAGTAGACTAAGGCCGGCAATAATTTTTGCTGACGTCATGCGCAATAGTCTAAGATACAGTTAAGAAAATTATACCCTCATCTATTTGATTATGACAAAAATTAGTCGTGCTACAGTCGTCCCGACTGTCTTGCGATTGTGATTAATTACTTGCGATCCCCGTCTGGTGGACGCTTTCCTTTGAAAGTATATTCTATTAACTATGCCATAGTTGACATAGAAATATTTTTTTACTAGATTCTTCTATTTGCTAGCGGTGTTCCAGTGATTCGCTTGTAATTCAATTGGGTCCTTACGTGCTGACAGCATGCATAGAGTTTGTAATGTTTTTTTTGATGAAGAGAAAAATACTATAGTTTGCCACATAAATAATGGTTAGCGCAACTGTCAAATCATTAGTGATTAATCGCCAGTCATGCTGCCGGCAAGTGCGGGACCTTGATACTACACGCAGTGTACTTGTCAATTAAACTGAAATTTTATATTTTGATTAAAGCTAAAGTTTGTATTCGGCGCTTTTTACAAATAAGTAGTTTTCTAGTATCTTGATGATTCAATAGTTTGATTAGAGCAATCTATTAATCTACTAGTAACATTAGACAAAGTTTTAGCACTAGACAAGGTTTTGTCTACGGAAGAGTAGAAAAAGGTAACGTTTTGAAATAAATAGGATCAATTCAATTCAATTCTTGTTTATGGCTTCTATGACTTTTGTTGTCACAACTCTGCCAGTGTCCGTTTCATGATAGTTTCGTAAGCATTTAGATGGAGGGTGCGTATTTATTAGAATATGGTCGGTATTCTGAGGGAGACTCAACCAAAATTTTGAAAACCAAATTGATTTCTAAATAAATAGGATCATTGTAAACCCCTAGTATGGTAGACATCCTCTCAGATCCGTAAAGAAGTCATAAGAGTGTTAGTCAGAAGCACATCCTACGTCCAAACATTTTGCAGTTGAATTTAGATGATGAAAACGTAGCATTGCAATCGCCATGCAATCATCTTAATCAAATCAGTAGATAATTTAATTACGTCGGATTTCTTTTTTTTTCCGCTATTCAGTAGACAAAACTGTGTCTAATGCTCGTAACGCTTAGGGTAAGGAGGGGGAATGGCGTTCACCTAAGGAAAACATGGTGTATTTTTTAAATTACGTAATATAAATCAAAATTAAGAAGAGTAATAAAGTCTTTAACTATCTAGTAATCAAAAATTTAACAACAAAATCATATATCTTTGATCTACTAGGAGTAGGAAAACATTTAAAAAAAACACGTTTGAGCGGCATTACCCCTGACCTTGGGTAATGCCGCTCAGGGTACGGGTTTGACGATAACTTGGCAAATCTACAACAATACATAAATAAGTCACTAAGGGGTAATGGCGCTCAGATGAGCGGTATAATCCCAAAACGGTCGTTTGGTAATTAATTAAAAAAAAAAAAAACATACACAATTGTTGAAAATTGATAGTATTATCACAAAATAGAATAATTTTATTGTCAGAAAACTAAAATTAATAATTAAATATGCATAAAGTTTTGGACTTACCGACAAAAACATCTAACCAAAAATTAGATCAGCGCAGCCGCAAACGAAAAAACGCACTTCACGTTCGCATGACGGGAGCTGACGGTCCTTTTGCATCACTGTCTGTTAGAGGCCCCCTATCCTCGCCTTTCATGCCAAGTGGCGTTTTGCTACGTTACATTTTGACAGAGTTACAGAGGTGAGCGCCATTACCCAGTGGACGCCATTCCCCCTGCTTCCCCTACCTACCAGTAGATGTCTACTCGTAGGAATAGGCCTCCGCCCCACGTGCTACAATGACAGACAACAGCAACTTATTCATTGACGTTGTCATCGGTCCATCGAGAGGGGGCCTACAGGCTTTAGGCGGTCTTTAGGCTTGAAACTTTGTAATACCTTCGAAATAAATAAAAAAAAACATACGGTGATAGGATAGGATAAAAAACATGGTTGATACTCGTAGGTACGGCATACGTAAAGTTTTTTAGAAACATGTTTTGTATCCCTAAAAGGCAAATTCTATACCTATTTACCTAAGTGCCTAAAATACTATTCTATCGATCAATATTCAATGATATATCTAATGATAAAAGTATTTGTCCCGAAAAGGAGGTACCTGCTCGTAGGTTTATCAATCACGTGTCATTTAAAATTAGGTAGGTACAAGTCAGAATACCTACATGCTTCCACTTAACAATCATAATATAATTGCTAGAAAACTTAGAACTTACCAATAAAACATTTGGTGGTAATTTTGTAAATAAACTTCGAAGTAGATGAAAATGTGTAAGAATTTCCAGTAAGTATTTTGTGTATATGTGGAAAGTCCTGATTTTGGACTGAATAAAAATCTAAAAATATATTTTTTTTGTTTTATTTAAAAACTAGCTAAATGAAGCAATTTGTTTTTCACAGGGTCATTCGTAGGGTATATCGTGTATGTGTATACTCTACTGTGTTAGTGTGTGTGTGTGTGTGTGTGTGTGTGTGTTTTTTTAGTTTTCGGTAGCAGTTATTCACCCTGTATAATAAAACAAATGGATGAATGTGTACGTCACTAGCCAATTCTCCCTTCAGAGAATTCACAGCCAATTAAAAAGTTAGATCGGAGACGCATTTTGTTGTTATTTGTGCCTACACGAGCCATGGCCTTTTAATTCTTATGAATTAAAAGGCCATGGTCATGGACACGGTGAGTCGTTTGGTCCCATCTTGTTCCCATTGATTAGGCTACACCTAGATTACTCATCCATCTCGCTAATAAAGGTTCATTCAATTACAGGCGAAAATTGCCCGTATGACTATTTTCTAACTAGTCAAGGCCACCATAATATGGTGATACTTGACATTTTCGGTGTTTTGTACGGCCCGAGTCTACCCGGATAAGACGGAAAAAGTGATAAAACCGCAATATCTTGAAAAGCATCAAACTTACAAATAAACTGTATATATTATAGTATGATTACCTGACGAATTTTATAATAATGAACTGTTTAGCTATTCGTAGTTTTGAGTAAAAACTAAATTAGTGTTTTGGGAGAGCCAACTTTGGAAAATAAATCTATTGTGAAAAGTTTCACCAATCGTGTTTCAAAGTATTCAGAAGCGCTTTCTCTACCATATTTCCTACGGGGATAATCTGGCCAAAAAACTATCTTGCTACAATGACAGACTTAAGCACTACCGTATGAACCTACTATCCTCCCGCAGAACAATGCTAGACTTAATCTTCCTACACAAACTCTTTAACGGCAACATCGACTGCACTGAGCTCATTAGTAACCTCCAAATCCATGCCCCTTCTCGTCTACCCAGATTAAAAGCCTATAATCTTTTTACAATTTTTTTTACTTTTTAGAATGGGAAACATCTATAATTACTCTTATATATAAGAAAGGGGATCCAGCAGACGTTGGAAATTATAGACCGATCAGCCTACATCAGACAAACTATAAAGTCTTCAGCACCATTATTCTTAAAAGAATTTCAAAGATTTTGGAATCTAATCAGCCAAGAGAACAGGCAGGTTTCCGGCCAAACTACTCGACAATAGATCATATTTTTACTTTGACACAATTAGTTGAAAGATATGTAGAGTATAGAAAAGTTCTCATTATCGGGTTTATAGACTACTCAAAGGCATTTGACTCTATACTACATGAACCGTTATGGACAGCATTGAGAGAACAAGGCATACAAGAAGGATATATAAAAATACTCAATGATATCTATAAAAATGGTAAAGCAGTTGTAAAACTAGAACGGAAAGGAAACTCGTTTCCGATCAAAAAGGGAGTCAGACAAGGTGACCCAATATCGCCAAACCTCTTTATTAGAACACATTTTTAGGAAACTAAACTGGCCTCATCTTGGTTTAAATATAAATGGTGAATACCTTAGTCACCTACGATTTGCTGATGATATCGTACTGTTATCAGAAAATCATAGAGATCTAGAATATATGCTAAATTCACTGAATGAAGAGAGCCTAAAATGCGGTCTACAGATGAATGCGAGTAAAACGTGCGTTATGACAAATGGCGACAAAACACCTATTAAGATTAGTTCACAATTAATAGGATACGTGGACGAACATTTATACTTAGGTCGAAATATCTCATTTGTAGAACCGACATGTCGAGAGATAGAGCGACGCATAAAGAAAGCCTGGAGCAAGTACTGGTCCCTCAAAGAAATATTTAAATCAAATATCCCTATGAAGCTCAAAAAAAGGCCATGGACATCGTAGTACTACCTACACTTCTCTACGGATGCCAAAGCTGGGCCCTCACTTAGGAAGCTATACACAAAATCCAAGTCTTCCAAAGATCGACAGAACGAAGCATGCTAGGTCTGAAACTATCAGATAAAAAGAGAAACTCAGACATCAGAAACATAACAAAGCTGATTGATGCCGCAGAACTAGCATGCAGACTAAAGTGGAGATGGGCCGGACATGTAGCGCGAGCGACAGACGGAAGATGGAGTGAAAGGGTGCTATATTGGTGGCCTCGAAATGTTATTCGACCTCGAGGAAGACCAAGACGAAGATGGAGCGATGACATCATGGGAACAGCAGGCGCTACTTGGACAAGAATGGCTTTAGCCATTCTTGTCCAAGTAGCGCGTAGTCTTTAGAAAGAGGAAATTGGCAGGGGCTGGAGGATGACTTCACCCATAAATGTACTGGAAATGAACCACATAACAAAAAATAACAACTAAGAGGACAACAAAAAATCGTAGTGACTGGCGCCGCCTCTTCACAAACCATGAAAGCAAACTATGAAATCAGAAAACCAAAAAACCCTCTCCCAATATGGCTGGTCCCCATGGGAAGAATAGACCAAAACCCCCCATCCTGTACATAGCAAGAAGCAAAAAAGATAAAAATACATATATTCTATTGAAAATGATGGGGGAGGCCTTTGCTCAAAAATGGGCATCTCCATAGTAAAATAAATTAAATAATAACAATATAAGTTAAGAATAATTAGTAATATGTAGGTATATTGAATTAAATGTATTTAATGTAACTTTAAAACGGAGAATAAATGGCTATTATAATAATAATAATAATAATAATAATCTTTTTACTACACCATACTCCAGGACAAATTTGGGAAAACACTCTACATTACCAAGACTCTGCACACGTTACAATGAGTTATCCAAATGTGAAGATCTTGACGTTTCTGATCCTCTCACTAAATTCAAAAAGTGTTTGTTGGAAATTATAAAGCCAACATAAAATTAAGTATTTTACACATATTCTTTAAAATTATTTATTTTTTTGTTCTTCAATTTTTTTCTCTACTATAACTACTCTTTTTTTTCAATTTAATTTAAGAGGCTGCCAGTCGCTGATTGCTCTTTTTCGAAACGAAAAAAGTAATACTTCTGAACAAGCCACATCTCCTATTTTTATAAGTATATTACTTCAGGTTCCTACCTAGATTTCTATTAAGCTGAAAACATAATAGCAGAAACTTTTCACGATAAAAATATTATTTCAAAATGATACGTTTTAGAATTTATGATCGAAATATGTTATATACCTACTATTAAAATCAACTTGTGATTTATTGTTAAAGCTAGGTAATATGTAGATCTAGATTTCTATTAGGATAGATTTTTGATAAGTAATTATACATAATTTATATCATTAATTTATTCGAAAAGCTAAGGCGGACCACGCGCGGACGTGTGTTTGTCATCATTGCAGCGGTCGGTAGGATTATTTATCGAAGTGATTAAAGATGGGTACATCTTTATTCACATATACTATACATTATAAAATAGGAGATGTGGCTTGTTCACAAGTATTTCTTTTTTCGTTTCGAACAAAAATAATCGTCGACTGGCAGCGTCTTAACTATTTATCTTGTTTACAATCTAATCTACCATGCTCACCTTGTACTTCAATTTTGCATTTTTAGACTTAATTATTTTAACGCATGCTGTGGTATTCTGTAATTAGTGATACGCATAGATTTAAGTTACCCTATATTTTATTTTACATTGTACTGTGTTATCACTGTTGGATACCATAATAAATAAATAAATAAATAAATAAATAAATTATTAGACTAGGTACAGTACAGGTACTGAAGACTGAAGACAGCAGGTATTAAATATAATGTTCAAATTATATTTTTTTAAATAATTTTATTCAGAAATCTTAGGAAACCTAAATGTTATGCTTTACTTAGAGGAATTATAGTAGAGGAGGCAATAATGTCAGCAAATGAACTATATCCAAAGTGGAAAAATTATAAAATTACTTACCTGCTTAACTGCATCAGGTTTTTTTATGTCTAAATAATGGAGTTTAAAAAATACCTATGTAGGTACCAGTGGCACCTACCTTACCACTTGTATTTTAGTTGCATGTTCCTCAGTTTATGGGAGTTAGGCAGTCTAAAATATAGGTACCTACACTCTGTATTATACTTTAACCCTCATACAACCTTCAGCTGGGGTGTCTGGCTGCTTGCCAGAACTGTAAAATCAATGCAACTGCTGACGCGCTTGCATTGGTCAATGACAAAGTTTCGGGGTAATGAAAATAGTTTGTGACGTAGTTACCTATTCACTGGACGAACAATGAAGGATCCTCTCGATAATTCGAATTTAAAAGAGTATTTATCGATAGAAGGGTTTCTACAGGAGCGTGGGCGATTTCTAAAATAATACGGCTAGGCAAAATTCATAGGTTCTTTGCTCTGCCATCCATCTGAAATTCTATGGTGGTAGTATTAGTCTATTCCTTACTAAACAATAGAAAAAACATACAAATCGGTAAAAAAGTGATCAATAAAAAAAATCTTATTCCATTTATTTCATCGGTTGCCATGTTTGTTTGGAGATATCTCTATTGAATACCATGCGCCAGCTACAGTTAGGTCTCTCTATGAAATTTAAACCTAATCTACCTACTTATTACCTAAGTATCTAGGTAGGTAGAGGTAGGTTAAGTAGGTACTTAGATAATAAGGCCACTCTTCCAACCAAACCAACCTTTACATAATAGGTACTTAGGTACCTATCTAGGAGGTAGGAAAGTATAATTATTGTGACAACGCGCCCCGCTTAGTTAACTAGGTAAATTTAGAAATGGCGTGTCTAACTAGATACCTAGCTAAAAGGCACAAGCAGTCACCCACCTTTTTCTATGTATAGATACCTAATTATAGTTACCTACCTACCTAGGTATCTACCTACCTAGATACCTGCCCACGTGCTAAAGAAACTACAGGAGCTTTTTCTACATTCCAGCCATTGCAAAAAAATCAGTTATTAAACACACCCCCGTATTTTCAGATGATTGTATTTTTGTACTCGCCCCGTACTAACTAATATCAAACCATCATAAAGTAGGTTTGTATTTAGGTACTACCTAGTTATACGTTATATACTTACAGAGAATATTTTCATCTTAGTGGCTGTCAAATATTATATTTTATTTGTTTGCCAAAATTCCCATAATTCTCCTGAAAACGCGGTTTGAGTTGGTAATTAAAAATGTAAACATTAGCAGTTTAAAATAAAATTAATATCATTTAAAATTGTAAGTACCTACCTAAGATTAATTTCAATCATGGAATTCGTGGAAAAGACCTACCACGAAAATCGACGACAGTTGACGGAATTTCATCGAATGAATACAAAATGGCGGCGCTTTCCCGCGCATGCTCACCTCATCTGCCTTACCCCCTGTCTGGATGTGACGTCGAATAGTGATGTACCAAGTATTTTCATCCCCATGTTTATCGATATATTTTCGGTAAATTATTCAAGGCCGGTTGTGTAAGGTTTTTATGTTTACCTACTGACCAACGCTTAAATTCACACGTAAGTTTTGCATATACATATCTTGATAATGGATTAACAAATTAATTAATAACCTAAGTAATCAGAACAAGCGGTACTTACCTAAGTACCGTGAAAGTCTGCGTTACCTATATCAAATATTAGCTGTCAAGTGGATTACATGAAGATTACAGTTTTTGAGATAATACAAAATCTTTAACCATACATGTAGGTATATGTATCTAGTTCCTATATAAACACGCATAACAAACATGTTCACATGATTGACACAGGTAAAGTACACCACATTATCTTTGATGAAGGGTCCCTCATTAATTTTGCTAATCATCTTTTATCGCTTCTTGTGACGCTTCCGTGAACTTGGCCAACTAGCTATTTTTAACCGATTTCCATGGACACAAAGTGTATATTAACATCATAGACACCTAAAAAAGTTACTGAATAAGGGAAGAATTTGTCTTACATTTGACCGACTAGAAATATTAAGGAACGTGAATAGATATAGTATAATGAAGATGTGGGCATATATCAGGTAGATATCTATTAGGTATCGTAGTTGATCTATTATTAAGGCGTCGCGTGTTTTTGACATCGATAACAATGGGACAATGAAAGCTAATTGACATGGTCAATGTGCCTGTATGTCAGTTGTGATTAGGTACACATATAAATAGCAATCATGTGTTGAATTGATGCTAAAGTCCATAAAACTACATTGATGTCTCCAATGTATTATTTATAACTCATCAACTTGCAAAAGTTTTAAAAGTGTTTGCTTGAGACTTAAAATTGGGTATAATATATTTACTAGTATTTTTATAAAGTAGAAAAATCTAAATCCTAAGTTACCTACGTACCTGTTTATAGGCTCTGTTAATAAAAAAAAAACAATATTATCCGTCGTGCATAGGTACAACCCCAAAAAGATGTCCCAGGAGATCTTGCCGAAGGTATTTTCCATAGTAAAAGGTCAAGTTTGACAATATTTACGTCTTGATTATATGGAATTGACTGTACAACAAATACATACTCATACCTACTTAATGACTCGAATTAATCTAATTAGCTTTATAAGCGAAACACGGGGACGTAAGTATGTGTATCAAAATAGCTATTCTCATAGTAACCAAGCTACTCGTAGGTACCTATAAACCCTACCCACCTATAAAATAGCAATTTTATATTATCTAGGTCGATAATTATTACCTATGACTATGTAACTATTGTATTTTTAAAGGTGTCAATTGTCGCTTATGTTGCGATTGCTTTTTTTATACTGATTAATACAATTATTTTATTATCTATTCATGAATTTGGAACTCAATTCGCAAAACTACAAACGATATGAGAATTTTGTTTTTTAAAGAAAATCAGTATGTAGTATATATGTATGTTACCTACGTTAAGATTTTTCTATAGGTATATATGTAGGTATCATATACCTATAACTGATTACCTAGTTTAGAAATCTGATAATAATAATTAATCGCATGCTTCAATCCATACTAAAATATAAATGACATCCTATGTCAATCGAAACGAAAGTGAGAACTGATTGTTTTAAAAACACTATAAGCAATTACCGATCTTAATTGAACTTTGTGCTATATATAACCGATAATAAGCAGTTAATCCGTCAAGGTGTGTAATGTCATCGTTAAACGTACTTCTTAGATAATACGCATGCATGTTTACATTGAAGATACGGTCATAGTCTAGAGTTAAGTTGAGTTATTCACCTTTATGCCACAAGTACTTACCTACTAGTGTTATTAAAAACGTCAAGATGATTTAATTTATTGAGCGAGTAAAACATCGATAGGTGATCAGCATAAATAGGGGTGTCGCATCTCTAACCCTATCGAGAATACGGCAGTCAGTAGAGCTCACCCGTCGAGGACGTCCGCCGCATGTCGCGAATTAAAAAAAAACCGTTTGCAAGTGTTCAGTGATTATCATCTGACATTCAAAAGAAGATTTCCTGAATGTGTTTTCTTGTAAGTTTTTTTTTTACCGCAAATAATTAAAGGCTCATTGCGATTAGCGACTGCTGTTTTAAAATCATTCTACCTGGGTCATGTCTAATTGTTTTTTTTACATAGGTATTTTTACAACTCTTTTTTTTTTACAAATAACCATGATCACTGAATATGTTTCTATTCTACCATAAATTTTACGAAAACTGCCATGACTGAATCAGCTTGAATTGGAAAGGTTTAAGAAAGGTTGTATCGCGTAGGTCGAAGATTTTACTATTGATTGCGCGAGGGGTGTTGGATGCAGGGGATGCGCTGCGGTCCGCATGGGGAAGGTCATATGCTTCTATTCTTACTACGAATACCTACCTATAATTATGTATGTGTACATTCACGAATAAGTACATAATATCACGTGGTCGGGGCCCAATCACGTGTAAGCGTGTTTATTTCCTTAAACTTTAATATGCGTATGGATTATGTTATGAAAACTGGTATTGGTTTTTTCATTCTACATACTGTATACATATAGGAAAGCTCACTTACAAGGCGTAGGTTCTGTCATTAAAGTTCGGCCGTTCAGAGAATGCGTTCCTGACACCTATCAGTTAGTCACGTTATAGTGACTATAATGTTGTAATAATGTTGTTTAATGCTCATCAATTGTTAAAACGGTAAACAACCAGCAATAATATTTTTTATCGTAACTGCAACGCCATTACAAAGTTACGTCGTCATACAATCGCGACGTGTCAGGAACGCATTCTCAGAACGGCCGAACTATTAGCACTTATCACTATCAGTTAATTTCAGGGTCGCTATGCCCTAGAAGGTGGAAAAAATCCATGTTAGAAAATGTTGGAGGCTAGGACGCCGTAATTTCGGCCGTGAAAATGTAGAGCAGTCTCTCTAAAATGGCGGAACCTGAGACTGGATCCATTCACAGGGCCCATTGAGGACTTTATTAGTAATTATATCAGCAATCTGGCTTTGCTTAGTTTCCACTTAACACTAGTTAGTTCACCAATATATTAATTATATTTAGGACTGATCCATTCAATCCAACCCTAGGGGGTATATATTGTTGAAGAATGTTCAACTTTTGTATCTGTGAAAAAAAAACTGTTTGTTTTTGGAAATGCTATGATAATGGCAATGCAATAAAAGAGGTGATAAAAGCCGATACTTAAGACGCTGCCAGTCGACGATTATTTTTGTTCGAAACGAAAAAAGAAATACTTGTGAACAAGCCACATCTCCTATTTTATAATGGATAGTATATGTGAATAAAGATGTACCCATCTTTAAGGAAAAACAAGGTAGGTAGTCATTAATTTGTAATCGCAGTCTGAATCGATTTAAGGCAGTTTGAAGCAGATAGGGTAACCTATGTTTTAGTTGTTTTTGTTTGATCATAAACGAAATAGGTATGTGTTTAGATTAGAAATTTATTTATTACTAGCTATTATTGATTATTGACGACTTTATCGTAAAACATTGAAATTCCTAAAATTCAAAAGATTTTTTTGAAAATACATATAGCCTATGTCCGGCCCTAGCCTTTAAGCTATCTCCATATGAAATTTGCGTCTCAAAACATCCCAATCGGCTTAGCTGTTTGGCCGTGATAACGTCACAGACAGACAGATTTACTTTCGCATTTATAATATTAGTATAGATTATAGTACGATGTAGTATAGTATTTAGGTATCTTAAGTAGGTAGGTACTATAATAAAGTTTAAAAAAATCCGAACAAGTCTTCAACATCTCCATCTGACTGTACAATGATCTTTATTGTGCAAATGCAATGAAACTTATCGTGATCTTGATTCCCAATCAATTATACATTCAATAATTATTTGTTATAAAACAACAAACAAGTACATTGTACGTCTTCATCAATCACGACTGTGTGCTGTAGGTAAATACCCTACCTACTGTTTTAGAGATAACGCAAAAATTATGGCTATGGTCATTATAACATGGAATATTTTCACATTTTAATATGTCTAGGTACAGGCTGATGATAAAAAAACCCGACCAAGTGCGAATCGGACTCACGCACGAATTGTTCCGTACCATTGTATGTATAAAAAACCCTAAATGGGAGCCCTCCTACACTACAAACGTGTTTTTTGGCGTTTTTATTGATAATGGTACGGAAACCTTCGTGCGCGAGTCCGACTCGCACATGGCCGGTTTTTTATATAGGTCGCAAAAATAGGTACCGATTTAAAATATATATATTTGGCTGATAACAATTACCTAGTTACCGTAGGTTTATTCCAAATTAGGTTTAGTCCATTTAAAATCGCAAATGAAAGTCTCAATAGGGAAAATCAATTTAGAGGATGAAAGTTTAGTTAAGAATTCCAAATTTAAATTATGAATGGCTAAACTTTTTAATAACTTTAGCTGCGTGCGAACTACTGGACTATATTGAATTCCAAATTTATATTATGAATGGCTTTTTGCATAACTTTAGCGTTAGTTCCTACCGGATTATGGAACCTCCTTTAAAGTGATCTAATGAAACCTCTTTTATAGCGATCTAATTAAACTTTAGCTCGAGTTTTAGTTGAAAACATCGATCTATTAATAGTAGGTAGTATAATACAAGGTATCGACGTATTTGAATAGCCTTAATAGCGTAAGTAATTAAACTAAAAGCTTTGATTTCCTACCAGCATCATTATTAATGTTATGAAGGCCGTAAATGGGGATACCATAATTTGTTTGACGTCATATCCTATCGAAGCAATTATACACACACCTTTCGTTTGTTGAGCAGATACGCGATTTTTGACACTAAATACCCAATTAGGTAATTTAAATCACAGGCAATAAGGGTCACCCAACGAAGATTCACGAAAACCACGGCTGTAGTTTGGGATCCAAAAACTACAGAGCTATGTCAGGTCTGAAAAATTAAAATTTATATATTACCTAATACTATTCTTCCCTTTAAGTTGATACTCTCCGATATTCTTACGGAACGCTCAGTCGCGCACAGACTCGACTCACACTTGGCCGGTTTAGTTTTTAATGCAAACTCTTCGCTATGGCTATGATAATAGAGGCCGTTTTAGTATTGCAACTTCTTTAGACTGTCCTTGACATAATTTCGCGTTCCCGGCTTATTCGGTAATGTTGGGGTCGAATCGATAAAGTTCAGGGCATGGTTTTTATGGTTTTATACTCACAGCTTTTACTGACAAGTGACACTGACAAATAGCGTATTACGTGTTGATGACACCTACTTTAAAATTTTCGATTTTTGTATTGGCAGGATATGATGGAAAATATGATAAGGTAGGCAAAGAGCATATAAGTAAAGGTAGGTATGCCGTTTTGGCCGAGTGGGAGGTACTTTCAATCTGAAGGACGTGGTTTTGAATCCCGGCGTGCATCAATGAATTTTTCTGTTCGAATAATTTATATGCGCATAACAAAACACGTGTTCGAAACGGTGAAGGAAAACATCGTGTGGAAACCAGTTAGTATTCTTATAAGCGGCGATGGACTAGCAACCTGTCACGTATGGAATGCTAACTACTGCATAATGTGGGCATGTGCCAAATATAATGTTTGGACGTGCCTTTGACTACCCCCACTAGACACCTTCAAAAGATCTAAGCGTCTGGAGATCTGAGAAGTCTACCGTACTTGGGGATTACAGTCGTGATTATTATTACCTATTTATTTTTATTTTTTTATATAGTACCTATACAAACACAGACATCGTGAGTCCGCCACGTGGCGCGACTCACTGTAATATTGAATTCTGTGGGGCTGAGCGGGTTATAAATTTAAGAAGGGGCCCAAAGTAGGTCACAACTCAGCGTTCAGTGAAAAGTTTCCTTTGTATCGTCACCTGCTTCGTAGACATGCTTTTAAACTCAGAAACGTTATAGGGAAGTACAGTTGAGACTTGTTCAACCCTTCCGGACGCGACCCTATGTCTGGAGAATTTCTATGTACTCAGAGACACAGAATAAATTAAGTTGTAGTAGTTCGAGCATTATATCTACATTATAGCTAATTTCATCTTAATCCGTTCTGTCGTTTAGGCCTGATTGATTTTCAAACATACAAACATCCTCACAAACTTTCGCATTTAAAATTAGCTGTAGATGCAACAAACGTTTTTTTTTTTTGCAGTTTATTATATTTAATGTTAATGTTGATAATGTTCGTGCGCGAGTTCTACTCTCACTTGGCTAGTTTTTTTATTTATTTGTTGGACATTGTAAGACAAAAGACTCACAATAGAAGTCGGAGGGAATTTTTGCTATTCATACTTGAAAAATTTAAATTTATTAAAAAACTGGCCAAGTGCGAGTCGGACTCGCGCACGAAGGGTTCCGTACGTACGTGTTACGTAACGTAGTAACATCAAATGAAACTAGATGGCGCTAGAACGCGAAAACCACGTTTGTTGTATGGGAGCCCCCCTTAAATATTAATTTTATTCTGTTTTTAGTATTTGTTGTTAGAGCAGCAATAGAAATATATAATCTGTGAAAATTTCAACTGTCTAGCTATCATGGTTCATGATATACCTACAGCCCTGTGACAGACAGACAGACGGACAGACAGACGGAAACGGCAACTTACCTTCTGCATGTTTTTAACACATAATACCTACCTACAGTCTGGTAGAGTCGTATACTAGAAATATAATGAAATAGGATCACGACTGTAATCCCCAAGTACGATAGACATACTCTCAGATCTCCAGGCGCTTAGATCCTTGTAATATTCTAAAGGGGATAGTCAGAGGACGTAGAAACATGTTTGGCACAATGCCCACATCTTGCAATAGCATTCCATCCGTGGATATACTAGGTATAGTATTTATGAGCCATACCTATAGCTAACGATTCAAAGCTTTAATTGGCCATTATTACAAACCTTATAACACAACCGACGGACTACGTAGGTACTTTAATTAAATTATAAGTCTACTAACATAGTCGTGCGTGAGTCATAATTTTACAAAGTTGTTTGTATTATGTTTGAGGATTTCGTTAGCGTGGCGAGTGCCCGACTGCGATGGAAGAGGTGCTATTTCGATCCCTGTAGTAGTACAATTTCTTCATTTACAAATATTTGTTTGGGTGTCTTTAACTATAGACAAACAAACGTCACATCGCTTCCGACTATATTTTGAAGGATGGATGGAATGACCGATAATACTTTTTACAAATTGACATCATAGGAACAAACCATGCATTCTACGAGAGGCGACGATTTCTAATACTAGATTTACACTCGCGTACGAGTCGCGAGACGAGGCGCGAGACGAACCACGAGACGAGAGTGTGAATAGACGCTCTTGGCTCGCCTTGCGCCTCTCTCCTTTACTATAGATCACGCGAGGTGCGAGCCGAGACACGAGACGAAGCACGAGGTGAAGTACGAGGCGAGAGTGTAAACCTAGTATAAGACATCGGTAACACGCTAATTCTGGCGTCAGTTCAATCCATCATTCTGGTCAAATTACCGTACCGGACTGATGAACTGATGCAAATTTAAAACCGAATCCATTTTCCATCAATCTGACATCAGTCAAAACTCGAATCAAATGATGGATTGAACTGACGCAAGAATTAGCGTGTAACCGACTAATGCTGTTTATATGAATACTAGCGACCCGCCCCGGCTTGGCACGGGTAGCATGTTATTATACATATAAACCTTCCTCCTGAATCACTCTATCTATTAAAAAAAACCGCATCAAAATCCGTTGTGTAGTTTTGAAGATATAAGCAAACATACATACATACGCGGGAAGCGGAAAGCGACTTTGCTTTATACTATGTAGTGATATCGGAGGACTGTCACTGTCGTCGATAATGTCAAAATCGTTTTACAGAGGGTCCAGATCTATGCATATGCATGAGACAAATGGATGTTTAATTTTGTATGTGTGCACAGTTTTTCCTACACACAAAAGCAAAGTAATATTTAACGTTCGTACGCTAAGGTTTATGTTGTCTATATCCATAAGACTCGAATAAATAGAGAGCATAGAGTTAAATCCTCTTTCAATCTTCAGAACCGTCAGCAGAAATTACATGGGATACGATACGATACTTTTGTTTCGCCAAGCGTGAAATCAAATTATCCCTTATCAAAAAGTTGTCGTTTATAGACGAAAGATTTCTAATTCGAATGATCATGAACTGGAAAATAATGTGCCGTTAAAAATGGGCGAGACGCCTGCGTGGTAAGAGAAAGAATTCAATGTTGTGCAATGTGGTACTTAGGTAGGTACCTAGTTCAAATATATCTCAATAGATTTAATAGGTATTGATTTGGTATTTATTATTTGTGTAAAGATAGGCGGGCGGTTGTTAAACACCCCAAGACAAATCCTTGTTATTCTACAAGTTGTGCCGACCCCGCATAAAGTAGGGTAAGGGCAATATGATGATGATAGTTTAAAGATCAAAATAAAGTTAGGTCCCGAAAAATGTATGATCTAATTTAAGAAAACCTGCCAAGTGCGAGTCAGACTCGCGCACGAAGGGTTCCGTACCATCTATAAAAACGGCAAAAAAAAAACATGTTTGTTGCTGGAGCCCCCCTTAAATATTTATTTTATTGCCCTGTGACAGACAGACAGACGGACAGCGATGTCTTAGTAATAGGGTCCCGTTTTTGCCCTTTGGGTACGGAACCCTAAAAAAACCATATCGCATCATCGTGTTTTCAATTTTAAACATTTGAACAAAACTCATTTATATCATCGTACCACTGGCGGCAATAATAGAAGGCGCTCGCGGTTACGAACCATAACTCGGAGAACAGCCAGAGTAATGACGATCGCAATCCATTTTATGGGATGAGTTATCTGTTCTGTAGTATTATGTCATCTGTACGAGTCAGCCCCGGATTTAGGGGGGGGGGGGGGGGGGGCAAGCCGGGGCACACGCCCCGCGCGGCAAGTTCAGGAGGCGGCCAAATTCACACTTTACAGACGAATGGACAACTCATCATTTACTTGACTTTGACCAAAAAATAAATAGGCTTAGCACAGAAAGAACAGCGATGCATTATTTCCGGAAGGCCTATGTCCAAATGTCAATCTATTAGTGGACATCTGATAGCTGAAATTATAAAGATGATAAAAATAAAGAACAATGCCCAAAAATGTATGGACACCGTCCCCACCCTTGTAGCACTTTAAAACCTATGTTAACCGAAGGGCCATGGTCATTTTATCATTTTATTGTATGACAGCGAAACAGAAATGTGCATCCGAAAAAAGTTATATCGACATGAAGAAACCGGAATCAGTCACAATAATAATTATGTTTCCGATCACGATGCTTTTCTTTTTACTGTGGGATGGTTTCGTTTTCAAACAACTCTTTAGAATTAAATGCTGACTCCCGCTCGGGAACAACTCACGGAGCAGAAAAAAGTTCATAAATAATTCTGCTGAATATTGGTTTTGTAAGGTTACCATTGACGTTTTTTTTAGGAGATTTCAGATATTAAGTCCGTAGTCGCTTAAAACAAACCAATTCAACTTAGTCCAACCGTTGGCACAAAATCAAATCCAGTAAGTCCAAAGTAGAAGGATAAAACTAGCAATCAAAGTGGGAGACAAATACGCGTACGCTCAAGGAAGTTCCGAAAGGTACTTAGGAACAATTACAATAACCAATAAAACCGGCAGCGGTAGACAGGCAAGCGATAAGGGAACAAAGACATACTTCCCTTCTCCCCGCCCTTCCACCACCTCCTGCTCTGCGTCGTGTGGCGCTGCGCGTGCGGCTCTTATTATAACCATTCTATACTGCTCTCAAAAACTTACCAAAATGTAATTATATTGTAGTAGGTATGGTTACATCATGTCGAAAAAGTATAATAAACGGCACAATAAATTGTTACTGATTCCGTATTCTTCATGTCGATATAACTTTTTTCGGAAGCATATTTCAGTTTCGCCGTCGTACAATAAAATGATAAGATGGTTATGGCCCTTCGATTAACATAGGTTTTAAAGTGCTACAAGGGTGGGGACGTTTTGAACATTGTTCTTTGTGGGGGCGCCATTTTTCAGTTTTTGCCCCCCTGTAAACGACGTACCTCGCAATCCTGAAACCAGAAAACCCATAGATTAGTTTAAATATAGAAATAGTAAGAAAGTGTAGGTAGGAAAATAAATTTGGCTGAACTCACCTTCACAGTACCTAATAAAATGCAAAATACCCTCAATTGGGCATGAACGACAAAAAACAGTTGGTTATGTTCACCATGGATTCTCTTTAAAACTTCCGAAATTGTTATGATTTTCCATAACATAACACTCCACCCTATCCTCTACACCCCCCTAAACAAAATGGAAGATCCGGGACTGGTACGAGTATGTGGGCGGATTACATACATACATCTACACACGCCAATTTACCGACAAATAATTGGCCAATGTATGAATTGTATAAGCTTTTGTTTTCAACCTACGTAAAATAAGGTTACAGTTCGACGCGTATATATTTTTTGTTGCTTGTTTCTAGGATTCCATACCAAAAGGGTAAAAACGGGACTCTATTACTAAGACTTCGCTATCCGTTTGTCTCATGAACCGTGATAGCTAGACAGTTGAAATTTTCACAGATGATGTATTTCTGTTGTTGCTATAACAGCAAATACTACTAAAAATAGAATAAAATAAATATTTAAGTAGGGCTTCCATACAACAAACGTGTTGTATGGAACGTGTTTTGGCGTTTTTTATAGATAATGGTACGGAACCCTTCGTGTGCGAGTCCGACTCGCACTTGGCCGGTTTTTTATGTTTTACCGCGCATGTTTTATCTGGTGATTTAAATATTTTTTTCTATTATGTAGAGAAAAGTCTAAAGTTGGTTTCATTTAAATTATGTCTTTGTAGTAGTAGGACTAATAGTTCCTTCATAAAGCCTAAAAAAACGAATATCGCCTCTTGACTTTTCGATTTGTAGAAACATTTTCATCGGTTTTCTGTTATTAGTTTCAAAACGTAATACCTACCCTAACTATGTTGTAAATATTTCCCAGGCCTTAATAAAGATGATGACAAAGAACGCAATAACTACAGCAGCTTTATTTTGTTTCAGGTACCAACACCATCCTTCTATCCCAAAATGACGAGATCAAAGCGAGTCGTTTCATAAACCCATATACTTAGAGCAATGTCACTTGACCATTGACGTGTGTAGAGTGGCACCACTCCATCTATGCACAGGCAAGCAAGTTACGTGTTCAGAGATTCACTGAAGCTACGTCAAAAACTTCTGCTAAGAACAACGACCTACTTCAAGGTCGTGGAGTTCGTCAAAAAGGACGCTATTCGGTTCTTTACATATGATTACGAAATCCATCAGTAAATAGTATGAAACTGTTTTTAGGTTACTATCACTTAAAGAACCTTGTTAAATTGAAATTGTGAAGACAATAGCTGAGATAGTTATAAGTAGGGTTTTTGAATTGAAACGAACAATCTAGAAATCCAAGATGGCGGCGAAAGCTGAACCTATTGGGCCGAGGAACGGGCATGAGTTAGCACCGCTGACGACGCGGGCAGATGGGAGTGAGCGGCCTCACGGAGTGACTATAGTCCTCCAAGGATCGAGAGGATCCTTGCAGAGAGAAGTCGCTGATGAGGACAGGGCTGCCTGGTCTGGGAAGGTGCAATTCTTCCTCTCCATCATTGGGTATTCCGTTGGGCTGGGGAACATCTGGCGGTTCCCGTATTTGTGTCAACAAAATGGAGGCGGTATGTTTTAATTCTCGTTCTATGATTCTTCTGTTATTTTGTAAAAAATTAATGAAATATAATCACTACTGTAATCCCCTACGATAGACGGACGCAGATCTGCAGGCGCTCAGATCCTTGAATATGCCTAAAGGGGGTAGTTAGAGGCACGTCCTATTATTTTGCACATGCCAAAATTTTACAGTAGTAGCAAGAGACAGGCCCATCGGCGCGTATAAAAATGAAAAAAAGGGTTCAAACGTATCTAATATCTGATACTCCTGACTACATACAATAGGGTAAAAAGGGATGACGTCATTATAGAGCCCCTCAGATCACCTTAACCTGGCTTCCCTTCACTTATATAAACATCCATTATAAACAGGCCCCTAAAGTCTGGTTACATAAAAGATCAGAGGTTAGCTACAGAGCTACGGCGTAGAAGCTCGTAGCACGATCGATACACACCAGCTCAGACAGGGCATTTAAAAATAAATTTTATTGTGTACGTAATAGGGTGCAGAATAGATTGTTGGAAAGCGGTGGAAATGTACTGATGTTTTTAAAATAAACAATGGTGATTGATTCAGTTTCAAATGTGAATAACTATTACATAATAAAATTTTACATTGTAATTGTTGGCCGAGCTGGCGTAGTGGGGTCTTTAAATCCGGAGGTTAGATAGATAGATAGATAGAAAACTCTTTATTGCACACCACATAACAATAACATGAAAAAAAGCAACACAAACCAACATTGGAGTACAATGGGCGGTCTTATCGCTGGCAGCGATCTCTTCCAGACAACCTTTAGATGGACTGGACATAAAGTGTACGATATACGACGGTGGTGCAGTCAAAAGCGTGTACCTACATACATTTAATACAAAATAAACCTAAAAATATCTTTAAAAACAAATAAAATTAAAATAAAATTAAAATTAAAATAAAAATACCTAATCTATACTACTCAGAGGTATTTAAAAAGTGACTGAGTAATAGCCTTTTGAAAATGTCAATAGATTTAGCGGCTCTGACATCAAGAGGGAGAGCATTCCACAGACGGACAGCTTGTACAGTGAAGGAGTTTTCATAGAAGGTAGAACTATGAACAGGAGTTTTAAGTTGCAAGGTCTCAGAGGAACGTAAAGAACGAAGACTAGAAAGATGGAGAAATTCAAAGCGCTCCTTGAGATAGGGAGGAGAGGATGGGTTAAATAAAATACTGTACAAAAGAGTGAGAATATGTGAATTCCTGCGTAGGCGAATGGGCAACCACTTAAGTTTAGCGCGAAATTTAGATACATGGTCGTATTTACGTAAGCCAAATATAAAACGAATACAAAAATTTTGCAGGCGCTCAAGTTTATCAAGGTGTTTTTCAGCAAGGTCAGTAAAGCAAGTATCGGCGTAATCAAGGATTGGGAGTAAAAGGGATTGTGCCAGCGTAACTTTGGTGGAAGTAGGTAAAAAATTCCGCAGTCTTCGCAAAGAGGCAGCTGAAGCAAACATTTTACGACTTAGCTCGGCTAAATGAGGTCCCCAACTCATATCCTTGTCCATTAGAACACCCAAATTTTTCACAGTGCTGCTAACTGGTATTGGAACATCATCAAAAACAATTAAAGGTAGAATAGACCAGTCAATCCTTGACAACATCCTGGAGCTGCCAACAACTATGATCTGCGTTTTTGTAGGGTTTACTTTAAGACCGTAGGCTTTACTCCACGCGAGGACCCGTGCCAAGTCACTATTAATGGCATTAATACCAATAATCAAATTATCCACTGGAGCCTGAGAGTAAATTTGGAGATCATCTGCATATAGGTGATAGGACGATGAAAGGGTAAGAGATATTGAGTTTATAAATATAGCGAAAAGAAGAGGAGATAGAACGCCGCCCTGAGGCACACCGGCAGTTAAAACACACCACGATGAATAAGTTTCATCAATGCGTATACGCTGCCGGCGTCCATACAGGTAACTATGAAACCAGTTAATAGCCGTTGGAGAAATATTAAGAGAGTATAGGATAGCCAGAAGAATGTCGAAATCAACGTTGTTGAAAGCATTACTGAAGTCTAGCAATGACAACACAGTTACAAGTCCATTATCCATACCACGACGAATGTCATCAGTTATCTTGGTTAAAGCCGTTGTGGTACTATGACCACGACGAAACCCGGATTGAAGAGGATTGATGAGGGAATTACTAGACAGGAATAAGTTCAATTGATTATGGACAAGGCGCTCAAGAACTTTTGAAAGAAAAGGGAGAATAGAAATAGGACGGAATTCAGAAAACATGGAGGGATTAGACTTTTTAGGTAGAGGGATGATCTGTGCACATTTCCAGATTTGAGGAAAGGTGTTATTAGAAATGGAAAAATTAAATATGTGAGTAAGGACTGGAAGAACCTCGTCAAGTATAGGCACTAACATATTGCGACTGATGTTGTCATTGCCGACTGCATTGGAGGCAATGGATGTAATGCTCCTCTTGACATCACAAATTGAAAACTCACTAAAAAGAAAAGGTGAAATGCTAGGTGGTGAAATAGACAATAAATGTTGTATTGTATTAGACTTAGTTAAATCATCCAAATTGGAAGACGAAGAAAAATGTTTATTTAAAATATTAATGTCTAAATCTTTGGGAATATTATCACAACGTGATTTACCGATCCCCAAAGTTCGAAGAAATTTCCAAACTTTGGAAGGATCATCATTATGAACAGATTTATGGATATAACGGCGTTGTGCGTCCCTACACACCTTATTGCAGTGATTCCGGCGCTCAATAAATTTACAATAGTTGTCATCAGTTGGACGACACTTATACTTAAACTTAGCAGTGTTTTTTTTGTGCATAACGGACTTAATTTCACTGGTCAACCATGGTGCAGGAAGTTGTTTGATTTTTACAGTTCTCATGGGAGCGTGTTTGTCATACAGTTTTATTAAACTATCATTAAATAAACTGGGTGGTGGTGGTGGGAGGTTGTGGGTTCCCGGATCCCGGCCGTGCCACGATGGATTTGATAAACATGTCCTTAAAAGGGTGAAGGAAAGATCTAGAAACCAGTTAGTATAAGCAAAATGTGGGCATGTGCAAAATTTAACGTTTGGACGTGCCTCTAACTACCTTCAATAAGCCATTTTAAAGTATTTAAGCGATGTCAACCACGTTCGTGAGCCTATTTACTTTTTTATTTGTTTTTTAATTTCAAGAAAATGTAATATTTGGACGTGACTACCCCCTTTTGTCGTCTTCAAGGAGCTACTGCAGATCTGAGTAGATGTCTACTATACTAATAGGATTGCATTCGTGATCCTATTTATTTTCAAAGATACGATTAGACATCATCGACCTTATATTTATTGAAGCGAAACGTATTTTTGATGAGAAATATATTAAACCCGTAAACTGCAAAATGCAACAAAATTCTGCTCGTAGTTCATATGAACGTAAAATATCATGATAGCATTTCCGATTGATTTTCCGCTAGCGCCAGGAATATCATCGGAAATCCGAAAATCGTCAAACGTAAGTGTACTTAATATGTCTGGAGCGAACGGATATAAATGTTTTTGATGAATGCAGAATCGTTTTTTCTCAATAACCGCAAAACATACAGTTTTGTTTTTTTATGTCAAAGATAACTTAATGATTTAATCTAGATAAATTAAAGACAGAAACACGATTGGTGAAACTTTTCTCGATTGATTTATTTTCCAAAGTTGGCTCTTCTAAAACACTAGTTTCGTTTTTAATCAAAACTATGAATAGCTAAATAGTTCATGTTTATATAATTCGTTAGATAATCATACCTACCTAAATTAAAGGTTTTTTTTTTAAATATGATGGTTTTCAAGATAACGCAGTTTTATCACTTTTTCCATCTTATTCGGGTAGACTCAGCCCATACAAAACGTCAAAAATTTCACTTATCACTTATATAGGTTTCATCCAAAAAAAGGTTCTCAATTCAGCGCTATCTTTTAAAAAAATATAAAAATAAATAGGATCACGTCACGACTGTAATCCCCAAGTACGATAGACATCCTCTCAGATCTCCAGAAGCTTAGATCCTTTGAAGATGTCTAGTGAGGGTAGTCAGAGGCACGTCCAAACATTATATTTAGCACATGCCCACATTTTGCAGTAGTTAGCATTCCATACGTGACAGGTTGCAAGCCCATCACCGCTTATAAGAATACTAACTGGTTTCCTCACGATGTTTTCCTTCACCGTTTTGAGCACGTGGTTTTGATGCGCACATAAATTTTTCGAACTGAAAAATCCATTGATGCACCACGGCGTGCATCAATGGATTCGACCAGATTCAGATTGAAAGTCGAGGTACCTCCCACTCGACCAACACTTTTTAAATTAATTTATTTTTCAATCTTCAGTATTACAATCGTGATCCTATTTTATTTACGTCCATCTCTCGTTATCGATATCCCTCTGTTTTTTTTACTACATGTATCCTTTCTTCACAGGAGCCTTTCTCATCCCGTTCCTCATCATGCTGATCCTCGAAGGTATCCCGCTCTTCCTGATCGAGATGGCCATTGGACAGAAGATGCGACTAGGCTCTCTGGGTGTCTGGAACACCATCCACCCTTGGCTGGGAGGCATTGGCATCTCCAGCTGTGTGGTCACACTGTTCGTCGCGTTGTACTACAACGTTATCATCACTTGGGTATTCTTCTACCTGTTTAACAGTATTCGGGTGAGTTAACATTTCTTCGGATTATGGAAGAATGAAAGAAAACCGGCCAAGTGATAGTCGGACTCGCGCACTAAGGTATTGTAACCTATAAAAAAATATCACGTTTTTTTGTTGTATGGGAGCTCCACTTATATACGAGTATTTAAAAATTACAACTGTCTAGCTATCACTATCAGTCTTGTGACAGACAGACAGGCAGATAGACGTACAGCGAAGTCTTAGTAATAGGGTCCCGGTTTTACTCTTTGGGTACGGAACCCTAAAAAAGGAAAAAAACATTAATTCAGCAGCATTCAATTGACGAAAAAAGGAGAAGATCTCAATTCGTCAAGTATATATATTTTTTTGTGTATATCTTTTACGTGGTGATCGGACTTTGATGTATTTAGGGTTCCGCACCCAAAGGCTAAAAAGGCTAAAAGGCGTCTGTCCGTCTGTCTGTCACAGGGCTGTATCTCATGAACCGTGATAGCTAGACAGTTGAAATTTTCACAGATTATGTATTTCTGTTGCCGTTCTAACAACAAGTACTAAAAACAGAATAAATTTAATATTTAAGTGGGGCTCCCATACATCAAACGTGTTATTTATAAATAATGATACGGAACCTTTCGTGCGCGAGCCCGACTCGCACTTGGCCGGTTTTTTTTTATTGCGTAGGTACCTACAGGTAAAATAAACCTTGGTAATTCTCATTAAATTGAATTTATGTAAGACAATTAGTCTAAGTTCGTTCATTAAAAATTAAAGACTCGTCTTGTTTCTCGAATTTTCGATTGAGCGAGACTTTTTTAAATTATTAATTTCAAAGAATTTTGAAGTTACATAACAAACTTCGCAGTTGAAGTCTTTAAAATGTAATTATATAGAGCTGTATTATATCTGTTGCACCAGGGTCTTTAGAGCCTCCGTAATATCTATCCTATATAAATATTTCACCACTACCAGAATATTACATCCATGTTATAAATATCTGCAAATCACGTAGATACCTAAAAAACTACTATCGACTATTTTTCCGTAAGTAGTACTTAACGTCAGCGAACAAATCCGCTGTATACACCTCAATTTATAGTACACTAGCGACCCGCCCCGGCTTCGCACGGGTTTAATACATATAAACCTTCCTCCTGAATCACTCTATCTATTAAAAAAAACCGCATCAAAATCCATTGTGTAGTTTTAAAGATATAAGCATACATACAGACATACATACAGACGCGGGAAGCGGGAAGCGACTTTGCTTTATTTATACTACTAGCGACCCGCCCCGGCTTCGCACGGATGCAAAGCTGATACCAAAATATATTACAGAATGTCTATGTATACTCGTTAACAGCATTTAAAATTTAAAAAAAAAAGCAAAAAAAATTGTTTATTTACGACTTCATATTAGAAATCTTAAAATTATCAGTGGTTCTCTAATATATTAAGCATGTTATTATACATATAAAACTTCCTCCTGAATCACTCTTTCTATTAAAAAAAACCGCATTAAAATCCGTTGTGTAGTTTTAAAGATATAAGCATACATACAGACATACATACAGACGCGGGAAGCGGGAAGCGACTTTGCTTTATACGATGTAGTGATAGAGCAAGTACAACATCTATTAATAGAACTGTTTCATAAAATAGTATAATGAAAGCCTGAAAGGACAGGAAATGCCAGTAATATGAGCTCTGATTCTGACCTTAGGTATAGTGGATATAGAACGTACGTATATAATCATATAGCTTTAGTGGCATGTGATTGAAGAGCTATTGTTGTATGGCGGTACAATACGATCAACTGACAGTATGTTTGCTAATTGGATAGGTACTTAGATGCACCGGAACTTGTACAAGTAAATGAATCCTAACATTGAAGTTTACAACAATGCGCTGTAGATAGATAGAAGATAGAAAATACTTTATTGCACACCATAAAAAGAAATAAAACATACATAATAAGAATACACAACAAAAAAAACTATGCTGAACAATGGGCGGTCTTATCGCTAATCAGCTGTACAACTTTGAGAAACAAAATAAGGACAGGAGAATACATTGTTCGTAGCATATTGTAAGTACCTTCAGTTTGACCTAGTTCTGAGCAATTGTGCTCCGAATCGGAAGCCAGAGAAGTGAAGTTTATATCCACTACGCCATCAAGTATTCACGCTGAGTAGGTTATTCAACGTTTTTAGAATTTACAATAAACCTTAGTTGTTTAGGTTTAGGTCAGGTGTCCTAGGTGTCGCTAGCTAGGCTGTTAAGAAATAGGTAATCTGGTAGATCATTTACTTATATTTGCCA
Organism: Hydriomena furcata; assembly: GCA_912999785.1. Taxonomy (NCBI): domain Eukaryota; kingdom Metazoa; phylum Arthropoda; class Insecta; order Lepidoptera; family Geometridae; genus Hydriomena; species Hydriomena furcata. The sequence goes on along the minus strand of OU538842.1, from coordinate 3,583,908 downwards.
AGCCTCTGTTGTTCCGAAATTTCACATGCATGCCTAATCACTGTAAATAATATTATTGTACAGTTTTTTCTCTAGTTTAAGTTTATGTAATTTTTAGGGTTCCGTACCCAAAGGGTAAAAACGGAACCCTATTACTAAGACTTCGCTGTCCGTCTGTCTGTCACAGGGCTGTATCTTATGGACCGTGATAGCTAGACAGTTGAAATTTTCACAGATTATGTATTTTTGTCACCGCTATTACAACAAATACTAAAAACAGAATAAAATAAATTATTGAGTAGAGCTCCCATATGTACAACAAACGTGTTTTTTCCCGTTTTGTATACCGTTTTGAGTAGATAATGGTACGGAACCCTTTATGTGCGAGTCCGACTCGCACTTGGCCGGTTTTTATTATTAGTATGTAATAAAGCATTTACATTCATACATTTTTTCAAGAATGAGAATGACAAATGAACTCAGGGTGAGGCAACTCATTTTCGTTTCTATTGTTTACACGTTCAAAATATTGCGTGACTCTCTGGAAGTAGCAGGAGATGGAATGTCTAGATCCGATTTAACTGACTCTGTGTTCCATCAGCTCACAGCTGACCAGTTGCCGTGGGCCCACTGCCCTGAGAACGGCACAGCAGAAATTGAATGCAACAAGGCATCGGCCACCGTCTACTACTGGTACCGCGAAGCCTTGGACGCGTCTCCCAATATCGAAACTCCTGGCGTGCCGAGATGGTGGATCGTATGCTACCTGCTGCTGGCTTGGATCATTGTCTTCTTTATCGTGATGAAGGGTATACAGAGCAGTGGAAAGGTAAGTTTCATTTTCTAGGTAAAGCAAGGCATTAGAGCGATACAGCAGCATACAGTTTTAGGTCTTTTAGCATGGAGGTCCTTGTCGTTCCAAGACGGTAGATCGCGTGTTATATGCGGTGTATCATCGTCTACTCTTCGTTAGGAAAAGAAGTGGGAAGATGAGCCACCTTCGGATAAAGAGATGGCAAGATAAAATAAATAGGAGATCACGACTGTAATCCCCAAGTACGGTAGACATCCTCTCAGATCTCCAGACGCTTAGATCCTTTGAAGATGTCTAGTGGGGGTAGTCATAGGCACGTCCAAACATTATATTTGGCACATGCTCACATTTTGCAGTAGTCAGCATTCCATACGTGACAGGTAGCAAGCCCATCGCCGCTTATAAGAATACTAACTGGTTTCCTCACGATGTTTTCCTTCACCGTTTTGAGAACGTAATAATTTTGTCGAACAGAAAAATTCATTGATGCACGCCGGCATTCGAACCCACGACCTTCAGATTGAAAGTCGAAGTACCTCCCACTTGGGCCAACACTGCTTTTTTTGGCAAGATCAATAAATGGATAATACGAAGAATAGGATCCATTCCATGTGCCTTCAATCTTCAATTTGGCACAACGGATCAGCATTGCCATCCAGCGCGTGGCAATCCCACCAGTATTATGGAAACGCTTCCCACTAGTAGTGATCTGTTTTGCAATGGTCTTTGGATAGCTTTTGGTTCTTGTGTATTTTGTAAATATTCAGTAAAGATCTTCAAGTAATTTAATGAATGTTGTTCACAAAAAGTCATTCCATCTAAGAACATGAAAGCTCTCGTACTTGGGAAAAAGTTAACAGCTGACGTTTATATCAATTTATTAATTTAATGTTTATTTTCACAAGAACCTCTGGAAGTCCAACGACCATATTGTCCGTATTTTCCAGGTGGTTTACTTCACGTCGCTCTTTCCCTACGTTGTGCTGACCATCTTCTTTGTTCGAGGCATCACGCTCCCAGGGTCTACTGACGGCATCATCCACATGTATAAACCGAAGGTAACTTAGCTAAATGATTCAGGCGTGACTTGGCGGAAATCCATTTCAAAATACTAAACAGACTAAGATATCTACACCACTTTATAAAGAGGTAACATTTGTATTTATATTTGTATCGGATAAACTAATTGTATGTATGTATATGTACATCGTCCATGTTCTCTACTGCAAATTATTCTGCTGGAAGGTGTGTGTAGTTCACCTTGGGTAAGGCTCATTGAGAGCAGTTTAGTGGAATTTGTATTAGATATTATTGTTCGTTTAGAATGTTCAAGGTAACTTCTTAGTTTTTCTTCAATTACTTAGTTGCGTTCGTTCCACAGCAGACTCTGTGCTGTTGTATCAATTACTTATAAGTATAGGTATTGCCTTGTTTATCACAATACCTGCACTTTTATTGTCTCTACATGTCCAAACCATTTAAGCATAATCATTACCTTCTCAATACACCTTATGACACTACTTTAGATACGTACAATTTAGAACGACAGGGTTAGTGCATAGTTTCATATACTTCCAGCTGGAGAAGCTACTAGACCCGACTGTTTGGCTGGACGCAGCCACACAAGTCTTCTACTCCTTCGGCCTAGCCTTCGGTTCCCTTATCGCATTCGGCTCATACAACCCACCGAATAACAACTGCGTGAGGGATGTTCTGCTGGTGTCGGTGTGCAACGCGCTGACGGCCATCTACGCATCGGTGGTTATCTTCAGCATTCTCGGCTTCAAGGCATACACTATGGTGGAGACCTGCATGACCAAGTGAGTCTTCAACAAACTTATATTGAAGTTCAATTTATTAGATTTTTTTTTATTTTATTTGCTTGGGTAAAAAAATTAAGGTGAAGTACCTAGTTAATTTAGGACCTTTATGGATAAACATTTTTTTTATTATTATTTATTAAGTCAATGTTATTGTCTGAGGAAGGCCAGTAAAAACGCTCCCATACATAAAAATGCTTGATTCAGGACAATAACTATGATTTTTAATACATTTTTAACAACCACGATAGTTTTAACTCTCTGTTAACAAAACAATAAATAAATAAAAACCAACAGTAAGTTATAACAGTCATAATGTAATAACTGAAAAATGTGGGCATTCTCGGCGTGTCTCCTACCCCATTAGACAATGTTCAAGCGTCTGACCGCCTGGAGATCTAAGAGGATGTCTTCCTACTGTACTTGGGAATTACAATCGTGATCCTATTTTATTTAATTATCATTTGCACACTTGTATTCCTGAACGCATATTAAAAGTGTGTACCTATTCTTATTTTTAACGTCATAAATTGCGTGGTTGTTGCGTAATAATAATAATTAATTGCCTTTAACGGCAAAATATCCCAAAATAATCCCAATAATATAATAATCCCAAAATATCCATCAAAATATCCCTTGTGCAGTCACAATGAAAAATAAAACAAAAACAATTTAATATGTTTGGAGAGAAAAAATGCGCTATTATTTTTGAAATGGTGCCAACCGCCAAGGTACTCAGCAATTTGCTATAAGACCAAAATGAGCCTCTCAACCGCATATTGAAATGTGCCTGTGCCAAGTTTCTGTTAGATGAGCCTTTTATTCTAAAATTGCCGCCATTTAGGCAGATTCTGAACCATTAGGGCAATTACTTGAATACAAAGTTAGTTAATCTTATTTGACGACCCCGCAAACACGGCTTTATCTAAACGACTCACGACCACAACTGACCATTTGTCGAAAATTGTGATTGGAAATCGCGAGTTTTTTTTTGAGTACCTCCTTTTTCGTCGGTTAAAAGGGTTTGCTCATGAAGAACCTCTTTTCATGAGGAAACTACTGATGCTCGATTTTTAATACTTGCTAAAAATTTCTACGTATCAAAACTTTCTCTATTCGAGTATTATTTTTACAAGCTTTTATTTAACTTGCAATGTATGCATGTATGTAACTATGTTTGTTAAGGTGGAATCTTGCAATTCAATTTTGAAGCAGTTATCCCCAACCGATTGAGCTGAAATTTCGCATACTTAATGTAACTTCGGTGACAATGCAATAATATGGTGACAGTGAGTTAATCTGATGATGGAGTCAGAAGCTGTTGATAGCTAGACAGTTGAAATTTTCAAAGATGATGTATTTCTGTTGCTGCTATAACAACAAATACTTGAAAAGAATAAAATATATATTGAATGGCTCCCATACAACAAACGTGTTTTTTTTAAGCTGTTTTTTTAAGATAATGGTACGGAACCCTTCGTGCGCGAGCCTGACTCGCACTTGGCTGGTTATATTTTTATGTATTTGTATTTTTATCTGGTTGGTTATCCGATTTGCATATTTGTTTTTCCACTAGAATTGTCCCATGTGGACCCAAAACTAATATCTCTTCTTTTAGATTTTCGTCGGTTTTCTTCTTAGTTTTCAAAACGTATCTTTATTTTCATCAGCTTTGGTATTGGCATCAGTTTTGGCGCGTGTCTACAAAACTATTCTAATGTTTTATTGACAATCAATTTGCGACACTTTGCTAACCTTAGACGTAGGCTAAAATTATATAGAATGGAATATCTGTAATTGATTTGTTTACAAATAGAATCGTTTCCAGAGTTTATGAATGAAATATGATACTGCCTACTCTTGTCACATGTCACTTTCGTATGTACGTACAGTCTTAATGGGAACATAGATTGAACTATTCGATCTATGAATAATAATTTTCAATCCTTGTAATACTAGGTACTTAGTAGGTACCTAGTTTAAGACGAACTTAGCTAGTTCTCACGACTTTATTTCCCTAACAACGTAGATATACCCTCGTATTCAGGAACGATACTATGAGAACACGCGCACACAGTGGACGAAATCTTTTTTCATAAACATCACATTATGTGTTGTGCGACACTGCATAGTGTGACTAGAGGCACACTATCGTGTGCCTCTAGCCAAAGTTGAGCTCTAGAGGAACACGGTAGTGTGCGCCATAGTGTCGCTCAACACATAATGTGATGTTTATGAAAAAAGATTTCGTCCACTGTGTGCGCGTATTCTCATAGTGTCGTTCCTGAATACAGCGGTTAGTATATAAATAGATGAAGGTATATTATTAAACATTCAAAAAAATAAAGGAAAAAAAAACGGACAGACAGACTGACTGCAAAGTCTTAGTAATAGGGTCCCGTTTTTACCCTTTGGGTACGAAACCCTAAAAAATAAAGATTTTGTGTTGAGTTCGGTTTGATACATTGGTAACGGTAACGGTAACGGGGATTAATTAAATAAAAATAAAAAATATAACTGTTAATTCAAAAGCGATTTCAAGTTCGCCGGATCAGCTAGTTCAAAATAAATTGGAATTATTTTATTGAATTCTAGATAGTTACTACTTTTGATAATACCTTAACTCAAGACGCATCTTAACTGGACACAACAAATATCTACAGACACAAACGATTGCTACGACACGGGAATCAAATTCGCACCTGACTCTCAGCCAGGCACCTTACCACCACACCAGTGACGTCGTGTACCTAATGGCAAGAGTAGCGTGCAAAACAAACACTGCGAATTCCCAGAATCCATTGATTTTACATTTGCGTGTCTAAATATCATTAGTACCGTGAACTTGACTCTTTGTTTGCAAAAAGGTAAATGTTTTTGATTTAATAAATGGAATAAACCGGTTTTTATAATTCATGTAATCAGATAGTGCTGTTAACCGACCACGCAATAATACAATTTATGCATTACCAGTAGTGTCATAACCGACTATCTATCTATAATAATATGTCTACTAATAATTATTATAAATATATCAACACTTTGTATCAAAAACATAAATCTACTATATAAAAGAAAGTCGGGTTTGTTACAACACTTATAAATCAAGAACAGCTGAACCGATTTGGCTGAAAATTGGTGGGGAGGTAGCTTAGCACCAGGAGACGGACATAGGATACTTTTTAACGGGATCGGGAGTTAATTCTAAAGCGATACGAAGTTCGTCGGGTTAACTTGTAATAGATGATTTAATAAATAGGTAGACATTCTCTCAGATCTCTGATCGATCGGATCTCTGAAGATGTATAAAGGGGGTAGTCACGTCCCAATATTGCATTTGCCACATGCCTTCACTACATAGTATAAAGCAAAGTCGCTTTCCGCTTCCCGCGTCTGTATGTAATATGTATGTATGTATGTATGTTTGCTTATATCTTTAAAACTACACAACGGATTTTGATGCGGTTTTTTTTAATAGATAGAGTGATTCAGGAGGAAGGTTTATATGTATAATAACATGCTACCCGTGCGAAGCCGGGGCGGGTCGCTAGTAATATTATATTTTCTATTTAATTAAAACAGTTTAGAGAAGGAAGAATATAATCCGGTGAGCGCTTTTCGTAGAGGGCACAGCTACGCGGCTACGCAAGCTACGAGCCGCGAGCTACGAGCTTTTAATACTTCCCTTCGTAACGAGTTTTCTTTGTAATCTAATGAGGAACTTTCTCGAAGCCGTTGCACTGCGAGGCCATATACAAGTTCAGAACTGCTAGGAAAGTTAAAGACGTGGGAAGATTAATCATTTGAAGGGGAGATATTGATTTAAGACTAGGTTTAGACCTCTGTACCACTCCTTAGTCACGCGCGGCGAGGCCGGGAGAGGAAAAGGGAGAGCATGAGCCTATCTTCGTGAGCGTAGCGGCGGGAGGGAAAGAGAGAGCATGAGCCTATCGCCGTGAGCGTAGCAGAAAGAGCGAAAGAGGGCATGAGTGCGAGCGTAGCGAGGAGAGAGAAAGAAAAAGTTCAACTGAATCATTTATATTATGTTTGTCAAAAAAGAATGTGAATTTGTCAATTCCAACTGACTGATTACCAGTAAACCTAGTTACGCAATGGGGATGTTGATGGTTACATGATAACGTAAATGTGGTAGAAACTTACTGGTTTCTGCTGGAGCAAGATCGGAATGTCGTTTTTGAATCAAACCTGAAAAATACAATTATAAAAAAAAATACGCCTGTAAGCCCCAAGTACGATAGACATATTCCCAGATCTTCAGGCGCTCTGATCCTTGAAGCTAATAAAAGGGGGTAGACAGAGGCACGTCCAAACATTACAGCTGGCACATACCCACATTGTGCAGTACGAATTATATAAAAACAATAGACAAAACTAAGCTAACTTTCCTTCCCCAGAGAGATTAAAATCTTGGCCGATGCGCACTTGGGTGAGTTTACCCTGAACTCAACTCACGAGTACTACAAGGAGGAGTTCCCCAAGCTGTTGGCAGCCAACGGTACCCGCGTGCATGCGCTGAATCTGACCGGCTGTACCATGGGTCGTCAGCTTGAAGAGGTGAGCACTAGATATAAATAAGAAAAAAAGAGAATAAATAAATTGGAATTATTACCTCTCGTTTTCCACGATTCGTACATTTGTAATTCTAATCGTTATTTTAGCAAGATTTAGCGTTATTTTTAGCAGGTTTTAGCAAAGTGTTGTAGCAGAACCGGTAACATAAACGATGTTTTAGAATTCGCAATTTTGTATTTCAGGCTGCAGAAGGCACGGGCCTCGCCTTCATCGTTTTCACCCAGGCGATCCTCAAGCTGACACCAGCGCCGTTCTGGTCCATTATCTTCTTCCTCATGCTACTTTCTTTGGGACTCGGGAGTCAGATTGGCATCATGGAAGGAATGTTGTGCACCATCTTCGATATCGATATCTTCAAGCGCGTTAGCAAGCCTGTTCTGACTGGTAGGTTTTTACAAAGTTATTATTTAAATGAGCCTATTTATCACAAGCTTTTATTTAACCAGTTTCCCCCAACCGAGTACGCTGAAATTTGGCATACCTGTGTAATTTTGAAGGCAATGCAATGGAAGTCCTCAAATACACAACATAATCCCGTCGTGTTTGAGCTCATTTGATTTGTCTTGGTTTTTCGAAAGCTTGTTTTGAAAAATATGAATTGTTTATTTTAACAAAATACGTATTGATATTAAATGTTGTCTTCAGGCATAGTCTGCACGTTTTGCTTCTTCGTGGGCCTGATCTTCACAACTGGCGCGGGAGAGTATTGGCTGAAGATGTTTGATTCTTTCGCTGGCACCATCGGCCTTGTGGTGGTTGCGTTGCTGGAGATGGTATCCGTCATCTACGTTTACGGACACGAGAGGTGATTTTTTTTCAAAATCAAAAGAATAACGTTATGCCATTTATAATATGTAATTTATAATATGTAATAAGGGGCGAAATCTGATTTCGATGATTTTGTTGCTCTACAGTGTAGAGTGTGACTTCAAGATGGTTAATTTAAAAAACTACATCACCACCTTGTCTTTGTCCTTGTCGCAATCAGAACAAGCGTCACACAAGCTATTCTACATGTTTCCATGTTTATATAATACACTCATCAGATTATGTCCTAGTATAATAAGCAAATTATATAGTTAAATAATTATAATTCTTGTGATATTGATTTTAAGTATTATATTTTTTAATCTAATTTATGTACAGTATGTGTTTAAGGAAGTTTTTATAATTTGATCTCATGTTTCTCTCTCACTAAATTTTTTGATCTCATGTTTCTCTTTCTCTTTTTAATTTTTTAAGTTGCTCATAATGTTAAACCTAGTTGTTAAGTTGAGTCATCTAAGTGCATGCTGTGGCATCCTGTTACTGGGAAAACACATAGATTTAAGTGTAATTGTTTTAAATTAGATGTAGTAAGTGATTTTTCTGTAGGACGCCCTAAATAAATAAATAAATAAATTTCCAGGTTCACCAACGACATTTACGAGATGACCGGCTACCGGCCCGGCATCTACTGGCAGGTTACGTGGCGCTACGTGGGACCGTTCATCGTGTCCTGCATTCTGATCTCTTCGCTCATCTTCATGCTGATCAATCCTCCGACCTACGGCGCTTGGGACGCTGCTGAGGTAAAGCAGAGTCTTTTGATAAATAGAGAATACAAAAGTAATTAGTTTTCTCGTGAAAAATATAAGCGTTGAAAAAGTTTATTACAAAGATTTTTTTTTATATTTTTCTGATAACGTTTTACGAACCCGGTTAGCACTTGTAGGTATAATTTTAATAAGAGTTGCGTTGTTTCAGGGGAGAGTGGTGAAGACTCAGTATCCGTCTTGGGTCCTCGGCATCGCCGTGGCTATGATCATGGCTGGCGTGCTGCCTATACCCGTGGTGTTACTACTCCGTCGCTTCCAATGCTTGGCCTTCGATGTGGACATCCACCAGGGATCCATCAGGAGAATTGAAACTACCGTGTCGACCAAGGAAATGATGAGCGACCAGGATGTAAGTAGCTTTGATGATTAGAAATAAGCAGGAACCATTTATGACAGCAATTTTAAATTTTCATCACACTAAACTAACAAATCAAATAATCGTGCATTACTGTTCACGTACCTAAAATACTATCATACATATCTTCAATTCATAGACCAGATTTTGGTGTAGCAATCGTATTTTTTGGAGATTAATCATGAATGTAGTAATGCTAAAACGAACTAAAATACATATAATAAACTACTAAACGTTAACAATTAATGCTAAGGACCTCCTTTACGATCTTAATTACTGATTTTATGTAGGTATGGAAGTACATTTACTTGCAAATTAACGTGAAATTTTCAGTTAACATTTCAATTAACATTTTATTTGAGATCGCGAAATAATTCTGGTAATGCTATTTCCTATTGAACTCTAAAAACTTTCGCTAAGTTTGACTAAAGTCTAACAGGTTAATGCTAAATCCAGCTAAAATTAAGCGCGACTGTCATCCCATACAAAAGTTCTCACAGTGTCCCGCCGCGTGTCAAATAAATTGCAGCAAACTGTGCCTGCGGCAGTCAGCAATCATGCTGTTTGTATATTGCAAATTGCTGCAAATTGAATACACAGTTCCTTATACTATGCACATTAATATACAATCAGTTAACCCTAAACTTAACCCTTAACAGGCTCCTATTATGCTAGTTACTGAAGTATTTGGCTGTAAACTGCTAATCTAAACTTAAGTCCGGCTAACCCACTAACCCACAGGTGCTGTCACCGGAGTCGGCGCCGCCGGCCCAGCTGGCTGCCGAGGCAGCCGGCACTAGGTTCACTATTGGCGACTTCGATGTAAGACTTCGGCATTTCGATGTTGTCGTGTGTTGGTTTGAAGTCGCGTCTGCACTATGGCACATTAGTTGCTTGTATGAAGGATATGGTGGTGGATTTATTGCGATATTCCAATATTCTAGTGTGGACGAGGCTTTAAACTCGGAAAACTGGATGGTTTTATAAGCCCAGATATTGATATAATTTCAAAATCAATCAGCTTAACATTCTTCCGCCAAATACCGTATTAAGTACTTTTTGCGATTTCATGCGATATGATCAATCGAAATAACTTATATGACACTAATAAAATATTTTGACCTCGTGTCTAATAGAATTATAAACACATCTTATAAGTAATACTAAAGGTAATGCCTTTCAAAAGTCAAAATAAAATAGAATAAATAAATTTACAATTAGTTAATCATTTGTAAATATAACGTTAGGTTACCTAATTGTTTTTGTGTTTGATGTATTGTAAATATCTTCCATCCGATGACTCTAGGGTGTGGACAGCAGCGACGACAAGCCGAGCAAGCGCCTCCCCACCAGCATCGCTCGCCGATCCAAGAAATAAATGTTCGTTTAGTCCACTCACTTTTTAGGCGAAGCATGGCGATTTATTCTTTGGTAGTTCTTTTTGGCACTAATTTGTAAGATTTTTTTTGTAACCGACGAAAATCAGTTCTCTATTCGACGAGTATTTTTTTTTCTTTTTTTATGTTTGGTCTCACATATTATTTTATCTGGTGATCCGGTTTAGATATTTTTTTTCTATTGTGTAAATAATAGTTCATTAATAGTTCCCTCATAAATCTTAAATATCGTTTCTTGATTTCGCGATTGATCGAAATAAACGTCAAAAGAAACATTTCCGAAACATTTTCTTTTTATTTTTCAAAACGTAATTTTATTAATAGTAATAAAGTATTGTCATGCTTCGCTTAGGTAAATTTAATATCTTCTCTTCAGTTTTATGCTTCACAGATCCGTTTATTTGCGTCTTCGTTGCGTTTCTTGGTGCATGGTCTTTTCGGTTGTTCTTTCTGTTGGTTTTATTTATTTAGTGTCTAACGTTTATTTTTTATATTTCTTAATAAAATACTATACATAATAATACTTTCACAATGTGTCTTTTGTATAACATTTTGGTAAAATTGTTTTTTTTTTATAATTTATCAGTAACTATTTTGACCACAGTACTATATTGATAATTTTTATTCTATTTTTCAGACATCAGATTCAGATGGTGAGGTGCGTTCGTCCGGGCACTTTGAAGATTCGAGCAGTGATGATGAAGAAATTCTGAATACGAAATGCACAAACGCTGCAAACGCCGCGGCGCGGAGACTCGCAATGAAACCCATCGGCTACAAACAAACATTCAAAATGGACGTCATTGATTGACCGTTACTTTTAAATTATAACTTAAGACAAATGATGAGGATATCGTGCCATTACATGTAGGGCGTTAGGTTTTAAAGATTATTGGTAAATTCTTTTGGATAATACCTTACCAATTGTTGATATTCGGATCGCAGAATCAATGATAAACGACAGCACCAAAAAGTTAAATCAACCTTCTGAATCCTAGTGTTTATTACAAAATTAAGTACCAATAATTTTTAAATATCGTAAATTCGAAGAACGGGCCTTATTTTGACCGGACCGTGAATTTATTTTATTTTTCAGATGATGTATAAAAAATCCTTCCAAACAGAATGAAACGACAACCTATTCCTAATTCTCGTAAAAGACAATACCGTACAGCTACTTAAATTAATTTAGATGTAAGTTGTTAAGGAATTTTATTGAGCTGTTGGTTATGCTGGCACACAGATTAAGCTCATTAATTGTTAGTGGGAATCGAATTCAACAAGATGAGGATAGACTGGAAATAAAAAGTTTAGTGGAATTACCCGGGGCTGCAGGCAGCGCATACATTAGGTAGATCCTAAACAAAGCGTAAAATTCACTGAGAAAGTCTTATGAACTGAAGGTTTAAATTGCGACGAAGGAGCTTGGAAATCTGTGTGTACTATAAAATAACCAAATCATAAGTGAACTTTAGAAATTAGAATCGTCGAAGAACTCGTTGCAAAGTTTAAAAAGCAAGGACTTGATAAAAAAACATTTGCTCTGCAGCATTAGACTTTAGGTAGCTTTGCAGGCAGTCATGAAACAGAGACTACTGTACTATTGAAAACCGTTTTCACACTACACGACATTATTAGACATCATAGTTATTAGTTATCTACTCCGTTGTCGTGCAAGACAGTATGGAAAGAAAGCATACTTTGCAATCTTTACATACGTTTACTCCGGTGTCGTGTCGCTTATAGTGAGTGTGAATACTTAAAAAAGTACATCACTAGGTCTAGTGTAGGCAATAGCACTTTAAATTACAGATAGCGGACGAAAATTGGAACTTCTATAGGTCAAAGTTCTTAATTATTTATATAAATTAAGGTGGTTTATTCATAGTTATATATCGATAAGCATAATGCCAAATAAAAAAAAACTAACATTATGTTAATAAAATAATGGTGGCAAAACTGTTGTCTTGACAAATTGTCAAAAATAAATAAATTATTAACGTTCATAAACTATTCACGTTAAAGTTTTAATTAGTAATTAGAATGACAGTACTAAAATCAGGAAAGTTTAAGAAATTTCCAATTTTGATCAATTTTGCATATAATTTTACACATTTAACACACACACTATTTAAAAGTACCTATGACTAAATTTAGGTTGATGTTTCTAAATCACATCAAGAAAATCGAAAATTTTATCTAAACTATTCCAATTTTAAGACTAAGACTAACTTAACTTTAATGTGAAAAGAATAAGATCTATCGTATTTTACTAGATTTTAGTTTGATTGTGGTGACAACAGAATCGCCACCATTTTTCGCGGTCGTCCTTTACGTAGATACTATTTAGCAACAAGTAGAAAACAAATTAAAATTACTCGAAATAGTTCTAAATTATTGCAGGCATGCTAGTCATTAATTAAAATAGATTTAGATTATAACTACACGCGTAGAACGCACAGTCGAGGGCAGACTGACATTAAGTAAGACTTAGTAAAAGCTAAAAACTAAAAAATTTCCATCTGGAAACTTTATTCTGTTCCGCTTAATTTTAGCAAAAGCTAAATCTTGTTTCAGTTTGGTCTTTTGGCTCAAAACGAATAAGCTAAATTTTGGAATAGTAAATAATAAGCCTTATAAAATGGCTCAAACTGATTGCTAATTAGCTAATTTTGAGGATTAATCGTAGAGTCTAGGATTTTAGAAAAGTTTAGAAAAAAATAAGGGTAAGAAATCCCGCGGGACAGGACTGGTAATAGGAAAAGGGGTGAGTTAAGTAAAGTTAATTGTAGGTATTTATATTGAGTAGTCTAAATACTACTCTAGAGAAACTAAAAACATGGCTATGGCGAAAGTGCGGCTTTTATCGGCAGACATTTTGCAGACTGTTATGCACTGTTAAAGCGATCACAGTCACATACGCGGTCAGCTGCAATCTGTTTGCATAATGAAGCCGTCTAAGAATGGGATAGGAAATTGAAGCTCCGGTTACCCCGACAGGGATCCCGCGTGATGGTATGAATAAATTAAGAGTTATCTAGACGTTTAAGAAAAATAGTCTCAACACATCAAGTCTGCCCTCTGACGCGGTGAAGTAAAAACAACATGATAATTTCACAAAAATGTGCTGTTAAGTAGACAGAAGTTACTTTCTGAAAGAAAGCTATTTTCGAAATTATGAAGCTTTTATGAATGAAATGTTTCGATACGATGTAGCGAGTTTAATGAAAATTGTTATTATTCATTTGCGATGTCTGACATCACTTTAGGCTGCTGTTTAATTTTCTTGTTTTATTATTTGCTTACTCGTAAGTTTGGGAAGAAGTGAAGCAAAAATGACGAGGTTTTTAATCATAGACAAAACACTATTTTATGTTTTAATAAAGTTATGGCTGTATGGATTGATTGAGTGTTTGCTTCGCTAATTTTAATCCGTAAGTCAATTACTACATAACTACGCATATTTAAGCACACCACATGACTGTAAGATATACGTAACTTCCTTTTCACATTTTAAATTATATTTTGATCATCCAAAACAGTTTAACTTTAATAATCGTTACATATACATCTTGTTAATGAAAATATTATTAAGTAGGTATCACGAAGTTATAGTAGGTACTTAGAAAAAGTTTCTGTACTTAACTTATCAATATTTAGTTACGTAGATGCTTAAGAATTCACCAGGGTCGGCTTTAGGAAAAAAGTTTCCTTAAAAATACTATAAGAAATATAATAATGACTAAAATCCCCAGAAAAGTATCTAGAGCCGGCACTGTTTTACCGTAATTACGGATTTTTACTTCCTTATTTCCCAAGTTTCGATAATAATGTGCGTAATAACTAAGTTCTAATAAAAAGTAAGTTTTGAGGATAATTTAATATTTCAAGTTTCTTGCCGCGTTATCAAAACGTCATAGTTAGATAATTTTTGGTATTTGGACTGGTTGGAAACACTTTTTTGCTGATACATTGCAGATAAAGTAAAACATTCAGTCTCTCATTCACTTTAAAATTTAACACTACCTACAATAATTTACAGTGAAATTGTTCTTTTTTTTCATAAAAAGCTCATAGATTTCGGACTGATAAATCCATTGGATTTAAAGATGCCCTTTCCCCCTTTGAATCCTGTCTGCAAGGATTTCCTTTAAAGCAAGGCGATTATTTTAATTAACCAATGTCAAAAACGCCATATAGAGCTGGACTATTTTATTTCTTTTCAAACCTTTTCATACCATTGCAATTGTCCGTACAGAATAACTGCCCTCTTCTATCCTGTAGTCATAGACAGAGATGTCTATATTGTCTGTCTCTGTCCAATAGTCTTAAGCCAAAGTAAACTATAGGTATTTAGCAAAAATGCGTTTTCAGCCAACACTTGCTAATAGAATAAGCTCGACCGAGCGCCTCAGTTCAGTAGATAAGAGGGATTTCATCCCGTTAGTTGTAGGAACGACATTGATATTATGTTTAAGTCTATTGTAATTTTGATGCGAATAAACATTGCTATCAAATATATTTTGTTTTATTAGCTAACCTATCCATGTATGTACCTATAGCTTACTTTACTCCATCCGGTAACATGAACCTACCTCTTTCTTTTCAGTATTTAATGTGGTTATGATAAAAAGATTTTTCAAAAGATCAATTTATTTATTTAACATTAAATTTCATAAGAGATTTTTAATAGATCACAATTTTATACATATTTACGCAAACGAACTTTATTTTAAAGCTTTTAACTAAATTCGACAAAATATACAAAAACTGGTACCTAAAGTAAAATTACTACATATAAACATAATAATAGTAATGAGCAATTAATAATACATCTCACAACTGTTAAATATGCAAATACCTATAAGTTATGTTTATGTTAACTGGTATGTAATATTTTATCTAAAAGAAAATGAATTAATTTTAATTCTACTGAAGTACAAAGCATAACATACCTAAAATTTGCGGTATTTTTAATTACTTTGCCGATAATTATTGCATTATTATTATTTTATTTGCATTATTTCTTAAATAATAAGCGAAACTGCAGCACCTTAATCCGTCTACACCAGCTTTATCTCTCACGCTGCCATAATTGATGGCACCTTAATTCAGATTGATTCAGAATTGGCAGGTGCTTCTGCTCACTCCATTAGCCCAATAATTCATTTTTTTTTTATTTTTTTTTTATTGGCGGACTTTACACACAGCGCCATCTAGCCCCAAACTAAGCAAAGCTTGTACTATGGGAACCAGATAACTGATAGAATACTTATATACTTTTTTTTTTTTTTGTAAATACTTACTTATTATACATAGTAACACCCAGACACAGAACAAACATCCATGTTCATCACACAAATATTTGCCCTGGGTGGGGATCGAACCCACAACCTACAGCGCAGAAGGCAGAGTTACTACCAACTGAGCTGTGATTATCTGTTTTCCATATTATAACAAATTTACATGCTTTTATAATTCTATAACTTTGCTTCTAAGCTGTTGATTGCGGTTGCCCTATTAAGGCAAATCATTAAACAATACCAGTTTATATTCAGTTATTATTTAACAAAATATTCCAGTTACATAATTTGTCGAGAAAAAGTCCATTATCCTTAAAATTAGGAACGTAAATAAGATATATTTTGGCTATGCCAAAGGTTGAAAGGTAAAAATATTATATTTTTTTCTATCTTACAGCTAAAGAGTAAAATTATATTGCACGTAAACCATTGATTGTTAGAAAGCTTACAAAAACTAAACACGTAATCCGAATGATTTTGAGAAATTATTTTATTTAAGACTTATTTTAAAAGCATGTTTACAAAATCTGATGCTTTATCGTGTCGTTTTATTACAGAAAAAAAAACAGAAAGCAGATAAAACCCGTACGGTGCTATTAATAAAAATTTACTTATCCAAAGGTCATCTGTCTGATGCAAATATTTGTCTCATTAAACTCACTGAAGGTATAAAAATAAATTGATAGGCTGAATTCAATGAGAATTGTTTAAAGCTTAATTCTATATATTTTTTTTATTTTTAACGCACTACTCATTCTAACTTCTCGTTTGACATCTTTAGCTTGTCACAGTTATGTCAATTTCATAATAATTTCATCGGCAATAGACAAAATGTTGATAATACCTACTTAATTTACTATACAAATAAAGCTCATACTAAATTCAGATACTAGTCTAAAACATACGCTAATATTCGAGTTCACCATTAAATCTATGCCCCACACAATTCCACACGATGCGATGATGATGGATGATAAGTACATAAAAGCGGGGCTTTTAGATGAACCGTGATAACTAACTTTGACTACTCAGACTTTATAAATACTATAAAAAAATATAATACTAAGC
This sequence comes from Hydriomena furcata, assembly GCA_912999785.1. NCBI lineage: Eukaryota > Metazoa > Arthropoda > Insecta > Lepidoptera > Geometridae > Hydriomena > Hydriomena furcata. Next base: position 3,566,981 of record OU538842.1, on the reverse strand, counting down.
TACAAACTATAAATATACGCTAATGAGATTTCTAATTAAAAAAAGTACACGTTCTAAGTACATAAGCATAAGCATACATTCAATTTTAATAATATCTTGCAACTCCAATTTCATTTCAAAAGATTTAAAAAAAATAATGTTTTTTGAACAAGTTTTTGCCGTGGGCCTTCTTTGGCCGATCGCACCAGATAAATAATGAATTTCATTTGTTAAAAAATATAATTTCGAAATTAAATTAGCTTTTTTTTTTTTTTTTTCTTAATACAGTTAAACGTAGATTTGAAAATTAATTACTAACATTTTGTTCACTGACTTTTTAACACAACGCCATGTAGCCCCAAACTAAGCAAAGCTTGTAATAGAGGAACCAAATTACTAATAGAATAGAATAATTATATACTTTTTTTGTAAATAGTAAATACATAACACCCAGACACATATAAAACATCTATGTTCATAACACAAATGTTTGTCTTAGGTGGGAATCGAACCCACAACCTACAGCGCAGAAGGCAGAGCCTCTACCAACTGATCTGTAAGGCTAGTCAAATACACTGAATGTAAAGTTTAGAATAAAATCAATATTAAATTTTGTCATGAATACGTGAATAAATTACTACTAAATAACTAAATATAACTAAATAAATTTTGATAATAACTAAATAAATTTTGTCATACATGATGCAGCCCATATGAAATAAATATTGCGTTATTTCAATGAATGACCACACATTTATAGCTCTAAAGTAGTGAACTGCTAAAAATCTCGGATTTAGTCATTTTTAGCCATTAGGCAAAAATTTGCTAAATGGCTAAACATTACTAAGATTACATTAAGCGATAAGACCGCCCATTGTACAGTGTTTCTTCTAGTTTAAGTTTATATCTTTATTATTTTGTTTTATGGTGTACAATAAAGCATTTTCATTCATTCATTCATTCATTCATACTAAATCTCAGCCATTTTTAACTATTTAGGCAAAAAATTGCTAAATCCGTAAATCAATTACCGATTTACGCTTCTCTTGCTAGGATTTACTGAGAAGTTACACTAGTGTTTTTACCTACATTTTGCAATAAATAATGTTATTCTTACATTCTCTAAATGTTCTAACTAGGTATAAACATCCAAACCAAAGATTCTTAAGCAGTCCACTATAAAAAATGGTGACGATTTCTATCTTCATAGACAATACTTAGAGATCGGCTTGCACAAAAATCGCTAAAAGTGTTTAGCAGCTAGTTTTATTTATATTTGACGTATTAGTATGACTTGACAACTTCCTAAATATATTTAGCGTGCTAAACATATTTAGGAATTGGTGTGCAAGCCGCCCCTAAACAAGTAAAAAAAAAAACCTATTATAGTAGGCGGCATTAGATATGGCACATCTCACAACCTGAGACATGCCAATGAAAACCGCATTCGAAACGCGCCTACACCTATAAAATAAAAAAAATAGGATCACGACTGTAATCCCCAAGTACGGTAGACATCTTAGACATCTCCAGGCACACAGATCCTTGAATTTATCCAAAGGGGTTAGACAGAGGCACGCCCTAACATAACATTTGCCGTAGGTCAATGTGCTCAGATTATTGAAGATGTCCAAAGGGGGTAGTCAGAGGCAGTAGGTACTTAATAGCATTTAAGAAATCGTCACCACTCAATAAAAACAACTCACGGCCGATAGCAAAACGGGCATAGACTTAAGAGATACCGTTACATAGCCTCCCCCCTATTATTCTTCTGAGTGAGCTTACTCAGCGTACTCAGTTGGGGGAACGCAGTCTTGTTTTGAACTGGGTTGAGTCGGGTAGTCATAAAAATAAATGGTTCGTACAGTGAGACACGGTCCATGGCTGAGACTTCGAAGTGGCGTATCTTCTCGCGCGAGCACCAATTGGACGCTTTTGAGCGTGTGTTTTCTAGGCAGTTTATGTCGTCAGGTCCTGTGCGGTTGCCGATGACCAGCATCACTACCTGGAGCAAGCAGGCAAATTAGAATCAGAATCACAACCAGAATCAAAATCAAAGGGGTGGTACTTTACAGAGTGTACAATGAAACCACAAAAGTTAAGAACTGTTTAGCAGCTTAGTAGTGCGATCATAATAGGTAGTATCTATTTAGATAGGAAATAAGTTTTCCGTTTAGAAAATATTTAAAAATAACCTTCAGGTACAGTTGACCTCCCCTCAGATCTCCATGCGCTCAGATCTTTGGAAATGCTTAAAGGGGGGAGGCATGTTCAAACATTACTTAAATTTGGCACATACCGACATTTTAACTCACATGATAGGTTGCAAGCCCATCACTGCTTATATGTATGAATATTGAATACTAACTGATTTCCTCAATGTTTTCCCCACTGTTTTTGATATTTGTTAATGAAGGTGTAATAGAAATGACATCATATAAAACTAAATATTACCTCTTTCTTATCCTTATTCCGATCAATATCCTTCTTTAAATACATCAGCACATCTAATGACTCCGGTCGGGTTGTATCATATACCATGACATAGCCTTCAGCAAAGCCGAGGTAGTGGCGCTGCAGCACTTGGTTTGCTGTTAGTTGCATCGTCGGAGACTGAGGAGGACCTGTTAAAGTAATTTTAGTTAAGCATCCTAGATTGAAAATCTACATTACTACATATTATTAACAGGTAAAATATGCAATTTTTAATTTTTGTTTGTAATTAACTAAAAAAACTACTGAACAGTTTTGAAAAATCTTTTACCTAATAAATGTTACATTACCAGAGAGTAACCAGTGCAGATGACATTACGTTCTAAAAGAGAGAACAGAGAAAAAACCGGCCAAGTGCGAGTCGGACTCGCGCACGAAGGGTTCCTATTATCAAAACGGCAAAAAAAACACGTTTGTTGTACAGGAGTCAAACTTAAATATTGTTTTTTTGCTGTTTTTAGAGAAATACATCATCTGTGAAAATTTCAACTGTCTAGCTACCACGGTTCACGAGATACAGCCTAGTGACAACAAGATGGACAGCGGTGTTTAGTAGTCCCGTTTTTTACCCTTTAGGTACGGAATCCTAAAAACATAAAAAATGATTCATAATATCTCGTAACCTACCTATTTACCTAACTACGTAGTTAGCATTCCACACGTGACAGGTTGCAAGCCCGTCGCCGCTTTCAAGAATACTAACAGGTTTCCTCACGATGTTTTCCTTCACCGTTATAACATAAATGTTATAATCCACACATGTAACGCGCATGTACATTTTTCGAACAGAAATATCCATTGATGTACGGTCAGGATTCGAACTCGAAATTAATTTGAAATAATATCTATCTAGGTACCTATTTACCTAACTACATGAATACGAATACAATAACTCACTTTCAAACTTTTTGTCGATCATGTGAAGTAGGTACCACCTATTTACCGACTTACTTTACCGATAGTGGTAAAATAGCGCCACCTGCCAGCGGAATTGCAAACATCTTTCATCTTACCTCTCAAACCCCGAGCGGTCGCATGAGACCGCGAAAAGTACCTATAATAACGTAGTAACATCAAATGAAACTAGATGGCGCTAAAATGCGAAAATCACGTTAGTTGTATGGGAGCCCCCCTTAAATATTTATTTTATTCTGTTTTTAGTATTTGTTGTTAGAGCAGCAATAGAAATACATAATCTGTGAAAATTTCATCTGTCTAGCTATTATGGTTCATGAGATACAGCCCTGTGACAGACAGACAGACGGACAGACAGACGGACAGCGAAGTCTTAGTAATAGGGTTCCGTTTTTACCCTTTGGGTACGGAACCCTAAAAAGAGAGAGAAAAGAGAGAGGCAATACAAAAAAAATATTTCTATGGCTCTAGGTTTTCTGAAAAATAGTCCGATCTTATCAGAAACCACCTTATGACATTCTAAGTGTGATTTAGGTATTGAACGCGTTTGTTACAAGACTCAGAATAAAGCTAGGTATATTTTATTAAAAAAAAAAAACTGATATCCCCACAAATTTTGCAATAATGTTACCCAAGGTATTAAAAATTTGCCTATATTACATTACCATTTTTAGGTTACATTACCAGAGAGCAACCAGTGCAGATAAAAGAGAGAACAGAGAGAAAAAGAGAGAAAAAACCGGCCAAGTGCGAGTCGGACTCGCGCACGTAGGGTTCCGTTCCATTATCTATAAAAATGGCAAAAAAATCATGTTTGTTGTATGGGAGCCCCCCTTAAATATTTGTTTTATTCTGTTTTTAGTATTTGTTGTTAGAGCAGCAACAGAAATACATAATCTGTGAAAATTTCAACTGTCTAGCTATCACGGTTCATGAGATACAGCCCTGTGACAGACACACAGACGGACAGACAGACGGACAGACAGACGGACAGCGAAGTCTTAGTAATAGGGTTCCGTTTTTACCCTTTGGGTACGGAACCCTAAAAAGAGAGAGGCAATACAAATAAAATATTTCTATCGTTGCTGTCGGAACAAAAAGTCGTATATAAAAACGTTAGGTTTTCAGGAGACACAAAAAACTGATTATTATCTTATCTATGAAGTTTCTTTACAATATTTAAATGTAAATAGCTTTAGTTTTATAGCTTACATACGTTTATTATACTCCTGCAAATCGATTTACTACACATACAGCCAATATAAAAAATAGCATAATTTTGACATACAACTTTTTGTACTGACAGCAACGCTATGACTCTTTAGGTTTACTGAAAAATAGTCCGATCTTATCAGAAACCACCTTATGACATTCTAAGTGTGATTTAGGTATTGAATGCGTTTGTTACAAGACTCAGAATAAAGCTAGGTATATTTTATTTAAAAAAAAAACTGATATCCCCACAAATTTTGCAATAATGTTACCCAAGGTATCAAAAATTTGCCTATATTGTTCATTAATTCCATCATTTGTCATCTTCATTAGTCAGAGACATAAACAAGTAGATACCATAATCTGATCGCTTTTTGAAGGTAAATTATAGAACATTATGGAAGAAAAATATTCAATTTCACAACACATTTTACCTTTACCAATATTATATACAAACATACCAACACAACCAATATAAAGGATAAGTTTCATCTATGTGGAACTGTGTGCAGAGCGAACCAATGACAGCGCTCAAATATTCCAGTTTTAAAATATCAAGTGCTTTGTTTGGTCCGCTCTGCACCGCTCAGCACACCTCCGCTTGGGAGGAAACTCACCCTAACACAAACACTTATTTACAATGTAGAACAATTCACCACTCCAGTGCTTAGAAAATATTTATTTACAAAAGTTGAAGCCAGGTGATAGATACCTGATTAGGGTGCTGCAAAAGCCTGCGTGGATGTCACCAAAAGCTAAAAATAATGAAACATCTTAAACCTTTGAACTCGCCTGTAAGCGGGGGCTCCAGGCCCGCTGTGTCGTAAAAACAGACCCTTTCTTTCGTCCCCCTGTCGGTTTCTATGTTGGCGACGTAGATATCTTCAATGGTGGGGTAAAAACATGACTTCAAGTTCACTGTCCCGTATATCAGCTGTTCAAGAACAGCCGTTTTTCCCACCCCTTTCATTCCGCAAATTACCACTTTACTTGTTTTCCCCATTTTATAATAAAATAGAAATACAAGGGCAGCTACTTTCACTTTTGCCTCATTGTATTTTAGTTTCACACTTGCCAGTTAGAAAACACATGAATGAATAGTAAATTACGTTTTATAAATTAAATGTATAGATTTGTATGCAGGGTTTTTTTATCAAGAAAATACGAATACGCTACATAATTCCGACCAAAACAGCAAATTCAGCAAAATTATTTATTTATTTTACTTTATAACGTTACGTTCCACTCTTCTTTTTCTTTCCTCTCCTCATAATAACCGATTTAAATAATTTCTCAATTCTATTCTGCGTTGGACGAAACGTAAAATCAAAATGTGTGCGTTCACATCAGTAGTATTATTTACCTTTGTTAGTTTTTAGTCGATTTTTGATGAAACTTTGTACAATAATCGCGCAGGAAGCCCGACAAACTGATGACGTATCAGCTGATTAGTGTCATTGCCAAATAAATAAATTGAATGAATGAATTGAATGACAGTTCTGTTTAGTGTTTATGATCAAAAAGCATTTAAGTGTTTATGATCATGGCGGCGTCCACAGGCCTAGATTCAGAAATTACAAAAAGCGATAAATACTCGATATTACTGCCTACATATAATGAAAGAGAGAATCTTCCGATCATAATATGGCTTATCGTCAAGTACTTGGATAGTTGGTAAGTTAACTGAGCCTGTACTTACAGATTATGAGGTAAGTTTGATACAAATAATCGAGAATTTTCTGTTTTGCCGACAGCAATTACGACTACGAAGTGATTGTGATAGACGATGGAAGTCCCGACGGCACCCTGGATGTTGCTAAGCAGCTCCAGAAGATATATGGGACAAACAAGATTGTACTCCGTCCTAGGGAGAAAAAGTTGGGACTTGGCACTGCCTACATACATGGGATAAAACATGCAACAGGGAACTTCATCATCATAATGGATGCTGATTTAAGCCACCATGTGAGTTGAAATATTATTAAAAAGAATGGAATGCTGACTAAATACTATAAAATGTGGGCATGTACTAAATGTATTGTTTGCACATGCCTCTGACTACCCCATTTAGTCATCTACAACGATCTGGGTGCCTGGAGATCTGAGTAAATGTCTACCGTACTTATTTACATTTTAATTGGTACAGTTGGTTGAATTACAGTATTACTGTAATCTTACTTTGTTAAAAAGGTTTTTTTGGTCCATGAGACCTTTGTCAGCTTTGCTGGATGTCAGCATTACCAGTAGGTAGGTATTATAAAGGTTAAACCTATGATTTAAATTTTATATCATACCAAAAGTTATTGAGTGGAATTTTATCCCACAACTGAGCTATATTAATGATCATCTTGCTTGTTCCATTTCATGCGTAGTTGGCTCAACTTGGTACAAAAAATACATTAGGTACTTAAAATGACATTTTAGGTAGTGAAGTTTAAATTGATTCTAAACATAAACCCTGTAATATTACACTAGGACCATTACAATTTCTTTCTTCTTTAACTAAACATACATTTACCAACCAAAGAATTTGAAATAATTCTAATTCTTAACAATAAATATCTTTTAATTGCAGCCTAAATTCATCCCACAATTCATAGAGCTCCAACGCAAACATGACTATGACCTTGTCTCCGGCACAAGATACCAAGGTGATGGTGGTGTCCACGGGTGGGACTTTAAGAGGAAGCTGATATCACGGGGTGCCAACTTTGTGACCCAAATGCTGCTAAGACCTGGGGCATCAGACCTAACGGGTTCCTTCAGGTAGCTAAATGGTTTTTAGGGTACCGTACCCAGAGGATGTCAAATAGAACCCTTGTAATATGCCTTCTTGAATGCAAATAGTATATACATGAAACTTATGTACATAATTTTGTGTGTTTTCAGATTGTACAAGAAAGACATTCTTCAGAAGTTGATTGACAGTTGTGTCTCTAAAGGTTATGTTTTCCAAATGGAGATGATTATAAGGTAATAATAGTTTTAAAAAGAACCTACCTAGGAATCTGAGAGGATGTTTACCATGCTTAGGATTTATTTTTCGGGTTCTGTATCTCAAAAACACTTAGTTTTTCGTCATCTCTCTGAATGTCCATCTCTCAAGACTCTTTTTCTCAGAAACAGGTATCAAGTTGAAATTAATATCATTTGTATGGAACCCTCGGTGCGCAAGTCAGACTCGCACTTGTCGGTTTTTTTACACATAACATACTATTTTTATTTACAGAGCAAGACAACTAGACTACACAATCGGGGAGGTACCCATTACCTTTGTGGACCGGGTTTACGGAGAGTCCAAGCTGGGCGGCTCGGAGATACTGCAGTTTGCTAAAGCATTGTTCTATCTATTTGCTACCACATAAGGTGCACATTCCATTGTATTCTGTAGCTGGTGGAGTAGAAATGGTAAATTTTGATGGTCTCCCTAAAAATGTATTGTTTAAAATTAGAATAAGAAGCGGTTTATGGTATGTAAAGGAAGATGTATTTATTATTATTAAAAAGTGTGGGCATGTGCTAATTGTGATGTTTGAACGTGCCTCTGACTGCCCCCTTTAGACATGTTTAAGGATCTGGAGATCTGAGAGGATGTCTACTGTACTTGGGGATTAGAGTCCTGAGTTATTTCATTTATTTGATGTTTTTCAATCTAATGGGTTTGATTAATTATTAATAGCTTCACTATTATATATTTATTTATAAGATTATATTTAATTTGCCATTTTGTTCAAGTTAAACAATAAAAATCTTAAATATTTTAAATGTATTTGAAATTACTAATGTTATGATTAGGCAGACTGTCGTAAAAAAATGAATAAACAAATTGGAGACCCGTGACAGACTTTGTCCTGGCCTGTGTAGTCAAAACTGATGTCATATTTTTTGGACACCAGCGCCATCTATACCAATATCATCATCACTTTTGCATTTTTTTTATCATTATTGGAATTTTTTTTGGATTATGAACCACCCCAACCCTATGTCTATAATATCTACATCTACAGCAAATTTCATCTTAATGCGTTTTGTCGTTTAGGCCTGATTGGTTTTCAAACACACAAACTTTCGCATTTATAATATTACTAGCTGACCCGTGCCCGCTTCGCTGGGGAACAGATAGTTTCACATCTGGTATTCCAATCTTCAAAATAAATTATAGCCTATATGTTGCCGAGGACTAATAGCTACATAACAAAAAAGTTTCATCAAAATCCGTCCAGTAGTTTTTGCGTGAAAGCCGGACAACAGACAGACAGACAGACAATAATTTCAAAATGTTTTTTTTTGCAAGTGTTGCTTGTATAAAGGCCCTTAGGAGTTTTTTTTTAGTTTTTATTCAATGTACAGAATTCAACTCTTCTACAGTTTTATTATAAGTATAGATTAGGATCACAAGACCATAGGAAGCTCGTTTAACTAAAAATGTATTGGTTTATAAAATACCTAGTGTTGTTGTAACTTTGGTGGTAGGTATATTACTTGTATTTTCACTAACAATACAATTATAAGTATTTAAATTGTATAGAAACTTCGTTAACCAAACTCTAGCTACTGTAACTGTAATAAATTGAACAAAGGCTTTATGTCTTACATACTACCTTTTGTGCGCGACTTCGCTTGTTTGTTGACTTGGGGCCATACCACAAGCACTTAAAGTAATATCAAAATAGTATTACTTGCGGTGCGAAAGTGACAACGCTATGAGTTCGTATTGCGATTTTAATATTACATTTGAGCTTGTGACAAGACTACATAGATACTATATCTGATCCAAGTTTCAATCCAGATTTACTCTCAAACTTTCGCATTTACAATTTACTAGCTTCCACCCGCGGCTTCACTCACGTGGTATCTAGATAAATCTAATCTAGATTATGCTATTCATAGGCATAGGCTATGTATTTATGTAAAGTTTAATCTTAACCTGTTTAGGCGTGATCGAGACACAAATACAAACATTCTCACAAACATTCGGATGTATGATATTAGTGTGACATTTATGTAAATAAGCTATTGACACAGGTGTATGTATGATGTACCTACTGTAAAGCCAACCAGCCAATTCTATTCACTAACTAATCATGTTTCGAGCGGTCATATTATTATCCTCGGTGATAATATCTTCAGCGAAAATTCTCGATGCATCAGACACTTTGTTAGACTATAACATCGATGTTCAGGATTATAAAATATTGCCCGATGTTCCGATATGGGTTCTGAAGTTAAACAGTGATTGGAACATGGAGCTGAAGCCTGCAAGACCTGATGAGGAAGAGGAATTTGAGGAGAACACTGAGTATGCGATTGCGAAGTAAGTATTTATAGTTAGTTAGTTTTTATTAAATAACTAGTTTGTATCAGCGGCTTCGTTCGCATGGTACCTGAAAAAAAGTATCCATATGTTATTCCAGGACATAAGCTACTTATTTCTAGTTTTATCCAAATTAAGTAGTTTGGTCGTACACATATCCAAGATTTTATTAAATAACTAGCTTCCGTTCGCGGCTATGCTCGCGTGGTACATGGACAAAAAGAGGGCATCTTGTATGTAGTAGTCAATAATAGTGTCAATAATAATGTAATTCCTGGACATAAGATACTTAATATATTCCAAACATCCTCACAAACTTTTGGATTTATAATATTAGTAGGTACCTACCTTTTGCGCACCATTTTTCCGAAGATCGTGACATTGTTGGTACTTGGCGTTGTTATGAATACAAATATCGTTAATTTATTTAATTATCTTTTCGCAAATTAATATTTTATGCGACTAAGTCGGTTTTAAATATTTATTCGCTTTGTAGGTATCTAAAGAAACAAAATGGCGGAGATAATATTGTACCTTTCACTTATGACCTCGCACCTTATAAATGGATAAAAAAATTCGCCAACCTCTCTATACCTTCGATAGCTCAGTTGGTAGAGCGGTGGACTGTAGAGGAAAATCACTGTCATCCATAGGTCGCTGGTTCAAATCCGGCTCGAAGGAGCGCATTCTTTTTGCGTATTATTTTGGTATATATATTTCAGGAAGAATATTTTTTTGGTATATATATTTCAGGAAGAATTGAGTTGCATTGGAGACTGGTTAGTCAGAGGCACATCCAAATATTCAGTTAGGCACATGTCCACTTTTAATAGCAAATCCTTATGAATTTCACACGATTTTTACTACCTACTTTTAAAACTTTTATAAGAATTACTTAATGTTTATTTTATTCCAGCTATGAAAGAACACTGGCATCAAAAGAAGTGTCTCCCAAACCTCAAGTGAGAGAAGATGAAGGTATCAATGTTGAAAAGGAAGATATCTTCAAAATACTGAACAAGTTTTTGTATGTACTAATCTATCTAATGTTATTCTGTATTTATGAAAATGGCATTTTATAAAACTTAATTCTCAATTTGTCCTATAAACTTTACCTGAATCAAATCGCAGACGAGATACAGAAATTTACCTTGGTTGGTAAAAAAAAAATTACCTGCCTCACACTCTTTTGACTAGATTAGGGTCTTATATACTATATACTTTCATAAACAATAAATTACCTACCAACCTATATTAATCTACTAATATCGTCTTAATGGTAGATATTTTATAGATTGGTCAAAACATTTTAGTCGGTTTTTTTTTAAGTTTTTTAAACATAATTATCCATTATCCCGATGCCTGAATAAACCAACCAACATAAATGTACCAACTTACAGAAAATAATATCTGATTTCAGCTTGTATGCCTCTAAAAAGCCTGACACTCAGACCTATTCATCAGAAGAGAATGAGATGAATGAAACTCATATTGTGGTAAGTATTTGTATAGTACAGTCGGTAGCTACGTAGCTAGGCAAACGTGTAGTTCGCTATATGGTTTAGTGTCAAACAATTTTCGACCATAAGCAGGAAATATGGAAGTAATAGGTAGGTATTCAAAATCGAGTATAAAGTTCACGGCCTACCATCATCTTAAACGTGCATTAATGGGTTGTCTATTCGAAAAATTAATAAAAATTGAGCATAATAATATGTACACCTACGCTCAAAACGTCAAAAGAAAACATCGTAGGAATCCAGATACGGGTCTGATCATTTGGAGATCTGAAAATATAAAATAGTATAAACACCTACCTACCTACATAAAATAGTGAAACAAACTAGTTTATTTTTTATTTTTTCAGTTTTACTTCAAGAGCCCGTACACTTTACTCGAAGTAAATGTAGGAAACGAGCAATGGAACTACTTCATCAGACCTCATTCGCGGTTGCCTTCGTGGTTCTACGAAGAGCATTTGGTGAAATCGGGGGAGACTAGTGTGAGGGTACCAGATGATGTGACGAAGCGGTTCAATGTGGCACTGTTGCGTCTTTTGTTAACAATGGTGAAGTCTCCTCTAGTTTCCAAATAAAGTTTGAAGTTTCAACTAAACTTTGTTTTATTAATTATCATTTATCAGTAAGAGACTTATAATTACGAATACGATGCTAGATACTAGCTAACAATTTCATTAAAAAATAATAATCAAATTCGGAAATTGTATCTATTTTGAAATAATTATGCAGCTACTCATCGATAGATGGCGATATACAAGCTTTTTTTTGTCTGTGGTTCCAAAAATATTACAATAATTCTTCGTTCAAAACACTAAACCATCCATCATCCATCACTCAAATTCATTCGTTCAGTTGATGATTCACGTTGACGTTTAACATTGTTGCAATATTTTCGTTTTTGTGCAATTTCCATTGTTTATTTGATATTTTCTCGTTATTCGGGTCGCGAATCCTGATGTAGAGTTATTTCAAAATGTCTAATTACTTCCAGAACGTGGGCTCGTTTAGCCGCGACTGTTTCGGCGCTACATTGCGTTACGATCAGGCTTGCTTACAAATTATCGCTGATGAAGATGTCCGTTTTATGAGTCAGTATGATGAGTGCGAAGGCTGTCGTCTGGTGGATACGAAGAAGGTGAAGGGCGCTGATGCCTTTGTGCTGAGTACTTTAAGCCCTGTGCACTATGCTGTGCACAATGTGAGCAATGGGAACGTCCAAATATGCAATGGTAAGTCCATGATGCATGACGTATTGTTTACACAAAATTGTATTCTTTTATCCTTTGTGTGATGAATTCTAGTTTTTTTACCTGAATTAGACAAAAAGGATTTAGTACACGTGATCTGTATGAAGAAAAATTTATAGGGACCTAAATAAAGTCAATATTTTTATTGTTTCAATGTACACGGTTTTTGGTAAAATCAAAATCCTCAGTAGCTCCTACGCTTTTGAATTGACGAATCAAACTCATTGTTTTTTGTACTCAGGAGCGATGGTTGACACCTATCAGGCACCTTTTTACCTAGATTTAATTAACCTTCAAACATTGTAACTTATGTACCTACATGGATCCTATACATCCACCTACCGGCTTCAAACTCTAAATTTGCTGCAGCTCTAAATACCAGGGGGGTTAGCATGAACCACTATTATAGTATCGACAATGTATCGTCCAAATGCCAAAACAAACACTTTTACAAAAAGTGTCATATTTGACAACATGCTCTGGCCACTGGTCTGGTTTATTCACTCATTTTGAGTCAGTTGTCATGACTCAAAGTCAAAGGAATGTTCTATAGACTTTGTAAAGGCTTCTAGGCTTTCTCTATGCTGTTAAGAAATGAAATGAACATATCACGACTGTAATCCCCAAGTACGGTAATGGTACAGTCCGGTACCGGCCAAGTGTGAGTTGTACTGGCGCACGAAGGGTTCTGTACCATTATCCATAAAAAACAGTTAAAAACCTGTTTGGTGTATAGGAGCCCCTCTTAAATATTAATCTTATTCTGTTTTTAGTATTTGTTGTTATAGCGGCCACAGAAATACATCATCAGTAAAAATTTCAACCGTCTAGCTATCACGGTTCATGAGATACAGCCCTGTGACAGACAATGAAGTCTTAGTAATAGGGTCCCGTTTTTACCCTTCGGGTACGAAACCCTAGAAAGGATTTAAGAAAGCAACATAAATAAACCAAGGGCAGTTTACTAGGAAGCTGTTTAATCCAATAATGCACATTAACTATATTATCTAGGTTCATGTGACTATGACTCACGGAAGATTGATTTCAATGAGGCATGCTATGCACTATCTTGTAATGAGGTTTTATTTCATAGTAATAGCAACATTTAGGTGTTTAATACTTTTTAATGTGCTCCACAATGATTTATGTTCATTTAAAAGTAAGGAGCCGTGTTGGGCGAGTGGGAGGTACCTCGACTTTCGATCTGAAGGTCGTGGGTTCGATCCCGGCGTGCACCAATGGATTTTTCTGTTCGAAAAATTTAAATGCGCATCAAAAACACGTGCTCAAAACGGTGAAGGAAAACATCGGAAACTAGTTAGTATTCTTATAAGTGGCGATGGGCTTGCAAGCTGTCACATATGGAATGCTAACTACTGCAAAAAAGTGGGCATGTGCCAAATATAATGTTTGGACGTGCCTCTGACTACCCCCACAAGACATCTTTAAAGGATTTTTGAAAATAAAATTTAACCTATGTTACTCGCTGATAATGCAGCTTTTGATATGTTAAAGAATTTTAAATATTGGTCCAGCAGTTATTTGGTTAATCTGGTACAAATAAAAATACAAATTTTACCTTGTTATAATGGTAGTGTAGATGTTTGTATTAGAAATAAGTGTGTATCAAGAAACTTAGTTAACTAGTCAAACCTGCTCTACCGGTTATGGTCGGCATCAACGTTTTATGATGCATAATGTTCCTAAATACATATTTTACCTTCTTATTCAAGAACGACACTATGAGAACACGCACCCACAGTGGACGAAATCTTTTTTCATAAATATCACTTTATGTGTTGAGCGGCACTATGGCGCACGCTACCGTGTGCCTTTAGAACTCAACTTTGGCTAGAGGCACACGACAATGTACCTCTAGTCACACTTCTCATAGTGTCGTTCTTGAATACGACGGTAAGTATACTAGCCGACCCCGTGACAAATGTTGTTCTGCCAATTTTTTTTGTAATTATCACATAGGATAAGCTATTTCAGGCAGCTTCCAATTTTTTCCTACAAACCATGTATTGATAAAATATATTACGAATTTTGGTAGAATGAGTATCATTAATTAGTCAAAACTGCGTTGCTATTACGACTAAATGTTTTTAGTCTGTGATGTCAGATTTATTTCACACCAACGCCATCTATACCAAAATCATCCTCTTTGCGTTTTTCTATCTTTTAGGGGTTGTTTTTCGGATTATAAGTTCCCCATTTATTTATTCTGATTTTTTATCTACATACTACAGCAAATTTCATCTTAATCCTTTTTGTCGTTTTTTTTTTTTTTCATCAGCCTTATCACAAACTTTCGCATTTATAATATTATTAGGATACTGTATACAAGTTTCATGTTTGCAAGTCTAAATAATAAGATTATTCATACAAGCATTTCCACCCCCTTTTTATGATAGTAAGTTTATATTTTTATTTTTTACCGTACTGGACTAGAGTTGTAGAGGACAGAGCACAATGGAGAGAGAACTGCGGGACATCATATAAACTTTGTTGGTCCAAACATTTTCAGTTACCAATCATTGTACCCAAAGTTTGGAAATAAACGGCTTATTATTATCCTAATAATATTATAAATGCGAAAGTTTGTGAGTTTGTATGTATGTTTGTGCCTCAATCAGACCTAAACGACAAAACGGATTAAGTTGAATATTGCTGTAGATGTTGATATAATGCCCAAATAAAACATATACTACTTTAAAATATGAAAAACGTCCCCAAAATTATAAAAAAAACGCAAAAGGGATTATTTCTGTATAGATGGCGCTGGTGTGCAACAAATATGACAACGAACGATTCCAAATGATCCAAGTGATATTAATGAATAAACACTTTTTTGACTTCGACTTTGACTTTCTTCCAGGTACTTACCAGTTCGGCGAGCTTGGCCAGTACGCCCTCAACATAACCCAGGTCACCAACGAGGAATGCAGGCCTCGCATGACAGCGGAGCCCGACGCTGCCTCGCTACCTATCCTCACCGCTGCGGTGGTGCTGCTGGCTATGGCAACAGCGTGGTACGTCGTGAAGGTTATCGGCAAGTGGTTTGTTGCCGGGCGGGTGTACGCGAGGTATTTTGCTAGGTAAGTCATCATCATGCTGTTCTTGTCCCACTTAAGTGGGGTCGGCACGACATAAGTTCATAAGTAACACAGCTGCCCTCTTAACATGTTTATGTATTAAGGCGCTCCCAGTCGACGATTGTTTTTGTTCGAAACGAAAAAATAAATACTTGTGAACAAGCCACATCTCTTATTTTATCACCCATCTTTAATCACTTCGATAAATAATCCTACCGACCGCTGCAATGACGACAAACACACGTCGGAGCGTGGTCCGCCTTAGCTTTTCGAATAAATTAATGATATAAATTATGTATAATTACTTATCAAAAATCTATTCTAATAGAAATCTAGATCTACATATTACATATCTTTAACAATAAATCACAAGTTGATTTTAATAGTAGGTATATAAAATATTTCGATCATAAATTCTAAAACGTATCATTTTGAAATAATATCTTTATCGTGAAAAGTTTCTGCTATTATGTTTTCAGCTTAATAGAAATCTAGGTAAGAACCTGAAGTAATATACTTATAAAAATAGAAGATGTGGCTTGTTCAGAAGTATTTCTTTTTTCGTTTCGAAAAAGAGCAATCGTCGCCCCTTAAGTTAAAATGTATTATGTAAATTGCCTACTTATTAGATGAAATATATTTAATAGTTTGTAGATAGGAATGTCTGACAATTATATTTTCTTAAGCTTAATTTTAATATTTTTAATGTTTGTTGGTAATCGGAGAACAGTTGAATTGATTTGGTTCTTTTTAATGTTCAGAATAACTTGTTAAGATGTCTTATTATGGAAAGTGAAATGGATGGAGGACAGACGGATAGATAAACAATTGTGACTTTTTTTTTCTTTAGAGGTACGGAATCCTAAAAACTATAGTTGTATGTTTTGTGCTTATACAGAGAGGACAATGAACTTGGCTCGGAGACGCGCGTTCTCACCACAGAGGCGAGTGTGCAACGCTCACCTACCAGAGCGCGTCTACGCTCGCTGGACATCTTCAGAGGGATCGCCATAGCTCTTATGGTGAGAGTTGAATGACCTCTTAGCTCAGTTGGTAGACTTGAGTGGCCTCATAGCTCAGTTGCTAGACATGACTAACCCTCGTATTCAAGAACGACACTATGAGAACACGCACCCACAGTGGACGAAATCTTTTTTCATAAAAATCACTTTATGTGTTGTGCGACACTGCATAGTGTGACTAGATGCACATTGTCGTGTGCCTCTAGCCAAAGTTGAGCTCTAAAGGCACACGGTAGCGTGCGCCATAGTGCCGCTCAACACATAAAGTGATGTTTATGAAAAAAGATTTCGTCCACTGTGGGTGCGTGTTCTCATAGTGTCGTTCTTGAATACGAGGGTAACTCTGTCTGTATTTTCCAGTTAGTATTCTTGTAAGGTCTTTTAAAATGATAGGCACTTGCGATGTTTGGTTGCCTGATTCATCAAGACTTGGTCGCGAGGAACAGGCGTAGCTCCTACTAGCTTCTATATAGTACTCTTGATCTGGCCTTTTATCAAAACACATCACTCACTTGTTAGAAAACATCCCCATCTTTTCCCACGAAAATCTGATTTTGTAGTGCGAAATAGACGTGATAGCAGTAAACTCCAAATGCCTAAAACTAAAACAGCTTTCCTACAAAACAGTGTAGTCTATATGACACGTAAAATCTACAACAAAATACCTAAATCATTAAAAGATCTTGACGATAATATATTTAGAACTAAATTCAAACTATTATTAATCAACAAATGCTATTATAATATTAACGATTTTATGACAGATAAATTTTGACTTTACCATATTTCTATTGAGCCTGTTACTATTATAACTTTTTAATTTTCTGACATTAATTATAATATAATATTGTCTTTATCTTACTATAACATTTGCATGCTAATTTTAGTAGAACATAATTGAATCTAAAATATTATTTATTATCATCTGTGTAACCTACATTGTGTTCAAGCAAATAAATGATCTTTATCTTTATCTTTATCTTTATCTTTATCTTTATCTTTATCTTTATCTTTATCTTTATCTTTATCTTTATCTTTATCTTTATCTTTATCTTTATCTTTATCTTTATCTTTATCTTTATCTTTATCTTTATCTTTATCTTTATCTTTATCTTTATCTTTATCTTTATCTCATTTGGTCCAGAAAATACGCCGAGGTCTTCCTCTCTAACGTTCCCATTCCCACTCGCTTTATATAGGTACCTGTTTTGTCAATCTTTCATCTTTTTATTAGTAGTTCTTTAATATTAGTAGGATTTATTTAAGACGAGTAATAAATGTTTTTGATGAATGCAGAATCGTTTTTTCTCAATAACCGCAAAACATACAGTTTTGTTTTTTATGACAAAGATAACTTAAGGAGTTAATCTAGATAAATTAAAGACAGAAACACGATTGATGAAACTTTTCTCGATAGATTTATTTTCCAATGTTGGCTCTTCAAAAACACTAGTTTCGTTTTTAATCAAAACTATGAATATAGCTAAATAGTTATTGTTTATATAATTCGTTAGATAATCATACTAGCTACCTAAATCAAAGACATTTTTTTTTATTTGATGGTTTTCATGATATTGCAGTTTTATCACTTTTTCCGTCTTATCCGGGTAGACTCAGTCCATACAAAACGTCAAAAATTAAATAGTAAGTACTACTGAGTATAATATTATTGTTATTACAGATATTCGTAAACGCCGGTGGCGGTGGCTACCAGATCTTCAATCATAGCGTGTGGAATGGCATTACTGTCGCCGACATGGTGTTCCCGTGGTTCGCGTTCGCGATGGGCGAAGCCCTAGTGCTCTCGCTCAATGCCCGACTGCGCACCGCTATGCCGAGATTCAGCGCTTTCAGCCAGGTAATAGAGTCTAAAGAGTTTTATCTTTTACTAGCAGTCCGCCCCGGCGTCGCACGGGTGTAATAATGATTTTATGGGTAATTTTTTTACACCTTGGGTTACATTATCGAATAATAATAATAATTTTCATACGGATCCCTAATAGTTAGACATATGGTATGATAGACTTTTTTGTAGATATTGATGTTATCTATAAAACTGTAGTACATTTTTTTACTCTATTGTCAATGATTTCCGCAGCGTAAGTGATATAAAGATTTTTATTGGATTTTTTTTCATACGTTTGGTTACATTATTGAAGTTTTCATACGGATCCCTAACATTTTTGAAAATATTCTATAGCCTATGTATGTTCATCAGGAATAACGTAGGATTCTAATGGTGAAATAATTTTTCAAATCGGTCCAGTAGTTTCGGAGCCTATTCGATGCAAACAAACAAACAAACAATCAAATCTTTCCTCTTTATAATATTAGTATAGACAATTGTTGTCAAATGTACCTCATAATAATATATAACTAGCTTTCGAACAAGGCTTCACTCGAGAGGTACTTGGTTAAAAAGTATATTATACTGTTATAAATAAATAAATAAATATTGGTGGACTTTACACACAGCGCCATCTAGCCACAAACTAAGCAAAGCTTGTACTATGGGAACCAGATAACTGATAGATTGCTTATATACCTTTTTTTTGTAAATACATACTTATTAACACACAGACACAGAACAAACATCATTTTTTTTTTAAATTATATTTATTTTCAGGTCGCCCGCCGCGCTCTTCTAATGTCGTTTATCGGAATTATAATAAGCTCAGTTAACGTGACATGGGTGTCAGTTCGACTCCCGGGCGTGCTTCAGCGATTGGCGGCCATGTATCTAGTTGTGGGAGCGCTGGAGTGTGCCTTTATGAGGACCAACCAGGACATCACCCCAGGTACCTATTTATCCAAATAATATTAAAAATCAGAATGTTTCTATGTATGTGCTTCAATCAGACCTAAACGACAAAACGAAATAAGATGAAGTTTGCTGTAGATGTAGATAAAATAAAAAACCGAAAAAAGTGCGAGTCGGACTCGCGCACGAAGGGTTCCGTCTGTCCGTCTATGTTAAGTGCGTTTTTTTGTCGATAATGGTACGGAACTCTTCGTGCGCGAGTCCGACTCGCACTTGGCCGGTTTTATATAATAGTAAATCGGCTAATTACCTTGTATTACTGATAACTATTATTTAATTATTAGCTCAGTTGGTAAAAACTCTGCCTTCTGCGCTGTAGGTTCTGGGTTCGATCCCCACCCAGGGCAAATACTTGTGTGATAAACATAGATGTTTGTTCTTTGTCTGGGTGTTAATGTGTATTGTATAATAAGTATGTATTTACAAAAAAAAATATATAAGTATTCTATCAGTAATCTGGTTCCCATAGTACAAGCTTTGCTTAGTTTGGGGCTAGATGGCGCAAATTCAAATTCAAAAATCATTTATTTCAATAAAATCACAAGGATCACTTTGAAACGCGCTGTGTGAAATGTCCACCACCAATATACAGTCGTGGTCAACTAATTAGGGACACTCTTTGGTTAAACCGAATTGTGAATTTATTTTTTATTTTCCAACGAGTCTAAACCATATTCCATATCTCTTACATGTAAGTATAATTATTCATTTATGTGCCCGATTATACAAACAATAACAACTTCTTAAACATTAAACCTCTTTACAGTATAGCTGATAGATTATCGTAGTGCTATTTGTTCAAATAATGCTGGCTGGCCATTTAATTAGGGACACTGAGATATTGCGTTCTATTTTCAAAATTTTAATCTCAATACTTTTTTACTTCTTCTCTTATTGTTTCGTGGTAGTTTTGGCGGCAATCCCGATATTTATTTTAAGTTTTGAAAAATATTTTGAAGAAAAATGGGTAAAAATAAAAGTTGCGATCCAACACTACGAAAAATTATCATGAAGTTTGTTGTCGAGCATGGTTGGCCATACCGAAGGATAGCAGAACATTTAAATTGTTCAAAAACTATGGTATACAATGCAGTGCAACATGTCAGACGCAATAACACAGATTTAAATGTGCCCAGAACAAAAAGATCGAGAAAAACAACTCCGCAAAAAAATGTGTTTATTTACGACATCACATTAGAAACCTCTAAAATTATCAGTGTTTCTCTACTATATTATGCATGTATTATACTTAAAAACCTTCCTCTTGTTATTATTATTTCAGGTCGTTCCTTGTTCCGCGATATATCTGCTGGCTGGCAACAGTGGCTCGCTACTTTTCTGCTTGTAGCCGTTCAGGTAATATCCTCACCTGATCAATTCTTCAATTTCACCGTTTGAACGTGCTTCTGAATATCTCTCTTAAGGGGCTCCCAATCGCTGATTGCTCTTTTTCGAAACGAAAAAAGAAATACTTCTGAACAAGCCACATCTCCTATTTTTATAAGTATATTACTTCAGGTTCCTACCTAGATTTATACTAAGCTGAAAACATAATAGCAGAAACTTTTCACGATAAAGATATTATTTCAAAATGATACGTTTTAGAATTTATGATCGAAATATTTTATACCTACTATTAAAATCAACTTGTGATTTATTGTTAAAGATAGGTAATATGTAGATCTAGATTTCTATTAGGATAGATTTTTGATAAGTAATTATACATAATTTATAATAAATAAATAAATAAATGCGTACATCTTTATTCACATATACTATACATTATAAAATAGGAGATTCACAAGTATTTCTTTTTTCGTTTCGATCAAAAATAATCGTCGACTGGCAGCGTCTTAACATTAAATTGAACATTCCAATATTTTTCAGTTGTTAGCATAAACTTATGATTTATTATATTAGTAAAATAAAATAAAAACCGGCCAAGTGCGAGTCGGACTCGCGCACGAAGGCTTCCGTACCATTAACTATAAAAAACGACAAAAAAATCACGTTTGTTGTATGGGAGCCTCGTTTAAATATTTATTTTATTCTGTTTTTAGTATTTATTGTTAGAACAGCAACAGAAATACATCATCTGTGAAAATTTCAACTGTCTAGCTATCACGGTTCATGAGATACAGCCTTATGACAGACAGCGAAGTCTTAGTAGTAGGGTCCCGGTTTTAACCTTTAGGTACGGAACCCTAAACACTAAAAACTAACTTACTTTTTTCTTACTTACTACTAACTTACTAACTTTTACATATTTTTTTTGTTTGTTTTAACCCTTAACTGTATAGTGAATATAATTACAGGTGTGCGTAACGCTACTAGTGGCCGCGCCCGGCTGCCCTCGCGGGTACATGGGCCCCGGTGGGCTACATATGTCGTTGCACGGAAAGAACTTGACAAACTGCACTGGAGGCATAGCTGGACATATTGACAGGTACAGTACAGTACCGATAGTAAACTAATTTTTGGCAATATTGCAAATCGTTAGTTACGAACGAGCTCAGAGAATGTTGTAGAGGCAGAGGCGCATAGTTTTGACACATAAGGGAACGTACCCATACTACGTGATCTGGTATATTTGAATATCCTCTAGGAATATACGCTTTTTCGAGATATCTTCAGATCAGATTTAGCTACTAATAGGTATGCACACAATCTGAAGGTCACGAGGCCAGCGCCCTATTAATAAAGACAAACATTCATTTTGCAAAAAAATATTTAAAACCATATTTCTGAATGACTACGTGAAAACTCGGGGGTGGGGGGATGTCTTAGCATATACGGGTAGTCACCGATGGGGAGGGGAGCGGGGTAAAAAAATGGGTCACGTAGTATGGGTACGTTCCCTAAGCTGCGATGAGCTTGGAACCTGTCACTTTATGGTATTCTGACTTTGCTAAAATGTAAGCATGTCCTAAATATAAATGTTTGGACGTACCTCTGACAACCTCCTTCAGACGTCTTGAGGGATCTAAGCGTCTGAAGATCTCAGAGTATGTCTACCTTACTTGGTAGACATACTCTAAGAGAGATTGAGAGTATGTCTACCATTGATGCACCTCCGAGATTCGAACTCACGACCTTCGGATTGAAAGCCGAGGTACCTCCCACACGGCCAACACGGATTTTTGACATAAAGATGATAAATCACATATGATTTTTAACATGCTTTTATATGCTTGGGTTGTATGTATGTAACGGAATCTTTGAACGTGATTTTGACCTACTTCAAAAAGTCGGTTTAATTTGAAACTTTGCATACTTATTTAAGGACCGATGACAATACATTAAAATCATTGTTCACCACACAAATATTTGTCCTAGGTTGTGGGAACGATCCCCACCCAGGACAAATATTTGTGTGATGAACATAGATGTTTGTTCTGTGTCTGGGTGTTATTATGTATCATATGTATGTATTTACAAAAAAAAAGTATCAGTTATCTAGTTCTCATAGTACAAGCTTTGCTTAGTTTGGGGCTAGATGGCGTTGTGTGTAAAAGTCCGCCAATATTTATTTATTTATTTTTATTATTTGTTCTGTGTCTGGGTGTTACTATGTATCATATGTATGTATTACATTACATATGTATGTATTACAAAAAAAAGTATATAAGTATTCTATCAGTTATCTAGTTCTCATAGTACAAGCTTTGCTTAGTTTTGGGCTAGATGGCGCTGTGTGATAATGTCCACCAATATTTATTATTAAGTACTAATTTATTAATAAATAAAAAATGCGTGTTTTTTAGTTTTTTTAACTATATTTTGTTTAGGCTGGTCTTCGGTTCTTCGCATATCTATGGCGGTGGTACCTTCCGGGACATCTACCAAACCACTGTCCGCCATGACCCCGAGGGTCTGCTGGGCGTCTTCTCTGGCATTCTTTTGGTGCAGAGCGGCGCACACGCAGCCAGGGTTATGCTGGTCTACAACCATGCTAGGTGAGGCTATGATTTCAAATTTATTGTGATCTTCATCTTATATTATAAAATATATAAAAACCCTAAAAACTAAATATCGTCTCTTGAATTTTCGATTGGTAACACGTTATCAACGGTATTCTTTTTATTTTTTAAAAAGTTATTGTTCTATATTTTAAGTTTTTTACGTACCTTGTATTATTTTTTGTTTATGTATATGCTGTGAATAAATATAATGTATACTTTAGAGTTTAGATAGAAGAACGCTTATAAAACACGCACCACATATTAATAACTTAATAGAAATTACAACAAACTAAGTGATATTTGATTACAATAAACGGTCTTATCGCTAGGAGATATCTCTTCCAGACAACCTTTTGATGTTTTATTCTTTATTGTTCTCAGGGCCCGTATAATGCGTTGGGTGTTCTGGTCGATAATCTTCGGAGTCTCCGGTGGCGCCCTCTGTATGTTCTCGAAGAACGGAGGCCCAATACCTATTAACAAGAATCTATGGTCCGTCTCTTACTGCCTCGTTTGCGCTTCGACTGCCCTTCTTGCGCAAGCTGTCTTGTATTTTATTGTAGATTTGAAGAATAAGTGGGGTGGACGTCCTCTGTACTATGCTGGTAAGGTTCTATACTTTTATTCTAAAAGTGAAATGCTTCGCGTTCGACTTGGCGGGGGCACTGCGGTGCCCCCAAATGAAATAGGATCACGACTGTCATCCCCAAGTTTGGGAAACGTCCTCTCAGATCTCCAGGCGCTCAGATACTTGAAGACGTCTAAAGGAGTTAGTCAGAGGCACGTCCGAACATTACATTTGGCACATGCCAACATTTAGTAGTAGTTAGTATTCCACACGTGACAGTAAATAACACAAATGATAGTATGAGTTATCGCAAAGTACCAGGAGCTCAGAAACATTGAGGAGTTCTAAAAATTCCAGCAAAACAAAAGTGTTGCAAAACCACGAATGTGCAAAGCAAAGCACAAAAACAGCGAATATGGTTTTTATCCCTAGTTATAAAATGTAAAGAATTTTAGAAAAAAAAAATTGGTGAACTTTTACATTATTTATTATATTATAAGAAACATCAGAAATGGATTAAAGATAAAGGAAAACACAACTGTAACCAAACTCAATTTACTGAACAGAATTTATGTAATTCAACTAAAAATAACCAAAATGGAACAAACGACACAATCATAACTTTACATGAATTTACACTGCAAAACATTGATATCTCTCGACAAGAAATAAAGCTAATGCGTCACGACTTGTGACAACGATAACCTAAGTGATGTTTACGCCTCGAACGCCGACGAACAACTGCCCCCGAACGAAGTGTGCGCCTGGCTTTTATAGGCGGCAATTCTCCGTCCGATGAAAAAACTGCTAACACGGCCTCTCCTGACTACGCGGCGTCCTCGACCGCTTTATCGCAATCTGGAATGTCATCAGCGGGTTGATGATCTTCAGCTGCATCCGCTCCGTGGACGCCAGCAGCTTTTGAAGAGCACCCGACGCCGCAGCGTCCCACTCGACACGCGAGTCTGTCCAACCAATGGACCAATGCAACCAATGCAACCAATGCAACCAATGCATCTCTGGCCAACACACTTTTGTGTATCGACCTGCCGATTACCACCTTTAGTAATCGCCCAGTTACCGCCATTGGTAACTGTTAACCCATCTAAGCGCTAAAAGCGCTATGCTCAATGGTTTGCTGCCAGCCGTCTTATTCAACCCATCACATACAACGTTGCCAATCACTATCCACTAACTCGAGCCTAGCCAATTATGAAAGATATGTAAAGTAAAGATTTAGTATTCGAATGAGAGCTATTAATTTTCTTCCCTACCTATGCTAGGGGCATACTAATAAAATGAGGGGAATTTGTTTGCCTACGAGGTACGTATATGGAATAGGATAGTAACCAACAAAGCACTATGTGAAGTTTCGGTCAACATAAGAGGTGTGGTACTCACAATCGAAGAACGCGGCACGCGTCTCCGGGCACCACTCGCCTTGCCAAGGTACTACGTAGGACCACGCAGACCCGAAGACTGCAGGCAGCCCAGGCACGCAGCGCGCGACTCGAAGACTGTAGGCAGCTCAGGCCTGCAGCGCGCGACTCGAGGCATCACACGCCCCGCGACGGCACCATCAACTTTGCAGCCGCACAGCTTAGAGCCTTAACGACTCGGTGAGGCCCTCGCATACTGGAGTCAACTTCACTTGACATAGCATACCTGAAGACAAAAACAAAATCATGTACACGATCACACCATCGTAGAACACACAGAAAAACAGCTGTCTATGTTATCAACATCATCCTGTTGTGCCTGGTTTTCCACTAGCCGTTCGGCCGTCCTTTGTTCATCTTTCATTCGCAATCAGATGTTGCCCGATTGACAACGAAGTCTCGCTACTCATTGCGGTGTATACCCACCCTCTCGACTTGCTACGTTCTCGGCGAGCGTGAATAACAGCACGGCTGGAATCAGAACTACAACATTATGTACGCCGTGGGATGTACCCTAGCGAAAAACTGCGCGAAAACCAACCACGTGAGTGCGGGCTACGTGAACGCCAATGTCGTGGACATCGCAAACAATGCTCACGCGATCGGGATCGAAGCGATCTATTTATTTCGCGTTATTTACTCTAAAAACACGACCAAACAAAAGAAAATCACAAAAAGAGGGTATTCCGATTTTTCATCGTTACTAGAAAACGTTTCAGAGTTACAGCTTATAGGGCTTACCATGTTGGGTATGTTTACTAGGACAAAGTGGCGTTAACTCACGCTTAAATATAGACCATGTGCGGGCATTATGATCATCTCAGCTAACCAAACCTTGGCGTCTTTAAGACCTGAAACTTGAACGTGGGGTTATACGAGACTTCTTAGGTAGGTAAGCAAAGCACATATCGCTTTCATTTGAATTATAAATTCACCAAAAAATCAGGTAGTCGTGATGACACTGTTGATAGTGTTGCGACCTATATGAGCAACGATAATATAATCGACCTCCATACGCCTCCGGCGTGACGGCAATCAACACTCAATGATCGTGATTGGGACCTATCTCGCGAATATGCCATAGTTGCGTCGTGGCATAAGAAAAGCTTGTCGAGCCTGACCTTGTACGATCCACTTTGTGATCGGTAGCACGACAAACCTCGCAAACAGAAAGGCGCACGGACATGAGAGCCTCCTTTCGAGCGATGCTTTGATCGATCACGTGATGTACTTCGCGGTATTTCACATAAGAAATAATAAAAATGTACTTACGTGAAGGTTTACAACCAAAATTTACAACAAAAATAAAACTTGAAAATTTTCTCGAATTGCGGGTAGTTCTGTTCCGTTTTGGTGTATACTTGTGGGCCTTATTTTTGGCTCTTTATCCCACTTCTGATATAAGAAACATCAGAAATGGATTAAAGATAAAGGAAAACACAACTGTAACCAAACTCAATTTACTGAACAGAATTTATGTAATTCAACTAAAAATAACCAAAATGGAACAAACGACACAATCATAACTTTACATGAATTTACACTGCAAAACATTGATATCTCTCGACAAGAAATAAAGCTAATGCGTCACGACTTGTGACAACGATAACCTAAGTGATGTTTACGCCTCGAACGCCGACGAACAACTGCCCCCGAACGAAGTGTGCGCCTGGCTTTTATAGGCGGCAATTCTCCGTCTGATGAAAAAACTGCTAACAATATATATTCATTCTATATTTTATATAGTTAAATTTACGTAAGTTTTGTTGCAATCAATCACAATTCGTTTCTGTTTGAAACCTGTAAATATTGCGACTGCTCTAAATATAAGCTGCAGTTGATTCCTTATATTTTTATTTTCCTTTAACAATGCTATTGATGACCCGATGAAGCGTATTCCTTTATTCATCTACCGTTATCTCATACATTGTGCTATAAAATTGCGTTTATTTTCAGGCCAAAACGCATTGTTCCTCTACATTGGCAGCGAGCTACTCAAACGTCACTTTCCCTTGCACTGGGCTATTCCTGCGCCAACCCACAGTCAACTTTTGGCCGCGCACGCGGGTGCTATGTTATTGTGGCTGGCTGTGGCCGTGGCATTACACAGAAAACGCGTTTTTATCACCCTGTGATATTCCTTCACTCATCGTTTTCACGCCGCGCTTACACTAGGGGACATCTCGCGGGACGTGTCGCTGACATTGTCCCGCGTAACGTCAATGTCTCGGGACAAATGTGCCCTTGTATAATTGCGGCATTATATTATGCTGTTTTTTAATAGACTTAAATAAACCGGTTCTCATTTCGGTTGGTTTTTTCGCGCTTTTTGTGACGTCAAGTTTGTATCAGTTTTCCGAAAGTAAATTTATACAAGGTGTTTGTAAATATTGTAGTAATCCGAAAGAGTTGAAACACACAAAAAAGAACAACAATCAAATAAAAATAATTGCTGTTAGTCTCGCAATAACTCAAAAAAGGTGATTTGATATATATTTTTAGTTGTTTTCGAAAGATTATTTTTAAAGATTTTATTATTTCATTTCCTCTTTTCGGGATACTGTATTATGGCACATCCTGTATTCACTAAATTAATTTAAATTGAAGTCGCCTACGCATTAGAAAGAGGTTTTTTTCCTGAAAATGTCATTAAAAAATCAACATTTCAATTTTATTATTGTATTCATAGCAGAAGTTTCAATTACTATATTTCACCATTTAGCTTTAGAAGCATCATGATATTCATAATTATATTTAGCTAAGTTTTATGTAAAATTGTATGTAGCTAGTACCACATAATATATTTTAGAATTACCTAACTGGAAAGGCCAAAATTTACTTAGTGCTCAAAAAGGCGTTAAAAAGACGTTATACAAATTTTAATACTTTTATGCCAGTCTGCCTCAAACTCTTAAGTTCATGCCTAACTTCCAAAGACGTACTTAGCGATAACATTTCCATACATTCTGATATCGCTAAGTTATAGAGTGTTAAGCATAAACTTAAAGGAGCAGAAGGTAGTGTCTAATGGATTAAAGCAATCTTAACTAACCCTCGTATTCAAGAACGACACTATGAGAACACGCACCCAGTGGACGAAATCTTTTTTTATAAAAATCACTTTGTGTTGTGCGACACTGCATAGTCACACTATGCAGTGTCACTATATATGCACTTTAGGCACATTGTCGTGTGCCTCTAGCCAAAGTTGAGCTCTAAAGGCACACGGTAGCGTGCGCCATAGTGCCGCTCAACACATAAAGTGATGTTGATGAAAAAAGATTTCGTACACTGTGGGTGCGTGTTCTCATAGTGTCGTTCTTACATACGAGGGTTAAGCACGGTCTTTGTGATCGATCATATTCTATGCAATTTGTGATTGGCCGTTTGTCTATGGTTATTATTATGCCAATCTTTTGAATGATTAGAACAAAAAATGACTATAATTTTCTTTTATCGTATCTAGATATTATTTTAGTTTTAAAATATTATACTTACTAATATAAATAATTAATAGAGGTACTTTTTATGCAAGTCTTTAATTGATCGCGAAATGAATTTATGAACTAAAAAATCACCAAATATATGTCGAAAAGGGTTCGTTAGAGGCACGTCCAACTATCACACTAAAACATATTACGTTAAATAGTTACAAATGCACTTATTATTTTGGTTATTAAAGTTTTTTTATTCGCGATCATAAAAGGTGATATTAAAAAAAGATCTTATACCTGCTCAAGTATATAGCAATTATTTATTGGATGTATAATTTCTATGTACGACATAAGCAAAGCTCGTAAGGTAAAGACCAGTGAATAAAATCACCTGAGTCACTAAAAAGTTGATTGTTTTCTTATAATTCGGAGTTACGTGTCTTTTGTTAGTCACACCGTGGTTCCATCGATGATTATATGTGGCTGAAATTGAGTGGACTGAAACTGAAAGTTTATGTAGATGTACAAAGCCTTAGAGCAACACGGGCTTCCTACGGAAGGGAGTAACCATTTGTATTTGTATTTGTGTCAATGTGTGGTCGGTACACGAATTATTAGTGTATTGTTGGAATGTTTATGTGTTAACATCATCATTACAGTCAGTTGGCAGTTTTGTTTTTGCATGTAAGTGTGCGGAATTGCACTTGTGTGCACATTTCCCCCCGCAACAAACGCAAGAACTATTTTAATAGTAATCTATCGCTAAGACTACTCCCTTCCCGTAGGAAGCCCGTGTTGCTCTAAGTACAAACCATAAACTTCTAAGCATATTTTATAATGTTCTAACCCTCGTATTCAAGAACGACACTATGAGAACACGCACCCACAGTGGACGAAATCTTTTTTCATAAAAATCACTATGTGTTGTGCGACACAGCATAGTGTGACTAGAGGCACATTGTCGTGTGCCTCTAGCCAAAGTTGAGCTCTAAAGGCACACGGTAGCGTGCGCCATAGTGCCGTTCAACACATAAAGTGATGTTTATGAAAAAAGATTTCGTCCACTGTGGGTGCGTGTTCTCATAGTGTCGTTCTTGAATACGAGGGTAAGTCTATGGTTCAAACACTCATCGACCACATAGCCCAAACGACGCCTAATGGCTTAATTTATTCAACAGACAATTCTGTCAAAACGTTGAGGTGTGCAGGTCAGAGGAAACGGTAAAAAATGCATTCTGATTGGCTGGTTCAATGTCACAGCCTGCGGGGCGCGTTTTGAATCGCGCTCGGTGGTTTACACAGGATTTGTAGCGCATATGTGTTGTCTGACAGTGTTCGCCTTGAATGAGAAGTCTAGGCTGTGTGGTCGATGATTGGAATTGAAGATCCGGAGTTTATACATAAACACCCACACTAAGATCATGGACTGTAGTACAATCTCGAAAGACTAAACCAGTATTACACGCGGTGCGAAAGTGATAACGCCATACGTGTTCGTATAGCATTGTCTCTTTCGCTCTTAAAATAATACTGATTTAGTCTTACTTTAGAGATCGTAGTACAGCCCCAGACCACGATAAAATAAGTTATTTCCTTGTGTTTACAGGATGTATTAAGACTATTCTCAAAAACTAAAACTGAATATTCAGACCATCTTGATCGATTATTACCGAAAAAAAAAATCTAATTCGAAAAATTGATCGATACAAAAAGAGTCTTAAAGTAAAGGTGTGACCAGACATAGCCCGGCATTCGCAGCACAAAAGTTTGCCCTGCGAACGAACAAAAGCACTAGTAGCTAGCGGCTGCTGCGCGCGGCTGTCGACTAAACATGCCGCGCTCGATTGCCGCGTTATGTTTGGCCACTTAAGTTGAACATCCTTCAGAATTAAACAGTTTTCTTTTCACTTAGGAAATTGGTAGGGCTAGCTATATTTGCGTTTTGTTTTCTAAAGTAGCCTCAATACTCTTTAGAAGCATTTGATTGTATGGCATTACTATAGCGGTCTCTCGTCTTTGGTAGACGCTGAACGTTGCTTCGATGATGTATTGATTTGTAATTACTTTTAGAAAGGCTCAAAGTGTATTTCATTTAGATCGGCCTTATGAAGACTAAGTACTTGATTATGCATTAAATGGTTAAGTTTTCTAAGTGTTGTTTCATTAACGTGGCAAAACGGAGGTTCTCAAGTCGACGCGTATACAGGTTGTTACAAAACTACCCGTAAAGCCGAAAAGAGGTTAAATGGAGCTTTATAAAGAGCTGTTGGCCGAGTGGGATATACCTCGATTCAAATTCAAATTCAAAAATCATTTATTTCAATAAAATCACAAGGATCACTTTGAAACGTCTTAGGAACTAGGTGAAGCTACGCCGATTCCACGCGACCAAGCCTAGAAGAATCAGGCAACAAACACGGCTTGGGGTCTACCTTTTTTTTTATGATCCTTTCCTTAATGCTATGTAGAGCTCCAGTGTGGTCCCAATCGAACAAGGTGAAGGCTCAAACAAGAATAATAATTAAAAGTACCTACTACTCAAGTACGTAGGTACAGCAATAAAAAAAATAACTAAAGAGCTTCAGCACAAATTCAAAAAGCAACACACGCTACACTTGATTTAGAATTAAAACGTACAGATAAAATAACTATTTGCTTAAAAATAATTAAAGTAGACAAATGTTACACAAAATGAAATTAAGTACCTACCTAAATCAATATTTAGCTGTCGAGTGGCAGAGCGACATCAGGCCACGAGGATTTATCATTTATATAATCATCTACAGTATAATACGCTTTGTTTATAAGATTATTCTTTATATAGGCTTTAAATCTTCTAACGGGAAGTTTTGTTGCGTTTTCTGGCAGTTTATTATAAAATAGTACAATTCCCCATAAACGACCCCTTCACTTTTTCTAATCTAAATTTGGGTATGTACAATTTGTTCTTATTTCGTTAATACTACCTATGTACATCACTTTTTTTCTTAAAGAAAGCCATATTCTTATGAGTATACAGTAAGTTTTCATATATATATTGTGAGATTACTGTGAGAATGTTAATTTCTTTAAATTTTTGTCTCAAAGAGTCCCGGGACTTCATTTTATAAATGGCACGTACTGCCCGTTTTTGTAAAACAAAAATAACTTGAATGTCTGCTGCCTTACCCCAGAGAAGAATTCCATACGACATTACACTATGGAAGTAACTAAAATAAACTAGCCTAGCTGTGGCTTCATCGGCCAGCCGCCTAATCGTGCGGACTGCATAAGCAGCGGAACTAAGTTTACCAGCAAGTGTTTCAATATGAGGTCCCCATTGTAAGTTTGCATCAATATTGAGACCTAAAAAAGTAGTCGAATTAACAAGCGTAAGAGCCTCTTCATTTATTTCAATGTTAGTCGGAGTATGCCGTACACTAGGCAAAGAGAATTTAATGCATTTTGTTTTCTTAGAATTAAGCAATAGGTTGTTTACAGTGAACCAATTAAAGACTAGCGATAGTGACGCATTTATGTCATCGAAGTTAACTTTAGATCTATCGACTTTAAAAATAAGCGACGTATCATCAGCAAATAGGACTATGTCACAAATGTCTTTTACATAGAATGGGAGGTCATTAATGTAAACTAAGAATAAAAATGGACCTAAAATCGAGCCCTGTGGAACTCCCATTTCAATAATTGACCCAGAAGATCGTTCGCCACCGATATCAACTTTCTGGACTCTATTGGACAAGTAAGATTGTAAGAGGTGAATTGCCTGGTTATGGATGCCATAGTGTTGTAACTTTGCGATTAGAGTTGCGTGACTCACGCAGTCAAACGCTTTCGACAAATCGCAAAACACACCGATCGCATCTTGCGATTTCTCAAAGGCCTCATATATGTGCTTTAAGAGCAAAGTACCGGCATCGGTTGTTGATCGACCCTTTGTAAATCCAAATTGATGACAATGAAGTAGCCCATTAAGATTGAAGTGAGATAATAACTGAGTAAGAATAACTTTTTCAAAAATTTTACTTAGAGCAGGCAATACTGATATTGGTCTATAATTAGAGGGATCTTTCTCGTTTTCCGACTTGTACAAGGGAATGAGTTTACTATGCTTCATGAGATCAGGAAAAATTCCCTCGTCAACACACCTATTAAAAACGTGGGCTAAACATGGAGCAATATCAATGATAATAGTACCTAATACCTTTGTAGATATACCCCATAGATCTTCAGTATTTTTGATATTCAGAGATCTAAAAGTTTTCACAATATTATCAGCATTAATGTATCTAAAGCTGAACTCATTTTCACATTTGGCAACACTAGATTCTAAGAGAACGGACGCCGCAGAAGCTGAGGAGTTTAGTGACTGGGTAACAATTCTAGGTATACTAGAGAAAAAACTATCAAATACATCCGCCACTTCTTTTCTTTTAGTTAATAGCTTATCATTAAAATTTAAATTTATCTGTTTATTACGGGGTTTAGATTTTCCCGTTTCATTATTAATTAGCTTCCAAGTTGCTTTAATTTTATTAGAGGACTTTTCAATTTTATATCTTAAATACAATGATTTAGCCGCACGACACACTTCTTTGAAAATTTTGGAATAATTCTTAACATGAAGTATAAAGGTAGGGTCGTGCAGCCGTGACTCCCTAGTTGCATAAAGTTCGTATAATTTATTTCTACTTCTATAAATACCAGGTGTAGCCCAGTCAGTAAACCCGACCTTACATCTAGTTTTGCTCGTTTGTAACTTAAAAATTTCACTGTGCTCTCTAGTTATTAAATTAGACAAATTGGTAAACTGGTCATTTGGGTCATCTATGCATGATATAAGAGGCATTTTGAGTTCAATATTACCCTGAAACTTTCTAATACGACAATCAGTGATGGGACGGTAAGTGAACTCCTCAGGTTTATTTAATAAATTACAAGAAAATAAGACACTATGCCCGAAATGATCAGAACTAAAATGTTTGATCACTGATTTATTAATTGGTTCACAACTACAATAAACATTGTCTAGACAGGTGGCTGTGGTAAGTGTCACTCTTGTCGGTTCCATAAACAGATGGTACAAATTAAAACTCTTAAATAAATTAATCAATCTTTCAGATAAAGGATGGATCGGAATATCTACATTAAAATCTCCGCAAACTATTAACGTTTTATTAGATGCAAACATTTTTAACAAAACTTCTTCCATAGTGGATTCATATATAGCAAAGTCTGAATCGGGGGGACGGTACACACTCACGACGATATGCCGCTCCAGTTCAACACACGACAGCTCAATTGACCTCTCAATCGTAAGATTTACAATATCTAATCGTAAGATTTACAATATCTATCAATCTATCTATCGACTATCAATCTGAAGGTCGTGGGTTCGAATCCCGGCGTGCTAAATGGATTTTTCTGTTCGAAAATTTATATGCGCATTATAAACAAGTGCTTACAACAGTGAAAGAAAACATCGTGAGGAAACCAGTTAGTGTTCTTATAAGCGGCGATGGGCTTGCAACCTGTCACGTATGGAATGCTAAACTACTGCAAAATGTGGGCATGTGCCAAATATAATGTTAGGACGTGCCTCTGACTACTGTAACACTCCCCCCTATTAAAACCCCTACAGCCTAACCTAGCCTACCCTATATACTAGCCTACTTACTACACACCCACCCGACTTCATCATCCTACAAAATTTTTGAAATTTAAATATAATAATTTTAATTAATTTATATTATAAGACGTTAATAGAAAACTATATTAATACCTACCCAAGTAACACAAATTGCTGGTTAGTTATTCACATTTGGTAACATTGTGAACTTAAAGCATTATTATGCACTTATTAAGGTTCACTCGTGATCTTACAGCTGAATAAACAGCTATAGTCTGTATAGTGGCATCTTAATAGTGTAAAGATATCGTTTTCGAACACTACTATGCAGCTATTGTTTTTCTGGCACCATTTAAGCATTTAAGTAGAGTAAAATAACGTTTATTGCTGTATTGAGGAATTCGTTTACACCACTATAAGGGTACATTTTAAGAGGGTCGCTGTGAACATCTATAATGGCTAAAGCTGTACAGTAGTGTATGTTTAGAGTGTTGTAATGCGTATAGCTGTATATAGGTACACGCTAATCTGCCTATATAACTTTCCTACTCATTGCTGTCTAACGGATCACGTGTGGCACTCTGTACTGCTAATAGAGTTAAATTAGAATGAAAGTGGTTCACATTAAGTAATAAAACTTCCACCATTTTGTATTTTTTTCACATTTTTATATACTATCTAATTTGCTTATTTAGAATCATTTTCACACCAAACGAAACCTAGACAAGTTGATTTAAAGTCCTTATAGAAGTTAAAACTGTAATTAAACTATATTATATATTTTATCAAATAAACTACTTTTATTTTTTTTCTCACTGCAAAAATTTCTATTTGTTTCAAACCTAAAAATGCATTTATTTCGGGGCGCATGAAAATTTTGTACTTCAAATAGATATAGTATTATCGGCAAAATTGCATTGCCATCAATATTTTACATATTGTGTATATCAAAAACAACAAAAATAAGTATTTATACAATAGTGTGTCATGGCGAATTACACAATAACCACAAGTATACCACAACAACATTCCATTAGCACGCGAATCTGCAAAGATAAAAACAAACTAACAAAATGGCGTGTGTAAATCTTAACAGCTGTTGGCAAAATGGCATCAGTGTGTACTATATTAGCACTATTTGTGAACTAATATAGTTATAACAGTGTAAATGGGTCTCCTTTTACAGCTTTTGTCTGTTTAACAGGTAACAACTACCTTCTTAAACCGCTTGCATGGTCTCTTGTAACGCTTAATTACCCTTATAACTCTATTTTAACGTTATACTAATACCATTCAACAGGTTATGTGAGCTAAAGGTTCACAAATTTGTGCCCATTTAAGCAGCATAACAGCTGAATAGCCAGCTATAACTCTATTAAAGAGCAGGCTTGTACAGACTATAGTATCGATGTGAACCGCAAGTCAGCTGATAAACAGCAATTTTGTGTTACTTGGGTAGTCATCCTGAAATCTTACCTAGAACTAATCCTAAAAGTTGTTATGATCTGTTTTAATTATTTAAATTGGCCAAGTGATCGTCTAGTTTCTATTGATTAGGACCGTACGTTGTGATATAGGTAATAACTCTGATTCTTTTAAGATATTATGATTAAACTGTCTACCTACTTATATACTATTAGATTCTATAACACTTTAGTATACAATTAAGGAAAGTCTAGAGAATTTGCTGATATTGAGAGTAAGAAGTAACGGAGAATAAAATATATATAATAAATTGGCTAGGCTTATCTGTCATCTAAAATGTGGAAAACTCAGCGCAGATCCTCTCCCCTCCAGTCCGAGAAGGATAGTGGAGATCATTCCATAGACCTTATCTCCTCCTCTGAGTAGAAGGCTTAATTGTCATTTGAGTGGGAATGATATTACAGAGTCATAAAGTTCAGTCTGTCAATTCTGTCTAGCAAAATATAAGAGGACTTAATCTTTTAGCAACCTGAGTCAGTCCGTCTATCAGTCAAGCCTTCAAACAAAAGGTTACTTTCGGATGCTGAAGAATCGATCAGATCGGTTCTAAAACATCCTATTTAGGTCAGATAAATACTTATACATAATATAAATCATAATATTTAGAACCTTCTTGTCCATTATGAAATAAATGTCTAATAAACAACTCTCCGTTGTTAAAATTATAGTCAAATATAATTTGTGATTCGATTCTTCAAATAAAAGACACATTGATCGTCTCATATGTTAAATACCAAATTAATATCCAGAACTTTGCACTCAGGATACTGCTTCATCAGATTCACATTGAACGAACCACATAATTGAACTCCAATCTCCAAGCTCAGAGGACGGACACCTTGATATAGAACTTAAGTTGGAACAGAATCTCAAATTATCTCACTTCAACACCGAATGTAATTAGTAACTAAGGTTAGACAAGTTCTTCACAACCGACACAATTCGTTGATTTAAACATATAGAATAATGAACTCCAAATAACTAGAACTAGATTCAAATATGAAGAGTTTGTGATTTTATCTCATAGAGAACTTCCTGCTTTTTCCTATCAACAATATAGTGTACCTACACTACCTATCCAGATCTAAATGTGTAATTTATCAATTCAGAAGTCACGAACACTTCATTTACATTTAACCGTGTATGTAACTCATCGAAGTGCAATGATAAGTTTCTAACTAAACTAGTTGGGGGAACTGAGTGGCAGACTCATGTCGCTAGCAGCCATAACAACCCTAGTACGTCTCTTGGCTACAGCCGAAGCCAGGGATGGGCCAAGAGACAAGGAATAAAGAGATAATAAGTGCAATATATATAGGTTATATGCCCTAACCAAGATTCAAGCTAATGTGTCCATATTCAGTTAAGTAAGTGCCTGGGCGTGATACTCTTGTCGTAATCCTCACCACTGAATATGGAATCAGTAACCCGAAGAGGCAATTGACTGTTCCCTGATGCTAGGGTAAAAACAGTCCCTGGATCACCTCAGATTTCCCAGGTCTAACCAGAATCACAATGTAGTTGTCACCGTTAGGTATCAATTGTGTGTAGAGAAGTCTTCTAGTCATATCAAAACCATTTAAACTGGTGCTTTAATTCAATTATTGAATTACACTCAACCATCACAATAAACTTTTATCTAAACTAATTCACAAACTTTAAGCACTAGAATGACTTCTCCGGGGGCCTAGGTACACAGATAAATCCTACCCTCAAGTAAACCAGCCAAGGAAAACCCAAGAAATTATTCCAAAGCAAGTCCCAACTCGTTCCTCCCTACACCCCCCCAAGAGCTCCATTAATTGAACACATAAATTTATAGAAAGACTCAAGTTTTATTTTAAACGACTCCGCAACTCCCAATTGAATACTCTTCAGAACCCAAAGAATCCTCAACATCCCTTGTATCTACCCTTAACAATAGCGTCCCATGTATCCCACAATTACCTCAAAAATCCCTGCCTCTCTCAAAAAACGATCTCACGAACCCGTCGTCCAAACCCCAAGCGAGCCTCCATGTTTTTTCCTCTTCCCGCGCCCAAAAATCCCAACCAATCAGAGCTCAGTGAATGAATGCAAAAACTCGAATTATTGCCATATACGTCACACGAATATAACTAATGGTTCACATTCTCGATCGATAACCTATTTCTTATGTCATTACTCATTGTCAAACCTGACAGGAGATGTAATAATTGACATTTTTATATCTTTGACATAATTGACAACTTTGAGCTATGATAAACAATTCTCGTACCTCAAATTTACTATCGATTGATAAATCAGACTAATGATTAATAATTTAGATTTAAAACACTATATTTTATTTTTGTGAATACCTTGAACGAAGCCTGACTCGTTACACTACCCCCACTAGACATCTTCAAAGGATCTAAGCGTCTGGAGATCTGAGAGGATGTCTACCGTACTAGGGGATTACAGTCGTGATCCTATATATATATTTTTATAAAGAGTCCATTAACATTATTAATGTACCGTAGTAACGCTGTATAAAATACCCCAAAAAATAAAAAAATATTATTTTCACTGATGTGCAAATCCTTTTTCAGTAAAATTAAAGAGTAAACTACGCAAAATGTGCCTAGATTTCTACATAATTCTAAAATAGGTACCTAATAAGTGTGGGTGACGATTGTCGTCACGAAGAATGGTCGATTGGTCGATACATTTTAATTACAGCTTTCTAGCACTAATAGTCTCTGAGCTAGGCTGCAGACAGACGGACGGACGGATGGCGGACATGGAGAAACTATAAGGGTTTCTTGTAGACTACGAAACCCTAAAAATGCTACCAACAACCAGTTTTTCGGGAATATACCTACCTGTTCTCTCTCCAGTGTTATCTAGGTTATAAACAGTTGTTACACAAATCATAGAACATAAAATTTCCTGACACTTTCGTAGGAAACATTTTTTTATCAAATTAATAGTTTACAAGCGATTAAACTTAGAAAATGACCTAACTATATAGATAGAAGTCAAACGGTCGCTTGTTTCATGACCTCACTGTTTTTCACATCTGGGAAATACCTAATGCTCGTAGTAGGTAGGTTTGGGATCACGAAATAACTGGAATTGATATCGCACAACATTAGTATTGGAACCTTTGTCTTCTAACTCACACAGGCAAACAGATTTATTACATTCGTTCGCTAATACAAGCCAAATCCTTTTGCAAAATGTATTTCTACGTTGTTGACTGGCCTCACAGCTCAGTTGGTAGTTGCTCTGACTTCTGCGCTGTAGATTGTGGGTTCGATCCCCCACCCGGAATAAAAATTGTGTGATGAACCATAGATGTTTGTTCTATGTCTGGGTGCATGACACCCATAATAAGTAACTGCAATGTAATAACTGCAGGTCTATTTTGTGAAAACATACTTAAGGCGATACTTGAAATTTTTGACTTTTTGTATGGGCTGAATTTACCCGGATAAGACGGAAACTGCAATATCTTGAAAACCATCAAATTTAAAAAGAAACCGTCTGTAATTTATTTAGCTAGTGTGATTATCTAACGAATTATATAAAAATGAACTGTTTAGCTATTCATAGTTTTGATTAAAAACGAAACTAGGGTTTTTGAAGAGCCAACTTTGGGAAATAAATCTATCGAGAAAAGTTTCACCAATCGTGTTTCTGTCTGTAATTTATCTAGATTATATCCTTAAGTTATATTTGTCGTAAAAAAACAAAACTGTATGTTTTGCGGTTATTGGGAAAAAACGATTCTGCATTCTTCAAAAACATTTATTACTCCTCTTAACATGTTATGATGTTGAATGCAATACTTACATAAAGTTAGAGAATACCTAATCTATACAATGTACACTTTTCGTAATAATTATTCACTGTTCATGCACCTATACCTAGGTAGGCTTCTGCGTAGGTATTGCATTGGAAGCGTAGGTCTATTCTATGTGCCTAAATAGCATGAAAAGCGTAGGTATTATGGCAATCAGTACCAATATATATTGTTATGAATATCATAACATGATAATCATGTTTTTACAAAATAGCACTACTGAGTGGGATAAAAACACGAAGGTGATGATGGTTGATTGAGAAGAGAAGAGCATGTATGAGCATGTACTCAAAGTCAGGGTAGGTAGGTAGGTACCTATTCAAAGTATTGGCGCGCACCTACCGCGTCTAATCTCTTCTACTCGTATGTTCTGTGTAAGACACATCTAAGTATTATTATTAGGTACCTACTAGGTATAGATAAGACTATAACACTAACGTTTGATACGCAAAACTAAGTTTCCAAGAAATCGCTCATGACTCAAGCTATAATAGTAATAGGTACCTACCTACTTAGCCTATCGTGCGTTAGAAAATTATAGTCCTACGCGCTCTTGTACTTAATACATAATGGATAATTTACATGTCAAGGCATTTTAAACCCCGGCGCAAAAGGGGAGTCCGATTTTGTTTTTTTGTTTAAAAGGTGATTTGATCGCAGTGCCGGATTAACCCATATGCAAATTAAGCAAGGTACTTATTGCATCACGTCTTGGAGGGGGAGGGATTTGAAATTTGACAGGACATCTGTCGAATATTCGCTAGCTAGCACATCACTACATAGTCTAAAGCAAAGTCGCTTACCGCTTCCCGCGTATGTATGTATGTATGTTTGCTTATATCTTTAAAACTACACAACGGATTTTGATGCGGTTTTTTTAATAGATAGAGTGATTCAAGAGGAAGGTTTATATGTATAATACATGCATAATATAGTAGAGAAACACTGATAATTTTAGAGGTTTCTAATGTAATGTCGTAAATAAACACATTTTTTTTTCTACAATAAAGTCCCCGATGGTATTAGAAATGTCTTACGCACAGCGAAGCGGGCACGGGTCAGCTAGTGAAATAAGGCTGTTACAAAATGGGGCACATGGCACGGGTGCTTATTATTGCTGAAGCTAAATTGGACACACGGGTGTGGATTGCTTAGACTAGAGCATCAAGTAGGTAGTCTTAATCCAGCGTGGTTATGTGAGAATGAAATCATCATCTCTTTGTTGAAGGGATGTGAGCAAATTGTACTGGTCTGATTCGTCTGATCGATTTAAATTGTAGTATAGAGGTACTGTGACTCCAGAGTTGGGGTTTTAATTAATAATTTAATGTTATTATGGGTCATGTGAGATCGGTGAGGCTGAGGAGACGCATCTGAAATGACCTAATCTTTCTTGCAGACATTTCACGAATTATAGAATTAAAACTATCGTATTGCTGACGTTTCGAGACAATTCAGATGCTCTTCATCATGAGCATCGCCCGCGACTGCGATCAACGGCAGATACAAGAAAAAACGTGGTAATTAG
The DNA here is from genome assembly GCA_912999785.1 of Hydriomena furcata. Lineage (NCBI taxonomy): Eukaryota > Metazoa > Arthropoda > Insecta > Lepidoptera > Geometridae > Hydriomena > Hydriomena furcata. The sequence goes on along the minus strand of OU538842.1, from coordinate 3,525,492 downwards.
CCGTATTTCTATTTAAAATGTATCACTAATTGATAGAATCACAGAAAAAAGAAATAGGATCACGACTGTAATCCCCAAGTAGGCACGGTAGACATTTTTTTACACTACATCTCAGAACTTAGTCTCAAATCTCAATATATCAGCTCTCTAGAGAGCACACGCATGCCGTTTCGTCATGGCCTAACTCTGATAGCCGTGTTTATAGGATGTTCCCACGGATATCGTTGGGCAGATTCCGGCGCCATATCTTATAATATCCGCTCTATGACTTCATATACGTCAAACACTGCTTAATATTTAAAAAAATATACATATTAATAACTACCTACTTAGGGAAATAATAGAATTAATAATCTGAATTGTCTCGAAACGGCAGCAATACAAGAAATAACGTGGTAATCAGCCGCATTTGTAGTTTATCACTACATAGTATAAAGCAAAGTCGCTTTCCGCTTCCCGCGTCTGTATGTATGTATGTTTGCTTATATCTTTAAAACTACACAACTGATTTTGATGCGGTTTTTTTTAATAGATAGAGTGATTCAGGAGGAAGGTTTATATGTATAATACATGCATAATATAGTAGAGAAACACTGATAATTTTAGAGGTTTCTAATGTGATGTCGTAAATTAACACATTTTTTTGCGCTTACATTGCAAATGCTGGCTGTGAACCCCACGAGATATATCAAAATAATGTACTACAGTATTGTACACCTTAAAAACGTCTACAAAAAAGTCCACGATGGTATTAGAAATGTCTTACGCACAGCGAAGCGGGCACGGGTCAGCTAGTATAATATATAAATATAAATAATGTTTCATGTATAAAAACAATAAGTACTGCTGGAATAATTCCTGGAAATGAAGTTACTCGTATAACCTTGGTAGGTACGCTTTGCCCGAACTTCCCCTTCTTTGGTGACATCGAGCTTTGATGGAGGTAGGAGCAGTTCAACGGAACTCCTTAGTAAATAATTTGATTGAGTAAAAAGTTTTTACTTAGGAAATATTTATATACCTGCTGGTACCTACCTTGATTGATACCTAAGTACCTACTTAATTTTGTGTTGTCGAACAATAGGTACCTACCTCCCTACCTAAAAGAACTCGTAAACTTGTTTTTCTAAGCTAGATTGACGTAATATAATAATCTACCTACCTACATCTATTCTAAACATGCAAAACTTTAATGAAAGGTATGAAAACTCCATGGTATGCGCACATACTCGTTTTTCAGTGAAACGAATTTAAAATTTGACGTAGGCTTCCCATCGCAGGCAGCCAGCATCAAAGGCGAGCCGTAAAAAATTAAAAACAAAATCGGACTCAGCAACAGACGCGGCTCGTTAAAAATGAAAATAAAAACGGGTCAAGTGCGTGTCAGGCCGCGCGCATTGTAGGGTCTCGTAGTTTACACAGCTAACTTTATTTATGTAAGTGCATGCTGTGGCATTCTGTAACTGGGAAAATACATAGATTTAAGTATAATTGTTTTTAATTAGATGTAAGTTATAGTAAGTGATTTTTCTGTAGGACGCCCTAAATAAATAAATGTAATCTTCAATAATATTTGTTATTTCTACCACTTCGTTGACGTAATTACACCTATTCATACCAAATTACAGCTTTCTAGCACTAAAGAACCCTGAGCTAAGCTGCGGACAGACGGACAAATGGCGAAACTATAAAGGTTTCTTGTAGATTACGAAACCCTTAAAATTTAAAAATGCGAATACTAAATTGAACCGAACATTCCAAAGGGAATAAGAGTTTTTAGTCGTAAAAAAGCGCTGTAAAGTTGAGGCGGAGCCTTTGACGCAGGCTCGGGTGGAATGTGATGTGATCTCTATGCTAACGATGGGGAGTTCGTTAGGCGGGAACCCGAGATTTTGTTCTAAATATAAACCGTTGATGTTTGGTGAATTCGAATGCTAATGCTATCCAGATTCCAGGAGATATTCGATCGTGAAAATAAAAGAACTGAGAAAATAAAAGGCGGTATATTAAGCAGGTAAGTAATTTAATATATTTACAACAAAAAAAAAGTATGTAAGTATTCTATCAGTTATATCTGGTTCCCATAGTACAAGCTTTGCTTAGTTTGGGGCTAGATAGCGTTGTGTGTAAAGTCCGCCAATATTTATTCCAATATTCAATATAATTGAATTTCTTATTAGTTTTAGAAAAAATTTGTAAAAAAAAGTTTTTATTTTGATTTTTGGTAAATAATTTAAGGCTCAAAGTAGTTAATGCAGTTAGCTGGTTTCGACACTAAAATAATTTTTTGCCTATTCAAGTATCTCAAATTACGTGTAAAGTTCGAATGAACGTAAACAAAATCTTGACTGTACCTAGGTATCCTTAAATTTGTGGTGTACCTACTACATACATTAATTAATTATCAACTTAAATTTCTGGGCGCTCAGATTCTTGAAGATATCTAATGGGGGTAGTCAAAGGCACATCCACACATTACATTTGGCACATGCCGACATTTTGCAGTAGGTAGGTAGTTAGCATTCCTTAAATTGCAAGTTGCAAGCCGTTTACAATCATGTTCTGGTTTCTTCAGAATGTTTTCCTTCACTGTTTTTAACAAGGGATAACTATAGTTATACCTATCTTTACACCTAATTATTTCGAACTAGCAGTCCGCCCCGACGTCGCACGGGTGTATAATAATGATATTATGTGTATTTTTTTACACCTGGGGTGTAATATTGAATTTTTCGTATGGATCCCTAATAGCTAGACATATAGTATTGCAGACTTTTTTGTAGATATTGATGTCTTCTTTAAAACTGTAGTACATCACTTTGATCTATTGTCAACAATTTCCGCAGCGTACGCGATATAAGGTTTTTTTTTCACACGTTGGGTTACATTATCGAAGTTTTCATACGGATCCCTAATAGTTAGACATAATATATGGTGTTATAGACTTTTTTGTAGTTATTGATGTTCTCTTTAAAACTGCAGTACATTACTTTGCTCTATTGTCAACAATTTCCGCAGCATACGCGACATAAGGATTTTTTTTGGATAATTTTTTCACACGTCGGGACACATTATCGAAGTTTACTAAAGTTTTTGAAATTTTTCTATAGCCTATGTTCATCAGGGATAATGTAGGATTTTAATGGTAAAAGAATTTTTAAAATCGGTCCTGTAGTTTCGGAGCCTATTCGATACAAACAAACAAACAAACAATCAAATCTTTCCTCTTTATAATATTATATTATATATTATAAGTAATAAGTATAAGTATAGAAGTATAGATATAGACATAAGATCCATTAAAACACGTGTTGGAGATGGAACCCAATCTTTGGATTAAATATCGAAGTAGGTAGGTATTTAATTATTATCTGAATAAGTACATAATGTTTTTAACATTATAATATAGCCACAAATTAGTCTTCATAAAACGAATTTCGCGATTAATCGTCTTTTGTCTATCTATCGTTAATACTCGACATAAACCCGTACCTACAATACCAATAATGTCAATATACGTACCTACAAATTAATTAAATTCTTTGAAACATTGGTATTATCGAGAGAACAATTGTTGAGAGGTCATCTACGTATCCCGCCCGCCGGTCAAACGGACCAATTCACTACCGCATTTAGAACTATTAAAAATAATCATAATTATTGATAGCCATTCTACAACGTTATGCTTGCCATAAAAAAATACAACGCGCTGAAAATGAGCTCTATGATCATTGGAATACTGGCTGGAATAAAAAAAAATAACTCTTTTGGCGTTATACGTAAAGTTGGAGTATATCAGTAGGATTGTACGCGCAGGAGTATCAGTCTAGTGTGGGTCGTGACCGGTGCTGGTCATTTTGACCGGGCACATCGAGAGACTTATTTTTTGTGTCGTGCACGAAAAGTGAGTGAGATTGAGATGCATTGGTTGACGGTGGCCGGTGTTCTGTTGTACCTGACTAGATGTAATGACGCGGGAGGTGAGTTCTACCCTCATAAGTTACTAAGTGACATTAAGGCGCTCCCAGTCGACGATTGTTATTGTTCGAAACGAAAAAAGAAATACTTCTGAACAAGCCACATCTTCTATTTTATAATGTATAGTAGGTATATGTTAATAAAGATGTACACATCTTTAATCACTTCGATAAATAATCCTACCGACCGCTGCAATGACGACAAACACACGTCGGCGCGTGGTCCGCCTTAGCTTTTCGAATAAATTAATGATATAAATTATGTATAATTACTTATCAAAAATCTATTCTAATAGAAATCTAGATCTACATATTACCTATCTTTAACAATAAATCACAAGTTGATTTTAATAGTAGGTATATAAAATATTTCGATCATAAATTCTAAAACGTATCATTTTGAAATAATATCTTTATCGTGAAAAGTTTCTGCTATTATGTTTTCAGCTTAATAGAAATCTAGGTAGGAACCTGAAGTAATATACTTTTCTTTTTTCGTTTCGAAAAAGAGCAATCGTCGACTGGGAGTCCCTTAATTGGCAGACGATATCTAACTACCACGTTTTCCCACGTTTTCTAATCTGGATCAAATGAGTTTCCTGTTAATAATTGGACACTGACATCTGACAATGTCATTATACATGATTAGAATTGTTTCTCAATTCTTTTTGTGAAATTCTCTTCATTTGAAAAGTCGAGGGACTGGCCTGAATTTAACTATACCTATGCATTGTGATCTGAAAAATCTCTGCTATATTTGATAAGGGTCCATAATGTATCTTCATTAGTTTTTGCATATTTTAAGCTAAGTACATCGTAGCTGTGCTGCACTCTTCTATGCTGAGATCCTGTCAGAAATTTACATATTACCATACACTAAGTCGGTTTGCATGTGTTGTGATGAAACTATAAATATAAACTAAACTAAAGTATACCTTAGCATGATTAGTATTTTAAGTTATTGCCTCTTCACTACATAGTATAAAGCAAAGTCGCTTTCCGCTTCCCGCGTCTGTATGTAATATGTATGTATGTCTGTATGTATGTTTGCTTATATCCGGATTTTAATGCGGTTTTTTTTAATAAACAGAGTGATTCAAGAGGAAGGTTTATATGTATAATACATGCATAATATAGTAGAGAAACACTGATAATTTTAGAGGTTTCTAATGTGATGTCGTAAATAAACACATTTTTTTGCGCTTACATTGCAAATGCTGGCTGAACCCCACGAGATATATCAAAATAATGTACTACAGTATTGTACACCTTAAAAACGTCTACAAAAAAGTCAACGATGGTATTAGAAATGTCTTACGCACAGCGAAGCGGGCACGGGTCAGCTAGTATTCTAATAAGCAGGTAAATAAATACCCAAATCTTAAAAATAGCATAATTTAAAGTTAAACCTGTATGACCAGTGAATCTATCTCCATGTTTTTAATAGGAATATTTTGTTTGGCATTTTACTTTTTACTTTGAAACACGGAGAAAAGAAGAACAGCCTTTATAAATGAATACATATTTATATATAAAGGAGTGTAATGTAAAATGGCACGAAATTATTCTTGTCAAAGTTTAGTCAGACCGTCAAATGATGACGTTACTTTTTAATTTTATCTGGTGACAGGCTGCAGGAAAATAAGCCGGTTCCAGATACCCAGGATGTCCTTCCTGTATTCCCGATGATGCGAATTAGAGCTTTTGTGACTACACTTTATTAGTGTTCCGTACCCAAAGGGTAAAAACGGGACCCTAATACTAAGATTCCGCTGTCCGTATGTCTGTCAGTCATCAGGCTGCATCTCATGAACCGTGATAGCTAAACAGTTGAAATTTTCACAGATGATGTATCTCTGTTGCCGCTATAACAACAAATACTAAAAACATAATAAAATAAGTATTTAAGTGGGGCTCCCATACAAAAAACGTGAGTTTTTAGGGTTCCGTTTCTACCCTTTGGGTATTACTAAGACTTCGCTGTCCGTCTGTCTGTCTGTCTGTCCGTCCGTCTGTCTGTCACAGGGCTGTATCTCATGAATTGTGATAGCTAGACAGTTGAAATTTTCACAGATTATGTATTTCTGTTGCTGCTCTAACAACAAATACTAAAAACAGAATAAAATAAATATTTAAGGAGGGGGGGGGGGGTCGGGGGGCTCCCATACAACAAACATGTTTTTTTTGCCGTTTTTATAGATAATAGTACGGAACCCTTCGTGCGCGAGTTCGACTCGAACTTGGCCGGTTTTTTATTGTACTACCCACTCTATTTTTGAGAAACTTTTCTATAGCTTCAGTGATGCTGGCCATCTATAAGTTCAAATAATTTGATCAAACAGGCTGGTTAACGGTTTTATCAAATCGGTAGGAATATCAGTGGGAAAGTTTGATCAAAATTGAGTTGTCATGTTGTCAACATTTTGATCTAATAATTTTGAAAGAAGAAAGAAAGAAAACAACATTTATTTTCTTTTCTACAAATAGTAAAAGAGAACAATAACACGGATAACAATGGATATATTGTGCCACGTGGAGGCAAATAGATCCCCGCTGTCTTCGTCTCAGCATTGAACGTCTACGGTCCGCCAAATACCTACAAAATCCACCAATATAACCAAACCACTCATAATAATGAGCGTCAACTATTCCCAATTTCAACTTTCTAGCGTGTATTGGCTTAGTTCTAGGATCTGGTTGCAGAGAGACAGTCAGACATAGCTACAGGCCACGAGTGTTCCGTTATTCCACACTTGACACAGTTGACACAGTGTCAACTGCTAACCGCACTAAAAAAAGAATGGGAGACTTCCCACGACTCGCCCCAGACATGTCTGATTAAATTGTTGGGGTAAGCACTTTAATTAACGGTCTATTTATGGAAGATGATCCTTCTCGAGTTGCTAAGCATGATTTGCAATATATTGAATTTAATAAAAGATGGGAATCAGTTTCATAAGCGAAAACTGAAGGCATTTGCAACAGAATAGGGACAAAAGAAAAAGATAGAGGTTAAAAAGCTGGTAGAATTTAATAAAGGGTTAAAGTGATAAGTGAAATTTTTGTCATTTTGTATGGGCTGAGTCTACCCGGATAAGACGGAAAAAGTGATAAAACTGCATTATCTTGAAAACCATCAAATTTAAAAAGAAACTGACTGTAATTAATAAAATATAAAAAATATAAAATATTTTTTTCGTTGTGTTCATAATTACCGAGACAAAGTTGTTCGAAAAATAGTAAAATTTTCTATGGGGTTTATGCAAATTGGTCAAGACAATTGACAAGACAGCTAGTAGGTACCTACATAATAAAATACAATTTTGAAAGCAGCCATACATCCATTAGTATTTGAGCGTAGCAGAAATTCTTTCTTCGATGTATAATGTGAGCTATAATGTAATATTTGGATACTCCTCTGTAGACAAATAGTTTTCGCTGATGTTGGTGCTAGGGTTTAGAATCCTAGATACAGTTCAACATTGGAGCGGAGACCATGTTGAGAAATATTATAATATAATACCATTAAAACCAACTGGAACAATAAATGAATTTGAATCCGCTCTTCAGACGATGCACGGACGCGTTCTTCCAGTGCTTATTTTCAAAAGCTGAGGTGAAAGTTTCTTCAAACTGGCGACAACATCAAAATTTGTCTGATAAACTAATCTGCGACTAGCAATTGGTGAATTTATATCAATAAAAAGTCTGCCAATTGGAGAGCAAAAAATGCGTTTTGGCGCCGGCGCCGGCCGTTTTATTGAATGTCAGCCAGATTGCTACCAATTAATTGTACCGATTGATCCTTGAGTTTAACTTGAGACTACCTACTGCTTCTTAATTTCTAAGCAATTGTGCATTTACATCTACGGCGGTATAGATAGTAGGTACGTTCTCCGCTGTAGGAACTAAACCTTTTATCGATTGTTGTGTTAATAAATAAATATTAAGTTCTCTATGAGATAGTTCTAGATAAAGAATATGTAAAAAAATAACAGAATGATGACTAAGAGTATCGTTATTTCATAGTATTCAAAAAAATCTTTGCTTCTGACTAAGTTTTCGATTTAGAAAAGTCATTTTTTTTTCTATTTACCGTGTTTGTGGGGATTTCTCAAGGCTACATTATCGGACAACTATTATTTAAACATTCCGCTGTACATTAGCACCACCTATAGGTATTCTACATCTACTTGGTAAGATAATTTATATGAGCGAGAACCGTAGAACCATTAACCCTTAAAATAATAATTTTGCTGACTTTGTCTGCTAGGTACCACTAATACCCAATGACAAACAGACAGATAAATGAGAATTAGTCCCGTCATTTAAGGTGATAAGTGAAATTTTTGACGTTTTGTGTGGGCTGAGTCTACCCGGATAAGACGGAAAAAGTGATAAAACTGCATTATCTTGAAAACGATCAAATTTAAAAAGAAACTGTCTGTAATTTATTTAGCTAGTATGATTATCTAACGAATTATATAAAAATGAACTGGTTAGCTATACATAGTTTTGATTAAAAACGAAACTAGTGCTTTTGAAGAGACAATTTGAAAAGTAAATCTATCGAAAAAGTTTCAAAGAAAAGTTCACCAATCGTGTCTCTGTCTGTAATTTATCTAGATTATATCCATTGTCATAAAAAACAAAACTGTATGTTTTGCGGTTATTGAGAAAAAACGATTCTGCGTTCATCAAAAACATTTATTACTCGCCTTAAACCTAAGTAACTCATAAACCGAGCTATCATCATTTATAGCATGACCTACACGGTGTCGCTTCGTGCTAACAATGGTGAGCAATAATTAGAGGAACAATGATATAATTATATGTTGTAAGAAATGTAGTTATTTGCACTTAGAGTTGTATGTGTGATATCTATTTTAGTACCCGGATGGGGCTTTCTACCTCACGCTATGCTTGAGTTATAGTTGATAATATCGAAGTTACTCAGTTCATCATTATCATATCTTAGCCATCATCCTTCATGTTGCACAACATGCTGTACAAAGATTTGGCTTGAGGTGTTTTACAACTGGCCGCCTGACGTCAATTATCTTTGGAAAAAAAAAGTTAGGTAGCTATAAGTACCTAGTCGATGATCATAATCATGATCCCATAGCGTTTTGGCGTCAATACAGGCTTTATTGTAAATATATCCTGTACAAATTCTAAGAATGAAACTATTTTTATCTGGAGTTTTAGTATCTTGAGATGCAATTTCCGAAGTAGGTGTAAAAAAATGACAAAACATATTTACATACAAGGAAACGTTGTGATTATCTATCGTCGCAAAGTTGTTTGTGCCGTTTGTCCTTTAAAACCTGTTTGAGACATCTTGTACCTAGGTACCGTTGAGAGTACAACCTATTTTGAGAAAGCCCCGCCGGAATCCTTTCTGTTAACCAACAAAATTAGGAAGTTCAGCGGCTATGTAGGTACTTATAGGTAATTGGCGTGAATCGGCTGGACAGATTAAATTGTTTTTTTTTTATGTGTTGAAGTGGATGAACAACACTAGGTAGCGCTACAATTGGCCAGGACAATGTCTGCCAGGTCCGCGCGTGGTGTTATATTTGTTTACGATCAACGTTTATGCCAACCTTCGATTAGATACAAAACTACGGTCCCTATCAGATCTATCGACGGCGTCGAGTTGACTAGCGTCACTGGCTTATCATCTGGGGTCACGCTTTCTGTTAATAACAAGGCTCTTGATATCCGAAACATGCATTCATTTACTAAAATGACCTACATCACATTCTACTTCGGTCTAAATACACATAAGATTTCCTGGTTAAAATTCAGTACGTGGTTTTCACTCGAGAACCTTGATACCGTCTACTGATCTTTCTACTGAAAATGTTAACTGTCTAGCTGTCACGGCTCATAAGATGCAGCCCTGTGACAGACGGACAGACGGACAGCGAAGTCTTAGTAGGTAATCGGGTCCCGTTTTTACCCTTTGGGCATGGAACCATAATAAAGCGCAGCGTGTCAGGATTCTTTTAATCGGTGATTGTCAAAGTAATTACGATCGTTCCGACATTCAAGCTATACATAGTCGAAACGATGTAACTTGTGACAGGATTGTTGTTACGATATCGTTTTGGATTCGCGAGTAGACCCCTGTTCCATATCATATATCATTACTGGTAGTTAACACATTTAGAAGCTTATTTATCATAAAGTTATCCAGTATTGGCGTCGAAGCGGCTAGCGCGTCATGATTCAATGTTATCAGGGTCACGTTCATTCACAAGCTGTTATCGCAGTGATGTCACAACACGAGGCCTTTGAGAACCCCCAATCTAATTAGGTGGAATAAACTTCCATCGAATTTGTTTATCTTTATGTCATCTAGCTGTCCCGAACTCCCGACAGAGGTCCGTCAATATTCATATTCCATTTTTTAAAAATGTTTCATCCTAACGCTTGATTATTCAAAATTTTCTTTCATAAGAACCTTCTCTTGAAAAACACAACAAAAAAATAATTTGCAAAAAGGTCCAGCCGTTCACGCGTGATGCCGTGACCAGTACTAGTTGTATAGTAATAGTGTCAGTTTTGTCATTTGGTTCGTGCTCAGGCATCGATTTCATAGTCGATGTGCTTAGGCCACAGAGGAAATAGAAATTCTTTTGAAGTGAAACTTCTATATAGTACTAGCAGACACGGCCACGCGTTGCTGTGTCAACAATTTGCAATAAAATAAAATTGCGACTATAATTAAAGATCTAAGCTATCCTATATCTCAAGTTGGACCAGACTGCTCACGGTGTGCCAATTTAATTTAAAATCGGTTATGTAGTTTAGGAGATTTATATATATTAAGAAAGATTAGGATTTTTTCTGTCACAAAAAAGCGTGGAGCGGGTAGACAATTAATAACTCAGATCTCCAGGCGTTCCGATTTTTGAATATGTCTATATAAAAAGACCTTTACATATTATAAGTACTAATAAATCATCACACAAAATGTTGTTATTTATTGTATAATTAATTATTTACGTAACGATACCATTATCAATAATGGTTCATTCTCAAGGTATAAGGTGATGGAATTTTTATGCTCACCAAAAGTTTCGGTACTCAATAATAAAAACATCTCAACGTGACTTCTGAAGCCAATAATTTAACTTCCCTAATCTATTCTATACATATAATAAAGCTGTAGAAGATTTCAATTCTGTACAATGAATTAAAACTAAAAAAAATACTCCTAGGGGTCTTCATACCAGTAACACAAGCCAAAAGATAACATTTTGAAATTTTTGTCTGTCTGTCTGTCTGTTGTCTGGCTTTCACGTAAAAACTACTAGACGGATTTTGATGAAACTTTTTTTGTTATGTAGCTATTAGTCCTCGGCAACATATAGGCTATAATTTATTTTGAAGATGGGAATACCAGATGCGAAACTATCTGTCGACCAGCGAAGCGGGCACTGGTCAGCTAGTACTAATATATAACAGAACTAGCTGACCCGTGCCCGCTGCGCTGGGGGACAGATAGTTTCACATCAAATATTCAAATCTTAAAAATAAATTATAGCCCATTATGTTGCCGAGGACTAATAGCTACATAACAAAAAAGTTTCATCAAAATCCGTCCAGTAGTTTTTGCGTGAAAGCCGGACAACACACAGACAGACAGACAGACAAAAATTTCAAAATGATTTTTTTTGTCTTGTGTTACTTGTATAAAGGCCCCTAGGAGTATTTTTTTAGTTTTTATTCAATGTACAGAATTGAACTCTTCTACAGTTTTATTAAATGTATAGATATTTACAAAAAAACACAAAAACCAGTTAAACTATCTAAAGACCATTGCAAACAGTCTACAAGTAGCTCAACTAATCCAGATCACTATCTTTTACATTTCTCTTGATTCTGATCATCAATTTCAACCCCAATATTTGAGGAAATATTAAATTCGACGCCAATACTGGCTAACTTTAGCTAAGCTTCAAAATGTGTGTTACCAGAAAAATGTTCCCAGAAAATGTGTGTTTAAGGAACAGGGGGTTTACTCCCGAATACGATATATCATAACAATAATCATGCCAGAGTGATAGCTAGGACGATAAAACGACCGTAATTACTTTTAGAAATATGCATGAAGCATGCAGACCAAGAAATAACCAGTGACAACAAACAGATATAAAGACCAGTTCCTTTATATCAAAGATATCAACTAAGCTGACCCCAACAGGCTCCGGTTAAGCGTTTAGATGTTTTGATACCAGGTCAGTTCAGGGTAATGCCCCCGGACTTGAACACTAACAGGTAGATCTGGTATCTGCACGGTACACTTGCGGACACGATAAACGAAAACGTTTTTAGAGAGTCCTCTCTATTGTGTGCCAAAATGACCTATGCACTTAGCATACAAATATGTTTATGAATGAATAAATGAATTGAATTGTGGTTAGAAATGTGGAAGTGCGTAGTGTGTTCACGCTACCGCTAAGACAGGTCGGATATGTTTTCGTATAATAATAATTTCAATATCTGTCTATAATTAATTACCTATAACTAATTTAGGTAGGTAAGTATATTGAATTTTGCCGAATTATTTAGTTTTCACTACTAACTTACCTACATCTGAACAGAGAGCTCAACTTTCGGATTTTTCTATAACAAAACCATTATACCTATAGTCAAAATGTTTGTAAAAAATGAATTAAGAAAGTTAAATTATGAAAATATTGTGTAAAGTCCAGTCTTGCACTTGATTCAATCAAAATTCCGAACTATATTCCCTCTGTTTGTTCAATATGGTGTTTTTTTCGACTATTCTTACAGTGACATCAGATGACAAACCTATATAAATCTATAGCTGAATTTCGTAGTAGTAGATACTTTTAAATAATAAATAAAAATATATAGATTTTATTTCAGACAAAAAATAACATCCATAAAACTAAACTAACTTACACTAGCGACTAGGACACTTTTTAGCGACTAGGTTCCGTTTTCATGGCCAGCAGTGTACAGACCTTTGAATGCAAAGCACTAAACAGAACAGGTCTAGAATCAGGGCGATCTAACGGTACGAAGGGAATCGAACGATAACGTCTCGTCTCTCTAAATTCAGGTTCTTGGTGAATTGTCCGAGTTTGTTTTTGTCGCGAAAGACTTTCTGCATAATTATATTTTAAAAACTAAATAGAAAACGGACAAAAATGTTTCGACCAATCGAATAGTCAAAAGAGGATATTCGTTTTTTAACAGGCGAATAACAGTTGGTTCTTACACCTTTTGTTTTTTGATGTTATTGCAAAAAAAAACAATTTGTTTTACGGGAGCCTTACTCAAATATTTATTTTATTCTGTATTTAGTATTTGTTGTTATAGCGGCAGCAGAAATACATAACATCAACGGCAGATCGGCGAATACACATACACACCAATCGCCGATCTGCCGTTGATCGCGGTCGCGGGCGATGCTCATGATGAACAGCATCTAAATTGTCTCGAAACTTCAGCAATACAAGAAAAAACGTGTAACTAGTGATTTATATTTAAATGAGTAACAACCACGATAGTTTTAACATAAAAGATATGTTCCAAAAACATTGGCTTATTCACATGATATCAATGAATCGGCCTTTATGGCTACTACGATATGATAGTGATGTTATTGTTTGTCTGTTGTACCCCAGATAAGGGCAAGGAAATACTGGACCTACTGGGAATTTACTATTCAACGATAATAAAAAACAATGTGATTGAGAGAGAGAGAAATGTGAAAGGAGAGCTTCCGTACATAAATAAAATAAAATAAATAGGATCTGGAGATCTGAGAGGATGTCTACCGTACTTGGGGATTACAGTCGTGATCCTATTTATTTATTTATTTTATTCAGAGTTCATTAAGTAATTTCGTGAGCGATCATCGTCTGCAATTATGAGGCAATTGTTTGTCGCTAATAATAGAACTGCAATAATTGCGAAGGTTATAGGGCAAATTGAGGTTCGTTCGGGCCACAGGCGGCTGTGTCCATGTCACGTGACTTTTGATAGTTTTTTATTCGTTATTTTCTTTTAAGGGGCTCCCAGTCGCTGATTGCTCTTTTTCGAAACGAAAAAAGAAATAGTTCTGAACAAGCCACATCTCCTATTTTTATAAGTATATTACTTCAGGTTCCTACCTAGATTTCTATTAAGCTGAAAACATAATAGCAGAAACTTTTCACGATAAAGATATTATTTCAAAATGATACGTTTTAGAATTTATGATCGAAATATTTTATATACCTACTATTAAAATCAACTTGTGATTTATTTTGTTAAAGATAGGTAATATGTAGATCTAGATTTCTATTTGAATAGATTTTTGATAAGTAATTATACATAATTTATATCATTAATTTATTCGAAAAGCTAAGGCGGACCACGCGCCGACGTGTGTTTGTCGTCATTGCAGCGGTCGGTAGGATTATTTATCGAAGTGATTAAAGATGGGTACATCTTTATTCACATATACTATTATTACACTATATTATTTATTACTATTATAAAATAGGAGATGTGGCTTGTTCACAAGTAAGTATTTATTTTTTCGTTTCGAACAAAAACAATCGTCGACTGGGAGCGCCTTAATGGAAATCATCCTTATTTGAACATTTATGCCACAGTCACGTCATTTTAAATTTTAATCATACGGTGTTGAAACAGAAACAGCTGACCAGTATAACTAAAACAAAGAGATTTATGTTAGTAAGGGTTAAAAGAGATATATAAGTTTTCTATTCAAAAATATTTTTCAATGACAAGCTTTTGAAAAATCATTCAAACCATCCTGTCACATAATATGACATTGTCATTAGAACTTGACAAGAATGCAAAGTTTTTACTCAATCAGAGTACGTTTTTATTATGGAGTTCCGTTGCGAGTGTCTGTTGAACAGCTCCTGACTCCATCATCAGATCAGCTCGCTGTCACCATATTATTGCATTGTCACCGAAGTTACATAAGTATGCGAAATTTCAGCTCAATCGGTTGGGAATAACTGTTTCAAAATTGATTGAGTTGCAAGATTCCACCTTAACAAATATAGTTATATACATATGTACATACATTTCAAGTTAAATAAAAGCTTGTAAAAAGTGACGAGAAATACTAAACTACTCGTAATAAATTATTATTTTTCAATATTTCGTGATTATTAGTAAGTACACATAATGTAGGTAATTGATTTTTACATCTTTAATTTGTTTTCCCGATGTTTCGTCTGTGTTATGCCTAAGCGACCCATGTGAAAATTAATACCTAAGTAGTTATAAATACGAAGTTTTTAAAGATGTTTGATATTGACAACTATTAACTGTCTTTTTAGATAAATTGTACAACTGGTCTTCACGATACGGGCTTGCCTAGTGTGAAGACCGCCGATATATCCTACTTTTTAAATAAACCTAACCAGCAAAATTACCTTAGTTTAGCCTTTTGTAATTAGTTTTAAGTTGTAGCTGAAAATAAATATTTTTTAATTTTTTTTTTAATTTTCATTTGTAATTTGTTTTCATTTGAAACAGGCAGCCATAAGAGTAGTAAGCTCACTTTATCGTAATCGACTTCAACTGTCAATCAAAACACCATTGCCTTTTGACAGTTACAGAATGGAAATTTAACAGTCTAACCCTCGTATTCAAGAACAACACTATGAGAACACGCACCCACAGTGGACGAAATCTTTTTTCATAAAAATCACTTTATGTGTTGTGCGACACTGCATAGTGTGACTAGAGGCACATTGTCGTGTGCCTCTAGCCAAAGTTGAGCTCTAAAGGCACACGGTAGCGTGTGCCATAGTGCCGCTTAACACATACAGTGATGTTTATGAATAAAGATTTCGTCTTAAAAAAGAAAATCAAAAAACAAGAAATCTTTTTTCATAAACATCACTATGTGTTGTGCGACACTGCATAGTGTGATTAGAGGCACACTGTCGTGTGCCTATAACCAAAGTTGAGCTCTAGAGGCACACGATAGTGTGCGCCATAGTGTCGCACAACACATAAAGTGATGTTTATGAAAAAAGATTTCGTCCACTGTGGGTGCGTGTTCTCACAGTGTCGTTCCTGAATACGGGTGAAAGCCTATTACTATTACCAGGAGCTTACACAATAGGACTGCCCTTATCTTATCATGGACCGGTTATATTAATAGAAAGAAAGAAGATAGAAAATACATTTATATGCTCCACGATAAGCACAACACAATTTTATTAATAAAAGAAGATTATAACAGGTAGGTAACCTACAAAAGACAGAAGATTGTGCCATGCGGGCAAATATCTCTCCGTCTCAGCATTGAGCCGCACAACACCGAACCTAGGAAGTAGAAAGTAAAGAAAGGCAAGTTCAGAATACAAATAAAAAAACTACAACCTCTTTTTTTTGTTTCAGCATTAAAATGTTATCCTGGCAGTCGAGATCCACTGTGCGCGTTAGAAAAAAAAGAAATATGTACGTAAGTTCTGTTTTCAAATTATACGTACAAAATTAAGCCTGTGCCAGATAATGCACAGTAACCATAGGACTTTCAATTCAATCGGTCCTAGTTATGTTTTTGTGAACTTTTACATTTCATAATAATAATACTTAGGTACAATAGGGCTTATTGAATGTACATATGTAACTGCAACTGTATTAGCTTTAATATTTACATTATTTTGCCCTAATGTTTGATGAAAATCTCGCCGATCTAGAAACCGATTACCGACGAGTATTAGGTAGGTACAGTTTTTAGATTGAACTATGTATAAACTAAGCTATCAAGTTTCGATGAAAAAACAATAATATGGTGGAAGCAAGCTGATAGAAGGACGAGCTCGCGGTATATATTAGAAATCTCATAAAAGCTTGTTTTCGTTAATACTTAATAATTATGTTTAACTAAAATTTTATTTGTGTTCTAGCACCAATCCAGAATCTCATCGAGAGAGAAGAAACATCAGATGAAACCCAGTGCTTGCCTGGGAGTGAGTGGGAGAGCAACTGTCACCGGTGCCACTGCTCAGAATCAGGCTTCGCTGAGTGTAAGGAGTTAGACTCATGTTTATCATCAGAGCTTGGTAAGAATGTTAAATAAATAATTGTGGACATTTAACACAGCGTCATCTAACCCCAAACTAAGCAAAGCTTTCAATATGGGAATCAGATCTGGTAAAAAAAATACACAAAATACATAACACAGAACAAACATCTATGTTCATATACATATTATGTTCGTGACTATGAATTGAATATATTCGAAATTCGAATATGTTCATAGCCACGTACCTAAATGTGTCGTCAATCACGCGTTAGGCTCTAGCATTTTTGCGGGTGTAATCTAAGATTAGGTAAATTTTGATTTTGATTTTTTACATAAAAACAATAAACATTGTAAAATCGAAAATCTTAACAGGCTCGCGTACAAATATCTCGTCCTTTCCTTACACATAATGTCAAAAACGGGAAATTATTAATTTGTTACGTGAGTAATTTACTAACAAAATGAAATCTCGTTCTTATTCATATGAAAACTCATTACGTGAAAGTTGAGAAGCGGTAGCGCACATAATGTTATATAATAAATAAATAAATAAATATTAGCGGACTTTACACACAGCTCCATCTAGCCCCAAACTAAGCAATGCTTGTACTATGTGTACCAAAAAACTGATAGAATACTTAAATACTTTTTTTTTTTGTAAATACATACTTTTATTTTACATATTAACACCCAGACACAGAACAAACATCTATGTTCATCACACAAATATTTGCCCTGGGTGGGGATCGAACCCACAACCTACAGCGCAGAAGGCAGAGTTATTACCAACTGAGCTGTGAGGCCAGTCAATATATATAATATTATATATATACCTACCAACACATATTTCTTGCTATTATTTGTTATCACTATCTAGACTGTGACACTGTAGACTGTGACCTGTCACTGGAATACCCAAAAACGTGTAAAAACTATCTGTAAACTTAAATAATCCGATACTACTTGACGTTATTATATAATAAGTAACTCATCTGTATTTTTTTAAAGAAGTAAATGTGTTTACGATCATATTCCTTCCGAAATCAACGAACTTTGGCTTGAAAGTCGAGATACCTCCTACTCCTAATCGGCCAAAACGGTACATTGATATTTCATACTTATTATATATATATATCATATTTCAAATGTATAATTTCAGCTGAGCCGATCCCCTGCAAGCCAAACACCACGTTCAAGAGAAATGGAAAAACCTGCATATGCCTAGAAAATGGTTTGGGTCTGTGCACACTGCAATCACACAATATCAAGAAGAGAAGTAAGTATATTGTAATTATTATATGTTGGTTAAAGAAAAAACCATGGGACTGTGCTACATCGTGTTTTGTATTGGATTGAATTGGAAACTGTGAAGAGGTTTATTATCATGAAATGGTTTAAACTCTGGTAGGACGTGATTTCTACTTTATTACGGCCGTCAAAAGACAGTCTCGGTGTCTGTGAATATTAAACGTACATTTTTTTAACATTTGTCTCGCCGCGAACCCGCACTCGAACGCGAACTCTTACATCACTATGTACTCAAACTAAAATAAAATCAGTAAATTTGATTCTACAAGTTTTTCGTGTGCTATGATTTTTTCAGGCCCCGATGGAGCATGTACACCTGGTACTTCGTTTGAAAAAGAATGCAATACTTGCCACTGCTTACCCGACGGCAAGGTGGCGTGTACAAAACGCGGATGCATCAATTGGCCAAGTGAGCATATTTTTAACTGTTTAACAAATTTTGTGCTTTATTATTTTACAGTTACTATTTTTTATTTTGTATACCTACAGTAAGTCCACTGGTAATCAGTTTCAACTGTCATAATCCCATTGTGTTGTGACAGTTACACTATGTAAGTTAGACAGTTGAAGCCGATTACTGTCCCCGGACATTGGTAATAGGCTATTACCAATTTCATTTGGTTCTTACTGGGATAAAGATTATATTATTATTATTATTAGCACAAACAAAAACGAATGCATAAACTAATTCTATTTTTTTTCCAGGTGAAACGAAAACTGACATTCAAGGAGCGGTAAGTATTCTTATTTCTAAAAATAACTTTACAGATTATATAGAACATAATTTGGTACGTCATTCTTTGTGAACCGGTTTGCACAATGATCTGCAGTAATAAATACTCTTGATAGTTACTGTGCATCGTGTGAAGCGAGCTTTAGATTTTATATGCACGATCCATATTTGCACTGGTTGAAGTTGTATAACACAATTTAAAAATACATTTACGCGATCAAAAATGGCACGTCATAATGGGCGAGGATTGCACATGTAATAAGGTGTATTGTGAATTTGTGAATAATTTTTATTAAATAATCAAGGTAAGTACAAAACTTATATATTTTTTTCAAGTAGAATAAAAAATAATTTGACATGGACAGGAGTAGAGGCAGGTCTAAGAGGAGGTGCATTCACTGTATGAAAGATGACATGGGTGAGAGAGGTGTGAATACTGTGAAGACAAGCGATAGGGCAGTATGGAAGACAGAAACATGTTGTACCGACTCCTACATACGGACAGATAAATAATAATGATAAATAAATCATTTATATTTTATTCTAAAAGCAATGATCACGATTGAGATATATTTTTTTACTAGCTGACCCGTGCCCGCTTCGCTGGGTGACAGACATTTCTAAATGTGATTATTTTGGATAGGTATGGCTATGGTATGGCTCCAGACCGCTATAGTTCCACATCTGGTATTCCGATCTTCCAAAATTATAGCCTATAAGTTGCCGAGGACTAATAGCTATATAACAAAAAAACGTTTCATAAAAATCCGTCCAGTAGTTTTTGCGTGAAAGCCAGACAACAGACAGACAGACAGACAGACAGACAGACAAAAATTTCAAAATGTTTTTTTTGGCTTGTATTACTTGTATGAAGACCCCTAGGAGTATTTTTTTTTACTTTTTATTCAATGTACAGAATTGAACTCTTCTACAGTTTTATTATATGTATAGATTAAACTATCTAAAAAAAAACGATTCTCTAAAATATATCTGTAGCTTTTAATTGCGAGTTCGTCAGCGTAAATTCAGAAAATACTTACATTTTTGACGAATTTATTTATTATTAAACATTAGCCTCTGTCCCAAGACTTTAAACTATCTTTATGAGAAGTTTCGGCACAATCGGTCCAGCTGTTTGGCCGTGATAACGTGGCACACAGACAGGCAGAGTTACTTTTGAATTTTTAATATAAAGTACAGATAAAATCAAATCAAAATACCATTCTAGCCATATCAGTGGAACCCACGTGCAAAGCGATCAGTATGCAAACCGCACTCAGAGTTCAATGTGGACTGCAATCCTTGCAAATGTGCCGCCAATGGCCTATCATACACCTGTACCCATAACGAGTGTTTGGAGGGAGAAAACACTAACAAGGAAGTCGAAGTCTTTATGGAAACTGAGGTAAAAAAGTACAATGCATAAGAACATAGAGCATTTGTTGTGTTGCAAGTGTTGTGGCTTGAATCGGTAGCACATCTCACTCAAAAAACACTCGAACACTGCTCATTCTAATCTCAATTTGTTAGGGTAATCCCCAAGTAGGTATACCAGGCGCCCAGATCCTTGAACACACCTTGTTTCACCCTTGAACACCCTTTTTCTCAAAAACGCGTAGAAAAGTATTCAGGTAATATATACCTACAGAAATAAACATACTTGGCTTTGCATGAAATGGTCTTTAGAGTCTACATGTGGGCGTGCGCCACATGTAATGTTTGGACGTGCCTCTGACTACCCCCACTAGACATCTCCAAAGGATCTAAGCGTCTGAAGATCTGAGAGGATGTCTACCATACTTGGGGATTACAGTCGTGACCCTATTTATTTATTATGATGTTTAAATTGGAGATATACAGGGCACAGATCACGTGGAACAGCACTCGGTGTGCAAGCCGCGAGCTACATTCTATGTTGGCTGTAACACTTGTCGCTGCAACTTCCAAGGAACTGATTACTCCTGCACAAACAAACCTTGCCCACTGCCTGCAGACGTGGAGCTTTTCCATGAGCTGAAGGTAATATGAAAACTTGTATGAAACTATGTATTGTTGTATTGTTGAATTGTAAACTATGTATTGTTGATTATTGTAGACTAGCGACCCGCCCCGGCTTCGCACGGGTAGCATGTTATTATACATATAAACCTTCCTCCTGAATCACTCTATCTATTAAAAAAAACCGCATAAAAATCCGTAGTGTAGTTTTAAATATATAAGCAAACATACATACATACGCGGGAAGCGGAAAGCGACTTTGCTTTATACTATGTAGTGATGTAAATTATTGTAATATTAATGCTCAAAATATTATTTTTCAGGATATGAAACCAATAATGCCTTACATTGGAAAGGCGAGGCTGTAAAATAAAGCATACCATACAAATTCAGAGGACTCAGAACGAAAAGTCTCCATGATCAAAGAAGAATTCAACACATTCGATATAAATAAAAACTTGTATTTTTCCACCACGAATTTATTTTATACCCCCCATGCACAGTAGCTCGTGTTTAACTTAAAGTTACATGATTAGAAGAAAAAAAATGTTAATGCTGTAGTAATGTAAGCGCTGTAGCTGTAGTTCGTTTTGATACAGTTTAATACGCCAACCACCACTTTCTCTTTTTATCATCACTTAAGTTGGCAAGTAGAAAATGCTTCGGCGTCAAACCCATCTTTTGTATAATTTTTTTTATGCAATGAATTTACCTTTATGAGAAAACACGAGATTTATAATTAAAATAATATTGTCGATAAAAACACCAACAATGTTTTGATTAATTTGAAAGAATCTTCACTCACCGGAAATTCCCGTGTTTTATCATGATGTGTAGTAACCACACACGAATGTATCGAATTTAACTTTATAAATCAACAAATACAACTGTAATATTGCATTAGTACCAAGAACTTTTGTCTAGATCTTCTTGAATCCCATTAGATACCGGCATCAAAACCTTCCAACAATACCCGAGTGGTCTGTGTCGCGAACCGAATGTTCATCAAAGACTGCAACACCTGCTGGTGCAACGAGGATGGTACCAGCTACTTCTGCACCAGGAGAGTTTGTATCGAGATGCCTGATGATGCAGAGGATCCTAATCAGGAGGTGACTTGGTGGTGGAGAAGATTTTTGATAATGCTTTTTGGATGAATGCCACGGAGTATGGAACAATTGAAAAAAAATAAAGCATAGAAATAATGTACATTATTTCAAAAATACTGTGCGCATTTAGAAAATTACTGTGCAATGTTGGTTTGGGCTTAATTAAGATATTGAATAAATGTGTTATCTTGTCTCTCAAAGGTACAAATATATCATTAATACAATTTTTGGAAATATTTCTAAAAAGTATATTTTTGTAGCTTAAACTTCGAGTGGTTAAGAAAGAGTGCAAGCCGAATGAAGTATTTGAAATGGATTGCAATATGTGCCGATGTAACGAAGATGGAAAAACATTATCTTGCACTAGAAGAGCTTGTGTCGAAATGGATGATAAGGTTTGAAGAGCTTCCGTATACAAGCCTACT
Organism: Hydriomena furcata; assembly: GCA_912999785.1. Lineage (NCBI taxonomy): Eukaryota > Metazoa > Arthropoda > Insecta > Lepidoptera > Geometridae > Hydriomena > Hydriomena furcata. The sequence goes on along the minus strand of OU538842.1, from coordinate 3,502,894 downwards.
TTCATCTGGTTTTCTGGGACTTTCGACGTTATTAATATTCTTTGTAGAAATAGCAGCTCTGTCTCTTTACTTTTTTACTTTTTCTCGGTGATGGTCTTGTTTAGTAAATTAGTAATAACTAGATTAGTAGGTACAACCCGGTCACAATATATGTGCACCTGACCTCGTGACGTCATATCGGCGGTCTGGGTATGGTGTGCAAAAAAGATTTTTCGAGAAATGTGGAGGTAAAAAAAAAAATACTAACCTTTTCAAATCAATTTATTATTGACTAGCGACCCGCCCCGGCTTCGCACGGGTGCAAAGCTGATACCAAAATATATTACAGAATGTCTTTGTATACTCGTTAACAGCATTTAAAATTTAAAAAAAAGTCGCGCTGATTTGAAATCTTAAAATTATCAGTAGTTCTCTAATATATTAAGCATGTTATTATACATATAAACCTTCCTCCTGAATCACTCTATCTATTAAAAAAAACCGCATCAAAATCCGTTGTGTAGTTTTAAAGATATTAAGCAAACATACATACAGACATACATACAGAGGCGGGAAACGGAAAGCGACTTTGCTTTATACTATGTAGTGATGATGATCAATTCAATCAATCAATTTATTATGATTGACGCCGCATTCCAGCGAGGTGCACAGATATTCTGACCGGGTTGTAATGACAATAAATATGGTTGAATAGTTTGTATTATAGTTTTAGTATAAAATAAATTATAACAATTCAAATGTAAACTTGTTTTTTTGTTAATATAAAATCACAAAAATCTTATAAGAAACATCGTGGAGTTATTTTTTTCGTACAGTGTATATTTTACGTACAGTGGGAAAGTGTGAGTTCGAATCTCGTTTGAGTGATATCATTTTGGATTTCTTATCTGTGTAAAATTGCGTTTATTTTATTACATTTTACTTTATTATTTAGATGTTTAGTATGGGAAGTTCCAAAATAACTAAAAAAACATCCTCTGTTTCAGAATGCCACTTCAAGAAGTGCTCGAGCGTTACCGGTGATCATTTTGTTTATTTATTACTTTTAAATAATCATAATTTATTTTATGAACAAAAGTATGTGTTTTATAAAGACAGAAATAGATAGTATTGTTAAATCCTACCAAGCCACATCGAATCTAGCATGTAATTTTACAGAAATTAGATTAAAAAAAAACTATTTAATATCTGAATATTTAAGGCGAGTAATAAATGTTTTTGATGAATGCAGAATCGTTTTTTCTCAATAACCGCAAAACATACAGTTTTGTTTTATAAGACAAAGATAACTTATGGATATAATCTAGATAAATTACAGACAGAAACACGATTGGTGAACTTTTCTCGATAGATTTATTTTCCAAAGTTGGCTCTTTAAAAGCATTAGTTTCGTTTTTAATCAAAACTATGAATAGCTAACCAGTTAATTTTTATATAATTCGTTAGATAATCATACTAGCTAAATAAATTACAGACAGTTTCTTTTTGAATTTGATGGTTTTCAAGATAATGCAGTTTTATCACTTTTTCCGTCTTATCCGGGTAGACTCAGCCCATACAAAACGTCAAAAATTTCACTTATCACCTTAAAGGCACAGTATATCACGTTCGTGGATGTTTTCATTGGAATTATAAATCTGTAAAGAACCAAGTGTTTTTTTTTCAAAAATATTCAGTCTAAATCTTTTTATTTAAAAAAATGAATCGCTAAATGTGTTGCTAAGCGCAAATCTCGAAAGCAGCTGAACCGATTTCGATTGTTTTTTGTTGTATTCGTTATTATCGGGAGAAGGTTCTTAAGGAAAAAAAAATAATTTGACAGAACAGTTCCTATTTAAGTTTGATGGTTTTCAAGATAATACTGTTTTATCTCAGTTTCCGTCTTATCCGGGTGACTCCCATACAAAAACCAAAAATTACAAGTATCACCTTATTGTAGGAGCCGCAGAAGACCTGCCAACCAGGCACCGAGTTCCGTATGGACTGTAATAAGTGCCTCTGCAATAACGAGGGTCAGGACTACTCCTGTACCAGGATGGATTGCGCAGCGACCGGCAATGGAGCCGGCACCTTAGTGCGCAGGAGGCGAGGTGAGATATTTCGCTATGAATTACAGTTTTTTGACTGCTCAGTTGGTAGTAACTCTGCCTTCTGCACTGTAAGCTGCGGGTTCGATCCCCACCAAGGGCAAACATTTGTGTGATGAACAATGTTTGTTTTGTGTCTGGGTGTGATGATGCTAAGTATGTATTTACAAAAAAAAACAAAGTATAATTGACGTCGACGTCTCGACGTCGGGAAAGTAAATTAAAGGTAATTACGTGATAAAGACCCGTGTTAAAATCTATAGTTATGTCTACTAATCACGATAGTCACTACATAGTATAAAGCAAAGTCGCTTTCCGCTTCCCGCGTATGTATGTATGTTTGCTTATATCTTTAAAACTACACAACGGATTTCGATGCGGTTTTTTTAATAGATAGAGTAATTCAGGAGGAAACTTTATATGTATAATAACATGCTACCCGTGCGAAGCCGGGGCGGGTCGCTAGTTTGAAATATAATTTAATAGATGATTAATACTTAATAATTTATCTGTAATTTGGTTACCATTTAGTTTGGGGGTTTCTGGTGCTTTGCTTAGTTTGGGGCTAGATGGCGATGGGTGAAATGTCCACCAACATTTATTTATTTCTTGAATAATTTAAAAAAAACTAACTAAACCGACTAAATTTGAAGATAGCGTTAGTTTGGAGTTCCGATGCCCAACTGTGGACTTTTTCATCAGTTCCACCAAATGATACTTTTTGAATGCAAATGCTGGCATACATATAGCGATTTTAGTATTTACAGCATAAAAAATACTAAAATTAATAATCAATTGCTATAAATACTAAAATCGCTATATGTATTCCTACAATATTTGAGGAGTTCCCTCAATTCCATCATCAGAACTAGATTTTCATAACAATGGAATCAAAAGGATATCTTCCAAACCAAAATAAAAAAAAATCCAAATCGGTTATTGTTCTGTGGTAAGGCAACATCAAGTAGAGTTGAATTCCATTTTTGTGACGTCATCATGTGGATGGCATTCTCGTTTTTAGGGTTCCGTACCCAAAGGGTAAAATCGGAACCCTATTACTAAGACTTCGCTGTCCGTCTGTCTGTCTGTCTGTCCGTCTGTCTGTCACAGGGCTGTATCTCATGAACCGTGATAGCTAGACAGTTGAAATTTTCACAGATTATGTATTTCTGTTGCTGCTCTAACAACAAATACTTACTAAAAACAGAATAAAATCAATATTTAAGGGGGGCTCCCATACAACAAACATGATTTTTTTGCCGTTTTTATAGATAATGGTACGGAACCCTTCGTGCACGAGTCCGACTCGCACTTGGCCGGTTTTTTATTTTGTTTGTTCTGTTCTGTAATGTCACAAGTAAAAACTTTTTCTTTAATTCTTTCTTTTATTTGGAAACTAGCTGACCCGTGCCCGCTTCGCTGTGCGTAAGACATTTCTAATACCATCGTGGACTTTTTTGTAGACGTTTTTAAGGTGTACAATACTGTAGTACATTATTTTGATATATCTCGTGGGGTTCAGCCAGCATTTGCAATGTAAGCGCAAAAAAATGTGTTTATTTACGACATCACATTAGAAACCTCTAAAATTATCAGTGTTTCTCTACTATATTATGCATGTATTATACATATAAACCTTCCTCCTGAATCACTCTATCTATTAAAAAAAACCGCATCAAAATCCGTTGTGTAGTTTTAAAGATATACGCAAACATACATACATACGCGGGAAGCGGAAAGCGATTCGACTTTGCTTTATACTATGTAGTGATAAAGAATTAAAAAGAGAACCTCCTTCTTTTTTGTTGTCGATTAATAACTAGGTATGGCACTATTATTTTTCAAACTATCGTGATTAGTAGACAGACATAACTATAGATTTGACACGGGTCTTTATCACGGCAGTTGCCCGCGACCACGGCTATTGGCCGAAACGTCGGGAAAGTAAGTAAGTGATAAAGACCCGTGTCAAAATCTATAGTTAGGTATGGCACTGTTGAAATGTTCACCAATTTTATAACTTACCACAGACAACACAGCACGATTGGAAATGGAATGCGTGCCGGGCAGCGTGTTCGACCAGGACTGCAATGTCTGCCGTTGCACGACCGATGGGAAGCACGCAACTTGTACGCTGAAGCGGTGTCAGAAGGAAAGTGACGTCACCACTGGTAAGTCCTGTGGCTTGACCACGAATCACTATCGTATCGACATTGCACCATCAAAACTGACACAGTTCAGTTCGGGAAACAAATTAAAGTTAATTACGTGATAAAAACCCATGTAAAAATATAGATTTTTATGTTATGTATCAAAAAATATCAGTTCTGACGTTTGACGATTTGATAGTGATTCGTGCTAACCCCTCTCTCTGGGTGTCTATTCGTATATATTCGTTTCTTTGGCACGCACTACAGCCTAAACGACTTGACGGATTACAACATAATGAGGTGTCGTTAGATTCGTTTCAATTGTGAGAATGACATAACCTATACTTTTTAGGGTTCCGTACCCAAAGGGTAAAAACGGGACCCTATTACTAAGACTTCGCTGTCCGTCTGTCTGTCTGTCTGTCCGTCTGTCTGTCACAAGGCTGTATCTCATGAACCGTGATAGCAAGACAGTTGAAATTTTCACAGATTATGTATTTCTGTTGCTGCTCTAACAACAAATACTAAAAACAGAATAAAATCAATATTTAAGGGGGGCTCCCATACAACAAACGTGTTTTTTTTAAGTTTTTTATAGATAATGGTACGGAACCCTTGGTGCGCGATTCCGACTCGCACTTGGCCGGTTTTTTTAATATGGCACCAACTTCCCCGTAAACCATAATATTTTATTTTAGTTAACTATTTTTTAGCAGTTGGGTTTTATGTTTTTATAATAATTTATTTATCTTGTTACTCGCTTTTCTGTGGCGCAAGTTGGTCATTATTATATGTAATTAATAATAAATAATCCTACTAATATTATAAATGTAAAAGTTTGTGAGTGTGTGTGTTTGTTACTCTTTCACGCAAAAACTACTGAACGGATTAAAATGAAACTTTACAGTAATATAGCTTATACATTAGCATAATACATAGGCTACTTTTTATCCAGGTACCACATAAGCGAAGCCGGGGCGAGCAGCTAGTATTACAATATAAAAATATTTATCTCCTTTATAGAGCCGAGCACGGCGTTCCGATGCACGCCCGGAGACCAGTTCAAGAGGGATTGCAACGATTGCACCTGCTCCGCTGATGGCAAGAGGGTGAACTGTACGCTACGTCTCTGTGACGAAGTGTTAGGGGAAATCACACTTTAATTATCACTCTTACACTACAAAAATATTAAAATTTGCTTGCACTTTTCAAACAGTTTTCAATGATATGCTTCAACTATTCAAGTAAAAACGTATTCTATTAAATAATGAACGAATAAAATACATTTATAATATATTCAGTGGCCGAGCACGAATCATTATCATAGTCCAAGTGTCTAAACTGACACTTTAACAATACAAAAACGATACGATGTCGATACGATAGTGATTCGTGATAATTTTCCTTTATGTAGAAGATTCGCCTTTTTTGAATAAGTAGGAAATAAAAAAAAATGCCGATTAACTTTTTCCAGGTACCTAACTACTTACGTCTAAAGACTATGACTAATAAAAACAACAAAGGTACTATGATTTCATATATTCAGGTATGATTTCAGTCAATAAGTATGTGCCTGGTTATCGTTAAAGAATTAAAGTAGAAATTCAAAATATTTTATCATTTTACGGTGTCATTTAAGGTGGTGTTTTCTAACAATAATTTTAATTAAAAATTTTGCTGATTTAGTTGAGATCGTAAAAATATTAATCAAACCAACCGAAATATTATTGCTTTTCTGAATCGTGATTTTTTTATTATTGTTTTGTGCATCTTTAGTTCATGTTTAGTTTAAAGTATTTGTGACTATTTTTATTTAATGCTAAATTAAATGTGGTTTAAAAATAAGTTCTCAAAATTCTTAACATTATAAAAGTAGCTCTTGCAGAACAAATCTTTCAACAAAACTCATAACGTAAATGAGAAGATTTTTCATATTTTTTAGTAAGAATATATTTTAAATCCGAACCTTGACATCAATTTTGTATGAGCCTTGAGTGTTTATTTTATGAGTATTAGATTAGTTATACTTTTTATACATGCTCATCCATTTATGATGATTATTTACGTTTTTGATCAATCACCATCAAGTATCAACATCTGCAATCATCTTTCATCCATATAACCATCCGTTTTCATATCTTTACTTATTTAATTTAAGATGTTGGTATTTTAAGTTTTTTAGTTAGTGAAATTACTAGTTAAGTGTCATGGTACAATTGTACCGTTATGTATTAATACATACGTAAAGTTGTCAAACTAAAGTTATTGCAAAATAAAAAGTTTCGATTCAACGTTGTGTTTTATTTTGCTTAATTTATCCCGCCGGCTGCGCCATAATCAATTTTTAAAAGCTTTTATTTAACTTGCAATGTATGTATGTAACTATGTTTGTTAATCTTGCTACTCAATTTTGAAGCAGTTATCTTCAACTGAATGAGCTGAAATTTGGCATACTTATGGTATTAACGAGCTGGTCTGATGATGGAGCTCGAATGTAGCCATAGGAATTGCTTAACTACACAACATAACCACGTCGTGTTTGGGCTCGTTGGATTTTTCTTGACGAGTATCTAGAATTTATAAAAGCTTGATTTTTAAGATATATTAAAAAAAAACTTATTTTTATTCTTTAAGCAATGACGAAGGCCTCTGGGCAGCTTAATCATTTCGTCACCAGAGTTGGCCAATAACTTGTAGGTATTCGTACTACTTGGAGTACGTTTGGGTCCTTCTTCCAACCAATTAAGCTGGAATTTGAACCTATGTACCTTCGGTGATAATCAGAAGCCGTTTAACAGAGCTTCTTAGTACATCTTCGCTTACCTGTCAAGTTCCGAAGACAATGTAATAGTAGGGTGACAGAAATCTGGTCTGATGATGTAGCCATATATAACATAGCCACTCTACAACTATGCATTTGTGATTGGACGGTGATGAAAAACATCAAAATTATGCTGATAACAAGTGCATAGGAACTAAGGCTTTTTATGATCATTGCGCTAAGTGTCATAAAAAAACAATCAGTCATTAAGAGGAGTAATATTTTTTTTTGATGAATGCAGAATCGTTTTTCTCAATAACTTATATACATATATACGATAACTTAAGGATTCAATATAGATAAATTGTAGACAGAAACACGATTGGTGAAACTTTCTTCGATAGATTTATTTTCCAAAGTCGTCGTTTCCAAAACACTAATTTGGTATTTACTTAAAACTATGAATAGCTAAACAGTTTATTTTTATATATAATTCGTTAGATAATCATACTAGCTACATAAATTAAAGACAGTTTCTTTTTAAGTATGGTGGTTTTCAGGATAATGCGGTTTTATCACTTTTTCTGTCTTATTCGGGTAGATTCAGCCCATACTAAATATTTCAAGAATCACCTTAAGTAAATTATTATTTTACGGCCGATAATTACTACACATACTTAAATAAAAGGAACTCAATCGGCGGTTCAGCGTGAATAATTTTTCACTTAATTAATTGAGTTCTTGTGTGATGGCGGCGTACGTAATTTTAATTTCATTGTTTTTAATCGAAGTTACCGTTGGAGATAAATTATGTAAGTGAATTTAAACCCAATTATGTAAATATAATATTTGTTCCATTAAATTTTCAAGCCCACACCACTTGAGAGAAACGTATGATAGATTAAAAATCATAAAGATTTTTATTTCTGTAGTTATAGTTTAAAAACCATACTAAACATAAATTACTTTATGAAATTTCACATTATTCCGATCACATTAAAAAAAGACGTCGACTCCTTTTGTTTTTGCGAAGTACACACCGGGGACACCAGGCTTAAATTTATTTCACTTTTTCAACGGGGACAGCGGGAAGTATTTTTAATTGTAAAAATGATTTCACCGGGGACAACGATACTACACCGAACTTATAATGGTAATAATAGCTTATAGAAAATGTATGCGCTATTTTTAAGCGCGTAAATGCAATTTTCAAAATGTTGTCTAAATTCAGAAAATTAGAACGATCGCGTTGCGTTTTGTATGACATAGTTCCGTTCCGCTTTCGGTCAACAGTATCCGGATATTTTAATTTCTGAAAGCTAAAAGTTAAAGACGACACCAAAGACCAATAAAAAACTGGATAAGTGCAAGTTGACCTCAGTCAAAAGAGAAGTGTTTGTCCACACTGCCGAGCCCGTAGCGCGGTGGCGATGTATTAAACATAATGAAACGCGTATAAATATCCCTGTATATCTCTTAAGGCGCTCCCAGTCGACGATTGTTTTTGTTCGAAACGAAAAAAGAAATACATTTGAACAAGCCACATCTCCTATTTTATAATGTATAGTATATATGAATAAAGATGTACCCATCTTTAATCACTTCGATAAATAATCCTACCGACCGCTGCAATGACGACAAACACACGTCGGCGCGTGGTCCGCCTTAGCTTTTCGAATAAATTAATGATATAAATTATGTATAATTACTTATCAAAAATCTATTCTAATAGAAATCTAGATCTACATATTACCTATCTTTAACAATAAATCACAAGTTGATTTTAATAGTAGGTATATAAAATATTTCGATCATAAATTCTAAAACGTATCATTTTGAAATAATATCTTTATCGTGAAAAGTTTCCGCTATTATGTTTTCAGCTTAATAGAAATCTAGGTAGGAACCTGAAGAAAATAGGAGATGTGGCTTGTTCAGAAGTATTTCTTTTTTCGTTTCGAAAATGAGCAATCGTCGACTGGGAGCCCCTTAACGAACGATCACTCGACAATTAAGATACTTCCTAGCCGGCCCATTTCAAACGTAAATATCTCGGGACCCCTTCTAGTACAGTTCCTGATTTTTGGAGTACAATTCGTACAATTCCATAGAATTCTAACTGCATTTAAATTAACCCTTAACCAATGTGGGTCCGGCTGGGTAGTATAACACCCTTCGCGTCCACAATGCTATGATGGCGCGTTTTCATACTCGTATGTTTGACAAATCGCGCCCGTCGCCGCCACCGCGCTAGGCTCGCAGAGTGGACGCACATATAATGTAGTTTCTGTTTTTATTTCATTTGTACGTATATCTACGGAAACCTACAGGCGGTAACAATGTTCAATGTCAACCATGTTCCGATTTTAAAATATTACGTGTGTGTGTGTCAGTGCGTCCAACAAAGAAGTGTGTACCCACCGCCTCCATCCAGGGTCTATGCCATGATTGTGTGTGCTCCACTGACGGCGTGTATTATTGCACAAGGAAAACTTGTCCACCGGAAATTGGTGAGTCTATTCCAATTCAGAAAACATATACGAGTAATAAATGTTTTTGCAGAATGCAGAAATGAATGCAGAATCATTTTCTCAATAACCGCAAAACAAACAGTTTTGTTTTTTATGACAAAGATAACTTAAAGATATAATCTAGATAAATTACAGACAGAAACACGATTGGTGAAACATTTCTCGATAGATTTATTTTCCAAAGTTGGCTCTTCTAAAACACTAGTTTTGTTTTTAATCAAAACTATGAATAGCTAAACAGTTAATTTTTATATAATTCGTTAGATAATCATACTAGCTACCTAAATTACAGACAGTTTCTTTTTAAATTTGATTGTCTTCAAGATAATGCAGTTTTATCACTTTTTCCGTCTTATCCGGGTAGACACAGCCCATACAAAAATAATGCTTCCGTGCTAAGGACACATTAAGATGACATACTGATTAGTTAATTAGCCTCACGGCTCAGTTGGTAGTAGCTCTGCCTTCTACGCTGTACAGGCTTCGTTCGATCTCCACACAGGACGAACATTTGTGAAATGAACAGGTGTTTTATTAGTATATTTATTTATTTACAAGAAAATTCATGAATATTCTACCAGTTATCTGGTTATTAGGTATTTGGGGCTAGATGGCGCTGTGTGGAATTGTCCACCAATAATTAATATCTATTATTTTAATCACGTACTCCGTGTGCTACCCGAATAGAAGCCATAAACTGCAACCTTTAAAATATTTCAACCAATAATTTTATTTAAATGCATCAGAATGAAGCCTATAGCAGTGGATGCCTGCCTTTCGATACAATTTTTAGGGTTCCGTACCCAAAGGGTAAAAACGGGACCCTATTACTAAGACTTCGCTGTCCGGCTGTCTGTCACAGGGCTGTAACTCATGAACCGTGATAGCTAAACAGTTGAAATTTTCACAGATACTTCTGTTGCCGCTTTATCAACAAATACTAAAAACAGAATAAAATAAATATTTAAGTAGGGTTCTCATACAACAAACGTGTTTTTTTTTGCCGTTTGCCGGTACGGAACCCTTCGTGCGCGAGACCGACTCGCACTTGGCCGTTTTTAGGGTTCCGTACCCGTAGGGTAAAATCGGAACCCTATTACTAAGACTTCGCTGTCCGTCTGTCTGTCTGTCACAGGGCTGTATCTCATAAACCATGATAGGTAGTCAGTTGAAATTTTCACAGATTATGTATTTATGTGGCTGCTCTAACAACAAATACTAAAAACAGAATAAAATAAATACATAAGGGTGGCTCCCATACAACAAACGTGATTTTTTGGCCGTTTTTTATAGATAATGGTACGGAACCCTTCGTGCGCGAGTCCGACTCGCACTTGGCCGGTTTTTTAATATTGAGTTATATTTTCCAGAAACTCTTGACCCAAGCTTGCGCGAATGTGAACCGAACGAGCTATACCGCGAGGATACAACCTTTTGTTCCTGCACTGCCTCAGGTTACTGGCGGTCAATCAACTGCCGCGACCAATTCCACCTTCTCCCCCTCAAAAAGGACCCTATCAAAAAGCACATAAGAACCACTATCGCTTGCCAACCCCACAGCCTCTACATCACAGACTGTAACGTGTGTATCTGCACTAAAGACGGTATCATCGACTTTAACTCCTGCACCACCAGACCTTGTCCTAAGCGCCTTAAGGGCGATTATTGCGCACCAGGAGAGGTCTACCGATCCGCCAACGAGTTTTGCATTTGCAGCGACTTAAATTACTACCTAGATCGATTATGCCTCAAAGTTGTTGACGAAGTTATACAGCCAGTGACCTCAAAGGATTTAGCCCAAATTATCGACGTTGGAACATACTGGGAAGTGGACGAGAACGCTTGCCAGGGTAACGTTTCGTTCTCTAAAGATTGCAATGTCTGCACATGTTATAAAAACGAGTATCTCTGCACTAATAGAATATGTTACGACGATAATGCTGTCTTGAGAACTGGTAAACCAGCTCCTAAGCAGCCTCCGATGCTTGAGCTCAAAAGTGAGGATGATAATTGCATTCCTGGGAGAAAATACAAGTTGAAATGTAACACGTGCTTGTGTAACAGGAACGGAGAACCTCTCTGTACGTCGATGATTTGCCTTGAAGATTTAGTGGCGGATACAGCGATGTTGCGACAGAGAATTGTGTCGTATTAGTTACAATTAAATGATTGTTGTTCAACTTTTTTTTTATTCACCTTATCAGTCATTTATAATGAGAAACCAGTAAATACTCTTTACTTTTACGCGTTAGGTAATTTATTATTGTTTATTATAAACTAGCTGACCCGTGCCCGCTTCGCTGTGCGTAAGACATTTCTAATACCATCGCGGACTTTATTGTAGAAAAAAAAAATGTGTTTATTTACGACATCACATTAGAAACCTCTAAAATTATCAGTGTTTCTCTACTATATTATGCATGTATTATACATATAAACCTTCCTCCTGAATCACTCTATCTATTAAAAAAAAACCGCATCAAAATCCGTTGTGTAGTTTTAAAGATATAAGCAAACATACATACATACATACATACATATTACATACAGACGCGGGAAGCGGAAAGCGACTTTGCTTTATACTATGTATATGTAGTGATTATAATTAACTTTTTTTCATCCGAGGCAGTACCTATATCTGTCGCCAAGCAGTTGCCCGTGAAATTAAAGGCTTATGAAGGTATTAACAGCAAGTATTTCCAAAGGTGCTTGATGTCAGGCAGGCGGCCGGTTGTAAAACACTAAGCCGAATCCTTTTGCAACATGTTTTTTACGTTTGTGCCGAGCCCACATGAAGTGTGATAAGGGGAGCATGAACCACTATCGTATCGATAATGTATCGTCCAAATGCCAAAACTGTCACTTATACTATACAAAAAGTGTCAGTATTGACATTTGGACGATAGGTTGTCGATACGATAGTGGTTCGTGCTTAGGCCACATGACATGACAATGATGATGAGGCCTAACGGCTCAAGTAGTTGCAAGGCAGTAGTACTCCGTAGGACGCGTTTATGTGTTTGTGACCTACGAAATAGTGTTTAGTTATAGGCGATGGTTGATGCTTAGCAGCATAGTTATCATATTCTGCCTCCAAGTAGTATAAAAATATAGTTAAGTTTAATAAAATAGAAATTGAAGAGGAATAAAATGTTGATATGGTAATATTTCTCAGGTGACGCAGGAGATAATGAATGCACTACGGCAAAACAGAATGTAACACCATATGGTAAGTGTATCAGGCTCCATAATTATCTAAGTTAAAACTACTGAAAGCAACGCATGCAAATAAGATGGAACCATGGTTCCATCTTATTTGGTATAACAGACCAGCACTGCCTTCTATGCTTATTGAAATAAATACTTTTTGACTTTGATTCTGCCACTAGCATGGCCATCTAGTTGTTCTGCCTTCCAGGGGTGTGTTCAAGAACAATGCCCGACGACGCTCGACGACGCACCGGACGATTGGTGCAAACGCTTTCGGACGATTACCAGACTTCCAGAACGTTCCATGCGTCGAGCTTCGTCGATGTTTTTAAACTCACTACAATGGTATAAAAGGGCGATTACAATATAATAATTTACCGTTTCATTTCAGACGTGTTGGCGGAGTGGGAGGTACCTCGACTTTCAATCTGAAGGTCGTCGGTTCGAATCCCGGCGTGCATCAATGAATTTTTCTGTTCGAAAAATTTATATGCGCATCAAAAACACGTGCTTAAAACGGTGAAGGAAAACATCCTGAGGAAACCAGTTAGTATTCTTAAAAGCGGCGATGGGCTTGCAACCTGTCACGTATGGAATGCTAACTACTGCAAAATTTGGGCATGTACCAATTATATTGTCTGGAGATCTGAGAGGATGTCTACCGTACTTGGGGATTACAGTCGTCAGTATCAACTATTTATTATTATTTATTATTTTAATTTCAGCAAATACGACACATAGATTTCAACACCTGCCAGAAATAAAAGAAGGAGATCGATGCATTCCCGGTAGTGATTACAGGATGGACTGTAACGTTTGCAAATGTACCGCCGACAAATCACTCATGTGCACTATCAAAAACTGCTCAAAACTACGGCAGGGATTAAAGAAGGCCAAACTTCGAAGCAACAAATCAAAACTTCGTAGCAACAAATCAAAACTTCGTAGCAATAAAGCTAAACTTCGTAGCAGTAACGTAGCGTACAACTTTCCCGCACTGACGAAAGGACGGCGCTGTGTACCAGGGATGATTTACAAGAACGGATGTAGACGATGCTACTGCAATGATAAAGGGAAAGCTCTGTGTTCGCTTGACGATGATGGAGCGTGTAGGACGTACGCAGACGGTAAGAAAATAAAGATTTTACTCAGCTTATTTATTAGCTAGCAAATAGCGTGAGAATTCGCCGCACTTCTTGCGTTCTTTGGCCTGAGCACGAACCACTATCGTAACGACAACGTATCGTCCAAATGTCAAAACTGACATCTAGTGTATAGGGAAAGTGTCCGTTTTTTCATTTCAACGATACGTTGTCGATACGATAGTGGTTCATGATAACCCCCCAGCTAGCCGGTGCAACGCTACTGAGGTTAATAATAATAATTTTCGATCGATGGGGTATCGACATCGATAATATTTGAGTTTGAATAAAAGTTGAGAATGATGTTAAGTAGAATCATTTCATATATATGAATTTTAACTATAAAAAATATTTATTGATATTATTAGTTATTTGGCCATGTAAATAAGGTATTTTTTTATTTTTTTTACTATTTATTATGTAACCTTAAAATACATATTTAAGTATAAAAACCTATCTCTAGCCTCTAACTCTGTGTGTTATGTGTTTTCTGCATACATTAAATCCTAATAATATTATAAATGTGAAAGTTTGTGAGTTTATATGTATGTTTGTAACGACAAAACAGTTTAAGTTAAAATTTGCTGTAGATGTAGATATAATGCCCGAATAAATAATAGACTACTTTAAAATATGAATAACATCCCCAAAACTATAAAAAAGCGCAAAAGGTATGATTTCTGTATAGATGGCGCTGGTGTGCAACAAATCTGACATCGCAGACAAAAACATTCAGTCTTTTCTATTTGAGTATTGAAATCTGACAAGACAACGGGTCGGCTAGTAATATATAACAATGTAAGTATGTAACTATACACTTTCACATTTCCCAGGTACACCGATACCAATAAGACACCCAGATGATATCCGTCCCCCCTTCAAAAGAGACGAGTTGAAACAGGTTCAAAGTCTGCCCACCGCCTCCACGAAGTGCGAGCCAGGAAAGACGTACAAAGTAACGTGTAACCACTGTCTTTGCACTCATAAATCCAACCTACTTTGCACTAAGGCACTGTGCTTGAGCTTCGAAGATATTAACCGGATTGCAGCTAATGAGAGAACAGGTAAAACTCTTGTGACCCTAGTTCAAACTTCGGGTGCATTTTCCACTTGAAGAGTTAGAACTTAGTGCTCTCAAACGGTGAAGGAAACCATTGTGACAAATCTAGATCTAAGGGATCACTAGATGGCAAAGTAGCAGACTTTTCACACTTGTATAATTATGGTGACAATACAGTAATAGTGACGTGATCTGATAATGAAGACAGAAGCTGCACAACGAAGCTATACTTCTAAATAAAAATAACTTAAATTTGCAAAAATCACCAGATGTAGTATGAGAGGTATTTTATATGTATATTTTATATGTAGTATTTTATATAACCTAGATAGAAGAACTTGACACTTCAAGTTGAAGCTGTTGCTAGAAGCGATCTCTATCTAGGGCTGTCATCCGTCCGGGTTTCCCCGGATTTGTCCTAGTTTACAGGGCGTCCGGGGTGCGTCCGGGCGGGGTTTCATATGTAGTCCGGGTTTAAAATTTAGCCACCCGCCCCTAAAAAGGTGGTTTTTATGACATTTTCAACTGTTGTTTTAGGGTTTCGTAGTCTACAAGAAACCCTTATAGTTTCGCCATGTCCGTCCGTCCGTCCGCAGCTTAGCTCAGAGACTATTAGTGCTAGAAAGCAGTAATTTTGGAATGAATATGGGTTCTTTGTTCTAAAATCCGGGGTTTTCACGCGTCTTGTCCTGGGTGCCAAATTTTAGAGATGTCAACCCTATCTCTATCATCTCTATCTGGCAACTTTAGGTTGTACTGGAATTTATTGTAACTTGAATTCGTTTGCAGGAAAGCCGTGCAGTTATACTAAGGTGGTTAACGAGCACTGCGTAGAATGCCGTTGTGTCCAAGGGAAGACAGCATGTAAGCAGATCCCAAAATGCTTTGCTGAGACCAGACTCAGGCTTTCCAAAGGTGGCAATGTTACCCTGAAGATGCAGATAGACGCAGTACACGACACTTGTGTCCCAGAAGCAGTTTACACGTAAGTAATCTAGACTAGCTGTCCCGACAGACGATGTCCTGTCTTTCAATTAGCCATAGAAACCGGACAAGTGAGAGTCGGGCTCGCGCAGAAACCCGTACCATTATCTATAAAAAACGAAAAAAAACACGTTTGTTTTATGACCCACTTAAATATCTATTTTATTCTGTATTTGTTGTTATAGCGGCAACAGAAATATATCATCTGTGAAAATTTCAACTGTCTAACTATCAGGGTTTAATGAGATACAGCCCTGTGACAGACAGACGTACAGACGGACAGCGAAGTCTAGTAATAGGGTTCCGTTTTACCCATTGGGTACGAAACCCTAAAAAACCCTGTTATTGCTTACAGGTTTTTCCGAATTTTCCCAATTTCCAAGCAACTTATTCCATTTCTCTTTGTTACCCTAGACTAGGAATATAATAGTATATTATGCAACTAGTGAATAAAGGACGGATTTAAAGCGAGGGCCGTAGATGAGTCACGAGCAAGTGAAGGATCCTAATGATTAAATCACGAGCGCAGCGAGTGATTCAACTGTTAGAATCCTGAACGACGCGAGTGATTCATGGCCCTCGATATAAATTCGTACTTTATTCAGGAGTTGCATACTATACTTTATACCATGACTACGAGAATATTTATTTAATCTAATGCCAAACTCCTTGTCGCAAATATCGACCAATCAAATCTCGAGAATTTATTTGCACCAAAGAGTTTTGAATTTCGAATCTCAGCGCAAGGAGTTTGTGTAAGCATTGAAATAGAGACCGGATATATTTTGTGTTCCAAATTCAAACACCAAAATAGTGAATAAAACAAAACAGTGAATAAAAGGCCTTTTTATTCACTGTTTTGCGTCTTATACACTGTTTTTAAAGTAGGTATGGTATAAATATTTTTTTATTGTTCGCTATTCAAATCAGTCAAGTCGTTTTAAGTGTAACGAATTTAAAAGGAAAACTATCACGGCTAGGCTAAGTAGGCTCTTTACAAGTTTACAAGTAATCATCAATCAACTTAGAAATACATTTTCTCACGAGATTACTCGTAAACTAGAAGTAAACTTTTTAGTAAAAATATCTTTGAAAATTACATAAATAACGTTGGGCGCGAGGCCCGACACGCACTTGGCCGGTTTTATAACAGAAAAATAAAATATAATACGTTTTTTTTTTTTATAAGTTACTAAAACTTAATTATTACTTGTCTAGGGATAATTGCAACAATTGCTACTGCCAACCTGATGCCTCCCTCCGTTGCACGCAAAAGACTTGCCTCAACTACACCCAATCGAAGGCGTTAAACGAACAGTTCAAACAAATGATGGAAGAAGAAAAGAAAAGGAATCAAAAAGGTCGATGAAAAAAGTACCAATACACGACCATTTGAAAAAGTAAAAATACGTAGATAATTATGGAGATTATAGTTTTAAGGCCTCAACTCGGCACGGAAATGGAAAATGATTTAATTTATTGTAGTTGCACCTAGAGTATGTATTAAAATGTGTTTAATGGATTACAAAATGTTTTAAATTTCTAAAGCCATTCAGTAGTTTTTACGTGAAAGAGTAACAAACATGCATACTCAAACTTTCGCGTTTATAATATTAGTAGGATATGTATAAGATTTACAATATTTGTATACGTTTACGTTTACGTTGGCGCTGACGCTGACGCTGACGTTACGTTACGTTTACGTTACGTTTACGTTACGTTTACGTTACGTTTACGTTACGTTTACGTTACGTTTACGTTACGTTTACGTTACGTTTACGTTACGTTTACGTTACGTTTACGTTACGTTTACGTTACGTTTACGTTACGTTTACGTTACGTTTACGTTACGTTTACGTTACGTTTACGTTACGTTTACGTTACGTTTACGTTACGTTTACGTTACGTTTACGTTACGTTTACGTTACGTTTACGTTACGTTTACGTTACGTTTACGTTACGTTTACGTTACGTTTACGTTACGTTTACGTTACGTTTACGTTACGTTTACAGATTAGATTAGATTAGATTAGTTTACTTAATATAGATGAGATTCAGATCAAAGTTAAATTATTTTCATACAGAACTCAGAACACAGAATTGAAGGTTATATCTAGAAGGCACTCTAAACTTTATTTCTTAAATTCCTTAACGGAAATTTTATTTTATCAATCAGGAAAAAGATAAAAACACCAATTGGGGATAAGAGTTTTATTGGATTGGCCGCCCGCCAACCGTGAAAAACAATTATAGAATAACATAGAATATTTCATCTTACTCTAAATATGTTCGTGGCTGTTACATTGTTAGGTCTGATATATCTGATTCCGTATGGCATCTCCGTTTTCCGTAAGTACCTCCATCTTTTCCGTAACATCCATTCTTAATCCACAATTCAACGTAACAACTTTTTAAGGTACGTGCATTCCGAACACACAATTTCAAATGAACGGTCACATCTGCTATTGCGACGGCCTCGGACAATGGAGTGAAGCGAATTGTGAGATTACGCGACGTAGCAACTGCCAACCAGGTCAAATTATATGGGAGGGCTGCAACCAATGCATCTGCCAGGAAAATGGCCAACTAGAATGCATCAGCACTCCCTGTGGCGATGATAAAACCATTGCCACGTCTAAGGTTACCAACGACCTCGATATAGGAAGCTTGTGGTGTTTACCGTTTGTCTCCTACTACGTTAACTGTAGTCTGTGTGTTTGCCCTGCTTCGGGAAAAATGAGCGAAGCTAGGTGCGCTAGAGACGCATCATGCCCTTTCCAGAACTCAAAAGATTTCTTAGAAGCGGTAAAGCATAACGTCTGCATTCCAAAAGTAATGTACCTCTTCCCTTGTCTCCAATGTCACTGCTCTGACGAGGGATTCTTCGTTATCAATAAATGCGTAGAGACTTGCCAGAAACCACAAATTCCTAATACCACTAGAAGGTGTATCCCTGAAACGCTGTATAGAAACGAATGCAACATTTGTCGGTGCCCCGCAAATAGTATCGCCGATGAAGAGATGTGCAGCAAAACCAAATGCAATAATCGATTCAAGCTCTACCCTCTAAGCAGCGTGAGAAATGTATCCAGTGGATGTCACCGAAATACATTCACGAATCCTAAATGTTTCTTTTGCGAATGTAACCAAGACGCCACAGTCAATGAAAACTCCTGCTTAGAATCAGAGTGCACGAATATAGACAATCAAATATATGGTTTTGCTAAGAACACCTGTAGTCCTGGTGAAATGGTCCCGTTTTGCACCGAATGTCTTTGCTTACGAAACGGACTGACCGATCCTAAATACTGCACTAACATCTGTTCTCATCAGCAGAAGCTGATCATACTTGAGACTGGGATTAAAGACAGTCTCACAAACCATAAAATTATTGATAAGGGGGCTATCCAAAAAGCAGCACCAAACGAGGAGTGTGAACCGAATTCCATCTATTTGGACGAAGGGAAATACTGTTTATGCCCAGACAATGGCAACACTAAGTTTAAACTCTGCATATCTATCACAGAAAGAACTGTTAGCGAACCCAAGAACGAAGAACCTCAAAAAGTACAATCTCGCGGTATTGACTTTTCAGCTCCATGCGATCCTAGTACATTCGTCGAATTCAATTGCAATACTTGCTACTGTCTCAAATCTGGTAAGCTAGACCCCAATTGGTGCACCTATGATGATTGCGAAGCTAAGAAGATAATTCAAGAGCGCCACAAGAATCCAGATGAAATTGTTGAAAGAAACGGCTCGTGTGTTCCGGGCTCGATCACAAAAGAAGACTGCAACTTCTGCATCTGTCCAACAAACGGGCATCTTAAGGACAAGGCATGCACGAAGAACAGCTGTACGGGGCTACGACACTCAACGGTGATCGACAAACTGTCCTGTGAGCCTTTAGCGTACTACAACGTAGACTGCAACACGTGCTTCTGCCCGAGAAACGGTCATAAGAACGTAGCGAAATGCACGAAAAACATATGCGAGAAGAGTTTCTTGAGGAGTGAGGTTTGCGTGCCCGGTGACCTGTTCAGCGAAGCCTGTAACGTCTGCGTTTGTCCGCCAAACGGTGACAAGTCAGACCGCGTTTGCACGAACCACACCTGCTCAGACGCTGACACCCCTTGGAAGAAGATATTTAAGCTATCACAGAGTCTATTAAGCAATCATGTGACGGAAGACACTACAAGGAGCTTAGAGCTGTGTTTTCCTGGTGAAGAGTTTGAAGTAGGGTGTAAGGTTTGCGTTTGTCCAGACATGGGGTTAAGGGTTTACGCAACTTGCACTCATATGCTATGTGATGAAGAGACTGCTAAACAAGTAAGATATCTACGTCACTTTGGCTTACTTTGGAATCAAATGCTAGTTCGAATCCCTCTAACATGAAAAATTAAAACTTTGGGTAGCAATTCTGTTTTGAAACTTTACGATCGCTCTTATTCCTTTACTTTTAAGTCTAAATTAGCGTAACCTCAGAATGACAGTTCTAAAACGTAGATAAGTCGTGATACTATTTCATTGTTTTTTTTTTAATGAGGATTCCAGCAAAATTGCACATTCCCGCACGAAGCGCCACGAAGGAGAAAGCTGCATGACGTACAACCTCACTGACAGTTCTGAGAGGAAGGAATGCACTCCTGGCTCCATTTACATCATCAGGTACATAAAGAGCTGTTATTTCTTAGTGGCCATCCACAGTCACGGCGAGAACTCCTGAGAAGCGTTAGTCTGGATAGTGGCGAGAACACTCGTGGCAGAACTCTCTCGCGAGAGTGTGGAAGGAGTATTAGCCATGTAACTAATTGTTCTGTGATCTATAGAATTTTATTTAAGAGCCGTATTGGCTGTTTGGGAGGTACCTCGACTTTCAATTCAATTTGAGCGCTTGTAGATCTGAGAGGATGTATACCGTACTTTGGGATTACAGTCTTGATCCTATTCTTTTTCTTTTTATAGATGTAAACAATGTATTTGTCCGTACATGGGCAACATCAACCATTTCTGCAGGCCGCTGCCGAAAGATACCTACTGCGAGCAACCATACCCAGGGTTCAACTACATGCCCATGGGCAGAAGAACCGAAGGTAAGTTAGACCAAATCCATTTTATCTCCGTATTTAGGATGTAACATAAGTATAACTATAGATTTTTACACGGATATTTATCACGTCACGGGTAGTCTGCCCGCGACTATGGCTATTTTAACATAGTCAAAACAATTAAAAGTAATTACGTGATAAAGACCCGTCTAAAAATCTACATTATAGTTACGTCTACTAATCTAAACTAGTTTGAAAAATAACGTGTGTCTAGTTTTGACGATACGGTGACGATACTACGATACTTAGACCACTGGCCACAAGAAGATGATAATGATCTACAAGCAATAACTTTATGATTTATTAAACTATTTTAATTAAACTTGTATCTACTCTATTGCAGACAAGAACAAAACCACGACAGCACCAACAACACAAAAGTCCGATAAAAAGATAAAGAAAATAACAGTACCGCACAACCACACCATGCACTCCTGTGACAAGCCAGGCCCTGTGATGGACATATGCTTCATTTGTGAGTGTGAGGGACAGGTCATCATTGAGGAGCACTGCTTTATGAGTAATTCCGAAGAGTGCAAAGAACGTAGACCTAGCTTTTTTGGAGATATTAAAGTCAATAGTTGAATATGCTGTTTTATTAAACATACCACACAACCTAATCCTAATCATATTTAAAATGCGAAAGTTTGTGAAAAGAAATGTATATTTGTGCCTCAATCAGCTCTAAACGACAAAACTATAAATAATACTATTGATATATCATTATATTAATACCAATTATATTTTTTTACTATGATAATAATAATTTTAATTTTAGATTTTTATTTTGCTTGTCCTAACAGAATAGAATAACTGAAGAAGGCATATGCTCAGAATTGGGTGTTGTGTTGTCAGGCTATGGACAACGATAATCCAAATCACATGATAACTAGCCATTTTATGACTCTAGTACTAAACCAATTAATACGTCCCAATTAATTCCATCATCATTAAAACATCCATAAAATGGTGCCCACTTATATTAATTAAAGTTCGTGATCCATTTTTAATTGGAACACTCACTGTTCTGGACAAAATGATAGGGTTGTGTCTCGTTTCCATAATAACGTTTACAGATGCTGCTTCTGTTCTTTTTAAAGGTAATGTTTTTTTAAAACTTGAATCCTATTAGTCTAATATTACTAAACTAACTGATAATTGTAGAAAGAGTGCGAATTTTGTGAGTTTGTATTGTACGTATGCAAATCTCAAATCAAATCTAATTGAAATGTTTGCAATGGATAAACTAAAAACAACCAGACCAATTTAAAAACTCTTTCATCTATTAAATGCTGCATTATCAGCGAGTAACACGGGATATATTTATTTAACAAAAACCAAATATTCACAAGAATTGCAATAATGTAACCTGAAGTATCAAAAAGTTGTCTATACCTAATCTTCATTAATAAACCAGTGCGAAACGGTCGGGCAGCCAGCTGGTATCACTACATAGTATAAAGCAAAGTCGCTTTCCGCTTCCCGCGTCTGTATGTATGTATGTATGTTTGCTTATATCTTTAAAACTACACAACGGATTTTGATGCGGTTTTTTTTAATATTTAGAGTGATTCAGGAGGAAGGTTTATATGTATAATAACATGCTACCCGTGCGAAGCCGGGGCGGGTCGCTAGTATAATATAAATAAACCACAACATATGCCTAAGTAAATAAGTAACTTAATATTAATATGTCTGTTTATTTTGCAGGCGAACCCTTCCTTATCCATCCATGTAACGAAGGGGTAATTATCAAAAACGAATGCAATAAATGTGTATGCTCTCAAAGCAACGTATACGAATGCACTCCAGAATATTCCAATGACTGTAAAGATGATGTTCGGAGTAACGCATCATGCCATCCAAATGTAATGTTCGTTCTAAATGATACTGTATGCATTTGCAACAGTAGCGGTCAATGGCCACATGAACAATGCAAAAAAACCTTCAAATCCCTTGAACCTCCAAAAACCCTAATCGACTGCAAACCTAACTCCTACATCACCTATGACTGCAACGTCTGTCGATGTGGACCTGATGGTAAACTCGATGAAAACTATTGTACGAAAAATAAATGCCAAAACTCAAAAGCCAAAAAACACTTCAAAAGCCGAAGAATTTCCAACAGCGTCTACGGGAACTGCGAAGTCAAGAACTGGTACTCATTAGCTCCATGCCAATTTTGCTTCTGTGTTAATGAAAACAAGCTAGTCTGCAACACAGGGAACAGTTATTCTCGTAAGCTAGAGCTGGGAGCTTACAATTTAAGCGTTTGCGGCAAAGAACTTATCAGAGAAGCGATAGAACTGATACCTGAACACCAAAAGACTTTAAGATACGGCATTGAGAATATAACAGTCAAAGAAGCGACACCAACTGTTACGGCGTTCCATGGCAATCATGTAGCGATTAATGTGAATCGCGAAGGAGATGAACAGAAACTTTTCATGAACCACGGTCAAGATGACGAATATTACACAGATTCTAATGAAGAAAAAACACCTCTAAAAGGATTTGAACCACCATCAAAACTTCACAACGATGAAAGTTCCAACCGTTTAAGTGATGTGAGAAAAGAGTCTGAAGAACTCGAAACAGATAATGAAATGGGTGTAGAAATCGAGGCAGAGATACCTAAGCATTTTCAGAATGTTGTACCACAAGAGGAACATACACCAGCTTCTAACCAGAATATAGCACAAGCGTTTCCCGAAAACTTCAATCTAGGTGAAGCGTTAAAACTGAATCTACCAATGGTGTTGGATAAGGTGTTTCAAATGGCTCTTAGAAAGTCTATGGTTTCAGTGAATTCAGAATCTAAATGCACACCAGGAGCAGCTACTATTTTGAAATGTAACGTTTGCTTTTGTATGAAGGAGAATAAACTTTTGTGCACTAATAACGTATGCGAATAAATAAATAAAAAAAATTTAAAAAATATTTTACCAGTCCTAACAAATCACAGAAATAATTTAACAATACTGCGTCATTTGCTTAAAAGGTCAATGTATAAATCCGAAATTTTGTGAGGATGTTTGGATGTTTGTCACGCCTGAACGACCGAACGGATTTGAATGAAACTTGGAATGATCATAACCTATGCTTTAGAATAGCATACATCATATGGCTATGCATGCATGTATTAAAACTAAAATATTTGAAAAAAACGAAATGAAATAGGATCAAGATATAATCTTCAAGCACAGCTTAGACATCCGCCCAGCCCTCATAGCACTCAGAATTCTTGAAAAAGCCTAGAGGGTCGTCAGAGACACTACCAAACATTACATTTACATGCCTACATTTTGCAGTAGTCAGCATTCCACACGTGAAAGGTTGCAAGACCATCGCTATTTATAAAAATGCTACAAGATTTATCAAAACGTAATATCGAATCACCAATTTAAGAGTTAAAAATCTCTGCAAGTCATAATCTGAAAGCTGATTAATTTTCTTCAGTTAGTAGGTAGTAAGAATGAAAATGGCGAACAACTATAATTGAAAATATTTACGACCAAATCAATATCACAAATTGGAAAATGATACTGATACATGCTAGTTTAATACTTCTTTTAAATTGTGTACCTTTTGTGATTCTGTTTAAGTTTGAAAAACGTAAGTACATTTGGAATACACATAGCTAATGTCCTGGATTAATAATACCCGTTCAAAATATCATTGCGAAATTAATTTGAAATAGACTACCTCGATTTTTAGAATTAATCCATCATCGTTTTAGAACTATATAGGTAGGTATCTTCACTAACAAGAAGCATGACTTTTATTTCCAGCTGTAGCAGAGAAGCTCTGGAGGCAACGATGCGTGAGAAACGCACTAGTTTTGAATGATTGTAACTGGTGCTGGTGTAATGACAACTTCAGATACACCTGCAATGCCAAGGTTTGCGGAGAAGTCGATATGTTCGGCCACTTCAATGGTAAGTCGCAAAACGTGCCCAACTGGAACTAAGGAGGTGCAATCTTTATCTCTATATAGTTGCTAATATGTTCCAGGTGTTGTGGTACTATAGTACCTACTCGTAGTTTCAGATATCTATGACAGAGATTCCTATGTGACTGTTGGGTGGTTTTTTAACGCCTAATTAATCAGACCTAATAAGACACTCGCGTTAGTGACTGACTGACTAATCTATCAACACACTGGTCCTAGAACCTTGAAATTTGAAAGGTGTATTCGCTTTGGTGTGTGCACTAAGAAAGGATTCCCGAAATTCAACCGCGAATATAATGGAGCGGGTGTTGAAATCTGTTTGAAAATAACTTCTAACAAACGTCTGTGATATACCTAATGTGAAATTTCCAGATGCAATCCAAAATATAGACGTGGGCATGGAAGGACATGGTGCCTGGCGAACCACAGTATCAGCTTGCGAGCCAGGAGTCCACTACAACCGAGGAGACCTCCTCTGCGTCTGCACAGAAGACGGCGTCTGGCCCAACCCAGTCTGCCGTGACACCTTCAGGGTCCTACATCCTGTAGAAGTCATCAAAGATTTCGAACTATCTGAGTATCAAACTTGCTCCCCAACCAAACTGTACTTGGCAGAATGCAACGTCTGCTTCTGCCCGTCAACTGGTCACATAGACCCTAGTTTATGCACTCGGAATAAATGCACTAGAAACAATATTATATCAACTAGATCTGTCGAAACAGAGGTAGACGAGGTTTATGCTGAATGCCATTTGAACCAGAAGTACAAGCTAGGCTGCAAAAGCTGCATATGTCTGAGAAATAATCGCTTACTTTGCGATAACTGTACCAGCGAATCCAAATGCGCGGACAGAAGACCAGGCGAGAACTTCAACGTTGATTGCAACACATGCCATTGCGACGCAAAAGGCACAATCTACTGTACGCTCAACAGATGCCTCCACAATCAGGAAGAATTAGAAGTTCTTCAGCCCAGCCATGTCCATCCACTAGTTGCGAGAAAACACACCGATGACCTTGATTGCGAACCTGGAACGAAGTTTATGAAGGACTGCAATACCTGCTACTGCTTCCAAACGAGAGGCAAACTGAAGAAATACGGTTGCACAGTCAGGAAGTGCCACGTGAGTGATACTACAGAGGATTGTGAATTAGGGAGCAGAATTAGCAAGGACTGCGTGATATGCCGCTGCGAGGTGTTCAATCATCTCAAAATGCTGATATGTCAGACCGACCCCAAGTGTGTACAGAACAAACCAATGAGAATGCTCGATTTAAAGGAATTCAAGCAAGAGTGCGTACCGATGCACGTTTTCACGAATGATTGTAACACCTGCCAGTGCTCGGCTGATGGACAGTCTATGCTCTGTACACAGAAACAATGTAAGACTGTACCTACGCCGATATCTTTAAACATAATACCCGTAGCTCAGGAGTTACCTACTTGTCCAAAAGGGCATTCGTACAAAATTGATTGCAATTTCTGTTTTTGTTTATCTAATGGCAACGCGATTTGTACCACTATGGATTGTAGAGCCAAAATTAAATAGAGATCTTTGTAGAATATCGCTGTTTTTGAAACGCTTCTATTACCTTCACCAGTAATGTATTTATATCTTAGAGCAACACGGGCTTCCTACAAGTCCGTGTTGCTCTAAGATTTATATAAAAAGAAAGTCGTGTTAGTTACACTATTTATAACTCAAGAACGGCTGAACCGATTTGGCTGAAAATTGGTGGGGAGGTAGCTTAGAATCAGGAGACGGACATAGGATACTTTTTAACGGGAACGGGACGGAAGTTAACATTCTAAGGCGATACGAATTTCGGTTAGCTTGTATAATATATAAGAATATCTTGATAATCTTTAATGATTTAACCAATTACTAATTGTTGGATTATCAAATTTGGCAATTGTGTGTAGTTCTGAAGGAAATAAAATATGATATCAACCTGATGATGCAGCCAGGATCAGCTCCTCACTTCTCAACAGTCATTAGGATTGACACCAAATATTGTGCTTATCTACGCATATAATTGCAGTACCTACTATAAAAGCGTGTTTTTAGGTATCGATCTATCTATCTTCTATACATATGCAACATAAGAAACATATGCAACTTTGGAAAATAAATCTATCCAGAAAAGTTTCACCAACCGTGTTTCTGTCTAATTTATCAAGATTAAATCATTAAGTTCTTTTTGTCATAAAAAACAAAACTGTATGTTTTGCGGTTATTGAGAAAAAACGATTAATAAAGACGCTAGTAATATGATAAATGCGAAAGTTTGTGAGTTTGTTTGTATGTTTGTGCCTCAATCACGCCCAAACCGCTGAACGGATTTGGTTGGAACTTCGAACATGCATAGCTTATGTCCTGGAATAGCATATAGATACTTTTTAACCAGGTAGCACGCGAGCGAAGCCGCGGGCGGAAGCTAAAACTATAAAATTCGATTATTGTCTTTGAAATTTTTTGCTGAATATTTGAAAATGGAAGGTTAAAGGTTTAATAAATAAAAGAAAGAGGTTCACTTCAATAACTATAATTAAAGAATTTGTTAATTTAAAACTTAGTTAACGTCTTTTTGTGTATTAGAACTCAAACAATATCAAAAAATAAAAGCATCGAAAACAATTGTGCATCATTTTGTTTAGTTATATGTTGAAGTTCAAAAATACTGAAAAAAATACTTAAATAAAATAAGTTAACCCTAACATAATTATGTTAATAAAATACTGATATCATGTTGATACAGAACAGAGTCGTGCATTACCTACCTACACGCTGGTTGATTCAAAGCTTGACTCTAAAAAACTTATATTATCGTAAGTAAATAGTGTCGATTCTGTTGGCACCGTGCTAATCCTAAGATTTTCTAAAAAAAAAACAATTTCGCTCATATTCCTTTACGATAAAGTCTTAAAGTAACCTCAAAATGAAAGAATTCTTAGATAAAGAATATTTTAGAAATTTCGTATATTTAGGACATCATTCTGATGTTAAGCGAATTTAGATTATAACGTAATAGGAATAAGAGAATCGTGTTTTAGTAATTCTAAATTATAAACTGGACACAACAGAATCGCTACTAGTTATGAATTAAATTGAATTAGATAACTAGAAACTGTTTTATTTTGTGCCATGTAGCAAAAACTAAAAGGATAATCCAGTGAATTTAAGATGCTGTTCTTCTGTATTACAAAAAAAAGTTCATAGTAACTGTTCACTGTTTATGCACCTATACCTACGCTTCTGCGTAGGTATTTTATTGGAAGCGTAGGTATAGATGCCTAAACAACATAAAAAGCGTAGGTATTATGGCAATTATGGCATTCAGTACCAATAAATATTGGTATGAATATCATAACATGATAATCATGTGTTTACAAAATATCCCCACGGAATTGTCATCATTGACTAATATTGTGGAGGATGTCGTTTAGTTTTTGTTACATCTCGCATTTCACAGATCACTGAATCAACGGGTATCTTCCTAAAATGTTACTTAATAGCACCAGTGATAACATAAAAGCTAGATTGATCTATTTCGTCCACACCCATATGTAAACTCTAATTCAAATACCTACAGACAAACTTTACTCTGAATGTGACTATCTGCAATAAAATTCAGAAATGCATGGCCCCTTATATCCCAAAAATACAATAAGTAACTTCGCTAGATTCTAAGCAAATAACCACAGACAGATCTAAATAGATGCGCTCCATCGTTATCGTCGCCAAATTTTAGAAATATTCCTACTTGTGTCGTTGTTTAAATCGATTTCGCGTTGACGGAGAATTCTAATTACTAAAGTGCTCTTGTCATAGCCGTCGCGGGACGCCTGGCAGATGTGAAACATCGAAATTATTTTGTGCAGGTAATATGCAAAATTATTTTATTGCAAAAGAGCGTGACATAATATCGCGAATCGGATCAGAAGCAGCCGACACTTCTTCGGCAGCAGCTCATCTAGTTCGCGTACCTAGCCGCGTGTAGTTCGCAACGGCGAAGGCCTAGTACAACGCGTCGGCCAACAGCCGGTCTAACACGCCACTATAGATGTTTCACATCAAAAAGTGGTGGTTTTCTTACAGATGGAGGGACTTACGTTATCTATTTAGATCTATGTCTGTGCAAATACATTTGTAATTTGTGCTTAAAACGATTGATCTTTCGTTCATAAGATATCCTCAACACGAAGCTCTTTTACTGCTTGCAAAATAATAAAGAATTGGCTGATTTACTGAATTCGTAATGATTATAAGTTTAGGCACTCTTGTAATATCACTAGTAAATTTACCAGTTAATAAAGAAGACAGAGAATCGGTATTTTTACATTTAGCATAACGAGGCGCGTCGCCCACACGAGCAAGAGTCAAGGCGCGGGCGCACAAGCGGCGCTTTTTCGCCTCCACTTCGCCTGTGCCACGACTTCGTACTGCCATTGATTCCATAAAAATTGTGCGCTCGCGCCTTGACTCTTGCTCGTGTTGGCGACGCGCCTTAGATACCCTTTCGTAGAGATGGATTATAGAGGTATGGATGTAAACTAATATTAAAAAACCAGCAAAACAGCGCTTTATAGCCAGGTACTAACTAGAAAAGTAACTGTGTTTGGTCGCGAGGAACAGTCGTAGCTTCACCTAGCTCTTAACCGTTTTATAATTCCTTGTGATTCTATTAAAATAAATACCATTTGACTTTCAATTTAATTCTGATTACAGTTACAGCTTGCTAGTGAGTACCCGACTTAAAACAATAAGAAAACCAATTTCAGACTCACACTAAGAACACACGAAATGCTGACAACGCCCGAAGAAAGTCGGAAACACCCGATGAAGAGCGAGACAAGGCTAAACAAATCATAGTGCATAGTACTAAATAACTTTATCTTTATGCGCTTATACAAGAAGAAGACATAAGCTAGCTTGAATAAGTGATAAGCAAAATGAAGTGAATTCGTGAGAGGTTAGGCATTATATACTTTAGGTAATCAGCATGAGTCTAAAATGTCTGAAACTGACGTGAATCAACAATTCTATACCTAAAAGGGTTTCTAAACCGACAGTTGTCCGATCAGTGAAGATGCTGGAGACGTTATACTCGTAACTGTGTAAAGACTGGAAGGAAATATTGAAAAAAATGATAGGCCTCAAGCCGTATTTGTTGCCTGATTCTTCTAGGCTTGGTCGCGAGTAACAGGCGTAGCTTCACCTAGCTCCTAAGACGTTTCAAAGTGATCCTTGTGATTTCATTGAAATATATATATTTTTTTAAAAGAAATTTGAAAAAACTTTTGTTTTAGTACTACAATTGATAGTACTATGTGGCGGCACAGCACTAGTCGCAGCTACACCCAACACTAGCACAGGCGCCCGCGGGGGCGACAAGACGCGCGGAGAGGCGCGGAAGCAAAACCGGTCCCCAGTCGGCCGGCGCACGGGCAGTGCCACACAGCTACGCTTACGCGACGAACCTATGCCTCTCATTCATCTGCATACCGCGCTTAATTCTTTCGCTATTTCTATCATACTCGTAACTGCTTTCTTACAATACTTCCACTTCATTCTTCTCTTTGTATCTCGCTGTTTCCTCTCGCTCCAAACTTCAACTGTACCTACCTACTGTGCTTACAATAAAATTATATGGAACAAGTGAATGCTGCGTTCTTATTCAACTACACAGTTTAACCGCAGTAAGCCCCATAACTAAAACAACAAATGATCTAGAGCTGTTACAACATTCACTCAGCTCGTTAGCACTTAGCAACTGACGAAGGATGGCCGGACATTGATTACCTATTGTTTGCAATTCGGAAACACGAAAGTTTCCGAGGCGCATACCCTGAATCGTAGTAGGTACTTCAACAAGCATCAAACATTGATGACACCAGTGTGGCTTGAGCACGTACCACTATCATATCGACATCGTATCGTCCAAATGTCAAAACTGACACTTATACAATAAGTGTCAGAAGAGTTAGAAATATAGATAAATAGGCACATAACACTATTGATTACCGAACGTCTACACAGATACAGAAAATTTACGAAAAGAACATGATCGATACGATAGTGATTCGCGAAAATGCAACTGCTAGATCCTGGACTGTCCTAGTTGAAAATCCCAAAAGAATCCTACATCTTCACTCATCTGCTGAAACCCTCAACCCTAATACTGTCACACCAGCGGAACTCCAAACTCCCAACTTAAGAGAAGGAATCGTTGACCTGTCTGCAACAGCGGATGAAGGTAGCCCGTCTTGGCAGCTCTCGGAGCTTGGAGGCGCCTACGTACGTACAAGCGGAGCGTAGGCCTCCGAGGATATCCTTGACAGTGACTGTCACATCACCCCGGTATTCTACTTGGACTGTTTTACCTGGAATGATGACATTGAGGAATTAAGTCAAGTTTTTCCAAAGTAAGTTTGTATGAGCTAGTGGCAACTCTGGAGCCGCAGTCTTTAGACCACTTATAGAATGTCATCATGATTTAATGACTTTTTAAAGCTTGAAGAATCATAACTTGCCATTAGAGCTTAGTTGCCACGGTCACCTATACGTTTAGTAAACGCATTGAAGGTTGCTCAACTAACAGGAACTGTTAAGGTGATATTTAGAAATATTCGTTTCTGTTTGGTTAGAGTCTACGGTAACAATACGGAAAATGTAATAAAAACGCATTGATATAAAACTTAAAAAGAAACTGTCTTTCATTTAGGTACTTATGATAAGACGACTAGGCTCGAATAAAACTACAGTAAGTGGTAAACTCAATAATGAAAACAAGTCCAAAAGCTAACCTTCAGAAGACCTATAATCCGCAACACCCCCAGAATGTTTCAGCATAGCAGTCGAAGAAGACATGCCGTAGAACAACTTGACTTTCTTCCCCTCAGGGGTAGTTAGTAGTTCACCACCACACTGGTCATGGCCGGCGAACATGCCACCGGCCATAACAAAGTCAGCGCCAGCTCCAAAGGCTTTAGCTACATCACCAGGGCAGGTGCAGCCACCGTCCTGGAAATGGTAAGAAAGATGTATAGAAATATAACGTCTAAACACGCGGCAGCGTGTTCAGCCAAGTTTAAAGCAAAAGAACCATAAAATAGACATCCAACAGTCATATAGATTTCCCAGGATCAGAAAAATCAAAACTATGATACTCAGCCTTGGCACAAATGCAATTCAAGCAAAAAAAAATTCATTGTACGTTTGTCATTAGATGAATCTCTCTTAACCAAAACTAAAGTATTT
Source organism: Hydriomena furcata (assembly GCA_912999785.1). Lineage (NCBI taxonomy): Eukaryota > Metazoa > Arthropoda > Insecta > Lepidoptera > Geometridae > Hydriomena > Hydriomena furcata. The sequence goes on along the minus strand of OU538842.1, from coordinate 3,470,647 downwards.
TTTTCTTTTGAGAACCAATTCAATAAAATTAAAACTTGCTTGTTTTTGAACAGATTTTTCTAAAAAATGGAATGACAGCCAAATTCATATTGAATATTGTCAATGTTTTAGTTTCACATATTGTAGCTAGTTTAGAAAAATGACTAACCGAAATAATGTGACCTTTCAGACCATGTGCTGCGTCTGCGCATTCTATGACAGCTGATAGCTGGGGGTAACCCACGCCAGTCTTAATGCGAGTAGTGCAGACGGAGCCTGGGCCGATCCCAACCTGGAAATAAAAGGGAATTCATTATGGTATTGTTTGGAAATGCCAACAGTTTCACTGTGAACGCGATATGAACATTTTTAGGGTTCCGTACCCAAAGGGTAAAAACGGGACCCTATTCGACTTCGCTGTATAAGACTTATAAGACTTCGCTGTCCGTCTGTCTGTCACAGGGTTATATCTCATGAACCGTGATAACTAGACAGTTGACATTTTCACAGATTATGTATTTCTGTTGCTGCTCTAACAACAAATACTAAAAACAGAATAAAATAAATATTTAAGGTTTCGTTTTATAGATAATGGTACGGAACCCTTCGTGCGCGAGTCCGACTTGCACTTGGCCGGTTTTTCAGTAATAGTCCAACTCATCGGGTAAAGAGGAATCCCAAATTTTCATTGGAATATAGAAATATCAATAGAGATCAAAGAAACTTTTGTATGAGTTCTGAAGACACACATAATTTGAAATTGAGTAGTAAAATAATTGTAAGAATTAATCATCGACTACATCTGGGCTATGTAGTCGATGGAATTAATAGATGGTATATTTTGTTCAGTTACCTTGATTATGTCAGCTCCAGATAAAATTAGTTCTTCCACCATTTCTCCGGTTACGACATTGCCAGCCTGAAAGAATATTTTATATTTCTTATAATAATTTCGTAAATATGCAGAAAATTTCCAAAAAGTAGATGGTAATAAGTTCATACCATTTGTCACACTAATAGGGGATTTATATGATCAAAAAAGGTTTTGTAACCAAACAGAAGATAGAAGAGAAATATTTTCTGCTGATGGCACACAACTAATACTTGATACAGAAGAAAGTCTAAGCTATTTTCGACTACATCGATACTGAAGACATAAATATGGCTACTCTAATCAAGGCCTTAGTTATAATAAAATCGTAGAATGGTAGACATCCGCTCTTATCTCCAGCCACTCAGAGAAAAAACTTACAATGATAGTGTGTGTAGGGAAACCTGCCCGCACTCTTCTCACATACTCGACAAAGTGCTGGCTGTACCCGTTCGCGACGTCCAGACATACAAACTTCAGATCTTTGATGTTGGTCAGTATCTCCGTCAGTCTTTCGAAGTCAGCGTCTGCTGTTCCGGAGCTGGCGGCTAAAGCAGATAAACACTAAACATTTACATTTATCCCCCTGACTACTAGGCATAGGTCCCGTCTTCATATATCACCAAGATGTTCCACAACACCCTGAACTGGATCAAATATTTGCAGATCATGCGTTTCTTTTGTCTATTTATTTAGCTCTTTATTGTGGTAAACTAAATGTTTATTGTGTATGATTATATTGTGTTATATTGTGGTCATGTGCATCAACACATGACCATAGAGAGTATTTGAATGTTAATATACAAATGAGTAGATTTTCAGTATTTTTTAATGAATCCTTAATTTTAGATTGTCAATTTTCTCATGTAGAAAGTCTTACCCATATGTTGCAAGCACTCTGGGTGTTCGCTGGCGAATTTACTCCATTCTTCTAAACTGTAGTATTTGTGGATGCATGTGAAGAGTCCATGCTGTAATAACAAATACAATAAAAAGAATCGAACCGAACATACTGCCTTGCAAAACTCCATTTCTTTGGTAAAGGGGCACATTGTGAGCCAAAAGTGATAACCAAAAATTCGAAAATACCATAAGTTTCCCTTTTGGTTCAAAAATCATGCGTCCTAGATCATTTAATAATTGTCACGGTGATTCTTTCACCAACCACGTTAAGGCCACGATACATCATACCGAAACAAGCATATAATAACAATACACTACTATTGATTATTGCTCTATTAAACTAATGCAAGGACACCATGACAAAGCTAAAGATACTATGTACATTGTACCTGATAGATATGACATAATATATGAATAGTTACTACGAACAAATACGTTTTCTTTCATAATCTTATTTAGATAACGTAGAAAAATAAAATATGCCACCGGCTACTCCTAGGATCTTAAGCTACTAGATAATACAGTTCCTATGAAAATCGGATTAGTAATTTTCAAAGAAAACCCGGTCAAATACGTCCTGTTACTCTACTAATTATTATGTATAGATATTATAGATATCTACGAAGTTATACATAGGAAACCAAGCTTTTATTTACCTTGGATAGTTCAGTAGCCATCTCGAAAGTTCCCACGGTATCCATATTGCTGGCCATGACAGGTACTCCACGATACGTCTGTCCTGAGTTCCGGAATGTTATATCCCGATACACGTCCACCTAGGAACACATCATCGTCATCAATGATCACATTTTATTTATTATGCGGCGATTTATCTTCTTCTTTTAATACTTTATTGTACACAAAAACATTAACAATTAAGACATTACAAAGAACATGCACAAAGGCGAGCTTAACCCTAAAAGAGTTTTCTACCAGCAAACCTTTGAGACTAGGGAGCAACCATAATACAGTTGTGGACAAACCGTGTACCCTTCAGACTTCTTAGCTCCTGGATATCTGAGTGTATGTCTACCATTTAAAGATTACAGTCGTGATTCTATTTCACTTCATTTAACTTGATAAGCTTCTAGAAAGAACCTATTATGGTGAATTTCCACACGTAAGCATAAAGCATTATGGCGTAATCCAATTCGCTTCTTATCTTTTCACGATTGGGCAGCTAAACGCTCAATTTCCTGAGTGCTAATGCTAACCTACAACAACATCTAGTATACCTAAACTCCGGAAGGCTAAATACAGTAGCTGTTATAAACACACCTCTATTTTAACAGAACTAGGTGTAACCGCGCGGTTTCAATCGCGTGGAGTGTACTCTTCATCACCATCTTCCTGCCCTTATCCCTCCTATGTCGGCACATGTGCTTTTTCTATTTCCCTCTATCAGCCGTCACCTCATCACTCACTCCTTTCTTACCCATATCATCTTTCACACAGTCTATCCATATTTTCTTTGGCCTACCTCTACATTCATCCACATTCATTCCTAAACATTATTCTATATCAGGTTATAAATCAATTGTTTTTACAATTTAAAGTAATTTAAAAATAGCTAAGATTAATATTTAATTATTTGTTATTAAAAGTATTTTAGCAGAAAATAATTTCGTAGTTGAAATATTTCATACTTGTTGCATAAAAAAATCTTCAAAACAAAATGTAAATAGATTTTGTAAAATGTAACGGGGTATCAAAGTCAAAAGTTAGCTAATTGTTGTACCTTTTTTTTATATTTAAGGAAGGAAGAAAGGAATCCCCTAAAATAACCTTTTAGGGGGGAAGGGATAAAGAAGATAACTTCACGCGAACAAAGTCACGGGGTTTATTAGTAAAAAGAAAGAACAAATCCCATCATCCCATCCTTCTACTCTTCTACGAATCATAATAATTCCAATGCTTGTGAGAATGTTTTCAAACTAGAATAGTATTAGGTCACTTTTAATGCCGGTAACACGTGAGCGAAAACGCGGACGGAAGCTATGTTTAGTGTAACGATTTCTGCGTACCCCTCGGCTTGTTATTACAAGGAATGAACACAAAGACCCTCCTTCACAAGCAAGATAATTATAATAACCGGAAGCGGGTATTTTATCAGGCTTCAAAAAGGTTATCAATTTGGCGACATTTTTTTTTAACCGCTAAAAAGAGGTTCTCAATTCTACGTGTTTAATATTTTTTAGGGTTCCGTACCCAAAGGGCAAAAACGGGACCCTATTACTAAGACTTCGCTGTCCGTCTGTCTGTCACAGGGCAGTATCTCATGAACCGTGATTGTTAGACAGTTGAAATTTTCACAGATTATGTATGTATTTCTGTTGCTGCTATAACAACAAATACTGAAAACAGAATAAAATAAATATATAAGGGGGGCTCCCATACAACAAACGTGTTTTTTTTTTGCCGTTTTTATAGATAATGGTACGGAACCCTTCGTGCACGAGTCCGACTCGCACTTGACCGGTTTTTTATTTTAGCTTTTATAACCGACTCAATAGGAGGAGGACCTCAATTCGACATGTACCTACATATTTTTTTGTATTTATGTACCTAGAAGCTAGAACTAATAGTTCCTTGATAAAACATTAACTTTTTAATAGTTAATCGTATCATCGACAACATTTTAGTCGGATTTCTTTTTAATTATTTAAAGTACGTGTACATACGTACCTATACCTATTATACATTTCTATTGCGGTCTCATAAAAATCATTAAAATATGAGTGTACAGATTAGGTAGGTACATGTGTTTGTTTTATTACGAACTAGCTTTTCGGCTCGTCCGCCTCCGCATTGATTGAGTAAATCGATATTTGACGACTTTATCGTAACACATTCAAACTTCTGAAAATCAAAATAAATATAGGAAAAAAAAGTGAAAAAGCCTATGTTCATCCCTAGACTAACTATATAACTATACCTATGAAATTTCATGTCAATCGGCCCAACGGTTTGGCCATGATAACGTCGCAGAGACAGACAAGAGTTACTTTCTCATTTATAATATACTAGCAGTCCGCCCCGGCGTCGCACGGGTGTAATAATGATATTATAGGTAATTTTTTTAAACCTTGGGTTATTTTATGGAATTTTTCATAAGGATCCCTAATAAAACATTTGATATCGCAGACTTTTTTTTGTAGATATTGATGTACTCTTTAAAACTGTAGTACTTACATCACTTTGCTCTATTGTCAACAATTTCCGCAGGGTACGCGATATAAGGATTTTTTTGGATTTTTTTCACAGTTTTGGTTACATTATCGAAGTTTTCATACGGATCCCTAATAGTTAGACATATAGAATTATTGACTTATTTGTAGATATTGATGTCCTCTTTAAAAATGTAGAATATTACTTTGCTCTATTGTCAACAATTTCCGCAGCGTACGCGATATAAGGATTTCTTTTGGATTCTTTTTCACACCTTGGGTTACATTATCGAAGTTTTCATACGGATCCCTAACGTTTTTGAAAATATTCTATAGCCTATGTTCATCAGGGATAACGTAGGATTCTAATGGTAAAAGAATTTTTCAAATCGGTCCAGTAGTTTCAGAGCCTATTCGGTGCAAACAAACAAACAATCAAATCTTTCCTCTTTATAATATTATTATAGTATATGGTATAGATTAGTACCTATAGATACCATGTAGATATGTAGATGTAATGTAGATGACTAAGAAACCACCACACGCTAAAACCAGTATTATCTAGTCTCCAACCAACGTCATGTCCTCTTGTTGATATAAACGAATGTAGTGATAAATTAAACACGTGCTGAATTTAGGGCTGCCATCCGTCCGGGTTTCCCCGAATTTGTCCTAGTTTAGAGGGCGTCCGGGGAGCGTCCGGGCGGGGTTTCATATGTAGTCCGGGTTTAAAATTTGGCCACCCGCGACACAAGCACTGTGAAATCAACTTTTCGATTAAAAGAGCCGTTTGTGAAATATTAAGCTTTAAATTAAACCCCCCTGTTAACATGTCCGGGTTCTGGGCTAAAAAATACGGGGTTTTCACGTGTCTTGTCCTGGTTGCCAAATTTTAGAGATGGCAGCCCTAGCTGAATGCCATGGCGATTTTCATTGTTAAGGCCAGAACACACAGTCCAGTTGCCAGTCAGTGGGCAGTCCATTTTAATAAATAAATAAATAAACACACGAGGCAAACTGCCCCTCGATTACGTCAGCTTTATTGCAATCGATCTTAATTGATTTCTATTTGAAACTATTGCTGACTATTGCGATTGTCTATTGAGACAAGTAATAAATGTTTTTGATAAATGCAGAATCGTTTCTTCTCAATAACCGCAAACATACAGTTTTGTTTTTTTATGACATAGATAAGTAAGGATATAATCTAGATAAGTTATAGACAGAAACACGATTGGTGAAACTTTTCTCGATAGATTTAATTTCCAAAGATGGCTCTTCAAAAACATTAGTTTCGTTTTTAATCAAAACTATGAATAGCTAAACAGTTAATTTTTATATATTTCGTTAGATAATCATACTAGCTAATTAAATTATAGACCGTTTATTTATAAGTTTGATGGTTTTCAAGATAATGCAGTTTTATTACTTTTTCCGTTTTATCCGGGTAGACTCAGCCCATACAAAAAACCAAAGTCAAAGTCAAAGTCAAAGTATATTTATAGCTGAAAAAAACATTTAAGAAAATAAAAAGAAATAGGATCACGACAGAAAACCCGATGGGCTTGCAACCTATTTTACATATATGTATAATGCTACGAGTAGTTATTAAAAAATATGGGCATGTGCCAAATGAAATGTTTTGACTTTACCCTTATTATTTTACGTTTAGGCGTAAATATTGAGCGAATGAACGAACTAGGGGACTAAGGGACTTGTTCCGCAACATGTCGCTCAACAACTACGTGAATGTCTTGGGGACAATGTTGTGGAACTTTTTACAAACCACACTCTACTATAGAAATGTCCCGCGTCACGTAAAATATTACGTGGCATGTTGCGGGACACTGTGGAATGTTGCAGCGTCACGTGCAGGACACAGGGCATCCTAGTCTGAGAGCTTGTATCCTTTAGATAACTTTACTTGTAAGTTTTGTATCTCACGTCAACATAATATTTAGTTATCAGTGTTTTTTTTGTGTAAAGAAATTATTATATTATATTATAAAAAAAACAACAATAATCTCAGAAGAACTGAAGTAAAAGTCTTGCTACGTAGGTTGAGCGTTGTAGGTACGTCATGTTGCGAGACAAAATGTCCCCTGGTGTACCCATGACTTCATATACAAAGCTACGTACTGCGTAATGCGCGTAGTTGTTAAATGTAGAATATAACTAGTCGTTTGGAAACTTGTAAAAACCAGATTTCATCAGATATTTCGAGCCATTCTTTGCAAATCTTTACTAATAGTTCAAGGTTACTATTTACAATTGCTATGTTTATAGCAAGCTGCTTCAAAATCCGTTAGTCGTGATTATGGCACAAACTTTCGTATTTTATAATATTAGTAGGATAACTGAATAAAGATCTGTAACCTGTGATCCCAAGAAACTGGATGTTCAGACCCATCTTGATCGATCAACTCGTACTCAAATCCTAATAATATTATAAATACGAAAGTTTGTGAAGATGTTTGTATGTTTAAATATCAATCAGGCCTTAACGAAAAAACATATTAAGATGAAATTAGCTGTAGATGTAGATTTTAATGCCCGATTAAAACATGGTTTGGTTTATAATCCGAAAAATATTGCCAAAATGATAAAAAAATGCAAAAATAATGAATTTGGAAAAAATCGAATATCCGGTTATTTTGCCAAAAAAACCGGTGAAAAAACCGACCTAAAATCAGTCGGTTAATCGGTTTTTCGGTTAATCGATTAATCGGTTTACATACGCCTATGTGAGGATGTCTTGACATCCTCACATAGGCGCTTAGATCATTGAATATGTCTGAAATGGGCAGCCAAATTACATTTGGCATATGCCCACGTTCTGCAGTACCTAATTAGCATTCCATACGCGACAGGTTGTAAGCCCATCGCCGCAAAGTAAGGTAATACTAACTGCTTTCTTTACGATGTTTTCCTTCACCGTTTAGAGCACGTGTTAAGGCGCTCCCAGTCGACGATTGTTTTTGTTCGAAACGAAAAAATAAATACTTGTGAACAAGCCACATCTCCTATTTTATAATGTATAGTATATGTGAATAAAGATGTACCCATCTTTAATCACTTCGATAAATAATCCTACCGACCGCTGCAATGACGACAAACACACGTGGGCGCGTGGTCCGCCATAGCTTTTCGAATAAATTAATGATATAAATTATGTATAATTACTTATCAAAAATCTATTCTAATAGAAATCTAGATCTACATATTACCTATCTTTAACAATAAATCACAAGTTGATTTTAATAGTAGGTATATAAAATATTTCGATCATAAATTCTAAAACATTTTGAAATAATATCTTTATCGTGAAAAGTTTCTGCAATTATGTTTTCAGCTTAATAGAAATCTAGGTAGAAACCTGAAGTAATATACTTATAAAAATAGGAGATGTGGCTTGTTCAGAAGTATTTCTTTTTTCGTTTCGAAAAAGAGCAATCAGCGACTGGCAGCCTCTTAATGCGAATAATAAGTAAAGTAACATTAATTTTACCAGCTAGTATTCTTATAAGCGGGGCGATGGGACGGCAACCAGTCACGTATGGAATGCTAACTACTGCAAAACGTGGGCATGTGCCAAATATAATGTTTGGACGAGCCTCTAACTACCCCCACTAGACATCTTCAAAGGGTCTAAGTGTCTGGAGATCTGAGAGGATGTCTACCGTACGTGGAGATTACAGTTGTGATCCTATTTTTTTTTTACATTTATTTCAAAAACAAATAACACATAATACTAATATGTATGTATAGACCATTGCAAACAGTCTATAGGTAGCTCAACTGAAAGTACTGAAAGTAAAGTACCTGTAATACCTAAAGAGAGTTATGATACTCATTGTTTAATCGATCTACATATTTATTATTCAACTTTTTGGTAATCATGCAACGTTTCCATTTCCATACATTTGAATAATGGTATAAACATGGTTTTCCAACTATTACTTTTCTCTTCAACTTCCAGCACATTCGAAATCATGACCAGTCTCCGAATAGAGAACGCTTGACGGAAAGTTCAGCCCGGACTCTCCGAATGATGTGCTTATGGTTAGAATCTTCATTATTACAGTTAGAACATGTCTTGATATCTTTACCCTCGTATTCAAGAACGACACTATGAGAACACGCACCCACAGTGGACGAAGTCTTTTTTCATAAAAATCACTTTATGTGTTGTGCGACACTGCATAGTGTGACTAGAGGCACATTGTCGTGTGCCTCTAGCCAAAGTTGAGCTCTAAAGGCACACGGTAGCGTTCGCCATAGTGCCGCTCAACACATAAAGTGATGTTTATGAAAAAAGATTTCGTCCACTGTGGGTGCGTGTTCTCATAGTGTCGTTCTTGAATACGAGGGTTAGTGTATTAGTAAAGTATTATAGCCATGATTGAGGCTTCTGTACGGCCTAAAACTTCGTCATTAGATTTGGCCTCACTCAACTCATACAATCTTAAATGTAAAGTAGGTACTATATCGTCGGTTTAAAGGTAAAATTCATTAAGTGACATAATTGATCAAATTCATTAAATTCGTGAAACGGTCTCACCAGGGCAATATCTACAAAACAAAGCAGTTACAAAAGCAACCTAATAATCTAAAAACAAAATCAAACTCAATAGGATTGCATTTAAAACTATGAGCAAAATGCAATCTTTTGCAAAAAATAATTATTATCGCTTATAACTCCATACTAGTTTTTCGCATTTAATGAATTTTACCTCTAAACCGACGATATGCTCTGTGGGGTAAAGATACAAGGAACAAATGGTCAACAACTACGTGAATGTCTCGGGGACAATATTTTGGAACTTTTTATAGTCCACACTACTCGGTCTTAATAGAAATGTCGTTCGAGGTGTCCCGCATTACGTAAAATGTTGCTGTGCAATGTTAAAGCGTCACTTAGATTGTGTGTTGTGCGTTATGTTGCGGGACGAAATGTCCCTTAGTGTATCCTAGACTTGTATTGTATAATTTAGTTGTGTTATTATAATTGTATAATGTAGGAATGAATGAACGAATGAATAGGATTACGTCAACTTTATTGCAATCAATCATTGCTTTATATTTGAAACTATTGCTAACTATTGCGATTATCTATTAAAGAAAAAATAAATAAGATCACGACAGTAAACCCCAAGTAGGTACAGTAGACATCCTCTCAGATCTCCAGACGTTTAGGTCCTTTGAAGAAGTCTAGTGGTTGTTTAAGTAAAATGTTACTTGTATGTAGTCTATAATGTACTTGTAACTGAGTTACTCTAAGTTTGAACTTGAACCTATTTAGAATGCGAACGGGACGTAACAACCAACGCATCTCTAAGGTCTCTCAAAGTCTTCCATAATTACTTTTCAAACTATCGTGATTAGTAGGTATAACTATAGATTTTTACACGGGTCTCTATCACGTCACGTAATTACCTTAAATTTATTTTTCTGACATTTCGACTATGTTACAATAGCCATGGTCGCGGGCATACAGTTACGTCGTGAGACCCGTGTAAAAATCTATAGTAACGTCTTCCTTCATTATAAACGCCCGTATGTAAACTTATACTAACCGGACAACCCTACATACTAATGGGTATCAAAATAGAGTTCAAATTACTCTATCACGCTGAGTTCTATACGCTGCCTTTCTTTTGGTTCTATATTTAAAACCTAGTTGCTATACCAACATTACGAAATAAATAAAATGTTGTTAACAAAAAAGTTTCATCTATATTTAATCTGATTTTTTGAAAAATAAAAAAATAAAAAATATATACAATCTACGATTATTCAAAATAATTAAATAATAGTTTGTATATAGGTACTGTATTTTACACTTTTTACGACTCTACGTTTATCCATGACGATATAACCTACTTTATCTACCAATAGAACATCAACTGAGTTACGAGCAAAACCGCTGACAAAAGCAAACCTAAAGTAAAATTCTGACATAAAACCAGATGTAATTTTCCCAGCCTTGATATTTTTCAGCTGTTACAAACTCACGTCATTTCTGCTTTTCAACGTGCTTCGCTTCGGCCGCAGAAGCACATCCTTGAAGTCCAGCTTCACCTCATTGATTATATTAGGCATTTTTACAAACACTAGGCGATGAGTTTTATGTTGATTTGGTAATAGGCCGCGGCGTGCCCTTCCCGCGGCTAGGTATTGACTGCCGGGCACGCTCAGTGTTGCCAGGATGCGATCGAAATAGCGCTGTTTACCCGAATTATGTTGCAGAATTTAAAATAGCGCGAAAGCGAACTACTAACTAATATTGTAAGTCTGGAAATTTATGAGAATGTTTGGATGTTTGTAGCTCAATTACGCCCATACAACCAAACGGATTTGTATTAAACTTGGAATATACCTACATAGCCTTTGTCTTCGAATAGCATGTAGGCTATCTTTTATTTATTACCAAGCGAGCGAGCCGGTGCGCGGTGGCAAAGCTAGTGATAGTATAGATAAAAAACCGGCCAAGTGCGAGTCGGACTCGCGCACGAAGGGTTCCGTACTATTATCAAAACGGCAAAAAAATCACGTTTGTTGTACGGGAGTCCCACTTAAATATTTATTTTATTCTGTTTTCAGCAATAGAAATACATAATCTGTGAAAATTTCAACCGTCTAGCTATCATGGTTCATGAGATACAGCCCTGTGACAGACAGACGGACAGACAGACGGACAGCGAAGTCTTAGTAATAGGGTTCCGATTTTACCCTTTGGGTACGGAACCCTAAAAAAACGAAGTATAATAAAGTTATTATACTTCGTTTTTTTTATCTATGTAAAAACAATATTTCGTAATTATATCAACAACGAAACAAAATTGACAATTAATTTGAAATATAAATTAAAATAAATTATTGAAAATAAAAAAAAGCCTTCCTTTCAAGTTTTATTCTATTTCCATGTTCCAGATTCTAAATGTTAAACTTTTTAAAATATTCTAAAATCTAATAATCGGGAGATTTTCCCATCCTGGCAATACCGACAGTACCGTAAGCGTGACACGTGACGTCACAAGGGCGCACAGAAATACCCGCTTTCAGCGGCCAGGTGAAGGTTAAAAATTGAACCGCACCGGAACCCATCATACTGTAAAGTGAGCTACGTAGCTCATTTCAACACTTCGTTCGTACAACGATACACTGACGCGTGCCGGTGACGCAAGAGAACAAATTGCGGAGTGTCAATCGTATAGACGCCGGTGTTGCGTCGGTTTGCATGTAGCTTTATTGAAGCATGGCAAAGGAAACGAAATAAAAGTATTCATTATTTATTTTATACTAACTGACCCGACTGATGTTGTCCTGTACAAACAATAATCCCATAGAGAGGTACTATCTATGTAAAAACAATATTTCGTAATTATATCAACAACGAAACAAAATTGACAATTAATTTGAAATATAAATTAAAATAAATTATTGAAAATAAAAAAAAGCCTTCCTTTCAAGTTTTATTCTATTTCCATGTTCCAGATTCTAAATGTTAAACTTTTTAAAATATTCTAAAATCTAATAATCGGGAGATTTTCCCATCCTGGCAATACCGACAGTACCGTAAGCGTGACACGTGACGTCACAAGGGCGCACAGAAATACCCGCTTTCAGCGGCCAGGTGAAGGTTAAAAATTGAACCGCACCGGAACCCATCATACTGTAAAGTGAGCTACGTAGCTCATTTCAACACTTCGTTCGTACAACGATACACTGACGCGTGCCGGTGACGCAAGAGAACAAATTGCGGAGTGTCAATCGTATAGACGCCGGTGTTGCGTCGGTTTGCATGTAGCTTTATTGAAGCATGGCAAAGGAAACGAAATAAAAGTATTCATTATTTATTTTATACTAACTGACCCGACTGATGTTGTCCTGTACAAACAATAATCCCATAGAGAGGTACCTACCTGAAGCACTTTCAATCGTTTAATTTTTGCAGAATTTTCCAATTTTCTTAGCAAGATTTCTGATTTGTCTTACCCTAAAAACATTATTTCAACAAATTACCTACGAATTTAAAAAATCTAAAATTCTAAAATAAAATAAATAAGTATAGCCCTAGTCGGTATTTTAACATTAATCTGGTTACCAAAGTACAAGCTTTGCTTAAGAGGCTCCCAGTCGCTGATTGCTCTTTTTCGAAACGAAAAAGAAATACTTCTGAACAAGCCACATCTCCTATTTTTATAAGTATATTACTTCAGGTTCCTACCTAGATTTATATTAAGCTGAAAACATAATAGCAGAAACTTTTCACGATAAAGATATTATTTCAAAATGATACGTTTTAAAATTTATGATCGAAATATTTTATATACCTACTATTAAAATCAACTTGTGATTTATTGTTAAAGATAGGTAATATGTAGATCTAGATTTATATTAGAGTAGATTTTTGATAAGTAATTATACATAATTTATATCATTAATTTATTCGAATAGCTAAGGCGGACCACGCGCCGACGTGTGTTTGTCGTCATTGCAGCGGTCGGTAGGATTATTTATCGAAGTGATTAAAGATGGGTACATCTTTATTCACATTTATTATACATTATAAAATAGGAGATGTGGCTTGTTCACAAGTATTTATTTTTTCGTTTCGAACAAAAACAATCGTCGACTGGGAGCGCCTGGCGCGTGGTCCGCCTTTGCTTTTCAAATAAATTAATGATATAAATTATGTATAATTACTTATCAAAAATCTATTCTAATAGAAATCTAGATCTACATATTACCTATCTTTAACAATAAATCACAAGTTGATTTTAATAGTAGGTATCAAAATATTTCGATCATAAATTCTAAAACGTATCATTTTGAAATAATATCTTTATCGTGAAAAGTTTCTGCTATTATGTTTTCAGCTTAATAGAAATCTAGGTAGGAACCTGAAGTAATATACATATAAAAATAGGAGATGTGGCTTGTTCAGAAGTATTTCTTTTTTCTTTTTGAAAAAGAGCAATCGTCGACATACAGCCCCTTAATTTGACGCAACCGAGTAATAATTGGATAAATACACAACTGAAATTGATAAATCGATCAGCTGTTAGACATTGTGTGCGGAAGCTAATCTTGCCAAATTGAAGTGGCATTGAGTGGAGTGCACAGTCAAGGCAGATGGGACGCCTTGTTTTTATCAGGGTTTAAATTTGATTATTGAAAACATTAATCTAAAACTAGTCCTAATATTAAAATGCGGAAGTTTGTGTGTGTGTGTGTGTGTGTATGTGTATGTGTGTGTGATTGTTACTCTTTCACGCAAAAACTAATGAACGAGTTTAGATGAAACTTTACAGAAATACTTAGGTATAGCTTAGCATTATCTTATAGCATAAATAAAATATTTATAGCATCTCATAAATGCTTATAGCATCAGAATAACACATAGGCTGCTTTTTATCCAGGTACCACCCGTGCGAAGCCGGGGCGAGCAGCTAACCTCAAATTAGCACTTTTAAGAGCCTTTGAAAACAAGATTTGAACCCACTGGCTTCCCGTTCTAAGGTGCTTTTGAACCACTACTCGCCTCATGTTTTGAGGTCATCATTGTGGTACCAGGAGAACAGAACTGCGAAGGTTCCAAAAGACATCTGAGACAGGGCTGTACGTATCGTGATAGGAAGCTACCACTGAACCGAGAATGCAAACTAACTTTAAAACGACAACCATTTTACTACTATTAAACCTAATATCATAAAATGCGAATTTTTGTAAGACTGTTTGTGATAGATCCGATTTAACCTGGCATTAACATGCTACTCTGATCGATAGGTATGTCTAATACTTTTAGGATTGTATATGCAATACCAAAAGTATTACCGAAATTACCGAAATGCAAAAGGCATTGCAAGACTTCACAAGCACTTCACAAGACACTTTCACACACAACTTCTATGACATAAAAATAAATATTGGTGGATGTATTGAAGTCTATAATTTGCGACTGGAAGAACTGGTGACAAGCAAAAAATAGGATCACGACTGTAATCCCCAAGTACAGGTAAACATACTTTCAGATCCTTGACGACGTCAGGGTTAGTCAGAGGCACGTCCAAACATTACATTTGGCATATACCCACATTTTGCAGTAGTTAGCATTCCATTTCCAGTTTGCTAGCCCATCGCCGCTTACAAGAATACTAACTGACGCTAGACTAAGATGACAAGCAGAACCACCGAAAAAGTTAAGCTAGAATAATTTTCCGCTTTATTATTGTAGATAAATATTAAACAATTATAATGTAACAAAATTTAAATAGGCGTGGTTGGATTGTCAACGCGCGAGGTACGGTGGGGCACGGCTTGGCGCGGCGACCCTGAAAACAATTTTCTTTCGTGAGATTAACGTATTTTATATTAAATCGTTGAGGGTCAAGGTTAAATAATCTATTAGTTTCTAATTTACATTATTAAAAGCAAAGTCAAAGTCATTTATTGCAATGAAATCATAAGGATAACTTTGAAACGTCTTAGGAGAAGAAGCCTAGAAGAGAATCAGGCAACAAACATGGCCTATCATTTTTTTCAATGATTCTTTTCATAATACTATAGAGCTCCATGAGTGTGATGCCGATCGAACAAGGTTGAAGGCTCAAACAAGAATAATAAATAAAAGAAATTATTCGTCACCAGCATGATTTCACTCATGCGTTAGGCGAGGATAATATAAATGATAATGTGATGGGTACCTACAATTGACTTCAACCCCTTGATTCATGAGACTAGGGATATTTCAGTTAAGGTGATAAGTGACATTTTTGACTTTTTGTATGGGCTGAGTCTACCCGAGTAAGACGGAAAAAGTGATAAAACTGCATTATCTTGATAACCATCGAATTTAAAAAAAAAAGTATGTAATTTACTTAGCTAGTATGATTATCTAACGAATTATATACAAATTAACTGATTAGCTATTCATAGTTTTGATTAAAAACAAAACTAGTGTTTTTGAAGAGCCAACTTTGGAAAATAAATCTATCGAGAAAAGTTTCACCAATCGTGTTTCTGTCTGTAATTTATCTAGATTATATCCTTAAGTTATCTTTGTCATAAAAACCAAAACTGTATGTTTTGCGGTTATTTAGAAAAAACGATTCTGCATTCATCAAAAACATGTATTACTCGTCTTAAGGTTAGCCGTAATAAATCGGTTGTCAAACCGTTTGAGTAATGGATAACCTTACTATCGGTTACCGAATCATTTTTGTACAGAAACTGAAATAAAAAGAGTTGTAAGTACATAAGATGCAAATTTGCGTCAACACGATTTGTCAAGTGTGATCGATGGCTTTCATAAGCGGCCTCCAGACTCCCGCGAGATTCACGGCGTGAAGTCGCGCCGTGAATCGTGCGCGAAATCTCGCGCGTACGACGTCGGCTACACATTCACGCTAGGTTCACAGTATAGTTCGCGCACTCGACCACGATGGACCCCGAAATTGCTGCTGCGGGACTTCTTTGCGCATTAGCTATTTATAGCTACGCTTCTGTCAAGCACAAGCTAGTTAAAAAGAAGCGCAGAAGAAGAAGATGGTGGATGTTAATTATCCACCGACGATGCACGACTGAGCGGCCTGCGAATATGTAGCCAAGACAAGTTCGCGCCAAGTTCGCGGCCCGCGAGCCCTTTGTCGCGGGACAAAATACCGACAATTTTCGGGGAACGAGGCGCGAACCCGCGAAGAATATGCGAATCCAATCTACACTCACACTTCGCGGGATGTTCGCGGCTTCGCGCGCGATCCGCGCGCGAATGTGGATAAGGCTATACTGTTGGTGTAGGCAGGCTTATAGGCATCTCCAAATAAGACATCTTATTGCTAGATTTAATTAGTATTTATACTGTTTATTTACAAAACCAAAACTTTTTGGTTGTTATTTCGGTACACCGTTTTATTCGGCGACCATTTAATTTTGGTTAAACCAAAAAGTAATAAGGGTACTACATTAATCGGTAACCGATAATAGGTAACCTAAAGGTGAATGGGTTTTCCGATCGACTGAACCACTTCGATTTCCGTCGTCTATTTATATAGGTATCGGCCGCAGCGCGTACAAATTAAACCATCGACCACACAGCTTAGAGTCCACATGCGAGGCGAACACTCGGACAACACATATGGGCCACAGATCCTTTGTAAACCACCGAGTGCAATTAAAAACGCACCCCGCGTTTGGCTGTGACATTGAACCGGCCAATCAGAATGCATTTTTTACCGCTTCTCTTAAAGTCCTTTATGGCTATTTTTAAAACATGATTATCATTTCATGTTATGATATTTATACCAATATACATTGGTACTAAATGCCATAATAGCTACCTACGCTTTTTATGCTGTTTAGGCACCTTAATACCAACGCTTCTGCGTAGGTCTAAGTGCATAAATAGTGAATAGTTACTATGAAAAGTGTACAAATTAGGTATTCTCTAACACTATGTATTGCATTCAATATCATAATATGATAATCACGTTTTTACAAAATAGCCCTGACACGCACACATCAACGGTTTGACCAAATTGTTTGTTTATAGAAATGAAGCCATTAGGCGTCTATTGGGCTATGTGGTCGATTAATTAAACGGTCATTACTCTAATTAGATGGTGACACTGACGTCACCGCCTAGGATAGATTGCGAATTCACTGGAATATATGAATATTTCCTGTTGGAAATAGCTTTATTAGTTGTTATGTCTATATCAAGTTAGAGATGGGCTTGCAATGTAATGCTAACTACCGCAAAATGTGGTGATGTGCCAAATGCAATGTTTGAAATGCCTCTGACTACCTCCTAATCTTATCTCTAAGTCTGATACTATAGTGTCTACTTATGGAGTGATCCTGTTTAACATTTTTTTCACATATTAATTTCATTATTTATTTTATGTAATAATAAAATAAATAAATAAATGTGATCACGCCTGTAATCCCCAAGTACGGTAGACATCCTCTCAGATCTCCAGACGCTTTACCATCAATTTCATTGGTATTTTGAAGATTACCTTCTTTAAGGTCAACTGCAGCAGAGGTAGCATCGGTCCACACATCAACGTGTGGAGTAAATACAGCCTCCTTGTAATTTCCGTAGCCGTCGCATTCTACGTCAGAGCGTGTGCGGCATTTCTCTCTTGCGCAATCTAAATAAAACCTTATTTTATTACTAGCTTTTGTCAGCGTACCTAGTAAATAAGTATCTGCGTAGTATCCTGTCCATCCAAAGGTTGCCTGGAAGAGATCGCTGTTAGCGATAAGGCCGCCCATTGTTTACACTGTTTTTATATCATTTTTTGATGTGTATTTTTGTTATGGTGAACAATAAAGATATATAATCTAATCTAATCTAAATAAGCTGTCCCAGCTGGCTTATTTCGTAAAATATATTATTATCATTCATCATATTATGGTTTTCAATAATAATAATAATAATAAACAATGCGAGCTCAACAGAAGGTACAACCTACGACCACTAAGAAGATCTAGCCGGAGAACATCTAGAGCCGGCACAGGAGAACTCAGCAGCACGAGTGCAGCTGACGTGGGAGTAACGCGGCTCGCCTCTATTGAGGAACAGGGCTCGAGCCAAACATATTGGGCTGAAAAGGACCAGGATGCCCAATCACCTTTATCCTCACCTACATCTCTTTTCTCTTCAATTCCATCTTCTCCTCCTTCCTATTTTCACTCACATTCTGAACTTTCCTCTCTTTCTCCTTCATCATCAGTGGTCGAAGACGTTGTGCAGACGACAATTGTCGATAACCCTGCACCCGTTCAGACTAAACGTGTGCGAAGAAAATGGACAGAAGAAATGAATACCTTCATCCTGCGCACTTACTTCATCATCACCAACTTAGAATTAGACACGAGATCTTATTTAGCAGAACTGCATAATCAGTTCATTGAAAAATTTCCTCAAATGGATATCAGCAAACAAAGGCTAGGGGACCAGCGTAGAGCTATCGTCCGAAACAATCTTCTTACTGCAACTTGTATAAATGAGATAAGAACCGAGGTAGAGACACACTTAACGAAACAACAGCACCAACCAGAAAACACCCCTACACAAACACCACTTACACATCGCATGAACTGGACAACAGAACACAATGAGGCTATCATTAGGGCATACTACAAAATAACACTACTAGAAACAAACAAAACTGCTTACAGAAAACCATTACACCTAAGTTTTATCAATGCTTTCCCTCATCTTTCTCATGTAAGCGAGCAAAGAATCGCAGATCAAAGAAGAGTAATAATCGCCAACAAATTTATATCAACTGATCGACTTAACACTATTAGACAAGAAGTAGCTGATGAGCTAGGTTCTCTTTCTCTAGCAAACATGGACACAAATAATATACAAACGGAGCGCATTACCGAAATTGCATATAATAATGATAACACACTGGGTAACGCAGCTGAAACACAACAGCTGATGATTGATCTAGATTTGCCTGTAGACATTAATAACACACAAACTACACTAGATGCGGTCCAAGAAATAGATGAAGCGTTTGATCAGGCTTTTAAATATTTCAATAACACCCATGCAGATATGCGACCCTTTATCCCCAAACAACGAACCTCTAAAAAACTCGCTAAAGTTGTTAGTTATCTTAACGAAAAAACACTTCCTACTTGCGTCAATATTCACTCCGACTTCGAAACCTTACAAACATCGATATATTGTGCCGCATGGACAGCTGCAAAAATGAATGGCACTAAACTTAAACTACCACCTGAAGCTTCACAAGGTAGGACGCAGCAAGATCCTAAACCTAAATGGCAGATACGGCTCGAACGTAAAGTAAACGATTTGCGTAAAAAAATTGGAAGACTATCACAGTATATCAATGGAAGTAGAAGTAGAACCTTAAACCAGCAAGTAACTAAAATCCTAGATCAGTATAAAGTACACAGCACACACGAAGAGCCTAACTCAAACCTAACACATTTCCTAGATACCTTAAAACAAAAACTTTCAGTTACAAGCAGCCGTCTTAGACGATATAAAACATGCACAAACCGCAAAACGCAAAATAGTCAATTCACTAGTAATGAGAAAAAGTTCTACCAAAACTTATCAAAAACGACAAGCAACAGTGTTGCAACGTCCACCTGTAATAACACCCAAAACAACTGTAATACTGATACACCTGACCCTATCGAATTAAGACAATTTTGGGCAACAATTTGGGAAAACCCGGTAGAGTATAGAAGAGAAGCTGAATGGATCGAAAAAGAGCAGAAAAACCACTCGGACATGGAGCCTATGGAGTACGAAAGCATACCTATTGAAGTATTCCAAAATGTTTTGAAAGCTACACATAATTGGAAGGCACCAGGTTCGGATCACATCCACAGTTTCTGGTATAAGAAATTTACATCAATTCATCCATATCTTTATAATCATGTTAACAATTTTATTAAACACCCTCAAGCAATGCCTCTTTATATCACATCTGGAACAACTCATATGATCCCTAAAGACAAAAATGACTTGAAAAACCCAGCAAAATATAGACCTATTACCTGTCTTCAAACCTTATATAAAGTCATCACAGCCTGTTTATCTCAACTAATCTACAATCACATTGATGCACATAACATACTTACTGAGCAACAAAAAGGCTGTAGAAAGCGTAGCCAAGGATGTAAAGAACAACTTACTGTAGATTCGGTTGTCCTAAAACAGGTGCAGCGTAAGAAAGACGACTTATATACGGTTTACATTGATTATAAAAAAGCCTACGACTCTGTGCCACATGCCTGGCTCAACAAAGTTTTAGAAATTTATAAAATACACCCGGAACTAATATCATTTTTAAGTGAGACTATGAATAAATGGACTACACGACTCTACGCACAGACAACCAGTAACGTAATTGAAACAACCCCTATCAAAATACGAAGAGGTATTTTTCAAGGAGATGCGCTCAGTCCATTGTGGTTCTGTCTCGCCCTCAACCCTCTCTCTAATAGTCTTAACTCATCCGATATAGGTTATTTGCTAGACACAACACAAGAACACGACAGACAGACTAATGATTCGCCTTGTAAACTTAACCACCTGCTCTATATGGATGACATAAAGATGTATGCAGCCACTCAGGCTGATTTAGAGGATATAATGCTGATCACCGAGCAATTTTCAAATGATATTTCCATGCAATTTGGCATTGACAAATGTAAAATAAATTCAATAAAAGAAGGTAAAATCTATCAACACGTGTATCACATGCAGTCTGGTGAATTAATCGAACCCTTAGGTGAACATGAAGCATATAAATACTTAGGATACCAACAATCAAAACAAATTCACTACAAAGAAATTAAAACTCAACTTAAACAAAATTTTAAACATAGACTTAACGCTATTCTAAAGACACAATTGCATTCACGAAATACAACTAAAGCTATAAACTCATTTGCCATCCCAGTGCTGACTTATTCTTTTGGTATAATTAATTGGACCAAAACTGAACTAAAAAATCTACAACGTCTTATAAATGTCACTATGACTAAGCATAGAAAACACCATCCGCGATCTGGTATCCAGAGACAAGTGCTACCCAGGCTAGAGGGAGGAAGGGGTATTGTAGATATACATAATCTACACAACCGGCAAATATCTACACTTAGAGAATATTTCCACACCAAGGCTTTGACATCCATCCTTCACAAAAAAATAACTAACTTAGATAAAAAAATAACACCACTTAACTTGGAAGATCATGCTAAACAGAAGAATGAGGAACAAACAGACAGACAGACTTTGATAACTGCTTGGACTCAGAAGTCACTACATGGAAGACACCGCCACGACATGAGCCAGATTAACGTCGACAAAGAAGCGTCGAACGAATGGCTCAGCCGAGGGGAACTCTTCCCAGAGACCGAAGGGTTCATGATAGCAATACAGGATCAAGTGATCGAAACCAGGAACTATCAAAAACACATAATGAAAGTACGCAGTCTACCATCGGACTTATGCCGCAGGTGTAACAGCTCGTCGGAAACTATCCAGCACATCACTGGAGCCTGTAAAGCGATAGTACAAACCGACTATAAGTTCAGACACGACCAGGTGGCCAACATCATACACCAAAGACTAGCTGCTAAGTATGGACTAATTGATGTTCCCTTAAGACCAACGCCATATTACAAATACACACCTAAAACTGTACTCGAAAATAAATCTTGTAAACTATATTTTGACAGAGCCATCCTAACCGACAGAACTACACATTACAATAGACCAGATATTACTCTCATCAACAAAACTAACAAAACCGCACTCATTATTGATATTGCCATTCCAAACACGCACAACATACAGAAAACAATTGCGGAAAAATTATCGAAGTACGTAGATTTAAAAGACGAAATAACCAGGATGTGGCGCTTGGAAAAGGTGACTATAATCCCGATTGTCTTATCAACAACAGGTATAATACCCAACCAGTTATTTCAATCCCTCAATCTACTAGATTTGCCTAGACACACATTTGCCTTACTGCAAAAAGCAGTCATTTTAAACACTTGTAGAATTGTTAGGAAGTTTCTACAAACTGATTTGCCATCTGAAATGCCTCCATCTATTACAGATGTTCAAAACACTGAGGTGCACTTGGCTTAGGCCCGTGCTCTTCAGTAAATTTCCGGTTCTCTGGAGCCGAGTTGATGTAAATCATAAACAAAAATAATAATAATAATAATAATAATAATAATAATAATAATAATAATAAGCCATTTATTTCCCAAAAAGTAAGTAGAATTATTCAAACTCATATTGACATATATAAATTTAATAAAGCGATTGATATTAATAAATATTAAATCGTAAAATAACATGCATTTAATTATTTTGGGATGTTCATTTTTGGACAAAGGCCTCCTCCATCCTAGTCCATTTGCCACCGACCGTACTTTACAGGGTATTAAGATGACCTGATTGGTTGTTTTAGGAGATACCTAGAATACTTCGGATTACCTCGTAGTCTACGAGGTAATCCTTAGGGTACTCCGTAGGTCGTGGCTTCTAAACCCGGCCGTGTAGCAATAAGTTTTTAGTCAGGCAGGCGGCCGGTTTAAACCACAAGTCAAATAATAAAGCTATAGATGAGTGGCCTCACAGCTCAGTTGGTAGTAGCTCTGCCTTCTGCGCTGTAAGTTGTGGGTTCGATCCCCACCCGGAATAAACATTTGTGTGATGAACATGGATGTTTGTTCTGTGTCTGGGTGTTAATATGTATAATAATTATGTATTTACAAATAAAAAACATATAAATATTCTATCAGTTATCTGGTTCCCATAGCACAAGCTTTGCTTAGTTTGGGGCTAGATGGCGCTGTGTGAAATGTCCACTAATATATTTAGATTTTTACACGGGTTTTATCACTTAATTACCTTGAATTTATTTTTCTGACGTTTCGGCATGTTCATGATCATAATTATTAAAAATCCTGATAATTAAAAAAAAAAGGAATTGTGTGGTTTTATGAAACCACGGTAAAAGTGAAACTTTTAGTCTATACACTACACGGTCAGCTGATGGAACTATTGACGCCGCCATATTGGCCTCGGCTGCTCTGACGAGCGCCTTTCACTTTATCCCTACTCCGCGGCCGACCGTCACGCGACATGCGACACTCAGACCAAAAAAAATGAGACGATGTAATAAAAGTCTCACTTTAATAATAAGCCAAATCCTTTCGCAACGTGTTGTGCCGAGTCCTCATTATGTGGGAAAAAGAGAAGAAAATAATGATTTTAATAAGTTCCTAAGCACCTACCACAGTTCATGTTGGAAACTTCAACTCTTGGTACTTTGATGCCGTGGATGAAGGTACCATCTTCCAAAGCGCAGTAGCAGACAAAACGACGACACTGGAAAAATATAAAACTTTAAAACACTTTTAGAAAGAAAGAAAGATAGATAGAAAGGAAGATAGAAAGATAGAAAGATAGAAAGAAATACATAACAAATTTAATTTGTGTAATAGTACTACCATAATGTAACTCTAAAAATATACCAAAGCAACAACGAAATCTCTTTTAACAAGTTTTTTATACCGTCTTTATAATTAATACTAGCCAACCCGTGACAGACTTTGTCCTGTCAAATTTCAATAATCGAATACAGTATTCGATTATTGACTGATTGTTTTTAGTCTGTGATGTCATATTTGTTGCACACCAGCGCCATCTATGCCAAAATCATCCCTTTTGCGTTTTTTTATCATTTAGGGGTTGTTTTTCGGATTTAAAGATACCCTATTATTTATTCTGATTTTTTATCTACATACTATAGCAAGTTTCATTTTAATCTGTTTTGTCGTTGAGGCCTGATTGTGGAACAAACATACATTTCTTTTCACAAACTTTCGCATTTATAATATTATTAGGATTATTTGACAGTCACAAATATCTGTTAGCTCCAAAAGATTCTAGCAGATGGCGATACCTGTTGCCACAGCAACGCGTGGCCGGGTCTGCTTGTTATTTATAAATACTGGGTTCGATACCTGGACAGGTGCGTAGAGCCATAGGGGCGTGCATTGCGGGGCTTCGTAGTGGAGATGACCATCTTCACCGTACTTTTTCTTGAAGTATTTTAACTCGCGTTTACAAGGCTCTATAGAAAAATACAAATTCGGTTATAAGGTAACTCCTTTAAGGGGCTGCCAGTCGCTGATTGCTCTTTTTCGGAACGAAAAAAGTAATACTTCTAAACAAGCCACATCTCCTATTTTTATAAGTATATTACTTCAGGTTCCTACCTAGATTTCTATTAAGCTGAAAACATAATAGCAGAAACTTTTCACGATAAAAATATTATTTCAAAATGATACGTTTTAGAATTTATGATCGAAATATTTTATATACCTACTATTAAAATCAACTTGTGATTTATTGTTAAAGATAGGTAATATGTAGATCTAGATTTCTATTAGGATAGATTTTTGATAAGTAATTATACATAATTTATATCATTAATTTATTCGAAAAGCTAAGACGGACCACGCGCGGACGTGTGTTTGTAATCATTGCAGCGGTTGGTAGGATTATTTATCGAAGTGATTAAAGATGGGTACATCTTTATTCACATATACTATACATTATAAAATAGGAGATGTGGCTTGTTCACAAGTATTTATTTTTTCGTTTCGAACAAAAACAATCGTCGACTGGGAGCGCCTTAAGTGATTTTCAAACAAAAATCTATTTATATATCAAGACAGTTTTAAATTAAAAAGAGTTTAAAATTAAATGCAAAATGTGGGCATGTGCCAAATATAATGTTTAGACGTGCCTCTGACTACCTCCACTAGACATCTTCAAAGGATCTAAGCGTCTGGAGGATGTCTACCGTAGGTACTTGGGGCTTACAGTCGTGATCCTATTTATTTTTATTATTATTTTTCATAAAATATATTTAATTTTAAGAATTGTTAATTACAAGTTTTTATAATAATCGTTTATTTAGGAACAAGTTATATGGTACAATATTAATAGAAAGTACGATGATAACTACAGTAGTTCTTTAAACTGTGTCGCAGCTACCAACGCCCACCTCCTGGAGAAGTGCAGTTTGTTCCTAACTGTATAATTATGATTTTCTATCACGTAAAAAATACACTCATCTGTTATCCAGTACTAAGTTAAAATACAGGAATTAAAAATCCACTGCATTATTTGGTAATTTCCAAAATGCCGATTAGGTCTTGAATTGAAATGGTTCTTATACTTTTCAATTCAATTCATTTATTCATCCATACATTTACATAAGTCATTGTTGCACACACAACAACTTATCTTTATCTATACTAGTCTATACTAATATTATAAAGAGGAAAGATTTGATTATTTGTTTGTTTGTTTGTATCGAATAGGCTCCGAAACTACTGAACCGATTTCAAAAATTCTTTTACCATTAAAATCCTACATTATCCCTGATGAACATAGGCTATAGATTATTTTCAAAAACGTTAGGGATCCGTATGAAAATTTCGATAATGTAACCAAAAGTGTGAAAAAAACTCCAAAAAAATCTTTATATTGCGTTTGCTGCAGAAAGTATTGACAATAGAGCAAAGTGATGTACTACAGTTTTATAGAGGACATCAATATCTACAAAAAAGTCCAGAATACCATATGTCTAACTATTAGGTATCCCTATTAAAACTTTGATAATGTAACCCAAGGTGTAAAATATTAGCCATAAAATCATTATTACACCCGTGCGACGCCGGGGCGGATTGCTAGTCTTAACTAAATATAATAATACAATTTATGTTAACAACCGATACGATAGACAAGGCTCACTAACCATTAGCAATAGATACGCCATCGTCCCTACGTTTGCGGCTGCCTGAAGAGGTCTGCACGATGTGGATGTCCTGGCAACGACCCTGTCTGCAGACCAGTCCATCATCACAGCCGGGCTCCAAGAACTCTTCTTCCACCTCAGTAAAACAGCCTCAATTCTATTATACTACCTTCTTATCCTACAATAGGCTATTTGACAGTATGAAAAATAAAGGGTTGTTGATAGTAATCTATGTAAATTATAATATTCTTCTTACTAAATTATAATAACTTCCATAAAGCGTTATGGAGTAAAATAAATTGAAAAAAAAACAATGATTTATTAAAAAAATAAAATTATCTATTTTTAAACGCCAGTCACGTGATACAAAACGGTCAGGATTCGTCAAATCGACGATGACGTAACATGCTTGTCAATATATCATCGCCTGCCTTGCCTGCCTGCCTTAAAAAACTAGTTAGTGCTTTATACATGGACCTTACTAAAGCCTTTGATTATGTTGACCATACCATTCTATTATCCAAGCTCGAAACCTATGGTATTCGAGGCAATATTCTGAATTTAATGAAGTCGTATTTGGGAAATAGAAGACAAGCTACAGAAATAACACGCATTTGTCATCATTCGAAAAAGGAAATGGTATATAAATCAAAGTATCGTGAAACAAGATATGGGGTACCCCAGGGGAGTGTTTTGGGGCCACTTCTTTTTATCATTTATATAAATGATCTCCCCAAAGCTATTTCCGAGCAGATGGTATTATTTGCAGATGACAGCACCGTGATGTTTTCTGACCCATGTAAGTCTCAGTTAGAGGCGAAAATTACCTTGACCCTTGAAATAATTATAAAATGGTTAAAACAAAATAATCTAGTAATAAATCTTGACAAAACCCAGCTTATGACATTCTCTAATAATTATAACACGCACAATATTGACATTAATATCAAATATTTGGGACATCAAATTAAAAATGTTGTCAGTACTAAATTTCTAGGTTTGAATCTTGACCGTAACTTAAATTGGAAAGCTCACGCTGACACTATATGTAAGAAACTTAACCAATTTTCATACGCATTGTACATGCTTAATAAAATTGTTAATGAGTCTGCCGTAATTACAGCTTATCATGGGTATGCCGAATCTGTTCTAAGGTACGGCATAATATTTTGGGGTAATTCTACCTTAAAGGAACGAATATTTGTTGGTCAAAAGAGATGTGTTAGAGCAATATGTAAAATCCAGAAAACTGATAGCTGCAGGCCGTTCTTTGTTGACCTTAAAATACTGACACTACCTAGTCTCTATATTTATGAACTTGCGTCTTTTATAAAATCAAATATGGACCTTTTTAGGAAGCGTAACAGTAAACGCCACAATGTAAAAATTTGTTTTCCTCGCAATAAAACCGCCCTTTATAACAAAAGTGTTGTCTGTATGGCTGCCCGTATTTATAATAAACTCCCTAAGTCTATCATAGATATTTCCAGTCTGATTGTGTTTAAGGCAAAACTAAAACAAATGCTACTTGAAAGAGCATACTACAGCACTCAAGAATTTTTAAATGATAAGTTACAGTTAGATGAATAATTTTAATTTCAAGTAGACTAAATTTAATCAATATTCTTATGACATGTAATCAATATTTTTATGACTTGTAACACAATTTCTATTCCTTTATATTTTTTTTATTTTTGACATTTTTTCTTTATTATTCATTATATTAAATACAATGTTCTCCATAAAAACAATGTTTGTACGCCGCCAGGCAAAATGCAGAGACTCTTGATTTTTTATTTACCATCTTATATTATTATTATTATACCTGTGTTTACAAATGAATAAATGAATTATGAATTATGAATTATGAATTATGAATTATGAATTATGAATTATGAATTATGAATTATGAAAAACTTGACGTTTGTGTATTTGTATGTCACAGAAACTAGTGCGACGCCATTTGCTAAAGAAGCGTTTTTGCTGGTTATTTAAATTGTCAATAAATAATTTTCATTTTTGGGCCAATACTTAACAGAATAGAAAATAATATTTTTTTAAGGGTTCCACATTTACTTTCAAAATCTTGTCAAATAGCCCATTGTAAATCTGAAAGTTTGTAAGGATTTTTGTGGCCTAATAACGTCACGGATTTAGATGAAATAATCTATTTTCTTTCCAAATTGTATCGAAATCTATTCAGTGGTTCAGGCAGGTAACAAACGAACAGAGATACTTTCGCATTTATATATTAGAAGCGAGCAACAGCCAGTGCATAAGACTTACTTCAATTTCCTTAGTTCCGTTGATTTTGTGAACCGTTTTCTTGAACTCGGCACATTTCTGGTTCAACTCTGCAACAATAGCATCATCAGAATCATCACACGATCGTTTTATTCTAAAGTTAGTCTAATACGTAGCGCGCACTATATTTTCGTAGCACTTTTAGCAATTTTCAGAAGATTTTAGGCAGGTGCTACAAAAACTGTGGCATTCATTGGTCTAAAATTATTGTCGGCAAGTGCTACGAAAACCGTAGCATTGATTTAAAACTGTCTGCAAGTGCTACGTAAACCGTAGCATTGATCTAGAATTGTCGGCAAGCGCTACGAAAATTATCTCATTGATCTAGAAATCTTAGCAAGTGCTAAAAAAATCGCAGCATTGATCTAGGAAATGTCAGTAAGTGCTAAGAAAAGCGTAGCATTAAACGAGACTGAACCTTGGTAAGCGCTGGGGAATTTGTAGCACTTCTCAACTAAATAGACACACGTTGGTACGTATATCGTCGGTTTAAAGGTAAAATTCATTAAGTGACATAATTGATCAAATTCATTAAATTCGTGAAACGGTCTCACCAGGGCAATATCTACAAAACAAAGCAGTTACAAAAGCAACCTAATAATCTAAAAACAAAATCAAACTCAATAGGATTGCATTTAAAACTATGAGCAAAATGCAATCTTTTGCAAAAAATAATTATTATCGCTTATAACTCCATACTAGTTTATCGCATTTAATGAATTTTACCTCTAAACCGACGATATTACGCTACATGCATTGTTACGTGTGGTGTAGTATTATTTAGTCTATAAAATCTATAAATTACCTTTTTTGCAACGCTACGGGAAACATAGAAATGAGCTAAGACCTGTCTTTATCCATGTTTTAAGTTGGTGATTGCTGGCTTGCCCACAATTGTTGCAATTGTTACCAACTTTTCTTGTAATGTTGTTATGTATGTTATGATATAAAATACGAATTGTTTTACCTTCAAAGCCGTCAAAGGCCACAAAGGCCTGTCGATGTTTAAATCTTACGTTGGTAAGCGCTGCATCGTCCACAGCAGTTGCACTGCTCCTTGTCCGGCAGGTAGGCCCCCGGGGAGCATTGCTTCTCCTTCAAGAGGCCCCCGGAGCATACGTAGCCGCGGCAGGACACGGGGCAGTCATTGCCCCCCGTCGGGGGCTCGAAGCGGTAGCTGCGACGACTACAAAGAGTTATATTTGTAGTTGTGTTCCGTGGGATTGCCCGCGAGTTTCTATCTTACAAAATTCTAACCCCTTTTTTACCCCTTTAAGGAATTTTTAAATATGCTGTCTTTGCAGATACCTTTCGTATTTTTATGAGGAACATGTCAAATTTCAAGTTCATAGCATTTATATTTTCTATATATTTATATTTATGAGATTTCGTGATTAATCATTGAGTGTATTTTCAAACAATTAGGTAACCCATTTATCGCGTTTTATCTCTTACTAGCAGTCCGCCCCGGCTCCGCACGGTAGTAACGTATTATAACGATTTTATGGGTATTATTTTACCCAAGGTGGTTACATTATCGAAGTTTTAATAGGGATCCCTATCTATGTTACTCAGAGATAATGTAGCATTCTAATGGTAAACGATTTTTTGAAATCAATCCAGTAGTTTTTGGATTTATTCCATACAAATATACAAAACATCTTTCCTCATAATAATATTAGTACCGATAGATTATTACACTCATAATAACTTTTGAATGGTATGGAATTTGGGAATGGTATAATTAAAAAAGTAATTTACAGGTACTGATATGGCTTTGAAAATGAAGTGATTTTGGATAAGGATTAATACCCAGGTACGAATAATGTAGCCTAGTTTGTACAGGCGGCGTTACTTATTGCATATTTTAACATGAAAAAGTAGTTATTGTGACATAACTGTAGTAGTTGGACATAATTATGGTATTGCTGACTTTTGTTTATGTTGATGTAATCTTTAAAATTGCAGTAAGTACATCACTTTGATCTATTGTCAATAATTTTTGCAGCGTACGTGATATAAGGATTTTTTTGCTTTTTATTCACATGTTGGGTTACGTTATCGAAGTTTTCATACGGATCCCTAATAGTTAGACATATGATATTGTAGACTTGTTTGTAGATATTGATGTCCTCTTTAAAACTGTAGTACATCACTTTGCTCTATTGTCAATAATTTCCGCAGCGTACGCGATATAAGGATTTGTATGGAATTTTTTTTAACACCTTGGGTTACATTATCGAAGTTTTCATACGGATCCCTAACGTTTTTGAAAATATTCTATAGCCTATGTTCATCAGGGATAATGTAGGATTCTAATGGTAAAAGAATTTTTCAAATCGGTCCAGTAGTTTCGGAGCCTATTCGTTACAAACAAACAAACAAACAAACAAACAAACAATCAAATCTTTCCTCTTTATAATATTATTATAGTATAGATTTATGATAAAATTTAGTTTTTTTCAAAACGGAATCAAGTAGTTACTTACATATTAAGTGTTTCGTTGGGCAGTGATGGTATTGTTACAGGAACACCTAAAAATATCGTTAAATTATTGAAATAATCGAAAAGATGTTTATGAACATTTATATAGCTTTTGCCAGCCGCTTCGCTCGGTTTGTACCTATTTCAGAACACAGGCTATGTATATTCTTAGTTTCATCCAAATCACTTTGGCTGTTTAAGCGTGATTGAGCTTAGTGGCTCAATCACGCTTAAACAGCCAAACGTTAAACATCTTTACATACTTTCAAATCATTGATATTAGTAGTTAGGATACGATTAATATAAACAAATTTACTTTAAAAGCTTTCGTGAGTTGTACTACACATTATCACACAACGGGAATAATTCACGTAACTGATAAATTGTCAATGAGGACACCGACAATGTTTCGATTCATCTAGAGAATCTTCTTCAGGGTGAGTGGACCATTAAACGCAGCACTATCCTGCTCGCAATTTCGTCTCGCACTCCAATTTATCATTTACGTGAGTGTACAGGTTGCTTGGGTATCAAATAAAACATCTCGAATGATATAACCATCAGACGTGTCCGCTTCGCTCGCATGCCTCGTTTTGAGTGATACGATGAACGCTCGGTATTCGTATTCACTCGGCTAGCCTCGCGAATCGAAGACGTTATCATAACTTTAATATTCCGTATACACTACAGTGAGTAATTTCAGTTGTGTAATAATGTATAAACAAATTTACTCACATCTCCTCAAAACCTTATCGCATCGCAGCGCCTTGAACTCCTGCTCCGGATGACCCCAGTAGGGGTTGCAGCCAGCCCTGAAATCTGGCGCCAAACCCAATAAATGTTGGAAACTTTCCAAAGGTTTACATTGGAATGTGTCCAGAAAAATGTGGGTCAGAGCCCGACGGAATATCTCGGTCACTAAACGGCTCTGTGGAAGACCAGCATAGATTGTTTACAGCATTATATAGCTGGGATTTATCACTAGTGGAAAACTAGTGAACTTCGGGAACAGCTACACAGTTCCCGAAAGAGTTGAAGTGATCGGTGCAGTTCAACTCTGTGCTGTCAAGAATTAGTGGTTTAGGCTGTGCCAATAATAGTAATAGTCAATAATAGTAATTTATTGGTAAACACATTTACACGTCATTAAGTTAAAACGGGTGCGACCCACCCCTGAATTCTCCTCTCTAGTTCTTCTTTCCTCTATCTATCATACTTAATATCTTTCTTTTAATATAATATTTTCATTGACTGGTGTTGTTTCCTTTTTTAGCTTCACTATACCTACTCCTACAACTAGGTAGGCTAGGTAATTAAAGAACAAAGTTACATTGGCATACATAGTTACATTACATTACATAGTTTTTAGTGTGCGCTGTGCGTTGACGCGTTTATAGATCAGTCAGTTAGTCAGTCAGACAGTATATTTAGATCTATATTAAAGTTTACAATATTTACCAATAGTAGTGACAGGTAGGAACTCATCCGCATCGAAAACGTATTCATCCTGCATGCAGGACTGGTCCAATTCTGTAAATCAAAACATTTTATTAAAAAAAAAAACATTTTTGTTTTTAATAGTCAACTTACTTATACGCACTTTATCTGATCGTATTATAACTGGTCCCAATACTATACCTTAAGATAAACCAGTATAGTTATATCAGACCACTTCCGTTATGGTTTAAGAAGCGAGATGTAGGAGATTCATGAGGGGAACCATCGAAATCGCCCTCTGATACCGCTCCCCACGTGATCATCTGCTACCCGCATGGAGTAGTCTGACTTAAGGCGCTCCCAGTCGACGATTGTTTTTGTTCGAAACGAAAAAATAAATACTTGTGAACAAGCCACATCTCCTATTTTATAATGTATAGTATATGTGAATAAAGATGTACCCATCTTTAATCACTTCGATAAATAATCCTACCGACCGCTACAATGACGACAAACACACGTCGGAGCGTGGTCCGCCTTAGCTTTTCGAATAAATTAATAATATAAATTATGTATAATTACTTATCAAAAATCTATTCTAATATAAATCTAGATCTACATATTACCTATCTTTAACAATAAATCACAAGTTGATTTTAATAGTAGGTATATAAAATATTTCGACCATAAATTCTAAAACGTATCATTTTGAAATAATATCTTTATCGTGAAAAGTTTCTGCTATTATGTTTTCAGCTTAATAGAAATGTAGGTAGGAACCTGAAGTAATATACTTATAAAAATAGGAGATGTGGCTTGTTCAGAAGTATTTCTTTTTTCGTTTCGAAAAAGAGCAATCAGCGACTGGGAGCCTCTTAAGTGGTTTACCTACAACTCTGTAGCACTGAAGAATCTGGTTTACCTCTATAAAATATACACTCATCACAACATCTGCATTGCGAGTAATCAGCAGGCAAGAACATGGTCTTCCATTTGCCGTACTTCCTATCGCAGTAAGTTCTGAACTCTGAAGGGTGCACTCTTCTCTCTCTGAAGAATGAAAAATAATGTCACAAATAATTCTTGTAATTACTTATAAGAACCACCAGTTGTTAAAAATACCTAATACTGAATGGAGTTCTGTTTGTCTAATTCACACTTTTACGAGAAATCTCTTTTTTTCTGAGAGACGGTATAATCAGAGTCTCTAGTGGGAAATGATAGCATATAGATAGCACTAGCCGACCCGTGACAGACGTTGTCCTGTAAAATTTAAATAATCGAAGAGACAGAGAAAGAGACTAAATGTTTTTAGTCTGTGATGTCAGATTTGTGTGCCATAATATCTATACCAAAATCATCTTTTTTGCGTTTTTTATCTTAAAGGGATTTTTTATCTTTTCATCTTATCTTTTCGGATTATAAGGTCCTCCTGATGATATTTGCTGTAGTATGTAGATAAAAATCATACATACTACAGCAAATTTCATCTTAATCCTTTTTATCGTTTATTTTTGATGAGGGAACAAACATTTAGCAGCCTTATCACAAACTTTCGCATTTATAATATTATTAGGATTAATAGGATATGATAGTATATAGTCACCTGTCACAGTGAACGCTATCTTACACAAATACCAAATCGATACCTTTAACGCGATCTATGTATAGACATTTTTTGTAGAAATACCTGCACGATTCTCGAAACAGCTCACACTCCGTATGATTATTAAAATGAGGGCACTGTGGACATAGCTGGTGATCTGCAGAAATAAACTTTAGTTATTCAACTGCTCGATCTAGATACAATTTTAAGATTCTCAAGACAGTTTTAATAAATTTTATTCTTCAACTTTGATGGTTAGTTCTTAGCAAAAGTTATACATTTATACAACTCTTTTAAATCTTCAGTCATAACCATTTGATGTTGACTGCAGGCAAGACTATACTTTAGATTATCTATATCATAGCTAATCGAATCCGAATCTAACATAGAGATAATATAATTACTGACGTACGTTGGTTTTTTTCCAACCAGACAGACTTAAAAGTTAGTAAAAGTCTTACCAATCCTGCTTCTACAAATAGGCCGCACAGTCCTTTTGCTTGCAAACTCTACAATCGAGTTATCAGGTCTTGTCTGTTCGCATTTATCGTAGTCAATGTCCGCCTCTCTGTTCCTGACTAATGACAGTATCTCTGTCTCGCGCCAGTACTCGCTTGTATCTTTGTCTCTGTCTATCAGCATTATGAAGGGTAGGAACTGAAAGAAATCGACCATTATCGTGTCAGGATAACATTTCCTTGCCCTGATCCCACATTGTGGGTTCGGCACAACACGTTTTTTTTTCCATGTCCTCGATTAGCAGTCATATCATCTCTCACTCCTAACTATGTCATCTTTCACACAGTCCATCCATCTTTTTTTTGGCCTACCTCTAGTTTTGGATGTTATAAAAGCGGATGATTGTCATCCGCTTTTATAACATCCGTTTAGTTACATGGCCTTCTTCTCTTCTCATGCATCTATCCATAGTCAAGAAATGAAAAGTGCATACCTCGGATGCTTCGGAACCGTAACCTCTCGCTCTTCTTGAGGCTTGCTGCAATTGAGGAGATGGAATTAATAGAAAGGCAGGCCACGATACTATGAAATTATTTACTAACGCTAAATGAGGATTCACTCGAGCGTTGTAGGGAACTATTTTATTTTGAAGACTGCCTTAGACACGCGATTTTTGCTCTTTTGATTTCGTTTTTTTAAACCATAGGAATTAAGGGTCTTGCATGTAGATTCCCGAAGACTACAGTTCTATTTCGTTTGGGTTACTATGGGTACCTACTTTCTTTTTTGATGCAGCCTATAATATTAAAATCATAGGGAAGTACGTTATGAGAAATATACCTACCTACTCACTATGAAACACCTTGGCTTCACTTCATAACTCGCATTATATTCTATAGAGCTCTGAAATGGATTAGGTACTTACTTTCACATCCTTATCAGTGACATTTTGACTCCTCAGCTTGGGATCCAAGGTTAGAATGGGCACAACGTTTTTACCAAGCACATTGCCAAAAAAGCTCAGAATAAATGCTATTTGCAACAGCAGAACAAAACGATTCATTTTTACTTTTTCTACCAATGCCTAAACGATTTTTCCTACTTTGTTTATTTTGTGTTTATGACTTGTGCTGTCTTTTTCGAGAAGACCAAATGACATATAAAAGAAAGAGAAATCAGTGAAAAAGAGTATTTGTAATAAATAATGCCTCTAGACAATGCGCCGTAACTCGTGAACCCGTGATTGTTCCGAATGTCATAATGCATAGGTAGGTACCTTTGTTTTAACCTACTTCTGCCGTGTGGAAAAGGCCACTAATGTAGTTTTTTACCCAGTTATACCTACCTAGAATAAGTCAAATGGAATATGGGTGGAGTCGCAGATTATGTAAAAAAAGTACTTTTACTATCGCAGATCATAACCCAAGTCTCCAAGCATAGAATACTAGCAAAGAGAATATAAACTGGACTGCCCTTACTGGTAAAATAATAACACACAAAACAATTCAAATTATTTATTCGACCTTGTATATTATTACAAAAGTGCCTAAAACAGACCCTATTGGGTCTGACGACTACGCACGGAGGGAACAGTTGAGAATCACGTCGTTATTGACACCATAATGCACAAGATGACAAGAGAGCATCTATATTTTAGGGATGATCAAGTAAAACAGTGAACAGTAAATATTATTGTGCCATTTATTTATTTGTTCTTCTGTTTTTTCTTGATCACCATGACCAGGTTGTGCTGATGGGTTTTTTTAGCATAGATTATGGTCAAAAAGAAAAATACCGGTACCTAGATTTCTCGTCTGTTTTTATAGATTTATCAGACTATGAACATAATACTACTATGATAGGAAAGGTTAGTACCATGATAAGTAAGTTCTATTTACTGAATGTTTCATTGCGAACTGCTAAGTTTTAGTACGTCGATCTAACCATAATTTACGCTAGCTGTTACAAGTTATTCGACTATTTGAGGTAAACTGTTAATTACGAGTAGATATAGCTGGTGTAAAAAACAAAGTTCAGTTGAATAGATGTAGATACAATAAAACTACTTGAATATCATTTTCAGTCAGGAGTATGGAATCGGAGGTGAGCTATAGAGTCTACGTCAAAAGTTGAGCTATAATACTAAGGTCACTTGATGTCAAATCTAAAAGTTTATCAGCTTGAGCAAGTACCAACTTTAAACTCGTTTCAGACTATGAACAGTTGGCTTTATGGTGCACACTAAATACTAGGAATATTGCATAGTAAAACGCGTTGTCTAAATCGAGCTTAATCACATGCAATTTTCTAAACACTTCAACACATCACAATATAATTTACTCTACAAACTAATTTAAATATTGACTAGAATATCAATTCATGGATTTGGTCTCCTTAACCAGTATTTTGTGCAAATTGCTTTTCAAGAATCACATTAGAAACCTCTAAAATTATCAGTGTTTCTCTACTATATTATGCATGTATTATACATATAAAACTTCCTCTTGAATCACTCTATTTATTAAAAAAAACCGCATCAAAATCCGTTGTGTAGTTTTAAAACATCTAAGACATTTTTTCGTTTACCGCCTACGCGGAACTGTGCGAAGCGGACCAATGGTAGCGCTCAAATATTCGAGTTTCAAAATGTCGAGCGCTGTGTTTGGTCCGCTCCGCACAGTAGGGCTATTTTGTATAAACACGAGTAACATGTTATGATATTCATACCAATATTTATTGGTACTGAATGCCATAATACCTACGCTTTATAATGCTGTTTAGGCACCTATACCTACGCTTCCAATACAATACCTACGCAGAAGCGTAGGTATAGGTGCATAAACAATGAATAGTTACTATGAAAAGTGTACAAATTAAAACATTAGATATTGTATTCAACATCATATCATGATAATCATGTTTTTAAAAATAGCCCTGCAGCTCCGGGTAGATGCCAACTCACCCTTAGATATGTGTTTTGTTAGCAACATGATCTATTTGGTACCCTAATTAATTAGGTACAATTTTAGGATTAGGTGTGTAGGTATATTGGATTAGTATTAAGTGTTCTATTCCTAAATAGTGAGCAAATACATCAAGTCTATTATTAATAAAGCAACAAACGATTTTAACAACAATATATGAGTCCGCCCGACTATAATAGTCCCCTAGACACAAACTTAGGGGCTTACCACAAGCTTTTAAAGTAATATTAAAACTTTACTACTCAAGGTGCGAAAGTGACAACACTATACGAACTTGTAGTACCGTTTTAACTTTAAGAGCTTGTGGTAAGGCCCCTGGCAGGCCGAGCATTGATCGCGAAAAAATTATTAGTCTCCCATTAAAGTAGGGAAAATATCTTTAACGTCAGAATGAAATAACGTAAATATTATTGACTAGAAAATGAAATACAGTTTAATAAAAAAAATATTTACATGTCACTTCATGACAATAGGACATAAGGCACCATGATACCTATCTAAAGTACAAGATCAGTATATTTATTTAGCTGTTATAGGTACACCATTTATGTCAAATAACATCCGCTATGTTGACAGGGGTGCGAGGCGTGATGCGGGAGACTGTTCCCTTGTACAGACGAAAAAAGGCTTCGGCACCTGCATAAACCCTCATGGAGTTGTCTGACTTATGGGGTTTACCTATTATGCTATTTAAAAACCAAATGAGAATGTCTAACCCTCGTATTCAAGAACGACACTATGAGAACACGCACCCACAGTGGACGAAATCTTTTTTCATAAAAATCACTTTATGTGTTGTGCGACACTGCATAGTGTGACTAGAGGCACATTGTCGTGTGCCTCTAGTCAAAGTTGAGCTCTAAAGGCACACGGTAGCGAGCGCCATAGTGCCGCTCAGCACATAAAGTGATGTTTATGAAAAAAGATTTCGTCCACTATGGGTGCGTGTTCTCATAGTGTCGTTCTTGAACACGAGGGTTAGTCTCCGGTACCTGCATAAACCCTCACGGAGTTGTCCGACTTATATGGTTTACCTATGCTATTTAAAAACATATGGAAGGTTCTTCGATTCGATCAAGGTGAGACAAAATACAAATCTCTCAATGAAAATCTTAAAAACAAGATGGCATCAAATAAAAATAATAAAGTAAAAGGAAGGCTACATTTGACAGTAACTACATTTCTACCTTCAGGGTTTCTGAAGACAGAATCATCTCCATATTTAATCTAACTTCAGATAAAAAAACATGTCCGATCTCTTGAAATACCTCATCATCATCGAATACTTGTCCTCAAGTCCATCAGCGCACTAGCGGTGATCACACCGTGCCTCTGCCGCCCCCCCAAATAATCAGCATCACCCCCTATAGTCACCGTCGAGAAAGACGTAGAGTTCCGCCTTTGCTGTACCGCTTTCTTCCCCCCACTCATCACCCCCATTTCTGAAGGACTTTGGCGTGTCACCGGCTGGAAGTAGTCTCCATGGCATTTCGTCTCAGTCCAATCGTGGCGTTCGAAGAGTTTGGTCGCTTTTAGGGGCTTAGTGACGTTGTGGTCGGAGCGATATTCTTTTAATGGTC
Source organism: Hydriomena furcata (assembly GCA_912999785.1). Taxonomy (NCBI): domain Eukaryota; kingdom Metazoa; phylum Arthropoda; class Insecta; order Lepidoptera; family Geometridae; genus Hydriomena; species Hydriomena furcata. The sequence continues at coordinate 3,431,516 of OU538842.1, read as the reverse complement.
GATCGGGTTTAGGGCGTTGCTTCGCGTCAGCTGAGACGCTGAGTTTAGTTTTGTATTTGGTGTCGGTGTCGTGGAAACTCTTGGTTTTTGTCGTCGGTTGCGGGAGGGTGTGAGCTTTTGAGCTGGAATATCATTAAAGTGCAATGAATCTTTAAGTTTTATTAAAATCAAGTGTAGCGTGTGCTGCTTTTTGAATTTGTGCTGAGGCTCTTTAGTTATTTTTTTTATTGTTTACGTACTTGAGTAGTACTTTTAATTATTATTCTTGTTTGACCCTTCACCTTGTTCGATTGGCACCACACTGGAGATCTACATAGCTTTAAGAAAAGGATCATTAAAAAAAAAAGGTAGACCCCAAGCCGTGTTTGTTGCCTGATTCTTCTAGGCTTGGTCGCGTGGAATCGGCGTAGCTTCACCTAGTTCTTAGGACGTTTCAAAGTGATCCTTGTGATTTTATTAAAATAAATGATTTTTGAATTTGAATTTGAATTTTGAAATTGAGTCACAACTGTAATCCCCAAGTACGGTAGACATCCTCTCAGATCTCCGGGCGCTTAGATCTTTGAAGATGTTAAAAGAGGCACGTTCAAATATTACATTGAACACATGCCCACATTTTGCAGTAGGCGTTCCACACGTGACAGGTAGCAAGCCCGTCGCCGCTTACAAGAATACTAACTGGTTTCCTCACGATGTTTTCCTTCATCGTTTTAGGTACGTGGTAATGCGCTTATAAATTTTTTGAAAAGAAAAATCCATTGATGCACGGCCGGGATTTGAACCCACGACCATCGCGCATCGGCTCAAAAATCGAGGTACATACTTCCACTAGGCCAAAATGACTTAATTAATAATGACGTTTTAAAAATTAAAAATATAAACCGACTTCATGTTTGTCAGATTTTTTGCACACTAACGCCATCTATACAAAAATCATCCGTTTTGCGTTTTTTAATCATTTTGGGGATGGTTTTCATATTTTAAAGTAGTAATGTTTACATTATTACATTACATTTAATCTACATTTACAGCAAATTTCAACTTAATCCGTTTTGTCGTTTAGGCCTGATTGAGGAACAAACATTCAAACAAACTTACAAACTTTCTGTGTTATTCTGATGTATAAGCTATCCCACCAAAAACATTCTGTAAAAAACTAGCCAAGTCTCGATGGAGCTGCTTGTTTATCTCTAAAAAGTAATGAAATCTAGACAAAATCGTGTCAAGTCTGAGGTTCTTTACTGCGATTTCTTTATTATTATAGAATGTTGTGTGACTTGGCCGTTGAACATTCTTTATACGTTAGTGGGTACAAGTCAATTTTGTTTACACGTAATGTTATATCTGTTGTAACTACCTATGTTTGTTATGCAAGATAATAGACAATACAGGTATTGGTAATTGGACGCTAGTGTCTTAGTTTAGGCTGTTGTTGATCGTGCAACACATGCATTCAGCATTGACAATGCTGACTTCTGCTGTCTTCTTTTTGGAGCGTCAAATCGACCACCGATCTAACATAAAATAGACGTATTTTGACGGCCAAGTCACATAACATTCTATAATAATAAAGAAATCGCAGTAAAGAACCTCAGACTTGACACGACTTTGTCTAGATTTCATTACTTTTTAGAGATAAACAAGCAGCTCCATCGAGACTTGGCTAGTTTTTTACAGAATGTTTTTGGTGGGATTTCACTTCTTTTTGTAGAAACGTGGGCTTATTGATTTATTTTATTAGATTTTCTTATTTGACACAGTTTTTTTTTTCTTTTTATGAGTTGTTTTTTTATTATAAAAACACATCGTAAGCGCGTTTAAAATACAGTCAGCGCCATCTAGCGACGTGTGCGCTGGTATCACTGCCACTCTTAGTCCAATGCATTATATTTTTATCAAATTTTGAGCGAAATTAATATTTTAGTTTATTTAATTTGTTAATTTGTTTATTCAATTTGTGTAATGTTCGAGTAGAATAAAGTTAATCGTTCAACTATTTCTTCTTGTAAACTTGTAAGTAAAAAAGCCAGTCTAGTCTTATCCAGAGATTTCCTTTAATTTTATTGCGTACTAGCAGTCCGCCCCGGCGTCGCACGGATGTAATAATGATAAAGGTAATTTTTTTACACCTTGGGTAACATTATCGAATTTTTCATAAAGATCCCTAATAGTGAGATGTATGGTATTACATACTTTTTTGTAGATATTGATGTTCTCTTTAAAACTGTAGTACATCACTTTGCTCTATTGTCAACAATTACAGCAGCGTACGCGATATAAGGATTTTTTTGGTTTTTTTTTTACACGTTGGGTTACATTATCGAAGTTTTCATACGGATCCCTAATAGTTAGACATATAGTATTGCATACTTTTTTGTAGATATTAATGTCATCTTTAAAACTGTAGTACATTACTTTGCTCTATTGTCAATAATTTCCGCAGCAAACGCAATATAAGGATTTTTTTTTAATTATTTCACACTTTGGATTACATTGTCGATGTTTTCATACGGATCCCTAATATTTTTGAAAATATACTATAGCCTATGTTCATCAGGGATAATGTAGGATTCTAATGGTGAAAGAATTTTTCAAATCGGTCCAGTAGTTGAATATTTTTTGTAAAGGCGGTATGTCGATCTCTAATAGTTTGGTTAGGCTCTTGTGTTTTCTTATCAGGGTCACCAGGTACTCCAGATCTTCGATTATCCTAGTTTTTATGGTTTTCCCTTTATGTGGCCATTAAACCCTAACTCTGTACCAAATTTCAGCTCTCTGAGTTTATGGGAAGTACTAGTTCTATTCTGATGATCATGAGTGAGTGAGTGAGTGAGTGAGTGAGTGAGTGAGTGTCTGTCTAAAATGCGAAACTTTGCTTTCGCTTAACTTCGTAACTAAATGACCTACAGACTTGAAATTTTGGATTTTAAGTACGTGATTATGGCTTACTGGATGACGAAAATTTCAGCGTTCTGGTCTTATCCAGAGGTTCTCAAATAGGGGCCTGAAAATGCGGCGAAATGGTTCCAGTAAAGGATGGTACGGCAGTGTTTGCTTCGCGCTCGACTTGGCGGGGGCACTACCGTGCCCCCAAATATTACTGTAAAGTTTACATATTAATCCAATCAGTAGTTTTTGCGTCAAAGAGTAACAAACACACACTCACACACCCACTCACAAACTTTTGCATTTATAATATTAGTAGGATAGTTACCTAGAATAGTTCTTTCTCTGCTGCTGTTGGGTAAAAGAGTGCGATCCTTTAGTCATGATGCTGTAGAGTTTGTTCCTGTAGTCGTCAACAGACATCTGCTTATCGTCTCTGAGAGGCAGCAGCACGTCCGAGGGTAATGTGGGCTCGTCTCTCTCGCGGTGGAATCTTAAATAGAATAGCATTCAAGCCATTAGTCGCCTTAGGCATACCAGATTTAAGATAAGATAAGATAAGATAAGATAAGATAAGATAAGATAAGATAAGATAAGATAAGATAAGATAAGATAAGATAAGATAAGATAAGATAAGATAAGATAAGATAAGATAAGATAAGATAAGATAAGATAAGATAAGATAAGATAAGATAAGATAAGATAAGATAAGATAAGATAAGATAAGATAAGATAAGATAAGATAAGATAAGATAAGATAAGATAAGATAAGATAAGATAAGATAAGATAAGATAAGATAAGATAAGATAAGATAAGATAAGATAAGATAAGATAAGATAAGATAAGATAAGATAAGATAAGATAAGATAAGATAAGATAAGATAAGATAAGATAAGATAAGATAAGATAAGATAAGATAAGATAAGATAAGATAAGATAAGATAAGATAAGATAAGATAAGATAAGATAAGATAAGATAAGATAAGATAAGATAAGATAAGATAAGATAAGATAAGATAAGATAAGATAAGATAAGATAAGATAAGATAAGATAAGATAAGATAAGATAAGATAAGATAAGATAAGATAAGATAAGATAAGATAAGATAAGATAAGATAAGATAAGATAAGATAAGATAAGATAAGATAAGATAAGATAAGATAAGATAAGATAAGATAAGATAAGATAAGATAAGATAAGATAAGATAAGATAAGATAAGATAAGATAAGATAAGATAAGATAAGATAAGATAAGATAAGATAAGATAAGATAAGATAAGATAAGATAAGATAAGATAAGATAAGATAAGATAAGATAAGATAAGATAAGATAAGATAAGATAAGATAAGATAAGATAAGATAAGATAAGATAAGATAAGATAAGATAAGATAAGATAAGATAAGATAAGATAAGATAAGATAAGATAAGATAAGATAAGATAAGATAAGATAAGATAAGATAAGATAAGATAAGATAAGATAAGATAAGATAAGATAAGATAAGATAAGATAAGATAAGATAAGATAAGATAAGATAAGATAAGATAAGATAAGATAAGATAAGATAAGATAAGATAAGATAAGATAAGATAAGATAAGATAAGATAAGATAAGATAAGATAAGATAAGATAAGATAAGATAAGATAAGATAAGATAAGATAAGATAAGATAAGATAAGATAAGATAAGATAAGATAAGATAAGATAAGATAAGATAAGTTCAAATCATTACAGAAGGAGAAGGAATTAGTTGGGTAGAAGGAGAGAAACAGAATGAGAAATATACCACTTACTTGGAGACGTATTCATGGTCCAACGCCCGCTCAGCGCTGAGCCGCTTCGCCGGATTGAAGACCAGCAGCCTTTGAACCAGCTCGGCTGCGTCTCTCGGCGCACACGACAATAGGGATGTTAAAGATGCATTGCCAGTCGCGATGGCTGCCTGCTCCCTGATGAGCGAGGAGCCGTAACCGCTGCAGACCGCCGAAATGTCTGCAAGGTTAGGAATAGTTCACAATTTATTCTACTTGATAATATAGAGGTATGACGAAGTGAAGATGTTTGTGGACTTTGGCAAACAGTGGAAAACTCTGGTGTAACAGTATGTTTATCTACCTATATGAATGTTGTGATGGATGAGTGGAGTGCGAGTGACGAGGATGGATAAGATAAGGAATGAGTATATCAGAGGAAGTTCAAAAGTGGCGCCTGTGACAGAAAAAATCGGGAGCAATAGGTTAGCGTGGTATAGGGCATGTCATGAAAAGGGAAGAAAGTGATGTAACGAGAAGTATATTAAGAATGAATGTGGATGGATGTAGACGTAGAGGTATGCCAAAGAAAAGACGGATGGATTGTGTGAAAGATGATATGGGTAAGAAAGGAGTGAGTGATGAGATGACGGCTGATAGAGGGAAATGGAAGAAGAACACATGTTGTGTCAATCCCAAAAATTAAAAAGCGAAAAGTCAAAACGCGATATTAGTTTATTAAGTTGTATGCAGGACAGGAACTATTAATCCTACAAACACAATTTAAATGGAACCAACTATTCAGTACACAATAGAAAATCACTTAAGGGGCTCCCAGTCGACGATTGCTCTTTTTCGAAACGAAAAAAGAAATACTTCTGAACAAGCCACATTTCCTATTTTTATAAGTATATTACTAGACGTGTGTTTGTCGTCATTGCAGCGGTCGGTAGGATTATTTATCGAAGTGATTAAAGATGGGTACATCTTTATTCACATATACTATACATTATAAAATAGGAGATGTGGCTTGTTCACAAGTATTTCTTTTTTCGTTTCGAACAAAAACAATCGTCGACTGGGAGCGCCTCTCTCTCTTATCTTTAACAATAAATCACAAGTTGATTTTAATAGTATATATATAAAACATCGATCATAAATTCTAAAACGTATCATTTTGAAATAATATTTTTATCGTGAAAAGTTTCTGCTATTATGTTTTCAGCTTAATAGAAATGTAGGTAGGAACCTGAAGTAATATACTTATAAAAATAGGAGATGTGGCTTGTTCAGAAGTATTTCTTTTTTCGTTTCGAAAAAGAGCAATCAGCGACTGGCAGCCTCTTAACAAACATAGTTACATAGTTACATACATACATTGCAAATTAAATAAAAGCTTGTAAAAATCAAGATAAGTAGTACCATCAGCCGAAGGTCGTGGCAGAGCAGCCATTATCCTCTCAATCTGGTTGACGGTGGAAGTCCCCGGGAACAGCGGCTTGCCCGTCAGCATCTCACCAAGGATGCAGCCAAGTGACCACATGTCTATGCCTTTTGTGTAGCTGGAAAGAAAAAGAACATAGGGCTGCCTCTGTCACGTAAAATACAGATATTGCGAGAAGATAATCATATCGCAGATTGATAGAAGAACAAGGAAGAAGGGTGTGGTTTTAGGGTTCCGTACCCAAAGGGTAAAAACGCGACCTTATTACTAAGACTTCGCTGTCCGCCTGTCCGTCTGTCCGTCACAGGGCTGTATCTCATGAACCGTGATAGCTAGACAGTTGAAATTTTCGTAGATGATGTATTTCTGTTGCCGCTTTATCAACAAATACTAAAAACAGAAAAAAAACCGGCCAAGTGCAAGTCGGATTCGCGCACGAAGGTTTCCGTACCATTATCTATAAAATCATGTTTGTTGTATGGGAGCCCCCCTTAAATATTTATTTTATTCTGTTTTTGTATTTTATTGTTATAGCGGCAACAGAAATACATCATCTGTGAAAATTTCAACTGTCTAGATATCACGGTTCATGAGATACAGCCCTGTGACATACAGACGGACAGCGAAGTCTTAGTAATAGGGTCCCGTTTTTACCCTAAAAATAGTGGACGCCCCCCCCCCACTAGACATCTTTAAAGGATCCAAGCGCCTGCAGATCTGAGATGATGTCTACCTTACTTGGGGATGACAGTCGTGATCCTATTTATTTTTATTTTTAAAGTGCAGCTCTCTCACCCTACCCAAAGTTTGGAAATAAACGGTTTATGTATGTAAATCGAAGACTCAGAATTATCATGTAAATCTGAAATCGTTTATCGATAGTTTTACAGGTTTCAAACTATTGATAACTCAAGGTAACTGCACAATCGTGACTATAGTTTATTTTATGTTACAAAAATAACAAATAATGCCTGAATAAATTGATCTAACCTTGGTCGCGGCAAGCGCAACCGAACATAAAACAAAATGGGAAAATGACTGGCAAATAACTATAGGCCTTCACTGTGCAGTTTTGTATTAATACTAGCTTCCGAACGCGGTTTCGATCGGCAGGCTTGTTTCTTAATAATTACGTATAAAAAACTAAAAACAAAACCGACTTCATGTTTATAAATAAAAAATGTAGTGCTTTAAAATACATAATGAAACCCAGGGGCCCTGTTATCTGTGCCTTATAGTTTCAAATTCCTGACGTCAACTCGAAGCCCCTACCCCGGCTAGCCCTCCACTCGGCGTATGCCAATGAAAGAAGGGCAAGGTCTATAGTTGAAAACCACTATCAATGCCCATAAATTTTGAAGGTTTCTCTCGATTTCCCTGGGATCCCATCATCAGATGCTGACTTGGTGGAAATAGGACCACCTCGGAAGTATAGGCTTTCAAATAAAAAAATATTTTTGTAAATCCGTCTACAAACGCCGGAGTAATCGCGTAATCCCCAAGTATGGTAGATATCCTCTCAGCTAGATCTCCAGACGCTTAGATCCTATGAAGATGTCTAGCGTAGTGGGGTTAGTCAGAGACACGTTCAAACATTATATTTGACACATGCCCACATTTTGCAGTAGTTAGCATTCCATACTAACTGGTTTCCTTTCGATGTTTTCCTTCACCGTTTTGAGCACGTGTTTTTAATACGCATATAGACTTTTCGAACAGAAAAATCCATTGATGCACGCCGGGATTCGAACCCACGACCTTCAGATTGAAAGTCGAGGTACCTCCCACTCGGCAAACACGGCTTATTAAGATAGAACAACAGCTGTACTGAACAACTAGAACAACTGTGTTGTTCGGAAAATAGTAAAACTGTAACATTCTCCCGTTTCTTCTGCAGTAAGCGGAACTTCTTTCTTAAGTCGGAAACACACTTACGTGTCGTGTCACGCCACTAGCTAATCGCTTTCATACATTTAGTATGGTCAGAGACATATTAAGGTGTCGTGTCGTGTCGCAAACGCTATCTTGCGATTGGCTAGTGGCGCGACACGCCACGCCACGACACGTGTGTTTCCGGCATTACTCTCTACCTCAGGACTTTTTCCCACTTCTAGTGGAGTACTACAACATGTAGATGTTGCAAATGAATTGATGCTGATGATGATGAGGACGACAATGATGATGATGATGATGATAATGAAGAAGATTACGATGACGATGTCGATGATGAAGATAGTGATGATGATATTGACGACGATGATTTTGATGGTGATGATTGGCTTGGGGCCTGCCTAATGTCACTATTCTTAGAACTTACTTCTTACTAGCGATGAGTATCTCCGGCGCTCGATACCACCTGGTAGCGACGTAGTCAGTGAGGCATGGATCCGCGCCATCCTCGCCCCCCGAATACATGCTGGAGACTGATCGCGCCAACCCGAAATCGGCTAATTTCACACTGCGGAGAAAAAAAATTCGGTCACCTCTATTATCCTTTTAAGGCTGAGCAACAACCAAATTTGAAATGGTTGAAGCCCAAATAATTTTAATCGTGCATTATGTATGGAATTTAAATTTATATTAAAGATTCTCAGGTATATAAGCGTCTAAATTATTTTAACAAAAATAAAAATTGAATAAAAACCTCGTTAAGAAAAAATGCCAAACACAACTCTGAAAACTAAGAAATGCCCTAAAATATGCTAAACCATAAGGCAATTCAATATGATATTTATCATAAACAAGCTAACCCGGCGAACTTCGTATCGCTTTAGAATTAACACCCGTTCCCGTTAAAAAATCAAAAAATACAGACAATAGTTTATTCAAACTTTTTAAATAGTTTACACAAAATACATTTCTGAACGCATGCATAAATGTCAATAATTACTTACAGTATTTGACAGGATGGACAACAAATGTTTGACATGTACTAAACCCATGAACATTTATTGAAAATTATTTATCTTTCATAATTATGTATTCGTCGAGTTTTCATTGTTTTTAAGATGTATAAGTTATAAGTGTTAATAATAATAAGTTAGTTATAAGTGTTGTAACAAACCCGTCTTTCTTTTATATATTAAGACAAGCTAACCCGGCGAACTTCATATCGCTTTAGAATCGTTCTCGTTCCCGTTCCCGTTCTCGTTAAAAATAAAAAATACAGACAATAGTTTATTCACCTTTTTAAATAGTTTACACAAAATACATTTCTGAACGCATGCATAAATGTCAATCAGTACTTACAGTATTTGACAGGATGGACAACAAGACAATAGTTTATTCACCTTTTTAAATAGTTTACACAAAATACATTTCTGAACGCATGCATAAATGTCAATCAGTACTTACAGTATTTGACAGGATGGACAACAAATGTTTGACATGTACTAAACCCATGAACATTTATTGAAAATTATTTATCTTTCATAATTATGTATTCGTCGAGTTTTCATTGTTTTTAAGATGTATTCTGCTATTCGGGGCGGAGACAAATCCAACGAATCAAAACCCATGAAAATTGGTCCAGCAGATCTCGAGTTATAAGTGTTGTAACAAACCCGTCTTTCTTTATATTAAGACAAGCTAACCCGGCGAACTTCATATCGCTTTAGAATCGTTCTCGTTCCCGTTCCCGTTCTCGTTAAAAATAAAAAATACAGACAATAGTTTATTCACCTTTTTAAATAGTTTACACAAAATACATTTCTGAACGCATGCATAAATGTCAATCAGTACTTACAGTATTTGACAGGATGGACAACAAGACAATAGTTTATTCACCTTTTTAAATAGTTTACACAAAATACATTTCTGAACGCATGCATAAATGTCAATCAGTACTTACAGTATTTGACAGGATGGGCAACAAATGTTTGACATGTACTAAACCAATGAACATTTATTGAAAATTATTCATCTTTCTCGAGTTTTCATTGTTTTTAAGATGTATTCTGATATTCGGGGCGGAGACAAATCCAACGAATCAAAAACCATAAAAATTGGTCCAGCAGATCTCGAGTTATAAGTGTTGTAACAAACCCGTCTTTCTTTTATATAAGTAGTAGAAGATAGAAGAGATATTGCTGAATCACTACATAGTCGCTTTCCGCTTCCCGCGTATGTATGTTTGCTTATATCTTTAAAACTACACAACGGATTTTAATGCGGTTTTTTTAATGGTTAGAATTCAGGAGGAAGGTTTATATGTATAATAACATGCTACCCGTGCGAAGCCGGGGCGGGTCGCTAGTAAATTATAAATTGAAAAGTTTTAGCAGTTTTTTGTTAAGTCATTTCTTTTACATACTTAATAAATATTTTTCTAAATGTCGCTTAATTCCGTGCATCATACAGCTCAAAAGCCGTGTTGGCCGAGTGGGAGGTGGACCTCGATTTTCAATCTGAAGGTAGTTGGTTCGAACCCCGGCGTGCATCTATGGATTTTTCTGTTCGAAAAATGTATACGCGCACCAAAAACACGTGCTCAAAACGGTGAAGGAAAACATCGAAATCGGCTAATTTCACTCAATGGAAACATAATATTCGGTCAGCTCTATTATTCTTATAATAGAGCTCAAAAACCGTGTTGGCCGAGTGGGAGGTGCACCTCCACTTTTAATCTGAAGCACGACCTTCAGGGTTCGAACCCCGGCGTGCATCAATGGATTTTTCTGTTCAAAAAATTAACATGTGCATCAAAAACACGTCCTCAAAACAGTGAAGAAAAAACATCGTGAGGAAACCAGTTAGTATTCTTATAAGCGGCGATGGGCTTGCAACCTGTCACGTATGGAATGCTAACTACTGCAAAATGCGGTCATGTGCCAAATATAATATTTGGACGTGTCTCTGACTACCCCCACTAGACATCTTCAAAGTATCAAAGCGTATGGAGATCTGAGAGGATATCTACCGTACGTGGAGATTACAGTCGTGCTCGTAATCCTTTATTTTAAAATTATTTTCATGTATATAGGCATAACCAGGCTGCACACAAAAGCATGAGCTTTCGATGCAATCCTTTCAAAAACAAATTGTACATACATATGTACGTAAGACATTTCTATCTGTTGACAGAAACTGGGCCGAGACCCTATCTCTGGCCAAAACGCAACGATAGCGCGATCTAGAAACGGAACGTTTTTACTAGCGACATCTAGTTTTAGATACTGGCAATTCTACAGGTTTTACGAATTATGAAGTTTTTTCCTCAGCTTCTTCTGCAAATGGTCTGAGTGGTCGTCAAAGTGTGGCCCGCGACAAATTAAATATTTTGAATAGTCGACTACCTATCTACCGAAACAGATTTTGCGTACGAAGTTAACTACGAGAGCCCACTGCAGAAAAAACACGTCGCATCGTTTTACGGCCAAAACTTTTGGCCATAAAGTGTGTGGGTTCTCGAAGAGTGGTTTTAATACAAACTGTATAAAGTAGGGATAATAGGGTGTTATGAAATGAAACCACAAAATAGACTTACATAAATAACTTAAGTACATTAAGTACTAACTTAAGTACAGGTCACTTACCGACAAGCGCTATCAATCAGCACATTACTGGGTTTCTGGTCCCTATGAATCACGTTGCCTGAATGTATGTACTTGGTGGCCTTCAGCATCTGATACATAATGTACCGCTTGTGTATATCCTTGAGTATGTTGCCGCGTTTGATCACGTTGTGGAGATCAGTCTCCATGTATTCGAAGCCGAGGTAAATGTCGCGGTTGTTCAGTGCCCTGGAGGGGTAAAAGATATAAGGGTTTTAATAATTAAAAAAAAATAACCTAACCACGTACCTACTTGGGTTTTGTTAGTTGGTATTCTTATAAACGACGATGGGCTTGCATCCTATTACGTACCTAAGTCAGGAGTCACTAATTGCTTTCATTTGGGTTTAGTTTTTTTTAATAATATATGATCGTCGCGTTGCTGTCCATAATATTCAAAGCTACCCCCCTTCTTGGTGACCCCTGACGTGCACATGCAGGTATTGTTGTGCATGCACATGCACAACAATACCTACGTAGGTATATTAGTGTGTGGCAGAGATACCTACCTACCTATCTACTCAACACTTTTTTTTAAGACTATCGCTTCTACCAACCACCAACCTGTGTATGCTATGCAGCTTAACAATATTGGGATGGTTCCGAAACGACTGCAAAAAGATTATCTCTCTAAAAGTTCTTTGAGCGTCAGTCTGGTTCCGAAACGCGTCGAATATCTTCTTAATCGCTACCACATCCTTCGACTTCTTATCAACGGCTTTCCACACGATCCCGTAAGCACCTTTGCCGAGTCTCTTTTTGATTTCAAACCTCTTTAGAATATGCTCGTCGATCTCGGACATATTCTTTTCCGGACTCTTTTTTGCGACCTGCTTTTGTACATCCTTCTTTTTGTCATCCTTCTTTATGTTCTGCGCTAGACTCATATTAAAATTTTACGTTCTAGAACTCAATCCTGAAAATAATAAAATGCCTAAAAACTATCGTGGTTGTTAATCATTTTAGATAACTGATAACTAATTACCACGTTATTTTCTTGTAGGTAAGTAGGTAGATACCTATTGCTGATAGTATTCGCCGATCTACCGTTGATCGTGGTCGCGGGCGTTGCTCATGATGAAGAGCATTTGAATTGTCTCGAAACGTCAGCAATACAAGAAAATAACGTGGTAGTTAGCCGTATTTCTATTTAAAATAAAATGCTAGGTATCATCCGACATAGTCAGCAACTTGGATATAGAACGTAAAATGCTAATTTTACGCTTATCGTTAGCGAATTTGAATAAGTAAGTACCTACCTATCGGAAGTTAGCGTGACGCTACCCATTGTAAAATATTGATTGTTTTACTCCAAGCAACCGGAACAATACTATATCGATGAACTCCAATTAGGTTTTGATAGTTACTTTAGCCTACCTACTTGCAAACTCGTTAAAAATATCACTTTAATATGAATTTAAAGTTTCTTAGTTACTAATTACTCACGTACAAAATAGCGACGTTGCCTCACAATATCCATTTTCTTTGTAAATATTCCCAAATGTTTTATTTTACACAATTTTTCCAAGAAATCAGCGGGACGAATGGTCGCTTGTCGAATTTCATTTGTTTACAGCGCCTAAACATATTGGTAGTTACCATGACAACCGCAGTTGACAACTGTAGTAAGGTGAAATTACGAACTGTTTAATCGATATACTTATGTACCATTATTAATTTATGTGATTATCGATTCTATAGGGTAGTACCAACTTATCCGTAAAAATGTTCATGGTGTATTTTATTTGTAGTTTTTAAATAAAACATTAATGGATCAAAAACGAAAATGTCATAATGTAGGCATAATGTAGTTAATCTGTAGCTGTTAAAAGTGCACTAAATTTGCTATTGTTTTATTATGAATTAAAACCACACAATAACCTGTAAAAACATTTTATTCAAACTTGAAATAATTATTTGTCAGTGCCTACATTAAATAACATTAGGTAGGTACATTTCAAAAAGGGTTAATAACCTAGGTAGGACGGTATAGACTACTAATGCTCGAGAAAGAACTTCGAAGCATTGAATGGGACCACTGTATTAAGATATAATAACAGATTAAGTGCATTATTGGTACCTACCTCGGTAATGCCTAAGCATAAACGAGTCTATGTTTAAACATCAAATAAAAATAAAATAATTACCTACCTGTGTAAAAAATAATAAAATAAATGCTCTTCTATAATCTCCGTACTATTATGTTATTTTTTTTATTAATTAATAGTCATCAGCCTTAACAATTAAGTAAATAGGATAGTACATCATTCTATCCACAAAAAGTATTTTTACTATTAAAATAACAACAGATACTCGTAAATTACTTATAATTGAACAACTTCTAATACTGACTGACTCTCTTCATATTTAATTAAACAACTACAGGTAACAATGTACCTACTTATTGCATGAATCTATGCAACTAGTAATGTGCGTTGATCTACTAATCTACTCGCAAATGCGAAGGCACACTTCTGAACATTGAATAAACATGTTTTTGATGTGAAACATCTAAAGCGGCGGGTTAGACCAGTTGTTGGACTGGCGACGCGTCGCCACGCGTTGCCGCAAACTACACACGGCTACACGAACTAGATGAGTTGCTGCCGAAGAAGTGCCGAACGCGTCCGATTCGGTTCGCGATATACTGTCACGCTCTTTTGTACTGTACAAAAGAATTTCGATGTTTCACATCTGCCAGACGTCCCGCAGCGGCTCACATTTTTACTAATAATATATTAATTTAAAAAGTTTAGGATTGAGAAAATGTTAACCATAATTACTGACTCATATGTAAATGCCTTAAACTGGCAACCTTATGATCTAGGCACCTACTTAATCACACCTTTTAAGATTAAGGGCCTGTTTCATCATCTTTAAAGTGTTGATCAGTTACTTTCCAGTTGGCGCTAATGCCCAATTAGGTACGTGTCTTCAGTAACTTCTGTCAGTTTCACAATCAAATAGTGTCCTTTAAGTAACAACTCGGCAATCAAGCAATATTAATGTACGAAAGTGTCAAAACTATGAAATGTCAAATGGACTTAGGTACTTAGGATTTTCCTTGAAGATGATGAAAAAGGCGCTAAATATTTTTGATAGATTGTCGCATTGAGCGTGGATAACCTAGTAATAAAATATTTTCTATATTAGTACGAGTAGGTACCTAAACAATCTATAGTTATTCATAGAAGTGGAGGGTGAATCTTCTTCTTCTCTTCAGCGTCAAGTCGGCCGAGATCGATGTCTGAAGGCGATGGTAGACCACATGGTATTTCGAGATAATCGGCTTCATGGGTCATAATGTGCTCAGCTTCCACTGTAAAAACAAATACCATCAGCAAACATATTTAATCTTACTGTATATTACCTACTCGTAATTTCAAGGATAAATTATTATTTACCTACTAATAAAGAAGTTCTTGCACATCTATTGAGCAAAACGACATAGTCCTATGAAGATTATTAAATTTTATGTTTGTAAGTAGGTACACATGAAAATGGATTATTTTTAACATAAAAAAAGAATAACATGTAGAAGTGTTTTAAAAAAATATGCGTTCTTCTCTTTGGGATAACTCTGTAGATAAATATACAAATACATTATTTATTTATATACTATACAAATATTTTCTAAATACCTACCTTAGGTGACTAAGAAATAAACTCGCATACCTAACTAGTCTAAATCTATCCGCTAACACTAACCTGTCAGTAATGGAAATATTTATGTAATTTACACCAGTGTGAGTAATAAGACGTATCTACCTAGTAGAAGTAGGTAGGTACCTATAATAAGACTAGCTTTTAACTGCGAATTTGCCCGCGTAGATTTAAAAAAACTATTTTTGACGACTCTATCCTAAATAAATAAAATTTCTGAATATCAAATGAAATTTTCGTCCTAAGACTATAAACATTCGATTATATAAAGTTACATTCGCTTTTATAATATTAGTATAAATGAACTTCGAACTGATTCAAATTAAAACATTGTGTCTTGTCTCTATGTGATGAGATATTTATAGAGGTCAGCATGATAAACATAACACTGTTTGTTTATTATAACTAGCAAACCGCCCCAGCGCAGCACGGGTGTAAGAATGATTTTATGGCTATATTTTTATCACCTTGTGTTAAATTATTGAAGTTTTAGTACGGATCTTTATTTTTTTCTAGTCATAAATATAGCCTATGTTATCGGAGATAATGTAGCATTTTAATGGTAAAATATTTATTGAATTCGGTCCAGTAATTTTGGAGCCTATACAATGCAAACAAACAAACAAATCTTTCCTCTTTATAATAAAAACACAAAAAAAAATAGGATCACGACTGTAATCCCCAAGCTCAGATCTACTGACGCTTAGATCCTTTGAAGATGTCTAGTAGGGGTAGTCAGAGGTATGTCTAAACATTATATTTGACACATGTCCACATTTTGCAGTAGTTAGCATTCTATAAGTGACAGGTTGCAAGCCCATCACCGCTTATAAGTACTTACATAAATCCTAATAATATTATAAATGCGAAAGTTTGTGAGTTTGTTTGTATGTTTGTGGCCGCAATCAGGCCTAAACGAAAAAACAGATTAAGATGAAACTTGATGTTGATCTAAATATAATGCCATAATAAAACATAGAGGTATTTATAATCCGAAAAACATCCCCAAAATGATAAAAAAATCGCAAAAAAGATGATTTTAGTATAGACGGCACTGGTGTGTAAAAATCTGACATCAGTCTTCATAGCAACGTGCGTTACTCTATGCGATTATTGAAATTTGGACAGGACAACATTTGTCGCGGGTCTGCTATACAATATTAGTATAGATAAGCCTCCTAGTGCTTCGCTGTAGTCGGGTAAATTACTTACTTCTAATCCTGTGTACTTTGTTTCCGTAAGCAAGATCCCAGAAGTAAAGGGTTCCAAATGTTAGAGGTATAAGGGGCATTAGAAGGTAGGGTCTTTTCGTTCTCCTGAAACTGTTTGGGAACCAATGTTAGTGTAGAATAGATACTTATATTTTTTTACAGATACATTAAGTAGGATTTTTATTATATTAATCAACTTCATTAATTGTTAACTTAACAAATATAAAAAACAAATAGGATCACGACTGTAATCCCCAAGTACGGTAGACATCCTCTCAGATCTCGAGACGCTTAGAACAAATATAGAAACATGGAAATCATTTTTTTTCCTATCATGAATGTTTGTTGTGTCTGGGTGTTATAATGTAAGTTTATGTACTAATGTATTACAAAAAAAGGATATTATAAGTATTCCTTCAGTAATCTAGTTCCATATATATACATAGTACGAGCTTTGCTTAGTTTGGGGCTAAATGGCGATGTGTTAAATGTCCACCAATATATATTTATTTATTTATCATTTGAAAAACTTTATTTCTATATATTAACAGCAATTTGTAAATTTGTATAAAATATAGTTAGATTTATTTGCTATTATAGAACTGTCATCAGAATTTGAACTCATTGAGTCATTTTATATTTTATTAATTACATAAGTTGTTATGTTAATCTTACCCAGTGAGTAAACCAGTTGCTGTTGTGACATAGAAAGCAGTAAACCACAAACATGAATCCCTATTTCTCGCAATTGTCATAGCCATTTGTCTTTCTTGTAGTTGATATCGCAACTGAATTTGTCTCTCCATCTACATGAAACAAAAAAACAATAATTAACTTAATTAAACGCTAAATATTGACATACCTACCTACTCGTTCGTAGTAAAACATGCGTAGAAAAAAAAAACACATTCATAGAAGATTTATTTACCAACATTGACCCATTGTATTACGTACCTTGATTTTGTTAATGGTTTGAATAAACTCCTGATTGTTTTTGAAATTTTCTTCCATATTTATAGTAAAGTAATTACCCATTTTGCAGTTTACAATAATTTGTTGTATTATTAATTTGTTTTTAAAACTTCGATCGATATGAACACACCCACCCTTCGTGGTTGGCTACAGCATAACAACTTACTATTCTTTTATGCTTAGCGTAAGAGTACGATGTACGATACGAGTACCAAAATCAAAAGGATGGGATGAGAAATCTTTGTGTTCCGATAGTGAATAGTGTTTTAGTTATATAAGTTATTAACATAAATGTCGGTAACTATTTTATTGCAGGACCAGTGATAAGAAAATAATTTAATTATGCTTGTATAATTATGTAATTTTAGTTCGTTGTACGTAATACTTTAATAAATCGATTCTCATAATCGGCACTCTGTGCATCACTATTGATATGAGGCTATACTTTGTCTCGTTTTATCTATCGTATCAGAAAGAGAAAGAAAATTAATAGTTACCCTAATGTCATTTTTGTTGATTTCTTCAATGTCAAAAACCATTTCATACAAACGTCAAGAAAAAAAATTGAAAACGTCAAATACAATGATTTTCCCGCCGCGCTACGCTCAAAAAAAAAGCAAGTTTTGGATAGTTTTTGTGAACATAGTTAGAAATAAATCAAAATGGGTATTCTAGGCTTATCTAAACTTATAGCTGATATAGCACCGCAAGCAGTGAAAGAAATGGAAATAAAAAACTATTTCGGTGTGTATAAAATCAAATAAATACAGACTTCATGACGATGTTCGCCTTACCATGACCGTTTTTACATTCATTTCCAGGTCGTAAAATAGCTATTGATGCTTCTATGAGTCTGTACCAGTTCCTGATAGCTGTGAGAAGTGAAGGTTCGTGAATTACTGCATCTTTTACTCTGTGTTTACTAAGTAGTATTACATTGTATGACCATTTTTCTAATAAAACCTCTGTAACTACATTTAGCTCTTTTAAAACTCAAATCTGCTTATCTAGCTGACCAATGAAGATTATAGTCAAATTTTTGGTACCTAATATGTTACAATAGCAATTTTCGAAGCGATGAATTTGCAACCTGTTACTTAAGGAATGATAAATAATGCAAAATGTGGGCATGTGCCAAATATAATATTTTAATGTGTCTCTGACTACCCCCACTAGACATCTTCAAAGGGTCTAAGCGCCTGGAGATCTGAGAGGATGTCTACCATACTTGGGGATTACAGTTGTGATCCTATTTATTGTGTTAATATTTTTTTTAAATCCACCAGGTGCACAGTTAGTGTCAGTGGACGGCGAGACTACCTCCCATCTCATGGGTACCTTCTACCGTACCATCAGGCTGATTGAGAACGGAATTAAGCCAGTGTATGTTTTTGATGGAAAGCCCCCGGAAATGAAGTCCCATCAGCTGAACAAGCGGGCAGAGAGGCGAGAGGAAGCAGAGAAGGAACTTCAGAAAGCTACTGAAGCGGGTATATTTAAAAAGATTGAATTTTCCATAGGTCTCATTTGTAGTAAAATAAATAGCAATTAACTAAGAAAAGATTTGTCATAATGAGATGTCTCCCATACACAAATCACTCAAAAACTTTTATCACCTTTCTCAATTGTCTATCCTAAGGTTTGCTGGAAGAAAATACTTAAGGTTTAAATTAAACCTTGTTTTTGTAAGTGATAGATTCAGGGAATCGATTTATGCCGAATTTATTGAATAACATTAAAGTTGCTAAAATTCAAAATAAATTTTTGAGAAAAAAGTAGCCTATTTCCTTTATAAGACTTTAAACTATCTCTATATGAAATTTCATCATATCGGCCCAGGGATTTGGCCGTGATAACTTCACAGACAGACAGACAGAGTTACTTTTGCATTTATAATATTAGTTCATATTAAAAGATGATCTTATGCTAATTCTCAATAAGAAATTTTTTGTACTTCTTTAGAGTAGCAAATACATCTAGTATTGTAATGAAATATTAATGTATTCAGGTGACCAGGCCTCAATCGAGAAGTTCAATCGTCGCCTGGTTAAGGTCACAAGACACCATGGAGATGAGGCTCGGGAATTGCTTAAGCTGATGGGCATCCCAGTGGTCGAGGCACCGTGCGAGGCTGAGGCACAATGTGCTGCATTGGTATGCATACTCATATTCGTTTATTTATTGTTCCAGCAGCGACGGGCTTGCAACCTGTCATGTAAGGAATGCTAACTACTATAAAAGGGCATTGTGCCAAACATAATGTTTGGGCGTGCCTCTGATTACCCTCTTTAGACATCTTCAAGGATCTAAGCGCTTGGAGATCTGAGAGGATGGGGGTTAAAGTCTGTTTGAAAATAACTTCATGTGGACAATAATAATAATTATAAATGAATATTGGTGGACATTTCACACAGAGCCATCTAGCCCCAAACTAAGCCAAGCTTGTACTATGGGAACCAGATTACTGATAGAATACTTATATACGTTTCTTTTTTTGTTGTAAATACATACTTATTATAAAAATTAACACCCAGACACAGAACAAACATCTATGTTCATAACACAAATGTTTATCCCGGGTGGGGATCGAACCCACAACCTATAACCAACTGAGCTGTGAGGCCAGTCAATGACACAATACAATTAAGGTGATAAGTGAAATTTTTGACGTTTTGTATGGGCTGAGTCTACCCGGATAAGACGGAAAAAGTGATAAAACTGCATTATCTCGAAAACCATCAAATTTTAAAAGAAATTGTCTGTAATTTATTTAGCTAGTATCATTATCTTACGAATTATCACTACATAGTATAAAGCAAAGTCGCTTTCCGCTTCCCGCGTATGTATGTTTGCTTATATCTTTAAAACTACACAACGGATTTTGATGCGGTTTTTTTTAATAGATAGAGTGATTCAGGAGGAAGGTTTATATGTATAATACATGCATAATATAGTAGAGAAACACTGATAATTTTAGAGGTTTCTAATGTGATGTCGTAAATAAACACATTTTTTTGCGCTTACATTGCAAATGCTGGCTGAACCCCACGAGATATATCAAAATAATGTACTACAGTATTGTACACCTTAAAAACGTCTACAAAAAAGTCCACGATGGTATTAGAAATGTCTTACGCACAGCGAAGCGGGCACGGGTCAGCTAGTATAAAAATAAACTGTTTAGCAATTCATAACTTTGATTAAAAACGAAACTAGTATTTTTTGGAAAATAAATCTATCCATAAGTTATCATTGTCATGAAAAACAAAACTGTATGTTTTGCGGTTATTGAGAAAAAACGATTCTGCATTCATCAAAAACATTTATTACTCGCCTTAACAACTGTCATCTTATTCAGGTTCGCGCCGGTAAGGTATTCGCAGCAGCTACTGAAGACATGGACGCGCTGACATTCGGCTCCAACGTGCTCCTACGTCATCTGACCTTCTCCGAAGCCAGGAAGATGCCAGTCCAGGAGTTCCACCTGGATGATGTGCTGAAGGGGCTGGAGCTGGATCAAAAGGAGGTTGTTAGACATTTGAATCATATAAAAGATTATCTTTATCTGTTCATTCCAGTCCATCCTAAGGTTGCGCTTTTAGCGATAAGACCGCGCATTAGACTTTAACATAAAATAACAAAAGCGATCGTATTTTAAGAAATTTTAGGGGCCGTCTATTAATCACTTGAGGCTCGAAGGGGGGGGGGGGGGAGGGGATTCGGTAAAAATCACAAGGGGGGAGGGGGGCTGTAGTAAGATATCACGTATTTATTTTTTCGTCAAACGCGCGATTTCTTCGATCTCGACCTTTCTGTTGGACAAAATTAAATTATGTTATACCTTGTAATCTGTATTTAAAGATGATATTAAAAAAAAAATAAGATTCCTTGTAGGTGCTAAAAAATACACGTGATTTTGGGTTTGGGGAGGGGGGGGGTAGTTTTAAACCTCACCAAGGGTGAGGGGGGGGGGTTAAAAAATGCTAAAAAGAACATCACGTGATTAAAAACGGCCCCTTAGGTCGTGGACACAACAGAATTGCCTTTAATATGTACCTACTTAAAATACAGATGTAACAGTTTTTTGTTGTTTTCTCAGTTCATTGACCTCTGCATCCTCCTCGGCTGTGACTATTGCGGCTCGATTCGCGGCGTCGGCCCAAAGCGTGCCATCGACCTCATCAAACAACATCGCTCCATAGAAGAAGTGTTGAAAAACATAGATACAACCAAATACCCTCCTCCGGAAGACTGGAATTATGAACGGGCGAGGGAATTATTTATTGAGCCTGAAGTGACTGATGCTAAGGAGTTAGAGGTATTTATATAATAACTAGCTGTCATGACATGACAGACGTTGAATAGAAAAAAAGCATGTTTAGTTTTGATCAAATTTTACAAGATTTACTATTTTTAGGGTTCCGTACCCAAAGGGTAAAAACGGGACCCTATTACTAAGACTTCTCTGTCCGTCTGTCTGTCACAGGGCTGTATCTCATGAACCGTGATAGCTAGACAGTTGAAATTTTCACAGATTATGTATTTCTGTTGCTGCTATAAATACTAAAAACAGAATAAAATAAATATCCAAGGGGGGCTCCCATACAACAAACGTGATATTTTTGCCGTTTTTATAGATAATAATAACACTTCGTGCGCGTGTCCGACTCGCACTTAACCGTTTTTTTTCTTTCGTAAGAACTTTCTCATAACAGTGACAAACACAACAAAAAAAAGAATTAGCAAAATCGGGCCAGCCGTTCACGCGTAATGCTATGAAATTTATAAATATATTATACATACATACATTCATAAAATCACGCCTGTTTCCCAGAGGGGTAGGCAGAGATCACGGCTTTCCACTGTGAAGGAATGTGATGAGAGTGAATGAAGCTAAAGAAGTATGTCAGAATCGTAAATATATTATTTCACAGATAAAATGGACGGACCCTGATGAAGAAGGCTTAGTAAAGTTCCTCTGCGGCGATCGGCAGTTTAACGAAGAACGCGTGAGGAACGGAGCCAAGAAACTCATAAAGGCCAGAACTGGCACCACGCAAGGGAGGCTCGATGGATTCTTCACGGTAAACCAATATCAGCGAATAAAAATATTTTCTGTACCGTTCTGTAATCCCCAAGTTCGGTAGCTCTCAGATCTCAAGGCGCTTAGATCCTAGTAGATTCTAAAGGGGGTAATCAGAGGCACGTCCAAACATTATGTTGACAATACCCACTCTTTGGAGTAGTTAGCATTCCATACGTGACAGGTTGCAAGCCCGTCGCAGCTTTTAATTATATTAACTGATTTTCTTAAGATGTTTTCCTTCACTATTCTGAGCATGTTTAATTTTTGAATAGAATCATCCATTTATGCACCGCCAGGATTCGAACCCAAGGCCTCCGAAGTGATGGTCAAGGTACATCCCAATCGGCCAACACGGCACTACTACTCATAAAACTTGACCGGTCTTGTTTGTTTTTGCTCCTACTAACCCCTATAGCCAATTGATAAATAATTGATAAATGTACGTAATAATTGCAGGTCAAGACAACACCCAACCCAAAACGGAAGGCGGAGGCTGATAAGAATAACTCCGCTAAAAAGAAGGCCAAAACAGGTGGCAGCGGTAGAGGTAGAAAACCAAAATAAGTATGTACATTCGTGTAGTTATAAGTTTTCTAATTTAGTTGTGTTGTTCACAGCATTGCTGGCCCTGAGGCCGGCCTTACATGTTCCTTGACGTTTGTCGCGTACGTCTGTCGTGCGTCCCTTTCCAATAAATAAAGCTTGCAACAAAATCCCTGTCCGATCCATATACAAAATACTTAATTTAGTTATAAATTTTCTAATTTAGTTGTGTTGAACAGCATTGCTTGCCCTAAGGCCGGTCGTAGTCATTCCCTGACGTCTGCCGCGTACGTCAGTCACGTACGTCTGTCGCAAGTATAAAGCTTACAACATCTATAAAGGGAAAATTTATACTGCATTTAAAACTTAGCAAAAATAATGCCAGCAATAGACGTTGATCACTTAGAATTTATTTGAGTAGACTTACCTTTCAGACTACTCTTTAGTAATGAGAAACAAGGGTGCATTAAGACTACACCCGCCTTATACCCCCTTATTTTCAGTTTTATTTTTAGTTCATAAGAAAACAATAAACTAAAAAGTACTCAACAAAAATCGGGATTAGCCTAAATACACCTGATATAAAAATTGCCAAATTTGAATTCATACTTTTGATATTGACTGCACAAAATTACTTTTGTGTATTGACGAATAACATATTAAAATAAAATATTTCATTGAGGGCAGGCCCTTGTTCGTATTTAATTTGTTTTAAAGATTATTATCATAAGATTATTACTATATTTTTAACTGATTGTAAAAAAGACCAGAACTAATCTCTTACTATGAGTACATCGACAGCGACAGTCAAGACAAGTATACTACTGCCATGTTCATATTATTATGTGAAAATGTATATTTATATGTAGTGTGGGCAGTCCTAGCATAATCTAATTGATTCTATAGAAGAATAGACAAAAACATGTGTCAAAAGCAGATATTTTTCTACTCTCTAACATGAATGAACAAAGAATGATGATTCTAAACTTCTCTTGACACTTCTACGTAGTTTTTGTCTACTCTTTCGTATATAATTTGTAGCATTTGAGAGAAAGGTTTAATCCATGAGTATGTATTTTTGACATAATTAGGTTTAATGTGATTAATTGTGATTCTGATAAATTGTGAATAAAAGTAAGATGTTCAAAACAGTATTTTATTCTACTAAATACAAACATACCTAAATACAACATTACATAATTTATTTTAGATAAATAGATCCCCATTAAGAAAGTGTACAATAATAAGAAAACATTCTTAAACTGGAATTGTACAGAAAAATCGCTACCTTAACCAAAAAATCATAAAAAACAGCAGTGAAATATATATAATTGCTTAACATTTTCACGTAAACTAACAAAAGCATAAATAAACACATTTTTCTTAAAATATACAAAGATTCAACCGACAAAACATACAAAAGCGCATATAATTCAATACAACATGTCTATACTGATCTTCTGACATTACTCACATTTAGTTTTCGGTGATATTCTTAAAACCATTTGATATCTGATCTAGTAGTGTCAGATGTCAACGGTTACAATGTCCTAAGCGGGCCCTAGACGATCATGCGGCATGACATGTCATAGGTGCTGTCATGCATGATCATTTATCATTGATAGATCATTGATAGATGTGAATGATTGCTAACTTTGTGCTAACAGATGATTGACAATTTCTTTTATTTTTCATCCTGCAAGCTATGACTGATATGCACGCATGTCTTCAGATAGGCATGTCATGCAACAGTTCACTTCACTGTATAAAATGATTATGTTAAGGGGACTTGTCACAAGCGGTGCTCGGTGGCCACAAAAACCACTTTAATTAATGTGACAAGACTAAGCGACATAATTTTATTTTTGTCAGAGTATTATGTCATCTTAATTGTATTACAATTTCACTGTCTTCTTTTCTGCATATTTATTAAAAACGAAAATATATATCTAAAAATCAATTGAGGGCGCCACTGGACGCACGAAGTCCTTTTAATAAATTTTAATGAACTATCATGTAGCATGATAACTCACATAACAAATGCATGTCATGCCTCATGATCGTTTAAAGTCCGCTTTAGGTATTTTAGAAGTTAGCCTTCAAGAAGTTGATCAATCCGTTAGTGGAGCCATCGTGGCTTGTTATGGGCTTATTGTCCATCAGTTCGGGTTCAATTGCCTTTGCTAGTTGCTTTCCAAGTTCCACCCCCCACTGGTCGAAGGAGTTTATGTCCCAGATGACACCTTGAGTGAAGATCTTGTGCTCGTACAACGCTGAAAATAAAAAATTAAGCATAAAGGTCTATGTCCATTCTACCGTACCATGACTTATGTGTATTAGTTAACATTTCATATAGATTACTTGTATGCACTTTTTTGTAAATTGATACATTATAACACCTACACACAAAACAAACATCTATGTTCAAACACAAATGTAAGTTCTAGGTATGGATCGAACCCACAACCTACAGTGCAGAAGGCTGAGGCCAGGCAATTATAGCATGGCAATTAATTTTCATTATTAAAAAGATAATAGATATTATTGACGACTGAAGCAAACTTAAAGAAGCTGTTTATTTGTGAGCGGAGCGAGCTCATTGATTAGGTGTCTTGGCAAACCTACATACTATTGCGTACTGATATGATGATGATACCACTCATAATCTTAATCAACTAATAATACAATTGTATTTTGACAGTTGAAGACAAATACGATATCCCTTACCAATAAGAGCGCCGAGTGTGAATGGAGTGACCTTCTTCACGACGATGGAGTTAGTTGGACGATTTCCGAGGAACACCTTGTGTGGTAAGATCTTGGCGACAGCTTCCGGAGCCATGCCCGATTTCTCCAACTCCGCCTTAGCCTGAGGGTTGAGGAAGTTAACTTAGTTTAAGATGTCTCAAGGGGGTTAGTCAGAGGCCCATCTAAACATTACATACGGCCCCGTTTTATAACAATTTGTTGTAATCCGTCAACTCGTTTGGGCTGTAGAGCGTGCCAAAGAAATGGTCATACATATGCTCGAAAAACATTACCCTTCTGGCGCAGTCGGGTAATAAATACAGCTCTGTTTTTATGGATATCAGAAACATTTATATAAAACAGAGCGCTGCTTGTGGCCATTATAACAACATTCTTATTTTCAAATAAACTGTTTATATTGAAAAAAATATATTAAAATGTCGATTTTCAAACAACATAGAATAGAGTATTTTATTTATCTACTAGCTGACCCTTGCCCGCTTCACTGGGGGACAGATAGTTTCACATCTGGTATTCTAATCTTCAAAATAAATTTTAGCCTATTATGTTGCCGAGAACTAATAGCTACATAACAAAAAAAGTTTCATAAAAATCCATCCAGTAGTTTTAGCGTAAAAGCCGGACAACAGACAGACAGACAAACAAATCAAAATGTTTTTTTTTTTGCTTGTGTTACTTGTATGAAGGCCCTTGGGGTATTTTTTTTTAGTTTTTATTCAATGTACAGAATTCTACAGTTTTATTATATGTTTAAAGATCTATTAGGCTAAGCAAAGGTTTCGAAAAAGGCGATATTTCTTTAATCATTATTCATATTTAAATAGACAAAACGGGAAATATTTAGTTGTTGTCAATCAAATCTAGAGGTGTAACGCATCACAACTGTCACTAATCAAAACGGACCATAGACAAAGAATTGTATTAACTATAGATTTTAAACAAGTTTGTTTGTTATGCTTAGTTATTGGCTGGCAAAATTGAAAAAGACCAAAACCGGTTTAGGCACCACAAGACCACCCCTACCTCTTCCGAAGTCTTTCCCTTCATCAGCGCCTCGGTTTGAGCCAAGAAGTTGGCGAGCAGGATCTTGTGGTGGATTCCGCCCGCGATCGGGTTGTGGGTTTGGGCGGGCGCGATGAAATCGCAAGGAATCAGTCTGGAAACAAATTTTAAATTATGTATTTATTTAAGATGAGTAATAAATGTTTTTGATGAATACAGAATCATTTTTTCTCAATAACCGCAAAACAAACAGTTTTGTTTTTTATGACAAAGATAACTTAGGGATATAATCTAGATAAATAAAAAAAAAATCGTTAAATAATCATACTAGCTAAGTAAATTACAGCCAGTTTCTTTTTAAATTTCAAGATAATGCAGATTTATCACCTTTTCCGTCTTATCCGGGTAGACACAGCCCATACAAAAAGTCAAAAATTTTACTTATCACCTTAAGCAATAAATATAAATACTTGTGTTAGACCTCAAATTCTACAATTAAATTGTACTAGCTGACCCGTGCCCGCTTCGCTGTGCGTAAGACATTTCTAATACCATCGTTGACTTTTTTGTAGACGTTTGTAAGGTGTACAATACTGTAGTACATTATTTTGATATATCTCGTAGGGTTCAGCCAGCATTTGCAATGTAAGCGCAAAAAAATGTGTTTATTTACGACATCACATTAGAAACCTCTAAAATTATCAGTGTTTCTCTACTATATTATGCATGTATTATACATATAAACCTTCCTCTTGAATCACTCTATTTATTAAAAAAAACCGCATCAAAATCCGTTGTGTAGTTTTAAAGATATAAGCAAACATACATACATATTACATACTATATAATATACTATATATATAACATACTATATATATAATATTAAAAGTTTTATTTGGCACATGCCCGCATTTCAGAAGAAAGGTATAGCTAAAGGGGGTATTCAGAGGTAAGTCCAAACCAAAGTTGCATTTGGCACATGCCCATGTTTTCGACTCAAAGTCAGTTTTTTAAACATTAACCAGTAGATATATATAATAGGTGATGGGTACCTAGTGCCCTGGTGAATCAGCTGGTAGAATGCATGCTGTCCGTTGGTACCCGGTTCGCCCCACACAATAGGTCCAGTCTTGTAGTCCACTTGCTGACCCGAACGGGTCACATATTTTCCGTTACTCTCCATATCTCCTTGCTGGAAGTAGGCTGCAAATCTGGAAATTAGGACACAATAAAAAAAAAACTCTTGCAGTTTAAACAATAATGTAAAATTGTCATTTTAATACAGTAGGTAAAATTAATCAAATCTATCCACATGTCTACAAGACTTGATGCAGCACAGTTCGATTCTTTCTATTTTTAAAATGCTTTTTTGCTTGTGTTGTATGTATGTAACGAAATCTTTCAACGTCATTTTGAACTACTTCAAAACGTCTGATTAATTTTGCATACTAATAAGGAATCGAGGATGATACAAAAAAAATATAGGGATTTTTAGAACTACATTTTTTTCCTAAGTAGTTAGGTACATGTTTATTATCTTGTGTCTTCTGTCTTCTGAGTGTGTTTGTGCCAATAGTAGTAATGTAGTAACTCCTGTGCTGTAGGTTGTGGGTTTGATGCCCACCAAAGACAAACATTTAGTTTATGAACATAGTTTGTTCTGTGTCCGAGTGTTATAATGTATTTTAAGTGTTACATTTAAAAAAAAGTGCAAAAAAGTGTTTAAGTATTCTATCAGTAATATGGTTCCCACAGTACAAGCTTTGCTTAGTTTGGTGCTAGATGGCGCTGTGTGAGGTGTCCTTAAAAATATATGCAAATTACGTTATTTACCTGTGCAAATACTGGTCGTAGGGTAGAAGTGCGTGGGTTTCAGCGCCATAGAAATTGCTGTACCACACTCCAAGCAATGCCAGAAGTACAGGGACCTGGAAGGTAGAAACATTATCATAAGAGTAATAAATATTTTTGAAGAATGCAGAATCGTTTTTTCTCAATAACCGCAAAACATACAGTTTTGATTTTTACGACAAAGATAACTTCAGGATTTAATCTAGATAAATAACAGACGGAAACACGATTAGTGAAACTTTTCTCGATAGATTTATTTTCCAAAGTTGGCTCTTCAAAAACACTAAGTTTCGTTTTTAATCAAAACTATGAATAGCTAAACAGTTAATTTTTATATAATTCGTTAGATAATCTAGTATGATTATCTAACGAATTAAGCTAAGTAAATTACAGACAGTTTCTTTTTAAATTTGATGATTGGTATCTTGAAGATAATGCAGTTTTATCACTTTTTCCGTCTTATCCGGGTAGACTCAGCCCATACAAAACGTCAAAAATGTCACTTATCACCTTTAAACTGTTAGAACTATGTCTTCGTTCATGTGAAATTATTTATGTAAAACCAGTTGTCCGTTGTCCTGGTAAAAAAAGTACAAAATTAATGTGGGGCCAATTTGGAAATGAAATAGGATCAAGATTGTAGGATGCTATTAGGGTTCTGTACATCAAAAGAAAAAACGGAACCCTTATAGGATACTCGCGTGTCAGTAGGTACTCTATTTCCTTCAAAATTATTGGTTCGAATATTGAAAAAAAAACACAGAAATAGTTATTTACCTATAGATTACAGTAAAACTTATAAGAAGTTTCTACGGAACCCTGGGTGCGCGAGCCCGACTCGCACTTGTCCGGTATTTTTTCAAAATTTCAACTTACATTTTTTTCCAAAGGCGCAGTGCAGTAATGGTTGTCCATGAAACTGGCTCCTTCTAGAAGCTTCTCGAAGTTGTCGTAGCCAATGTACAATGAGATTGAAAGACCGATTGCGGACCACAAGGAGTACCTAGAAATACAGAAGAATACTTAAAATGTAACGAAACAGCAAAGTTCAAACATTATCTTCAATATAAAAACCGGCCAACTGCGAGTCGGACTCGCGCAAGAATTCAAATTCAAATTCAAATTCAAAAATCATTTATTTCAATAAAATCACAAGGATCACTTTGAAACGTCTTAGGAACTAGGTGAAGCTACGCCGATTCCACGCGACCAAGCCTAGAAGAATCAGGCAACAAACACGGCTTGGGGTCTACCTTTTTTTTATGATCCTTTCCTTAATGCTATGTAGAGCTCCAGTGTGGTGCCAATCGAACAAGGTGAAGGCTCAAACAAGAATAATAATTAAAAGTTAAAAGTACCTACTACTCAAGTACGTAGGTACAGCAATAAAAAAAAATAACTAAAGAGCTTCAGCACAAATTCAAAAAGCAACACACGCTACACTTGATTTAGAATTAAAACTTACAGATAAAATAACTATTTGCTTAAAAATAATTAAAGTAGACAAATGTTACACAAAATGAAATTAAGTACCTAAATCAATATTTAGCTGTCGAGTGGCAGAGCGACATCAGGCCACGAGGATTTATCATTTATATAATCATCTACAGTATAATACGCTTTGTTTATAAGATTATTCTTTATATAGGCTTTAAATCTTCTAACGGGAAGTTTTGTTGCGTTTTCTGGCAGTTTATTATAAAATAGTATACAATTCCCCATAAACGACCCCTTCACTTTTTCTAATCTAAATTTGGGTATGTACAATTTGTTCTTATTTCTTGTGTTAATACTATGTACATCACTTTTTTTCTTAAAGAAAGCCATATTCTTATGAGTATACAGTAAGTTTTCATATATATATTGTGAGATTACTGTGAGAATGTTAATTTCTTTAAATTTTTGTCTCAAAGAGTCCCGGGACTTCATTTTATAAATGGCACGTACTGCCCGTTTTTGTAAAACAAAAATAACTTGAATGTCTGCTGCCTTACCCCAGAGAAGAATTCCATACGACATTACACTATGGAAGTAACTAAAATAAACTAGCCTAGCTGTGGCTTCATCGGCCAGCCGCCTAATCGTGCGGACTGCATAGGCAGCGGAACTAAGTTTACCAGCAAGTGTTACAATATGAGGTCCCCATTGTAAGTTTGCATCAATATTGAGACCTAAAAAAGTAGTCGAATTAACAAGCGTAAGAGCCTCTTCATTTATTTCAATGTTAGTCGGAGTATGCCGTACACTAGGCAAAGAGAATTTAATGCATTTTGTTTTCTTAGAATTAAGCAATAGATTGTTTACAGTGAACCAATTAAAGACTAGCGACAGTGACGCATTTATGTCATCGAAGTTAACTTTAGATCTATCGACTTTAAAAATAAGCGACGTATCATCAGCAAATAGGACTATGTCACAAATGTCTTTTACATAGAATGGGAGGTCATTAATGTAAACTAAGAATAAAAATGGACCTAAAATCGAGCCCTGTGGAACTCCCATTTCAATAAATGACCCAGAAGATCGTTCGCCACCGATATCAACTTTCTGGAATGTACGGAACCATACGTTTGTTCACTGGGAGCCCCACTAAAATATTTATTTTATTCCATTTTTAGTATTTCGTATTATAGCGGCAACAGAAATACATCATCTGTGAAAATTTCAACTGTCTAGCTATCACGGTTCATGAGGTACAACCCTGTGACAGACAGCGAAGTCTTAGTAATAGGGTCCCGTTTTTACCCTTTGGGTACGGGACCCTAAAAATAAGATATAAATAAATAAATAATTAATTCAATCCATTTGAAATAAAAGAAACGGACGAAGATATTGTACCTTAGTACAAATTCTGCTAAAACTGCTTCCAATCAGTCCAAGTTTAAGCCAAAGTAAACTACACAGTACACACACCTTCCGAATCCTTGAACCTGGACAAGGACAAACAATGTACCTACTTAGGTATCTGTAGTTTTCTTTAAGACGAGTAATAAATATTTTTGATGAATGCAGAATCGTTTTTTCTCAATAACCGCAAAACATACAGTTTTGTTTTTTACGACAAAGATAACTTAAGGATTTAATCTAGATAAATTACAGACAGAATCACGATTGTGAAACTTTTCTGGATAGATTTATTTTCCAAAGTTGGCTCTTCAAAAACACTAGTTTCGTTTTTAATCAAAACTATGAATAGCTGAACTATTCATTTTTATATAATTATTTAGATAATCATACTAGCTAAGTAAATTGCAGACCGTTTTTTTTTAAATTGATGGTTTTCAAATAATGCGGATTTATCACTTTTTCCGTCTTATCCGGGTAGATTCAGCCCATACAAAAAGTCAAAAATTTCAAGTATTGCCCCTTAAGTAATCATAATTTGTGTCATTCATCATTCACAGCGTTCCATCATGATTGGCAAGAGATGGCACTGGACCGAAAAAGGTGGACAAAGATGGAAAAGGATGGAAAAAGATGACGAGGGAGACAATAGCAAAAAAATAATTATAGCACAGTTCAGCATATTACTTACCTATTAATAACCCTCGTATTCAGGAACGAAATCTTTTTTCATAAACATCACTTTATGTGTTGAGCGACACTGCATAATGTCAC
The DNA here is from genome assembly GCA_912999785.1 of Hydriomena furcata. Classification (NCBI taxonomy): domain Eukaryota; kingdom Metazoa; phylum Arthropoda; class Insecta; order Lepidoptera; family Geometridae; genus Hydriomena; species Hydriomena furcata. Next base: position 3,399,165 of record OU538842.1, on the reverse strand, counting down.
TAGAGGCACATTGTCGTGTGCCTCTAGCCAAAGTTGAGCTCTGAAGGCACACGATAGCGTGCGCCATAGTGCCGCTCAACACATAAAGTGATTTTTATGAAAAAAGATTTCGTCCACTGTGGGTGCGTGTTCTCATAGTGTCGTTCTTGAATACGAGGGTTAAGCTGTCTGGTAATCGGCTTCAACTGTCAAAATCCCATTGTGCATCTGTCCAAAGACAACAGATTTTTGACAGTTGAAACCCGATCACAATTACCAATGAGATTAGGCAGTTAGGCAGCGTTGGACTTACCTTCCTCCAACCCAGTCCCAGAACCCGAACATGTTGTTGGGATCAATTCCGAAGGCGGTGACCTTCTCGCCGTTTGTCGATAGCGCAACAAAGTGCTTCGCGACCGCTGATGGCTATAAAAACAATATAGTTTAGTCAGAGGCATGTCCAAGCAAGGTGTAATTGTACTCAAAGCCGGCTTGAAAAATCATAATTTAGTTCAAATTTAAAAAATATATCAAATTTATTAGTCACTAGCTAACGCTACGCTGGGCGTCAGACAATTGTGATCTATCTATCTATATATATATAAAAACCGGCCAAGTGTGAGTTAGACTCACGCACAAAGGGTTTCGTACCATTATCTATAAAAAAAACATTTGTTGTTACAGCGGCAACAGAAATACATCATCTGTGAAAATTTCAACTGTCTAGCTATCACGGTTCATGAGATACAGCCCTGGGACCTGGGACAGACGGACAGCGAAGTCTTAGTAATAGGGTACCGTTTTTACTCTTTGGGTACGGAACCCTAAATGCAATGTATGTATACATTGAAAAAAAAAGATGTAAATATTACATTGTATACTTGTTATCAAAATTTGCCTCTAATCTTCGTTAGTACACTCCTGCGATAACACTATCATTGGTGTCGATTCTGTTGGCACCGAGCTAATCCTAAAATTTCCTAAAATAAATTTAAAACAATTTCGCTCCAATTCCTTTACTTTAAATTCTAAATTAGAGTAGGTGGCGATTATGTTGTGTCCATTTTACAATTGAACACGATCCTCTCATTCCTATTACGTTAAAGTCTCAATTCGCGTAACCTCAGGACATCGACTACATAGCCTAATAGACGCCTAATGGCTTCATTTCTTCAAACAAACAACTCTGTCAAGTCAGTGAGGTATGAGGTACGGGGGGAGCCGGAAAAAGCATTCTAATTTCAAAATGACGTGATTCACTAGGGATGGGAAGTGTTGACATGAGTTGTCGATAGCAGTCAGAGGCACGTCCAAATATTATATTTGGCACATACCCACATTTTGCAGTAGTTAGCAGTCCATACGTGACAGGTTGCAAGCCCATCGCCGCTTATAAAAATACTTACTAGGTACTGGTTTCCTCACGATGCGATGTTTTCCTTCACCATTTTAAACACGTGTTTAAAATGGTAAATGTATAAATATCAATTGCTGTTCGTTAGTCTCGCTAAAACTCGAGAACGGCTGAACGGATTTATTTTATCTTGGTCTTTAAATATTCGTGGAGGTCTATGAAGGTTTAAAAGGTGAAAAAAAAATCGAATAATTGCCGGGAAAACCTAAAAACAGCCCTTTTCTTTTTCCCATACAAAAGTTAAAAGAACGTAGAGTCCATTTGAGCTTTATTAGGTTTGATAGTACGGGAACGGGATCGGGATCGGGATCGGGAACGGGAACGGGAACGGGAACGGGAACGGGAACGGGAACGCGAACGCGAACGCGAACGCGAACGCGAACGCGCACGCGCACGCGAACGCGAACGCGAACGCGAACGCGAACTAATTCTAAAGCGATAATATGATAAATGCGAATAGCAAATAGGTTACTTTACTTCATATCCATGTAGGTACAACGCGAGCGAAGCCGCGGACGGAAGCTAGTTGGCAATAAGTAGTTTTACTAGTTAGGTCCAACTGTTGTTGTTACTACTATGTAGGTTTATCGATCATCAATTATTGAGTAGTGATACAACACTATTGACTTTATTGACACTATCGACAAGGAAAGAACCAGTCTAACTTGAGCTTGTGGTAATGGTTTTTTAGCATAAACAGACGAGATGTGCACGGGTCAAGGAAGTGGTCGGTACTACTGCAGGTTTGACGCGCGGTATTTTTTATCGGCCGTATAAGACTGACCTTTTGGATGTCAATGTTCGCCTTGCATGCGGTGTCTTTTTGGGCTGTGTAGACGATGCCTCAGGATCACAGTTTTAAAACGTAGGTTAGTTCTATGTAATTTAACGGTATTTTACATAAATTTAGTCAGCTTACAAAAAGGTGTTGACTAAAGTGAAATTTTGACTTTCTTATTTTTTATAGCACATTTGAAATATGTGAAAACAAAACGTAATTTTAAAAAAATTCTAAATTTAAGAATTCGTCTATTTATATGTGACTCTAATTTAGACTTTTACGTAAAGGAACAAGAGCAAAATTGTTTTAATTTTATTTTGGGATTCGCTCGGTGACTCTGTGCCATAGAAAGATAGAGTCGACTCGACATTGCATTATTTTAAACTTTACTAGTTTACTAGGGTCTTCATGCAATGCAGAAGACCTCACAAAAACATATTAATAATAGTACGGAACCCTTCAAGCGCGAACACGATATCGGATCGTGAACACTCAGCGTCCGCTGTCTGTCAACTTGGTCTAAGTATCAAAGGAACCACGCTCGAATCGCAAAACGCAACGATAGCGCGTTCTAGGATTTTACACTTTTTTGCAGCGACATCTAGTTGTGAATTTGGAACTAAAAGACCGTGCGTGGCGCTCTGATGAACTAAACGTTTTGAAGGGCTAAGTTACTGTCCGTGAATAAGTTGAAGCCTATTATATGTTATAAAGATACTAGCTGGACCCGCGACAGACGTTGTCCTGTCCAAATTAAAATAATCGCATAGAAAAAAGCACCTTCAGTTTTCCGAAAATTACAATTTTTCATTCCGATTTCAATGCACAAAAATACAACAATCTGAAGAAAATGTTCCATAAAAACCCCAGAATAAAATAAAACGAAACACGCGGTCTATATAAGTTTAGTGGCTTCCCATTCCTATACAAAAATAAACAAATTTATGCCATTTGCTCCTACTACGCTGCTAAGGGTGAAGTTTAAAAAAAAAACCTCAAATAAATATGTGTTTGAAAAGCATAAATAATACTAAATTTTAAGTAGGTTCGATACTACTAACACGGTATTTCTTTAATTTTATTGAAGAGCATTGAAAATGAAATGAAAAATATTTATTACTGCAAGTATACACCAAGTTTTAAAATGAATACAAATCAAACACGATGACGTACTTTGCAGACAACTATATGCCTAGTGGTAACATTTAGTGGTTTCCTCACTAGGTCTAGCCTGTATCGAAGAGACCAAACTACGATATAATAATATAATTATAATGTAATTATAATATAACTAGCGACCCGCCCCGGTTTTGCACGGGTAGCATGTTACTATAAACCTTCCTCCTGAATCACTCTATCTATTAAAAAAAACCGCATCAAAATCCGTTGTGTAGTTTTAAAGATATAAGCAAACATACATACATACGCGGGAAGCGGAAAGCGACTTTGCTTTATACTATGTAGTGATATAATTAATACTTAATTTTTAGTTATTTTGATAAACAACGAATTTGTCAAACAAACTTTAACATCCTTTTTACCCCGTTATGGGAATAAATTAAAAAACCCTTAAATATGTGTTTTATTAATTTTTCGCATCCAAATCGGTTCAGCTGTTTCTGAGATTAGCGTGCACAAACATACAGACAAACAGTCAAAAATTAGAATAAAATCATTATTTTGGATTCTATTGTTTACAACGGCCCCCCATAATAATTTTTCATGTACAGACACCGATCAGTAACATTTTTATTATACTATGTATAGATGTATCTCATAGGGAGTAGTCAGGGGCATGTCAAAACACGGTGTAAGTACTCTGAACAATCTCAAACATTATAATTTAGCCTGAATTAAAAAATTTCAGACATTACTTTAAGAAATGTATATTTGTATTATGATATAGAAATGTGATTCAGCGTGTCAAAATTTAGGGTTTAATTTTTTTAAGAAAAAAAAATATATATTTTGTTTGTAATCTAAATTTTCATAAAACTGCGGCCGTACCACAAGCTCAAAAGTAATATCAAACAATATTACTTTAGGATTGTGGTATGGCCCCTGTAGGTACACTTACGTCTTTGGCTACATCCAGGAACCATGTCTTGGCGGACGTGGCGTTGGTGATCGTCTCCTGAGTGGTGAAGGTCTTGGAGGCGATGATGAAGAGCGCCGTCTCTGGGTTCAGCTTTTTTAGCACCTCGGCCATGTGGGTGCCGTCGATGTTCGACACAAAGTGGACCTTGGGGGAAAGGAATAGGGGTTAAATTGCCATAGCTTTGGTAGTTACTTTAGGACAATTTATTTTTGGATACAGATAACAAAAAAAAACAAATTGGGAAAAAAATCTTGAAAAAAAATATAGTTATATAATTTTATAGTGTAAAGAATAAGACAATGTAAATAAATATTTAGTTAGTAGATTAAGTAGGATAAGGTGAACTGCCGAAATCCAACCCCCCCATACCCAAGGGTAGTTACCCCTGGAGTTGATGCCAGGGCAAAACCGCCTCTAAATTTAAATTTTTATTATAGTTTAGTTTAGAGGACTCGTGTAGTTGCATACAGATAAGCGAAAACACGTAAAGTCAATTATTGTGGTTTGTTTATTGGTAATACTTTACGACTAAATGTTTTACGATTTTCGCAATATGTTTTGCTTAAACTGAAATTTAGTTAACATTGTATATTGTTGATTATAATGACACTTAGTGTAGGAACACCGCGTTTGTAACGATACAGACGCGATTCGCACGCAAGTCGCAAGGTCTACAGTCTGCGGTGGGTAGTCAGAGACATCAAAAAAGTTATAATACATAAAAGCTAACCCCGCGAACTTCGTATCGCTTTAGAATTAACAAATGTGGTCTTAAGTCGTTTGACTCCCGTCCCCGTTTGACTCTACGTTTTAGTTAGAAAACTTTTGTATGGGAAAAAGAAAAGGGCTGTTTTTAGGGTTTTCCCGGCAATTATTCGACTTTTTCCCTAGACCTCCACGAACATTTCAAGACCAAGATAAGATAAATCCGTTCAGCCGTTCTCGAGTTTTAGCGAGACTAACGAACAGCAATTGATTTTTATATATATAGAAGATAGAAGATTATAGTACCTTCAGGTGGTTGGCATAAGGTTTGAGTGCCTCGGTGACCATGAGGGGTCCAAGGTCCGAGCCTCCTATGCCAATGTTGATGACATCAGTGATAGATTTGCCGGTGTAACTGAAATAAAAATTACTTATTACTAGTTTTGTTGTGTATAAGTATGTATTAATTAAAGTAATAAATATCATTAATCTGCTCCCCAAGTACAAGCTTTGCTTAGTTTGGGCCTAGATGGCGGATTGTGTGACACGTCTTGTACATTCATTGAATAATCAAATAGAATAAAGCAATAGCAGTTTTTTCCGAATTTCACTACTTTTCAGGCAATTTTGTCAACATTTTTATTCCATAGAAATCTTCTGATAATTATAATCAGAAAAAAAAATCAACCAAGATTTTTTTAAGTTTTTTGCAAGACAACAACAAATGGCAATAGATTTTTATATATAATAAAATTAACAACAAAAAGAAAGAAAAACCATTTATTCAGCCACCACAAAATTAGTAAGTAAAAATAAGCCTAGGGGTAACATAAAATAAAAAATAAATTACATACCCCTTCCACTGTCCCCCAATAACTTGACCGCAGAACTCCTTCATATGTGCAAGGACAGCATTGACATCCGGAGTGACATCCTTGCCGTTCACCAGAATTGGCTTGTTCTGACGATTGCGCAGAGCAATATGGAGTACTGCTCGGTCTTCCGTAAAGTTTATCTTCTGACCTAAACATAACAATAGTCGTTTATTATTTATTGTTCCAGTTGTGTTATAAAATTAGTTTTTAGTGATTGCTTTAGAATAAACAAATGTTGTTTCAGTTTCCTTTCCGTTACTTTGGTATTAAACCGAACTCAATGCAAGGTTTTAAATTTTTTTTTCTTTAAGTTTTTGTATGTTTTAATACTTATTATCCCATTCCAAATGAAGACAATTCCAAAAACACAAAAATCATTAATTGGTCCAGCTGTTCTTGAGTTATAAATGGTGTAACTAACCTGACTTTTGTTTTATATATATAGATTATCACTAGGTACATACATACTATTCCTAATTTCTACAAAATGTGAAAGATTGTGAAGATATTTGTTTCTTACTCCATCATTGGCTATAATAATGTCAATATAACTTCAAAATAGGCTTTTTCAAATAAATTTCATTACAATAAAAAAAACATCATTATTTAATAAAAAATACCTGAGAACATAGCATCTCTGGCCTGTTCCACATTCCTGCTTTTAGCCAGGCTGAGGAGAAGAGCCAATGTGTCTTCATTGATGAGGTTCTTAGAGTAGTCCAGGAGGATTTCACCATCATTTGGGGTTGGAACACGAAGGCTGGAAATAATGATCACATTAGTATATGAATTAATTATGGTAAATTAGTAAACAAGTAATAGAAAAAAAAAACAGAATTCAAATATGGAATTCACAACACACCATTGCCGTTGCCAGTAAGTGGCCAGTAACTTACTTTTTTTTTTATGACGAAAATTAGGTTTCAGCATGACAAGAGATTTTGTTGTATCATTTATGACGAAAATTAGGCCTCAGCATGACAGAGATTTTGTTGTATCATTATTGCATCAGTATTTTATCAAAAAAGTGCAATTTATTAAATAACAACGAAGGTTATTTCTTTTAGATAATACTGAAGAAAAAATAATATTTCGCGTCATTGTTGCTGACCTTTAGAGCGAACTTTCAAAAGTTATGTGATATAACTTTACGAAATAACGTTCCTATTACTAGAAACTTAAAGAAATTATTATTATTTATAATAAACTACAAATAAAAATATAATAACGCTGTATTTACATAGAAAAATATAAAAAACTTGAATAAAAACCTGAATTTATTGAATCGCTCCGGGTCCTCGGCAAATAATTGCTGAATATTGATATTTCCTGCTTTACTATTGAAATATTCCTGCAGTTTCTGGTAGGCAGGGTCCTTTTTTAAGTTGATTTTCGGCTCCATTGTTTTTAAAGAGAATAAACGAGTGGAAAAACTTATAAATTTGTTGCGGCACGAAAACCGTATCAACACCACTGCTGATAGCAAATGTCTTTTTGACATTTCAATGTTATGTGAAGGTTACGTGTGCGTTTCGTTTCTGCCATCGAGACAGCATGCATGCATAATGCATAGCAAAACGCATTTTCTATTCAGAATTCATTTAGCATTACATGTTTTGTTTCAATTCTTGCTATGTTATCAAATGAGACAAAAAACTACAATAAAACAGCTGATTACGACAAGTTGGGACTAATGTCATTGTCAATTTGACAATGTCAAACGAGCATAAAAAGTTCAGCTGGAACTCAACGCTACGCTACCTAAACAACAATTTATCAATTTCGTGAGTTTTGTTTGTTGAAAAAAGTGAACACACAAGTAAACACAAACTCATTGCTAGTTGAAAACACAGATTTATTCGCAATGGACGATGGGAATTCCATAATATATGGGCTTGAACATCAGGTACCTGATTATTTCATTAATTTATATCAATGAATATGCACAGCTACAGCTGCCTATCCATTTGTTCCAGACTCGAGCCCTATCCCCTCAGTATGGAGACAGTGATGCTATACGGTTCCTCATTGGCACACAGAGTCTCAAGCCTATGTCCAACCAAGTGCATGTTGTTGAACTGGAAGAGGATACTGGAGCATTACATACAAAAGTAAGTGTATTTACTTATATTTTTGATGTTATAAACTTTGTTGTAGGTAAGCTATTGAAGAAAAAATAAAACTTAGTAAGTAAGTGCTTGCAGAAACTTTACTCTAACAACAGATGGCTTATTTATTTTGACACCCAACAGTTGCTACATAGTATGTAGCATATGATATATACAGATACCATGGCACCACAAAACTATTTTAAGTTTGCAGGTTTTTTTTAATGAAAAAAAAAACTCAATTGTAATCCCCAAGTATAGAAGACATCCTCTATCCTCCAGTACCTAATTATTTTAATTAAAATAGATTAAAGTAGTGATTAAGATTATCTATTATCAAAGCTTAGCTTTAAAAAACTTGAAACAAAAAGTAAAACCTATTTCACATAGATTATAATTTAAAGAACTGTATTAATAATCAAACTTTATGGCAACACAGGTGTACAAACACGATGTTGGTGAGATTTGGCACCTGCGCTGCTCGCCCCATGATGCAGCAACCCTGGTCACCACTCACAGTGCACACACCGCTCAGACAATGCAGTGCCGCATGGCTGTATCATTATATCGCCTGCCTACTGTTGAGGTAAGCTTTAAGTTCTTAAAAAGAAAAAAAACATCACCTTTTAATGGAGTGTTTCAGTAGGTAGTAGTGCTTTTATTGATCCTACTAATATTATAAATCAAAAATTTTTGGGCGAATCCTAATCCTAATAATGTTATAAATGTGAAAGTTTGTGAGTTTGTATGTATGTTTGTTCCTCAATCAGGCCTAAAGGACAAAACGGATTAAGTAAAAATTTGTTGTAGATGTAGATATAATGCCCGAATAAATAATAGACTACTTTAGAATATGAAAAAACATCCCAAAAACGATAAAAAAGAACGCAAAAGGGTTGATTTCTGTATAGATGGCGCTGGTGTGCAACAAATCTGACATCACAGACTAAAAACATTGTCTTTTCTATTTGATTATTGAAATTTGACAGGACAACGTCTGTCACGGATAGTCTAGTGTATGATAAGATGTTTGTGACTCAATCACACTCAAAGAACTAAACAGTTTTGAATGAAACATGGAATATACATAGTCTATGTCCAGGAATGGTATGTAGCTACTTTTCCCTCCTTGGAAAGCTGCAGCATTGTTTGTCAGTATCATTGTTACTGAATAAAATTAAGTTTCTGTTTAATGGAATTGGTTTCAAAATATCAAAACAAGTACTTTCTTATTTACAGGTGATACCTAAAGATTTGGATGATCTGAGCGCGATCCAAAGCCGCAATGCTGAGGAAATGGAACATCTCCTGACAATAACACCAGAGGTAAGTACTTGCCTTGCCTAGGCATTTATATTATAACAAGCTGACCCCGCGAACTTTGTATCGCTTTAGAATTAACAAATGTTGTCTTAAGTTCCCGTTCCCGTATTATCAAACCTAATAAAGCTCAAATTGACTCTACGTTTTAGTTAGAAAACTTTTGTATGGGAAAAAGAAAAGGGCTTTTTTTAGGGTTTTTCCGGCAATTATTTGAATTTTTCTCACCTTTTAAACCTTCCCTAGACCTCCACGAACATTTCAAGACCAAGATAAGATAAATCCGTTCAGCCGTTCTCGAGTTTTAGCGAGACTAACGAACAGCAATTGATTTTTATATATATATAGATAACACGCAGACAGAGATCAAATAGATATTTGATCTGTGTCTGGGTGAACATCTTAGAGCAACACGGGCTTCCTACAGAAGAGAGTAGCCATTCGCCGCGGTCCCCTCTGTCAAAGTACACGCCCAAGTGGGCATACACACTTTATAAAACGTGTCAATGCAATGTGTGAGTCATCTGTACACGAATTATTAGTGTATTGTTGGATTGTTTATGTGTTAACGTCATCATTACAGTTAGTTGGCAGTTTTGTTTTTGCATGTAAGTGTGCGGAACTGCACTTGTGTGCACATTTCCCCCCGCAACAAACGTCAGAACTATTTTAATAGTAATCTATCGCTAAGACTACTCCCTATTATGTGGTGAACATAGATTATGTTCACCACATAAATGATTGTTGTGGATGGATATCGAACCCACAACCTATAGCTCCGAAGGAAAAGGAGCAGCTACTACTAACTGAGGTGAAAAGCTAGTCAAAAAATATTATAAATAAATATAAATATTGGTGGACATTTTACACATCGCCATCTAGCCCCAAACTAAGCAAAGCTTGTACTATGGGAACTACATAACTGATAGAATACTTAAATACTTTTTTTTTGTAAATACATACATAAGATACATACTAACACCCAGACACAGAGCAAACATCTATGTTCCTCACACAAATATTTGCTCTGGGTGGGGATAATGAAGAGAGAGTTTAAATTTTGCGAGTTTGTATGTATGTATGAGAGGTGAAACTCCCTAATCAAAGACCCTATCTGAAAAATTCGAACCATTCGGCCGAAGCCACGCACAGAAGCTAGTTTGCTTATTAAATTTATATTTTCAGAAGGCTGAAGAGGAAATCCGATGTTCTGAATTCCACCCCACAGACGTGAACAAACTGGGCGTCGTAACTGAGAACGGGCTGAGCGTTTACGATATCAGCACCGGGGTTCCGGTGGCGGGGGCGGCGCCCGAGGGCAGAGCCCGACTCAAATTCACCAATGGCAAGTGGGAGCCACACCGAGGACATTGTCAGGTAACTTTTCACTAAAACGTTGTTCTATCAAACCTAACACCTTATTATTTATTTTTAATCCTCTAAATACAAATAAATAAAAAATTGTTAAAACTAAAAAAAACTGACTGTTTCGTCCAACTGAAAAGTCAAGATAATAAAAAATCTAGATAATAGTCCCAAGATAGGCCATCTTGGGACTATTATCTAGATACAAAAAAAAAACATTAAAATCGGATCAAAAAAAACCGGACAAGTGCGAGTCGAACTCGCGCATGCCGGGTTCCATACCGTTATCGTGACAGACAGACGGACGGACGGACGGACAGACAATAAGGTTCCGTACCCAAAGGGTAAAAACGGAACCCTATTACTAAGACTTCGCTGTCCGTCTGTCTGTCTGTCTGTCACAGGGCTGTATCTCATGAACCGTGATAGCTAGACAGTTGAAATTTTCACAGATTATGTATTTCTGTGGCTGCTCTAACAACAAATACTAAAAACAGAATAAAATAAATATATAAGGGGGGCTCCCATACAACAAACATGATTTTTTTGCCGTTTTTATAGATAATGGTACGGAACCCTTAGTGCGCGAGTCCGACTCGCACTTGGCCGGTTTTTTGATAAATCAAATCACAATTGTAATCTCCAAGTACAGTAGACATCCTTTTATATAGGGCTGCCATCCGTCCGGGTTTCCCCGGATTTGTCCTAGTTTAAAGGGCGTCCGGGGAGCGTCCGGGCGGGGCTTCATTTGTAGTCCGGGTTCCCCCCCCTGTTAACATGTCCGGGTTCTGGGCTCTAAAATCTGGGGTTATCACGTGTCTTGTCCTGGTTGCCAAATTTTAGAGTTAGCAGCCCTACTTTTATACCATTATCAACCAACAGTTCGCAGTTCTACAAGATATGCACATAAAATGCTACGACACTAGAACTAATGGCGGCAAGCCGGCTTGGAGCATCGACAACGCGCACAGGCAACTCGTCAGAGATCTAGACTTTAACCCTAACAGGTAAAGAATCCCTTTTGAATAATATTTAGTACTTAGACCAATTTTAAAAACACACTTTTATTAAATACTAGCGACCCGCCCCAGCTTCGCACGGGTAGCATAGCATGTTATTATACATATAAACCTTCCTCCTGAATCACTCTATCTATTAAAAAAAAACCGCATCAAAATCCGTTGTGTAGTTTTAAAGATATAAGCAAACATACATTAACTGGCCTCACAGCTCAGTTGGTAGTAACTCTGCCTTCTGCGCTGTAGGTTGTGGGTTCGATCCCCACCCAGGGCAAATATTTGTGTGATGAACATAGATGTTTGTTCTGTGTCTGGGTGTTACTATGTATAATAAGTATGTATTTACAAAAAAAAGTATATAAGTATTCTATCAGTTATCTGGTTCCCATAGTACAAGCTTTGCTTAGTTTGGGGCTAGATGGCGCTGTGTGTAAAGTCCGCCAATATTTATTTATTTATTTATATTTATATTATATACATACAGACGCGGGAAGCGGAAAGCGACTTTGCTTTATACTATGTAGTGACTAGCAGTCCGCCCCGGCGTCGCACGTGTGTAATAATGATTTATGGGTATTTTTTTTACACCTTTGGTTACATTATCGAAGTTTTCATATGGATCCCTAATAGCTAGACACAGGGTATTGTAGACTTTTTTGTAGATATTGATGTTCTCTTTAAAACTGTAGTACATCACTTTGCTCTATTGTCAATACTTTCCGCAGCATACGCGATATAAAGATTTTTTTATCACTCGTTGGGTTACATTATCGAAGTTTTCATACGGATCCCTAACCTTTTTTAAATTATTCTATAGCCTATGTTTATCACGGATAATGTAGGATTCTAATGGTAAAAGATTTTTTTAAATCTGTGCAGTAGTTTCGGAGCCTATTCGATGCAAACGAACAAACAAACAAACAAGCAATCAAATCTTTCCTCTTTATAGTATTAGTATAGATTGGTGGACATTTTACACAGCGCTATCTAGCCCCAAACTAAGCAAAGCTTGTACTATGGCAAACAGATGAATGATAGAATTACTTACTTTTTATTAGTATCTATAAATGTCTACTTTCACAGACAGTTCCATATAGCCAGTGCGGGCGACGACGCGGCATTAAACATATGGGACTACAGAAATGGGAAGGAGCCTATATTCAGCAGAACCGATCACTCACATTGGTAAATACAACTTCTAAACCATTATAGTATTTCAAAACCTACATAGATACTATTTAAAAAAAAACCGGCCAAGTGGATTTCGGACTCGCGCACGAAGGGTTCCGTACCATTATCTATAAAAACGGCAAAAAAATCATGTTTGTTGTATGGTAGCCCCCCTTAAATATTTATTTTATTCTGTTTTTAGTATCTGTTGTTAGAGCAGCAATAGAAATACATAATCTGTGAAAATTTCAACTGTCTAGCTATCACGGTACATGAGATACAGCCCTGTGACAGACAGACGGACAGCGAAGTCTTAGTAATAGGGTCCCGTTTTTACCCTTTGGGTACGGAACCCTAAAAATTATTCATTTTAGTATTTTTAGGGTTTCGAGTCTACAAGAAAGCCATAAAGTTTCGCCATGTCCGTCCGTCCGCAGCTTAGGTCAGAGACTTTATTTAGTAATAACTAGCGACCCGCACCGGCTTCGCACGGATGCAAAGCTGATTCCTATAAACCTTCCTCCTGAATCACTCTATGTATTAAAAAAAACCGCATCAAAATCCGTTGTGTAGTTTTAAAGATATAAGCATACATACAGACGCGGGAAGCGGGAAGCGACTTTGCTTTATACTATGTAGTGATTACTAGATGATCCGACAACCCTGTAAAAAAAAACAATAATTCCAAAGAAAAATAAATGTAATGCTTGGACGTGCTTCTGAGTATCTCCTTTAGGCATATTTAATGGTCGCCTGGAGATCTGGGAGGATGTCTACTGTAGTTGGTTACAGCCGTGATCCTATTACATTTTTAAATACCTACAGGGTGTGGACTGTTCGGTACAACACTTATCATGAGCAGCTCCTGCTGACGGGCAGCTCGGACGCCCGCGCCTTACTAACCGCCGCCGCAAGCATCTGCGTTGATGATGATGATGAGTCTACTGCACCTGTGTAAGTACCTATTGAGTACTTACTCTTTTGACCTTTTAACACTTGAATACTATTTCAATATTATTACTTTTTAAAAACATAAGGAAACCGACGAAAATGTTTCGATTAATCGAAAAGTCGAGACGATATAGTTTTTTAAGTTTTATCTAGGAACTATTATTTATTAGAAGATTATCTAAATAGGATTGAAGGGACAACCTTGGGTTTATTCTCTACTGGAAAAAAAACCAAATAAAAAGAAGTGCGTGGTTAATATACTCATTGAATTAAGAATCTCCAATTTTTTTTGTATGTTAAAAACAATATCTTCACTTCCAGATTAGAAGACGGAGTCCTACAATCCTATGAACAGCACGAGGACTCGGTTTACTGCGCCGAGTGGTCCACAGCGGAGCCCTGGACCTTCGCCTCGCTTAGTTACGACGCCAGGCTTGTACTGTCGAGAGTACCACGGCATTTTAAATACAAGCTGCTTTTGTAACTGTATTTTGACAACACAGTCTCTGATTTAGGAAGTTGAAACTATTTATTTTGTAAATATCACAGAGATTACTAAGCTGTACCGAATGGGAAATACCTCGACTTTCAATCTAAGGGTCGAAATTGGTCGAAATCGGGTTCGAATCCCGGCCAAGCATCAATGGATATTTTTTGTTTAAAAAATGTATAATTAGGTGTCTAGATCTGTTTGTAGTAATTAAATACAATGCGTATAGACATGCACACGATGGGCCTACAACCATATGGAATGCTAACTACTGCATAATGTACTACCTAACATATTGTTTGAACTTACCTCTGACTATTTCCTTTAGACATCTTAAATTATCAAAGCATCTTGAAAACTGAAAGTATGTTTACCATACTTGGAAATTACAATCATGATCCTATTTAGTTTCTTTCACCATGTATTTTAAGTGAAGCTAACACCTATTTCTTCGACCATGTTTAGAAGAATCACTACCATGGTGTGTACCTGTATTGTTTGTTCATTCCAACTGTATTCTTTTCATTAAAAATTTTATTTAAACACCACGCCTACCACCACCTACTTTTTATTACATCTATGAATGCTACTGATATTAGGAGAAATAATAAAAAAAGTATTATAAATCTATTTATTATCTGCTAAAATCTCTGTGCCACTCTATTTGCAACATTCCTTAGGTTTCCGTACACTTTAGAAGGTGGTGATCCCATAATCAAATTACATATAGCTCTCCGAGCCAATGCAATGTTCTGGTAACTTCCTAGTATATGAATCTTCGAGTCTGCAAGTACTATTCTAGTTTTTGTTACATTCTCAATGGTGAACTTTGTACGTCCAGCTTTGCCAGCCAAACGGCCAATGGCTCGGCCTAAATGGTCTCCATTGAGTGTCTTCACATCTTTTATTTCAAATGATTCAACAAATAAATCATCTAGTCGGAGGAGGGCTAGGGCGTCTTCAACGTCAAACCCAAATATGAAAGCCTGTAATTAAATAAAAAATATTTATTTTTATCTATAATGTAACTAAATAAATAAAAATATTAAAACATAAATCTGGGAAGATGTATTTCTATAATTTGTATTATATATCTTTGAATTATCTAACTAAAAACTAACTTTTGAAGCATTACTGTCAGAGATTTTAAATAAACTAATAAATAATACAAACATACAAAAATCCTCACAAACTATCAGATTTATAACGTAAGTAGTATTCAAAATTACTATTAAAAATTAACAAGTATACACACCCTGACAAAATCGGCACCTTTCTGTAAATTTGCAACATCCTTGGTCTCTGGGCCGACTTTTATCTCAACATTACGTGTTTTTGTGTTGAATCTTACTTGTAGGAGCAGATGCTCAACTATGGGTGTGAAGATCTTTAGCCAGTTTTCTTTTAGAGGTGTGTATCTGGAAAAATGAATTGTAAGTGACTATGTGCATTTATCATCATCTTTTTGCCTTTAAACCACTGTAGTGTCACTGTATACCATTAATGTAGGGTTGTATGTTCTGTATCATTATCTAATGTCTTTAGCAGGAATGAAAGGTGAAAGCCGCGAGAAAGTAACATGGTAACATTTATTATTTAGTTGCAATAAAATATCACAGGGTTCTTTTTGTCATGCTGTACCATAAGATTAGAAAAGGTGCCCACAAGCCAATAACAAAGAAAACACTGAAGAATGCGGTTGCAACAAAGTGGTAAGGTATAAAATACGAAGGAAATTAAAATATTTGTATTACGTCTGAGACGTAGGCAGTCACTTTGAGGTTAGAATACCTGTGTGATGGTACTGCTACTTTTCGCATATTTTCCTTGCTCTCGTTGGGTTCAGTGTTTTTCTTCTGCTTTTTAGACTTGGACCGTGTGTGTTTGGGTTTCCCTTGGATGCCATTGTGCTCTTCCACTTCCATTCCATCACCAGATTCGGAGATAGCTCTTCGTTTAATATTTTTGAGCTTAATCGGCCTTTTCGCTGGCAGGAACTCGTCGATATTTATATTTTCTGTTTCCATTTTCACTTTAGTTTAGTTGCCGTGGCGTAATATGAAGTTATTACGAATTAATTGAGTTATTTTGTTGAAAAATAAATCAACACATGGTTTTAGTTTTAGCTGATTACCACAGATTAAAAAGAAATGAATACTGTCAATCAAAATAAATCAATGTCAATTGTAAGTGTCAATTTTGGACATTCTTTCAGCTACGTTCACGATAGAAAAAAAATAGAAGGTAGGGAAAAAGATTTCATTTGGGTTTATCGTACCTATTAATATACTTTAGTATAGTAGTATACACATTTATAACATATGTACTGAACATAAATATAAATAAAATATTCCCATTTATGATGAACAAATATAACTTCTTTTAATAAACATAACAATATTTTTTTTGATATTCTTACTTGGTGAACGCACCTTTATCTCGCGAATGTTATGTCACAGAATCGCGAGAATTTTTTGTTTTGAATTGATTTGAGGTGAGATTTGGCACTATAGTGATCATATTTTGCACTATAAAGAGTACGTAGCTACCAAATTATCAATTATATTACAGGTATCAACATTTGGGGTACCTCGCATCGTCATGGCTACCCTTGTAAGAACCGCCTTCGTGAAGGTGATAACTCCTGGCCAAGGGTGTAAAATCGCTTCTTGCACCGTCGTGCAGAACCGCAACATCTCTGGTAAAGCCCTGAGGGAGTCCTTGCCTCCTCCACCACCGAAACCTGCGCCATTTGACTATGTGAATAAGGACTACACTTGGTTACGTAGTATTTTCGATCGCACCACTCACCGATTCGATGACAACTCGAAAATCATCGTTGTTGAAGGCCAAGTGGCCTCCGGGAAGACTCAGTTCGCGGCTTGCCTGGCCCAGGACCTCGGCATGAAGCATTTCCCTGAAGCAAACATGGATTACCACTACATCCGGCCCAATGGCTGTGATTTGCGTATGTTTGACGACCAAGTGCCGGAAGACACTAAAACTTTCGACCATGTGAATTTTAACTTATGTCCCAACCATCGCTTGGCATCAAACTACCAGATAATGATGTATACAGCTCGTTATGGGCATTACATTGATGCTTTGGCTCACCTGATGAATACTGGCCAAGGAGTTGTATTAGAAAGGAGTCCCTTCTCTGACTTTGTGTTTCTGGAAGCGATGCACTCTCAGAAGTACCTTAGGAAGGCCGTGAAGAATGTGTACTATGAGCTGAGGGCTAATACTATTGAGGAGCTGATGCGACCTCATTTGGTTATCTACTTGGACATGCCTGTCAATAAGGTGAGATAAATATTCCTGGGTTTATATTTGGACTTCGATCAGGTGGCAGACGGCATGCTTGGTCCAGGCTGAATGATTTAAATCATGATGTGTCCTTTATTACTTTATGTTTCTTAGAAACAAACTACATCTCAAATGAACTACAAAACCGTTTATTGATTGGTTTGTTATTGTTTGAAATAAATTAAAATGCCATCATTGTCATGAAGAATGTTGTGTATGAATGTAGATGGATGTAGAAGTAGAGGTAGGCCAATTAACAGATGGATTCTGTAAAAGATTATATCTTATAAATATAAAAGAAAGTCGTGTTAGTTACACTATTCATAACTCCAGAACAGTTGAACTGATTTAGCTGAAAATTGGTGGGTACTGAGGTAGCTTAGAACCAGGAGACGGACATAGGATACTTTTTAACAGGAACAGGAACGGGAGTTCATTCTAAAGCGAAACGAAGTTCGCCGGGTTAGCTTGTAGAGGTATAGAAGACAGTGTTGATGCATGTTGAGATGATGGCTGATAGAGGTAAATTGAAGAAGAACCACTTAAGTGGGATGTGGGCAGCAAGATGATGTTGGCATTAAGAGTTGGTTCAGAGTTGGGTCGCATGAGATTTGTTGTTCTTCTGGAATACTAGAACAGCCTGAGCATGAACCACTATTGTATCGACAATGTAATGTCTAGATGTCAAAACATTCAGTTTTGCCAAAACAGTAGTGACTGATTAGGAGATAGACATAATTACGAGAGACTATGACCCGTGTAAAAATCTATAGTTATGATACAATAGTGTTAACCCCCCTAAAATACCAATAAATCTCTTAACTTCCAGGTGATAGAGTCCGTGAAATGCCGCAACTTGCAGCACGAGGTATGCGGCAAGGCCCTCACTCCTCAGTTCCTTACGGAGCTGGAGCGCCAGTACAAGAACAAGTACCTCCGTGACATCTCTACGCACTCTGAGCTACTTGTGTACGACTGGACCGGTGGTGGCGAGGTTGAAGTTGTAAGTTGTTTTGTTATGATTGAGAGAATTTTACTTCGTGAAGAATGTCTTTACACTAAGAACGGAGAGATTGAATGGAGCTAACTTCTCGAAAGGCTCTTCTATGGCAAAAGGAACGCCAAGTTCGAAGAATAAGCGACACCGGCCATGTGTTATGAAACTTAAAAAAAAACTTGGCGTCCAGTTAGATATAACTTCTTTTTATTATGGATCCTGTTATCTCATTAGAAACTTTTGTATCTAGTAAGTTTTTTTTATGAACTTGGCTTTCTTTCACATTTGTTTTTGATGGGATAATAGTGGTTTAGGAAGTCAGGATTCAACAAATCATACCATGTTCTACATTCTAACCCTCGTATTCAAGAACGACACTATGAGAACACGCACCCACAGTGGACGAAATCTTTTTTCATACACACGACAATGAACCTCTAGTCACACTATGCAGTGTCGCACAACACATAAAGTGCTTTTTATGAAAAAAGATTTCGTACACTGTGGGTGCGTGTTCTCATAGTGTCGTTCTTGAATACGAGGGATAATCTATTATTCCAGTTGTCATGTACACAATGTCATAAAAATAGTTCTGGCAACAGGTAGGCCATATCCTCAAGTTAACGTCTCACCATGCAGTTAGTTTAAGGTAGAATAAAGTATGAATTATTTTAAATCAGGTAATTCCTTTTCCCAGGTGGTAGAAGACATTGAACGCATCAACTTTGAAGAGCACACCGAGCGTGACGACCCAAAGCTCAAGGACTGGAGGCTGCCTCGCGAGATGGAATGGGCAGACAAGCGCATGCTGTACACCAACGGCAAGTTCTGGCTGATGAACCTATTTGCGATGCCCTTCCTGGATGTGCCCGAGCTCATCACCAGCGCTGATGATGCTTATTATAGAGAGCAGGTAAGTTAAGATTGGTGGATTAATACAATAGGTTTAACACTCATATAGTTTTTGGGGTTCCCTCTACCCTATTACTAAGACTTCGCTGTCCGTCTGTCTGTCACAGGGCTATATCTCATGAACCGTGATAGCTAGACAGTTGACATTTTTACAGATGATATTTCTATTGCCGCTATAACAACAAACACTAAAAACAGAATAAATTAAATATTTATGTGGGGCTCCCATACAACAAACGTGTATGGGAGCGGGATGTGTTAATTTGACACTTAATATACCTACCTATAGGTAGGTAACAGGTAGGTATATTAAGTGTCAAATTAAATTCGTTTTAAATATGAATACGGCTAATTACCACGTTTTTCGTCAGCAATACAAAAAAAACCGGCCAAGTGCTAGTCGGACTCGAGCACAAAGGGTTATATACACAAAAAACACGTTTGTTGTATGGGAAGCCCCACTTAAATATTTGTTTTATTCTGTTTTTAGTGTTTGTTATTGTTATAATATTGTTGTTGTTGTTGTTGTTGTTATTATTATTGTTTATTGTTGTTATAATATTGAAGTGGATCTTCTAATATAGCTATCTAATAATAAATAATGGCTTCCACAGCTTTGTTGCCCAATGATCTCCAGACTGGAGACTAAATATTTTAATATTTGCAGATAATCTACAACCATCCTAAGTTCGAGTTTGAGACGGGTTACACTAGCGAGGAATCGGGTCTACTCGTCAAGAACAAATTGCCCAAATACACTGAGTACGTCTAAATTATTAAACATCATGTAGAGTTGTATTAAAATATTGAATTGTTCTTATTGGTTTTATTTACGAGTATTCATGCAGGCGCGGATTTAGGAAGGGGGAAGGAGGGCAATTTTCTACGCAGGGGGTGGTGAAATGTTATTAATTTTGACTCATAATTAGCATCACTACTTGTTTGATAATGTTGGGGACTTACCGTTCGCACGGTAGGCAGGAAACAGGAACCACTTTGAATGAGTTTTGTATGAGAAATCAAATTTTCTGTGATATTCGCGTGCGCAATCGACCGGTGCGTTTTATAAAGATAAATAATTAGGGATGGGACATAGAAAGGATACTAGGGTTGTCCCCTCAATTAATAAAATAATCAGTTGTGTTAACGAGAATGCATGAATACATAACACTACTTTCAAAAACTTACCAGGTATTTTACATGAAATAAAACACAGATTTTTTGTATTAAAGTATTGTTATTTTATTTAAAAACACGTAATAAAATATTGCGATTTATTCACAGCACCACTAGTGGATTTATATAACCACAAGTTTTTAGTTCAATAATTTTGTAAGTACCTATATACTTAAATTTTTATTTAAGTTTGTGTTTTGCAGTTATTTAATTTTCTATATATTTATATATATTGGGCATTTCTTAACTGAAAATGATTATAAAAGTCATATAAAATCTATTATTATTTATGGAATGTCAAATTCATTCAATGCTACTTATACAAACCCATATATGGCTATTATAAAGAACTAACAATTTAACCTACTTATGTTAAAAAAAAAAAAATCTTAATAAAATAAAACAATAAGTAACAACACATTAATAAATGTAGAAGGATAATACACTTTGGAGGTACAAACTAATTTAAAGAATTTGAAACAACAAAACATGAATTTAGTAACTAAGAAATGAAAGTATTGAGGGGTCATTGTACGATATTCTTCCTGCCTCGCGACCGTAGTCTAGAGTTTTAGTACAGCAACTAGCTTAATTTATTACACAAATAGAAACAGTATTTAAAGAAAATATATAAAAAATATATCGAATCAGCTTTTTCTGAAACCTTTCAGCTAATTATTAAGAAGTTTGACATCAAAGATGCTTACTAAAACAAAAAGATAGTAATCCTAATTTTTGAATTGCTTTAAACCTAAAACACAATATTTTTATCAACTTTGTTCACCGATAAGATACTATGTATGAACATTGTTCACTGATGAGATAATTTGTATTAAATTATGACAAACCTGTATAAATGTATTTTTAATGCTACATATCCGGTAGGTAAAAAGATGACTCCTAAGAAATTTGTCATCAGAATTGCTTACTAAAACAAAATATTAAGGCAGTAGTCCTACTTTCTGAACTGCTTTAAACTTGCTTGTAATGTGTGTGTTTTAGACTCATTTTTTTAACCAACTTTGTTCACCAATGAGATATTATGTATGAACATTGTTCACTGATCAGATACTATTTATGAATATTGTTCACTGATGCCCTGTTGAGATACTATGTATGAACTGATAACACATCTATATAAATGTATTTTTGTTGTATATATGTGTGTAAATGCTACATATCCAGTAGATAAGGAGAATCTAGGGCTCCTAGACCAGCCGCGACTCCGCCCTCATTTGCATCAGCCAACTTAGTTCGCAACATATGACCGACCTGCTTGTTACTGTAAACCTTGTCTTTTGTACTGAAAAAAATTATTACGTTTTAAAAACTAAATATAACTCAGATGAAAATGTTTCAACCAATCGAAAAATCAAGAGACGTGAGTCGAGATATTAGTTTTTCAAGTTTTATAAATAAATAAATAAATATTGGTGGACATTATCACACAGCACCATCTAGCCCCAAACTAAGCAATGTTTTTACTATGGGCACTAGATAACTGATAGACTAGTGTATACTATAATAACACTCAGATACAGAACAAACATCTATGTTCATTAAGTTCCTTCTTTTTACTGACTAGACCCACTGCTCTGCTTAGTATGGGGCTAGATGGTTCTGTGTGAATTGGCCAATATTTACTTAGTTAATTTATTTTTTTAATAATGGAACCTACCCAATGATGACTCCAAATATCCCCAACTCGGATACCAAGTCCGTAGTAGGGGGCGGCACAGGCGCACCTGGACGGACTACGTAGCCTGACACCTGGAATAAATAAAAATATGATCACGACTGTAATCCCCATGTACGGTAAGACATCCTCTCAGATCTTTAGAGGTATCTAAGGGTAGTCAGAGGCACATCCAAACTTGCGCATATAAATTTTTCAAACATAAATATCCATTGATGACCGGAATTCGAACCCACATCTTTCGTAATGAAAGTCAAAGTACCTATCTCCACTCGACGAACACGGCTTTTCTGTCTAATATTAATAAATAAGACAGTTTTAATGCTTCTTTGTTACTTAATTCGGTCCTACAAAAGTGTCAGGTTGCAGGACCGTCGCCGTTTAAAAGAATACAAAACTTTCGTTCACTTCGGATGAATACCTAAATAACAAAATTCATTCATTCTAGTGTGTGTAACAGATTCATGTTAGTGTGGGTATCACAGTTAATATTTATAATTGTTTAATTTTGACACTCCATGTGAAACAGTAACTTACTAGGTAGCTACAATTATTTTCCCGTGTAAAAACTTTAATGTGGTGTGTAACAAATGTTATTCTAAAAAATGTTTTTCTATAATATTTTTATTTGTTTTACAAGCTGACTCCGCGAACTTCGTATCGCTTTAGAATTAACAAATGTTGTCTTAAGTTCCCGTTCCCGTTACTGTATTATCAAACCTAATAAAGCTCAAATTGACTCTACGTTTTAGTTAGAAAACTTTTGTATGGGAAAAAGAAAAGTGCTGTTTATAGGGTTTTCCCGGCAATTATTCGAACTTTTCTCACCTTTTAAACCTTCCCTAGACCTCCACGAACATTTCAAGACCAAGATAAGATAAATCCGTTCAGCCGTTCTTGAGTTTTAGCGAGACTAACGAACAGCAATTGATTTTTATATATATAGATAGATTACTTACTAGAGGTGGTAATATCCTCTCCATAAGGATATAGGCAGCTCGTTCTCTGCTGTGGCGCATGCGCAGTAGAGCTTCGCGCACATCCGACCCGTAGAGGTTGTTACCACCTCCCTCGCGTTGAGGTTTTAAGACAAATCTGAAAATATGATTGATAAATTCACATAAACACATATGCCCCAAGAATGACGCTTTGCGGAATGTTTCTAGAAAGACAATTTATCGAAAACGATTTCACGGAAACAATTGCCCGAATTAATTAATAAATAAATAATAAATATTGGCGGACTTTACACACAGCGCCATCTAGCCCCAAACTAAGCAAATCTTGTACTATGGGAACCAAATAACTGATAGAATACTACTCATTATACATATTAACACCCAGACACAGAACAAACATCTATGTTCATCACACACATATTTGCCCTGGGTGGGGATCGAACCCACAACCTACAGCGCAGAAGGCAGAGTTACTACCAACTGAGCTGTGAGGCCAGTCTTATCTGTTGCATAGAGAGGGAACCTGGGGGTTTAGCACGAATCACTATCATATCGACAACGTCGCTACCAAATGTCAAAACGAACACTTATACTATACTAGCCACCCGCCCCGGCTTCGCACGGGTTTAATACATATAAACCTTCCTCCTGAATCACTCTATCTATTAAAAAAACCGCATCAAAATCCGTTGTGTAGTTTTAAAGATATAAGCATACACACAGACGCGGGAAGCGGGAAGCGACTTTGCTTTATACTATGTAGTGAAGTGTCAGTTTAGTTACGACAGTGGTTCGAGCTCAGGCCACTGCTTTAAGGGGCTGCCAGTCGACGATTGCTCTTTTTCGGAACAAAAAAAGTAATACTTCTGAACAAGCCACATCTCCTATTTTTATAAGTATATTACTTCAGGTTCCTATCTAGGTTTCTATTAAGCTGAAAACATAATTGCAGAAACTTTTCACGATAAAAATATTATTTCAAAATGATACGTTTTAGAATTTATGATCGAAATATTTTATATACCTACTATTAAAATCAACTTGTGATTTATTGTTAAAGATAGGTATTATGTAGATCTAGATTTCTATTAGAATAGATTTTTGATAAGTAATTATACATAATTTATATCATTAATTTATTCGAAAAGCTAAGGCGGACCACGCGCGGACGTGTGTTTGTCGTCATTGCAGCGGTCGGTAGGATTATTTATCGAAGTGATTAAAGATGGGTACATCTTTATTCACATATACTATACATTATAAAATAGGAGATGTGGCTTGTTCACAAGTATTTCTTTTTTCGTTTCGAACAAAAATAATCGTCGACAAGCAGCGTCTTAAATACCTATCTGCATCAGCCAACGCCATTTCAACAGCTCTCTCCCCGCTCTCATCGAAGTCCAGCGAGTACAGTCCCGTGAAGATGTCCCTGACCCTACCGGCCACAGCGCCAGTTCCCATGAACTGCTCCAGCACTCCAGGACTGGCCAGCGCCTGCTGGACCTTCTTGGTGCCCGCCAGCTGGTACTGGATGGATGGGCATTTTATTGCGCTGAAATAAATACATTTATTAAGGCACTAGCATTTGTGTGCCGCTTGTAAATATTTATATTAAGCCACTATATAGAACTACTAGCCGACCCGTGACAGACGTCGTCCTGTCAAATTTCAATAATCGAATAGATAAGACGATGTTTTTAGTTTGTGATGTCAGATTTGTTGCACACCAGCGCCATCTATAGGTTTTTTGTCATTTTGGGGATGTTTTTCATATTTTAAAGTAGTCTATGTTTTATTCTGGCATTATATCTACAATTACAGCAAATTTCAACTTAATCCGTTTTGTCGTTGATGCCTGATTGAGACACATACATAAAAATTCACAAACTTTCACATTTAGCATTACATACGTGACAGGTTGCAAGCCTATCACCGCTTATAAGTACACTAAGTTCCTTACAATGCTTTATTAAATAAAAATAATTATTTCTGAGCAAAGCCAAGCTTATTGATGCTTTTTTTTTAATACATTATGTACCTATAATACATCATAATACCCAGACACAGAACATATTGATTGTAGTGGGTACAGGGTTGCCATCTCTAAAATTTGGCACCTAGGACATGACGCGTGAAAACCCCGGATTTTAGAACACAGAACCCATATTCATTTCAAAATTACTGCTTTCTAGCACTAATAGTCTCTGAGCTAAGAAGACATGGCGAAACTATAAGTGTTTCTTGTAGACTACGAAACCCTATCAACAGTTGAAAATGTCATAAAAACCACCTTTTTAGGGGCGGGCGGCTAAATTTTAAACCCGGACTACATATGAAACCCCGCCCGGACGCCCTCTAAACTAGGACAAATCCGGGGAAACCCGGACGGATGGCAGCCCTAAGTGGGTGGGAAAAGACCCCGTAACCTACAGCGCAGAAGGCAGAGCAACTACCAACTGAGCTGTAAAGTCAGTCGCAAGAAAGTTTATACCATACCTACTTTAAAAAGCTTATTTTATTCACGCAAAACAGTGAATAAAAAGGCCTTTTATTCACTGTTTTGTTTTTATTCACTATTTTGGTGTTTGAATTTGGAACACAAAATATATCCGGTCTCTATTTCAATGCTTACACAAACTCCTTGCGCTGAGATTCGAAATTCAAAACTCTTTGGTGCAAATAAATTCTCGAGACTCGCTGCGCTCGTGATTCAATCATTAGAATCCTTCACTTGCTCGTGACTCATCTACGGCCCTCGCTTTAAATCCGTCCTTTATTCACTAGTTGCATAATATACTATTATGCAATTGATAAGTACGTACGTGGATCTTTCAACACGCAGCCTCGCGTCCCACTCACGTTGTGAAGGATACTGCGCGGGTTCATATCCCGACCTGTAGTACACCACAGCTATTGGCTGGCCGTCGCTGAAAATAATAATAAATATTAGTTGACATTTCACATAGACCCGAACTATGCAAAGCTCGTCGGGAACCAGATAACTGATTAGTACTTGTATCTATACATTTGATTGTAAATAGATCTACTGTATAAAATATTGTAATATCCAGACACAGAAAAACAAGGGGGGAAAATCCCGGCTGAGTGCGAGTCGGACTCGCGCACCAAGGGTTCCGTACGTATCTATAAAAAACTATAAAAACACGTTTGTTGTATGCCTTTCAAATATTTATTTTATTCTGTTTTTTAATATTTGTTGTTATAGCGGCAACAGAAATACATAATCTGTGAATGTCAACTGTCTAGCTATCACGGTTCATGAGATACAGCCCTGTGACAGATTGACGGACAGCGAAGTCTTAGTAGTCTTAGGCCCCGTTTTCACCCTTTGGTTACGGAACCCTAAAAAGACAAAAACATAGACTAAAAAACTAAATGAATCAATTGTAAGCGCAAGTGTGTTTTTATTAAGCTAGCTTGACCTATCGATGTGTGTAAATTAGGAGTAAAATCAATAATTAAGTAATTTAAAAACTTACAGCATGAGTTGCTTTTTGTCATTTAACTCAGTTTCTTCGTAGATTTCGTTTAGAGTCTTTCTGTATATCTGAAAAGCGAATCATACTTAGTGAAGTACAGGCACGTATCTAGGATGAGATAGGGGGCAAACACATTTTTACCCTAATATTAGTGTTTGTCTAAAATACGCCATATTTCCTCTATATTTAAATAAAAAAATATATATTATAACAAATCATAAAAAAAATAGAATATTAACTCACCTGGATGTCGGGCCGTGTCTCGGATATGTGGAACTCGTGGAACCGCTGATCGCAGATGTTGTACGAAACCTCTTCGACCACGAAGAGCACCAGGGCTCCAGGCACACCGAACAGGTCGTAGGCGTCCGTGATGCCAGCGCAGAGCCCTGATAGAGCTCGGTTTTCCGGCATCTTATTGAAACATAATATATTATTTTTTGTTTATAGGCGATCGATCAACGCCAAACAAAATCGGTAAAATTTTCAACTTCAATAATCAATAACTTTTCAAAGTGCCGATTACTGACTGAAAGTAAATAATTTAAATAGAAATAAGGCAAATTGTTGATCGGCGCGGTCGCGGGCGATGCTTATGATGAAGAGCACCTGAATAATGAAAACAAGATAAAACATGGTAATTAACCGTACTTCTATTCAAAATGATTAACAGAATCACTTAGGTTTTCTTTCATTTGAAAAACTTACATTCTTTATTAGATCACCACGGCCTAGTTGTTGGAGAACATAGCTGAAATATTAAACAAAATAATGAACATAATGTATAAAAAATGTGTCACATTTACAGTTTTTCATTTCTTTAACAACTTTTATTTTGGTCTAGGTTTCTAGTTGCTATGTATATTGTATGTAGAAAATCTGCATGCTCATTCAATATCAATTCTAAGCGAAAAACAACACATTTGAAACAATTACAAACAAAATACCAAACGAAACTACAATAAGAACACAATTACAAGACAAGAAAGCACAAAACACAAAAGCTAAAGTACTATAAAAACTAAAAAAAAACATCTCAAAACAAAAATACTGACATTATGCGACATGCAACAACCCCAAACTCAGCAAAGCGTGTACTATGGGAAGCAGATAACGAATAGGACATGTTTTTTTTTTCTAAATACAAACTCTTGCTACAGTATAACTAGACACAGAACAAACACCCATGTTTAGCACACAAATGTTTGTCCTGGGTAGGAAATTAGGAATCAAACCCACAACTTACGCGCAAAAGGCATAACTAGGTACTACCAACTGAGCTGTGAGGCCATCAAAATTTTGTTTTTTCGCAAAATTGTTTTGTTATGCTAAAGTCAAACTGGTATACAAAATACGCATAAATATTGAGTTTCATAAACAAAAAAAGGGTTATCAGCTAGTACAAGCACCCGAGAAAACTTTTTTTTACAGAAGAGTAGACACAGTATACCTATTTTAAAGAATTCAAACCTAAATTCGATTGAAAATAATTGTTGCATGAGTGCAAAATGCGGTGACAGTTCAGGTCTCAAAGTAGGTAAGTAATTTAATTCATTAAATTGCAAAGCCCCCTTTAACATGCTTGTTATATTGTTATATATGCTAGTCGATCCAAAATTATAGTAATAGGTACAACAGGGCCGCATTCAGGCATTCCGAAGGGGGCAAAGGGGCAAATTGGAGGGCACCGTACATTTGAATAAGGCATACTTGCACGTCCGACAAGTTTGTATGCTGTAGTAAGTAAGTTTGAATCTGTGTCCGTGTTAGTTTTTAACATTATTTTATAACAAAGCTAATTACAAAGTCGTATAAAATGTATAGCATAGTAGAATGTAAATTGAAGTTGGAATAAACGAAGCCGTGTTGTACCCAATGAAAATGACTAAATACCACAACATACTATTTTCATAATATTGACGGACGACCCATTGTCATTGCACCGGTCATTATTCATTTCCTTTTAATTAGCACGAGAATTTAAAGATATGTCGTGATAAAATACACAGTAAACTTGGTAGAGTAATTTCGCAATAATAATCATTCTATATATTTGTAAGAACTGCGAGATTTTATTTATCTAAATTCAAGCTCAAAGCATTGATAACTTGCAAAGTTATAAACCGAATCCTACTAATATTGAAAATACGAAAGTTTGTAAGGTTGTTAGAATGTTCGTTGTTCAACCAGCCTCTAATACCTGAACTGATTTGGAAGATAGGTACAGCATAATGGGCTGCTTTTGTCCGGGTACGACGCAAAAGATGTCACGGAGTGAAATAAAACATTTTATTAGTGTATGAACTATTAACTCTCGCTTGAGTACCTTTGAGTTCTAAGTATAAGTACCTCTAGGTACACAGTCGAGAGCCGGCCCGAGTCCCAGCAGTGGGATTATAGGCTGATGGTGATTAATGTGCTCCTCATTTCGGCTGAAACATAAGATGTAAAATGATATCATGTCTATTTTTATTATTGGGATAATAAAACAGCCATTTTGCCATTGCTGGGGGTTGGGCTTTATCTCGATGAACAAGAGAATGTTATATTTTGTACCTAGTGTGTATTTGATAGTGATTATTATTTAAGAGTTATTCTTTTCTCAAAGAAAGCCTTTTCGTTTGGAAAATCATGTTTAATTTTTTGAATAAGACCTACTTAGGTACATATAATGTTAGTAGATTTCTAACACTTATTATCAGTGTTCCAAATGTCTTTAATAAAATTGTATTAGAGGCCAATTGAATACCACAAAACACCACATCAATGAACGAGTAACAAGTGAAGTTGTGTCGACACCGTACTTATGGTAGAAGCGCAAAGAATTTTGAAAGATGTGTACCCTAGCCGTACCCAGCAATGATTGGACAGACACAAACAACACTGAAAAAATGTATTAGCACCATTACGCGCTCATAACCCGACAATAGGCATCAGGTAACATCTCTCAAGCGATATGCTACCAAGCCTACTAATGCATTCTCTATATACTCGAACATGCACGCAAAACTCAAACAAAACTAAAGTGACTCTAATTCTACAACAACGCTTAACCGCATAAATAAACAAACAAATTATGTTAAACCACAAGAAACATAGATAACATAAATAGGTCTGCGTCAAAACAAATTAAAATCTCTTTTGTCATTATTCTGACACAAATAGTGAAGCAGATAGCGTACAGTGCGGGAAAGAATAAATGATAGATAAATAAACCAAGCGCTATGAAGCAAGATGATTAATGTAGCGTGCGGAAAAGAAAGAGATAGCAGTCACATGAGAGATATTGACTGATTTTTTGCTGTAGACGCGAAGAGTTTCGACCTGAATACTTTTATTCATGCTTTCATGCGTTCCAATGGCATAGTCCCGACCATGTACAACTTATACAACTTTTTATTTTTTATTTTATTTATTTATTTACAACGTATCCATAGACTCTGGACAAATATTAATAGTACACGTATTTACCAATAATCAATTATTTTCAATCAATCACTTTGGAACAACCTATAATTATTTATATGGTATTGAAAATGGTCATTCGTGTTGTGTTATGGTCATGTAATTTACCAGTCACTCATGTTTTCTATTTGTAGGGTTAAATTTGTTAGAGAATATTATTTCATTTATTTTACTTTAATTCAAACAAAAGTAATTTTACAGCTTACACTTTCCTGTGGGAAGTAGCAGATTACGGCTTTTTATTATTTGTCCAGAGTGTAAGATCACGTTATTTAAGTATTTATTACATTATTCTTTTCATAAATAAAAATCTTACATTTTATTTAAAAAAAAAACTATCAGAAAGGGGCAGCCTCCGCCCCGATCCTGAGTACGTCTGTGCCATTGGAAGAAAAAAAAAAGTATCCAGGTTAAAACTCGAGCGCTCAGCTGTCGGTACCGAGACATGGCGGGTAGGTGCGTCGTGATTGCGCCAAAACTCGCCGCGACCGTGTTAAACTCCACTTGTACGATCTTGTTGTTATCCGTCTGCTGCATCAGGTAATCCGAACGGAAGAGCCCCAGGCTGAGCGACTGGAAATTATATTGGGTTATGTCAAAACAGACAGTCTAGTGATGGTTGCGCGCTGCTTTGACGTCGTGAAATAAGTTCCGCAGACGAAGTGTCAGCGTCCATTAAATTCCGCGAGGTATTTTTACACCCTTGGTGAAATATCGCGATATTTGGCCAGACCACCACCTGATTTCGTTAGTTTTATTTAAAAAAAAAAAACATTATTTCTAGAATCACATAAATATAATTGTGTAGGATTTAGTGGAGAAATTAAACCCAGTTTATTCGCAAAATTTTACACTAATTCTTGAGCAAAAAAAAATTAGGTGATATTTATAAAGACAGTTATAGTGATAACAGCGCGCAACCTGCACTAGGGTTTCAGAGACCTTATTACATAACCTTATATTTTAGTATTGAGAGTGTCGTCCATTCATTGTTGAGCTTTGCACATTTTGTCGGCAAATATAATTAGAACACGTCTTATAAAAACTACAAATAATTATAATTCGGAGAATTTAATAAATTAACGTTTCATTTGTGTCTTGATTTGATACCTTTAAAATAGAGGTCTGCAAAGTGATTTGAATAATAAGTACTTCTATTTTCACTATTATTATTAGATACATTCGTTAGTTTTCCTAAACCATTATTATCCATAATATTATTACTAATTAAATGGTATATTACATACGAGTTTATTATTAATATTATAAATATCAGAAATTTTGTAAAGAATTGAGGATGTTTAGATGCCTGTGACTAATCACGCCCAAATAAACAAATTAATGGATTTAACTGAAACTTGGAATTACATAGCTTATGTCCTAAAAACGTGAAGTCGTTTGCGTAAGCTAGTTACACATAAATCCCCTGTTAAATAGGTAGTATGGTAATTTATTTATAATGTTTATTACAGAACTGCAATGACAATGGGTCTTTTAGCCTAAAGTGCCGCAGGAAGAAACATCGCAACAGTCAATATTTGTTTGTCCTGACAATAATTGCACCTACATCATTTGACTCTGTCTTTACTACTCATTGTTTCTTACTTTACAGGCAATTCAATAGTTTCACAACATTTTGTATATTAGTTAATTTTTATTACACACAAGCTAACCCGGCGAACTTCGTATCGCTTTAGAACTAACAAATGTTGTGTTAATTTCCCGTTCCCGTTCCCGTTAAAAAGTAATTATATGTCCGTCTCCTGGTTCTAAGCTACCTCCCCACCAATTTTCAGCCAAATCGGTTCAGCCGTTCTTGAGTTATAAATAGTGTAACTAACACGACTTTCTTTTATAGATATAGATTTTAATAACTGTGTTCGACTGGGGTCGCCACCTCGAAGGAAGCCAGTCTAGTGGTCCGTTGAGCTCCATTTCACTGTGATGGAAGTGATGGATGCCTAGGAACCGAAGGTCTAGCTGGCAAACTTTGCCTTCGCTTACTAATTCAATTGAGCAGCGGAGACCGGAATTTAGATTCAACTGTGTTCGACTTCCGGGAATCATTACTTACACGCCTTACCCTCGTATTCAAGAACGACACTATGAGAACACGCACCCACAGTGGACGAAATCTTTTTTCATAAACATCACTCTATGTGTTGAGCGGCACTATGGCGCACGCTACCGTGTGCCTTTAGAGATCAACTTTGGCTAGAGGCACACGACAATGTGCCTCTAGTCACACTATGCAGTATCGCACAACACATAAAGTGATTTTTATGAAAAAAGATTTCGTCCACTGTGGGTGCGTGTTCTCATAGTGTCGTTCTTGAATACGAGGGTTAGCGTCAGAAAGTTATAAGTTAAAAAAAAAGCGTTCCGAAAAAAAAATTTAATTGGGTCACGAATGTAATTCCTAAGTATGGTAGATTTTCTCTCAGATCTCAAGGTCCTCAGATCCTTTAAATAAAATTAAATAAAGTCTAAAGGAAGGAAACTCAATCTAAACTCTGTTTTGTTAGATAAAACGATTAAATTGTCCTGTTAATGTATAATAATGACATAAATATTGACAGTTACGATAAATCATTTCGGGCCACATAAGTGTACAATATTACATTGCTACATAATATTAAGTTCATGCTAAAAACTATTCTTATGTCCAAAGATCAATAATAATAAGCTACAAAAACTAATATCAATTAAGATTGATAATAACGCATTCTAAAGCTTTTAATAATAACTAGAAACTAAACTCAAATTTACAGCACAAACGGGTTATTTAAAACAACTTTTAAACGATATGTTATTGTGTCGGTTGACTTTAGCCATAAGAGACACCTACTGGTGTCAATTCTGTTGGTGACAGACTAAAGTTAACGACATCCATCTCCTTCTGTTTTGTATAGAGTAAAAGAGACAGCAATGATTTTAGAGAAGTCTTAAATCGTTTTTAGTTTAGTTTGGTGCTAACAGAATTGACAATACTGCCCTATACAAACTAAGTTGTTCATTTTTTTAGGTATAATAAAAAATAGATGTATATTTTAGACAGCGCCATCTAGCCCCAAAGTAAGTGAAGCTTGTATCATAGGAACCAGATAATCATCTTCCTGCCCTTATCCTACTCAAGTGGGGTCAGCACAACATGTATTTTCCACATTCACTCCTTTGCCTTTCTTACCCATGTCATCTTTCTCACAGTCCGTCTTTTCTTTGGCCTACCTCTACTTCTACATCCATCTACCTTCATTTCTAACATTCTTCTCGTAGCATAACTTTCTTCTGTTCTCATGGCATATGTCCTTACCACGCTAACCTATTGTTCCTCATCTTTTCAAACACAATGCTTTTAAACTAGATAGTTGATAGAATAATTAATTAAGAATCTCTTTACAGAAAACAACAACTTCATTTGTATAGAGCAGTATCCAAAGTAGCGCTCTTTAGAAGATTCAAAATAAACACAGGTATTATTATTATCCAAAATTATAGTGGTTCATAATATTAAATGTGACTTTTACAATTAATGCTAAAAATGTTATTGAAACATAAAAAAATACCCTCTTTTCTGAGAAAATGTATCATTGTACATCTTAACAATCTATTGTAGGTACATTTGTTATAACCACAAACATTGTCTTATAAAATTAAAGGTATTATCTGATAACTGATAAAACTGCAATTAAAGACGTGACTATACGACTTTATGCCTTGTTTAGACGGAGATGGTTTCTCGGCTCGATGATGCGATTATCGTAAGGGGATAATAAATATTAAACCGTATAACCTGCACGTAAGACTGCAAGCCGAAGAGCAAGAATCGACTGGCATTTGATTTATAATAAGTTTGAAAACTTAAAGCCTTGCAATGTTTTGAATTGGTGGCAAAAATTTAGTAAAATATAATCAATCTAATTCTATTCACGTTAAAGTATATATTAGCGTAAACCCTGGAGCGACAGGCTTAAAATTGGGATAGTTTTGGCAAAATTGTTGTCAATTTCAGTAACGAACGAGATATAGAAACGTCAACCTAAATTTAGTCAACGTGTAGATTCGCGTGAAAGATGTCTTAGATGTGTAAAATATGAACTTTTAGAATTTTGGAACTGTCACTTTAAGGTTTACGCTAATTTAGACTTTAACATGGACATATTAAGAACATTTTTTTTATCTATAATGTAGATGTCTTGACAAACTGTATGTCAGACAGAAGAGAGAAGTGAATCGGAATCACCTGAAGATAATCGCTTTCGGTAATTGCCTAGTAATTCTCGTGCAGTAACGTACGATAATCCGTATCCGTGTAAACCAGCCATTAGTTCCGCGATACCTCTGTATCTCCCTGGAAATTGGTCCAAGATGGCCGAAACCCGACGCAATGCTATTGATCTCCACTTGCTTCCACGAACAGTAGGGGGTGTGCTTCGCGCATTGGTTCTCCGTGTGGGGGCAGCGCGACTCCAGCATTATGTCTGAACGCAGCATTCCTAGCGAGACCGGCTAAGCCAGAGATATTTGTAAGCATACGGCTAATTCCATCGACCACATAGCCCAATAAACGCCTAATGGCTTCATTTCTTCAAACAAACAATTATGTCAAATCGTTGAGGTGTGCGGGTCGGTGTGGCCGATTCAATGTCAAAGACCGCTGCGGGGCGCGTCGTGAATGTCTTAGTGGTGTTTTTGTTGTGTCCACGCTAAAGTTAAAATTCCTAAAAAACATCGCTCTTATTCCTTTTACGTTAAAGTCTAAATTAGCGTAACCTCAAAATGAAAGTTCTAAAACTTAGGATAGTTTTGAATAAATTTTCTATTTTCGTAAGTGATTTAGAAACGTCAAGCTAAATTTAATCGACATGTAAATAATTGGAGTTGACTAAGATGACACTTTGATGTGTCAAATATGCGATAAAAAATAGAGAAGTGGCTAAAATATCTTAAGTTTTAGGACAGTCATTTTGATGTTACGCTAATCTGGGGGCACGGCAGTGCCCCCGCCAAGTCAAGCAATAAAGCGGCACGGCTGTACCATCCTTTTCTCGAAGCAGTTCAGGCCATTTTCGACCCCCTATAACTTCGTTGTGGATAAAACTAGAAGCCTGAATTTTCAGTAACCAAGCAGTCACTATATAAACACGGTATATTTCAAATTTCATTCAATTTGAACCAGTAGTTTAAGAATTATAACTAGTCAAAGTTTCCTATTTTGTCACTCACTCACTCACTGACTGACTGACTGACTGACCGATCATCAAAAGTTTAAGGCACTTCTAGCAGCCATAGAAGCTTCAAATTTGAAACACAATTAGTGTTTAGTGTAAAAATCCTAAATAAACCTGCCAAGTGCGAGTCGGACTCGCGCACGTCGAGTTCCGTACCATTATCTATAAATCACGTTTGTTGTATGGGAGCCCCACTTAAATATTTATTTTATTCTGTTTTTAGTATTTGTTGTTATAGCGGCAACAGAAATACATCATCTGTGAAAATTTCAACTTTCTAGCTATCATGGTTCATGAGATACAGCCCTGTAATAGACAGATGGACTGACAGACCGACAGACCGACAGACAGACAGACGGACAGACGGACAGACGTACAGATGGACAGACGGACGAACGGACAGTGGAGTATTAGTAACAGGGTTCCTTTTTTACTCTTTAGGTACGGAACCCTAAAAAGTAGGGCTATCTACAAAAATAAATGACTTATGTTATTACGTAATTAGCTAACATTTACGTAATAACTTAAGACAGAAGGACCCTTAAAGTAGGGACTGAATAAATTAACCGACTTGGTATTACATGGATCTCACTACTTTTTACGGTAGAAGAACTGAGTTGCGTTGCGAGACTTGGCTTTTTTTACAAGTTATGTTTTTGATGGCATTTAAACTTAAACGTAAATGGAATAAGATCTTTCAAAACTTTCGTGAGTTGTACTACACATTATTGCAACAACGGGAATTACTCACGTAAATGATAAATTGTCAATGAGGACACCGACAATGTTTCGATTCATCTGGAGAATATTCTTCAGGGTGAGTGGACCATTAAACGGGAATTACTCACTTTACGTTGTTGTAATAATGTGGAATAAAATCGTTTATTACGAAACTTTAAGTTTAGCTTGGACACAACAGAATCGCCACTAATATAAGCCTATTTATGTAATGTGTTGTGAGAAAGTGTTCGCCGTCCATAGAGAGTCTATAGTATAGGCTGTGTGGTCGATAGCTAATTGTTAGTTCCTATAATTATATCGACCGATATGATAACAAAGTCTTAGGTAATTTGTGTTACATTTTTTTTAGGGTAATGGTAAATATATTATCAAGTTTATTAAGAACTGTTTTGATTTGCACTAGATTGTTTTTGTAGATAGTATTTAAATTATCGGAACCGGGCACAGTTGCCCCTGTAACTATATCCTGAGTACATATTTTTATTGTGACCAAACATTGCGCAATGAATGACGTCATCTTCAGATGACAGATGAATAATGATCATTGTGACGTGAATGACACAATGACCAAGCGTCTATTGAAGCCATTATCCTGACATGACTGTGCATTATTCGTTGTATGTATAGTAGGTGTCTTTCATAGCAGAGTTTAAATAAGTACTGTATCATTATGTAATCTTTGTACTGTAAATAATATGTATCTATGTAATCTTTGCCTTCTAAGCGCCAATGCACAGTTAATTTAACCTTTTGGGCTGACTTGCAAGGCTAAACTTATAGGTGAAACATTTAATACAGACCACTTCCGCACTTTATAGAGACGCCGTGCGTCTTCCGAGGCCCGCATCACGCCCTACGCAAACTAGCATAGTGTTCTTACTTATGTGGTTTACCAAAAGGTTTAGACTACCTTGATTTTCTACATGTTCTAACAAATCATAGTGTGGTGTACACTACCCGTCATACAATGGTCAAATGCTGTGCGTGTTTGTGTACCACAACTTAAAACAAAGCTGTCCCCAGTTAATGAAAACATCCCTGTGATTTGTATTTGCTTCAAGATGTTTGTGCATGAAAAAGCCGCCGAGTTTATCCATCACAATCTAGACACGCGGCAGCGTGTCCAGCCAAGTTCAAGTTACTTTCACTACAGTTCACTTGACTTGTGAAAAACGTAACTCTGGTGACTGAGATCATAGGCCTGACAGCTTGTCAAGGCGAGACTGACAGTTTAACACGTTCACACAAGACCGAGGCTGTGGGCTGGGACGCAAGAGGTGCGGGTTCGATCTTCATGCGGGACAAATATTTCTTACTCGTAAATCTTTACATATAACAACACAGGGAATTATTTTGTGACTTTTGGGTGTGAAACAAAACTTTCATAGTAGAATCTGATAGGGATTACCAGTAGAGCTGCACTGTACAGCTGCTGGTGTAAAAATCTTGGCCTGTGTGTACCACTAGCTCAAAAGTAATATCAAAACTATATTACTCACGGACAAAACAAAACAAATGCATTTCCTGAGATGGAAGTGTGAGCTAGGACTTAAAGTTTCTAGAAACATAAAATAATACAATTTATAAATAAATAAAAGCCGCCCAAGTGCGAGTCGGACTCGCGCTCGAAGGGTTCCGTACGATTATCAATGAAAAACGTCAAAAAAACACTTTTGTTGTATGGGAGCCTCACATAAATATTTAACAGAAATACATCATCTGTGAAAATTTCAACTGTGTAGCTATCACGGTTCATGAGACACAGCCCTGTGACAGACAAACGGACAGACAGATGCGACAGACAGACGGACAGCGAAGTCTTAGTCATAGGGTCCCGTTTTTACCCTTTGGGTACGGAACCCTAAAAAAATTATTAGACGTACCAGGCAATTACCCAGAATAACCCTAGACTGTCATAATATTGTTTTGATATTACTTTAGCAATTGTGGTACGGCCCCTGAAGCGGTTTCTGTAGCTAGACTGGCACAGTGTTTTATAAATAGTGTCAAGAGAAAAAGTGACGGGTTTACCTGGGGAATGCCTTCGTTGCGAACTTTGAGCCATATATCATACAGGCTGGCTGTGAACTCGTCCACTTGGAGGGCGTTCTGTAGGGTGCGTTCGAGGAACTCATCGTTGTGGGCAACCTGGCACAAACAGTTAGGGGATATCTATAAATTACGTCACATGAATTTCATGATTTTTTGACTCCCTCTTCATCATTGTCACAGCTGGTCTCATTTTTGAGACCCCTGTGACGTTACATATTTTACTGTTTTACACCTAGAAATTTTTAAATTAAAATTTCGTGCTTAATTATGTTGATATATTAGATTTTAAAATGTGACGTCACTATATTTAGGTATCCCTCCCACACTTGTCATACTTTATCAATCTGTGTATCCCCCCCCTAACTTGTCGTAATTTTTAGATGGCCCCTTAGTTAAAGACCTTCAACCCCATCCTGAGTTTAAACAAGTAATGAAGAACTTACTTTAGGATTAATTAGCTTAACTAAATAAATTGACTAAACTCAACCTATTTTTATCATTTGAGTGTTGCGGGATCAATTATTATTACCATGTGTAAGTGTGGTATATGAGAAGTACATTTAAATATTTTTGTTTCTGATATCAAAATCAAAAGGTATATAATTCAAAGGATCACTTTGAAATCAATTACACAGGAAGTCTTCATTACGTAATACAATGTACCTATGAGTTTGTTTTGAGGCTATCTATTTGTATACTAGCTTTAAACAACAACTTAATCCGTGTAGATTCAGAAAGTTGATTTTTTACGACTTTTTCATGAAATTGGTAGCCTTTGTCATCTCAATACTTTAAACTATATCTGTATGAAATTTCATCACAATCGGCCTAGCAGTTTGGCCAAGATAACAGAGAGTCACAGAGTTACTTTCACATTTTAATATTAGTATAGAATAAATACCTTGTGCATCAACTCATTCAGAATAGGTTGTAGTTCAACAGCCTTTTCAAACTCTGTCTTCGGAAACGGTGATGGCAGCAACACAAATGGTGCAATCTAGAAAATAATAAAATAATCTGATGTTAGTCTTGCCTAGTAAATAGGCAAGTCTAGGAACTTTCTATAGCTATTACGATTCAACATAAAATTGCTGTTGCACAATTGTTTCAGTAGTATACAGTGTGTTTGGTCAGAATTATTTTTTTACAATACATTTTATTTATTTTCTACTAAACGCGTCAGTCTTACTCCGAATGTTTGTCTAATGCGAAAAAACAGAAGTAGATTTTATAAATCAGGATGTTATAAAAACCAACCTGTATAGCATCCTTGGTAAAATGCTTTCGATCTCTCATCCCGACGCCATGCATCAGCGCCCAATCCTTCGCCTTTTCAATAACACTGACGAGCGCTTTCTGCTCCAAAGGCAAAGGTAAGCAAGAGGCAAGTCTTCCTTGCGACATTTTCAAAATCAAAATTTATGGTCGAAAAAGATAGTAAAATTGTTTATCTTATGACAATGGCCAGGCAGCTAGGAAGCTGCACTTTAGTGGCAAAATTATACAGAATACTATTTGTTACTAAAAAAAAATAGACAATGGGTAAAATAGCACAATAATTTT
Source organism: Hydriomena furcata (assembly GCA_912999785.1). NCBI lineage: Eukaryota > Metazoa > Arthropoda > Insecta > Lepidoptera > Geometridae > Hydriomena > Hydriomena furcata. The sequence goes on along the minus strand of OU538842.1, from coordinate 3,359,289 downwards.
ATTTTGATTACATTTGGAGTGGAGCGGTTGCCCAGACAAGACAGCTGTTTTTATGCCTGACCGACTGAGACTGACAGTGACAGTGACACCATCTTTGACTGACACGTTCGTCTCTGCGTCTGACACTGATAACAATTGTGAAAGATGATAGACTGAACTTCCGCACAGTTTTGTCAATTGGTTTATTAGATTTTACGACGTGTCTGTCACTGTCATGTCAAGTTACATTCAGTCCGCTGTCACATTCGCGTGTTTTTGCGACGATCATTTTTATTTCAATAATTTCGGTTGAAAAAGGTACACGCACCTGGCCGGCTGCCGATTACTTTTCTTGTGCAATTTATACCTCAAGTCATAAACCAACGGTTTACATCAACTCGCAATAATGGAAGTTACCGACGACAATTTAGTTACGCTGGCGAACTATTTGCAACAAACTCTGAATCCCGATCCAAATATAAGGCGGCCCGGTAAGTTTGTTTTGCGGTATGCTGACCGAATTGTTTGCTGTTGACCTATTAGAACACATTGAAATACATATAAATGTTATCTATTCACATAAAGTAACAAAAACTCTCTCTCAAATAACATAAAATCCTACGAGAGATTGCATGGTGATCACTCGAGTTCTTTTTGTTGTACGGTCTATGTTTTACTAAATATACGTAGATTCAGCTTCAAATTAAATTAATTTTGAATCTTTTTACTAGTATAAGATTGATTTCTAATGTCTATTTGTATTCTAATATTATTATTATCATCTACTTACAACACAATCATAACCTAAATTTACTTATAAAAATAATTCCAATAAGTGTCTATTTTGTATCACATTTTGGTATAAAAACCTCTATTTTATATAATTTTCTATGATCTAGAATCCATCCAGTACAAAACAGTGTATGAGTAAAAGTAAAGTAAAAGTTTATTAGGACAGAAAAAAAATAACACTGGTACAAAGGTGAAGCACAAAGGCAATTGTAACATTATTACTTGTCTCACTTACAATATCACACTAGCGTACCTTGGTTAGCTCTGTTCCCCGCACTAGGTCTCTTTCGAGCCTGTATAGCGGGGTCACAGCGACTCGCCTCGGCGTCTCTATTGTAACGTAAGGATTATTTGATGAATGTTTCAATAATTAGGATAGGTTGTGCAGAACTTGCTTTATGTTAAAAACTAGGAATAAAGTAATAACTAGGTATATAAATCTAAGCAAAAACAATCATCATGACTGGAGTCTTTTGTCTCTCCGTGTGTATGTGAACTTTAGTTTGTGTGTATGTTTGTGTGCGTGTGGATGGGTGAGTATGTGTGTGGGTGTATAGGTGTATAAGTGTGGAGTGTATGCATATTTGTGTGTGTGTTTGTGTGTGTGCTTGTGTGGGTATGTGTGCGAGTGGGTTGTTTCACCTGATATCATAATCTGTTTTATATTGGGTGTTAGTTAGAGTTAGTGCATAGGTATTTACATTATTTGAACCAGCATTGGCTCGTTCCTTGTACGGCATCAAGTCTAGATACATATGACAGACCTTACAGCTCAGTTGGTAGTAGCTCTGCCTTCTGCACTGTAGGTTGAGGGTTCAATTCCACCCAAGACAAACATTCTTGTAATAAATTTTTTGTTTGTTCTATTTCTGGGTGTGATATAAGTATCTATTTGAGAAAAAAAGTGTTTTATTAGTTATGTGGATCCCATAGTAGATCCCAGATGCTTAGGTGGTGCTGTGTCCAACAGATTTTGAAAAGACATAAATATAACACATATCAAATAGAAATATGTTAGGGTCTAGAGGTTACAGTAAAAGTGTTGAATTTTTATAATGACTTTAAAATACAAATTGTAAATTTATTTTCACAGCTGAAAAGTTTCTAGAAGGTGTAGAAGTGAATCAAAACTATGCGATACTCCTTCTTCACTTGATCGACAAAGATGGGGTCGATATGACCATCCGAGTGGCTGCTGCTATTGCTTTCAAGAACTACATCAAGAGGAATTGGCCAGTGGTAAGGATATTAAGCTACTATTGATGCAATTAATACAATTACTGCAAATTGTAAGCATATCTCAAAATGTGATGTTTAGATGTGCCTCTGATGTACCCCCATTAGTCATCTTTAAGGATCAGAGCACCTGGAGATCAGAGTGCACATTGAGTGTCTAATCCCCACCTCAACTCAACCTCAAAACTGTGTTTTAGTAGTTTTAGTAGATTAAATTACCTCGAGATTGCCTCTAGTCGACGATTCCTTAGTCAATAAAACTTTCAACTCAAAGTACCTCAAGATGTACCTTGACATTCGTCAACAGTTTTTGAACAACACATGACAGTTTGTTTGATGAAAGACCGTAAGGGGAGGAAAATTCGAGGAACCTCGAAAGAGTCAAGAGAAAGAGAAAGAGTCAAGGTAGTTTCGAGGTATTGTGACCGGGCATGATAACAACAACCCATCAATGATAAAAAATTATTAAAATTATTGAGTATTGAATAGTTGTGTGCAACACGTGCTTTAAAGTTGAAGGAAGACAAAACTCGTGAGGAAACCAGTTAGTATTCTTAATAAGCAGCATGTGCTTTCAACCTGTATGGAAAGCTAACTATTGCAAAATGTGGGTATTTAGCCAAATATTTCTGTCTTGGTCGGTTCTTTTAGGTAAAATACAAAACAAAGTTTTTTACTATCTTTTGCCGGCCTTTATTTTCACACAATTGACACTCTGACTTATGTTCTTCCAAAATAATAATACACACATAATTTTAAAATGAATTCCAAAAAGGTTTAATTAATTAAAAAAAGGTTTTGTCGTGTACAATTTCCATAATGCATGGACGTACCTCTGACTACCCCCTTTAGACATCATCAAAGGTATTAAAGTCTTGAGATCTGAGAGTGTGTTTACCCTACTTGGGGTTTACAGTTGTGATCCTTATTATTATTATTACAGCTTTATTTCCACTTAACACTTTACAAAATTCATGCACTTAAATTTATTTCACTTAACACATTTTTCACTGTTATGTGGCCCCCTGTAGGTAAAAGCCTCCTCCATTTCTTTCCAACTGTCCCTGTCTTTGGCCATATGCATCCAGCCTTTTCCAGCTATGTTTATAATATCATCTGCCCATCTTTTCTTCTGTCTTCCCACTTTCCTTTTGCCAATTGGGCCCTGCCATTTTGTTGTTTGGTAAGTCCATCTCTCATCCTTGTATCTTGACAGGTGCCCAGCCCATTTCCACTTCTGTTTTAAACTAAAATGAAGTGCATCTGTTAATTTAGTTTTCATGCGAATGTCTGCGTTTCTCGTTTTCTGTATTTTAGTACTACTGCGTTTCTGTAGTTTTAGTATACTTCGTTCCATTGCATGTTGGCTTGATGAAATTTTTTCTGTGAAGACCCATTGACTGGCGTAAGTTAAGCTTGGGAGAATGCAAGAATCCATTATAGTCTTTTTTATGTTAAGGCTATAGTTTCCTTTTAGATCCTTAGTTGTGATCCTTAGTATTAATTAAATTTTTCAATGAGTATTAAATATTTTAGGAGGAGGATGGTGTGGACAGGATCCACATCTCAGACAGGCATACCATCAAGACCCTGATAGTCTCCCTGATGCTGAAATCACCAGAGACTATCCAGAGGCAGTTCAGTGATGCTATGTCCATCATTGGCAAGTATGACTTCCCGGAGAAGTGGCCGAGCCTCATTCCTGAGATGGTCGACAAGTTTGCTACTGGTAATATACATTTTTATAAACAAATATCAGTAATGAAAGCAAGCTGACTTTTCATCATTATCATGTCCTTATCTCACTTTATGTGGTGTCGGCACAACATGTAGAAAATCATGTTGCTGAAGGATTTAGTTTATTGTTTTATAACCGGCCGCCTTCCTGACCTCTTTGGGTTGGGACATAATTACATCTCATCTAACTACTGCTAAATGTGGGCATGTGCCAAATGTAATGTTTGGATCTGCCTCTGACTAACCCCTTTAAACATCTTCAAGGATCTAAGCGCCTAGAGATCTCAGAGGATGTCTACTGTACTTGGGGATTACAGTTGTACCCATTTTTAGGGTTCCGTACCCGTAGGGTAAAATCGGAACCCTATTACTAAGACTTCGCTGTCCGTCTGTCTGTCTGTCACAGGGCTGTATCTCATGAACCGTGATAGCTAGACAGTTGAAATTTTCACAGATTATGTATTTATGTGGCTGCTCTAACAACAAATACTAAAAACAGAATAAAATAATTATTTAAAATATTTTCCCATACAACAAACATGATTTTTTTGCCGTTTTTATAGATAATGGTAGGGAACCCTTCGTGCGCGAATCCAACTCGCACCTATAGCCAATTTTTATTATTTACTAGCTGTCCCTACGGACGTTGTCCTGTCAAATTTGTAAATACAACAAATAAAAAAAATGTAAAATCGATCCACAGTTCACGCGTGATGCTGTGACCAAGGGAAATAGGGACTCATTCTTAGGGCTGTATCTCATGAACCGTGATAGCAAGACAGTTGAAATTTTCACAGATTATGTATTTCTGTTGCTGCTATAACAACAAATACTAAAAACAGAATAAAATAAATATTTAAGACCACAAACGTGTTTTTTTTGCCGTTTCTATAGATAATAGTACGGAACCCGGAGTTCGTGCGCGAGTCCGATTCGCACTTGACCGGTTTTTTATCATATATAAGAAGACTAGTCCGCCCCGGCGTCGCACGGGTGTAATAATGATTTTATGGCAATTTTTTTTACACCTTGGGTTACATTATCGAAGTTTTCATACGGATCCCTAAAGTTTTTGAAAATAATCTATACTATAGCCTGTGTTCATCAGGGATAATGTAGGATTCTAATGGTAAAATAATTTTTGAAATCGGTCCAGTAGTTTCGGAGTCTATTCGATGCAAACAAACAAACAATCAAATCTTTCCTCTATATAATATTAGTATAGATTTATTTTATTTTAATTATTTCAGGTGACTTCCACGTTATAAACGGCATACTGCGGACTGCACACTCTCTCTTCAGACGGTACCGTTACGAGTTCAAGTCACAGAAACTGTGGGAAGAGATCAAATTAGTGCTCGACACATTCGCGAAGCCGCTCACGGACCTGTTTGTTGTGAGTTCTTTTACTAATATTATTAACCGACTTCAATAAGGAGGAGGTTATCAATGAGCATGTATGTTGTTTTTTTTTATTTTTTGTATGGTATGTTACGCGATTAGTCTGGCGTTTGTGGACGGATTTACAAAATTATTATTTTATTTGAAAGCCTATAGTGTGAGGTACCGTGACTTTCAATCTGAAGGTTGTGGGTTCGAATCCCGGCGTGCATCAATGGATTTTTCTGTTCGAAAAATGTATCATGCGCATTAAAAACACGTGCTTAAAACGTTGAAGGAAAACATCGTGAGGGAACCAGTTAGTATTCTTATAAGCGGCGATGGGCTTGCAAGCTGTCACGTATGGAATGCTAACTTTGCAAAAATTTAAGCATGTTTCAAATGTAATGTTTGGACGTGCTTTTGACTACCCCCACTAGATATCTTCAAATGATCTAAGCGTCTAATCTGAGAGGATGTCTACCGTACTTGGGGATTACAGTCTTGATCCTATTTTTTATTTTAAGATTTATTTTGTTTGTCCAGGCCACCATAGAGCTGACCACAGTGCACGCCAACAATCCCCAAGCACTAGCCGTCATTTATGGCTCCCTGGTGCTCATCTGCAAAGTTTTCTACTCGCTCAACTGTCAGGTATGAACTTATATTAAGGCGCTCCCAGTCGACGATTGTTTTTGTTCGAAACGAAAAAATAAATACTACTGAACAAGCCACATCTCCTATTTTATAATGTATAGTATATGTGAATAAAGATGTACCCATCTTTAATCACTTTGATTAATAATCCTACCGACCGCTGCAATGACGACAAACACACGTCGGCGCGTGGTCCGTCTTAGCTTTTCGAATAAATTAATGATATAAATTATGTATAAATACTTATCAAAAATCTATTGTAATAGAAATCTAGATCTACATATTACCTATCTTTAATAATAAATCACAAGTTGATTTTAATAGTAGGTATATAAAATATTTCGATCATAAATTCTAAAACGTATCATTTTAAAATAATATCTTTATCGTGAAAAGTTTCTGCTATTATGTTTTCAGCTTAATAGAAATCTAGGTAGGAACCTGAAGTAATATACTTATAAAAATAGGAGATGTGGCTTGTTCAGAAGTATTTCTTTTTTCGTTTCGAAAAAGAGCAATCAGCGACTGGTAGCCTCTTAATACTCGTATTTTAAGTTTATACATGCTGGCCTATAAGCAGACCTTCGATTAGACCAGAGGTTCCCAAACTATTTTGATTCTTAGACCACTTGTCATGTCCTTCGATTTTTTGAGTGTTCTGCGACCACAAAAACGATTGCGTACAACTTACACCGTCCATGTAACGCGCCTCATGTATAGGTAAATCCAAGCCAACATTTCTGTTCTTTACTTTCGAAACCAGGCAAATTTTACAATTACAACTTGTGAACCCCCATTTTTTTTCTCGCCAACTTAGACTCCCGTCGGGTCTCCCGTGGACCACAAGGGGTTCACCTGGACCACTTTGAGAATCACTGGATTAGACGGTCCTAGGTTTGAATCCCGTTCGTGCACCAACGGATTTTTTGGAGCCAGTTGATTATTATAAGATACAATGGGTTTATAACCTGTATTATTATATATTTATTCAACATAAGTAAACTTTATTGAACTGTGTCACACTTTTATAATATAAATAGGTGTCCCGACAGACCCCGTCCTGTCATATTTCAATAATCTCACAAAAAAAAGTACTTCTAGTTTTTCTCGAACTTTACGCCACCCTTATCACTTAGGGGTATAAAAAATAACCTAGGACCTATCCACAGACCTATTGAATATAAACAAAAAATCGGTCAAGCCGTTTTGAACGAGTTTGGTTACAAACACTGTGACACGAGATTTTTATATATTAGACTAGCTGTCCCAACAGACGTCGTCCTGTCAAATTATTAGTTTTTTCAATATTTTATTTTATCAGAACCTTCTCCTAATCGTAACGATTACAACAAAAAAAGAATTAGCAAAATCGGTTCAGCCGTTCACGCGTGATGCCGTGACCAAGGGAAACAGGGATTCATTTTTAGGGTTCCGTACCTAAAGGGTAAAACCGGGACCGTATTACTGAGACTTCGCTGTCCGTCTGTCTGTCACAAGGCTGTATCTCATGAACCGTGATAGGTAGACAATTGAAATTTTCACATATTATGTATTTCTGTTCCTGCTATAACAACCTTATAAAAATAGGAGATGTGGCTTGTTCAGAAGTATTTCTTTTTTCGTTTCGAAAAAGAGCAATCAGCGACTGGGAGCCCCTTAAGGGGGGCTCCTATACAACAAACGTGTTTTTTTGATGTTTTTTATAGATAATGGTACGGAACCCTTCATGCGCGAGTCTGACTCGCATTTGACCGGTTTTATTTTTATATGTAAGATAACAAGATATATTGTATTTGCCAGGATCTGCCGGAGTTCTTCGAAGACAACATGCCTATTTGGATGCCCAACCTACTCAACTTGCTACAGGCTAAAGTGCCGTGTTTGGAAACCACTGTAAGTAGGAGTTGCATGTACCAACACAATAATAAAAAGAAAAAAAATGCCTTGAAATTAATACCTTCAATAATATACCTACATAATTTCAACTAAAATAGGTATAACATATAATTCTAGCTGACCGGGCGAATTTCGTACCGCCTAATAAGTATTATTATACATTATATATACCTATTAAGTGCTATGAGTATATATTAAGAGTACAACAAATCAAATTTGGTGACAAACCGACAGGCATCACCATCTAATCCCAAACTAAACGTAGCTTGTACTATGGAAACCAGATAACTGATAGAATACTTAAATACTTATTTTTTACATTATTAACACCCATAGAACACACAGAACAAACATCTATATTCATCACACAAATATTTATCTTGGGTGGGGATCGAACCCACAACCTACAGCGCAGAAGGCAGAGCTACTACCGACTGAGCTGTGAGGCCAGTCAATAGATGTGCTCCCTCATAGGTTATGCTTTTCTTTACATAGTTTGTCCTTGGTTGTACATATTCAAATTCAAAAATCATTTATTTTAATAAAATCACAAGGATCACTTTGAAACGTCTTAGGAACTAGGTGAAGCTACGCCAATTCCACGCGACCAAGCCTAGAAGAATCAGGCAACAAACACGGCTTGGGGTCTACCTTTTTTTTAATGATCCTTTCCTTAATGCTATGTAGAGCTCCAGTACAATATTATTGTTGTTACAGGATGATGAGGAAAAGCCGGGTGTGTTGGAACAGTTGCGCACTGAAGTGTGCGAATGTGCATCTTTGTATGCTCTGCGTTATGGAGAGGAGTTCGCTCCTCACGCACCTCCCTTCGTCACAGCAGTTTGGACCGTGCTGCTCACCACATCCCCTCATCCCAGATATGACGCGGTAACTATCATAACCTCATTCTTTGGCATATTTTAGACTAGCGACCCGCCCCGGCTTCGCACGGGTTTAATACATATAAACCTTCCTCCTGAATCACTCTATCTATAAAAAAAACCGCATCAAAATCCGTTGTGTAGTTTTAAAGATATAAGCATACATACAGACGCGGGAAGCGACTTTGCTTTATACTATGTAGTGATTATGTAATAAAATCATTTATTTTGTTAACCAGCTTCACAAAGGAGGTTCATTTTTGTTTGTTAGTAATTTTGTTAGTTTATTAACCGATTTGTAAAAATATTTTTTTTGGTTTGGACAATATGATGGAGACCACAATTTGTCAAGATTTTGAAAACCATTCTAGATTATTTAGTAAAGACTATGAAACCCATAAAAAATATTATTTTCGATTCTGTTAAGTATTGGCCCTAAAAATGTAAACTAAATATCGACAATTTAAATAACCGCAAAAACGCGTCGCAATATTTTCTGTGACGTTACATGCTTGTCAACAAATAAACAAACGTCAAGTTTTTCAAGGCAGGCGATGACATATTGACAAGCATGTTACGTCATCGTCGACTCGACCAATCCTGACCTTATTTTCAGCTGGTGTCAAATGCGCTGACATTCCTGTCTAAAGTAGCCGAGAAGAATAGTTACAAAAGTCTTTTTGAGGACCCTGGGACACTCAGCAGCATCTGTGAGAAGGTCGTCATTCCCAACATGGAGTTCAGAGGTACCGTAACCTTCGTTGTTTGAGACTAGCCTTAGCTCTTTTAAAAAATAATAAACGAATTTCGTTAAATTCAAAAATTCCAATTCGAAAATCAAAATAGTGAAATATCACCTAATATTCATGTATTTCTTTTATTATAGTTGTCTGGCAGGCGGCCGATAGTAAAACATATGCCTAATCCTTTTGCAACATGTTGTGTTTTCTCCAAATGAAAAAAGCTCTCTTAGTTTTTGTCGAATTTTAAATTTGTCTTATCTTTCTTTCCCTAAAAACTAACATGAGTAACTTGTAACTCTGTTCAATAAGTTTAGAGTAATTTTTCATACAATAACATTTAGAATGGTTAAAATATTTATGGTCAAGAAAGTGGAGATCCATGAACCCTGCACCTCCAGTAAACAGACGTTGTATGTATGTATCTTGCAGAATCAGACATGGAAGAATCACACACTTAAGAGGCTGCCAGTCGACGATTGCTCTTTTTCGGAACGAAAAAAGTAATACTTCTGAACAAGCCACATCTCCTATTTTTATAAGTATATTACTTCAGGTTCCTACCTAGATTTCTATTTAAGCTGAAAACATAATAGCAGAAACTTTTCACGATAAAAATATTATTTCAAAATGATACGTTTTAGAATTTATGATCGAAATATTTTATATACCTACTATTAAAATCAACTTGTGATTTATTGTTAAAGATAGGTAACCGACCGCTGCAATGACGACAAACACACGTCGGCGCGTGGTCCGCCTTAGCTTTTCGAATAAATTAATGATATAATTTATGTATAATTACTTATCAAAAATCTATTCTAATAGAAATCTAGATCAACATATTACCTATCTTTAACAATAAATCACAAGTTGATTTTAATAGTAGGTATATAAAATATTTCGATCATAAATTCTAAAACGTATCATTTTGAAATAATATCTTTATCGTGAAAAGTTTCTGCTATTATGTTTTCAGCTTAATAGAAATCTAGGTAGGAACCTGAAGTAATATACTTATAAAAATAGGAGATGTGGCTTATTTAGAAGTATTTCTTTTTTCGTTTCGAAAAAGAGCAATCAGCGACTGGGAGCCCCTTAACACCCAGACACAGAACAAATATCTATGTTCATTACACAAATATTTGCCCTGGGTGGGGATCGAACCCTTAACCTACAGCGCAGAAGGCAGAGTTACTACCAAATGAGCTGTGAGCATTTAAATCGATAGATGTTTGTGAGCATATATCTATGTACCTTTACAGAATCTGACATGGAGCTGTTTGAAGACAATCCTGAGGAGTATGTGCGTCGGGATATAGAAGGGTCGGATGTGGACACTCGCCGCCGAGCAGCGTGCGACCTTGTCAAGACCTTAGCGCAGCATTATGATGAGAAGATGATGCATATCTTCGGGCAATACGTGCAGGTATGTATAATTTTAAAAGAAAAACATTATAAGACGAGTAATAAATGTTTTTGATGAATGCAGAATCGTTTTTTCTCAATAATCGCAAAACATACAGTTTTGTTTTGACAAAGATAACTTAAGGATTTAATCTAGATAAATTAAAGACAGAAACACGATTGATTGGTGAAACTTTTTTCGATAGATTTATTTTTCAATGTCGGATCTTCAAAAACACTAGTTTCGTTTTTAATCAAAACTATGTATAGCTAAACAGTTCATTTTTATATAATTCGTTAGATAATCATACTAGCTAGCTAAATTAAAGACATTTTTTTTTTAATTTGATGGTTTTCAACATAATGCTGTTTTATCACTTTTTCCGTTTTATCCGGGTAGACTCAGCCCATACAAAACGTAAAAAATTTCACTTATCACCTTAAAATCGTATTTCAAAAAGATGGATCCGTAAGATCTGTAGACATCCTAACAAATTTTGAAAAACAATGAAGGAATTTTGTAAAGGAAAGCTAAGTTCTTAAAATAAAGTCATTTATTTCAGGCACAAACACCCTTAATATGATAATGTACTGATCCATACATTATTTTTAGGGTTCCGTACCCAAAGGGTAAAAACGGGACCCTATTACTAAGACTTCGGTGTCCGTCTGTCTGTCACAGGGCTATATCTATGAACCGTGATGGCTGGACAGTTGAAATTTTCACAGATTATGTATTTCTATCTATTAAGAAAGAAAGAAAGAATAAATTTATTTTGTGTCAACATAATCTCTTAAAACTAAACAAAAACATACATATTGGGAACATTGACAACAAAATTGGTCACCACTCAGCTATATGCTGCAACAGCGAGAGTTGATGCAGCGCTGAATATAAAATACTAAAAACAGAATAAAATAAATATTTGAGTCCCATACAAAAAAACGTGTATTTTTTGGTGTTTTTTTTATAGATAATGGTACGGAACCCTTCGTGCGCGAGTCCAACTCGCACTTGGCCGGTTTTTTTATTTATAATAATTTGTGTTACAATTACAGATGATGCTAGAAAAATACGCGGAATCAGGTTCCACAGCGTGGCGTGGCAAGGACGCCGCCATGTACCTTGTGACGTCACTCGCGTCGAGAGGCAGCACTCAGGCGTCGGGAGTCACTAAGGCGTCGCCACTCGTTGATTTAGCCCAGTTCGCAGCCAATCATGTGCTGCCAGAGATACAGAGACAACCAGGTACATATATCTTATCTTATGTAAGCCTTGTCATGTTGGCCGTGATGGCTGAGTGGGAAGTACCTCGACTTTCAATCTGAAGGTCGTGGGCTCGAATCCCGGCGTGCATCAATGGAATTTTCTGTTCGAAAAATTTACATGCTCATAATAAAAAACACTCAAAACGGTGAAGGAAAACATCGTGAGGAAACAAGTTAGTATTCTTATATGCATTGATGGACTTGCAACCTTTTTTTTATCTTGTGTCTTATATAATGTATTGTATTATGTATCTTATATCTTATCTTATTAAATAAAATAGGATCACAACTGTAATCTCCAAGTACGGTAGACATCCTCTCAGATATCCAGGCGCTTAGATCCTTGAAGATCTTTAAAATGGTTTAGTCAGTGTCACGTCCAAACGTTTGGCACATGCCCACACTTTGCAGTACTTACTACTTATAACTAATGTATAATACTTTATTTTTTCAGTCACGGAGCTGCCAGTTCTGAAGGCAGACGCCATCAAATACATCATGACTTTCCGATCTCTTCTACCTAAAGATCTACTCATACAGGCTGTGCCTCTCATTGTAAGTATTATGTCCCATTGGGTGTTGTGGTACCATGGTACTTCCTACTGGGAATATAGGGAACTAGCTTCATAGTTCATTTATTGATAACAAATAAGTTACACAAAATATTAATTATATAATTTTACATTCAATTCTAGTAATATCTTCAAAATATGTATATATAATGATTGATTATTAAATTAACATAAATATAAATAATAAAAAAAAATCCTCTCAGATCTCCAGACGCTTAGATCTTTTTGAAGATGTCTAGTGGGGGTAGTCAGAGGCACGTCCATACATTATGTTTGGCCATAGGTGACAGGTTGCAAGCCCATCGCCGCTTATAATAATACTAACTGGTTTCATCATGATGGTTTCCATCACCGTTTTGAGCACGTGTTTTTGATGCGCATATACATTTTTCCAACAGAAAAATTGATGCACGCCGGCATTCGAAGCCACGACCTTCAGATTGAAAGTCGAGGTACCTCCCACTCGGCCAACACGGCTATAACTACATATTATTATATCTTTTATATAGATTCAACACATCTCCGGCCGAGGAGTAGTCCTAACCTACGCGGCTTGCTGCATAGAGAAGCTGATTGTAGGCGGAATGGTATCCCAAGCCGCCCTAAACCCGCACGCGCCCGCCCTGCTTCAGGCACTGTTCCAGACCCTTACCGCCCAGCATCAGGCTGGGGAGTACAACGAGTATGTCATGAAAGGTTAGTACCTTTAGTATGGTTTGAAGTTTGACAGCTACTGTTAAACAAAGGGCTGATAGCTTTTGAGACCTGGAATAGGCTATTTGACAGTATGAAAAATAAAGTGTTGTTGATAGTAATCTATGTAAATTATGCCTTCATAAAGCGTTATGGTGTAAAATAACTTGAAAATAAACAATGATTGATTAAAAAACCCATAATTAAAATTATCTATTTTTAAACACCAGTCACGTGACACAAAACGGTCAGGATTGGTCGAATCGACGATGACGTAACATGCTTGTCAATATGTCATCGCCTGCCTTGAAAAACTTGACGTTTGTTTATTTGTTGACAAGCATGTAGTAACGTCACAGAAACTAGTGCGACGCTATTTGCATAAAGAAGCGTTATATGGTTATTTAAATTGACAATATTTAATTTCAGTTTTAGAGCCAAATACTCAACAGAATAGAAAATTATATTTTTTTATGGGTTCCACAGTCACTACTGAATAATCTAGAATGGTTTTAAAAATCTTGTCAAATAGCCCATTTCGTCATGGCTTGAAGTTTGACAGCTGACATGTCATAGGCTACTGTTAGACCTGGGTCTCGTAGTTTCATGAGACCAGGAGTTTCGTCATGGTATAACAGCCGTTATAGGTATGAATGATACCGAAGAACAGGCTTCAGTCTCAAAGTGATCCTTGTGATTTTATTGAAATAAATAATTTTTAAAAAGCCGTGTTGGCCCGTGTAGGTTGTGGGTTCGAATCCCGCCGTGCATCACTGGATTTTTCTGTTCGAAAATTTATATACGCATCAAAAACACGTGCTTACAACGGTGAAGGAAAACATCGTGTGGAAACCAGTTAGTATTCTTATAAGCGATGGGCTTGCAACCTGTCACGTATGGAATGCTAACTACTGCAAATTTGTGGGCATGTGCCAAATATATTGTTTGGACGTGCCTCTGACTACCTCCACTAGACATCTTCAAAGGATCTAAGCGTGTGAAGATCTGAGAGAATGTCTACCGTACTTGGGGATTACAGTCGTGATCCTATTTATTTATTTTTTTAAATAACTTTTAAATAAATAAATCTTCAAAGGATCTAAGCGTGTGAAGATCTGAGAGAATGTCTACCGTACTTGGGGATTACAGTCGTGATCCTATTTATTTATTTTTATAAATAACTTTTAAATAAATATATATTGGCAGACATTTTATACAGCGCCTTATATCCCAAATTAAGCATAGCTTGTACTATGGAAACCAGATAACTTATAATACATTCTAACACCGAGACATAGAACAAACATCTATGTTCATCACACAAATGTATGTCCTAGTGCTTATTCACGTTGACTCGCGGGCGCGGTGGCGGGCGCGGTCACGAAATATCAAACGTATGACGTGATTTCCAAGTGTTCACGTTCAAAACGCACGTGCGGTCTAAGTAGCGAGCTAACTAGTCATACGTTTGATATTTCGTGACCGCGCCCGCCACCGCGCCCGCGAGTCAACGTGTATAAGCACATAGATGGTGATCGATCCCACATCCCACATCGCAGAAGGCAGAATCACTACCAACCGAGCTGTAAGGTCAATCTAATATTTAATTTGTTTGCGCTCCTCAGCCGTACTCCGAACCCTGGCATGCCTACAAGAGTCAGCTCTGCCGTATCTAGGCGAAGCCCTGCCTAAACTAGCGCATATCTTATCGGTGATCTCCAAGAACCCTTCTAAACCACACTTCAACCACTACCTGTTTGAGACCCTGTCTTTGGCTGTCTCGTAAGTATACCATTAATACTACTGTACAATACTGCTTATCTTTAAATATAAAACTCAAAAATGTTTGTACCTATGTTCGTTATGAACTAAACGGTGAAGGAAAACATCGTGAGGAAACCAGTTAGTATTCTTATAAGCGGCAACGTCACGTATGGAATACTAACTACTGCAAAATGTGGGCATGTGCCAAATATAATATTTGGACGCGCCTCTGACTACCCCCCCTAGACATCTTCAAACGGCTGGACCTATATTTTTTTTTTTTTTTATGTTTATTGAAATCCTGGGAAAGAAAAATAAATAGGATCACAACTGCTATCCCCAAGTACAGTAGACATCCTCTCAGATCTCCAGGCACTTAGATCCTTGAAGATGTCTAGTGGGGGTAGTCAAAGGAACGTCCAAACATTATATTGAACACATGCTCACATTTTGCAGTAGTAAGCTGGTTGCAAACCCATCAAAGCTTATAAGTAAACTTATTTATTTTTCATTATATATTAATATTTGGACGTGCCTCTGACTACCCCAGCCGTTATCTAACGGCCGAAGCATCTTAGAATCTATCTGCATGGATACATGCTGTGAGCACGTGTTTAGTGTTATTTTACACAATTGTTTGAATAGGCGTGAAATGGGCAAAAGGACCATAAGTCATACAAATCTTTGGATGATGTTAGATTTATGATAAAACTAGCCTCCGCCCGTGGCCTCGCTCGCGTTCTACCCGTTATTTACTACATAGGTACTTACATATTTATGACTAGACATCTTCAAAGGATCTAAGCGTCTGGAGATCTGAGAGGATGTCTCTACCATAGAATTAAAACTATCGTGGTTGTTAATCATTTTAAATAGAAATACGGCTAATTACCACGCTTTTCCTTGTATTGCTGACGTTTCGAGACAATTCAGATGCTCTTCATCATGATGGCCGTATTTCTATTTAAGATGTCTCTACCGTATTTGGGGATTACAGACGTGATCCTATTTATATTATTTTTTATATTTCAGATTGGTGACCAAGGCCAACCCCAACGCTATATCAGCGTTCGAAGATGCTCTCTTCCCGATATTCCAAGATATTCTGCAGAACGACATCCAAGGTATGCATTAGTTAAAAGGTAAACCATCTAAGTCAGACCACTCCTGCAATATTTACGGCACCTTAATGTTAGAACAAACTATTTATATTTTTATTAAACTATATAATTTACTCACTCCATTTTAAGGTTGTCTTGAAGATATCGCTTTTTGAGATAAGACCGCCCATTGAACGGTTTTTAGGGTTCCGTATCTAAAGGGTAAAAACGGGACCCTATTACTGAGACTTCGCTGTCCGTCTGTCTGTCACAGGGCTGTATCTCATGAACAGCGTGATAGCTAGATAGTTGAAATTTTCACAGATGATGTATTTCTGTTGCCGCTATAACGACACACACTAAAAACAGAATAAAATAAATATTTCAGTGGGGCTCCCATACAACAAACATGATTTTTTTGACGTTGCTTATAGATTGGTATGGAACACTTCGTGCCCAATTCCGTCTCGCACTTGGCCGGTTTTATTATTATTGGTGTACAATAAAGAATTTTCATTAATGGTACGGCACCCTTCGTGCGTGATTCCCACTCGCACTTGACCGGTTTTATTATTATTGGTGTACAATAAAGAATTTAAATTAATGAATTGATCCATTCCCAGAGTTCATGCCGTATGTCTTCCAAATGCTGTCCCTCTTGCTGGAGCTGCGTGGTGCGGGTGCGGGCGGGGCCGCGGGTGCGGGTGCGGACGCGTACGCCGCGTTGCTGCCGTGTCTGGTGGCGCCGCCATTGTGGGAGCGTGCGGCCAATGTACGCCCGTTGGTGCGATTGTTGTGCGCATTCATAGCTGTTAGGACGGACCTGGTGCTCAACGGAGGGAAGTTTGTAAGTATTGTTGACAGCCTCACAGCTCAGTTGGTAGTAACTCTGCCTAAAGCGGTGTAGGTTGTGGGTTCGATCCCCACCCAGAGCAAATATTTGTGTGATGAACGTAGATGTTTGCTCGGTGTTAGTATGTATAATAAGTATGTATTTACAAAAAAAAAGTATTTAAGTATTCTATCAGTTATCTAGTTCCCATAGTACAAGCTTTGCTTAGTTTGAGGCTAGATGGCAATGTGTAAAATGTCCACCAATATTTATTTATTTATTTTATTTTTATGGTCATAATACGATGAGTGAGGTCTTCTAACACAGGTATTTTCATACTTAAATGAAGGCCTTGAAAACTGTTATATTTACTGTGATTATGAAATAAATAAAGCTTTATTATTATTAATAACATAACAATGTACACACGGGAGATGTATAATATACTAAAAATAGAAAAAAAATAAGTGTGAATCCCGCACAGAGGTTTGGTTCCGTACAAACTTATAACTTATCCTGTAATTTATAGGTAACTAGCGACCCGCCCCGGCTTCGCACGGGTAGCATGTTATTATACATATAAACCTTCCTCCTGAATCACTCTATCTATTAAAAAAAACCGCATCAAAATCCGTTGCGTAGTTTTAAAGATATAAGCAAACATACATACATACATACAGACGCGGGAAGCGGAAAGCGACTGCATTATACTATGTAGTGACTAGCTTCCACGTTATACCTACCTAAAAAATACCAGCCTCCTTGTTATTCTACCACCAGGCTATTCCAAGTTTATTCATACAAATTTGGCAATTTTTTACAAAGTAATGGAGGCACAATCATCCAAACGACCTCACAATCTTTCGGATTTATAATGTTAGTAGGATACTGACTTGGAGGCGACTTCATAGTCAGGATATTTTTAGGATTCCGTACCCAAAGGGTAAAAACGGGACCCTGTTACTAAGACTTTGCTGTCCGTCTGTCTTTCACAAGGCTGTATCTCATGAACCGTGATAGCTAGACAGTTGAAATTTTCACAGATTATGTATTTCTGTTGCCGCTATAACAACAAATACTAAAAACAGAATAAAATCATTATTCAAGTAGGGCTCCCATACAGCAAACGTATTTTTTTGCCTTTTTTTTAGATAATGGTACGGAACTCGTCGTGCGCGATTCCAAATCGCATTTGGCCGGTTTTTTTTTTTAATTTCTTGTTACACTTGTTTAGAACGCAATCCTGGGCGTGTTCCAAAAGCTGATCGCTTCGAAGACAAACGACCACGAAGGTTTCTACCTGATGCAGACGATACTCTTCAAATACGGCACGTAAGTTATCCTTCAACGATTCGTAGTTAGATTACTTTCCCGACGAACGTCGGTAATATAATAAAATTAAAGGTAATTACGTGATAAAGACGTGTCAAAATCTATAGTTAAATTTCAAATCTCTAATAATCTAGTCTTCTATAATATAAAAATGAATCGCAAAATGTGTTGGTAAGCGCATAACTCAACAACGTCTGGACCAATTTGGCCAATTCTTTTTTTAAATGTTCGTTGAAGTGCAACGATGGTTTTTACGGCGAGAAAAATTCGAATAATTGCCGAAAAAACCCTAAAAACAGCCCTTTTCTTTTTCCCATTCAAAAGTTTTCTAACTAAAACGTAGAGTCAATTTGAGCTTTATTGCTATTGTTCACTGTTGTCTAAGCAAATGTAGGCGTGTTCCTAAGAACGGGAACGGGAACTTCAAACAACATTTGTCATTTGTCAAGTACTCGGGGTCAGCTTGTTACAAATATAATTTGTTTCAGGACCGTAATGCAGCCGTTTATAAAGCAAATAATGACGTTACTCTTCCAACGGCTCTCCTCATCGAAGACCACGAAGTATGTGCGTGGACTGATCGCCTTCTTCGGGTTCTACGCTGCGCACTGCGGGGCCGATCCGTTGATCGATGTCGTCAACTCCGTGCAAAACAAGTAAGAACATAGACATCTACAACCCGGTCAGAATATCTGTGCACCTCGCTGGAATGCGCGCCTCTCCCGCGTCTCCCTCTCTCCTGTCCTCGTGCGCGGAGAGCGATAGAGATAGCGATAGCGTGACGTCACGAGGTCAGGTGCACAGATATTGTGACCGGGTTGTATACTAATACTAGGAGACCCAGCGAACTTAGCTAACGAATGAAGAGTACAGCAAATCAACATGACATGCCGCGACATTAGCGCCACCTACCGGGTCCAATTATGTTTTTAAACTATCCAGGAACCCATTGAATACATATGAAATTTCAAACAAATCTGTTCAGCCGTTTAGGCAGAGTTAGGTGACAAACACACGTACAGAAGAATTATTTAAATTAAGGTGATATGTGAAATGTTTGGTTTTTTTGGATGGGCTGAGTCTACCCGGATAAGACGGAAAAAGTTATATCAAACTTAAAAAAAACTGTCTATAATTTACTTAGCTAGTATGATTATCTAACTAATTATATAAAAATTAATGTTTAGCTATTCATAGTTTTTATTAAAAACTAAACTAGTGTTTTTGAAGAGCCAACTTAGGAAAATAAATCTATCGAGAAATGTTTCATCAATCGTGTTTCTTTTTTAATTTATCTAGATTAAATCCTTAAGTTATCTTTGTCATAAAAATCAAAACTGTATGTTTTGCGGTTATTGAGAAAAACGATTCTGCATTCATCAAAAAACATTGATTACTCGTCTTGATGATTATAGCGATAATAGCGAGTAAACTATAGCTATTTTTTATTAGGGTTCCGTACCCATAGGGTAAAAACGGGACCCTATTAAGACTTCGCTGTCCGTCTGTCTGTCACAGGGTTGTATCTCATGAACCATGATAGCTAGACAGTTGAAATTTTCACAGATGATGTATTTCTGTTGCTGCTATAACAACAAATACTAAAAACAGAATAAAATAAATATTTTAGTGGGGCTTCCATACAACAAACGTGTTTTTTTGCCGTTTTTTTATAGATAATGGTACGGAACCCTTAGTGCCTGAGTCCGACTCGCACTTGGCCGGTTTTATTTACATAAATTCCCGCTTTAAAATGTATGTTTTGTTTCAGCCTGTTCGCGATGTACGTGGAGCGTGTGTTAATAACCGACCTGCAGCGAGTTACCGGTGGATTGGAGAGGAAAGCGGCGGCTGTTGGATGTGTCAAACTGCTTTGCGAGTCACAACACTTTAGGGAGGGGGATTTGGCCCACAGGTGGACCGAGCTCATGCAGGTACAGTCATCGTTTTCCTGCCCACGGGTCACAGCATGTATTTTGAAATTCAAAAATTAAAACTATATAGAAAAAAATAATTATAAATAGGATCACGACTGTAATCCCCTAGTACGGTAGACATCCTCTCGGATCTTCAGACGCTTAGATCCTTCGAAGATCTCTAGTGGGGGTAGTCATAGGAACGTCCAAACATTATATTTGGCACATGCCCACATTTTGCAGTAGCAAAATTAGCATTCCATACGTGACAGGTTGCAAGCCCATCGCCGCTTATAAGAACACTAACTGGTTTCCTCACGATGTTTTCCGTTGTAAGCACATATTTTTGATGCGCATATAAATTTTCGTGCAGAAAAATCCAGTGATGCACGCCGGGATTCGATCCCACGACCTTCAGATTGAAAGTCGAGGTACCTCCCACTCGGCCAACACGGCGATATAAATAAAACCGACGATATTAGTTCTAAGTTTTATGAAGGAACTATTAGTCCTACATAACATAAATATAATTTAGATGGGACCAACTTGAGACTATTCTCTACAATACACAATAGAAAAAAAACTTTCTCCAATCCTAGTCTTAATAATCTATATATATAAAAGAAAGTCGTGTTAGTTACACTATTTATAACTCAAGAACGGCTGAACCGATTTGGCTGAAAATTGGTCGGGAGGTAGCTTAGAACCAGGAGACGGACATAGACTTTTTAACGGAAACGGGAAATTAACATTCTAAAGCGATACGAAGTTCGCCGGCATAGCTAGTAAACTATTAAGAATACCGACAAAAAAAATCGACCAATCGAAAAGTCAAGGGACTAATTTAGAAGGAACTATTAGTCCTATAAAACATAAATATAATTTAGATGGGACCAACTTGAGACTATTGTCTACAATACACAATAAAAAAAAAAACTTTCTCTGATACTAATCTTAATACTCTTAGATAAAACAGAGTTGTGTTAGTTACACCACACACCACCACTCAAGAACCTAGAATCATCTGTTGAAGCATCTTCTACTGAATCGATCAGCGATTCAAAATTTAGTATCCTGTGACTAGAGTCGAATTTTATCCTAATCCTAATAATATTATAAATGTGAAAGTTTGTGAGTTTGTATGTATGTTTGTTCCTCATGATAAGGCCGCTATGTGTGTTCACTAATCAAAAATAAACAACAAAACGGGTTAAGTAAAAATTTGCTGCAGATGTAGATATAATGCCCGAATGAATAATAAACTACTTTAAAATATGAAAAACATCCCCAAAACGATAAAAAAACGCAAAAAGGATGATTTTGGTATAGATGGCGCTGGTGTGCAACAAATCTGACATCACAGACTAAAAATATTTTAGTCGTCATAGCAACGCAGTTTTGATTAATGAATGATACGCATTCTACCAAAATTCGTAATTTATTTTATCAGTACAAGGTTTGTAGGGAAAAATTTTGAAGCTGCCTGAAATTGCTTTTTTCTATGTGATTATTTCAAAAAAATTACAGTACAATGTTTGTCACGGGTCGGCTAGTATCTATATTTTAACTGCAATTTTTTTTCAGGCTCTTATATCACTCTTCGAGCTACCTCCGGACGACACCAGCCTACCAGACGACCATTTCATTGAAGTAGACGATGCACCTGGCTACCAGGCTCAATACTCTCAGCTGACCTGTGCCAAGGGCTCCACAAATGATCCTCTAGCCAGTAAGTTTTAAATGTTCATGCCTTGGTTTTGAGAAAGCACTTAGCTATATACAAACTAGCTTTTACCAGTGGCTTTGTACGCGTATCAAAATTCAAATTCAAATTCAAATTTAAAAACATTTAGTTCAATAAAATCATAAGGATCACTTTGAAACGTCTTAGGAACTAGGTGAAGCTACGCCGATTCCACGCGACCAAGCCTAGAAGAATCAGGCAACAAACACGGCTTGGGGTCTACCTTTTTTTTAATGATCCTTTCCTTAATGCTATGTAGAGCTCCAGTGTGATGCCAATAGAACAAGGTGAAGGCTCATTAAAAAAAAAAAAGGTAGACCCTAAGCCGTGTTTGTTGGCTGATTCTTCTAGGCTTGGTCGCGTGGAATCGGCGTAGCTTCACCTAGTTCCTAAGACGTTTCAAAGTGATCCTTATGATTTTATTGAACTAAATGTTTTTAAATTTGAATTTGAATCAAAAACATGTCATCGTCGTACGTCTGACACTCGTCTTTTAACATGCTTCGCTTTCCAGGTATAGAAGATCCGAAGCGCTACCTAGCGGAATCAATCGGCGCTCTGTCCCGTTCTTGCCCCGGTCTGCTCCCTCCCCGCGTGTGTGCGTTGGAGCCCCGCTACCGGGACACGCTGCAGGCCTATCTCGCTGGGTACAGCGTACAGGTCCGTCTAGTCTCCACCTCAATTGGCCTCCTCCCAATTTAGTACATTACGTTTTCAAAATCTATTTTTGTGTTTTCTGATGTATACCTAAGTTTAAATTAAAAACCAATACTTATAACGCCTTCTACGTAATACGTTATTAGCTAAATTTAACGTAATAACTTAAAACAGAAGGACACTTAAAGTAGGGACTGAATAAATTAACCGACTTGGTATTACATGGATCTCACAACTTTTTACGGTAGAAGAACTGAGTTGCGTTGCGAGACGGCCTTTTTTTACAAGCTTTACTTAGCTACATGGCGCTGCTGTGTGAAATATGACCATAAAAGTTTATTTATAAGTTTAGACTAGGTTAATTCATAGTTGTTAGATTCAGATTAAATGTTAAGATAAATAAAAATAAATAGGATCACGACTGTAATCCCCAAGTACGGTAGACATCCTCACAGATCTCCAGACGCTTAGATCCTTTAAAGATGTCTAGTGGGGGTTAGTCAGAGGCACGTCCAAACATTATATTTGGCACATGCCCACATTTTGCAGTAGTTAGCATTCCATAAGTGACAGGTTGCAAGCCCATCGCCGCTTATAAGAATACTAACTGGTTTCCTCACGATGTTTTCCTTCACCGTTTCAAGCACGTGTTTTTGATGAGCATATAAATTTTTCTAACAGAAAAAACTATTGATGCACGCCGGGATTCGAACCCACAACCTTCAGATTGAAAGTCGAGGTACCTCCCACTCGGCCAACACGGCTCTGATAATGATAATGTTAAGATAAATAAAATGTTAAAATGGATTTTCTTTTTACAGATTTGCTGACTCGACTTTTTTACCATAAGGGCGCGTTCCGGCGATCTGACTGTTTATACGGGACTCAACTAGAGATCCCAAGACTAGAATGTATCAAAGTTGGAGATGTCAATACTGAACGTTTATTTTGATGTGTAGTTTAACGCGCGAGCTAATATGGATTTGTGGAACGATGGAAAGCGCGATTTGATACTGATACATGGACTGAATAACTTAGTGAGTGATAATAAACTGTGCAAGGTTATCAAAATACTGTGCAAGGTTATCAAAATACTGTGCAACGTTATAAAAATACTGTGCAACTTTATAAAAATACTGTGCATGGACAAGTCGTGTTTTTTTTTTAAGACTGTGTACTATGTAGGGAATCATTCATCATAGGATTTTTACCTGTGGCTTTGCAATAGGCTATTTGACAAAATTTTGTAGTGACTGTGGAACCCATAAAAAAATATTATTCTCAATTCTGTTAAGTATTGGCCCTAAAAATGTAAATTAAATATCGACAATTTAAATAACCCGCAAAAACGCTTCTTATGCAAATGGCGTCGCACTAGTTTCTGTGACGTTACATGTACAACAAATAAACAAGCGTCAAGTTTTGCAAGGCAGGCATGACATATCGACAAGCATGTTACGTCATCGTCGATTCGACCAATCCTGACCGTTTTGTGTCACGTGACTGGCGTTTAAAAATAGATAATTTTAATTATGGGTTTTTTAATAAATCATTTATTTTCAAGTTATTTTACTCCATAACGCTTTATGAAGGCATAATTTACATAGATTACTATCAACAACACTTTATTTTTCATACTGTCAAATAGCTTATTAAAGAATGGTGGTGATTCTATTGTGTCCACGCTTAAGTTAAAATTCCTACAAACTATTGATCTTATTTCTATTAAGTTAAAGTTTTAAATAGCGTAACCTTAAAGTGACAGTTCTAAAACTTAAAATAGTTTTGAATTTAATCAACATGTAAATTGGTGTAACATGTAAAAATGACACTTGTTTGTGTCAAATAAGCGAAATAAAATAGAGAAACGGCTAAAATAACCTATGTTTTAGGACTGTCATTTTGATGTCATTTTAATTTGAACTTTAACATAAAAGGAATAAGATTGATAGTTTTTTACGATATTTTAGGTTTAGCTTGGACACAACAGAATCGCCACCAATTTCTGATAACACTAGTTTTCGTCTTCGCATTGATATAAAAATAGTAATTATTTGGACATTCTTCAGGGATTTATTATGGGCATTGGTAGTAGTAGGTACCTGTGTTTTCAGCTTTCAGGAGTACACCCAATATATTAAATGCTCATCTATTCAGTAGGCATAATAATAATAGGCTCTCTGAAATAAAGTTATTTACAGATAAACCTAGCTACCAGGCATTTTATATAACCTAGTTACTAATGCAGTATCTTATATGCTATTTACAATTATACAATCAGAAATATGCAAAAAGTTCAAAACAGTGAAGTGAGTTATCCATAGAAAGATTTAATCCAAATGATGTTACATGTTAAGAGCTAAACCGTTATGTATTAAACATTCAACAATTTCAATTTGACGGCCTCACAGCTCAGTTGTTTGTAACTACCTTCAGCGCTGTAGTTTGTGGGTTCGATCCCCACCCAGAGCAAATATTTGTGTGATGAACATAGATGTTTGTTCTGTGTCTGGGTGTTATAATGTATCATATTAATGTATTTACAAAAAAAAGTATTTAAGTATTCTATCAGTTATCTAGTTTCGATAGTACAAGCTTTGCTTAGTTTGGGGCTAGATGGCGATGTGTAAAATGTCCACCAATATTATTAACAGACGCAGTTTGTGTTCATGTAGGCTACTGTGTTATATGCAGAAGGTTGTAGCTAGGTTAATAATACATATCTAGGTCATTTATTATGTATGAAAATGAATTGCCGTGTGTTCGTCTCCTAAAAACTCGAAAGCGGCTCAACCGATTTTGCTGATCATTTTGTTGGTTGTATTCACAAAAATACAGAGGTGGGTTTAAAATAAAAAAAAATATGAAAAGTTGCTTGAAAAATGGTTAAATTCGAGAAAAACTGAAATTGTCTTTTTCTATGCGATAAAATTTAGACTATGTCTGTCGTGTTAAATAAATAATTTGTAATATTATGTATTATGTTCTGTCATTTAGTATTACGTTTGATGTATGTATTCAGGTTGCCTGGAAGAAATCGCATTTTAGTGATAAGGCCGCCCATTGTACGTTATTCGAAAATTATTTGTTTAATATTTTGCTTGTTTATTTCTGGTGTACAATAAAGTTTTATCTATCTATCTATCTATCTATGTATATTTTTTCTATAAAATATGAATTAGATCATAATACTAGTTGAATTAGTCTAAAGCTACACCTTGTAAATATGCCAGTATTTTTTATAAAACAAATTAAAATGTAGATTGTTGATTTGAAAAACTGCTGTTATTTTATTGTTTGCAAAATAACGATTATAAATCAATTTTTGGGTAATGTAATACGTAATTCTTAAAATTCTTAAGTAATTAAAAAAGGTGATCCATTAAATTGTTCGGTGTTTGTTTGGGCAAAGCTTGTTATCCTAAAAATATTATAAATGCGAAAGTTTGTTAGTTTGTATGTATGTTTATTCCTCAATCAGGCCTAAACGACAAAACGGATTTAGTTGAAATTTGCTGTAGATGTAGATATAATGCCCGAATAAATAAGACTACTTTAAAATATGAAAAACATCCCAAAAACGATAAAAAAAACGTAAAAGGGATGATTTCTGTGTAGATGGCGCTGGTGTGCAACAAATTTGTCATCACAGACTAAAAACATTCAGTCTTTTTTATTCGATTAATGAAACAACAGGACAACGTCTGACACGGGTCGGCTAGTCTTGTCTAATTGTGATTAATTACTTAAAGTCTACCTGGATACGAGCGGAAAATGTGATGAAGAAACTATGATACTTAAAATGTAACTATATTTAGTATAGGTAGGTAATTTGATTAAAAATTTAAAATTAACTTTTGGATTTGGAGGTGAAACGAAAAAAGTTGTTTTTTAGAGCCATTTTTGACTAATTAATCTATGTAAAAAGTTTCTAATAATAGTGTTTCTGTCTTTAATTTGGGTAGATAAAACCCTAGCGTACAGTGGAGGACCGAACGGCAGTGGATTTCAAATGTAATAATCAGCATTGAAATATATTGGATAACTATTAAATTCAATTGATAAATTTTAAATTTTATTTCTCAATGTCTATATTATAAGGGTAATTACTGAATACAAAAAATGTATACATAATCCTTTCTCATTTGGTATTTCAATAAATATTTGTGAATATTTGTTATTTTCATTATCAACCCTCACTTAGGTTGGTTGGCTCCAGGGCAAATATTTGTGTGATAACCATAGATGTTTGTTCTGTGTTTGGGTGTTAATATGTATTTACAAAAAAAAAGTATTTGTGTATTCTATCAGTTATCTGGTTCCTATAGTACGAGCTTTGCTTAGTTTGGGGCTAGATGGCGCTGTGTGTAAAGTCCGCCATTATTTATTTATTTGTATGTAGTTACTTGATGGTGCGAATCTGGTACTATTCTATTAATTTATTAATAATTATACAAAAAAATATATATATTTATTTTAAAATCTTTAATTAAAAAAAAATTAAACCTAAATAAAATAACTGATAGCTTAGAAATTCAAGTTGTTGTAGGTATTAATTAAGTACTAAGACAAGTAGAAATAAATAAGAATATAATAAAAACAAAATAAACCATTAAACATTATCATTATATTTAAGAAAAACAAACGCAATTCAATAGCCTACTGGCGAAAAATATGCAAGTCCGTCACTGCAGCTAGTGTTCTTAAATTGCTGACGTTCGAGACAACTCAGTTGCTGACATTATTCGCCGATCTACCGTTGAACGCGGTCGCGGACGGAGCTCACGATTAAGTTTCGATACAATTCAGATGGAATTGTATCGAAACGTCGGCAATACAAGAAAATAACGTGGTAATTAGCCATATTTATATTTAAGTTCGTGATAAGTTGACCATGGGAGCTTTCACAACTACCTAGAGGAATGAAATGAAATTAAATAGGATCTCAGATCTTTAGACGCTTAGATCCTTTGAACATATCTAGTGGGGGTAGAAGAGGCACGTCCAAACATTATATTTGGCACATGCCCACATTTTGCAGTAGTTAGCATTCCATACGTGACAGGTTGCAAGCCCATCGCCGCTTATAAGAATACTAACTGGTTTCCTCACGATGTTTTCCTTCACCGTTTTGAGCACGTGTTTTTGATGCGCATCGTAAAGAAAAATCCATTGATGCACGCCGAGATTCGAACCCAGGACCTTCAGATTGAAAGTCGAGGTACCTCCCACTCGGCCAACACGGCTTACTACTTTTAAAACAATTTCACAGATTGGTTACTACGAGTACATTCAAGAACAGCCGAATTCTCAAACAAACTTGTCTTTGATAACTCGAACTAAATATCAATGTAGCATGAATATTTGAATACTAGCTGGACCGTGCCCGCTTCGCTGGGCGACAGATATTTTCACATCTGGTATTCCAATTCTCAAAATAAATGATAGCCAATATGTTGCCGAGGACTAATGCCCCAATTACTAATGCCCAATTAATGACTAATTGCCCCAAGCCGTGTTTGTTGCCTGATTCTTCTAGGCCTGTTTGCGTGGAATCGGCGTAGCTTCACCTAGTTCCTAAGACGTTTCAAAGTGATCCTTGTGATTTTATTGAAATAAATGATTTTTGAATTTGAATTTGAATTTAATAGCTACATAACAAAAAAAGTTTCAGCAAAATCCGTCCAGTAGTTTTTGAGTGAAAGCCAGGCAACAGACAGACAGACAAAAATTTCAAAATGTTTTTTTTTGGCTTGTGTTAGTTGTATGAAGACTCCTAGGAGTATTTTTTTTAGTTTTCATTCAATGTACAGAATTGAACTCGCTTCTACAGTTTTATTATATGTATAAATTATGAATTTGCTACAAATAACGTAGCGATCTACAGCCATGCTACGCCGTAGCGATATTGTAGCATAGAACTTAGCTACGCTATTATGAATAGGCAAGTAAACCGCGCCTGATGTTATCCATTATTACACAATTCTATTAAAAATACACCATAAATAACTATTTTTAAATATTCTAGGAACTTCAAATCACTTTTCTATCATTATCAATGATATAACAACTAGTCTTACATATTATGGACGGCTCCTCAACATCGACCGTCTGTAGGTCTCAGCACTATTACCCTGACCAGCCCTCCATCATTTTAAGGGTTCCGTACCCAAAGGGTAAAAACGGGACCCTATTACTAAGACTTCGCTGTCCGTATGTCTGTCACAAGGCTGTATCTCATGAACCGTGATAGCTAGACAGTTAAAATTTTCACAGATGTATTTCTGTTGCCGCTATAACAATAATTAACTAAATACAGAATAAAATAAATATTTAAGTGGAGCTTCCATAATACAACAAACATGATTTTTTGCCGTTTTTATAGATAATGGTACGGAACCCTTCGTGAGCGAGTCCGACCCGCTTTTTTTTGTAAATAAATAATGTAGTTTAAATCACTATCTGGTAAATAATATTTCTTGCAAAAGATTGAGAGAACATAGAAAACCATTTTAACATCACTTTTTATGTTCCTTATATTCTAAACTAGCTTTTGCCTGCGACATTTAAATTCCTGAAAAACAAAGTAAAATTTTGGTAAAAAAGTATCCTATGTTCATCCCATGACTTTAAACTATCTCAATATGAAATTTCATCACAGTCGGCCGAGCGGGTTGGCCGTGAAAACGTCGCAACAGTTAATATAAACAGATTACTCAAAAAAATATACGTAATCATCGAGCCTTAACGCAAGATAAACCAAACTTTCTTGCTTTAGTAAGGTAATTATGATGAATGAATTTGGTATAACATCTTTTGTTTTCTCGATGATAACATTTGTTATTGTAAACGTGGCGAAATCAAAGTCTGATTCATTACATTTTCGTCAAACAAAGGGTTGGTGATGTCTCCAGGGAGTTGGAGAGTGGTGAGTCCTCGGAGTCAGATATCTGAGATACTGAGATGAACGGCTTCTCAGTGAAGGCAGCCGAGGATAGCGGCAACATGTCTTTGATTACGGTCCTGTAAAACAAATTACATTTTAGTTATTGTTTTTTTATTTTAACTAGAAATACGGCTAATACAAAGTTCTTTTTCCTGTTTTGCTGACGTTCCGGGATAATTTAGATGCTCTTCATCATGAGCATCGCTAGCGACCTCGATCATATGCGATGCTTATTTTATGTATGACTTATTATTTATTTTCAATTGTGTAGAGATGTAGAGAATATTCCCAAATTGGTCCCATTTTAATTGTATACAATAAGTATTAGAAGTAATTTATTACATAAAACTTAAAAAAAATCTATGACTTATCGATTGATCAAAACATTTTCGTTAGTTTTTTTTTGGTTTGCTTTTTTCTTGTGCCAAACGTAATGCTTGAACATGCCTCTGACTCTTTAGGTATCATCAAGGATCTAAGTCCTTTGAGATCTGAGAGCAGGTCTACCGTACTTGAGGACTACAGGCGAATTAATTAATTCATTACCGAAGAGAGGCCAGGATGTGAAATAGTGATTATGACGATGTCGTGATATTTTTTTTTCGTAATTTCTTTATGTTGGTTAAAACGGTGTGTTTACCAAAGCGCTCCGTCGACGACGGGCTGCACAGTGGGGACGGGAAAGCCGTTGTAGGGCGAAGCGATGGTCAGCGTGTAGGCGCCCATGTCGGGGAACATCAACCACTCGCCAGCCAGCAGAGGTGATAAATAAGCGCTTGGCACTACGCGATCTAGCGCGTTACACGACGGACCCCACACCGAGCACCATGACTTTGGCGCTGAGGAGGGCTGCCAAACAACATATATCTAAGTATTATTTACTCACAGCTCAGTTGGTAGTAACTCTGCCTTGAGTTACTGACGATAACAAAAGAGAAACAAATAAAGAAATAATAAAAATTTGTGTTAACAAGTGACATGTATAATATATACTAGCGACCCGCCCCGGCTTCGCACGGGTAGCATGTTATTATACATATAAACCTTCCTCCTGAATCACTCTATCTATTAAAAAAAACCGCATCAAAATCCGTTGTGTAGTTTTAAAGATATAAGCAAACATACATACATATTACATACAGACGCGGGAAGCGGAAAGCGACTGCTTTATACTATGTAGTGATTAACTGTAGGCAGTTGCGCTGTAGATTGTGGCTTTGATCCCCACCCAGGGTAAATATTTGTGTGATGAATATAGATGTTTGTTCTGTGTCTGGGTGGGTGTTAGTAAAAGGGTTATTACACTACGCGGTATTCAGACAGTCTTAATACGACTGTCTTAAAATCTAACTAGGCAAGCTCGCTATTACACTGGGCTGAATACCGCAGCTAACTCATTTGCAAAGCGTACGTAGTCGGTGACGGTTGTCGCGCGATGGGAAAACTTTCAAACCACCAGAAAATTAATTTTATTAATTTTTTTTAATTAAAGGATTAATAAAATTAATTTTATTAATCCTTCAGTACGAAGTGGTTGATTGGAATAATCTTTATGACTTTTCAGCCATAAATATGGCATGTCTCGGTACAAATCAAGAACATTGAAAAGTACTTCTTTTTCTTTCGAACACGCCATGGTGCACGCGGCCACAGCAAACAAACGTATACGACCGTCTTTGCTCTGCGGCTGCCGCGCGCTGACTGAACGGTCTAAGTCTTATTACACTACGCGGTATTCAGCAAGCAAGCGAGTAAGCACGGCCGAACCCATTCGGTCAGTCTAATTAGACAGGCTAACTTGCTAGCTCTTATTACATTAAGCTAAATCTTAGTAAGACTGTCTGAATACCGCGTAATGTAATAACCCCTTAAGTAAGTATCTTACTATCTTATGAATGAACTCGTAAAAAAAAGTATATCTGTATAAAACTCAACTATAGGTAGGTAACGAGAGGGAAAGGGATAACCAAAAACACCTTGTATGTATGTTATAGTGAGCTTATTTATTCAACAATTTGAAATTTGCCTAGCCTAAACGCCAAAACGCATCGTTAGCGCGTTCTAGGAAACGGACAGATTTAGTCGCGACATCTAGTTATAAAAATAGGAACTAATAGCCTTTAACAATATCAGTTATCTAGTTTCCATAATAAAAACTTTGCTTAATTTGGGGCTAGATGGCGGCGATGTGTAAAAGGTTCACCAAAATTTATTTATTTATTTAAAAAATCGTGGTTGTTTATTTTAACTATATATACGGATTATTACCACGTTTTTCACTGTCTCGAAACGTCAGCAATACAAATAAAATGTGGTAATTAGCCGTATTTATAGTTAAATCAAAAGTACATATTACTAATATTATAAATCTGAAATTTTGCGAGGATGTATATATTTGTGGCTACATTTAAATTTATAAAAATTCATTCATTTTCGACAGTTTTCTTTTGAATAGAAAAAAACAATTGACGTGGATCAATCCTGGCGGTAGAACCCACGGATTAAAACTACTTTTCGCAAATATCGGGTTAGAAATAAAGTCTATTATTTTCTTATCTACCTTGAGCGGTACAGCCACGACTTGCTCTGCTTGCAGTTGGTCGTACAGGATGCAGTTGAAGGAACCGTAGACACCGTCGTTTATGAAGTACATAGTGTGTTTCTCTCCATTGTCCTCAGAGATGATCTACAAATTTAAATTTATTTAAAACCATCACAACTTAGTTGATGTGAAGTTGTTTATAAATAAACATCAACTCACGCAAACCACACACTACTTCATTTTTTCTTTTTAAGTAGATAATATCCAAACGCTCGTGGTTGTCAATCATTTAACTAGAAATACGGTTAAGTACGTGTTAATTAGCCGTATTTCTAGTTAATATCGGTAATATTAGTTTAAATAGACTATTAGACATAACAAATTGTAATAACGGTCGTTGAAGACTTGCCTCGCGAGTGTAATGCACCTTAGCGGCAAGGGTGTAGGCAGAGCAGGCGAAGTAACGGCCTGGCTCAGCGATCACGCGCACATTGCCGTCCGCGAAGTGAGTTGACAGAGCCGCGTTTATCACCTGCGAAACCTAAGAAACGACATTTCAAATGTATTTATTTCAATAAAATCACAAGAATTGAATTACTCTAAAATATCTAACGAGCTAAGTGAAGCATTTTTAGGTATTTAGGTAGTATAGTATGAATATAGGTAGGCACATCAATAACGCCAGTATTTTGGGAACGTTTCCTTGTTTTGATCTGGATTAGTTGAGCTACCTAATAGACTGTTTGCAACGTTCTTTAGATAGCTCAACTGGTTCTTGTGTATTTTGTATTAGGTAGGTAGTTAGGCACACATATTTTTTTAGTACCTACCTACGTAGGTAATGATTAATTAAGAATTATTACAATTTTATTAGCCGGTTTGCAAATATCCATAAATCTATAACTGATCTTGTGCTAGGCTCTTAAGTAATATAAC
Organism: Hydriomena furcata; assembly: GCA_912999785.1. Lineage (NCBI taxonomy): Eukaryota > Metazoa > Arthropoda > Insecta > Lepidoptera > Geometridae > Hydriomena > Hydriomena furcata. The sequence continues at coordinate 3,326,281 of OU538842.1, read as the reverse complement.
GTACATGTCATACAGACATACCTACCTCGAATATGTCAGAGTCCTTGGTTCCCGGGAAGCCTCCACCGATGTCCAGCAAGCGCATAGTGTGGCCCAGTTTCTTGCCAGAGTTGAAGAGTTGTTTGCAGGCGATTATGGCGTGTTCGTACACCTTGGTTTCACTGACGCCGGAGCCAACATGGAACGATATGCCGATCACCTGCAGATAAGAGAAAATTGTAGCCTGCTCAGAAGATTATACTTTGTAAGTACCTACTATATAACTATTATTTAGCTAGATTCTAGCTATTTTTGATAGCTTATGTTACATTATTACAATTTTCGGAATCATTAATTTTTTGAAAATATAATATGACAAATCTTACTAGCTGATAATGTAGATTTTAATAAAGGTGTGACCAGACATTGCGCGGCAATCGAGCGCGGTAGACGCGAGCGGCAAGCCGCGCTATGATTGGACGACAGCCGCTCGCGGCAGCCGCGAGCTACCTGCCGGGCTCAAACGGTGTTATTGTTCGTTCACACGGCATAATTGTCTACCGTTGAGAAGCTCATTATGAAGCTCATTTTTTTTTGTTAAATAAAAGCCGTATTTCTAGTTAAAACATACAAAAGTAAAAAAAATCTCTCTTTATAATACTTTTGTGTGGTCATAGTTGTATGTGCTTACGTTAAGATGATGCAATGCTGCTACGTTGAGCAGCTTCGGCGCTTCAGTCACAGGATTGCATCCAAACTTCTGACCGAGGGGGCATCGCGCTGAGGCAGCGTCGTAGCGGATACGGAGCACCAACCTAAACAACACAAATTTATTGAGCGATTGTTATCCCCAAGTACGGTAGACATCCTTTCAGATCTCCAGGCGCTCAGATCTTTGAAGAAATCCAAAGGCAAATGGCACACGTTGCATGTGACAGGTTGTCCATCGCCGCTTACAAGAATACTTAACTGGTTTCCTCGCGATGTTTTCCTTCACCGTTTTGAGCACGTGTTTTTGATGCGCATATAAATTTTCGAACAGAAAAATCCATTGATGCACGGCTGGAATTCGGGCCCACAACAACCTTTTGATTGAAAATCAAGGTCCAACTCTGTCAACACAGCTTTCAGTAATTCCAGTAAGGGGTCATCCATAAATCACGTGAGGCTCGAAAGGGGGGCAAAAATCACGAATCATCCAAGGGGTGAGAGGTGTATTATGATCAAACAAAGTCAATCGCGAAATTTTTATCATGGTCCTTAATTTTCTAGAATAAAATTAGATTATACTTTACTAGCGACCCGCCCCGGCTTCGCACGGGTAGCATGTTATTATACATATAAACCTTCCTCCTGAATCACTCTATCTATTAAAAAAAACCGCATCAAAATCCGTTGTGTAGTTTTAAAGATATAAGCAAACATACATACAGACGCGGGAAGCGGAAAGCGACTTTGCTTTATACTGTAGCTGCATACATCTACGAGATCAAGAGCTCCGTACGCAACGGAGCCGGATGATCGAGTGACGTCGCGCGCGCCCGTGCGCAGCTTATATTTATAACTTCTCGGGTGCAGTGACTATTGGCTCGCGCGCAAAGTGTGTAACAATATTGTGTCTAGTTTTAAGGATTCTCATTGGTTAAAATTGTCTTGTGTTTTGTATATATATTTGTTGTTTAAATTAATAAAGCATTCCAGTTTCTGAGTTCGTACGAGTTGTTTCTCTCCACTAAGTATTCCCCGTAGGCATCATGCCCTACCATGCGTCTAGTTTTAAGGATTCTCATTGGTTAAAATTGTCTTGTGTTTTGTATATATATTTGTTGTTTAAATTAATAAAGCATTCCAGTTTCTGAGTTCGTACGAGTTGTTTCTCTCCACTAAGTATTCCCCGTAGGCATCATGCCCTACACTGGTGACCCCAATCAAGAACACAAGCCTCAAGCAAGCGCAGCCCTGCACCAAGCAGAAGACCACACTACCATGGAACCGAAGACATCCCATGTAGATGTATTAGAAGCATCCATCATACCTCACGAACTCGCAGGAATCGCACTATCAATGAGAATACCACCATTTTGGAGAGACAAGCCACGATTATGGTTTATTAGTTTTGAAGCTGCTACGAACGAGCTCCACAAAGGACAATCCCAACTCGCGCAGATGGTCATCGCCAAACTGGAGAAGCAGGACATCGAGCAAATCGCCGACTTACTGCACAATCCACCTGCCACGAATCAGTACGACGCATTGAAGAATCGTCTTATGTCTGCATACGAAGAATCCGACAATCGCCAACTACAGAAGTTATTATCCGAAGTTGAACTTGGAGATCAGAAGCCTACTCAGTTGCTACGAAGAATGAGAAGCCTCGCACTCGATAAGGTACCAGACTCTACTTTACGTATGATGTGGACCAACCACCTACCTCCGCACGTCCGATCCGTCCTGGCAGTCAGTGAAACCTTCAGCACGAAGACAGCATTAGACGAACTCGCACTTCTAGCAGACAAGATGCTGGAAACTACTAGCTCAAACACCCAGATCTCCGCAGTCGCATCTACTTCAGCACGAGTCCAATCTACGTCCGACACGCAATTTCTAGTCGAAGAAATACGAAAACTTTCATTCGAAGTCGCCGCTCTAAAAGCACAGAATGCCAACCAACATTATCAGTACCGACGTCCGTATCAGCGCAACAACCGATCTACAAGTCGAGGAGATTCGAGGAACCGATCGCGCAGTGAAACACCATCGCCCTACTGTTACTACCATCGACGATTTGGAAAAGATGCGAGAAACTGCACGACGCCGTGTACATTCAACAGTGAAAAACAGGAAAACTAGAAACTACGCTGGACGAGGCGGACTCCGGCGTAACTGAAAAATCATACCGCCTATTCATCACAGACAAGAAATCCAGATTGCAATTTTTGATCGACACAGGAGCAAATATCTCAGTGCTACCACCAAGCAAGGGACAGACGCCAAAGCCATTGAATTTCCAACTCTACGCAGCGAACAATACCATAATACCGACCTACGGTGAAAAAACAATGGAACTGGATCTTCATCTACGACGCCCATTCAAATGGAACTTCATTGTGGCCAAAGTCAGCAAACCTATCATCGGCGCGGATTTCCTGGAACACCACCAACTCATCGTTGATCTGAAAAACCGAAGACTGATCGACTCGGTAACCAATTTGTCTTCAAACTCATTCGTCCGAGCAACAAACATACCTACAATTCGAAGCATCGATGTACATAAATCTTATCACGACATCCTGGCGGATTTTCCTGGAACTACAAGGTTAACTGCGATGCAATTAACAGATACAACTTACGCCTACCATGCGATTTCTTCACCACACAACCAGCACACGACCCGGACATGGACTTCGATTATGTCAGCCGACTACGCGCATCAATCAACTCCGCAAGACCGAGACAAGCTACAGTACACAGAAACAATCGATCGATTTTCGTTCACAAAGATTTGCAAACCTGCGATTATGTTTTCATACGAAACGACGCTATGAAAAAACCACTACAACCTACCTACAATGGACCCTACAAAGTGATACAAAGGAATAGCAAGACATTCAAGCTACAGCTGCCCGAGCGACAATCTGCCGTCGTTACGATCGATCGACTAAAACCTGCCTACACGATCGATGAAAGTACCTACGACGACTACCTATCTACATCTCAGTCAGTAAGGCAGCAACCTGACTCGGCTACATCACCACCTCTGCCAGCAAGCCAGAAAGCACCGTGCATCACGTCACCTCCGAGCCAAGTACCGTCGTCATCATCGATATTGAAGACCACTTCGCATGGACGCACAGTCAAGCTTCCGGTACGCTTTCGCTAGGGAAGGAGTCATGTAGCTGCATACATCTACGAGATCAAGAGCTCCGTACGCAACGGAGCCGGATGATCGAGTGACGTCGCGCGCGCCCGTGCGCAGCTTATATTTATAACTTCTCGGGTGCAGTGACTATTGGCTCGCGCGCAAAGTGTGTAACAATATTGTGTCTAGTTTTAAGGATTCTCATTGGTTAAAATTGTCTTGTGTTTTGTATATATATTTGTTGTTTAAATTAATAAAGCATTCCAGTTTCTGAGTTCGTACGAGTTGTTTCTCTCCACTAAGTATTCCCCGTAGGCATCATGCCCTACAATACTATGTAGTGATATCGGTAGTCTTAAACCTCACCATGTATGACCAAGGGGGAGGAGGGGTTCAAAAATGCAAAAAAAAAACATCACGTGATTAATAGACGGCACCTAAGGTACCTAGGTAATACTTACTGTGCGTCAGGAAACAGATGTTTGATCTTGTGCAGTTCAGCCTCCGAGTCGAAGGTCAAGGTTTTGACACGAAGCGCCGCAGCTCGGCGGATGTGAGAGCTCATCTTTGTAGGGTGGGCGAAGATAATGCGGCTATGGATCGAACAAAAGGTTGAAATGTCGCCAAATTATTTTTTTATAACATTACTAGCTGTCCTGAAGTCCTGACAGACGTTTTCCTGTCAAATTTCAATAATCCCACAGAAAAAAGCACGTGGTTGAATATACAGATACTAATATCGCTATCAAAAATGGGGGTTGGTGGAGGAAGGGTATAAATTAAGGGTTATATGATTGGGGCCCCCCAATATATCAATATACCTACCCATAATAACTCAGGGGTATAAAAAATAGTTTACGACCTATTCTCAGACCTTCCAAATATACACAAAAAAAAATCGGTCAAGCCGTTTCGGAGTAGGTAGTTTTGGTTACAAACACTGTGACACGAGAATTTTATTTATTAATAAATAAATATTGGTGGACATTTCACACAGCGCCAGCGTCATCTAGCCCCAAGCAAAGCTTGTACTATGAGAACCAGATAACTAATAAAATACATAATACGTTTTTATTAGAAAGATAGATTTAGTTCACAGCTCAGTTGGTAGTAGCTCTGCTTTCTGCGCTGTAGGTTGTGGGTTCGATCCCCACCCAGGATAAACATTTGTGTGATGAACATAGATGTTTGTTCTGTGTCTGGGTGTTAATATGTATAATAGGTATGTATTTACAACAAAAAAAAAAGTATATAAGTATACTATCAGTTATCTGGTTCCCATAGTACAAGCTTTGCTTAGTTTGGGGCTAGAGGCGCTGTGTGAAATGTCCACCAATATTTATTATTATTATTATTATAGTTATACTAACTCGGGGGCCACACCAAGACTAGTAACTAGCTCAATCTCTGCTTTAGAGGCGCAGTCGAAGCCGGTGCCCAAAGCGGCCAGCGTGCTGACGAGCAGCCGCTCATCGTTGCATTTCACAGCTGGAACAACATAATCAACAATTTACACAGGAGTAGGTACCTACAATTAGGGCCCGCACAGTGGTCATTGCCAATATGAAAGACGAAAGAATGACACGGAGATGTAATAATAAAAAAAAAAAAAAAAAAAAAAAAAAAAAAAATGGCGGATTACACAATAACCACAAGTACCTATACCACAACAACATTCCATTTACACGCGAATCTGCAAAGATAAAAACAAACTAACAAAATGGCGTATGTAAATTTTAACAGCTGTTGGCAAAATGGCATCATTGTCACTATCACTACATAGTATAAAGCAAAGTCGCTTTCCGCTTCCCGCGTCTGTATGTATGTATGTTTGCTTATATCTTTAAAACTACACAACGGATTTTGATGCGGTTTTTTTTAATAGATAGAGTGATTCAGGAGGAAGGTTTATATGTATAATAACATGCTACCCGTGCGAAGCCGGGGCGGGTCGCTAGTGTACTATATTAGCACTATTTGTGAACTAATATAGTTATAACAGTGTAAATAGCCAGCTATAACTCTATTAAAGAGCAGGCTTGTAGGTACAGACTATAGTATCGATGTGAACCGCAAGTCAGCTGTTAAACAGCAATTTTGTGTTACTTGGATAGGATCACGACTGTAATCCCCAAGTACGGTAGACATCCTCTCAGATCTCCATACGCTTAAATCCTTTAAAGATGTCTAGTGGGGGTAGTCAGAGGCACGTCCAAACATTGCCCACATGCCCACATTTTGCAGTAGTTAGCATTCCATAAGTGACAGGTAGCAAGCCCATCGCCGCTTATAATAATACTAACTGGTTTCCTCACGATGTTTTCCTTCACCGTTTTAAGCACGTGTTTTTATGCGCATATAAATTTTTCGAACAGAAATATCCATTGATGCACGCTGGGATTCGAACCCACGACCTCGGCCAACACGGCTTATAATAATATGTAAATATAATATAGACGCACCATAGAAAGGCTCGACCCTGGGCATTAGCTCCATCCAGCGCTGGTAGCGAGCCGCCAGCTCTCCGAGGTCCATCACGTAGAAGGGATCCTCCTGCAGACCGCTGTCTACGATGTCCTGGATCACGGAGGCAGGGGTCCAGTCTCCGCGCATAACGCGCATTCGTGGTTCCATCTCCATTTTTAATTATAAAAGCTTAGGCTGACGAAGTGAAAGGAAAGATTCTTTAAAAGATCTTATTCCGTCACATTCACAAATATAATTGCAAAGTACCTAGGTATTTAATTGGTTTATCTATGTGTTCTATGGCTCGATAAATACCGATCATAAATCAAATTTCAACATCATGCGACCATCTAAATAGGTTCAGCCGTTGTGTCGTGATTTAGTCACCAAAGTTAGTCACGGGTGTTAACCTAGCTGGAACAATAAAAAAGCTGAGAACAAATGGTCATTTCACACACATCTAACCCCAAACTTAGCAAATATTACATATGAGAAGCAGGTTACTGATAGAATAACCTACTTAGATATTTTTTGTAAATATACTTTTTAAACGTAGTTTGAGAAACACAGTGAGCAATCAGTTGTAAGAATATAAAAGTGAGCAACCGGAGACCGCATTATGATCTTACTTTTAATTATCTAAAGTAAATTATCATTATGTAAATTATAACTAGATAGTTATCGCACTATCAACATAAGTAGGTATGTACGTACCTAAGTATAAGTACCTAAATGTTATGTGAAAACTAGAAAATTTGTATATAAGATAGATGAGCTGTAACTTGACTGATGTTATGGTGATGATGTAAGTAGGAAAAACTCAAAAGCTCTTTTTTATCAATCTATAAGTATTTTAATTTAAATTATTTAAGGCGCGCACGCGGTTTGTCGGACAAATTATTTGTTTGTCCTACAATATAAAACAACAATGAATAAAAGTTGGGCATAAAACTAGATTGTCAACTTAATAGTCCCACGTTGTAGAAAAACTATTTGAAGAGGTCAAAACTAGCTAGAATCAAATCAAATCAAATCAAATCATTTATTTGCAAGAATACATTATTATTTTACATGTCAGATCTTAAATTAATCGTATTCGTATAAATCGTATTCAGCCTGCACGCAGGCGTGCAAATGTGTAGAAATAGTTTGTGTAATATCACGTCGACGTTCTTTTTCTTCGAAATTAGTTGGACACGGTGCCGCGTGTCTAGATAATACATATAACAGCATTCAGAATAGGTAAGAATAGGTACTTTAAAACAATAAAAGAATATCCATGAATAATTATCATTATCTTATCTAGGTCTATCTCTTCCTTACATATTCTTATCTTGCTTACACAAAATGACAATTGTGTACTCGAAAAATACACAACAATGTGATAAAAATGTATGACCTAATTGTGTGTTAGGTAAAACCAACTAAATAGTATCACGACTGTAATCCCCATGTATATATCTAGGTAGGTTTGTGTACTTCCTTTTAATTTAGTTTACATCAGACAAATATTTTGTTTTTTAATTCATACCTAGGCCATTGATTATAACGTAGACTATCATGGAAAATAAATGAATGATTGCGTCTCTTTTGTGATTACGAGTTTAATAGGTTCAAAAAAAACTTACAAAATCTTAGAAAAATTGTGAAATTCGGTAAAAACTGAATGTTGCTTTTTTAGAAATTTGACAGGTCGTATGTCGGGATAATTATATAAAATAAAACCGGCCAAGTGCGAGTCGAACTCGCGCACGAAGGGTTCCGTACCATTATCTATAAAAACGGCAAAAAAATCATGTTTGTTGTATGGGAGCCCAGCTTAAATATTTATTTTATTCAGTTTTAAGTATTTGTTGTTAGAGCAGCAACAGAAATACATAATCTGTGAAAATGTTAACTGTCTAGCTATCACGGTTCATGAGATACAGCCCTGTGACAGACGGACGGACAGACAGACGGACAGACGGACAGCGAAGTCTTAGTAATAGGGTCACGTTTTTACCCTTTGGATACGGAACCCTAAAAATACGTAAATGTTTTTTCATACGGATGTATCCCAGCCTCTGAGGTCAGCATAGCCGGACTAATAAAATCAACGTGGGCCTTATGATGGCCTAACTAGCCGACCCGTGACAGACGTTGTCCTGTCAAATTTAAATAATCGAATAGAAAAGACAAAACGTTTTAGTCTTTGATGTCAGATTTGTTGCACACCAGCGTCATCTATACAGAAATCATCCCTTTTGCGTGTTTTTAGGATGTTTTTCATATTTTAAAGTAGTCTATTATTTATTTGGGCATTATATCTACATCTACAGCAAATTTCAACTTATTTTTCAAACTATCGTGATTAGTAGACATAACTCTAGATTTTGACACGGGTCTATAACACGTAGGTCTATAACACCTTTAATTTACTTTCCCGACGTTTCGGCTATGTTACAATAACCATGATTAGGTAATTATAATAATAATAATAAGCCATTTATTACCAAAATTAAATATAGAATACAAAAATTTATAACACAAAGTAGAACATATTAGAAAAATAAAAAATAAAAAAATTTGATTATTACAAGTTTACGAGTTAGTATATAAATAAAATAAAATTTATAAATTAATTTACTATAAAAAAATCACTTCACTCATTGATCAAGTTAAGTCCTACAATTATTATTTTTTAAATTCGGGTACCCATCTTCGGGTAAAGGCCTCCTCCATCCATCGCCACAGACTCCTGTCTTTGGCATGTCTAGTCCAGGTAGAGCCGGCAACGTCCTCGATATCGTCTCGCCAGCGGCGGAGCGGGCGCCCGCGCGCTCGGCGATCCGACCGTGGGTACCAGTGCAGCACGCGTTCTGACCATCTTCCATCTGATGTCCGTGCCGCATGACCAGCCCATCTCCATTTCAGATGGCAAGCTAAAATGGCTGCGTCAATTATATTGGTGCTTTCTCTAATGTCTTTGTTTCTGATGCGGTCGACCAACCGTAGATTTAGCATACTTCTTTCTGTAGAGCGTTGGAAAATTTGCAGCTTTGTAATTATCTTTTTTGTTAAAGACCAATTTTGACAGCCATAGAGTAGAGTAGGCAGCACTGTTGAGTCCATGGCTTTTTTCTTTATAGCTATAGGAACTTTTGCTTTAAATATGTGTTTCAGCGACCAGTATTTGTTCCATGCTAATTTAATTCTTCTCTCCACTTCTCTCAATGATTGGTCTTTAAATGATATGCTTTGTCCGAGATATATATATTCATCTACGTATTTAACCAGCTGACCTTGAACTTGTAGATTAATTTTTGCGCTGTTTGTTAGAAGACAAGTTTTTTCGGCATTCATTAGAAGTCCACAGTTACGGCTTTCGGTATCTAGAGTCTGCGTCTGATTAGGTAATTACGAAAGGTAATTACGTGATAAAGACCCGGTCAAAATCTATAGTTAAATTTCAACTTAATTCGTTTTGTCGTTTAGGCCTGATTGAGGAACAAACATGCATACAAACGCACAAACTTTCGCTTATAATATAATATAGGATAGGATTATCAGCTGATAACTGAATTAACAGCCATTGACAAAAGTTGGCGAACTCTAAACGGAAACATTATTAATTGGTGTTGTTATTGTTGTACTTTTGACTGGCCTCACAGCTCAGTAGGTAGTTACTATTCCTTCTGCGCTGTAGATTGTAGGTTCGATACCCACCCTGGATAAATACAGATGTTGTTTTTGTCTCGGTTCTTCTTTTTGCGTGTCAATGATACAATTAAGGTGATAAGTGAAATTTTTGACGTTTTATATGGGCTGAGTCTACCCGGTTATGACGGAAAAAGTGATAAAACTGCATTATCTTGAAAAACATCAAATTTAAAAAAAAATTGTCTTCAATTTAGATAGCTAGTATGATTATCTAACGAATTATATAAAAATGAACTATTTAGCTATTCATAGTTTTGATTAAAAACGAAACTAGTGTTTTAAAGAGCCAACTTTGAAAAATCTATCGAGAAAAGTTTCACCAATCGTGTTTCCGTCTTTAATTTATCTAGTTAATCTAGATCCGTAAGTTATCTTGGCATAAAAAAAAAACTGTATGTTTTGCGGTTATTAAGAAAAAACGATTCTGCATTCATCAAAAACATTTATTACTCGTCTTAAATTATGCTTGCGTAAAATTTCGCCACCTTCACCCCATACTCGGTGGCGTTATTGAGGTCGTCCCTTGTGCAGGTCGTAGGGCACAGGGGACAATTAAGAATTGACAATTCTCAATTCAATTTTGTCTCGGTGTTATTATATATCTTTACTAAAAAAAACAATTTAAGTAGGTATTCTATTAGATACCTGGTTTCCATAGTACAAGCTTTACTTAGTTTGGGGCTATATGGCAAAGTGTAAAAATAAAAAAAAATAAAAAATAGGATCATGACTGTAATCCCCAAGTACGATAGACATCCTCTCAGATCTCCAGACGCTTAGATTCTTTGAAGATGTCTAGTGGGGGTAGTCAGAGGCACGTCCAATCATTATATTTGGCACATGCCCACATTTTGCAATAGTTAACATTCCTTACTTGACAGGTGGCAAGCCCATCGCCGCTTATAAGAATACTAACTGGTTTCCTCACGATTCCTTCACCGTTTTAAGCACGTGTTTTTGATGCGCATATAATTTTTTTCAACAGAAAAATCCATTGATGCACCCCGGGTTTCGAACCCACGACCTTCATATTGAAAGTCGAGGTGCCTCCCACTCGGCCAACACGGCTTTTTGCGTAAAAATATCCACCAACATATATTTTTTTACAAGAACCGAATTGTTCGAATGATTTTAACACCAAGGGGAGAGGACTATAAATAAAAACAAAATAAACCATTGACCAATATATATTTAAAAAGCAATTCGTGATAAACATATTTGCGAAATCGACTACAATGAGTTTGCACAACTACAGGAATGTTATTACTCCTAAAACTTCACATTTCGGCATCGACCACACAGTCTAGACTTATCATGCAACACGAACACTGTCATACAACATTAGGCTACCGTTGTGGGCACTATGGGCATGCCCACAACACAACCCTAATAGACTTGTGACGTCACAATTATATTGTTGCAATTTTAATAGTGTCATATTTAGGACAATTGAAGTAAAAATACTAAAACAGAATAAATTAAGTGAGGCTCCCATTTTTTTATAGACGGAAACTTAAGTGCGCGAGTGGTGCCTATGCCTACACTATGACAATAGACATCAAAATTAAATGCGCTGTTTTTCGTGACCAGTGGGGCTAATTTTGTAAAAACATGATTATCATGTTATGGTACTGAATGCCATAATACCTACGCTTTTTATGCTGTTTAGGCACCCATACCTTCAGCGTAGGTATTGTATTGGAAGTGTACAGATTAGGTATTCTCTAACATTAGGTATTGCATTTAACATCAAAATAGCCCTGCAGATCCTGTGTAGTAAACCATCGAGCGCGGGTCACGACGCGCCCCGCAGGCTGTGACATTAAACCGGCCAATCAGAATACATTTTTTACCGCTCCCCCTTACCCGCACACTTCAAAGATTTGACAGAAATATTTGTTTGGAAAAATTAAGCCATTAGGCATCTATTTTGCTATGTGGTCGATGCATCTCGGTAACAACAGTCGTATTCACAAACGACACAGCAAACTAGTAACGTGGTGCGGCTGATTAATAAATGCACGTGTTTTAAATTTCTTTTAAACAATGAAGCGTTTACCATTGCATGTAAAGTTTGTGAATACTTATTGACAAAAAATATGTAGCTATTTGAAATCCCACTAATATAACTAAATAAATTTAAATATGATGCAAAAATAGGGCCGGATTTAGAGGTCTGGTGTCTCTCTATAATTATTTTCTAAATTGATTTAACCATGTTTTTATTACGGGACAAATTAAAAATTAACAAACTAAAAAGCGAAAACAACATTTTTAATATAAAAGAAAAAGTCGTTTTTTTGACATATATTTAAAAAATCTATGTTGGGGCCCCTTACTTTTGGTGGCCCCGGTTGACCTGTCCTAAGTCCGACCCTGTGCAAAAAATAATAAAATAGCGATAATGCTTCGATCAACAATGTTGCTATTGTTGATCGAAGGTTTAATGAAAAATGATGAAAATGATAAACATGTTTTGAGATGTGAAACAAGCAAATAAATACATTAGGCAGTTGCAAACAAAATGAATCATTTTAAAGTGTGGATAAACATCAAGAGAATCAATTAATATTAATCTACATAAAATAAATATGCAGACAACATATTAATATTAAAAAAATATTTAAATAGTTTAATATAAACACTGTTCATCTAAAAAATATATAAAGATTTTTTTTATTTTACTATGTAATTAATTAGGCTTATTAGAGTCACCAACAACACCAACTGATATTAAATTTTAACAAAATATAAATTAAATTGTGTTAAATGATATATTTTATTCGAAGATGAACAGTTTATTCACGAATAAATAATTATAATGCGTAAAATATATAAAATACACAATGTGAATACATTAAAATAAAGCAAAAGAAAAATTGTATCCACTAGGGACACACCAAGCCAACATTTCAATCAACGAATCAAATTCGCGAGTGATTCGCTGGTTTGGTGTGTCGCACGCTTAACACGGGCTCCTTTTTCCGAATGTCAGGTGGTGTGATCAGTAATATACTCAGAATTCCGAACCGAAATAATTACTATAAACTTTAAAAAGACCAGTCATGATGTTGAGGGATTTTAAATCAATTTTATTGCTAATCTAGAATTCAGGACAATTTGATTTGTAACAAAAAAAACAAGAGATACCAATAGTATATATCTCTCTCTCTCTTTGAAACTTTTTCAGTCATTCTCAGACACATACATGAGGCTTCTTCGTCTTCGTGACATACAAGATCGTGTTTTGTTATAGTTGATGATTAGTAGAAAGTTCTTTAGCAGTCACGTAGTATAAAAGATGTTACGCCATAAAGAATGACTGATGTTGGATTCTTTACATTTTAAGTTCGGATTTTTGAGTACATTTTTAGAGTCAAATTCAATATTCCATCGGAAATTAGCATAAATTTCTACACAGCATTGGTTGATGTTAGTACAGTTGTTCTATATCAAGAAAGCGTTGGTTTAAATCAGGGTTTCTCAAAGTGGGGTACGCGATAAAATTTACGTAATGGCAGCGGTTTAGCATTAATGATGATTTATTTGTATTCTATCTATAGACAGTTATTTAAAGGGGTTCGGCGTTGTCTTGAATGTCTAATAAGGGTCAATATGTTTGAGAAACCCTGCTCTAAATTGTATGTGTCGCGCTCAGTGTCCGAGCCGCATTCACAGTCACGCATACAAAAGTGCGTGTACATACACATCACAACTACAAGCACTGCTCACCTGCCTTCGTGAAATAACCAACTGTAATTACAATTAACAATTTTATTAAAGAAGGTAACCTTCTTTATCAGAAACTAAGCAGAAAAAAAACTAATACAATGTCACAACAATACACAATTTTGAAATACAATTTATTGCTAAAGTTTCCCAAAGCGTCAGAGGTTACAATAAATGATGGTACAAAAATTAATATTCGTACGCAATTACTGAAATTCGCAATTTTTATTGAAACAAAATAACTTTTACCGTTTGTTTTGCACTTCAATCCTTTCACCACATATGTTCTTTCACTGTGATGTTTAGGGCTAGCTTGACCCGAGAAACTGTTTCGTCTATGAAAGAATAGACAAGAAATAAATTTGGACGAAGATGTGAAATTTTGCTTGTGGCAACTTCAGAAACAAATTTCGTTATTGCCATGCTCAAAAAGTAGAAACAACTTTTAATACAAAATATTCTATTTTTGACAATTCTTAGTTAAGGCAAGTTTAAAAATAACTTTTATCGTTTATTCTTGCGATTGCAACGCTTATAAAGTAGAAAAATATCTGATTCAAACATAAAAATATATGTTATTGTCTATACTTCTGTAAAATCAACTTTTCTCGGATCATCAAGCTAGGCATGCAGAAAACAACTGTGACAAGCAAATAGGCAAGCCGGTTAACAAAAAATTTAGACTTTTAGTCTACGAGAATTCATGTCTATAGTCTGAGGCTAGCCGACTAAAAATCTTTATCATCATCATAGCTTTCTATGTTGAACATCTACTTATAGTCTCCGTACCCTGTGATGTTAATTGAACTATACTGCCCCACTCAGAGCACCCAACAAGGTAAGAATCTTTTAGAACTGTTATCCAGAGTCATGTCCGACCAAAAGGAAAAAAACTTGTGCACTTTTTTTTTGTTAAAAAACTGCCTTATGCTATACTTATTAATAACGCATTATCTTAAAATATATGTAACATAAAAAAAAACTGTCTTTACTATGATTGGATTTGGAACTAAAAAAGCTGTTTTTAAGGCGATACTTGAAATTTTTGACTTTTTGTATGGGCTGATTCTAGCCGGATAAAACGGAAAAAGTGATAAAACTGCATTATCTCGAAAACCATCAAATTTAAAAAGAAACTGTCTGTAATTTATTTAGCTAGTATGATTATTTTACGAATTATATAAAAATAAACTGTTTAGCTATTCATAGCTTTGATTAAAAACGAAACTCGTGTTTTTGAAGAGCCAACTTTGGAAAATAAATCTATCTAGAAAAGTTTCACCAATCGTGATTCTGTCTGTAATTTATCTAGATTATATCCTTAAGTTATCTTTGTCATGAAAAACAAAACTGTATGTTTTGCGGTTATTGAGAAAAAACGATTCTGCATTCATCAAAAACATTTATTACTCGCCTTAAGAGTAATTTTTGAATAATAATTAAATTATGTATATCTAGAAAAGTTTTAAAAAAGTGCGCGAGAATTTTTCGTTTCGTCTGAACTGACTCTTAGGCGACCCTGAGAATGACATACATTTTCGACTAAAGTTCATAAATTGTATCGGCGCGAACCATAGAAAGTAGACCCATTTTAAACCGACTTAAAAAAGGAGGTTCTCACAATAGGTCAGTCCGCGCCGGTCTTCGGTTATCTGACTGATGTTAAATGAGGCAAATAATGAGGTGTTTTAATTAGGCATTTGTTTAATGGGCGATTCCCAGAATAAAATGACGTCATACAAACGAAAGATGTATCGATGTATGTTGTTAAATTATATAGAAAATATTCCATACATGTGATAAGACAAGGCAGATACGTTGTAAAATTGCGAATTTCGTAATGCATCATTTTAAAGATCTGAGCGTTTCATTTGAGAGCGCACTCGATGAAGACCCCCTGGTGTTCGTCCAGAAGGGGGCTCGGGGGGGGCGAGGGGGTCGAGGGGGGGGAGGCCTCGGAGTCAGACGAGTGGGGGCCGGAGATTAATGGCTCGTCGGTGAACACGGCCGAGGTGAGCGGCAGCATGTCCTTGAGTACGGCCCTGTAAGAAAATACAATTATTTAGATGTTAAAAATAAATAAATAAATAGGCCTTCGACTGTAATCTCTAGAATTAAAACTATCGTGGTTGTTATTCTTTTTAAATATGGTAAATTATCATGTTCTAACTTGTATAATAATAAATATTGATTTAAATTATCACACAGCGCCCTCTAGCCCGAAACTAAGCAAAGCTTGTACTATGGGAACTAGTAGATAACTGGTAAAATACTTATATACTGTAAACATACATTATTATAATAATGTATTGTACACCCAGACACAAAACAAACATCTATGTTCATCACACAAATGTATATCCTGGGTGGGAATCGAACCCACAACCTACAGCGCAGTAGGCAGTTAATATATATTATTCATGTCACTTGTGTTAACACAAAATTTTATTATTTCATTCTCTTTTGTTTCCGTCAGTAACTGTGAGGCTATTTATTGTATATCACTTGTGTTGTGGGACCCTATTACTGAGACTTCGCTGTCCGTCTGTATGTCTGTCTGTCTGTCTGTCACAGGGCTGTATCTCATGAACCGTGATAGCTAGACAGTTGAAATTTTCACAGATTATGTATTTCTGTTGCTGCTCTAACAACAAAATACTAAAAACCGAATAAAATAAATATTTAAGGGAGGCTCCCATACAACAAACGTGTTTTTTTGCCGTTTTTTATAGATAATGGTACGAAACCCTTCATGCGCGAGTCCGACTCGCACTTGTTATATGCATTTTCCAGTGTTCATAGTTTTTATTCAAATGTTTAACTTATGTTCACTGAAATAAATAAATAAAAAAAAATTAAAAAAAAAAACTTGGCAGCTTTTTTTCTTCTGTTTTCGTCAGTTAAAAAGTAGATATGTTTACCATAGCGCAGCGTCAACGACCGGCCGTACAGTAGGCACGGGGAATCCGTTGAAGGGCGAAGCAACGGGCAGAGTGTAAGCGCCCATGTCGGGGAACATCAACCATTCGCCTGCAATCAGAGGGGAGAGGCGGGCCAGTTGCACCACACGGTCTAAGGCGTCGCACGAGGGACCCCACACCGAGCACCACGATGTCGGCTCAGAGGACGGCTGAAAACAGAAAAAATATTATGGGTGTTAATATGTATAATAAGTATGTATTTATAAAAAAAAAGTATATAAGTATTCTATCAGTTATCTGGTTCCCATAGTACAAGCTTTGCTTAGTTTGGGGCTAGATGGCGCTGTGTGTAAAGTCCGCCAATATTTATTTTTATTTTTTTATTAATATAAGAACTACTGTATAATGTTTGGACGTGCCTCTGACTAGCCCCCTTTGACCATCTTCAAGGATGTAAGCGTCTTGAGATCTGAGAGTATATCTACCGTACTTGGTGATGACTATCCTATTTCATTTCATTTAAGAAATAAAATAAAATCACGACTATATTTCCCAAGTACGGTAGACATCCTCTCAGATCTCCAGGTACTTATATCTTTGAAAATGTCTAGAGGTTAACCAGGGACACAAGTCCAAATATTACATTTGGCACATGCCCACATTTATACATAATAATGTTGGGTCTTTATCCGCACAAACTGATCAAATCTAGGTGTGTCCAAACATAGCGCGGCAGCTACACGCGGCATTCACAGGACACAAGTTTACCGCGTGACTATAAATATGCGCACGTCCGTCGTCCATTCAGAGCGCGGCTGGCTCAAATGCCGCGCTATGTTTGGTCACACCTTTAAAACCTGTAGTAACTATAATAAAGTGTTATAGTCTACCTTTAGCGGCATAGCCACGACCTCCTGATGGTCGTACAGGATGCAATTGAAGGAGCCGTAGACGCCATCGTTTATGAAGTACATAGTGTGTTTCTCGCCATTCTCCTCAGAGACAATCTGCAATAATTAGTAAATGAGTTTATTTGACACAAACACAGACAGAAGACCCAAAAGAAGACGCAGAATAAAAATAATTTAAAAAACTGGCCAAAAGTGCGAGGCGGACTCGCGTATAAAGGATTCTGTACCATTAACTATAAGAAACGCTAAAAAAATCACGTTTGTTGTATGGGAGCTCCACTTAAATATTTATTTTATTCTGTTTTTAGTTGTTGTTATAGCGGCAACAGAAATACATCGTCTGTGAAAATTTCAACTTCTGTCAGACAGACAGACAGACAGACAGACAGACAGACAGCGGAGTCTTAGTTATAGGGTCCCGTTTTTACCCTTCGGGTACGTAACCCTAAAAATTAGGGTCGATAAAACGGTTATTTACTATCACTTTTTGCGGTTTCAAAACTAAAAACAAAACCGATTTTATGTTTGTGGAGGTTTATTGTCCGTGAAATTAATCTGAGGGTATTTTATGAGTTAGTAAAGTCACGTATGGAAAATGTGGGTATCTGCCAAATATAATGTCCAAACATTATATTTGGCACATACCCACATTTTGCACTCTGACTACCCCCACTAGACATCTTCAAAGGATCTAAGCGTCTGGAGATCTGAGAGGATGTCTACCGTACTTGGGGATTACAGTCGTGATTCTATTTATTTATTTTTAGGGTTCCGTACCCAAAGGGTAAAAACGGGACCCTATTACTGAGACTTCGCTGTCCGTCTGTCCGTCAGTCTGTCACAGGGCTGTATCTCATGAACCGTGATAGCTAGACAGTTGAAATTTTCACAGATGATGTATTTCTGTTGTCGCTATAACAACAAATACTAAAAACAGAATTAAATAAATATTTAAGTGGGGCTCCCATACAACAAACGTGTTTTTTGCCGTTTTTTATAGATAATGGTACGGAACCCTTCGGGCGGGAGTCCGACTCGCACTTGGCGGGTTTTTTTTATTTAAAGTCCCTCTGAAGTTAAGCGCTCAGTTGTTAATGCTAGCAGTCATCGATCCATTTTAATCCGCTAAAGGTTGCATGAATTAGACGACTAGGATTTATTAATAACTAGCTGACCCGTGCCCGCTTCGCTGTGCGTAAGACATTTCTAATACCATCGTTGACTTTTTTGTAGATGTTTTTAAGGTATACAATACTGTAGTACATTATTTTGATATATCTCGTGGGGTTCAGCCAGCATTTGCAATGTAAGCGCAAAAAAATGTGTTTATTTACGACATCACATTAGAAACTTCTAAAATTATCAGTTTCTCTACTATATTATGCATGTATTATACATATAAACCTTCCTCTTGAATCACTCTGTTTATTAAAAAAAACCGCATGAAAATCCGTTGTGTAGTTTTAAAGATATAAGCAAACATACATACAGACATACAGACGCGGGAAGCGGAAAGCGACTTTGCTTTATACTATGTAGTGAAGTTGTTGTGGACTTGCCTCGCGAGTGGAATGCACCATAGCAGCGAGGGTATAGGCAGCGGCAGCAAAGTAACGGCCAGGTTCGGCAATCACGCGCACATTGCCGTCCGAGAAGTGAGTTAACAGAGCCGCGTTTATCACTTGCGACACCTGAAAAGAGATTTTATATATAAATATTGTGGAGTTTGTTCCCTTTTCCTAATCTATACTAATATTAGCATACTATACTAATTATTATAAAGAGGAAAGATTTGATTGTTTGTTTGTTTGCATCGAATAGGCTCCGAAACTACTGGACCGATTTGAAAAAATATTTTACCATTAGAATTCTACATTATCCCTGATGAACATATTCTATAGAATATTTTCAAAAACGTTAGGGATTCGTATGAATACTTCGATAATGTAACCCAACGTGTAAAAAAAAACCCATAATATCATTATTACACCCGTGCGACGCCGGGGCGGACTGCTAGTAATATTATAAATGCGAAAGTTTGTGAGTTTGTATGTATATTTGTTCCTCAATCAGGCCTAAACGACAAAACGGATTAAGTTCAAATTTGCTGTAGATGTAGATATAATGCCCGAATAAATAATAGACTACTTTCAAATATGAAAAACATCCCAAAAACTATAGAAAAACGCAAAAAGGATGATTTTTGTATAGATGGGGTTGGTGTGCAACAAATCTGACATCACAGACTAAAAACATTTAGTCGTCATAGCAACGCAGTTTTGACTAATGAATGCTACGCATTCTACCAAAATTCGTAATTTATTTTATCAGTACAAGGTTTGTAGGGAAAAAATTGGAAGTTGTCTGAAATTGCTTTTTTCTATGCAATTATTGATATTTAGGCAGGACAAAGTCTGTCACGGGTCAGCTAGTTTTGGAACGAAGTTCCTTATCGCGCGTTGTGAAAGGGGGCTAGACGGAAAAAATTCTTACGAAAAGTTGTCACGACACTTTTTTGCTATAGTATATCTATTAATATATATATATCTATTAATTGTGTCGAGGTCGAGGTCGAGGTGGAAGTGGAGGTCGAGATGGAGGTGGAGGTCGAGGTCGAGGTCGAGGTCGAGGTCGAGGTCGAGGTGGAGGTCGAGGTCGAGGTCGAGGTGGAGGTCGAGGTCGAGGTGGAAGTGGAGGTCGAGATGGAGGTGGAGGTCGAGGTCGAGGTGGAGGTCGAGGTCGAGGTCGAGTTCGAGGTCGAGGTCGAGGTCGAGGTCGAGGTCGAGGTCGAGGTCGAGGTCGAGGTCGAGGTCGAAGTCAAAGTCGAAGTCGAAGTCGAAGTCGAGGTCGAAGTCGAAGTCAAAGTTGATTCCCCTTCCCTTGTCCCACGTTATTTTGTGAGAACTTCGTTCCATTCGGGTGTCCCTTGACACCTCTCAAGTTTTTATTAGGGTTCCGTACCCAAAGAGTAAAACGGTCCGTCTGTCCGTCTGTCTGTCACAGGGCTGTATCTCATGAACCGTGATAGCTAGACAGTTGCAATTTTCCCAGGTTATGTATTTCTGTTGCTGCTATAACAACAAATACTAAAAACAGAATAAAATAAATATTTAAACGGGCCTCTCAAACAACAAACCTGCTTTTTTTGCAGTTTTTTATTGATAATGGCAGGGAACCCTTCCTGCGCGTGTCCGACTCGCACTTGGCCGGTTTTTTATACATAGATTTTATCATACCTCGAATATATCAGTGTCCTTGCCACCCGGGAAGCCTCCACCGATGTCCAGCAAGCGCATAGTGTGGCCAAGTTTAGTGCCAGAGTTGAAAAGTTGTCTGCAAGCGATTATGGCTCGCTCGTACACCTCGGTCTCACCGGCGCCGGAACCAACGTGGAACGATATTCCGATCACCTGGTGATTAAGAGGAAATTTAAGTCGTGAGGAAACCAGTTAGTAATAATCACTACATAGCAAAGTCGCTTCCCGCTTCCCGCGTCTTTATGTATGCTTATATCTTTAAAACTACACAACGGATTTTGATGCGGTTTTTTTTAATAGATAGAGTGATTCAGGAGGAATGTTTATATGTATTAAACCCGTGCGAAGCCGGGGCGGGTCGCTAGTAATAAATAAATAATAAATATTGGCGGACTTTACACACAGCGCCATCTAGCCCCAAACTAAGCAAAGCTTGTACTATGGGAACCAGATAACTGATAGAATACTTATATACTTTTTTTTTTTGTTAATACATACTTATTATACGTATTAACACTCAGACACAGAACAAACATCTATGTTCATCTCACAAATGTTTATCCCGGGTGGGGATCGAACCCACAACCTACAGCGCAGAAGGCAGATCTACTACCAACTGAGCTGTGAGGAAATTTAGTCGTGAAGAAACCAGTTAGTGTTCTTATAAGCGGCGATGGGCTTGCAACCTGTCACGTATGGAATGCTAACTTATTCTTGTTTGAGCCTTCACCTTGTTCGATTGGCATCACACTGGAGCTCTACATAGCTTTAAGAAAAGGATCATTAAAAAAAAGGTAGACCCCAAGCCGTGTTTGTTGCCTGATTCTTCTAGGCTTGGTCGCGTGGAATCGGCGTAGCATCACCTAGTTCCTAAGACGTTTCAAAGTGATCCTTGTGATTTTATAATGATTTTCGAATTTGAACTACAGCAAAATGTGGGCATGTGCCAAATGTAATGTTTGGACGTGCCTCTGACTACCCCCACTAGATATCTTCAAAGGCTCTAAGCGTCTGGAGATCTGAGAGGATGTCTACTTTTTTTTGTTTTACAAAATAAAAGAATGTAAGTATCAGTAATCTGGTAATCTTAGTAGGTACAAGCTTTGCTTAGTTCGGAGTTAGATTGCGATGTGCGAAATGTCCACCAATAATTGAATGTAAATACATTCAACTACTTTTTACTAAATAGTTTATGTCAGGTTCATAGCAAGTGGAAAGCCGTGGTCCCTGCCTACCCCTCTGGGAAACAGGCGTGGGTTTATGTATGTATGTAATATTACTTACGTTAAGTTGGTGCAAAGCTGCCAACTTGAGCAGCCTCGGGGCTTCAGTGACGGGATTGCATCCGAACTTCATGCCGAGAGGACATTGGGCTAAAGCGGCATCACAGCGAATGCGGAGTACCAGTCTGTAACAAAACCAATCCACACATTAGCGATGGACTCAGGACACTAGACTATTATATAGTATAGAAGGCTATTTATTTTTTATAATATGCATGTTATAAGACTGAAGTTTTTGCAATGTTTACTTTTTTGAAAATAAATAAATAAATAAATAAATAAATAAATAAATAAATAAATAAATAAATAAATAAATAAATAAATAAATAAATAAATAAATAAATAAATAAATTAATTAATTAATTAATTAAAAAAAAACCGGCGCTGATGTATAACGAAGACAGTACTCACTGTGCATCGGGGAACAGATGCTTGATCTTGTGCAGCTCCGTCTCCGAGTCGAAGGTCATGGTGTTAACGCGAAGAGTTGCAGCACGACGGATGTGGGAATTCATCTTGGCAGGGTTGGCGAAGATAATGCGCCTGGTGATAATATAAACACAAATAAACAACCAACAAACAAAAAAAATACCGGCCAAGTGCGAGTCGGATTCGAGCACGACAACAAACATGAATTTTTGCCGTTTTTAGATAATGGTACGGAACCCTTCGTGCGCGAGTCCGACTCGCACTTGGCCGGCTTTATTTTTTATTTTATCCATCACTACCTGAGCCAGCGAACTTCGGACCGCTTAAGAATTAACAAATGCTGTGTTAAGTTAATAGATATTCTGCTATTCGGGACGGAGACGAATCCAACAAACCAAAAATCATGAAAAACGGTCCAGCAGTTCTGTTAACACGTGTTAATTTGCATATACATTCCCAGGCAAATCATTGATGCAGCCGGGATTCAAAGCCATCATTACCTTCGATTTGAAAGTCGAGGTACCTCCCACACGGCTTTCGACATTATAAATACCCAGCTTTATATTCGAACATGATTAAAAGTACTATCTATTCTGTCTTGATATACTCACTCAGGAGCCACACCGAGGCCAGTCACCAGCTCCATCTCTGCCTTGGAGGCGCAGTCGAAGCCAGCGCCCAAAGCGGCCAGCGTGCTGATAAGCAGCCGATCATCGTTGCATTTCACGGCTGGAACAGCATAATTAATAATAAGTTTGTTGTTAAAAACAAACATGTCAGACACAAATTTAAAACGGCCCCCAGTTCCCGGTCTTCTGTCTGTAACCAAGAGTGTGAAGTCTTCTGTAACCAAGAGTAGAGACATCTACTCTTAGTTACAGAAGACTTCCCACGAGATGGACTGATGACCTGGTGAAGGTCACGGGGAACCGCTGGATGAGGGCAGCGCAGGACGGGTTATTGTGGCGATCTTTGGGGGAGTCCTATATCCAGCAGTGGACGTCGTTCGGCTGAGACGATGATAATGATGTTAAAAACATATTTTTTCAACAAGTAATCAGTGTTATCCAGCGCCTCTAGCGGTAACTAGACTGAACTAAAATCCATACAAATAGCTAACTATACTCAATAGCGACTGTAGTTTAGAAATAATAGCGCTACAGGCCTGCGCGCTGTCACCAGTCACATAATATTACATTGTCATGGAACATGACAGGTATGCAAACTTTTAACTCGATCAAACAATTTACTAAGAATTTTCGTTGTAAGCTCCAGACTACATCATCACCCAAGCGATCAAGAATAAACCTGACCGGTATACCTTGGATCACTGAAACCTTGTAAACACTCATGACTAACAAGACACTCACCATAGAAAGGCTCGACCCTGGGCATGAGCTCCGTCCAGCGCTGGTAGCGAGCTACCAGCTCTCCGAGGTCCATCACGTAGAAAGGATCCTCCTGCAATCCGCTGTCCACGATGTCCTGGATCACGGAAGCAGGGGTCCAGTCTCCGCGCATCACGCGCACGCGCGGTTCCATCTCCATTTCTGGGACCTTAGAGTGAATAAATGTTAGACCATTGATGCTAAAAGTGGTCTGTATCGACCCCTAAGGGTCAACAAATACAAGCAATACCATGAGATGTAGATGGGGGGTTTTGAATTGGTTCGTGGCTTTAATTGGTTCGTTTTTATTATTTAAATGTAACTCACGAATTTACAAACTTTAACATATGTTTTTTTTATGTTTTGCACACATTTTACTACAGTTAGTTTGGGGACCTCTGACCTAAAGAATAACAAAATGTATAGGGAATTTCAACTGCTTCTGTTTTTTGGTCCTTGATAATAAGAAATGGGTATAAATTTCGTACAAGTTTCCATTCAACAAGTATTTATTACTTTCAAATCTTACCTTCATCTTTAACGTCAAAATGTTATCACCGAAGTCCGTGTTGTCCTAGACCTCTCAAACAAGTCAAATTCTCCACTAAGTTTAAATCCAAGTCTTCAAAATCCGTGTCACGATTATTCAAAGTTCACCCAAAGAAAAGATGGCGTCTTCTTCACTTGGTATATTTCACCCAAAAGTTGGTAGCGGGGTATCAGAAAGATTCTCCAACAGAGTTTTTCTTCGCAAGAATTCTTCCGGAGCTTCTTCGCCCGAGGGTTTCCGAAGTGTTCCGAAGAGGTTCCAAGCTTTTGTCGGTTAAGGCCCGAAGCCCCGGCAGTGCCGAGGCGAAACGGGCGCTATGCTGCAAAAGGGGTCAACGATCCGGATAGAGGAGCCGGTGTCACGTGGGGGGGCCCAGTGGAGGCCCACTAGCGCTAGTCCACGGGTGTCAGCTGGAACAAGACTAAATGTGAGTATGGGGTACGAGGCTGGTCTTACTGCTCAGTTGGTAGTATACAGTCTGTCTTCTGCGTTGTAGGTTGTGGATTCGATTTCCATCTAAGACCAGCACTTGTGTGATAAACTATATAGATGTTTATTGTGACTGGTTGCTAAAATGTATTTAGGTATCTAAATATGTTTAGACAAAAAAGTATGCAAGCATTCTATCAGTTATGTTGATTCTACGCTGGACGATAAATCATGTAGCGCCTGAATCTTGATGGTTTTAAGGCCAATTTGGGAAGCTCCAATAACCGTATCGAGCCGTATCTGTTTGGATACAGTTAAATTTCAACTGTCTGCTGAGAAGAGGATGTCATGCGTACCGACACATGACATCTCTTCGCGCTCGGCGTCTCAACGAGCGCTCTCTGAGGCTACGTACAGTTCACACCATGATTTTAAGTAACAGTAACTTGCAACAGTTACAGTTACGGCTCGCTAGTGAGAAAGTTACTAGCACTTGTCCACGACTAGGCTTCCGTTTGATCCAGCCTATCCGTCACGTCCAGTTACCAATTTCGTAATGATAACAATGATTCATAACTGACTATACATAATAATTATAACGATGTCTCGTGCAATCCATTTTTTCGATGCCCTACCTAAAAAATTTACTAAACGGTAATTAGACCTATGGGGATTCGACTAAAAGAAGACATACTAGACTAAAAGGTAAACTGGTCGTAACGGGTCCAATGGGCATTTGTAAGTACTCACGTGTCGGGCGTGGTGTGGCGTCAGCGGGCCCGCAGGCGGCGCCAGGGCGGGTCTACGTTGAGGGCGCGGCGCCAGCAGCGCGTTGCGGGACGAGGGTCGCACAACGGACGCGATCGTCCGTCACGCCCGGCACTGAATGTCGCGCCGGACTCGTCCGGTGCTCCCTGTAAGCACAAGCCTTATTAGCACAGCCTCAAATTCAAATTCAAATTCAAAAATCATTTATTTCAATAAAATCATAAGGATCACTTTGAAACGTCTTAGGAACTAGGTGATGCTACGCCGATTCCACGCGACCAAGCCTAGAAGAATCAGGCAACAAACACGGCTTGGGGTCTAACTTTTTTTTAATGATCCTTTCCTTAAAGCTATGTAGAGCTCCAGTGTGATGCCAATCGAACAAGGTGAAGGCACATACAAGAATAATAATTAAAAGTACTACTCAAGTTCGTAAACAATAAAAAAATAACTAAAGAGCCTCAGCACAAATTCAAAAGTCAGCGTATCAGCGTGGCGCTACGGACTAGTACCCACGCACCAGCAGGCTGATTGAGTACAAATCTATCTTCATTGCCAGAGCTCTGAACACCGATTGAATTTTTGTCCATCATAACTATTTTAGAATCTTAGAATAGACTGAAGTATTTCTATAAAGTTAATATGACATTAGTCACTACATAGTATAAAGCAAAGTCGCTTTCCGCTTCCCGCGTATGTATGTTTGCTTATATCTTTAAAACTACACAACGGATTTTGATGCGGTTTTTTTTATAAATAGAGTGATTCAAGAGGAAGGTTTATATGTATAATACATGCATAATATAGTAGAGAAACACTGATAATTTTAGAGGTTTCTAATGTGATGTCGTAAATAAACACATTTTTTTTTCTACAATAAAGTCCGCGATGGTATTAGAAATGTCTTACGCACAGCGAAGCGGGCACGGGTCAGCTAGTATTCTCTAAATTCGAAAGCTGTGGCAATGAAAATCAGTAGGTGTAGATAGATTTTACACAATAAGCGTGATGATTATGGCACAAAAGCTAGAGTAGGTATCTATACCTAGGTCGCGAACTAGAAGTCTAGACGGAGGAGTTTCATGGAAGAATTAGTTATTACGTAAAGCGAGAACAGTACGTCAGATTTTATGACGCAAGGCGTGAGGACAGCTCGCAGTAATACAACTCTAGGTAAGTCGGTATTTATATTTAACGTGAACTTGATGATATAAAGCCAGCATTGCAGTGTTGGTGTTTCTGCGCCTAATTTCTACGCAGAATCTATAGTGCCCAAAAATAGCACACGAGCCATATGGAATAATCTTAATATGCCAAGGTTTCCAGGTAAGTACCTACCTACACGATAAATAGAGATGATAAATGTGATTCACGGAAACTTTCTAAGAATGTTGTAGGTAACAAATGACTTTTCCGCCAAAATTCCGAAGTTCCGATCAACGGCTCATGATGAAGAGCATCTGAATTGTCTCGAAACGTCAGCAATACAAAGAAAAAGGTGGTAATTAGCCGTATTTCTATTTTAAATGATTAACAACCACAATAGTTTTAATTCTATAATTTAGACATCTCTAGAATGATTGCTGTCTCTTTTAGTCTATACGAAAGAGAAGGAGATGCCGTTCAGTTTACTAGTCTGGCACCAACAGAATCGGCACCATTTTTAGGGTTCCGTACCCAAAGTGTTAAAACGGGACCCTATTACTAAGACTTTGCTGTCCGTCTGTCTGTCACAGGGCTGTATCTCTGTACCGTGATAGCTAGACAGTTGAAATTTTCACAGATGATATATTTCTGTTGCCGCTATAACAACAAATACTAAAAACAGAATAAAATAAATATTTAAGTGGGGCTCCCATACAACAAACGTGTTTTTTTGCGGTATATTTTATAGATAATGGATACGGAAACCTTCGTGCGCGAGTCCGACTCGCAATTGGCCGGTTTTTCATCCTAAACCTGTAGGTAGATAGATACAAGAGGACACGAGTTGTAAGAACTTTAATCAGTTTGAATTGTTTTAATCAACCCCAATAATAAATCAAAGGCATTCAGTGAGAAAGGTCAAACTCGTATCGAAACAATTGACAATTATTTACTGTTATTATTTGACCGTTCGACAATGTGTAGGTGCAAGTACGTAGGTACATTGGAAATTTGGGAATACCTAATATTGTTAGGCCTTGTATGCAATGAACCACGATTACAGATCGCCGAACTTTATATTTATATTAGCAGTCCGCCCCGGCGTCGCACGGGTGTAATAATGGTATTTATGGCTAATTTTTTAGGGTTCCGTACCCAAAGGGTAAAAACGGAACCCTATTACTAAGACTTCGCTGTCCGTCTGTCTGTCTGTCCGTCTGTCTGTCACAGGGCTGTATCTCATGAACCGTGATAGCTAGACAGTTGAAATTTTCACAGATTATGTATTTCTGTGGCTGCTCTAACAACAAATACTAAAAACAGAATAAAATAAATATTTAAGGGGGGCTCCCATACAACAAACATGTTTTTTTTGCCGTTTTTATAGATAATGGTACGGAACCCTTCGTGCGCGAGTCCGACTCGCACTTGGCCGGTTTTTTTACACCTTGGGTTACATTATTCAAGTTTTAATAGGGATCCCTAATAGTTAGACATATTATGGTATCACAAACTTTTTTGTAGATATTGATGTCCTCTATAAAACTGTAGTACGTACATCACTTTGCTCTATTGTCATTACTTTCTGCACCAAACGCAATACTTATAAGGATTTTCTTTGAATTTTTTTTTCACACTTTGGGTTACATTATCGAAGTTTTCATACGGTTCCTTAACGTTTTTGAAAATAATCTATAGCCTATGGTCATCAGGGATAATGTAGGATTTTAATGGAAAAAATATTTTTTGAAATCGGTTCAGTATTAGAATAGGCTCCAACTATTCTATTTTATACAAACAAACAAACAAACAATCAAATCTTTCCTCTTAATAATATTAGTATAAATTAGCTGTCTCGACAGACGTTGTCCTGTCAAATTTCAATAATTTCATAGATAAAATCACTCTCAGCTTTCCCAAACTTTACGCTGAAATTTCCAAAAAAAAAAACATTACCGAATATACACAAATAAAAAACATACAAATCGGTCAAGCCGTTTCGGTGGACTTTGGTTACAGACACTGTCACGACAATTTTATTAGAATATGATCAGAAATGGCGTTGTCTTTCGAATGAGATTTTGTGCACAAGATAAATCTGACAACGACCATGACGACTTTACGTTAATTGGTTCATGATGTCATTGTGTACTTACAAAGTATTTAACAGACAAAATGATGAACAATTAAATTAAATAATTTAATATAACATTAGATAAATTAAATGTCTTGACTGGTATCAGACGATAGACGTCTCGATTGTTTCTGGAAATACGTAGATATAGATATACGAGTACTAAAAGTACGAGTATAAATTTATCTTTTCCACCAAATTATTTACGAGCATATATTATCAAAGACCCTGAACTAGAGTGTTTTTTGATAACATTTTCAGCAATTCAGATAAACGTAGCTCGGCTACAGTTATCTATAACCACAAATTCTGATAACAAATAATACTACAATTTAAGTGTGTATTAAAGCGCTCCCAGTCGATTGTTTTTGTTCGAAACGAAAAAATAAATACTTGTGAACAAGCCACATCTCCTATTTTATAATGTATAGTATATGTGAATAAAGATGTACCCATCTTTAATCACTTCGATAAATAATCCTACCGACCGCTGCAATGACGACAAACACACGTCGGCGCGTGGTCCGCCTTAGCTTTTCGAATAAATTAATGATATAAATTATGTATAATTTCTTATCAAAATTCTATTCTAATAGAAATCTAGATCTACATATTACCTATCTCTAACAATAAATCACAAGTTGATTTTAATAGTAGGTATATAAAATATTTCGATCATAAATTCTAAAACGTATCATTTTGAAATAATATCTTTATCGTGAAAAGTTTCTGCTATTATGTTTTCAGCTTAATAGAAATCTAGGTAGGAACCTGAAGTAATATACTTATAAAAATAGGAGATGTGGCTTGTTCAGAAGTATTTCTTTTTTCGTTTCGAAAAAGAGTAATCGTCGACTGGGAGCCCCTTAATACCCCCCTCGGCGGAATTTGTGCCCTCCCCGATTAATAAACTCAAGTCATGGGGCAGCGTGTGATGAAGTTTGGAATGAAAACTTTCAACGTGGGTAAAGCCATATAAGCGTTTTACTAATGAGAATACAAATACTACATGATAAATAACTCGTATTTAAAGTGATATTATCGGAGGCCACATAACGAGAGCATAAAGAAAACTGTATAAAAAAAACCGGCCAAGTGCGAATCGGACTCGCGCACGAAGGGTTCCGTACTAATTCTATAACAAACACTTTTGTTGTATGGGATTGTCCCACTTAAATATTTATTTTATTCTGTTTTTAGTATTTGTTGTTATAGCAGCAACAGAAATACATAATCTGTGAAAATTTCAACTGTCTAGCTATCACGGTTCATGAGATACAGTCCTGTGACAGACAGACGGACGGATAGACAGACAGACAGACAGACGGACAGCGAAGTCTTAGTAATAGGGTTCCAATTTTACCCTTTGAGTACGGAACCTTAAAAAAACTGTCACATTTGCTTTTGATTGATAAGATATTAGTTTCTGATAGTTTTATAAATAGCTTTGATATTATTATGATGATTCAGTTCCTTGTAAAAAGAAGGCGTTATAATTATTATAATTTTCAAGCCATTTTCTACCTTATAGTCTAGTATATTAAGCTTTACTTTTTGTTGATTGCTTCTATAAGATAAACTAGCTGGACCCGCGACAGACGTTGTAATGTCTAAATTTAAATAATCACATAGAAAAAAGCAATTAGATTTTTCAAATTTAGAAAGAAAGAAAGAAAGAAAGAAAGAATAAATGTATTTTGTGTCAACACAATCTCTTAAAACTAAACAAAAAACACATATTGGTAACATTGACAACAAAATTGGTCACCACTCAGCTATATGCTGCAACAGCGAGAGTTGATGCAGCGCTGATTTTCAGTGGTTTATAATTTTTCATTCCGATTTCTGTCCGAACTTTGTATTTCATAAAAATACAAAGTTCGATAATAAACTTTAACGCCCCTTTTTACCCCGTAAAGGGTTGAACATTAAAAAACCATAAAATATGAATTTCTTTAATTGCATTGATGAGAAATAATACTATATTTCAAGTAATTTTGATCATGGTCTCTGCGATCAGCGGTTAAGGCTCTGCGTTGATAGTCAGTCATTCAGGACAAAGCATTTTATAGGTATAGTATAGATGATTACAGTGAATGTACGGCGCAGTTTCCGATAGAAGTGGGGATCAACATTTTCATAGTTTTAGGATATATCTCCTAATATATAAAATTCTCGTGACACAGTGTTTGTAATCAAACTCCTCCGAAATGGCTTGACTGATTTTTATGATTTTATTCGTGTATATTCGGTAGGTATTAGAATAGGTCGTAGGGTATTTTTTATACCCGTAAGTGATAAGGGTGGCGTAAAGTTCGGGAAAAACTGTAAGCGCTTATTCTGTGGGATTATTGTATAAGTCTATTATAAGTATTAGTAAAGATAGCGCTTGTACGCGACCCACGACATACCACTTTAATAGACCTACTAAAAAATTCAGTAACAAACTTCAAAGGTATAATTTTGAGTTATACCTTATATTTAGCAGAACAAGGGTTTATTTTGTTTAAGTCTGTAATCATCGATAAGTATACGTCTGCTTGGTATAATTTACCCGGCGAACTTCGTATCGCATTAGAAATAACAAACACTCCCGTTTCCGTTAAAAAGTATCCTATGTCCGTCTCCTGGTTCTAAGCTACTTCCCACCAATTTACAGCCAAATCGGTTCTCATCGGTTCTTGAGTTGTAAATAGTGTAACTAACACGACTTTATTTTATATGTATAACTAGCTGACCCGTGCCCGCTTCGCTGTGCGTAAGACATTTCTAATACCATCGTTGACTTTTTTGTAGACGTTTTTAAGGTGTACAATACTGTAGTACATTATTTTGATATATCTCGTGGGGTTCAGCCAGCATTTGCAATGTAAGCACAAAAAAATGTGTTTATTTACGACATCACATTAGAAACCTCTAAAATTATCAGTGTTTCTCTACTATATTATGCATGTATTATAAATATAAACCTTCCTCTTGAATCACTCTGTTTATTAAAAAAAACCGCATCAAAATCTGTTGTGTAGTTTTAAAGATATAAGCAAACATACATACATACATACAGACGCGGGAAGCGGAAAGCGACTTTGCTTTATACTATGTAGTGATAATGTATGTAAAACTTCTTTGTCCGTTTAATATTATGAAATGTATTTCCGAAAAGTCACGCCTAAATCAATTAACTACTTTTACTAAGCTAGAAATAATGATGTTCATCATCAACTTCCTCATCTTATCATCATCTTACATTACTTCTAAAAACGTTATAAACCATAATTTAGATATCAGAATGTGTGACTCTTGACTCGTGACCAAAATTTCCTGGGGGCCTATATAAATTGACTAGGTGACAATAACTAGGTATACGCACCTGACAAGCGAAAATAAACCCAATTTGAATAGTTAAACAGCGCGTTAAAGGTTATTTTACAGTGCTTGCGACAGTGTAAGGCCTAAGCCACACTTGACGGATATTCCGTCGCGGATCTTTCGCGACGTAACGTCAATACATGTTATTGCATACAAATTACAAATAGCGGGCACACTACGCGGAAGATCGGTCGTTCCGTCGCGGACGATCGGTCGCTCCGCGGCGGACCGCTCGCTCTCGGCGTCTGCTCCGCCCGCCGCGCACCGATCCTCCGTCGGCGTAAGATCGGCAACGTTGCATTCCAGGCATTTGTATGCTTCGCGCCACATTCGGCGGATAACTCGCGGCGACGGCGCACGCACAGGATGTTCGACACTGAACGATTTATTATCGAAGTAATCCGCCACTGAATTTCCAGTGTGGCTGCAACGTATGATAACGGATTGGCTTCCGCGAAAGATCCGCGACGGAATATCCGTCAAGTGTGGCAAAGGCCTAAGTGTATAATAATGATTCGTGCGTGATACTCTGATCAATCATTTGGCATGGCGTCATTAGGCGCCGGCGCCGTGTTGACTCAGCCTGAGATCAAGGTCATTGTTAAAGTTTCCATATGCGCTATTCCCATAGAGCAAATATGCCTCACAGCTCAATTGGTAGCAGCTCTGCCTTCTGCGCTATAGGTTGTGGGTTCGATCCCCACCCGGGATAAACATTTGTGTAATGAATATAGATGTTTGTTCTGTGTCTGGATGTTAATATGTATAATAATTAATAAGTAAGTATTTACAACAAAAAAAAACATATTATAAGTATTCTATCAGTTATCTGGTTCCCATAGTATAAGCTTTGCTTAGTTTGGGGCTAGGTGGCGCTGTGTGAAATGTTGATCAAATAAATTCTTTATTATTTCTTCAATTGACATTGACCAGTCCCAAATTCAATGAGAAAAGTATTTTCAGTTAATACTAAATAAAAAAAAAAACCCGGCGCATTTTCCAACAATGTTTAAAACAAAAAAACAGCCATATCAGTAGAACCGTTTTCAATGTTTGCATAATGTTTTTAGGGAAAGAAAATATTAAAAAATTCGGGAAAAAATGGAGTGCTTTTCTATGGGAAATTTGGACAAGACAACGTCCATCGGATCTCTAGAGGAAAATAAATTAATAATATACGTCTCTCGAATATTTGCGGAGATTCATTGTTCAAAACGAGCAAACCTGCAAACAAATAATCCCGAAGGCCAGAGCGAAAGCTTACCTTTAACAGCGTAATTCTCGAAGCTTTCAAAATCTGTCAAGCAACAACGCTAGGTTGTTGCTAAATAAACTTAAAGACTGAAACGCAACCGCGGAACAAGAGCACTGCGCCGAGACTTGGCATAAGTTTACGAACAAACGAAACTACACACAGCAATGTTGGAGTGAAACTGATAAATAAAACGTGAGGCTCAGTTATTTATGCTACGCGTTATCAGCGCGGGATGGCCCAGTTATCAGATGGAGTAGCAACTATGTGTGATCAATGATGTAATCCGGCTACAGCGGGTGACAAAAGTCGGCGAACCTATCAGGAAACAAAATCGGACGAGTGCGAGTTGTATTCGAGTGGAGGATAATACGAGGAAGGTACAAACGTAATAGTAAGAACAACTACAAATATAAGTTTGGACGCACAACATTGCGAAATTTAAAATGTTTTAAGATTTAATCTTTTCTGTAGTCTCAGAGATAAGGGGGAGACTGGTCAATTTACAATATTTTCTTCCAACACTTTCAAATATTTGAAAAAAGCTTAATAATAATATTATAGCAATTTAGGTCAAAGTGAAACTACTCATTAGCCTGCCATATGGCTAGATTGTAGTATTACTAGCTGACCCGTGCCCGCGTCGCTGCGCTGGGCGACAGACATTTCTAAATGTGATTATTTTGAATAAGTATGGCTTAAATGAAGATGGGTATCCGCGGAATATATTTATATTAATGTACGCTAACAATAAATAAAAAAAAATAATGTTTCGAGCCCTTTTATTTGATATTTCACATGGTACACTTTAAATTTTTTTTTAATAATTATCTAACTCACCTAATTCAAAATGTATGTACAGTTACACGTCCGTGTCTAGAAATTCATGTATACCAAATATAATTTCAATCGGTCCAGAAGATTCGGAGCAAATTGGCTATTGCGACTGATCCTATAAAGGGTTCCGTCTTTTCGGTCTATTCGGTCGTACGCAACCCTAAAATGGTGTCACTGCCAACTGTCTTGTCTCGTCTCGTCTCGTCCGTTCTGCTGTGAACCGCTTCGGCGACACGTCACGAGACACGAGCCTAAGCTGTGCTTATTGACATCCTCATGTTTGTTTTGTTTTATTCTGATCGTGTTAACTGAGTTTCTTGTTATTGTTTTATTGGGGTTGTTATTATTCTTATTGCAGGCTTAGTGTCACTGCTTAGCGGTTTTAGTTGATATACTGTGCATCTAATGTCGTTAGTTATGTCAGAGGATGGCGTGTCTGTCTGTGGATAGTATTCTGTATCTAGTTATTTTATGGTAATAATGTTATCTCGACAAACTGATATTTTTTTATAAATACTATTGTTTATTTAAGGGTTTAAAGCACCTTGAGACCTGAGAGTATGTCTAGCGTACTTGGATATTACAGTCGTGAGCTTATATAATGTTAACTATTGTTTATGTTAGTCGTTAACCTCAGGGTGACAATTCTAAAACTACTACAAAATGTAGGTCATGTGCCAAATGTAATATTTGAATGTGCCTCTGACTACTCCTCTTAGGCATCTTCAAGGATCTGTGCGCCGGGAGATCTGAGAGCATGTCTACTGTTCGGGGATTATAGGCGTGATCCTATTTTATTTATCTTATACTAGCGACCCGCCCCGGCTTCGCACGGGTAGCATGTTATTATACATATAAACCTTCCTCCTGAATCACTCTATCTATTAAAAAAAACCGCATCAAAATCCGTTGTGTAGTTTTAAAGATATAAGCAAACATACATACATACTACATACAGACGCGGGAAGCGGAAAGCGACTTTGCTTTATACTATGTAGTGATTTATAAATGAATCCCTATTTCCCTTGGTCATAGCATCACGCGTAAACGGCTGGACCGATTTTGCTTATTCTTTTTTTGTTTTCATTGTTATTGAGAGAAGGTTCTAATGAAGGAAAAAAATCAATAAAGTTTAGCGGAAAATTGTGAAATTCGGGCAAAACTGAAAGTTGCTTTTCTCTATGGGGTTATCGAAATTTGACAGGACAACGTCTGTTGGGACCGCTAGTAATATTATAAATTCAAAAGTACCTCTGTCTCTCTGCCTGACTGTTCAGGACCTTAGGTAATAAACAAATCAGAGCAAGGACACATAATATTTTTATCGGGAATATTATGACAATAAGGATAAAGTCCACATGAACGTAGTCGCGGGAAACAGTCAGTATTTATTTACTCATAAGATAACTTCCTTGGAAATGATAACAGATATAAAGTAATTAAACTAGTACCTATGTATTATGATTACATTATCCTTAGCACGAGCCGCGACGAGTTTAGTTAATAGCCTTAATTAATATTTTTTGTAAACACGAGGAAAATAAATAAATAATTAAATAGGATCACGACTGTAATCCCCATGTACGATGGACATCCTCTCCAGACGTTCAGATCCTTAAAGATGTCTAAAGGGTAGTTAGAGGCACGTTCAAAAGTTGAATTTGGCGCATGACCACATTTTGCTGTAGTTAACATTCTATACGTTTATATTGGCAAGCCCATCGCCGTTTATAACAATAATAACTGGTTACCGAGGAAAACAAATCAAAGGTGATAAAGACCCGTGAAAACATCAATAGTTAATTATTAAAAGCTTCGATTTATCAGATTACGTTTTTATATTTTTAAGTGTGTAAAATTAAAATAAAACCCTCGCGTTCAGGTTAATATCAAATGGACTTCAACCCTCGCAGCACCCCCTTAGGTGTTGATTTTCTGAATTCCTTTCTTAGCGCACCCCTAAACACCAAAATAAATGCAAATTTAAAGTTTGTAGGACCTGTAGTTTAGGCTTTGCGTTGATAGATCAGTCAGTTAATAATGCAAATAAATACTAGATAAATAAATAAATATTGGTAGACATTTCACACAGCGCCATCTAGCCCCAAACTAAGCAAAGCTTATACTATGGGAAGCAGATAACTAATAGAATACTAATTTAAGTATTTTTTTTTGTAAATACATTCTTATTATACGTATTAAACCCAGATACAGAATAAACATCTATATTCATCACACAAATGTTTAACCCGGGTGGGGATCGAACCCATAACCTAGCTAGCAGAAGGCAGAGCTATACCAACTGAGCTGTGAGGATGCAAGTCTTATAAATTTAGACAGATTGGGCGGCATACAATTTATGTACTTCAATAGTCCGATACAACGTCGTTAATAGTATATCTAGCACTAGAAGACCCTTAAATCAACATAATTATAGGCTGTTAAAGTTGTACCTTTACAGTTGCAAATAAATGATTTGAATTTATTTCCGATTGTTCACGCACGCTACAAATATCAGGGTTGGGGATACTGGGGGGGTTAGGACGCTTGCGCGAGTCGGGGCACCTTGGCCTTGCTGCAAGGTGGAGTGACCGCGTTCCGGCGACCTGCTAGTCTAGCTTCACATAACGGGGTTCGAATGGCGACCTTTGTTGATAACGATAACCCCAGACTGCCGGACACGATTTAAACACGTAACATCTAAAGCTAGCCTTATTTTATAATGTTTCAAAAGCTAAAAACAAAACCGACTTCATGTTAATAAATAAAAATTGTAGTGCTCTAAAATATATAATGAAAAAACCGAGGGGCCCTGTTATCTGTGCCTTATAGGTGGTTCAAATTCGTGACGTCAACTCGAAGTGTACATGATTTCTATTTCGAACGTATCTCACGGGGGGGGGGGGGCTCACTCAGTGTATGCCAATGAAAGAAGGCCAAGGTCTATAGTTGAAAACCACTATCAATGCCCATAAATTTTAAAGGTTTCTCTCGATTTCCCTGGGATCCCATCACCAGATGCTGACTTGGTGGTAATGAGATCACATTGGAAGTATAGGCTTTCAAATAAATAAAAAATTGGAAATCCGTCCACAAACGCCGGAGAAATCGAGGAACATACACACAAAAAAAAACATACAGGCGAATTGAGGAATTCCTCCTTTTTTTGAAGTCGGTTAAAAATTAAATAGGATCACGACTGTAATCCCCAAGTACAGTAAGGTGTCTACCGTACTAACAGATTACAGTCGTGATTCTATTTCATTTAATTTACAAAATTAATTCGTCACTAGTTGATGCAATGAAATCTTATTGGTGCCAGACTTTAGGTATCCATCTCTCTCTCTACAGTGAAAAAGATGGTAATCATTTCAACGATGTCAAAATCGTTTCAAGTTAAGTTTGTTGCCAACAGAATCGATACCATTGTGTGCAAATAACTACACAACATACAATAACTACAATTATATTCGGGAAATAAATAAAACGTAGGATAGATATTATGTACTCGTAGTTTTTCACGATAACTTGAACTCTCGCAATGAAATTGGAATAGGGTGGTGGGGTAATTGGAGAAGCGTGAGTGTGGATATAAGGCGGCCAACCGTCCCGTATTCTGCGGGACCGTCCCGTAATGCTGGATGTAATCCCGCTTTTCAAGAATTAGTAAAATAATCCCGCAAAACGTTGGAAGCGTCCCGCATGCCTATTCAGTATTCATTCAATGCATTGACGTACTATGCCTATTTTTCAAGCCTACAGAAAGTGTCTTCACTACATAGTATAAAGCAAAGTCGCTTTCCGCTTCCCGCGTCTGTATGTCTGTATGTATGTTTGCTTATATCTTTAAAACTACACAACGGATTTTGATGCGGTTTTTTTTAATAGATAGAGTGATTCAAGAGGAAGGTTTATATGTATAATAACATGCTACCCGTGCGAAGCCGGGGCGGGTCTCTAAATGGTCTATGAAAGTCGGAAAAAAATATCCCTAAAAAGGGAAACACTTCGAGCTTTGCTGTTACTTAAATTTAATATGAGCAGTTGCGAAGATTGTTACGAAATAGGTACCTACTCAATAAAAATCATGACCTTGTAAAAATGTGTCACTCTATTAAAACTATCGTGGTTGTTAATCATTTTAAATAGAAATACGGCTAATTACCACGTTTTTCCTTGTATTGCTGACGTTTCGAGACAATTCAGATGCTCTTCATCATGAGCATCGCCCGCAATACAAGGAAAAACGTGGTACCTAATTAGCCGTATTTCTATTTAAAGTGTCACTCTAGTAATGAAATATACGAATTTAAAAATGAATGACATCAGTAAGTTTTGGTTTTTATGTAATTTTGGTGGGTATACTGACAAAACTTCATACCTCGCATTCGCATTCACCCTATATACCCTACCTATTCACAAAAGTCATGGCATTTCACATCCTATTCACAATTTCCAGAAAGTTGGCCGCCTTATGGATAGCGTCTCGCCATCTCAATCCCATACTGCGTATTCCCACGAGAAGTCTCGCCAAAGCGAAGTGAGTGTGGTTTGGCTATAAAATATTCTCAAGAATTCCATTTCCATAAAACAACAGTACATAGTGCTATCTTTAATTTGAGACAAAGTGAGGCTGTTCAAACATTAGAATGATGATGCAATCTTGGAATATCATCATACTCATATTTACTCATATACATAACATATTTGTTGATACAACAGATGATTCTATGAAAGTAATCTTTGTAAGACCGGCAATTATCTTTTTATCCTACTACTAGCAGTCCGCCCCGGCGTCGCACGGGTGTAGTAATGATTTTTTGGGTAATTTTTTTACACCTTGGGTTACATTATCGAAGTTTTTTGTAGATATTGATGTTATCTATAAATCTGTATTACATTACATTGCTCTATTGTCAATAATTTCCGCAGCGTAAGCGATATAAGGATATTTTTGTTTTTTTTTTTCACACGAAGGGTTCCATCATCAATAAAAAACGGCAAAAAACGTTTGTTGTATGGGAGCCCCACTTAAATATTTATTTGATTCTGTTTGTAGTATTTGTTGTTATAGTGGCAACAGAAATACATCATCTGTGAAAATTTCAACTTGCTTTCTAGCTAGGTATCACGGTTCATGAGATACAGCCCTGTGACAGACAGACGGACAGCGAAGTCTTAGTAATAGGGTCCCGTTTTTACCTTTTGGGTATGGAACCCTAAAAATTGTCTTTAATTTAGGTAGCTAGTATAATTATCTAACGAATTTTATAAAAATGAACTATTTAGCTATTCATAGTTTTGATTAAAAACGAAACTAGTGTTTTTGAAGAGCCAACTTTGGAAAATAAATCTATCGAGAAAAGTTTCATCAATCGTGTTTATATCTTTAATTTATGTAGATTAAATCCTTAAGTTATTTTTGTCATAAAAAAACAAAACTATATGTTTTGCGGTTATTGAGAAAAAACTATTCTGCATTCATCAAAAACATTTATTACTCGTCTTAATACATGTACCTAACATGACCGCTTTAATGCTCAATCCGATTACTGAACAAAGAACAAATACGAAAGAACGCGAAACACTCTTAACTCAATTACATCTTCAGACATCGAGCCATCATGGGTGGGCCAACATCTATTCCTATTACAATAAACTAGCCTCATACCAAACCTCTACACTAGATTATAGAAACGCGAAACCTGATAGCACTCTAGTAGCTTTTATCAGTATTACTATGCCGTGTTGGCCAAGTGGGAGGTACCTCGACTTTCAATCTGAAAGTCGTGGGTTCGAATCCCGGCGTGCATCAAAAGATTTTTCTGTTCGAAAATTTATATGCGCATCAAAAACACGGTGAACGGTGAAGGAAAACACCGTGAGGAAACCAGTTAGTGTTCTTATAAGCGGCAATGGGCATGTGCCAAATATAATGTTTCGACGTGCCTCTGACTACCCCCACTAGACATCTTCAAAGGATCTAAGCACCTGGAGATCTGAGAGGATGTCTACCGTACTTGGGGATTACAGTCGTGATCCTATTTATTTATGTTAGTCAGTTAGTAAAAAGTTTTATACAGGATTATTCGTTATTTGACCTATACCTGCTAGGAGGTTGTAGGATAGGTTATTTCGGATTCGGACGAGACCATAATATAATATGGTCTCATTCAAGTAGGGCTGCCATCATTAAAGCTTTATATTTCACAAACGGCTCCCTTAATCGAAAAGTTGATTTCACAATTCCGGCACAGTGCTTGCAAATTTTAAACCCGGACTACAAAATAGACCCCGCCCGGACGCCCTCTAAACTAGGACAAATCCGGGAAAACCCGGACGGCTGGCAGCCCTACATTCAAGGGAAATAACCTCCTAGTAGAAATAGGCCGATTAACCGATAATCCCCTAGTACGGTAGACATACTTTCAGATCTCCAGACGCTTAGATCCTTTAAATATGTCTAGTGGTAGTAGTCAGAGGCACGCCAAAATTATATTTGTATATTTCGATTACTCAAAGTAATATCATGATAGAGCAAAGGTCACAAGACCGGTAAGACCCCAAGTAACAATAAATATAGTTAATTAGAAAAGAGATACGCCTATCGGTCGTAATTTGAATGTCCTCTCGCTCAGATCCTTGAAGATGTAGGATGATAAAAGGTAGGCAGAGGCACGACCGCATCACATTTGGATATCCAACAAACATCATAATACAAGGTAACTTTAACTGTGCAATAGATATACCGCGTGTGTAGATCGATGCTTTATTTGTCTTCTGGTGATTAACTGAATAAAAATCAGTTATTACCAATAACTGTAGGACTTCTGAATAGAAACCTCGTATTCAAGAACGACACTATGAGAACACGCACCCACAGTGGACGAAATCTTTTTTCATAAACATCACTTTATATGTTGAGCGGCACTATGGCGCACGCTACCGTGTATCTTTAGAGCTCAACTTTGGCTAGAGGCACACGACAATGTGCCTCTAGTCACACTATGCAGTGTCGCACAACACATAAAGCGATTTTTATGAAAATAGATTTCGTCCACTGTGGGTGCGTGTTCTCAGTGTCGTTCTTGAATACGAGAAAACTCCTAACATTACAGCAGGGCTATTTTGTAAAAACGATTACCATGTTATGATGTTCATACCAATAAAGTTTTTTTTATAAATAATGATACGGAGCCCTCCTTGCGCGAGTCTTACTCGCACTTGGCCAGTTTTTTTAATTTTCAGACTAAGCTATGTTTGTTATGACTATGACAAGCGGATATTCTTCGCAAACAATGGCGGAATTTACACTTGCGATAGTTTGCAGTCTGATTTGAACTATAGACAGCGTTGTCGAGTTTGTTCCTTGTTTATTCAATAACTAGCTGACCCGTGCCCGCTTCGCTGGTCGACAGATAGTTTCACATCTGGTATTCCCATCTTCAAAACAAATTATAGCCAATATGTTGCCGAGGACTAATAGCTACATAACAAAAAAAGTTTCAAAATCCACCCAGTAGTTTTTGCGTGAAAGCCGGACAACAGACAGACAGACAGACAAAAAATTCAAAATGTTTTTTTTTTTGCTTGTGTTGCTTGTAGAAAGGCCCATAGGAGTATTTTTTTTAGTTTTTATTCAATGTACAGAATTGAACTCTTCAACAGTTTTATTATATGTATAGATAGATATAGATAGATAAGCTAACGTATCACTTTAGGATTAACAAATGTTCTGCTATGTTCCCGTTCCCGTTACCGTTGTATCAAACGGAACTCACCACAATATCTTTAATTTTTAAGACTACTACTAAGACCTCGCTGTCCGTCTGTTACAGAGCTATATACAGAATTAAATACATATTTAAGTGGAGCATACAACAAACGATTTTTTTGCCATTTTTTTAATCATAATGCCCTTCGTGCACGAGTCCGACTCGCACTTGGCCGGTTTTTTTAAATATTTATTCAGCTATTCGGTCTGATGACGAACCCAACAAATCAATCGGTCCAGCCGTTCTCAAAAGTGTTTATACAAACCAGACTTTGTTGTATAATAATATTAATATTGGCCATTAGCCAAGACTGGACCTACAATGCGGTATTTTATTTTGTTGCATAGGTTGTTGATAGCATTATTTTAGTGAAATGATATCGAATAAACTAGGTATTATATTAACCTATGCAAAAGTAAAAATACTAGGGTCAAAGACTCGGTTGAGGTGACAACCCCGTAGGGCTATTTTGTAAAAACATGATCATCATGTTATGGTACTGAATGCCATAATACCTACGCTTTTTATGCTGTTTAAGCACCTATA
The DNA here is from genome assembly GCA_912999785.1 of Hydriomena furcata. Classification (NCBI taxonomy): domain Eukaryota; kingdom Metazoa; phylum Arthropoda; class Insecta; order Lepidoptera; family Geometridae; genus Hydriomena; species Hydriomena furcata. Next base: position 3,283,554 of record OU538842.1, on the reverse strand, counting down.
CCTACGCTTCCAATACAATACCTACGCAGAAGCGTAGGTATAGGTGCATAAACTGTGCATAGTTACTATGAAAAGAGTACAGAATAGGTATTGGAACGAAGTTCCTTATCGCGCGTTGTGAAAGGGGGCTAGACGGAAAAAATTCTTACGAAAAGTTGTCACGAAAAGTTGTCACGACACTTTTTTGCTATAGTATATCTATTAATATAATATATCTATTAATTGTGTCGAGGTCGAGGTCGAGGTGGAAGTCTAGGTCGAGATGGAGGTGGAGGTCGAGGTCGAGGTCGTGGTCGAGGTCGAGGTCGAGGTCGAGGTCGAGGTAAAGGTCGAGGTCGAGGTCGAGGTCGAGATCGAGGTCGAGGTTGAGGTCGAGGTCGAGGTCGAGGTCGAGGTCGAGGTCGAGGTCGAAGTCGAAGTCGAAGTCGAAGTCAAAGTTGATTCCCCTTCCCTTGTCCCACGTTATTTTGTGAGAACTTCGTTCCATCCGGGTGTCCCTTGACACCTCTCAAGTTTTTTCTCTAACATTAGGTTATTGCATCCAACATCATAACATGATAATCATGTTTTTACAAAATAGCCCTGCTGGTTTTGGTCATTTTCAATTTAAGCAGTCAATAATGAAGCATAGAAAACAAACTTGTTTAAAATCTATAGTTAATACAATTCTTTGTCTATGGTCCGTTTTCATTAGTGACAGTTGTTGTGATGCGTTATACCTCTAGACTTGATTGACCACAACTAAATATTTCCCGTTTTGTCTATTTAAATATGAATAAATATCGCCTGCTACAAAACCTTTGCATAACCTAAGAAATGGATAAATACTGTATTCTATGTTTTTTAAAAATCGTCGTTAACTATTATTTCAATATAAACCTTATTAATTAATTAAAGTTTAATTTATAATTAAAATGGCCACAACCAGCGCTCTCATCTACTCGATACATGACGCTTTAATCTTAAGTTCACTCGTTTTGTGTTCACGTGTTTTACAAGTCATTATTTATACAAATAATGATAGCAATAAGGATAATAATGTATCACGAGTGCCCCTAGTGACCATACCTACCAATGGACTGTCAGATCAAGTGTTTATCAAGGGTCACCAGCTCCTGGGTTATCTATGTATCTGAAGGCGCCATTTAACGCGCAACGCCAGTTTTAGCGGGGTCATTTGTTATCGAGAAAGATTTTGCGTACGCTTTTGCCATTTTTAGGGTTCCGTACCCCAAAGGGTAAAAACGTTGTCCGTTTGTCGGTCGCAGGGCTGTATCTCATGAACCGTGATAGCTAGACAGTTGAAAATTTCACAGAATATGTATTTTTGTTGCTGCTATAACAACAAATACTAAAAACAGAATAAAATAAATATTTAAATGGGGCTCCCATAAACAAACGTGATTTTTCGGCCGTTTTTTATAGATAATGGTACGGAACCCTTCGTGCGCAAGTCCGACTCTCACTTGGCCGGTTTTTTTTTAATTTATTTACTTCGATATGTGTATTCATACGTAATACACTTAGAATGCTCTTCTACAGCAGTAATCCGTTATTAACTAGAATACCTAGCGCTGGTTATTTTTTTATCCGTTAAAGTAGAGGTTATCTATGCGGTGATTGATTTACGCATACAGGGTGCGTCATTGTACCTACCGTTTAGGCCAGGGTTACTCAAAGTGGGATGCGATATTGTACCTACCGTTTAGACCAAGGTTTCTCAAAGTGGGGTGCGTTATTGTACCCACCGTTTAGGCCAGGGTTTCTCAAAGTGGGGTACGCATACCACTGAGGATACACCATTAAGTCATAAAATACAATAAAATGTACGTAATGGCGGCGGCTTAGCATTAATGATGATTTATTTGTATGATCTTTTGTATTCGCCTATCTATAAGCAATATTTTGTTAAAGTGCTGTGGTCTTGTATAGTACTTGTAAAAGGCTATAGGGGTACGTCGATCAATAAGTTTGAGAAACGATGGATTAGGCGTTCGGTATCCATTTCGTAAAATGTTTTTTTTTTCTAGATATATACATATTTTTTCCATATTATCTTGCTTTACCTTGATAATTTTTAGAATAAAATTAAGTATAAATTGTTTTTATGTACCGGGATAATACAATACTTTTCAATGTAACATGATATGAAATTCAATGTCAATGTTAATCCTACTAATATTAAGAGAGCATGTTTGTGCCTCAATCACGCCTATACGGCCAAACTGATTTGGATGAAACTTGAAATATAGATAGTTTATATAATAGCACAAGCTGACCACGCGAACTTCGTATCGCAATTGACAAATGTTGTTTGAAGTTCCCGTTCCCCATCTTAGGAACACACCTACATTGCTTAGACAACAGTGAACTTTATACAATAGCAATAAAGCTCAAATTGACTCTACGTTTTAGTTAGAAAACTTTTGTATGGGAAAAAGAAAAGGGCTGTTTTAGGGTTTTCCCGGCAATTATTCGAATTTTTCTCACTTTTTAAACCATCCCTAGACCTCCACGAACATTTCAAGACCAAGATAAGATAAATCCGTTCAGCCGTTCTCGAGTTTTAGCGAGACTAACGAACAGCAATTGATTTTTATATAGGTATATAGATACATCCAGGTCTACGCGAGCTTCGCCCCGGTCGGAAGCTAGTTTACCTATAAAGTGATAGCCAATCTATGTCTGTGATGATAAACCTATCAGAGTTTAAAGGACAGGCGATATACAAAATCATTTGCAGGGTCACACACGTCATCGTGTCAACAGTGTCGATAATCGCTTGGCACGCGCTTCAAATTGTTATTAGTTTGTTGGTAGCGGGTGCCGCAACATTTTTTGTTATGGGGATTTGGCTGCTAGCCATATTATAGACTTACTAGCTGCTCGCCCCGGCTTCGCACGGGTAAAAAGTAGCCTATAACATATAGGCTACTTTTTCTGATGACTATGCTATATTACTGTAAAGTTTCATTTTAATCCGTTCAGTAGTTTTTGCGTGAAAGAGTAACAAACACACACAGACACACACCCGCTCACTCACAAACTTTAGCATTCATAATATTAATAGGATAATAGGAAGTAGGATACATACTGGAAACTGAGACGAACAAATTACCTATCCGTTCCAAGAAAATGTAGACACTTTAGGGTGAGTTTACTGCGGAGCTGACGCGAACCAATCACTCGAAATTTCGAGTTGAAAATTTTGAGCTCTGTTTTTGGTCCACACATGTGGAAAGAGTGGAAACTCATGCATATACGATTAATTCAATTCAACCTGTAAATAACTGATGGTTGCATGATACAGATATCAAATTATTCAGATAATTACATTAAGGAAATTTACAATATACAGTCGTGGTCAACTAACTAGGGACACTCTTTGGTTAAACCGAATTGTGAATTTATTTTTTATTTTCCAACGAGTCTAAACCATATTCCATATCTCTTACATGTAAGTATAATCCCACCAAAAACATTCTGTAAAAAACTAGCCAAGTCTCGATGGAGCTGCTTGTTTATCTCTAAAAAGTAATGAAATCTAGACAAAGTCGTGTCAAGTCTGAGGTTCTTTACTGCGATTTCTTTATTATTATAGAATGTTGTGTGACTTGGCCGTTGAACATTCTTTATACGTTAGTGGGTACAAGTCAATTTTGTTTACACGTAATGTTATATCTGTTGTAACTACCTATGTTTGTTATGCAAGATAATAGCCAATACAGGTATTGGTAATTGGACGCTAGTGTCTTAGTTTAGGCTGTTGTTGATCGTGCAACACATGCATTCAGCATTGACAATGCTGACTTCTGCTGTCTTCTTTTTGGAGCGTCAAATCGACCACCGATCTATCATAAAATAGACGTATTTTGACGGCCAAGTCACATAACATTCTATAATAATAAAGAAATCGCAGTAAAGAACCTCAGACTTGACACGACTTTATCTAGATTTCATTACTTTTTAGAGATAAACAAGCAGCTCCATCGAGACTTGGCTAGTTTTTTACAGAATGTTTTTGGTGGGATTTCACTTCTTTTTGTAGAAACGTGGGCTTATTGATTTATTTTATTAGATTTTCTTATTTGACACAGTTTTTTTTTCTTTTTATGAGTTGTTTTTTTATTATAAAAACAAATCGTAAGCGCGTTTAAAATACAGTCAGCGCCATCTAGCGACGTGTGCGCTGGTATCACCGCCACTCTTAGTCCAATGCATTATATTTTTATCAAATTTTGAGCGAAATTAATATTTTAGTTTATTTAATTTGTTAATTTGTTTATTCAATTTGTGTAATGTTCGATTAGAATAAAGTTAATCATTCAACTATTTCTTCTTGTAAACTTGTAAGTATAAAAGCCAGTCTAGTCTTATCCAGAGTTTTCCTTTAATTTTATTGCGTACTAGCAGTCCGCCCCGGCGTCGCACGGATATAATAATGATAAAGGTAATTTTTTTACACCTTGGGTAACATTATCGAATTTTTCATAAGGATCCCTAATAGTGAGATGTATGGTATTACATATTTTTTTGTAGATATTGATGTTCTCTTTAAAACTATAGTACATCACTTTGCTCTATTGTCAACAATTACAGCAGCGTACGCGATATAAGGATTTTTTTGTTTTTTTTTTACACGTTGGGTTACATTATCGAAGTTTTCATACGGATCCCTAATAGTTAGACATATAGTATTACATACTTTTTTGTAGATATTGATGTCCTCTTTAAAACTGTAGTACATTACTTTGCTCTATTGTCAATAATTTCCGCAGCAAACGCAATATAAGGATTTTTTTTTAATTTTTTCACACTTTGGATTACATTATCGATGTTTTCATACGGATCCCTAATATTTTTGAAAATATACTATAGCCTATGTTCATCAGGGATAATGTAGGATTCTAATGGTGAAAGAATTTTTCAAATCGGTCCAGTAGTTGAATATTTTTTGTAAAGGCGGTATGTCGATCTCTAATAGTTTGGTTAGGCTCTTGTGTTTTCTTATCAGGGTCACCAGGTACTCCAGATCTTCGATTATCCTAGTTTTTATGGTTTTCCCTTTATGTGGCCATTAAACCCTAACTCTGTACCAAATTTCAGCTCTCTGAGTTTATGGGAAGTACTAGTTCTATTCTGATGATCATGAGTGAGTGAGTGAGTGAGTGAGTGAGTGTCTGTCTAAAATGCGAAACTTTGCTTTCGCTTAACTTCGTAACTAAATGACCTACAGACTTGAAATTTTGGATTTTAAGTACGTGATTATGGCTTACTGGATGACGAAAATTTCAGCGTTCTGGTCTTATCCAGAGGTTCTCAAATAGGGGCCTGAAAATGCGGCGAAATGGTTCCAGTAAAGGATGGTACGGCAGTGTTTGCTTCGCGCTCGACTTGGCGGGGGCACTGCCGTGCCCCCAAATTAGTCATTTATGTGCCCGATTATACAAACAATAACAACTTCTTAAACATTAAACCTCTTTACAGTATAGCTGATAGATTATCGTAGTGCTATTTGTTCAAATAATGCTGGCTGGCCATTTAATTAGGGACACTGAGATATTGCGTTCTATTTTCAAAATTTGAATCTCAATACTTTTTTACTTCTTCTCTTATTGTTTCGTGGTAGTTTTGGCGGCAATCCCGATATTTATTTTAAGTTTCGAAAAATATTTTGAAGAAAAATGGGTAAAAATAAAAGTTGCGATCCAACACTACGAAAAATTATCATGAAGTTTGTTGTCGAGCATGGTTGGCCATACCGAAGGATAGCAGAACATTTAAATTGTTCAAAAACTATGGTATACAATACAGTGCAACATGTCAGACGCAATAACACAGATTTAAATGTGCCCAGAACAAAAAGATCGAGAAAAACAACTCCGCAAGAAGATAGAATGATAACCAGGTTAGCTAAGAAAGATCCGTTTCTAGGCTCTATTTTAATTAAACACGAAGTGTTTGGGACAGACGAAAGAGCTGGTGTCTCAGCGAGGACCGTTCGACGACGTCTGGTAGAAGCAGGGTTGTTCGGAAGAGTGGCTCGCAAAGTACCGTTGTTGAAGAAAGAACATAGAAATGCTCGTTTGGCGTTTGCACGTAAATATGGACATTGGACCTACGCCCAATGGCAACATGTATTATTCTCTGACGAGACCAAGGTTAATTTGATTTCTTCAGATGGAAGGCAATACGTACGGCGTCCAGTAAAAGCGGAAATGAATACAAGATTCACAAAAAAGCAGGTGAAACATGGCGGTGGAAACATTAAAATGTGGGGTTCATTTTCTGGACGTGGAGTGGGACCTGTGAGGAAAGTTCAGGGTAACTTAGACCAACCTCAATACAAGGCAATATTGGAGGAAACGATGCTTCCCTATGCTGAGGAGCATCTCCCTATTATATGGACGTTTCAGCATGATAACGACCCGAAACATACCGCCCGTTCAGTCAAGTCGTTTCTTACCAGTCAGTCAGTATCGGTGCTAGATTGGCCAGCAAATAGCCCGGACCTTAACCCAATCGAGCACCTTTGGCACGAAATCAAGAAAAAAGTAGCCACTTATCGTACCACAACTTTAGATGAACTTAATGAAGCTTTTTGTGAGGCATGGGCAAACATTCCTGTCGAAACATGCCAGAAACTGATAATGTCTATGCCACATCGGTGTCAAGCGGTAATTACTAACAAAGGTTTTGCTACTGGGTACTGATTTTACACGTAATAAAATGGAGCTGTTAAAGATATTATAATACTGCAGATTATTAGTTTTGTTCAACTCTATTTTTCATTATAGTTTACTGTCCTTAATTAAATGTCCAGCTACAGAATTATACCTTAAAATTGAATACATGTTCAACCTTTGATATTAAATACTTTTTTCTATTTATTTATTCTTTTATTTACAGCCATTTAAAGCATAATAATCGGACCAAATTATGCAAATAATAGTTACTGAGAAATCAATAGGGTTTTATATTTGTATGTACATAACCGGTTATTGTTCTTCACTATCTTGCATGTCCCTAATTAGTTGATCGTGGTCAACTAATTAGGGACATGCAAGATATGTATATATAAGTAGATAATTGAATTTATCTACACTAATGTTGTAACATTCTACTTATGTTTCCAATACTTGACTTATAATTACTACTGTTATAGCGCAGACAACAAAACACTCAATTTAAGCAATTTCACATGATGGTATAATATCCACATCGATATCGTAAAATCTCATTATAACATCAATAAAACGCGACCAATTAACCTGGCGACCCTTATGTCAAAATCCTCATACAAGTTGTATAAAATTTTGATATTAGGCTGGCTTTTGAAAACAGTTGGGTTATACGTGAAACTACTAAACTTACATACACAAAACTCTTTGGTAAGATCTTGTGCCAATTAAATAAAAAAAGAACTTGGCCCTGCGCGCGCAGCTGCGCTCTTCTTATTGGTTAGATTTTAATGTCGGCAAGTTCACTGTGACAATACACGTACGCGTGAATTTAATGTTTCGCAATGTGTTTTGTTTTTAAAATACAAATTAAAAGTTAAAAATGGATAGCGACGTTAGTGAAGATAAAGTAGTGTATGCAACTGCATATAACACGGGTATTAAAACACTCGTTACTATTATGAAACTCGCTGCGCTCGTTTCATAAACTCACACTCGTGTTTTAATACCCTTCCTTATATGACAGTTGCATAAACTACTATTAATTAATTTACATTACAAATATGGAATGAAGGCTTCAAGAAACATGGAGGGAGGCAAGTAAACTAACTTAGTACGCATGATAACATCAAAGTATGTTGGATTCCATTTTTAGGGTTCCGTACCCAATGGGTAAAAAGGGGATCCTATTACTAAGACTCCGCTGTCCGTCTGTCACCAGGCTGTATCTCATGAACCGTGATAGCTAGACAGTTGAAATTCTCACAGATTATGTATTTCTGTTGCCGCTATAACAACAAATACTAAAAAAAAATATTCAAGTAGGGATTGCATACAACAAACGTGATTTTTTGCCGTTTTTTATAGATAATGGTACGGTACCCTTCGTACGCGATTCCGACTCGAACTCCGACGTAATGTTTACGTATCAAAGGTAACCAAACTTAACATTTGGCGGACATTTTAATGATGAAAATAAATCCCTAAAGTTCCTCTTTCATTTACATAACGTCCATACCATATTATCTGAGATTAAATGTAATCTCGTCTTACAAACAAAGATGAGTCTAGACTTTACAATTGAAGATTATTTTATAACAAAGATTACGGTTTCATTAAACAGAGATGAGATGATAGACATTTTTAGGGTTCCGTACCCAAAGGGTAAAAACGGGACCCTATTACTAAGACCTCGCTGTCCGTCTGTCTGTCACAGGGCTGTATCTCATGAACCGTGATAGCTAGACTGTTGAAATTTCCACAGATGATGTATTTCTGTTGCTGCTATAACAACAAATACTAAACACAGAAGAAAATAAATATTAAAACGGGGCTCCCATACAACAAACATGTTTTTTTGCCGTTTTTTAAAGATAATGGTAAGGAACCCTTCGTGCGCGAGTCCGACTCGCACTTGGCCGGTTTTTTAATCTAGTATTCTTTTTAAAAGCAGTTAAGTGTACTTGCATGATTTATTATTAAAATGAAATCAAAAATGTTGGGTCTTTAATTTTAAATTCCAGCTTAAAACCTTTATACGAAAGGAACACAATACTTTCTCGCTTAGAATCAGTGATACCAATTTTACTTCTGTCCGAAAAGATGCTATGTAAGTTTCTGGGCCGAATAATTGCATGTTTTAATTTATTTAAATTTAATTAATATGAAAAGTACCTAATTACCTACCTACTCACCTAATAAGGTACATAAATGGTGGCAATTCTGTTGTTACCACAAAATTACTAAAATTTCTTAAAATACAATCGATTTTTTTTTTACGTTAGTTTCTAAATCACATTACTAAAATCGTGAATTTATTCAAAACTAGCAGTCCACTCCAGCGTCGGCGTAATAATGATTTGATGGTTAATTTTATTACACCTTACATTATTAAAGTTTTAGTAGGGATCCCTATTTTTTTCTAGTAATGATTATAGCTTATGTTACCGTGTGGCAATGTTGCATTCTAATGCTGAAAGAATTTTTGAAATCGGGTCACTAGTTTTTGAGTTTTACAAACATACAAAAATACAAATGTTTCCTCTTTATAATATTAAGTATAGATCGTATAGACTATCTTAAGTTTTAGAACTGTCATTTTGAGGTTATGCTAATTTAGACTATAAAATCAATAAGATCGATCGTATTTTAAGAAATTTTTGTCAGTTTGTAGTAACAATAACAACAGAATTGCAAACAAAAAAACAAAATAAATATGTACTCACAATTTGAGAGAATCACAATATATTGAACTTACAAAACAGCAAATGAACACACGACTAATACATTGCTCGTGTCATAAAAGCGAAATTACAAGTTCATAGTCATTAACTGGCGACACATAACAACAAGATTGTATTTCTTATTACCTTACTGGTTATCATAGAATCTATCATTTCATTATAAGCATGGAATTTTTCCCTTTGTGCGCCTTTATGAACCCACATAGCAACCTATTCAAGTCAAGCTAATTCGATAGTATTTTAATCACATTACAACATCAACACCAGGGATGTTATGAAGATCCGTAACTACGGTTAGAACTAGAATACGTAGGTACGAATAGGTACGACTAGAATACCGAAACTATCGGATATCCGAAATAAAATTATATCCGTAACCGTTATCGAATCCGACCCCTAATCTGACAACCAACCTCCTAGAGGTCGATTTTAAACCGCGCATCTGTCGTGTGAATAGAAAGTTTCAAATAATTCCGTTTATGGACGGTGTCTAAATGAAACATGATGACAGGTTTTTGTTTCACCGCTCGCGCGAATCTTGCATAGTTTGTTTATTATTTCTACTGCTTAGTCATAACAGAACCTCATAACTAGTCAGTCAGTCATTGCGGTATTACATTTACATTACAATTGAATATTTACGAGAAATTAATTCGAAAAAATCGAATATCCGTAACCGAAATAATAAAATATCTGTAACCGTATCCGAAACCGATATAATATTATTCTTAAATCCGTATCCGTATCCAGATACGAAATTTCAAATACATTCCTACCTTCTACCTAGCATGTAAGAAAATGTATACGGAAGAGCGAGATCTGGTAACACAAGTATCTTCTTACATAACAGGAGGTCTCAAACCCTTGTAATATTATTAGATTCTTAATTTTTTTCTACTTTTTCCACTGTGGGGGTCGGCACAACATGTTATAAAGGGAATTTGACTTCTGTGTTTCTCTTTGGGACGACAGAGTATTTTAAGTCTTGTTTAAGTTATGTAGTGATATAAACATTTCTATTTAATATATTGTTTTCTAACCAGTGGATATATCCACGACTTTATTTTCAAATTCCTCTCCACCCTTTTGAAGTAATTTTCAAATTGACTGAATCCTTCATATCTAAACTCTATGGGCACATTGGTTGAAGTTATTATCAAATTCTCTCTCTCTACCCTGATACTTTTAGGGTAATTTTCTCACACAAGAAACCCCATAGTTTGCATAATCTTTTTACGCGCATAACAAATGACACAAGCCCTCTTAAACTTATCTCACTACGATTATGATTAGTACAAATAACTATTGATTTTTACATGAATCATTATAACAGCAATCTGCGTCCGTGACTATTGTCATAGTTAAAACATCAGCAGGGCTATTTTGTAAAAACATGATTATCATGTTATGATGTTGAATGCAATACCTAATGTTAGAGAATACCTAATCCGTACACTTTTCATAGTAACTATTCACTGTTTATGCACATAATACCTACGCTTCGGCGTAGATATTGTATTGGAAGCGTAGGTATAGGTATAGATAACATAAAAAGCGTAGGTATTATGGTATTCAGTACCAATAAATACGAATATCATAACATGATAATCATGTTTTTACAAAATAGCCCTACAGGTAAATACATACAAGATAAGTTAAAAAGATGTGCAAAATCAATAGTTATATCCGAATACATTTTAATATAAATAAGTTACAAAAAATCGTACACACAAAGCTTATATTCAGTTGAACTTTTTGTTTCCAGCTCTGGAAACCAGATACACATGCACAAACACAAACAGCTATAAGCTTTCTTTCTTGAAGAACCGTGAAGAAAGAACAATTGAGAGTTTCTAAGACTAGAAGTTAGTTTCTAGGACTAGAAGTTTAGATTCTTAGATTCTGCTTTGTCTTTTGAGAGCATGAATTACAATTAAGTACAAATCGGTTCTTATGGAATGGATTTTGTTAACTTAGTACCTAGAATTTACAACTAGGCATAACTAAATTTACATCCTGCTGGATCTTCTCCAAAACGAGTTCCATCCGTGCCGACATCACAGGCTGGCCTTTTTTGTTCTTTTTGCTCAGTTTCTTGAACCTTTCATGTTTAGCTTTATTATAATCATGCAGTTTCTGTTTGCGTTCCAATGCAGCCTTCTTCATTTCTTCTCGCTTCTTTTTCTTCTCTTCATGTTTTTTTATCATGTTTTCATGTTTCTTTACCACCCTGTTTTTCATCGCTTCATGACTCTTTTTCAACTCTTCATGATTCTTTTTCATCTCATCATGATACTTCTTCAACTCTTCATGATTTTTTCTCATCTCTTCATGATTCTTTCTCATCACTTCATGATTCGCTAACATCTCTTCACGTACTCTTTTTTTATAAGCCACATCAGCTGCGTCCAGAAAGATCTCTCCATCATTATTTATCATCTCTTCATTATTCTTTTGCATCTCTTCATGATTCTTTAACATCTCTTTATGTAATTTTTCATTATAAGCCTCTTTCTCAGCTACGACCTTAAGGATCTCTTCATGATTCTTTTTAATCTCTTCAGGATTCTCTAACATCTCGTTATGTAATTGTTCTTCATAAGCCTCTTTCTCAGCTACATCTGGAGACTTTTCATCTTCTTTTTCAGATTCATCGTTAACTTGTTTCAATGGATCTTCGATGGGATTGGCTTTGATGTTTTCTTTCTCAATAATGTCAGGATGCCTAACAAACCTGCCGACATTTTGGTTAGAGTCGGTGGTGTCCTCATCAAATGATTTGGGTTTGTATGATGTACCAACTACAGGATCATTTTTTAAATCTCTCTGATACTCACGCATAAGTCTTTTCTTCCTTTGATCCTCCCATTGAACAAGTTTGTATTTTTTGCTGTATTTCTTTAAGCGGTAAGCTTTTTTGTCAAACGGTTTTTTATCAGTATTTGTTTTGAATTCACGATTCTTGTCGAACTGCCCTCTGCGCTTCTTCTTGTCCGGCATTTCAGTCATTTGCTTCTTGTTGTGCTGCTCATGGTGCTTCTGCTTGTCTGGCTTTTCAGTCATTAGCTTCTTGTCGTGCTGTTTCTGCTTGTCTGGCTTTTCAGTCATCAGCTTCATACCGTGCTGGTTGTGCTGTTTCTGCTTGTCTGGCTTTTCAGTCATCAGCTTCATACCGTGCTGGTTGTGGTGCTTCTGCTTGTCTGGATTTTCAGTCATTTGCTTCTTTTTGTGCTGCTTGTGGCGCTTCTGTTTTTCCGGATTTTCACTCATTTGCATCTTGTCGTGATGCACGTGGCGCTTCTGCTTGTCCGGCTTTTCAGTAATTTGCTTATTGTGCTTGTCCGGCTTTTCCGCCTTTTGCTTCTTGACGTGGTGCTTATGCTTGCACGGCTTTTCAGTCAATTGCTTCTTGTGGTGCTTCTTCGGCTTTTCAGTCATTTGGTTCTCTTGGTGCTTGTGCTTGTCTGGCTTTACTGCCTTCTGCATCTGCTTACACGGCTTTTCAATCAATTGCTCGCTAAAATGTACGTGGCGTTCCTGCATTCCAGCCTTTGGCTTCTCGTCGTGGTGGTTCTGCCTGTCCAGATTTTCAGCCTTCTGCTCCATGTCTTGTCTTCACCAAGAAGAATGCGTCCCAGTTCGCTTCCATTATACCAAATGTTACGTCAGACCTATAAAGATATGAAAAAGCGTGTTTGATCATGGATATAGGTACAGCAGCTATTTCATTGCCCAAAATAAGGATGGCAGTATAAATTATAGTGTCATTCTCTCTGGTTAGGAGAATAAAATACATGCAAATACTAAACAGAATAAATGAATAGGTATTCCACGCTTTTTCATTTCATTTTAGGCTTTTTTAGTGATATCAAATTTGAACATAAAGTGAAGTAATTATTTCTGGTACGTTAACATAAAATTATTTATTTCTGTACCCAAAATTATATAAATCTATCAATATGTTGGGGCCTTCTTGTAATAAATATACTTATGTAAGAAGACTTTCCTCTTTATAAATTTGATTAGTAGATAGGTAAGAAGGTACTTTGTTTGTTACCAATTTGTTAGAAAACGGTTTGAGCTTAAATTTTACTAGGTTAGGTAATGTACAAAATTATTAGTAAGATATGTTGGCAGAAAAGAGATTAAGAGATATTAGAGTATTATAATGCCAAGTTAACTTCAGTAGGTGCATATGGTACTAACAATCAAGCAAAATTATAGGTGAAAGTACATATTGTTATGTCGGTTCATGATTCTAACCTGAATACCTTCAAAAATGTAGCATTTCGTCTGGGTTTCAGTAAAAATAACTTCGGTTTAGTACCTACGTTGATTGGTGACGTAAATTTCGTCATGCGATGAGAGTCAGACATTTTGTCAGCTTCTTGAGCATTTTATCGATCCTTCAGATAGGAGCCATTGGAGAATGAGATAGATAGCGTTTAGATATATTTTGGCTCGGTCAGAACGTTTTCGAAACGTTTGGTTATCGTCGTAACCTGTACGCAGCTGTGCCTAGGCGTGGAGATGTTGACGGAAACTGCTTAGCAAACCATTATAGGCTAAATTCATTGAAAATGTGACGACATAGCGTTGAAAACTTACCAAGACTAGCCACCCACTGGGTAGGCTTCTATTTTTCGACGGAATCTTGATAGTTTACTTGCACTTGGCACTAAAAAAAATCGCGCAAGACGAATTTGTTTTGTGACTAGTGGAGCTATTAACTTTATAGACCATGCCCTTTTGTGATTTTACGAATTTTTACAAAGAACCAGATAGGCGGTTCGCAAAAACGTCCGTCACCAAAAAGGATAGATACACGGCACGGAAACGCTAAATTGCACGGGGGACGCCCTCTATGTGAGCATTTTTTTGCAATGTGCTCTTCAACATCGGAGCATGCGCGCTCTTCGCATGTAGAAATAAATTACTATTACTACTTATTTTAGCATTAATCTGAACTGTAAATTAATAAAAAAGCAATAAAAATTTAGAATTATTTATACCTAGTATGTCTGCAATATTACAAAAAACGGTATGTTGCGCTTTATTCCTGCGTGAAACGGAACGGCTTAGCTTCAATAATCTACTGATAGATGGCAGCACGTTATCGTATTTTCACACTGCTCGTCACTGGTTTTGTCTTGGATATCCTGCATTAGGTCAATGACCAGGTAGTTAGCCCCAAAAAGATCTAATGAATGACGCTGATTAAAGAAAAGAACCTTGAAACGATGGGTGTTTGCCTTGTAGAGGCTCTTTTCGTAACAAGCCAGATTTATAAAATCACCCTTAAGTAGGTACCTACCTACTCACAATTGCAATCGGCTACTAAAACCGTCCATTTGTTTTTGTTTTGACAGACTGACTCTAAAAACATTATTTTATTCTCCAAAATTAATTGCCTAGTAGTTAATTGCCAATTGAATGTACCTAGGTACCTACATTCAAATCTATGGAGTATTGTCGTAACTACTATCCTAACTAAGTAAGTAACTAACTATTTACCTAGGTATAGCACATTATTAGGTAGGTACCTACTAGATAGGTAGGTACAGTCAATAGAAAGTAGATAGTTACTGCGGCAGCGGCCAGCGTCGTCGACCCTCGCTCGTTGAAACTCCAGACGACCGAGTTCGCCGTATTGAATTACGGAAAGTACAGTCACCACCAAACCACCAATACGTATTTTATAACGTTATTATTTTTTCAATGGGCTAGGTGACCAAATTCAAATTCAATCTCAATCTCAATTAATCAGGGTCAATCTTTCCGCGACCACGATTTTCGAAACACAGTCGAAACGTTGACGTTTTGTTGTGATAAATGAAAAGTAGCCTGAGCACGAACCACTTTAACTTATCGAACGTATCGTCTAATCTAAATGTCAAAGCATACTTTTTTTATTGTAAAAGTATCAGTTTTCCCCCAAGGTCTAAAACACGTTTATGTGCGAGAAAATTATAAGCCGTGTTGGCCGAGTGGGTATTTCAATCTGAAGGTCGTGGGTTCGAATCCCGGAGTGTCCCAGTTAGTACTGTTATAAGCGGAGTGCTTTCAACCTGTCACGTTAGAATGCTAACTACTGCAAAATGTGGGCATGTGCCAAATATAATGCTTGTACCCCCACTAGACATCTACAGTCACGAGCCTATTTGCCCTCAACTTACTGTAGCCGACAGTACCTTACAGTACATTGATTAAGAAGTCCTATTACAATAATCCGTAGTCAACCGGTAGCGGAATACGCACACGCTTGGCCATATTTTGAATTTAGAACTAGATACGTCACACGCTCGTCAAAACTAAATTTTTTAATTGCATTTTGAACCTGTTTTATAGCCTAATGACAATTTAAAACTTCTATTCATGGAAGTAGTGTCAACGGTGTCGGTTGGGTAATAAGGGTCTGTGTTGTGTTTGGAGTTTTGGACATATTGCCTAATTACAGGTTAGTAAAAATATTTTCAAACTTTTTCTCTCTTTTCTTTCTTTCTTTTTTTGTTAACCTAGTTAAGTTGTATCGATTGGGCGGTGTGGTCGCTAAGCGACAAAGCGCTTTTTTTTCTTAAATAAAAAAAAAATAATAATAATAAAAAAAAAATGTAAATGATTATATAGGTTAATGTATTGATTTTGTCACCTTTCATTTATTTTTCCGAAGTTTGGACTATACCTTTATGACAATAGCCAATGTAATACGTGATAAAGACCTGAGTAAAAAAATTTGCCTTTTTGCATAAACTGTATGTACCTACCTACCTACTGTACTGCACCTAAAGGTATATTTCTTAAATATTTATTTGTAGTGTTTTTGTTATTATTTAGTTGGATGAAAAAAAAACTTGGGACTGAAAATACTCTCAACTTTCGCTTATTATCAAAAGTAACGGAAAAATTATGATTTGTAGACAAAAACTCCAGAAATCCCCATTATTCTTCAATGGTGGCCACAAATGATAGCCACCATGATGGACATAGTCAATGGGGATTTCTGAACCCAAATTAGATTTAGGTAGGTAATTTTATTTGTATATAAATGATACCTATACTTTTATATTAACATAATACCTAATATACCTAATAATATTATAAATGCAAAAGTTTGTGAGTTTGTATGTATGTTTCGCATTTATATTGTTCCTCAATCAGGCCTAAACGACAAATCGGAATAAGTAGAAATTTGCTGTAAATGTGGATTTATTGCCCGAATAAATAATAGACTACTAAAAAGTGAAAAGCATCCCCAAAACGATAAAAAACTCAAAAGGGATGATTTTACTATAGATGGCGCTGGTGTACAACAAATTTGACATCATTGTTACTCTACTGTCATCGCGCGTTACTCTATGCGATTATTGAAATTTGGACAGAACAACGTCTGTCGCGGGTCTGCTAGTGTAAAATATATTTAAAAACAAAATATCTACGTATAAAAATATCTTTAGTCAGTCAAAATTTTATGCAAATTCAAAAATGTTTCGAAAAATTTCAATACATGATGAACAGGTTTATTGAATTTGAATAAAATTTCAATTAATCGAGCGAAGGAAGAACTATTAATCAGTAGCCCTATTGCGTAAGCCCACTGATAAACGTAATCGGCTTCAACTGTTAAAATCACATTGTCTTTCGACAGTTGCACACTTGGACAACTTTGACAGTCGAAGCGGATTATGAATACTAGTGAGTTTACGAAATAAGGCTGTTGCAGGCCAATTTCGTAAAAAAACGATTTACACCCGTTTATTTTTATTACCATAGCTTCGAATTTAAAGAATATAGATAAGAGTTTATTTAATTCTCTAAATTCGAATAATGTACCTACAGATTTATACGATGTAGGTATACCTGCATGCGGCTAGATGGCGCTATGTGAAATGTCCACCAATATTTGTTTATAAAAATACCATAGTTCGGCCGTTCAGAGAATGCGTTCCTGACACCTATCAGTTAGTCACGTTATAGTGACTATAATGTTGTAATAATGTTGTAATAATGTTGTTTTAATGCTCATCAATTGTTAAAACGGTAAACAACCAGCAATAATATTTTTATCGTAACTGCAACGCCATTACAAAGTTACGTCGTCATACAATCGCGACGTGTCAGGAACGCATTCTCAGAACGGCCGAACTATAACTGGTTTCCTCACGATGTTTTCCTTTACCGTTATAAGCAGGTGTTTTTGATGCGCATATAAAAATTTCGAACAGAAAAATCCATTGATGCACGCCGGGATTTGAACCCGATTTTTATATTGAAAGTCGAGGTACCTCCCACTCGGTGTCTATCCCTCGTATTCAAGAACGACACTATGAGAACACGCAACCACTAGTGGACGAAATCTTTTTTCATAAAAATCACTTTATGTGTTATGCGACACTGCATAGTGTGACTAGAGGCACATTGTCGTGTACCTCTAGCCAAAGTTGAACACATAATAAATGATGTTTATGAAAAAAGATTTCGTCCACTGTGGGTGCGTGTTCTCATAGTGTCGTTCTTGAATACGATGGTATGTTTATTATGTCTATTATTTTACTTATAATAATCTAATTACCTACTTTCAGATGACTTAGAGCCATGAAGATTATCCGAGAAGATTACAATGTGGAAGATGACACTTCGAAGAAGGCCCCGGTTCCCAAGGGAGGACTCAGCGTTTTATTCGCGATAATGTGCATTATCGACCTTTTTGGTGTGTTTCCGGTTATCGCGCTTCCGAGGAGTGTCATTTATTGTGGTAAGAGTTCAAGGTGAATTCATTAGTTAGTTTTTCAAGGATCGGCTAGTAATCACTACATAGTATGTATAAAGCAAAGTCGCTTTCCGCTTCCCGCGTATGTATGTATATATGTATGTTTGCTTATATCTTTAAAACTACATCACGGATTTTGATGCGGTTTTTTTTAATAAATAGAGTGATTCAAGAGGAAGGTTTATATGTATAATACCTACATGCATAATATAGTAGAGAAACACTGATAATTTTAGAGGTTTCTAATGTGATGTCGTAAATAAACACATTTTTTTGCGCTTACATTGCAAATGCTGGCTGAACCCCACGAGATATATCAAAATAATGTACTACAGTATTGTACACCTTAAAAACGTCTACAAAAAAGTCAACGATGGTATTAGAAATGTCTTCGCTGTCGAAGCGGGCACGGGTCAGCTAGTTAATAAATAATAAAGAAAAATTGTTAAGTCGTAGAATGTAGAAAACACTAGACATCCATCTCCCGCCGCTCCTACCTACCCTTTTTAGGGTTCCGTACCCAAAGGGTAAAAACGGGACCCTATTACTAAGACTTCGCTGTCCGTCTGTCTGTCCGTCTGTCTGTCACAGAGTCACAGGGCTGTATCCCATGAACCGTTATAGCTAGACAGTTGAAATTTTCACAGATTAGGTATTTCTGTTGCTGCTGCTATAACAACAAATACTAAAAACAGAATAAAATAAATATTTAATGGGGTCTCCCATACAACAAACGTGTTTTTTTTGCCGTTTTTATAGATAATGGGACGGAACCCTTCGTGCGCGAGTCCGACTCGCATTTGGCAGGTTTTTTATTTTATTTCAGGTATTTATGGGATACCTCTGGTATTGGCGGTGATTGGCTTCCAACTATACACGGCAGTACTCCTCGGAAGATGTTGGCTGCTGGCCCAGGAGATCACGCCACACATAAAGGAGAAAAACAGGTTTGTAAAAGAAGCTGACAATTAAAAATGGTGTTCAAATGTCAAATTGAAACCCATTGCCATGCAGTCTTTACCTACTCGCTGCGAATTTACCTACCTCTACCCCTAATCTAATTCATCAGCCTCTACACCCCCTCCCTATTCCGGGCTCGGAAAAGTCGGTATTAAATCCCCCTAAGGATCCAAAATGTCGAGGTTTTGACGGGCCCCAGGTCCCCGGACCCCCCTAGGCCCCCAAATCCCTGGGTGGTACTTTATACCACTAGGCAACAAACCTCATAAAAATTGCCGCAGTTTTAAGGGGCCCCAGTACCCCGAACTTCCTGGGCCCCCACGGCCCTGGGGGTACTACTGTGCATCAAAACTCATAGAAAATTATTTGCAGGTATCCATATGCTGCCGTGGGTGAACTCGCGTTCGGTAGAATTGGCAGAAGTACTGTCACTACCCTTCTCAACGCTACAGTGTTTGGTTCAGGGATACCCAATTTTATTCTTGGTAAGACAACCTTTTTAGGGCTCCGTACCCAAAGGGTAAAAACGGGACCCTATTACTAAGACTTCGCTGTCCGTCTGTCCGTCTGTCTGTCACAGGGCTGTATCTCATGAACCGTCGTAGCTAGACAGTTGAAATTTATGTATATTTATGTCACAGATTATGTATTTCCGTTGCTGCCACAAAAAATACTAAAAACAGAATAAAATAAATATTTAAGTTAAGCCCCCCCATACAACAGACGTGATTTTTTTGCCGTATAGATAATGGTACGGAATCCTTTGTGTGCGAGTCCGACTCGCACTTGGTCGGTTTTTTTAGACTGTATTATCCCAATTCTGAGCAAAGGTAATTTTTGACAGGGCAACTTTAGGGCCATCTGTCCCGCTTTTGAAAACAGAGAGTACCTACTTAGTACCTACATCATCAAAATTACTCTTACTTAATTAATCTCCCCAGCCCCGTGGGGCACCTATACCTATGCTTCCAATGCCAGTTTAGGTACCATAGCCTAGGTATTGGTACCTAAACTGCATAAAAAGCATAGGTTTTCCCTTCAGTACCAATAATATTGGTATGAATATCATAACATGATAATCATAGTTTTTACAAAATAGCCTCCCAGGAATAGCACATAGACTACCTACTTCTATTATTTCACCACGAGAGGAAAGGTTAGGTAGTTTTACGACTATCGATCTCCTAAATTAATTTTATCACTTACTAGCAGTCCGCCCCGGGGGCGTCGCGACGCCGGTCGCACGGGTGTATTAATGATTTTGTGGGTAATTATTTTACACCTTGTGTTACATTATCGAAGTTTTCATAAGGATCCCTAATAGTTAGACATATGGTATCACGGACTTTTTTGTAGATATTGATGTCCTCTTTAAAACTGTAGTACATCACTTTGCTCTATTGTCAATAATTTCCGCAACATACGAGATATAAAGATTTTTTTGGACTTTTTATCACGTTGGGTTACATTATCGAAGTTTTCATACGGATCCCTAACATTTTTGAAAATATTCTTTAGCCTATGTTCATCAGGGATAATGTAGAATTCTAATGGTGAAAGAATTTTTCAAATCGGTCCAGTAGTTTCGGAGCCTATTCGATGCAAACAAACAAACAATCAAATCTTTCCTCTATATAATATTAGTATAGATAGTATATAATATAGTATAGACTATCGGCGCCGGCGCTACCAGATTAACTGGTTTCAGCAACATTAGCCTACCTAAGTAATAAACTGAACATTTTTTAGTATTTATTCGAATATTAATAGATTTAATAGATAAAATAAATCTAGTCTTTTTATAAATGCATGAGTTTGTGACGATGTTTGGTTATTTGTGGCCCAGACATGCCCAAACGGATTTGGATGAAACTTGAAATATACATAGGTACACTGGTACATACATATGTATATACCTAGGCTATGCCCTGGAACAGCACATATTCTACTTTTTAGGGTTCCGTACCCAAAGGGTAAAAACGGAACCCTATTACTAAGACTTCGCTGTCCGTCTGTCTGTCTGTCTGTCCGTCCGTCTGTCACAGGGCTGTATCTCATGAACCGTGATAGCTAGACAGTTGAAATTTTCACAGATTATGTATTTCTGTGGCTGCTCTAACAACAAATACTAAAAACAGAATAAAATAAATATTTAAGGGGGGCTCCCATACAACAAACATGTTTTTTTTTGCCGTTTTTATAGATAATGGTACGAAACCCTTCGTGCGCGAGACCGACTCGCACTTGGCCGGTTTTTTTAAATCTAAGTAACTCACCCTCGTATTCAAGAACGACACTATGAGAACACGCACCCACAGTGGACGATATCTTTTTTTAAGTGATTTTTATGAAAAAAGATTTTGTCCACTTTGGGTGCGTGTTCTCATAGTGTCGTTCTTGAATACGAGGTTATGTTCCACGCGAACAAAGCGGACGGAAAAAGTAAAAATTTAGGTACATAGGTTCCGTTTAAATGTACCTAGGTAACAGGTTTTTTTAATTATTTTTCAGCGGCGATGGGTTTGCTACCTGTCACGTATGAAATGCTAACTGCATATAATGTTTAGACGTAGGTATAGGTACTCAGCGTTACCCCCTTTAGACACCTTCAAGAGTCAACGTCTAGAGCTAGACCCAAGTACAGTAGACATCTGTCTACTGTACTTGGGAATTACAGTCGTGATATTTCTTTCATTTCTTCAGCGTCACAGAGCTTGCAGCTGTTCTGGTGGAAGATCACAGGCGGAGGTGTCAATGTCACCTACTGCGTATGGATGCTGCTACTTGCCCTTCTTCTGTGCCCTGTTATGTGGCTTGGATCCCCGAAGGACATGAAGTGAGAACCAAAGAGCATTTAATCACTACGTTTGTAAGAACTTTAAACCTACCAATATGTCAAAGTCAAAAGTCTAATTATTTTGACGTAGATGACCGTTTATTTCCCTAAAATATCATCACTACATAGTATAAAGCAAAGTCGCTTTCCGCTTCCCGCGTCTGTATGTAATATGTATGTATGTATGTTTGCTTATATCTTTAAAACTACACAACGGATTTTGATGCGGTTTTTTTTATAAATAGAGTGATTCAAGAGGAAGGTTTATATGTATAATACATGCATAATATAGTAGAGAAACACTGATAATTTTAGAGGTTTCTAATGTGATGTCGTAAATAAACACATTTTTTTGCGCTTACATTGCAAATGCTGGCTGAACCCCACGAGATATATCAAAATAATATACTACAGTATTGTATACCTTAAAAACGTCTACAAAAAAGTCCACGATGGTATTAGAAATGTCTTACGCACAGCGAAGCGGGCACGGGTCAGCTAGTCTGTTATAATTTGAGTTTGAGGTGTCTGCCTGTATGTCTGTGGCATCGTAGGGATCTCCTAAACAGATGAACCGATTTTGATTTTTTTTTTGTTTAAAAGGTGTCTTAAATCTGTTCAACTGATTGAAGATCATCAACTCTTTTCTAGTTGTTGAAGGGATATGATATGAGCAACTTTTACTGGTCTGATTGATTCAAATTTTAGTATTTTGTGACTTCAGAATCGAGGGTTTTAAATTACTTTTATTTGTGGGTAATGTTATGTAATACCTACTAATGTTATAAGTATTACACAAGCCTCGGTCTCAGCCTTATGCCTACCTAGTTACTTACATTATACCTATACCAGGGTCATAGCATTTTCGTCGGTGCTCATAGTAACGACAGTGGCGATATCGACATGGACCTGCATATCGCTGGATATTGAGTCTCCGCCCAGCGCGCAGACCGTGCTGGCCTACCAGCCCGAGCTTAGAGACTTCCTCAGCGCTTATGGATTAATGGCTTTTCAGGTAAGACATTATTATATAATATTACTAGCTAACCCGGCGAACTTCGTATCGCTTTTTCGTATCTGCTTTTTCTTTAAGAGGCTGCCAGTAGCTGAATGCTCTTTTTCGAAACGAAAAAAGAAATACTTCTGAACAAGCCACATCTCCTATTTTTATAAGTATATTACTTCAGGTTCCTAACTAGATTTCTATTAAGCTGAAAACATAATAGCAGAAACTTTTCACGATAAAAATATTATTTCAAAATGATACGTTTTAGAATTTATGATCGAAATATTTTATATACCTACTATTAAAATCAACTTGTGATTTATTGTTAAAGATAGGTAATATGTAGATCTAGATTTCTATTAGGATAGATTTTTGATATGTAATTATACATAATTTATATCATTAATTTATTCGAAAAGCTAAGGCGGACCACGCGCGGACGTGTGTTTGTCATCATTGCAGCGGTCGGTAGGATTATTTATCGAAGTGATTAAAGATGGGTACATCTTTATTCACATGTACTATACATTATAAAATAGGAGATGTGGCTTGTTCACAAGTATTTCTTTTTTCGTTTCGAACAAAAATAATCGTCGACTGGTAGCGTCTTAAGTATATGATTTTTAAAATACAAAGGTAGCTTAGGTTTTTATAGTTCCGTCACAAAAATTCACAAAAGGAAAAAACGGAATCCTTATAAGATCACTCGTGTGTCTGCGAGTCTAAATCGAACTTTTTAAAAGTACTTACATTCCTACATACATCATGAGGCCGGGTAAAACTATAAAACTAAAAAATATTAATACCTATTTAACCAATTATCTGGTTTCTTACCTTCTCATAGACATTTGTAGATTTCGTTCTTGACCTATCACCCCTTTCCCGGCTTGACGTTGACTTCTAGGACATCCTGTAGATATATTTATTGGTTATTCCCAGTTCGACATCCATCCTATGCTGCTAACAATACAAGTGGACATGCGCGACGGACGGCAGATAAACAAGGCAGTGGTGGGCGGCTTCCTCGCTACCCTCACCATGTTCACGATCACCGCTATCCTGGCCGTGAATAGATATGGCATGGATATCAACAATAACATACTGCAAGGTAAGGTTTGAGGATGTTCTTTTATCTGAATCTTCTTCTAATATATAAAACTAGCTGACCCGTGCCCGCTTCGCTGTGCGTAAGACATTTCTAATACCATCGTGGACTTTTTTGTAGACGTTTTTAACTTATACAATACTGTAGTACATTATTTTGATATATCTCGTGGGGTTCAGCCAGCATTTGCAATGTAAGCGCAAAAAAATGTGTTTATTTACGACATCACATTAGAAACCTCTAAAATTATCAGTGTTTCTCTACTATATTATGCATGTATTATACATATAAACCTTCCTCTTAAATCACTCTATTTATAAAAAAAAACCGCATCAAAATACGTTGTGTAGTTTTAAAGATATAAGCAAACATAAATAAATAAATAAATAAATAAATATTTCTCGTGTCACAGTGTTTGTAACCAAACTCCTCCGAAACGACTCGACCGATTTTTATGTGTTTTTTTTTGTATTTATTCAGCATGTCTTAGAATATGTCGTAGGGTATTTTTTATACCTCTAAGTGATAAGGGCGGCGTAAAATTCAGGAATAAAATTAAGTGCTTTTTTCTGTGGGAGTTTTGAATTTGGACAGGACATCGTTTGTCGGGACATACTAATGGCTTCAACATGAGCTCATTACCATAATACTTATGACTGGCCTCACAGCTCAGTTGGTAGTAATTTTGCCTTCTTCACTGTAGGTTGTATTGTGGGTCGATTCCCAACCATGACAAACATTTGTGCAATGAACATACTTAAGTAAATGTTTGTTCTGTATCTGGGTGTTATATTATAATACCTATCATAGTACCTACCTACCTAAGTCTTTGAAAAAAGTACTTTTTATACACGCGAGCTAAGCCGCTTGCGTAAGCTAGTCCTACTAATATTATAAATGCGAAAGTTTGTGAGTGAATGTGTGTTTGAATGAATGAATGAATGAAAATGCTTTATTGTACACCATAAAACAAATAAATAACAACGAAAGAAACTTAAACTAGAACAAACTGTACAATGGGCGGTCTTATCGCTAAAAAGCGATCTCTTCCAGACAACCTTGGGATGGAGTGAATATAAAGATGAATGGAAGATTGGTCGGGGTGCACTAAACTACTGAAATAATTAAAATTAAACTTTACAGTAATATAGCTTAAACATCAGAATAACACATAGGCAATAAACACATTTATCCAGGTACCACCAGTGCAAAGCCGGGGCGAGCAGCTTGTATTCATATAATTACGTGTTTAAAAATCAATACACAGTGAATTTATTTGCATAATTATCTTTCCTCAAATTATATAGCCAGTTAAACGTAAAAGGTGTATAAGTATCATTTTCAACTTCTTAATTTGGTCCTATAAAAATCCCGATAATATTTTTTACTTCGGATTTAGTTCATTAGCGGCCATTAATGCCTCCTGTATTTGCTGGTAACATTGTCATTATTATAAAATTTCTGGAATTTTTTTTTTCGTATTTTCGCGTCGACACAAAAACAGTCACAAATTGAATATCCTCAGGATTAAGCAATTAGCACTACCTAGCTTTCGAGAGTAGTCTTATTACACCCTTTATGTATATCGCACTCCAAGAACGAAAGTGACTAAACTCGAAATTCCTGTTTTTGGGACATTATTGAAACGTGTTAGTTAACTTTGACCGTGCGATTTTTAGGGTTCCGTACCCAGAGGGTAAAAACGGAACCCTATTACTAAGACTTCGCTGTCCGCCTGTCTGTCCGTCTGTCTGTCTGTCACAGGGCTGTATCTCATGAACCGTGATAGCTAGACAGTTGAAATTTTCACAGATTATGTATTTCTGTGGCTGCTCTAACAACAAATACTAAAAACAGAATAAAATAAATATTTAAGGGGGGCTTCCATACAACAAACATGTTTTTTTGCCGTTTTTATAGTTTTGGTACGGAACCCTTCGTGCGCGAGTCCGACTCGCACTTGGCCGGTTTTTTTTAATAAAATGCTGTACAAGTGTTTTTTAAGTATCAAACAATTTTTCATTTAGAGAAGGTACCTACCTACTACTGGTCAAAAGTTATTTAGTTACTAGCACTCCAATCTACATTTGACGATATTTTTTTTATTAACAGCTATATTAGTAGATGTACCTAGGTACCTATTTACCAAACGAATTCAGTTTAACTCACTTTTGACTAGAGATTTCTCGGTCGGTCAAAACTAGTTCTGAGTTTTGACTGATTTCCCAACCATAAGTAGTTTTGACCGGTTACGAATTTTGAAACAAATTCAATTAATAATTAATTGTTTTTATCACTATCACTACATAGTTTAAAGCAAAGTCGCTTCCCGCTTCCCGCGTCTGTATGTATGTCTGTATGTATGCTTATATCTTTAAAACTACACATCGGATTTTGATGCGGTTTTTTTTAATAGATAGAGTAATTCAGGAGGATGGTTTATATGTATAATTCCATGCTTAATATATTAGAGAACCACTGATAATTTTAAGATTTCTAATATGAAGTCGTAAATAAACACATTTTTTTGCGCTTACTTTGCAAACGCTGGCTGAACTCTACGAGATAGATCAAAATAATGTACTAAATATTGTATACCTTAAAAAGGTCTACAAAAAAGTCCGCGATGGTATATGTTTATCTCTTAGGGATAACCCACAATAATCAATTTCTATCCTTTACTTTAGACCGCAACTTTTTTTTAAAATTTTAAATGCTGTTAACGAGCATACAAAGACATTCTGTAAAATATATTTTGGTATCAGCTTTGCACCCGTGCGAAGCCGTGGCGGGTCGCTAGTTTATTTATATTAGGGTCATTGTTGTTATAAAATTTAATGTTTTCTTGCGTGTTATGTGTAGGAATGTATATTAAAAGAAAGGAAGAACATACGGACAATCAGACAGACACACGAGAATGCGGGAGTAGGGTCTGCGCACATTAGCGGACGGGACGGCATCGACAGAGGATTTAAAAAAACCGGTCAAGTGCGAGTAGGACTCGCGCACGAAGGGTTCCGTACCATCATCTATTAAAAACGGCAAAAAAACACATTTGTCGTATGGAAGCCCCACTTAAATATTTATTTTATTCTGTTTTTAGTATTTGTTGTTATAGCAACAACAGAAATACATAATCTGTGAAAATTTCAACTGTCTAGCTATCACGGTTCATGAGATACAGCCCTGTGACAGACAGACGGACAGCGAAGTCTTAGTAATAGGGTCCCGTTTTTACCCTTTGGGTACTGAACCCTAAAAATGATCAATTGAATTGAATAGAGAATGAATAAGAAAGAGCGATCGTATTTAACGAAATTTTAGCTAATCCTAATAATATTATAAATGCGAAAGTTTGTAATGTTTGTTCTCTAATCAAAAATAAACGACAAAACGGATTAAGATGAAATTTGCTGTAGAATGTAGATAACAAATCAGAATAAATAAAGAGGGATCTTATAATCCGAAAAACAACCCATTTTAAAATAAAAAAACGCAAAAAGGATGACTTTGGTATAGATGACGCTGATGTGCAAACATTGACAGATAACATTGAGTTGTCATAGCAACGCAAAAAGGTTGAATTACCAAGGTCGGTTTTGGAAATTCATTTTGTCAAAAAATCGACAACAATTTGACTACCGAATGATTACCGCATTCTACCAAAATTCGTAATAAAAGTAGTTTCCTGAAAGTGTTTTTTTCTATGCGACTATTGAAATTTGGGCAGGACAAAGTCTGTCACGGGTCTGCTAGTAAGTACATAACAGAATTGCTACCATTGTCATCTTGTCCACAGGAATACCGGCCTCAATACCGCTATATATAGTAGCGTTGTTGGTAACATTGCAGTTGTGTCTGTCGTCCGCAGTTGGAAACTCAGTGCTGTTCCAACAGATTGAAGACTTCTTCCGGATCCCTCGAAGTAAGTGGTTCTTACAGCTTTTAGTGGAAACTGTTATTCTGTTTTTGTTAATTTTGAATCTCTTGAATAGCGATTTGGGTTTCATACGAGAAGGTTCAAATCCCGTTTAAATGATAAAATATTGTTTATTTTAAAAATCTTCTTAAATGATAGAGACTTTAAGGCGTCCTAAACAAACAATTTTTTTTTTCAGATTTCTGCTGGCAACGCATCTTGATACGATCGAGCATAGTCTTTTTCGCGGTATTCCTAGCTGAATCTGTCCCAAGATTCGACCTCGTCATGGGCCTAGTCGGCTCCACCCTCACAGGCCCACTAATGTTCATATTCCCACCAATCTTCTTCCTCAAACTATGCTATATAAAATCCCAAATGATAAAAAAAGATCCGATAAAGTTTGGCAAAAGATTTACTACAGGAATTGAAAATGGCGACAACATTCAAGATGGCGCCTATGTTTTACAAAATGGCGACACCACGCCGCTCATTATCAGAAACTCTCTAACAAAATATAAAACGTTTACTAATAAGTATTATAGAAAAATATATGATACAGATGACGATTATACGATTAAATGGTACGATGTAGTTCTAGCTCTTATAGTGATGGCGATGGGAATATCAGCGACTATTGTGGCTACATACTCAAGTTGGGCGGAGTCTATACAGTACGCGACATATTCGCCGCCGTGTTTAGTGAACGCCACGATAGCTGCTCAGAGTTTTCTGAGTGAACTGTAAAAGATTTGGAAACTATAGGATGTTTGTTGGTTTAATCATGACTTGGAGCCGTACTACAATCTCTAAAATGTCTTACTTTAGAGATAAAGCAGTATTATTATTTTTCAAACTATCGTGATTAGTAGACATAACTATATTAAAGCATGTTATGTTAAAGCAGTATTACTATAAGAGCGAAAGTGAAAACGCTATACGAACACGTATGGCGTTGTCACTTTCGCACTGCGAGTAATACTGCTTTAATCTTTAGAGATTGTAGTAGGACTCTTGGTCAAAATTTGGAAAAAATAACATGTACCTAGTTCCTGTTAAAAGATACAGATGTATTAATACTACCCCGAAAACTGGAACTGAATGTTCAGAAATTCAGAATCTTGATACATTTTCGCCAAAAAAACGAAAAAGAAAGTGAAAAAATTTCAAGAACATTTAAAGTAAAATAAAGTATTATTATTACTCACGACAGTATCCCCAAGTACGGTAGACATCCTCTCAGATCACCAGGCGCTTAGATCCATTGAAAATGTTGTTGGTAGTCAAGAGACACGTTCAAACATTATATTTGGACATGCCCACATTTTGTACATTTCAAGTATTGGCGCTATTCCAAAATCATTTTTGTATTTTTAACTTTAAATTAAGTTCATTAGCAGACATAATTTTCTCTGCTTGAATGCATTGGGATTGTCACAGCATTCAAAAAAATATATCTTTTCACTTCAATACAAAAACATTCGTAAGTTGAACATTGTATAGTAATAACATCCTTCAGATGAAACAATTTTGTTTTCATTATTGGAGCCGGTGTACTCGTGTATTCAGTTTTCCGGAAGTCGTCTTAGTACACCCTGTACGTACAGGATTTACTTTTTATCTGGGCTATACGCGAGCAATGCCGCGGGCGGTAGCTAGTTGTGATATAATTATAATTATAAGACACAGCCTAAATGTTGCCCTATTTATTTTATAGCGCGAGGCAATTTATTACAGTTTTTTTGTTAGAGCGAGTCAGAACACTTCTTTATATTTGTGATTTTAAAAGATTGTAAGCTCAGATTCTGAAAATAAAAAATCTACTCAGATCTCCAGACTCTAAGATCCTTGAAGATGATTTATGGGAATAGTCGGAGGCACGTCCAAACATTACATTATTTAAAAAATACTTATACAAAAGCTACATTACCCACCCATAAGCGTTATAGGCTATTTTTATTATGTATACCTAATGTATAATTATTATGTATAATTTTTGCGGGTAAAACCGCGGGACGCAGCTAGCATGTAAGTAGGATTTATACAATATAAATAAATTCATAAAGTACATCAAAGTTCTCTTTTATTTTTAACAAACAATAATCACAATAAACAACATTGAAGTCATATACTAAAATAAGATTAAATTAAAATTATTTACAAATATTATTTTTGTGCTTTTTGAGAAATAATTAAGGCTTTTTTTTTACCTCTTTTCTAGATGATTTATACAGCGTCAGAGTCACCATAAGATCTTGAAGTAATAAAACAATAAATGAAATAGAATCACGACTGTAATCTCTAAGTACGGTAGACATTCTTTCACATCTTCAGGCGCTCAGATCCCTGGAGGTGTTAGGGATTAGTCAGAGGAACATCCAAACATTACATTTGGCACATGCCCACATTTTGCAGTAGTTAGTATTATTAAAGTAATACAACGCTATACAAACTCGTATAGCGTTGTCACTTTTGCACCGCGGGTACTGTTTTAATATTACTTCAAGAGCTTATGGTAAGGTTTTCTACTCGCTTACATAGCGCTGTAGTGCTTTGTGATATGTTTGAGATGAACGCTTGCCCACCAATATACCATCCTACATATATATCAGTTAAGTAATCCTCATATACAGGAAAGACATGGTCAATAAGCAAAGCTGATGAAGCTGCGCGATGTTTTTCTTCGCCGTTTTAAGCACGTGTTACATCACACATTGTTTACGACCAACGGCATTGTACAACTGGTGAACACTATCGGCGTCATCTGTCAAATTACTACGGTGTAACTGTCAAAGTCACAGTGACAGTTGAAGCCAATTACGTCTACCAATGAACTTGCTTTCGATTTTCAAAGGTCGATCATCGGTTTTGCGAAATATCTATTAATAAACATTATAAAATAGATGTATGATCAATTGATCAGTACCCCTTCATTAGGAACTAGGATTTTGAATAAAAAGGGCTCTGAAATTTCAGTCTTTGAAAAACATCTAAGTACATATGTACATAAATATCTATGTCCCTATCGCTCTCTATTCTACAATATTTATTAATTTGGTATGATAGGAAATGACATTACTATAATAAAATAAATATTACGACACATTTAACATTCAAACAAATAATTATTATCAGTTAATCCAAAGATTGTTTTTTTAACAAGTGTGTGAAAACGTTGCGCTACGCTGTTTGTAGATGGCGCTATTACCAATTTTTACTAAACACGCTTCTGATTGGCCAACCGGACCGCCATATTGTTTACGAAGCTAATATTCAAAATGGCAGTTTTTATAGCTATTGTGATATAATATCTAGAGGCGTTTTTGATGCTGAAATCTACACAATGTTCTCGTAGGTTTGATATTTGAGTCCTATAAAAACAATACCGGCAATATCCATTAAATTATATCAATTCATCAAATTCTGTACTAGTCAAACTGCTTCAAAAGCAGCGATTTATTATAGTAAACACAAATTTAATTCATAATTGAACTGTCATAAGTAAATTGACGGCCTCACAGCTCAGTTGGTAGTAACTTTGCCTTCAGCGCTGTAGTTTGTGGGTTCGATCCCCACCCAGAGCAAATATTTGTGTGATGAACATAGATGTTTGTTCTGTGTCTGGGTGTTAGTATGTATTTACAAAAAAAAGTATATAAGTTTTCTATCAGTTATCTTGTTTCCATAGTACAAGCTTTGCTTAGTTTGGCTAGATGTGAGAAAATGTCCACCAATATTTATTTATTTTATTACGTTTTTCTCGGTATTTTAATAAACGGATATTGCCGCTTTTGCATTTATAACCTAACTAGACGACCCGTGACAGACGTTGTCCTGTCAAATTTTAATAATCGCATAGGAAAAAGCAATTTCAGGCAACTTCCCTTTATATTTCCTACAAACCTTGATAAAAAAAACATACAGGCGAATTGAGGACATGATTTTGGTATAGATGGCGCTGGTGTGCAACAAATCTGACACCACAGACTAAAAACATTTAGTCGTCATAGCAACGCAGTTTTGTATAATGAATGATACGCATTCTACCAAAATTCGTAATTTATTTTATCAGCACAAGGTTTGAAGGGAAAAAATTTGAAGCTGCCTGAAATCCTTTTTTATATGTGATCAATACAAAAAAAATTGACAGAACAACGTTTGTCACGGGACGGCTAGTTATTCGACTAACCTATTTAGAGTACTTTTTTTTTCGACATCTGCCTGCCATATAGTTTCTTGATCTCCTTCTTGTCCAGCTTGCCCATGACGTTTCTTGGCATGCTGTCAATAATCAACAACGTCTTTGGCAGCTGGTATGGCGCGAGGCGGACACTCGCAGCTTCCTTCAGCTCATTGAGTGACACTTGGCATTTCTCCTTCACCACCACCACCGCAGACACGATTTCACCTGGGAGAAAACAATAAAAAACCGATCAAGTGCGAGTCGGACTCGCGCACGAAGGGTTCCGTATAATCTATAAAAAATGGCAAAAAAAACATGTTTCTTGTATGAAAGCCCCACTTAAATTTGTGAAAGTTTCAACTGTCAGACAGACAGACAGACGGACAGCGAAGTCTTAGTAAGGGGGTCCCGTTTATACCCTTTGGGTACGGAACCCTAAAAAAATTAAATAGGATCACGACTGTAATCCCCAAGTAGACATCCGCTTAGATCCAGGTGCCCAGATCCTTGTGTAAAGTAAGTAGTCAAAGGCACTTCCAAACATTACATTTTTGCAGTTAACATTCCATACGTGACAGGTTGCAAGTTCATCGACGCTTATAATAATACTAACTGGTTTCCCCACGACGTTTTCCTTCACCGTTTTGAGCACGTGTTTTTGATGCGTGTATATAAATTTTTCGAACAGAAAAATCCATTGATGCACGCCGGGATTCGAACCCACGACCTTCAGATTGAAAGTCGAGGTACATCCCACTCGGCCAACACGGCTTACAGTAAAATTAAACTAAAAATATTTAAGACTGCTAGGTTAAACTTAAAGCAGTAAAGTTTCCAACTATTAAGACGCTCCCAGTCGACGATTGTTTTTGTTCGAAACGAAAAAATTAATACTTGTCAACAAGCCACATCTCCTATTTTATAATGTATAGTATATGTGAATAAAGATGTACCCATCTTTAATCACTTCGATAAATAATCCTACCGACCGCTGCAATGACGACAAACACACGTCGGCGCGTGGTCCGCCTTAGCTTTTCGAATAAATTAATGATATAATTTATGTATAATTACTTATCAAAAATCTATTCTAATAGAAATCTAGATCTACATATTACCTATCTTTAACAATAAATCACAAGTTGATTTTAATAGTAGGTATATAAAATATTTCGATCATAAATTCTAAAACGTATCATTTTGAAATAATATCTTTATCGTGAAAAGTTTCTGCTATTATGTTTTCAGCTTAATAGAAATCTAGGTAGGAACCTGAAGTAATATACTTATAAAAATAGGAGATGTGGCTTGTTCAGAAGTATTTCTTTTTTCGTTTCGAAAAAGAGCAATCGTCGACTGGGAGCCCCTTAAGTAAAGCTAAAGTTACCTAAAGTTTCGTCTTCGATCCCAAGCACCGCCGCGTCCGAGATTGAAGGGTGCTCTAATATAGCCGACTCAACCTGTAGCGCACTTATTTTATACCTGAAAAAATAAAATAAGTCTCATTCATCGTTCTGACCCCACACTAGCATTCCCTATGTCGCATTTAATTTTTTTTTTTTTTTAAGACTACACACAACGCCATCTAGCCCCAAACTAAGCAAAGCTTGTACTATGGGAACCAGATAACTAGTAGAATACTTATATACTTTTTTTTTGTAAATACATATGTACTTGATATACATAGTAACACCCAGACACAGAACAAACATCTATGTTCATCACACAAATATTTGCCCTGGGTGGGGATCGAACCCACAACCTACAGCGCAGAAGGCAGAGTTACTACCAACTGAGCTGTGAGGCCTGTCAATACGAATACTATCCTACCTGACTTGATAACTTCAGCTGACTTGAAAACTTATTCAGCTGACTTGATAACTTGCCAAACTGACTTGATAACTTGTCCGGCTGACTTAGTAACTTACCAAGTTGACTTGATAACTTATTCGGCTAACTTGATAACTCACCCGCCTGACTTGATGATGTCTATGGAAGTTCGGCCGAGAATCCTGAATCGTCCCGCGGAATAGGCAGCAGTGTCTCCCGTACGGAACCATCCGTCGAGTGTGAAGTCTGTGTTTAGTTTCGGCGCTCTGTTCCAGTATCTGCAACATAATATTGTTCATATAAACTGTACATTTAGCTATGTTAGCTTGTATAATAGGTACACACGTTATCACACACCAACACAATATGTTTAGCGTGCTAATAGTATATTATGATACGAGTAAAGTTGCTCATTACACACGAGGCTGTTATTTGTAGCCCGAGCTGTAGGCGAGGGCGTAAAACAGCCGAGTGTCTAATGATTTTTTTGTGGGCATTTTACTCAGCACCATCTAGCCATAAACTAAGTTAAGCTTTTACAACTTGTACTTGATGGATTCTGTTTATACTTGGTGAGCAATGCGTGTTCTTCAAAACAGTGACATCAAAGCCCAACTTCTGGCTAGACAGAGACAGATATCTATAGAAAGAGACAACACCTGGTAAATACAGCTGGTCCCTTCAAGAGCAACTCTCCTTGATAGATGTTTTACTTGGTCAGTGTTCATTTAGTGATCTAAAAGTAAGGCAGTCAACTTTCTGGAAATTGTATGCGGGACTTTTTGTGGTTAGGTAGAGTATGTGATGAATGCGAATGCGAAGTACGAAGTTTTGTCAGTATAGGTAGGTACCTACCAAAATTAATAAAAAACGCAAAACTTACTGAAGTCATTTATCTTCTAAAATCGTATTTAACACTAGAGTGACACTTTTTCACTTTTTTCTTGTTTGTGTGCGCGTATCTATTATGTGTGTGGTTATGTTGTAGCTTGAAAAATAGGCATGGTAGGTACGTAACGTAATGCATTGAATAAATAGGAATGCGGGACATGCGGGACGCTCCCAACGATTTGCGGGATTATTTTACTCATTCTTGCAAAGCGGGATTACAGCCATCATTACGGGACGGTCCCGCAAAATGGGACGGTTAGCCGCCCTATCTAAAAGCCTAACAGCTGGTTAGACAGAGACAGATAGCTATAGAAAGAGACAACACCTGGTAAACACAGCTGGTCCCTTCAGCAGTAACTCTCCTTGATGAATTCCGTCCTCGCTCGGACTGTGTTCGGTAACCTTCGGCTCTTCCCACTCGTAGCCTTCGTCTGGCTCGTGACTCTTTGTTGTGAGACCAAGTCGCTCCAGAGATATCTGTTAAATAATATTGCATCCAAGGTTGAATCTATATTTATAAAAGAAAGTCGTGTTAGTTAAACTGTTTATAACTGAAGAACGGCTGAACCGATTTTTCTGAAAATTTAAAATTGAGGTACTTTTTATAACGAGAACGGGAATGGGAACTTAACACAACATTTGTTAAAGCGATGTTAGTTACGAAGTTCGCTGGGTTAGCTTGTCACTACATAGTATAAAGCAAAGTCGCTTTCCGCTTCCCGCGTATGTATGTATGTTTGCTTATATCTTTAAAACTACACAACGGATTTTGATGCGGTTTTTTTAATAGATAGAGTGATTCAGGAGGAAGGTTTATATGTATAATAACATGCTACCCGTGCGAAGCCGGGGCGGGTCGCTAGTTTAAAAATAAAAGCTTGGTATAAAATATAGAATCACGACTGTCATTCTTACGACATCCTCTTAGAATCTAAGATCCTTGAAGATATCTAAAGGGGTTGGTCAGAGTCACGTCCACACGTGGCATTTTTCAGCAGTTATAAATCCGAAACTTTGTGAAAGTGTCATAAACTGAACAAAATCGTCACGTAGAGCTTGTGTTGCGCGTAGAGTTGTTGCGAGACAAAACGTCCTCTTGTGTATCTGTGGCTTAAAGATTTAAGTTCAATGACATACCTGACAGTTCGGTTCTTCGGTCTCCACAGTAACCAGTGGCTCATACTCCCCTCCATCCTTAGGAACAGCGATCCTGGCTGCCACTCCGGGTAGGGGGTTGCCAACGCACCCCACATAACGCTTCTCCACCGGCCTGTAGGGGTTGCTTAGCGCCATCCCCACTTCGGACATCCCGTAGCGTTCTAGGAGACGGAAGCCCGATATCTAAAAATTATTAATACATTTTTGAAAAAAACCGTCATGAATCGTGATTGCTAGACGAGTTGAAATTTTCACAGATGATGTATTTCTGTTGTCGCTATAACAACAAATACTAAAAATAGAATAAAACAAAAATTTAAGTGGGGCTCCCATACAATAAAAATGTTTTTTTGGCGTTATTTTATAGATAATGGTACGGAACCCTTTGTGCGCGAGTCCGACTCACACTTGGCCGGTTTTTTATTTTATTTTAACCTCGCACTCGGCCAACACGGCTTTGGTTGTACAGGATGTCCCGTCTATATGACTTAGCCTACCACCCGTTTCCGGTTTGATGTCAGCTTACAGAACACAGTATAACTAAAAATTACCTGCTCCCATTTATCAGCGAGCGTATGCGGCAGCGGTGCTGAGCCCGCGCACATTAGCCTCATCCTCGTCCCCAACGCGCTCTTCACATACTGCTGGGTCTTGGCGTCAGCGAACATGATCTCGTGGTCAGCACACAGCTTCGCGTACATTGCTGGTACTCCGTGGAAAACGCTAACGCGTACCTCTTCACGTTCCCCCAGACCTAAGAGGCGAGACCAGACGGCGTGGGAAGCGAATGATCCGATCATACGTATCCTGGAATGATATATAGATTTTTATTGTTTTTAGGGTTCCGTACCCAAAGGGTAAAAAACGGGGCCCTATTACTAAGACTTCGCTGTCCGTCTGTCTGTCACAGGGCTGTATCTCATGAACCGTGAGAGCTAGACAGTTGAAATTTTCACAGATTATTTATTTCTGTTGCTGCTCTAACAACAAATACTAAAAACAGAATAATATAAATATCTCCCATACAACAAACTTTATAGATAATTGTACGGAAACCTTCGTGCGCGAGTCCGACTCTCAGTTGGCCGGTTTTTGGAACGAAGTTCCTTATCGCGCGTTGTGAAAGGGGGTTAGACGGAAAAAATTCTTACGAAAAGTTGTCACGAAAAGTTGTCACGACACTTTTTTGCTATAGTATATCTATTAATATTATATCTATTAATTGTATCGAGGTCGAGGTCGAGGTGGAAGTGGAGGTCCAGATGGAGGTGGAGGTCGAGGTCGAGGTCGAGGTGGAGGTGGAGGTCGAGGTCGAGGTCGAGGTCGAAGTCGAAGTCGAAGTCGAAGTCGAAGTCGAAGTCGAAGTCGAAGTCAAAGTTGATTCCCCTTCCCTTGTCCCACGTTATTTTGTGAGAACTTCGTTCCATCCGGGTGTCCCTTGACACCTCTCAAGTTTTTTATTACATTTTACACAGCACCATCTAGCCCCAAACTAAGTAGTTTGTGCTATGGGAACCAGATAACTGATATAATACTTATATACTTTTTTTTATTTGAAATACATACTTATTAATTACCTACACTTCTAGACTACTATTTTATAAAGATTGTATTTTTGTTTGTATTGGAGAAACTAAAAAATCCTAGACCAATTTTAATAATTCTTGAACTCATCAAAAGCTACATTTAACAGTGTACGTATCAGTAATATGGTCCACATATTGTTTTCAATAAAAATTTAAGATAACCACGAGAATTGCAATAATGAACTCTAAGGTAAAAAAAAAAATCAACCGACAAAGATATATAGCAACAAATTCCGCCAATCTGCTCCCAAAGAGTCCAACCCAAGAGGATATTTTTAGGTCTCGAGGGATCTCGTAGACCCTCGAGACCTAAAAATATCCTCGAGTACATTCTATAAGTATTATCTAAATTTATTTATTTAATTTTGTTTACTTGGGTATTAGTGTATTTATTATCTTGTTTATTGTATTATTTTATTTTTATTGTCTTATTTACAGTTTTTATTTAATTTTATTTTCATTTCTTATCTATTGTATTCTTATTTTATTGTACCAATTTACTGTACTTTTCCAGGTTCTTTCCAGGACAGTTTTCTACTGGAGTATTTTACATTGGGTTGGACTCTTTGGGAGCAGATTGGCGGAATTTGTTGCTATATATCTTTGTCCGTTTAGTTTTTTAAAATGGATTTCCGCAAAGTCACGCCTGAATCAATTAATTAACCCTAAGGTATTCAAAATTTGCATATTATCTTCATTAATACATTTTACATTTCACACAGCGCCGTCTAATCCCAAACTAAGCAAAGTATTTGCTCTGGGAACCTAACTGGTAAAGCTGTTGATTTAAATCTTGTTTGAACTCAAAATGTTGGTGTGAACTCACAATATTGGTTTGAACTCACAATATTGGTTTGAACTCAAAATATTGGTTTGAACTCACCGTGCCCCAGCAGCTAGCGAGGCCAGCATCGAGTTGAGTTGTCCGTGGATGTGGTGAAGAGGCAGAGCATGCAACACTACGTCCTGGCAGGAGTACTGCCATGCCACTTGCAATGCTGATATCTGGGTTTGGAGCATCTTGTGCGTCCATATAACACCTTTGGGCTTGCTTGTTGTACCTGGAATGGATATGAAACTCATTGCACAACCTTAACTTTAAATTTGGATGTGGTATTCAATTTTGTGTGTGAGGGTGCACTAACCCTCGTATTCAAGAACGACACTATGAGAACACGCACCCACAGCGGACGAAATCTTTTTTCATAAACATCACTTTATGTGTTGAGCGGCACTATGGCGCACGCTACCGTGTGCCTTTAGAGCTCAACTTTGGCTAGAGGCACACGACAATGTGCCTCTAGTCACACTATGCAGTGTCGCACAACACATAAAGTGATTTTTATGAATAAAGATTTCGTCCACTGTGGGTGCGTGTTCTCATAGTGTCGTTCTTGAATACGAGGGTAAGAATGTTGCTCTGATACTCGACAGCTAAATATTAATTTACTTAGTTTGCACTTTTTTTTTGTGTAACATTTGTCTTCTTTAATTATTTTTAAGCAAATAGTTCTTTCATCTTTAGGTATTATTTCTAAATCAAGTGTAGCGTGTGCTGCTTTTTGAATTTGTGCTGAAGCTCTTTAGTTAATCTTTTTATTGTTGGTACTTTTAATTATTATTCTAGTTTAAGCCTTTACCTTGTTCGATTGGCACCACACTGGAGCTCTACATAGCATTAAGGAAAGGATCGTTGAAAAAAAAGGTAGACCCCAAGCCGTGTTTGTTGCCTGATTCTTCTAGGCTTGGTCGCGAGGAATCGGCGTAGCTTCACCTGACTAAGACGTTTCAAAGTGATCCTTGTGATTTTATTGAAATAAATGATATTTGAATTTGAGTTTACGCTGGGTGTAGGTACCACTGCGAGCGAGCTGTAGGAAGCTAGTAGGATAATAGACGTTCTAGAAATCTAGATAAATACTCACCACTAGTGTATATTATAAGTGCGTTCGCATCACCATACCACTGGTTAGACTTGCCCGCATCATTAAGACCTTCAACCTTAGGCTTCAGGAAGTCAGTGTTGGGTTGGTACAGTTGGGCGGTCAGTTCTTTATCGCGGCCGGTGATCAGTAAGGGTTTGGTGAGTTCCAAGGTGATGGGTCGGAGTAACTAGGAAATAAATAAGTCATTTTTAAAAATCAATGAAATATGGTCACGACTGTAATCCCCAAGTACGGTAGACATCCTCTCAGATCTTTAGGGGTTAGATCCTTGAAGATGTCTAAAGGGGTTAGTCAGAGGCATGTTCAAACATTACATTTGTCACATGCCCACATTTTGCAGGTTGGTGTCCTCACAATGTTTTCCTTCACCGTTTTAACATTTTGTACGTGACAAACACACATACAGAAGATTTATATATTTAAGATTTGCGGGTTAACAATTGTGAGAAATTCAAATTCAAATTCAAAAATCATTTATTTCAATAAAATCACAAGGATCACTTTGAAACGTCTTAGGAACTAGGTGAAGCTACGCCGATTCCACACGACCAAGCCTAGAAGAATCAGGCAACAAACACGGCTTGGGGTCTACCTTTTTTTTAATGATCCTTTTCTTAAAGCTATGTAGAGCTCCAGTGTGATGCCAATCGAACAATGTGAAGGCTCAAACAAGAATAATTATTAAAAGTACTACTCAAGTACATAAACAATAAAAAATAATTATAATAATCACTACATAGTATAAAGCAAAGTCGCTTTCCGCTTCCCGCGTATGTATGTATGTTTGCTTATATCTTTAAAACTACACAACGGATTTTGATGCGGTTTTTTTTAATAGATAGAGTGATTCAGGAGGAAGGTTTATATGTATAATAACATGCTACCCGTGCGAAGCCGGGGCGGGTCGCTAGTAATAACTAAAGAGACTATTTACTTCCTTCTATTTACCTTTTCATATTCCTGTGTGCATATAGCCATGTCTGCCATGCTGTCATTGATGAAGTACTTGATCATATCAGGAGGATGGATTGGTGTAAGAGGAACGGCTGAAAATTAAAGAATATCATACATAATCCAACTAATTTTAAAAATGCGAAAGTTTGTGAGTTTGTATGTATGTTTGTTCCTCAATCAGGCCTAAACGACAAAACGAATTAAGTTGAAATTTGCTGTAGATGTAGATATAATGCCCGAATAAATAATAGACTACTTTAAAATATTAGAAACATCCCAAAAACGATAAAGAAAACGCAAAAGGAATGATTTCTGTATAGATGGCGCTGGTGTGCAAAATATCCGACATCCGTATTGACATCAGTCGTCATAGCAACATGCGTCACTCTATGCGATTATCGAAATTTGGACAGGACAATGTCTGTCACGGGTCGGCTAGTTATAAATGCGAAAGTTTGTGAGTGAGTGTGTGAGTGTGTGTTACTCATTCACGCAAAAACTACTGAACGGATTTAGATGAAACTTAACAGTAATATAGCTTATACATCAGAATAACACATAGGCTACTTTTTATCCAGGTACCACTTGTGCGAAACCGGGGCGAGCAGCTAGTAATGTTATAACTCTG
The DNA here is from genome assembly GCA_912999785.1 of Hydriomena furcata. Lineage (NCBI taxonomy): Eukaryota > Metazoa > Arthropoda > Insecta > Lepidoptera > Geometridae > Hydriomena > Hydriomena furcata. Next base: position 3,242,361 of record OU538842.1, on the reverse strand, counting down.
AAAGTTTGTAGGTATGTTTGGATGTTTCGTGCCCAAACAAACAAACTGATTTAGACGAAACTTAAAATATACATAGCCTATGCCCTGATGAGCAAGCAAGCAAGTGGTAAGCCGTGGTCTCTGCCTACCCCTCTGGGTAACAGGGTAACATTTTTAAGGAACTTTGCGTCGGTTTCCGACGATGTCTGTTCTATCGTATCTTCTTAAGACGCTGCCAGTCGACGATTATTTTTGTTCGAAACGAAAAAAGAAATACTTGTGAACAAGCCACATCTCCTATTTTATAATGTATAGTATATGTGAATAAAGATGTACCCATCTTTAATCACTTCGATAAATAATCCTACCGACCGCTGCAACGATGACAAACACACGTCCGCGCGTGGTCCGCCTTAGCTTATCAAACTTATCAAAAATCTATCCTAATAGAAATCTAGATCTACATATTACCTATCTTTAACAATAAATCACAAGTTGATTTTAATAGTAGGTATATAAAATATTTCGATCATAAATTCTAAAACGTATCATTTTGAAATAATATCTTTATCGTGAAAAGTTTCTGCTATTATGTTTTCAGCTTAATAGAAATCTAGGTAGGAACCTGAAGTAATATACTTATAAAAATAAGAGATGTGGCTTGTTCAGAAGTATTTCTTTTTTCGTTTCGAAAAAGAGCAATCAGCGACTGGCAGCCTCTTAACATAAACATCATTTCAAAAAAATAATAATAATAATAATAATAATAATAAGACAGGTTGCACCAAGTGTAACTTACCAATATTCCCTGACATCCATATTGCCCATTGAACTATGATGTGGGATGCATCATTACCGCACATGTATGCTATGGTCCTTTCTGTGTCTCCCACTGTAAGACAATAAATCATACTATAATTATTATATCTTTAACATCTTTTAAAAACGCTTCTTTATGCAAATGGCGTCGCATTAGTTCTGTGACGTTACATGCTTGACAACAAGTAAACAAATATCAAGTTTTTCAAAACGAGCGAAGACATATTGACAAGCATGTTACGTCATCGTCAATTCGACCAATCCTGACCGTTTTGTGACACGTGACTGGTGTTAAAAAATAGATAATTTTAATTATGGGTTTTTTGATAAATCATTGTTTATTTTCAAGTTATTTTACTCCATAACGCTTTATGAAGGCATAATTTACATAGATTACTATTAACAACACTTTATTTTTCATACTGTCAAATAGCATATTGCAATAATGTAATCTAAAGTATCATCATTAGACTTAGCATAAGTCAAGACAGGCAGCTGCTAAAATATTATTGAGATAAAAATGTCTGTTTCTATCCACTTCTTACCCAACTGTGCTGATATTTCCTGGCTAAGCACTGACGCTGCTTGGTACAACCCAGCATATGTGTAGATGCCCAACTCATCTTGTAATGCTATCCGAGATGGGAAGAGTAAGGCTCGACGGAAAACAGGTACAACACCACCTAGTGATAAAAATAATTTTGATTAAATCAGTCAGTAACACCAAACATTTATCACTACATAGTATAAAGCAAAGTCGCTTTCCGCTTCCCGCGTCTGTATGTAATATGTATGTATGTCTGTATGTATGTTTGCTTATATCTTTAAAACTACACAACGGATTTTGATGCGGGTTTTTTTTAATAAATAGAGTGATTCAAGAGGAAGGTTTATATGTATAATACATGCATAATATAGTAGAGAAACACTGATAATTTTAGAGGTTTCTAATGTGATGTCGTAAATAAACACATTTTTTTGCGCTTACATTGCAAATGCTGGCTAAACCCCACGAGATATATCAAAATAATGTACTACAGTATTGTACACCTTAAAAAAGTCCACGATGGTATTAGAAATGTCTTACGCACAGCGAAGCGGGCACGGGTCAGCTAGTATATTGATACATATCATACCTGGGGCTGTACTACAAGGTCCTACCAAAACAATATTACTTGAATTGAGTCCTAATCTAAAGTCCTGCAGAAATAAATAAATAAATAAATATTGGCGGACTTTACACACAACGCCATCTAGCCCCAAACTAAGCAAAGCTTGTACTATGGGAACCAGATAACTGATAGAATACTTATATACTTTTTTTTTTCTTTTTTCTAAATAAAAATAAATAATAAATAAATAGGAACACGACTGTAATCCCCAAGTACGGTAGACATTCTCTCTCTTTTTCGAAATTCATACTTAATATACATAGTAACACCCAGACACAGAACAAACATCTATGTTCATCACACAAATGTTTGCCGTGGGTGGGAATTGAACCCACAACCTACATCACAGAAGGCAGAGTTACTACCAACTGAGCTGTGAGGCCAGTCAATATTAATAAAAAATAATATTACTTGAGTTTGAGGAAACAATACAAACTCTTACAGCGTTATCACTTTTGTAAGTGATATTGTTTTGATATTACTGAGCTTGTGGGCTTACAACCCCTGTTTTCCAGAGGGGTAGGCAGAGACCACAGCTATCCATGCTATGATCCTGACATACTTCTTTTGCTTCATTTACTCTCATCACATTCTTCACGCAAAGTCATCCTTATAATATTATAAATGCGAAAGTTTGTGAGTTTGCATGTATGTTTGATCCTCAATCAGGCCTTAACAACAAAACGGATTAAGTTGAAATTTACTATAGATGTAGATATAATGCCTGAATAAATAATAGACTACTTTAAAATGCATAGATGGCGCTGGTGTGCAACAAATTTGACATCACAAACTATAAACATTTAGTCTTTTCTATTCGATTATTGAAATTTGACAGGACAACATCTGTCACGGGTCGGCTAGTTGTATATAATTTGATAACCAAAAAAGTTGTTGTTTAATTAACATTGCATAGTAATTAATATGCATTATAGCATATCAATCATATGGGTTGTATGATTTGTGTTGTTTCCTTCATGAATTAGAAGGAAACATTATAATTTACTTTGTATGATTAATAAAAGAACATTTAAGACTCAAAATTAAGCTAATTCGGCTCTTTTTTGTTGTACTTGTAAATTGCCATGTAAAGATTTGTGTAGACTTTTTTTGGAAAGACCACTGGAAAATTGTAAAATTGGGACAAGGATTACTGAAATTTGAACAGGACAACATCTATAGAATTAAAACTATCGTGGTTGTTAATCATTTTAAATAGAAATCCGGCTAATTACAACGGTACCCGTTCATTTTACCGACAAACGTTTCAAAACTCTTTATTACAAAACCAACGTTTCGGAACCCTTTCGTTTCAAATCTCAACTTTCCGCAACTACATCACTACATAAATAATTCACTTGGCAAACGTATTATTACAAAACTATTAATTTCATAACTCATCACATCATAAATAATTCATATCGCATAGTATTCATTACGCAAATGTTCAGTTCAAAACATATTATTTCAAAAACAATTCATATCATAACTATATCAATTCATAAACCAACACTTCGCTAACCAACGTTTCCCAAATGCAATGTTTCGAAAACATATTTTACTAAAAAAAGATACTTAATTTACGTGCTAATTTACTAGTACTAAGATGTGATATGCATGGTTTAATATTGAGGTAAAATAAAATAATTTGCACAATATTTCGAATCAACTAGTTTTTATTAATGTAGTGCCTATTCAAAAAACATCACCACCACAAACGACACTGTCGGTTAGGTTAGGTTAGAACTGTGACCCGCCGCCGAAATGCCAGAACCGAAATGCTGTTATTTTACTAGTTTAATGTAATTAACTTTAGAGGTCATTTAATAATTAACCATTACCTCTTAATATTTAGTAAGATAATAAAATGTATGGAATTAAAACTTACCTGTAAATTATTTGTCCAAGATGGAAATTACAGCCGTGCTGGATTACATTCTCAAAATTTGAATTCAAGCTATTTATGGCAGCTTTTTCAAAATCGAATATGCAAACTTTTGGCTTGATTTCAATGTTATTTTCTGCTCCGTATTCCACCATCATTTCAAACATTGTATCGTACGTCTTTTTATACGTTTGTTTATTATTAAATGATATATTTGTAAAAAAACACATTTGTGAAAAAAAAAATGTTGTGATGTTATACGTTTGCGTAATAAAATGTTTGCTAAATAAAATGAATCGAAGCGTTGAGTTATGAAACGATGCATTTGCGGAACGATACATTTTTGAAATAAATAGTATACGACCCGTTGAGTTGCGAAATTATACATTTGTGGAATTAATAGTGTACGAATCTTTGGTTTTGAAATGAAGATTTGCGTAACGTTTGTCGGTGAAACATTAGTGAACCAATCACAACATATGTTGGGTTAGCAAGTGATTTATTACAATATATATCATATTTAGAATGATATAAGCTACTTTTCAAACTATCGTGATTAGTAGACATAACTATAGATTTTGACACGGGTCTTTATCACATAATACCTTTAGGTAGTACTTATAATATTATATTAAATACTTATAATTATAATAGTTATGATATAAGCTACATTATTTGGTGGAGGATATCAATGGTTCCCAAACTAGATAAATCTAGAAACGGGTTGTTGTTCATAGCTTCCTAATTTCATAGTGCAAAGAGAACAGGTAACCTAATAAAAAAATAATTTTGTTATGAATCTTACCGAGTTTAGTGTCCTGATTAAAAGAGTTCAGCAACCCTGTATTGACTTCTTCCTTCACAGCGGTGCCCGTAATATTTCTATACGCAGATATCCCAAAAGGCTTCCGAAGAAGCCGGTTGAAAATGCGTATAGAACGACAACTAACTTCCATACTTTTAAAACAAAAAAACAGCTTGCCAAGCAAAGAAATATAAATACTTGGAAATCGATAAAATATGATAAAAACAATGAAATTTCTGAGAGAATTACGTATGTGGTATGTACGATAGGAAAATTTTAATTTACTTTAGTTTGGTTGAGGTATGTAACTTGTCGGCTGGATATTTTTTACTTTTAGTTTAGCACTTACTAGAGGTGGTATTCAGTATTTATATTTACTCAAACCTGATAAAGGCTTATAAACGTATTTTTGATTCCTAGTAGGGTGGAGTTGGTTGGGCTGAAACCAAATACTTTAAAGTATTTAAAACCTGGTTTATCAACCTGGTATTTGATGGAGGTGGTATTTATTAGACACCTGGTACGTCAAAACACAAAATCCAGCGTACCGATTGGTCGGTTTTCGATTGACATTGACAATTTAGTTTGACAACCAGAGAGTAGCAGTCAGCTGATCGACAATAATGCAGAGATGCGTGTAATGAAGCGTTGGGAAGCTCCAATAATAATAACGTGTATAAATAGTTGGAATATGGTTTGAGTAAAATGGAACGTAAATAAATTGACGTACTTTCAAAGCGATGTCAATGTCAGTGTCGTTTTGAATTACTGTCACTATCAGTGGTATAAAATGTCAGTACCTGCCTGCGCTTCGACTCCGTACGCTAAAGTACGCTTACCAATTTTGTTTTCAATTTTCATTGCTCTTTGTAGTCAACTTCAACTTCTATTCAATGTTCAATGTTTGTTTGTTGCATTGCACAATTTGCACAGAAAGAGCTCTTTCGTAATTTAATTTTATTACTATTTTTTATTAGACATCGCACCGATTTATGGCGATGAAATGTAATATATCAATAAAAATAAATAATAATTTAAATGCCGCATGTTACTCAGTGAATAAATAAGAAAGAATGGTCGTAAACGCTCCGGATTCGCCTGTTCAGGCGCAAGTTATATTTGCCATAGAAGCGACAGCGGCTAACGGAGCTTACATCAGCGAATTGAAGTCCAATTATATTATTCCAACTCTTGAGTAAGTAATAACTACTGTAGACTTTGCAATACATATGTTTGTTTTTCCCAGACCAGACCGAAAAAGTCAGTCAGTTTCAGTGAGTCAGACAAGTACATAAGACCTGGGTTTTCCACAATACAATATCTTGAACAACATTTCACACAGCTCTGTCTACCTCCAAACTAAGCTAAGCTTGTACTGCGAATCAGATCACGGATAGCATACTTATAAACATACTTAATATAACACACATACACAGAATAAACATTGAAGTTCATCTTACAAATATTTGTCCTGAGTGAGAATCAAGACTACAACTTACAGCGCAGAAGGCAGACCAACTGAGCTCTAAGGCCAGTCAATAAATTGCAGAATAGCCAATGTTTTCTAATGAGAATAACTACCTTATTACCTGACTAGCTTCTGCCTGTGACTTTGCTTATGTGGTACTTAGATATAAAGATTTGCTATTTCAGGGCTTCGGCTATGTATATTTGGCTGGCCTCACAGCTCAGTTAGTAGTAGCTCTGCCTTCTGCGCTGTAGGTTGTGGGCTCGATCCCCACCCGGTATAAACATTTGTGTGATGAACATAGATGTTTTTTCTGTGTTTGGGTGTTATGTATAATAAGTATGTATTTACAACAAAAACATATATATGTATTCTATCAGTTATCTGGTTCCCATAGTACAAGCTTTGCTTAGTTTGGGGCTAGATGGTGCTGTGTGAAATGTCCACCAACATTTATTTATTTCAAGTTTCATTTAAATCTGTTTTGTTGTTGGGTGTGATTGAGGCACAAACATAGTCATAAACATTTAAACTTATAATATTACTAGGATGGCTCAATAATATCTGAAATTCACAATATATTCAAATTACTTTCAGATATTTTCATGGTGGAGCGCTAGAGGAAGCAGGGGGTAATGGCTCAGTGTACTGCATTGTTACATACCGGTCAGCAGACTGCATACCTAGTCTGCCAATCGCCACATATGGACCGTTCCATACCCCACAGAATGTTCTAGATGCTGTAGAAAAAATACAGTAAGTTTTTTCTGTTATCCAATAAAGTCTAGTAATGAAACTTGCAAATATAAATTCAAAAGGCATTTATTACAATAAAATCATAAGGAACACTTTGAAACGTCTTAGTATCCTTTATTAGTCTTATTACTGTATCCATCATGTAAACCAGGAAGTGATTTAACTTATGTGGTTTAGCAAATGACATTAAGGTTGTCTCGTCCTAAAGGTAGTAGGCATATTGTACTTTGAGTTGAAAAGTTATAAAGAAACAATGAAGTATCAATTAATTAACACTTTTTAGTTTTTGAGAATCAAACAACGTCTTAACAATTGAATTTTAGGTTCTACGGTGGACACGCAGAGAGCAAAGCGTGCTTAACAGAGGCCATGACAACAGCACTGGCCTGCTTCGAAGAGCTGGGTCGCGGGGAAACTTCATCTCATGTACTGATCCTGTGCTGTTCACCGCCATATTCAGCATATGCTGGAGGCCTGGTACCACCTGGTAATTAATCCATATGTACCTTTGATATTATTAAGTGTGTTCATAACTATTTACCTAAGACATACTAATATTATAAATCCGAATGTTTTTGAGCATGTTTGGATGGTTGTGCTGTTTTATTGAGTCAAAATCACAATCACAAACACACTCAATCACACTTTGAATAACAATTAGGATACTTTTTACATGAACAAAGCTGTAAGCAAATTATCTTTGTTATTACACAACCATCATTAAGTTTTACAATTGATCACAACTGACCAATTAAAGCACTCAACAGTTTTGGGTTAAGGCGAGTAATAATTGTTTTTGATGAATGCAGAATCGTTTTTTCTCAATAACCGCAAAAAATACAGTTTTGTTTTTTTTAACAAATATAACTTAAGGATATAATCTAGATAAATTACAGACAGAAACACGATTGGTGAAACTTTTCTTGATAGATTTATTTTCCAAAGTTGGCTCTTCAAAAACTTTAGTTTCGTTTTCAATCAAAACTATGAATAGCTAAACAGTTAATTTTTATATAATTCGTTAGATAATCATACTAGCTAAGTTAATTACAGACAGTTTCTTTTAAATTTAAATTAAAGTTTCTTTTTGATGGTTTTCAAGATAATGCAGTTTTATTACTTTTTCTGTCTTATCCGTAGACTCAGCCCATACAAAAAGTCAAAAATTTCACTTATAACTAGTTCAAGCACTGTGATTGGTCAATTCCATCGACTACATTTGGGCTATGTAGTTGATGGTCAATCCCCAGTCTGTTCTGCACAGCTCTGGGTCAGTGGAAACGCACCTTAACACAAGGATACAATTTTCAGGTATGCCAGCAACCGTAGAAGGTGCTGCCAGATTACTCGGGGAACGTGGCATCCAAGTATCAGTGGCAGCAGCAAGAAGAGTGCCAGCACTTCACGCGCTATTCGAACATGCTGGTGGGGAGTTCCATGCAGCTATGCAGAGAAACTACGCTAAAGATCCCCGACACCTGGTGTTGTTGAGGGGGTACAGTTTAAAGGAACGCCCGCCCAGTCCAGCACCTCCGCCCGCCCCTGATATACAGACCGATCCTTATGGGTATGTTATTATATATTTATTTTTTATTGTTGTATGTACTTGAGTAGGTGCTTTTAATTATTATTCTTGTTTGAGCCTTCACCTTGTTTGATTGACCACACTGGAGCTCTGCATAGCTTTAAGGAAAGGATCATTTAAAAAAAGGTAGACCCAAGCCGTGTTTGTTGCCTGATTCTTCTAGGCTTGGTCGCGTGGAATCGGCGTAGCTTCACCTAGTTCCTAAGACGTTTCAAAGTGATCCTTGTGATTTTATTGAAATAAATTATTTTTGAATTTGAATTTTATGACTAGCAATGCTGCATTGCCGACTAGCAGCATTGCCGTCTCGCACAGAGACGGTCAGTGCGAGACGGCAATGCGAGCGGGGTAGCGCGCGCGTTTAATGGTCCACTCACCCTAAAGAAGATTCCCTAGATGAATCGAAACATTGTCGGTGTCCTCATTGACAATTTATCATTTACGTGAGTAATTTCCCGTTGTTGTAATAATGTGTAGTACAACTCACGAAAGTTTTGAAAGTGATACATTTTTTCCTAGTAATAAACACAGGCTATTGTTACTCAATGATAATGTAGCATTCTAATGGTGAAATAATTTTTAAAATCGGTCCAGTGGTTTTTGAGTATATTTGTTATTAGCAGTCCGCCCCGGCATCGCACGGGTGTTATAATGATTTTGTGGGTAATTTTTTTTACACCTTGGGTGGTATCGAAGTTTTAATAGGGATCCCTAATAGTTAGACATATGATATTACGGATTTTTTTGTAGATATTGATGTTTTCTATAAAACTGTAGTTCATCACTTTGCTCTTTTGTCTATAATTTCCGCAGCAAACGCGATATAAAGATTTTTTTGTGATTTTTTTCATACGTAGGGTTACATTATAGAAGTTTTCATACGGATCCCTAATGTTTTTGAAAATATTCTATAGCCTATGTTCATCAGGGATAATGTACGATTCTAATGGTGAAATAATTTTTTAAATCGGTCCAGTAGTTTCGGAGCCTATTCGATGCAAACAAACAAACAAACAAACAATCAAATCTTTCCTCTTTATAATATTAGTATAGACAAACATACAAAAATACATATGTTTCATCTTTATAATCACTACATAGTATAAAGCAAAGTCGCTTTCCGCTTCCCGCGTCTGTATGTAATATGTAATATGTATGTATGTATGTTTGCTTATATCTTTAAAACTACACAACGGATTTTGATGCGGTTTTTTTTAATAGATAGAGTGATTCAGGAGGAAGGTTTATATGTATAATAACATGCTACCCGTGCGAAGCCGGGGCGGGTCGCTAGTATTAGTATAAAAAAAACCAGCATGGCTAGCTTGATGACCCGAGTAAAATTTATTATACAAAATTACTAGACTGTCCGCATAGATTAAAATCCCTAATCTTTTTTGTAAAGCCCTTCACTAACAGGCTTGGTGTGGAAGACCAGTGTTTCACTTAACATTTTGACATGCCAAATAAAACATATTTATTTTTTTGTAATTCTTTCAGCCAACGCGTTAGTGCGGTCCCCCCACGCCCCATCTCCGTGGTCCCCCCTGTGGGCCAGCCTGGGGTCCCGGGGGGCTTTCCGCCCCGCGCGGGCTGTGGTCGTGGGGCCTGGCTGAACCCCCGACAGCCAATATACGCGACCAACTCTGCACTGCTGACGCAGCTAGCGCAGCCATCCCATCCTCCACCTTCACATCATGCTTTACAGGTAGCTATAATATCTATGGGGGAGGCCTATGGTCAGCAGTGGACGTCATGTGGCTGAAATGATGATGATGATGATAATAAACTCTGCCTTCAGCGCTGTAGCTTGTGGGTTCGATCCCCACCAAGAGCAAATATTTGTGTGATGAACATTATTTGCTCTGTGTCTGGGTGGTACTATGTATCATGTGTATATATTTACAAAAAAACAAGTATATAAGTATTCTATTAGTTATTTAGATTCCATAGTACAAGCTTTGCTTAGTTTGGGGCTAGATGGCGATGTGTAAAATGTCCACCAATATTTATTATTATTATTTTATCCTGTATGCTCCAGAACATAAACCCTGCTTCAACATCCGCTGCTGCAGCATACAGCTGAGTGGTGACCAATTTTGCTGTTAATGATGTTATTATGTATGTCACTGTTATTCAGCTGTAAGAGATTATTATGATTCCGACTCGCACTTGGCCAGGTTTTAAGTTTTATGATGGAACTACTTGAAATTATTCCCAAGTCATCGAATTCGGATCACCAGGTAGAAAGATATGCGCTCATTTTTAAAATACACTTAACGTTTATTTCATAAGAAGTCTCTTATTTACTGGAATAACAAAGTTTTTTATCCCCAGCCCGGCCACCAGCGAATGCCCGGCATGGTGACTCCGCAACAACAGCAACAACAACAACAACAACAGCAACAACAGCAACAACAACAACAACAACAACAACAACAACAACAACAGCAGCAACAACAGCAACAGCAACAGCAGCAACAACAACAGCAACAGCAGCCATCTACTTCCGCCCCCCCGGGATCACTACCCCCTGGAACCCCTGGAACCTCAGCCGGGTTGCAGCGCAGCTACATCTGGAGTGGGGTCATCGAGTGGATGGAGAAAGGGAAATCGCCTGGAGACCAGCAGAAGACGACAAAACACCTGCCGTGTCAGGTATTTATAGCTGTCACGACAGACTTTGTCCTGTCAAATTTCAATAATCCCATTAAAAAAAAACGCTTTTAGTTTTTCCCGAATCCTAGAATTTTCCGCGAAACTTCCTTGATTTTTTGTTACATAAGAACCTTCTCCTGACAATATCGAATACAACAGAAAAATAATTACATAGATCGGTCCAGCCGTTCACTTTTATATACTTTTACCTGAGTCTTCGTTCGCGTAGATTCAGGAAGTGGATTTTTGACGATTTTATCGTATAACAAGGAAACAGGCTATTTGATATGATTTTAAAAACCATTTTAGATTGAAAACCACCGTGACACGTGATTTTTATATATTTCAGGTATCGGCCAGCACAAAAGACATTGAGCCCGAGCTTTAGATTGAAAACCACCGTGACACGTGATTTTTATATATTATATATTTCAGGTATCGGCCAGCACAAAAGACATTGAGCCCGAGCTGAAGGTGGACACTTGGCCGAATAAGCTCCTAATGCAATTAATGCCAAAACAGCTGATTAGCAGCATCGGGGGCCAGTACCTCAAAGACAGCAAGTCTGTGCTGTTCCATCTGCAGGCGAGCGAGGCTCTGGACTCGCTCACCAAGGTTATGGTCAACGGGTTTGTAAGTAAAATCTTCTATCTATTTAACATACTAGCCGACCCGTGACAGACGTTGTACTGACAAATTTCAATAATCGAATAGAAAACACTGAATGTTTTTTAGTCTGTGATGTCAGATTGGTTGCATATCAGCGCCATCTATACCAATATCATCCTTTTTGAGTTTTTTTAGGTTGTTTTTCGGATTATAAGATTTATTTATTCTGATTTTTTATCTACATACTACAGCAACTTTCATCTTTATTAGTTTTGTCGTTTATTTTTGATTAAGAAACAAACATAGCAGCCTTATCACAAACTTTCGCATTTATAATATTATTAGGATACTAGCCGACCACGACAATTTTTTTTCAATTTTCTTCAATTATCTTATAGAAAAAAGCACTTTTAGTTTTTCCTAAATTTAAAATATCCAAGCAACTTATACATTTTTTCTTTATTTTTTTAACCACCCCTGTTGTAAAGTAGACAAAACAAAAAAATTAATATTCGAATCAGTCAAGCCGTTTTTTGAGTTTTAGCTAGAGTAACAGCAATTCCTTTTTAGGGTTCTTTTTATAGGGTACGTTTTAATATCATAGTAACTAGTTACATTCGACTAGGTTTTATTTGAAAACTACTGAACCGATTTTCATAGAAACTGGAAAAAAACCGATGTTCACAAATGTTGTTTTAAGTTCCCGTTACCGTTACAGTTACAGTTACCGTTACCGTTACCGTTACCGTTACCGTTACCGTTACCGTTACCGTTACCGTTACCGTTACCGTTCCCATCCCGTTTTCGTTATAAAAAGTATCTAAGTTCCCGTTACCGTTACCGTTCCCATCCCGTTTCCGTTATAAAAAGTATCCTATGTCCGTCTCCTGGTTCTAAGCCAAATCTGTTTAGCTGTTCTTGAGTTTATAAATAATGTAACTAACACTACTTTTTTTTAATATATTCTTTTATCTTAATGTATTATTAAACACTTTGTTATAGGCTGGCTGCGTTCATTTCTCCCCAATGTCATCACCACCGCAATGTGATATAAAAGTGCTAATACTTCTCTACACACCGGACAAGAAGGCATATCTGGGATTCATACCCAACAACCAAGCAACATTCGTCGATAGACTAAGAAAGGTAAAGCAAAGTAATATTTATTTAAGGTGATAAGTGAAATTTATGACTTTTTGTATAAAAAATCAATAAATCACAAGGATCACTTTGAAACGTCTTAGGAACTAGGTGAAGCTATGCCGATTCCACACGACCAAGCCTAGAAGAATCAGGCAACAAACACGGCTTGGGGTCTACCTTTTTTTTTAATGATCCTTTCCTTAAAGCTATGTAGAGCTCCAGTGTGGTGTCAATCGAACAAGGTGAAGGCTCAAACAAGAATAATAATTAAAAGTTAAATAAAGTATGTATGGGCTGAGTCTACCCGGATAAGACGGAAAAAGTGATAAAACTGCATTATCTTGAAAACCATCAAACTTAAAAAGAAACTGTCTGTAATTTAGGTAGCTAGCATGATTTTATCTAACGAATCATATAAAAATGAACTATTTAGCTATTCATAGTTTTGATTTAAAACTAAACTAGTGTTTTTGAAGTGCCAACTTTGGAAAACAAATCTATCGAGAAAAGTTTCACTAATCGTGTTTCTGTTCTTTTATTAATCTAGATTGAATTCTTAAGTTATCTTTGTCATAAAAAACAAAACTGTATGTTTTGCGGTTATTGAAAAAAAACGATTCTGCATTCATCAAACACATTAATTACTCGCCTTAACAGAAAATGAAATTACATAGACAAGATAACAAAGGATTTTTGATAGGATTCTGCATTCATCAAACACATTAATTACTCGCCTTAACAGAAAATGAAATTACATAGACAAGATAACAAAGGATTTTTGATAGAATGATGATTATGATAATAAAGTTTAAAAATATAAGAAAACTAGACCAGTTATTGTTCACCTGTTAATAATGTACTTGTTACCGTGCCGAGTGGGAGGTCCCTCGACTTTCAATCTGAAGGTCGTGGGTTCGAATCCCGGCGTGCATCAATGGATTTTTCTGATCGAACAATTTATATGCGCATCAAAAACACGTGCTCAAAACGGTTAAGGAAAACATCGTGAGGAAACCAGTTAGTGTTCTTATAAGCGGCGATAGGCTTGCAACCTGTCACGTATGGAATGCTAACTACTGCAAAATGTGGGCATGTGTCAAATATAATGTTTGGACGTGCCTCTGACTACCCCCACTAGACATCTTCAAAGGATCTAAGCGTCTGAAGATCTGAGAGGATGTCTACCGTACTTGGGGATTACAGTTGTGATCCTATTTATTTTTTTATTTTAAACTTAAAGCACTCAAAGGTTACCTTTTACCATCGTTATAATGTTTTGTGTTCAGGTGATCCAACAACAAAAGATGTCGACGTTGCACAACAAACAAATGCCACCCTCGAGCTCCACAGGTGGTATGGCGCCTAATATGCCTCAATCTACAATGGCAGGTATGCACACTGGCTTATTATACATAAGGCGGCCAACTTTCTGGAAATTGGAAGCGGGACTTTTGTGGATAGGTAGGGTATAGGGTGAAAGCGAATGCGAGGTTTTTTAAAAAAAACTGCAAAACACTCTTTCTTTAGGCTTGAAAAATAGGCATAGTACGTCAATGCATTGAATGAACAGGCATGCGGGACATGCGGGACGCTTTACATCCAGCATTACGGGACGGTCCCGCAGAATACGGGATGGTTGGCCGCCTTATTTATACCCGACTGCCACTTTTAACTATGACGATGTTGAAGACTTAAATGTAACAAATAAAGAGGTATTCTGTGATTTGTTGTAGGATCGTCAGGAATGCCTTCGGGGGGCATGGCAGGCATGGCCCCAGGCATGGGGCAAGTGGGGCATCCGGGCCCAGGACCCAATCAGGGCATGGGGCAGCCTCAGATGCAGCAGCAACAGCATCAGGTAATCTTCAGGTACATGCTCTGGTTAGGGATCGACCATTAACCACGTGAGGCTCTAAAGGGGGGGGTTGAAAAAAATCACGAAGGTGGGGGATTTAGTAAATGATTTTTTTATCACGGTCCTTAATTTTCCAGAATTAAATTTTTTAAAGTTTATGCTTATCTGTATTTAAAGGTAATATACAAAAAAAAATAAGTTACGGTTAAAAAAAGGAATTCCTGAAATTCAACCCCTAAGAGCCTATGCACACTACTTATTTTCACAGCCACTTAGAGGGTACAGCGGGGTTTTAGTCTGTTTTGTAAGTCGCTTTTAAAAAGCTTTTATTTAACTTGCAATGTATGTATGTAACTATGTTTGTTAAGGTGGAAACTTGCAACTCAATTTTGAAGCAGTTATCTTCAACCGATTGAGCTGACATTTGGCATACTTGTGTAGCTTCGGTGACAATGCAATAATATGGTGACAACGAGCTGATCTGATGATGGAGTCAGGAGCTGTTCAACGGAACTAAATAAATAGTCTGATTGAGATAAAACTTTGCATATCTATCAATCTCCAATGGCAAAATAAAATTATGGTACTAGCGAGCTGGTCTGATGATGGATCACGACAACTACACAACATAACCACGTTGTGTTTGGGCTCGAATTTATAAAAGCCTTATTTTAAAAATATATTCTGTTAAATAAACGTAAACTCTGCACAATTTCCAGGGTATGATGATATCAGGCGGCATGCAGAACCCTAATATGCAGGGCCAGGTCGGTGGGGGCAAGGGGCCGAGGGCCAATCAACTGGACGGCTTGGAGGCGGCCAGGCAGGAGAATCTGCACAAGATACAACAACTACAGCAGACATTGGAAGCTGCTCACCAGCAGGTATATTTATGTACATAAATAAATTACGTTAAATAAATATAAATAGACTAGCGACCCGCCCCGGCTTCGCACGGGTAGCATGTTATTATACATATAAACCTTCCTCCTGAATCACTCTATCTATTAAAAAAAACCGCATCAAAATCCGTTGTGTAGTTTTAAAGATATAAGCAAACATACATACATACATATTACATACAGACGCGGGAAGCGGAAAGCGACTTTGCTTTATACTATGTAGTGAATCTCGACTGTAATCCCCAAGTACGTTAGACATCCTTTCTGATCTCCAGACGCTTAGATCCTTTGATGATGTCTAGTGGGGGTAGTCAGAGGCACGTTTTGCAGTAGTTAGCATTTCATACGTGACAGTTTGCAAGCCCACCGCCGCTTATAAGAATACTAACTGGTTTCCTCACGATGTTTTCCTACACCGTTTTGAGCACGTGTTTTTGATTATAATAATTTTCGAATAGAAAAATCCATTGATGCACGCCGGGATTCGAACCCACGACCTTCAAATTGAAAGTCGAGTTACCTTCCACTCAAAATATTGGTGGACATTTCACACAGCGCCATCTAGCCCCATACTAAGTATTATATAAACTATACACCTACACGTTCTGTGTCTGGGTGTTATAATGTATTTTAAGTATGTATTTACAAAAAAAAACGTATATTAGTATTCTATCAGTTATCTGATTCCCATAGTACAAGATTGACTTAGTTTGGGGCTAGACGGCGCTGTGTGAAATGTCAACCGATATTTATTTATTTATTTGTTTATTTATTTATCTTAATAAAACTGTCGTTTGCCGTCAGGAGGCGCAGTTCAAGAGTCAAATGGATATAATGGGACATCTACATGCCGCTCAGCAGCAAGAGCAGCACTACAAGCAGCTCGAGGTGAGGCCGGAGCATTATATCATATTGCAATTAAATAAATTTATTTGACTAACACAGACGGAAAACATTTGACATAGGTATCTATCGACATAATTTAGATATAAGTACGCCTGTTTTAACTATAAATACGGCTAATGGGCTATATGACAAGCTTTTGAAAACCATTCTAGATTATTCAGTAGTGACTGTGGAACCCATAAAAAATATTATTTTCAATTCTGTTAAGTATTGGCCTTAAAAATGTAAATTAAATTTAGACAATTTAAATAACCCGCAAAAACGCTTCTTTATGCAAATGGCGTCGCACTAGTTTCTGTGACGTTACATGCTTGTCAACAAATAAACAAACGTCAAGTTTTTCAAGGCAGGCGATGACATATTGACAAGCATGTTACGTTATCGTCGATTCGACCAATCCTGACCGTTTTGTGTCACGTGACTGGCGTTTAAAAATAGATATTTTGAATTATGGGTTTTTTTAATAAAACATTGTTTATTTTCAAGTTATTTTACTACATAACGCTTTATGAAGGCATAATTTACATAGATTACTATCAACAACACTTTATTTTCATGTCAAATAGCCTATATCTGCCGTTGATCGTGGTCGCGGGCGATACTCACGATGAAAAGCATCTGAATTGTCTCGAAACGTCAGCAATACAACAATAAACGTTGTAATTAGCCGTATTTATAGTTTAATTCGTTACAACCACGATAGTTTTCATTCTTTAAGTACACCTGTGCTGAATACATTCTTTATTTAATAATAACATTATTTATTACAGTATTATGGAATTTAAAAACACGCTTTTATAGTTCTGCACTAAAAAACAATCTAGTTTCCGTGCTATCAGCTGTTGAAGAGTTCCCTCGTGAGGAGCTGATCCTGGCAGCAACATCATATTTGATAACGATCCAGTAATTAGAAATTGGCTAAATTTTCAACATTTTCTTGCATCTGTTTCTAAATTTGTGTGAAAATTTAATAAGAATGAAATTAAATACATACGAGGGGCGGCTGAAAAGTTCTGAGCCTAAGGTACTTCCCATTATTTTATGAGCTTGTCCGATAGGTTACTAATTGAGTGATCTCTAATTAGCATATATAAAAAGTTTCAAGTCATTCGCTTCGTTACATTTCGAGTAATTGATCCGTAAACATCAACATGTCTGAGACTTCACTGCATTTAGTCAAACTTGAGCATCGCGCTGTCATTAAATACCTCGTAAAAAAAGGGAAAACGCAGAAAGAAGTTTTCGAAGAAATGTCTACAGTTTAGTCTGCACCATCTTCTGCCACAGTAAAACGTTGGGTCCGACTATTCCAACTGGGTCGAGAATCCCTAGAAGATGACCCCCGCCCAGGCCGCCCAAACACAGCCGTAACGGACGAAAACGTCGCCAAAATAAAAAAAATTGTATTGGAGGACCGCCGAATAAAAATGTGGCAGATAGCAGAAGAATTGAGCATCAGTAAGGAACGAATTGGAGACATTTTGCACAATTAGTAGCACCTAGCGACTTTTTCCTTTTTAAAAATTTGAAATCGGACTTGCGGGGACGAAGATTTGAGGATGATGAGCACATGAAGGCTGCAGTAGAGGAGCATTTTGAGGGCAAAGACAAAGATTATTTTTTTAGTGGGATACAAGCGCTTTATAAGCGATGTGAGAAGTGTATTGAAGTCGAAGGAGACTATATTGAAAAATAAATTTTATTTGGATTTTTATCGCGACTTTTAATACCCTAGGCTCAAAACTTTTCAGCCGCCCCTCGTATATATAAATTCAGAAACAAATAATATCTAATACTAATATATCTATACATATAATAAAACTTTAGAAGATTTCAATTCTGTACATTGAATAAAAACTAAAAAAAGTACTTCTAGGAGTACTGTAGGTACTTCTAAAAGAAAACATTTTGAAATTTTGTCTGTCTGTCTGTCTGTTGTCCGACTTTCACGCAAAAACTACTGGACGGATTTTGATGAAACTTTTTTTGTTATGTAGCTATTAGGCAACATATATATATATTTATTTTGAATATATATATTTTGAAGATTATTATTTTGAAGATTATATATATTATAGATTGGCTATAATTTATTTTGAAGATTGGAATACCAGATGTGAAACTATCTGTCGACCAGCGAAGCGGGCGCGGGTCAGCTAGTTATTTACAAAATACACAAGAACCAACTGAGTCATCTAACCGTTGCATACAGTCTATAGGTAGCTAAACCGATCCAGATCACTTCTTCTTCTTCTAACTTAAGAGCTGTGCTCATGTCGGTGAAATTGATGCAGTTCTTTCCATCTGTTTCTCTTCAGCGCCGCCTCCTTAACTTCCTTAAACGACACGACAGCTATTTTCTCTTTTATCTGGCTCATGTAGCTTATTCGTCGCCTTCCTCTTCCTCTCTTCCCTTCAATCTTCCCTTCCATTATAGTCTTTATAAAACTGTCGTGCCGTATAAGGTGGCCAACCATCTTCCCTCTTCTGTTCTCAATCGTTGTTAATAGGAACCTTTTTTTCCTGTATTCTACGTAAAACCTCTATATTTGTTATTTTTCCTGTCCAGCTTATCCTACTAGGCTGAAATATTAAACCTTGCTTTATTTACACAGGAGCAACAACGCAAGCAACAATTGCAAGCGCAATTGCAGCAACAGTTGCGCAACACAGCTGTAGGCATGGGCGGACATCCCGCACCGCGAGTTATGAGACCGATGTTACCATCCAATCCTGGTCTAAGACATCTGTTACAGCAGGTAATATTACAGCAACAGTTATAGCAACGGTCAAGTGACAGTCGCGTCAACTGCAGTATTTTTGAGGTTGCAGAAACATAAATCCTAATATTCGAAAGTTTGTGAGTTTGTATGTATGTTTGTTCCTCAATCAGGCCTAAACGACAAAACGGATTAAGTTGAAATTTGCTGTAGATGTAGATATAATGGCCGAATAAATAATAGACTACTTTCAAATATGAAAAACATCCCCAAAACGATAAAACACCTCAAAAGGGATGATTTCTGTATAGATGGCGCTGGTGTGCAACAAATCTGACATCACAGACGAAAAACATTCAGTCTTTTCTATTCGGTTATTGAAATTTGACAGGACAACGTCTGTTACGGGTCGGCTAGTAACTAATACTTGTTGGACTTATATTTGTTGGACTAGTGTTCATTTTCAACCGAAGACAGAAATGGAGGTAGTTCTCAATTTGCGTGTATTTCTATTTATATGCATGACCACGTATATCTTTTTATCTGGTGATCCGATTTTGATGATTTTCTTATTGTTTGATAGATTGATAATAGACATAAGGTGGTCCCATTTTATCTGTATTAAAGTAGGCAATCCTTCCATCTTAATAACTTTAAAAAAATCTCTCTATTGACTTTTTGATTATTCTTAATATTTTTTTTAATTATTTTTATTTTTGTTAAATCATCTGTCAAATTATTATTATTTGTTTTTAAAAAGCTTCGTACTATACTAACCAAATATAACCCACCTATAAATATTTCCTCCTCTTTTGTTTCCACCTTTCGTAGCATATCACATAAGGACCATCCATAAAGTACGTCACCTTTTACGAAGGGGGGGGGGGGGGGGGGTCGATCAAGTGGTACATTGTGTGACAAGGGTTCTAAGTTTCGCGTTTCATTGCATATCATTGCAACCTGTCACGTATCGAATGCTAAGTACTGCAAAATGTGGGCATGTGCCAAACATAATTGTTTGTACGTGTCTCTGACTACTCCCACTTGATATCTTCAAAGGATCTAAGCGTCTGGAGATCTGATTTAAGATTAGAACTAATTTTATCAATTGCTGTTTTAATTTAATAATTTATATATGTAAACTTTGCAAAATTCGACATCACACAAGAAAGGGGGGGGGGTCTCATATGTGACCAACTGTGATAAGGATGGGGAAGGGGTCGTAGAATCACGTAATTTGTGTGACGTACTTTAAGGGTGAGTCTCCAGTACGCTGAGCTTTGCGAAACTGTGTAGAGTGGACCAATGACAACGCTCGGTATTTTGACGTGACATCGCCTTATAATTCAATGGAGCCGGCTGCACGCACCAAAAAACATGACTCATGCGGCGTTACCTCACTCTGATGCGTTCCATTTAAGGCTTGAAGTGCAAGCGAGAGCGCGGAACGAGCGACAAAGAGGCACAATCGGCCTCCGCGTTCGACATCTGTCTCTCTCCTACTCGAGTGAGCGATGCGTCCGCGTGGACAGCAATAATACATTTACCTACATGTTTTCGTTAAGGGGCTCCCAGTCGCTGATTGCTCTTTTTCGAAACGAAAAAAGAAATACTTCTGAACAAGCCACATCTCCCATTTTTATAAGTATATTACTTCAGGTTCCTACCTAGATTTCTATTAAGCTGAAAACATAATAGCAGAAACTTTTCACGATAAAGATATTATTTCAAAATGATACGTTTTAGAATTTATGATCGAAATATTTTATATACCTACTATTAAAATCAACTTGTGATTTATTGTTAAAGATAGGTAATATGTAGATCTAGATTTCTATTAGAATAGATTTTTGATAAGTAATTATACATAATTTATATCATTAATTTATTCGAAAAGCTAAGGCGGACCACGCGCCGACGTGTGTTTGTCGTCATTGCAGCGGTCGGTAGGATTATTTATAGAAGTGATTAAAGATGGGTACATCTTTATTCACATATACTATACATTATAAAATAGGAGATGTGGCTTGTTCACAAGTATTTATTTTTTCGTTTCGAACAAAAACAATCGTCGACTGGGAGCGCCTTAAGTATGAAGTGCAGTGAAACGTGAATGTGGTGAAAATTTTCTTTTGAAAAATATATTTTCTTATGACGTTGTCACGTTCAACTATCGTCAGTAAACCGACTTTAAAGACAACCTGTTTCTTTAAACTCGAATATTTGAGTGCTGTCATTGGTTCGGTCAGCTCCGCGTAGATGGAAATTCACCCTAAGGATGAACCCTAATGACCTGCGCACACTGGCGCACGGCGCGGTAGAGGATTTAAAATTTAGCAATTTAATAGTTGTCAGTTATTCAGTCTCTACTTTAAGGGTCCTTCTGTCTTATGTTATTACGTAATTAGCTTATTACGTAATAACTTAAGACAGAATGACCCTCAAAGTAGGGACTGAATAAATTAACCGACTTGGTATTACATGGATCTCACAACTTTTTACGGTAGAAGAACTGAGTTGCGAGACTTAGCTTTTTTTACAAGTTATGCTTTTGGCATATACCTTACTTCGATTGGATAACTATTACATTTTAAATCCTATCCGCTTCCATCCGCCACTGTGCGTCAACCATAACCGGCTGTATAGCTAAGGCTAAGCGCACACTATGTTTCTAGCAACAAGCAGCGCCGCGCGGCGGAAGGCCTCACATGTGAACCCGCACCTGTCTCACGCACGCACAAGTAATGCTTCACTCACCATTTCTTTTCGATACTAAAACGTCCACGCCCGGTTCCTATGAGATACGATCCGTATTTGCTACGGATGGTAGCAAAGATTATTTGAATCCCAATAAAAATACACTAGGGTCGTAGACCCGGTTGTGGCCCCTACCCCGGTTTTGGGCATTTTCAATTTTGGCAGTCAATAACTAAGCATAGAACACAAACTTGTTTAAAATCTATAGTTAATACAATTCTTTGTCTATGGTCCGTTTTGATTAGTGACAGTTGTAATGCGTTATACCTCTTGATTTGATGGACCACAACTAAATATGTCCTGTTTTGTCTATTTAAATATGAATAATTAATTAATAAATATCGCCTGTAACAATGAGATAGATACTCTATTCTATGTTGTTTAAAAATCGTCGTTTTAATATATTTTTCAGCATAAACCGTTTATTTAAAAATTAAAATGTTGATAAAATGCCCAAAACCAGCGCTCTTACCCAACATTGTCTTAACGATACCGATCTGTATAATATAGGAATCGGGCTTAAATTTACATCCAGATATGTATGTAGAAGTTATTCAGCATTTGATCAATAACCAAGATAAATAAAACAATAATAATTATTGTTTTCAGTAAATCCTTTTTATATCCGTTTTAGATGGTTTATACAATGACAGGGGCTATTTTGTAAAAAATTTGGTATGATTATCATAATATTATTGGTGCTGAATGCCATACCTACGCTTTTTATACTCGTAGTTTATTTTGTAAGAAAATTTGGTATGATTATCATTATTGTTGGTACTGAATGCCATATTACCTGCGCTTTTTATTCAGTTTACGCATTTACTGCATTGGAAGCGTAGGTATAGGTGCCCAAACTGCATAAAAAGCGTAGGTATCATGACATAACATGATAATCATACCAATAATATTGGTACTGAATGTTATGATAATCATAGTTCTTACAAAATAGCCCCCCAGAGTCCCATCTTTACTTACAAATAAATTATTTTAAAAAGATGTAAAAGTATTTTATACTTGCTGAGAAATTTCTTATTAATATCAGGATATTATTCTTTGATCATTTCAAATCACTTACTTTGCATCATTCTTTGCTTCATTTCATTTTCATTCAACTCTTGCCCATTTTTCATTCACCAATCACGAAGCAACTAACTCTAACGTAACTTAATAATACTTATCAATTTTCAAAATATAGTTATTTCTGGGCTATACCTACCTATATTATAGTTTCCGGGCTATACTTTTTTTTGTTCATGTCCTAATAAATAATGCATATCAAATATTTCACGTCTAGCAGCCGCAATACAGGCCTGGCGGGACTGCGGCCCGCCCCCCGTCACAAGCACAACAGTTCGATGACGTCAACAACTATGACTTATTTTAAAGATCGACATTACTAAAGTTATAGACATAAGTTTACCTGACGATGTAAGACATAATTATGAATTATAATTTAACTTAAATACTTGTATAGATATAGCCAAATATGCAATTTTTCTTTATTTGTTCAGCATGTAATATAACATTATAATACACTATATTATTATACTTACTACACTATACAACACTAGTTTTTAATTACCAAAAAAAAAAAATAACGTATTGTCAGTGTCTGTTACTAATTAAATTTAAGTAGTTAAAACTTAAATTAAAAAATTAAAAATAATATCCTTAAAAAAACACAATATTTAGTTAACCGTTTATTAATACGCACCTACCACATAGCTACTCATATTTTCAAGATTCTATCCATTCATAAATAGCTCGCCGTCTCCGTTTTAATTTGTGTAGTATTTTCTAGTACTGAGACCATAAATTAGTGCCAATTTTCGGTTAAAAAGAAACCTCGATAACTTTGTGATAGTGCAATAATAAATCATGCTGACAGTGCTCAGATCATAAGAAGCTTCTGCTGCAACGGTCAATTTTTTTTTTTCGGTATATAAAAACTATTATTGTATATTTTTTTGTTATTTTGATCATGTTTTTATCAATATTTGCAAAAGGTACAGCTTTGATTTGATGGCATTGATAACTTTAGGCTTTTATTTATCTAAATTAAAAACAGAAACACGATTGGTAAAATGTTTCTAGATGGATTTATCATTTGAAAATGGTTCCTAATAATTACTTTTTTCCTTTTAGTCTCAAATCTATGTTTAACAGATAACTTTTATATAATTTAATAGCCAATCATAGAACCTACATGAAATTTAGTTTCTTTTTATATTTCGTAGTCTTTAATATAATGCAATCATATGTTTCGTATTATCTGGGTAGACACTGCCCATACAAAAACAGAATTATTTTAAATCGCTTTAAAATAGTTAAATGTATCTCATTAAATAATATTTTTTCAACAATAACTTAAAATCGAATATAATATTTTATGTATCTTATATTTTTTTGTGTCTTGAGTTTTGTACTTCTCTACAAGTTTACTTATAGTATACATCGAACACATAGCCCAATAGATGCCTAATGGCTTCATTTCTTCAAACAATTCTGTCAAAACGTTGAGGTGTGCGGGTCAGGGGAAGCGGTAAAGAATGCTTTCTGATTGGCCGGTTCAATGTCACTGCCCGCGAGACGCGTCGTGACTTGCGCTCGATGTCTAATATCAGCAGTATAAGTATAGATTTATATTAGACTAGGTTGAGTCCGGGCCGGGCAGTGTGCGTGGACCGGACGGGGCAAGGATTTGAAACGTTACATACGTTTTATATAAAGCAGTTTATATCTTCTAATAATATAAAAATGAATCGTTAAATGTGTTGGTAAGCGCATAACTCAACAACGCCTGGTGATTTGGCCAATTCTTTTTTTAAAATTTTCGTTGAAGTTTTTTACAGCGAGAAAGTTTTAAATAATTGCCGGAAAAACCCTAAAAACAGCCCTTTTCTTTTTCCCATACAAAAGTTTTCTAACTAAAACGTAGTCAATTTGAACTTTATTGCTATTGTATAAAGTTCACTGTTGTCTAAGCAATGTAGGTGTGTTCCTAAGAACGGGAACGGGAACTTCAAACAACATTAGTCAATTGCGATACGAAGTTCGCCGGGTCAGCTTGTATATTATAAAAAAACAGTACCTGATCCGTGTCCAGTCCGGGCCCGTCTACTAACTAAAGGCTCCGGCCCGGCCCGGACACAGCCCGGTAATATAAATCTACCCTTAGCCTAGTATTGTTTAAGAATGTTGAGGAGAAGTATATAGGCTGTGTGGTCGATGGAGTTAAACATATAAACCAAGATGTTGTAAATATATAATAAGAAACACTGCAACAAGAATTATCATCCCTTAGGAGCATATATTTTATGTTTTTATTTTCGAAGTTATGACTGATAAAAGCGATTGTGATCGATATTGTAATAAAATATTTGATTATGTTTATGTATTCGTAATGTAATGATTATATGAATTATAATATTTTTAAGTATTTGTTATTTAAAACATCCCATCCCAAAACAGTTTAGCTGAAATTTAGCTTTAGCTTAATATTTATGGCAATTGTTGTTCACGCACCATCTAGCCATCTAGCCCCAAACTAAGCAAAGTTTGTACTATGGGAACCAGATAACTGATAGAACACTTAAATACTTTTTTTTGTAAATATAAACTTATTATACATATTAATACCCAGACACAGAACAAATATTTGAAGGTGAAAAAATTAAAGGTGGTAAATAAAGGATTTCTTTAACCTTAAAGTCTAAATTAGGTATTAGGCAAGGGCGGATCCAGGATGTAATGATGATGTTTGTGTGTTTCAGTCATTTGGAGCAATTGGGTGTTATTAAAAATGCAGGTAAGTATTTTGAAATGTTTACATTTATTTTTTAAGTATTTGTTTGCAAATTAAGTAAATAAAATACACAATATACAAACACGCTAGCTATCTAATATGCCTTGGAGCAAATAACACTGGAGGAAAAATGATTGTTATCATATTATTAGTTCTGAGGATTTGTATTTCCGTCTAACGTACGCCATCTAGTAGGTAGGCCATAAGAACATTTTTGGTTAAGGGGCTGTATGTCGACGATTGCTCTTTTTCGAAACGAAAAAAGAAATACTTCTGAACAAGCCACATCTCCTATTTGTATATGTATATTACTTCAGGTTCCTACCTAGATTTATATTAAGCTGAAAACATAATAGCAGAAACTTTTCACGATAAAGATATTATTTCAAAATGATACGTTTTAGAATTTATGATCGAAATATTTTGATACCTACTATTAAAATCAACTTGTGATTTATTGTTAAAGATAGGTAATATGTAGATCTAGATTTCTATTAGAATAGATTTTTGATAAGTAATTATACAAAATTTATATCATTAATTTATTCGAAAAGCAAAGGCGGACCACTCGCCGACGTGTGTTTGTCGTCATTGCAGCGGTCGGTATTATTTATCGAAGTGATTAAAGATGGGTACATGTTTATTCACATAATATATAATACATAATATACATTATAAAATAGGAGATGTGGCTTGTTAAGAAGTATTTATTTTTTCGTTTCGAAAAAAAACATTCGTCGACATGGAGCGCCTTAAAGATTTATGTAAAATCCCAAAATGTTATTGTTCGAGTAGGATTCGAACCCACACCTTTTCCTGAGTATGGGAACGTGTTACCCAATCTCTACTCGACGAAATAACGATATATCTAGTTTTGATGAAATCATTTCATATTTGTTTATATGAATGCCTACCTACATGAGGAAAATTTAAAATATTTTTATAAGATCCCAAAAAAATATTGCTCGAATAGGATTTGAATCCACACCTCCCCAGCACGGGGTCTCCCAGTTTGGGATCTTTGTGATTTTCTCCTCAAAGTAAGATAACAAATATTTTTGACCAGACCAATGTTACTCATTAGCAGGCAAGGTTACTCCAGTCTTACTCACTCCTAGGTAGAAATGCACAATACATTTGGTCTTAATTTCTGGCACACACCACTAAATTATCATAATATAAGATAAGTTATACTAATTACAGAAATTCATCTCTCTTATACATTCGTAGTCTTAATTCTGGAATAATTTTGGGTTTTAAATTAGCAATATAATAAATAAATATAATATACTGTAGTATGACATTATTTTATATAAATATAATTGTTTTATTCACTGTGCTGTTCCAAAATTGTTGTTATTTCAAAGCATAAAAACATGTGGCGCTGCAATTTATTAAATTAATTTTATTTAAATTATATTATTACATCATATTTGTTATTGTTATAAAGCGCTTAGCTGTTTTTCAAAGTATTTTTTTTTTATAAAATCCCAGAAAGTATTGCTCGAGTGGGATTTGAGTAATACTTTTTTGGGATTTCATAAAAATCGTTGTGACATTTTAACTTTTTACTAATTAGTACATTTTTCGACTTAAATCTAACAAATGCAAATCATTTTGTATCTGAATTTGCATTCAATGCGTTTTTGTAATATTTAAATACTATATTTCTCTCTTTTTAACTCTAAAATCAGAAAGAGACAGACTTCTCTCGATAACTAAAATAAAATAAGCATAATTCTATAACCTAGCAAGGTAAATACATTAATTAAAATATACATATAAGATTGTTAAAATGATCTTCATCGTTTCTAGCCATCATACCCCCAGATTGGGGTAGGTAGGTAGACAGTAAAGTCCGTGTAGAAATCTTTATCTATGGTGAAAGGATTAGGAGCGTCACGCAAAGGCTTCATTAATTGTAATTCTACAAAAAACTATTTAAGTTTTAAGCACGTGTTAAAGCGCATACACATTGTTCTTTTATAAAAACTAGTGACCGACCGAAAGTTCGGTTTCGGTTTCGGCCAGTTCCGGCCTTAGTTTCGGTTTCGGCCAAACAAAGGCGTCGTTCGGCGAACTTTGACTTAAAAAAAAATATTTATTACAAATAACGTACTTTAATGATTGTCTTTTTATTTAATTTAATTATATTTAACTGTCTGTATAAATAAAATATATTTATGCAAAAAAATGTATAAAATTTAAAATACAGTAGATTTCAGTATGCAATAGAAATTTTAAATATGTTTATGTAAGTTTCAGCTTCGGCGTAACTGAGAGCGAGGTCGAAAGTTCGGCTTCGGTTTCGGCTGAAAAACCTGTTTCGGTCGGACTAATATAAACCTACTGCACTGCTAGGATTCGAACATACGTCTATTATTTTAATGCATATAAAAATATTTTTTCAATATTTAAATAACTACCAATAGCTACATACAAATCTACACTGTGAAACCCTGTCGCGGCTATCAAAAACTATGAGTACCATGGCACCATAAAACCTACTCCAGGAAATATACATATTTAAATAATGTAACCTGTTGTCTCGCCACGGGGATCAAACCCACGCCACGCCCAGACAAGCGCTCATCCAATAATTCAATAATGTAAATAAATAAAAAAACTCATGTATAATATAAATAAAATAGTATGACGACTATAATCCCCAAATACGGTAGACATTCTCTAACATCTCCCGGCTAGCTAACTAACAGCTCTAGATACTAGAATCTAAAAGGGGCAGCCAGAGGCACGTCCATTAAGTTTGGCGAATGCGCACATTTTGCAGTTAACATTCCATACGTGACAGGTTGCAAGCCCGCCGTCGTGCTTATTATAAATTCGTACAAATAAAAATAATTTTGAGTCAAAAAGGAATGCCTAGTAAAAATCTAAATATTTTTTAACTAAATTCGAGATATATTTATCAATGGTCCCAGCCTTGGGCCTTCTGTTCAAACGACTTAGGGTAGATTTATATTAAAACGGGACGTGCCCTGGGGCATGCCGTGTACGTGACCCGGACGGGGCACGGATTTGAAACGTACACGTACATACATTTTAAAAATAAAATAAATAAATAAATAGGATCACGACTGTAATCCCCTAGTACGGTAGACATCCTCTCAGATCTCCAGACGCTTAGATCCTTTGAAGATGTCTAGTGGAGGTAGTCACAGGCACATCCAAACATTATATTTGGCACATGCCCACATTTTGCAGTAGTTAGCATTCTATACGTGACAGGTTGCAAGCCCGTCGCCGCTTATAAGAATACTAACTGGTTTCCTCACGATGTTTTCCTTCACCGTTTTGAGCACGTGTTTTTGATGCGCATATAAATTTTTCGAACAGAAAAATTCATTATGCACGCCGGGATTCGAACCCACGACCTTCAGATTGAAAGTCGAGGTACCTCCCACTCGGCCAACACGGCACATACATTTTGTATGAAGTAATTTATATTAAACAGTGCCTGATCCGTGTCCTGTCCGGGCCCGTCTACTAACTAACTCCGGCCCGGCCCGGACACGGCCCGGTCTAATATAAATCTACCCATAAACAATTTTGTGACTGTTTGGTATTAAAAACCTTGTTCTACTATGACACAAAATAACAGACGAATTGGGAACCTCCTCCTTTTCTGGAGTCGGTTTTATATTATTACAAGCTGACCCCGCGAACTTCGTATCGCTTTAGAATTAACAAATGTTGTCTTCCTTTCCCGTTCCCGTTCCCGTTCCCATTCCCGTTCCCGTTTCATTCCCGTTCCCGTTCAATAGTTTTTGTAGCGCACACGAAGAAAGCAAAATTTTTAGCAATTTTTTACACCTTGCTTTTAACTATCGTCATTCTTATAAATAATTTATTACTTTTTCAAAATAAAAAATAGCCTATATTACTCAGGGGTAATGGTGAAAGAATTTTTGAAATCGGTTCAGTAGTTTTTGAGTTTATCCATTACAAACATACAAAAAAACTAAAAATCAAAACTTTTCTCTTTATAATATTAGTATAGACAAGCGCCTGCGCGCGGCTTAGCATGCAAAAATCCCACATGCAAATCCTACAGTTTTATTTAGTCCATTGTTAATAATAATTAGCTTCAACTGTCAAAAACCCATTGTCTTTGACAGTTATACAATGGTGATTTTACAGTTGAAGCAGCCAAATACCAGTAAGCTAGTTAGTACAGATTATGATCATCATCATCAGTTGTATTTGACTAATTTTAGTCAGTTTGGCTAAATTTTAGTCAGTTTGGCTAAATTTTAGTTCGTTTGACTAAATTTTAGTCAGTTTGGCTAAATTGGCTAAATTTTAGTAAATTTGACTAAATAACAGTTGTTCACATCCGAAAGTTTCTGAAAAAAAAAATGGCAGCAAAAACTCTACAAAATGTTGGCACTTCAAACTATAAACTTATTTTAGGATCACAAGCTTTTAAAAGTTTTGAACTTCATTCAATATTTACACAAAGCGCCGTATTTTTAGCGAGTGAAAGAAAAATTACTAATATTACTACGTTTAAAAAACTAAATAGAAAACCGACGAAAATCGAAAAGTCAAGAGACTTCGCTCACTTGACGCTACTTTTAAAAGACAAACCCTGATTTACCCTATTATGGGTTGAGTTACGAGCATTCCTTTCTTTTGCACCCCTACATCGTAAATATACATAATAAAATGTCGGATTTTAGTAGTAAGTATTAACAAAAGTTTAAATGATACCTATCATTACACATTCATTTATTATTGCATGATTATTTAAATAAATATAATAAGCTTATTATAAACTATTAAAATATTTAGAAATAGGATACAAAAACTAAGTTTTTCAAACTTTAAACTCATTAATTTGGTACATATTCTATATTTTTGTCTTTTATTATAGTAATTGCGTGTCGCTGGCCATTTCTCTAATATTATAAATGCGATGCTTGTTTGTCACTCAATCATGTAACAGCTGGACAGATTTCGATAAAATGTAAATAGATAGATTTACCTGTATTGATACTCGTACCAACATTATGACGCGTTTGACATTTATTAGCTGTCATATTGTGTATTAATAATAAATAGGATCACGACATTGCGGTAGACATCCTCTCAGATCTCCAGGTGCTCAGACCCTTCAGAGATGGTCAGTCAGGCGCGTCCAAACATCACATTTGGCACACGCCCACATTTTGAAGAATTATTAAAATTTAGGCTAAATTTGAGTATCTATATTTCGATTAAATGAATAGCCATCGACTCGCACGCAATATACATTACCACAACTATATAATAACCTCACACATAACCCTTACCGCTAAATTATGACACTTTTAACTTCTCACTCTGACAGCTTTCACTCAACGAAACGTCATCTGTCACTTTGACAGCTCCGTTGTGGCACGCGCCGTTCGTCTCTGGCCGCTTCTCTTGCTCCGTCTTCTGTGTTTTCTTTTTGGGCATTTCTATTATCCTCTCCATGAGGGCCAGCATTATGTTGCCTGGTACCCTCTGGTGCTCCTCAATGAGAGCCTCGATGGCTGTAGCAACCTGTATAACATAAATAAAATAAAATAAAATAAAAAAGCCATTTATTCTACTACCCTTTCTTAATTACGTTGAGCGTGCATTAAAATAATTATAGAATCAAAATAATATTTACATTTCAATAATTAAAATAATAATTTATAATATGATTATTAGATTGATATAAATAAATTAAAATACATAATTCGCGGTCTTAATTAAAATCATAAAATTATTTTGTAGTAAGTAGTTTAAAACAATGTATAACATACATTATTATTATTTTTCTAACTATCGTGATTAGTAGACATAACTATAGATTTTAACACGGGTGTTTATCACGTAATTACCTTTTATTTCGTAATTACCTTTTTTACCTATAATTACCTTTAACGTTGAAAAATAAATTAAAGGTTACAAATTACGTGATAAACACCCGTGTTAAAATCTATAGTTATACATTATTATTATTATTAATGCGATGGGCTTGCAACCTGTCACGTATGGACTGCTAACTACTGCAAAGTGTGGGCATGTGCCAAATATGTTTGGACGTGCCTCTGACTACCCCCACTAGATATCTTCAAAGGATCTAACCGTCTGGAGATATGAGTGGATGTCTACCGTACTTAGGGATTACAGTCGTGATGCTATTTATTTTTGGAACGAAGTTCCTTATCGCGCGTTGTGAAAGGGGGCTAGACGGAAAAAATTCTTACGAAAAGTTGTCACGACACTTTTTTGCTATAGTATATCTATTAATATATATATCTATTAATTGTGTCGAGGTCGAGGTCGAGGTGTAAGTGGAGGTCGAGATGGAGGTGGAGGTCGAGGTCGAGGTCGAGGTCGAGGTCGAGGTCGAGGTCGATGTCGAGGTCGAAGTCGAAGTCGAAGTCAAAGTTGATTCCCCTTCCCTTGTCCCACGTTATTTTGTGAGAACTTCGTTCCATCCGGGTGTCCCTTGACACCTCTCAAGTTTTTTATTTTATGTTTGATCAAAACAAACTATTCTAATTATTCCATTTACAAATGTTGTTTTACATGGAATACTATTAAGTACTGCAAAATGTGGGCATGTGCAAATTTAATGTTCGGACGTGCCTCGCGACTACCCATTGAACATCTTAAGGATATGTGAAGATGTCTGCTGTAGTTACTATTTCATAACCTACTAAAAAATAAAAAAAATTGTCGGCATTTTTTGATAGCGGCATCTAGCCCCAAACCGAACAAAACTTGTACTATAGGAGCCAGAAATCTGAAATACGCTAGCACTATTGAAGGGTAGGCAGCTGAGTTAGAGTACCGACCTTCATCTGAATATCTTCGGGTGCGTCTCGCTCGCTTGGGTGGATGGGGGCTCCCAAGTGCGTGATGAGCTTCACGGGGAATCCCCCGTAGACTGGCGCGAGGGGTACACGTGTAGCTGCGTACACGCGCAGCCACACGCCACGCAGCCAACCCACTGTGCGGAACGCCTCACGCACGTTTTGCGTGAACATCGGAATTATCGGCTGAAAACAAAAATATCCACGACTGTAATCCCCTACTGTTAAGATATGGTAGACAATGTATGGAAAACTAGCCGACCCGTGACAGACTTTGTCCTGTCAAATTTCAATAATCGAATAGATAAGACTGAATGTTTTTAGTCTGTGATGTCAGATTTGTTGCACACCAGCGCCACCTATACATTAATCATCCCTTATGCGTTTTTTATCGTTTTGGGTATGTTTTTCATATTTTAAAGTAGTCTATTATTTATTCGGGCATTATATCTACCTCTACAGCAAATTTCAACTTAATCCGTTTTGTCGTTTAGGCCTGATTGAGGAACAAACATACATACAAACTCACAAACTTTTGCGTTTATAATATTATTAGGAAGGATTAGGATGAACGAAATAAAATGAAACAGGATCAAGACTGATAACCAAGTACGGTAGACTGCACCCCTTTTGGGGCTGATTTGGAAATAATTTATTAAAGTACCAAATAGTTTCCAGTACTTACATTTAAATAAATAAATAAATATTGGTGGACATTTTACACATCGCCATCTAGCCCCAAACTAAGCAAAGCTTGTACTATGAGAACTAGATAACTGATAGAATACTTATATACTTTTTTTTTTTGTAAATACATTTGATTTAGTACCTTGTTAAAAAGTATCCTATACAATATTTTATTTTATTTTTGTATTTTTAAAGTTTCATCCAAATCCGTTAAGGCGCTCCCACTCGACGATTGTTTTTGTTCGAAACGAAAAAATAAATACTTGTGAACAAGCCACATCTCCTATTTTATAATGTATAGTATATGTGAATAAAGATGTACCCATCTTTAATCACTTCGATAAATAATCCTACCGACCGCTGCAATGACGACAAACACACGTCGGCGCGTGGTCCGTCTTAGCTTTTCGAATAAATTAATGATATAAATTATGTATAATTACTTATCAAAAATCTATTCTAATAGAAATCTAGATCTACATATTACCTATCTTTAATAATAAATCACAAGTTGATTTTAATAGTAGGTATATAAAATATTTCGATCATAAATTCTAAAACGTATCATTTTGAAATAATATCTTTATCGTGAAAAGTTTCTGCTATTATGTTTTCAGCTTAATAGAAATCTAGGTAGGAACCTGAAGTAATATACATTATAAAATAGGAGATGTGGCTTGTTCAGAAGTATTTCTTTTTTCGTTTCGAAAAAGAGCAATCAGCGACTGGGAGCCTCTTAAGCGTGATTGAGCCACAAACATACAAACATACAAACAAACTCTCGGATTAATAACATTAGTAAGATTAATCTTATATACTCACTATTTTGGCTTCCTGCGCGACTTTAGCAAATCCTTTGCGGGACTTCCACTTCAGCTTGTAGTAGTGGTCCCCGAACTGTGCCTCGAAAACCCCCCCCGGGGATATGGCTAAGGGATTCCCCGAGCGAAGAACTCCCGCACACGTTTGTATTGTTCCGGGGATAACGCAAAGTCCTTCTAGGAGGGACGACCAGCCTGGAAGGAGGAATGAGAGATCATAATGAATGATGAATAATTTCCAATTCTTACAAAGTTAATCAAGCAGTCAATCCGTTTTTTTTCAAATTCAAATTCAAAAATCATTTATTTCAATAAAATCACAAGGATCACTTTGAAACGTCTTAGGAACTAGGTGAAGCTACGCCGATTCCACGCGACCAAGCCTAGAAGAATCAGGCAACAAACACGGCTTGGGGTCTAACTTTTTTTATTTATCCTTTCCTTAGGCTATGTAGAGCTCCAGAGTGATTAATTTTGTTGTAACCAAGTTAATTTAGTTGAGTTTTTTTTTATATTAATGTATAGTAAGGTATTTATTAATATGGGCCTCAGTTTTTGTATATTACATTACTGTTATTGCCTGAAATAAAAGTTTTATTATTATTATTAAATACTTCTAAGACGTATTTTTGGTAAAGACCGATTTGCTAAAATAATGAAATACAAAAAAACTGATAGGCATCTTTTTGTCCGTGATCATCATCTTTTGACACTGACACTTTCCCATTGTGTAAGTGTTAAAAGATTGTCACAGTTGATTGAATTGTGACTGAAAGTGCTTTTTTCTAGAGGATTATTGAAATTTGACAGGGCAACGTTTATCGGGACAGCTAATATTGTATATTATATACACACCCTCACATAACATACATACGAGACTACGAGTACATAATGTATGTCTATGTCTGGCTTCACAACTCTGCCTTCTGTGCTATAGGTTGTGGGTCCCCACCCAGGACAAATATTTGCGTGATGAACATGGATGTTTGTAATGTGTCTAGATGTTATAATGTATCATAAGTATCTATTTACAAAAAAATCCTTATATTGCGTTTGCTGCAAAAATTATTGACTATAAAGCAAAGTGATGTACTACAGTTTTATAGAGGACATCAATATCTACAAAAAAGTCCGTGATACCATATGTCTAACTATTAGAGATCCCTATTAAAACTTCGATAATGTAACCCAAGGTGTAAAAAAAATACCCATAAAATCATTATTACACCCGTGCGGACGCCGGGGCGGACTGCTAGTAAAAAATAAATAGATAACTTACCGGGTATTTTGAAGAGCAATCTGTCTGCTACCGTGTGAATGTGCCGTCTCTTGATGAGCAGCATTCGAGCTATGAAGTAGTACATATCAATGGGTAGGGCACCGTGGTAGTAGATCACCAAGAACGGACCATCTGGAATGTTTTCTAGACCGCGTATCTCGTAACCTATTGGATAAAATGATTACTATATTAACTTATGAATAAGATAGAATCCTAATATCCTAATAATATTATAAATGTGAAAGTTTGTGAGTTTGTATGTATGTTTGTGCCTCAATCCAAAACGTATTAAGTTAAAATTTGCTGTAGATGTAGATAATAATGCCCGAATAAAACATAATATAATATAGTATATAATATATAATATAATATATAATATAGTTTTTTTAAAGCCGTGTTGGCCGCGTGGTAGGTACCTTGACTTTCAATCTGAAGGTGGGTTTTAATCCCGGCTGTGCATCAATGGATATTTCTGTGCGAAAATATTATATGCGCGTTAACACGTGCTTAGAAAAGCGAAGGAAAACATCGTGAGGAAACCAGTTAGTGTTGTTTTAAGCGGCGATGTCGTGTATGGAATGCTAACTACTGTAAAATGTGGGCATGTGCAAATGTTTAGACGTGCCTCAACGTGTATTCAAGGGTCTAACCCTCGTATTCAAGAACGACACTATGAGAACACGCACCCACAGTGGACGATATCTTTTTTCATAAACATCACTTTATGTGTTGAGCGGCACTATGGCGCACGCTGCCGTGTGCCTTAAGAGCTCAACTTTGGCTAGAGGCACACGACAATGTGCCTATAGTCACACTATGCAGTGTGACTACCCTTGAATACACGTTGAGGCACGTCTAAACATTTGCACATGCCCACATTTTACAGTAGTTAGCATTCCATACACGACATCGCCGCTTAAAACAACACTAACTGGTTTCCTCACGATGTTTTCCTTCGCTTTTCTAAGCACGTGTTAACGCGCATATAATATTTTCGCATAGAAATATCCATTGATGCACAGCCGGGATTAAAATCCACCTTCAGATTGAAAGTCAAGGTACCCACCACGCGGCCAACACGGCTTTAAAAAAAACTATATTAATTACATCAACTTATCTCCTCAACCCTTAGAGCAACACGGGCTTCCTACGGAAGGGAGTAGTCTTAGCGATAGATTACTATTAAAATAGTTCTGGCGTTTGTTGTGGATTGAAATGTGCACACAAGTGCAGTTCCGCACACATACATGCAAAAACAAAACTGCCAACTGACTGTAATGATGACGTTAACACATAAATAATCCAACAATACACTAATAACTCGTGTACAGATGACTCACACATTGACACGTTTTATAAAATTTGTTTGCCAGCGGCGAATGGCTACTCCCTTCCGTAGGAAGCCCGTGTTGCTTTAAGTCTCAACCTTATCCCACTATACTACCACCACTAGACTAAGTTAGGTTTAAAGAATTTTATTTCTCATAAAAACACAGAGTTCACTTAAAATGAGATACAAAAATAACACATAAATATTGCGTTTTAAATGATTACACCTAAGGGCCTAGTACAGTTGGTATATTTTTAAATAGATCGATAAGTTAAACGCATACAATTAACACTAATACAACAATAAAATATACAAAACAAAACAAAATAGGTTAACATACTACATAGAGTGGCTACCAAGTTGAGGCACCTCCCACTAAGCTAACACTCCAAAATAAGTATTAACTTCTGCTAATGAATGCGAATGATGGTAATAAAGACCAGCACTCACCATGCCATGGATGAGACTAGCACAGGACAGAGACGAATGGACTAGGATGGAGGAGGCGTTTGTCCAAAAATGGACATCCCAAAATAATTAAAAGCATGTTTTTTTTAATATTTACTATTTATTTATTATCAATCTATCACTTTATTAATTTTTTATATGTCAACTAGCTGACCCGTGCCCGCTTCGGTGTGCGTAAGACATTTCTAATACCATCGTGGACTTTTTTGTAGACGTTTTTAAGGTGTACAATACTGTAGTACATTATTTTGATATATCTCGTGGGGTTCAGCCAGCATTTGCAAAATAAGCGCAAAAAAATGTGTTTATTTACGACATCACATTAGAAACCTCTAAAATTATCAGTGTTTCTCTACTATATTATGCATGTATTATACATATAAACCTTCCTCCTGAATCACTCTATCTATTAAAACCGCATCAAAATCCGTTGTGTAGTTTTAAAGATATAAGCAAACATACATATTACATACAGACGCGGGAAGCGGAAAGCGACTTTGCTTTATACTATGTAGTGATATGTGTTTGAATAATTTATATTACTATTTGGGAAATAAATAGCTTATTATTATTATTACTCACCATGCCACAGCCATCCGTGTGCATCCCACAGCGCACAGACAGCAACCCGAGCTGCTGCTCGCCAATCGTTTTGTACTCCGTCTACTACCCTTAGTCTGGATGAGAGCAAAATATTCAATTAGAAAGAAAGAAAAGAAATAATAAACATTTATTTGCTCCAGAAAAAACACAACACAACTAGTAAAAGAGAACAATACGAGTAACA
This sequence comes from Hydriomena furcata, assembly GCA_912999785.1. Lineage (NCBI taxonomy): Eukaryota > Metazoa > Arthropoda > Insecta > Lepidoptera > Geometridae > Hydriomena > Hydriomena furcata. Next base: position 3,204,305 of record OU538842.1, on the reverse strand, counting down.
ATGGATACGAGTAACAATCAACAACAGATTGTGCAGATTGTGTGTCTCAGCATTGAGCCGCCCGCACTTTTTGAAGACCTATCTGATGATACCATGGGGTACGCGAGAATAAAAATAAACATCCCCAATTTAGATGTAGGTAACTTAAAATGATTTTCAAGATTTTATTCTACGACTTTGTTGACTTTACTAATATGTATATACATGCCAAATTACAGATTTCTAGCACTAATAGTCTCTGAGCTAAGCTGCGGACAGGCGGACGGACGGACATGGCAAAACTATAAGGGTTTCTTCTGGACTCGAAACCCTAAAAAATTAATTCCTTCAGTAATCTGGTCTCACAGCTCAGTTGGTATTAACCCTAAAAATATTGGCGGACTTTACACACAACATCATCTAGCCCCAAACTAAGCAAAGCTTGTACTATGGGAACCAGATAACTGATAGAATACTTATAAACATTATTTTTGTAAATACATACATAATATACAACCCGGTCAGAATATCTGTGCACCTCGCTGGAATGCGGCGCCTCTCCCGCCTCGCCCGTACCCTGACGTCACGAGGTCAGGTGCACAGATATTGTGACCGGGTTATACATAGTAACACCCAGACACAGAACAAACATCTATGTTCATCACACTAATGTTTGCCCTGGGTGGGGATCGGCAGAGTTATTACCAACTGAGCTGTGATTAAATGGTAGAGTTCGAATTCTCGGAAGTTTTCCTTGTCAAGTTCAATAGGCTTTTATACTTTATCTGCAACTCTTAATTAGGTTGGACCTAATTAATTAACCCGTCTAGTCACTGTCTGCTTTTGATAACAAGTTGGCCTCACAGTTCAGTTGGTAGTTGTTCTGCCTTCTGCGCTGTAGCTTGTGGGTTCGATCCCCACCCAGAACAAACATATTGTTGATAAAGATGTTTTTTCTGTGTTATGGGGATAGATGGCGCTATATTTTATAAACGAAAACGTATGCCATCTTTTTGCCATCTAGTAATATAGTTGGAACTTATTTTTAGGGTTTCGTACCCAAAGGTTAAAAACGGTATCCCATTACTCCGTTGTCCGTCTGTCTGCCTACAGGGCTGTATCTCATGAACCGTGATAGCTAGACAGTTGAAATTTTCACAGATTATGTATTTCTGTTGCCGCTATAGCAACAAATACTAAAAACAGAATATTATGTGGGTCTCCCATACAAAAAAATATGTTTTTTTTTTGCCTTTTTAGGGTTCCGTACCCAAAGGGTAAAAACGGAACCCTATTACTAAGACTTCGCTGTCCGTCTGTCTGTCTGTCTGTCCGTCTGTCTGTCTGTCACAGGGCTGTATCTCATGAACCGTGATAGCTAGACAGTTGAAATTTTCACAGATTATGTATTTCTGTTGCTGCTCTAACAACAAATACTAAAAACAGAATAAAATCAATATTTAAGGGGGGCTCCCATACAACAAACATGATTTTTTTGCCGTTTTTATAGATAATGGTACGGAACCCTTCGTGCGCGAGTCCGACTCGCACTTGGCCGGTTTTTTATAGATAATGTTACGGAACACTTCGTCCTCGAGTCCGATTCGCACTTGACCGGGTTTTTTTTAAAGGCTGATGTAAAACTTACCTATACAACCTGTGCACGTAGAAAATGATACTGCTAGTGTATATAAGAACTATGAGGACCGCTGGAAGAAGGAAGGTGACTATGACTGGAGTCAGGAACCATGTGAGCCATAGACTGTATTCCGTGTCCACGTATTCAACTGAAACCAATAAAATACATACGTGAGAAACATTATAACATCCAAATATAGAACAAACATCTATGTTCATCACACAAATTTATCCTGGGTGGGAAACTACAGCGCAGAAGGCAGAGCTACTACCAACTGAGCTGTGAAAAAGTAAATAAAAAACCGACCAAGTGCGAGTCGGACTGGCGCACGAAGGGTTCCGTACCATTCTCTATAAAAACGGCAAAAAAAACACGTTTTTTGTATGGGAGCCCCACTTAATATTCTATTTTTAGTATTTGTTGTTATAGCGACAACAGAAATACATCATCTGTGAAAATTTCAACTGTCTATCTATCACGGTTCATGAGATACAGCCCTGTGACAGACAGACGGACAGCGAAGTCTTAGTAATAGGGTCCCGATTTTACCCTTTGGGTACGGAACCCTAAAAACTGCTCTCTCAAGCTGAGTTTCGCTTGTTTGGTAAGCAAACATAGTATAAACTGAATTTTAAATGTCATAGTAGGTATACAAATACAAAGATACGGTTCAAAGTCCTAAACAAAGGATAAATAACTCCGAAGGATGAGGTAAAAACAATTATTTGCTTTTAAATAATTATTACTACTAATAACTACTTTAGGATACCTGCTGGCTTATTTCGTAAAAATCTATGATTTATAACCATAACTGAGAATAGATTCTATGAAAAATAAAAATAAATAGGATCACGACTGTAATCCCCAAGTACGGTAGACATCCTCTCTGATCTCCAGACGCTTAGATCCTTTGAAGATGTCTAGTGGGGGTAGATAACTTAAGGATATAATCTAGATAAATTACAGACAGAAACACGATTGGTGAAACTTTTCTAGATAGATTTATTTTCCAAAGTTGGCTCTTCAAAAACACGAGTTTCGTTTTTAATCAAATCTATGAATAGCTAAACAGTTTATTTTTATATAATTCGTAAGATAATCATACTAGCTAAATAAATTACAAACAGTTTATTTTTAAATTTGATGGTTTTCGAGATAATGCAGTTTTATCACTTTTTCCGTCTTATCCGGGTAGACTAGCCCATAAAAAACGTCAAAAATTTCACTTATCACCTTAAGGGTAATTTTTTCACACGTTGGGTTACATTATTGATGTTTTCATACGGATCCCTAATAGTTAGACATATGATATTACAAACTTTTTTGTAGATAATAATGTCTTCTTTAAAACTGTAGTACATCACTTTGCTCTATTGTCAACAATATCCGCAGTGTACGCGATATAAGGATTTTTTTTTCATACGGATCCCTAATGTTTTTGAAAATATTCTATACCCTATGTTCATCAGGGATAATGTAGGATTCTAATGGTGAAAGAATTTTTCCAATCGGTCCAGTAGTTTCGGAGCCTATTCGATGCAAAAAAACAAACAATCAAATCTTTCCTCTTTATAATATTAGTATAGAAGTATAGATAATTGTAAATGGTGTTGGAAGGATATTACCTAACACCGAAGTGAATGTACTTTGGCCATCGGACTTTTATCAGCAGGATGTCAACTATCTCCATAAATAACTGCCTATCATGAAAAACCTATGGTGACATATATTTATCAGAGATCCTTTTGGTAAAAGTCTAGTCAAAACTTAAGATTGATTACTGTAGGTTGGTGGCAAATCTGTTGTTACCACGAACTGGCTAAAATTTCTTAAACTACGATCGATCTCATTCCTTTTACGCTAAAGTCTAATGAGAACACGCACCCACAGCGGACGAAATCTTTTTTCATAAACATCACTTTATGTGTTGAGCGGCACTATGGCGCACGTTACCGTGTGCCTTTAGAGCTCAACTTTGGCTAGAGGCACACACACGACAATGTGCCTCTAGTCACACTATGCAGTGTCGCTCAACACATAAAGTGATGTTTATGAAAAAAGATTTCGTCCGCTGTGGGTGCGTGTTCTCATTAGACTTTAGCGTAAAAGGAATGAGATCGATCGGTGCGATCGATGGGTGCGTGTTCTCATAGTGTCGTTCTTGAATACGAGGGTAAGTTAGCGTAACAAAATGACAGTTCTAAAACTTAGAATATTTTATTATATATTTATTTTTATGTATGTGTTTTTACCTGGTGATCCGAGTTCGATGATTTTTTTTCTATTGTGTAGAGAATAGTCCCAAAATGGTACCATTTAAATTTTATTTAAGTAGGACTGGCAGTTCCTATAAAATCTTTAAAAAACTAATATCGTCGCTTGACTTTGCGATTGGTAAATACATTTTCGTCGGTTTTTTTTAGTTTTTTAAACGTAATTATTTTATATAATTTTAATGTACATGTATAAATTTAGGATGACGTTTCTAAATTACATTACACCAAATGGAACATTTAATCAAAACGATCCTAAGTTTTAGAACTCGCTACGCTAATTTAGACTTTAACGTAAAACCTTTACCAAATAAGATCGAGATCATATTTATTGTCATTTTGTGGTAAAAACAGAAATACCACAACAGGTTTTTGAAATCGATTACAGTGGATGTGACAGAACATTACTAACTAACGACGACTCGCACTTAACCGGCATTGTAATCTCAGTGTCACATCCGGGTCCTATCAACGTCTATTGACAGTCTGGGTTCAACTTTATATTATTGACATCATAAATAAAATTGCCGCATTTAAAACATTACAGCTTGTAGCTAAATTTCGACTCTATGGTGGTGTAAATAAGAAACAAATCGGCGAAGCTCAGATGCTTTGGTATATTGCATTAAAATAACCTCGTGACAGACACGCATCACGCGTAAGACGCGAGGTATTCCCTTTTATCAGTATTTTATTTTAATGAACCATTTAAAAATTAGATAAGGTGGTTATGCATTATTTTGTTGTTTTGAGTCTAATTTGTGAAGTAGTAGCTTTTACCAACCAAGGGCGGATCCAGCTTCGGTGCCAGGGGGGGTCACGTGAACATTACTTTCATGACCCCCCCCCTCCCCCCTGGATCCGCCCTTGTTGCCAACGGCTTCAATCTTCGAATGCGTGATTCCTGGATAAATACCTAGCTTATATAGGGTATGTATATTCCAAGCTTCATACAAATCCGTTTGTTTGTTCAGGCGCGTTTGAGCTACAAACATACAAACATCTTCACAAACTTTCGGATTTATAATATTCGAATAAGTTTAGCATTATGTTAGTTGCGATTAAAAATCTTTTGGGAGCATAGAAGAAAATATTATCTTTACGCACGTTGGAAAATTGTAATTGAAAACCTCGACCTTACGGATTTTTAACATTATATCATTTTCTTTCTCACACACATACACGCACACCTCTCTAGTAGAGATGTTGTTAAAAACGGGGTAAAAACGGGACCAACAAAGACTTCGCTGTCCGTCTGTCTGACACAGGGCTGTATCTCATGAACCGTGATAGCTATACAGTTGAAATTTTCACAGATGATGTATTTCTGTTGCCGCTATAACAACAAATAATAAAAACAGAATAAAATAAATATTTAAGTGGGGCTCCCATACAACAAATGTGTTTTTTTTGCCGTTTTTAGGGTTCCGTACCCAAAGGGCAAAAACGGAACCCTAAAAAGTCGGTTAATTTATTCAGTCCCTACTTTAAGGGTCCTTCTGTCTTATGTTATTACGTAATTAGCTACCTTTACGTAATAACTTAGGACAGAAGGACCCTTAAAGTAGGGACTGAATAAATTAACCAACTTGGTATTACATGGATCTCACGACTTTTTACGGTAGAAGAACTGAGTTGCGTGGCGAGACGGCTTTTTTTACAAGTTATGTTTTTGATAGCATTCTCATTTATTTTTGTAGATAGTCCTAGTTTTAAGAGTTCTGTACCCAAAGGGTAAAAACGGGACCCTATTACTAATACTCCGCTGTCCGTCTATCTGTCACAGGGCTGGATGAACCGTGATAGCTAGACAGTTGAAATTTTCACAGATGATGTATTTATGTTGCTGCTCTAACAACAAATACTAAAATCAGAATAAAATAAATATTTAAGTGGGGCTCTCATACAACAAACGTGATTTGTTTGCCGTTTTTTATAGATAATGGTACGGAACCCTTCATGCGCGAGTCTGACTCGCACTTGGCCGGTTTTTTTTTTTCCTTTCCGGTACCTTCTACTATCATTCCGTTGACCATTTTACAAGTTACCTTCCAACATAATCATATCTAGGCGCCTAACTGCAAATGTAACTTTGTAATCCTATATATTTATATGGGGTTACAAAGTTATTTATGCAGGCGGTGTATCTAGAAAACTGGATCGAAATTGCAAAATATTTAGGTTTTTCCTTGATTTATACACTAACCACTAATTGTAACCACGATTAGTTTTGGAGGTGTGAAAAAATTCACGGTGTACTACTACCATGAATTTTTTCACATAACGAATTTAAAAGGAAAATTATCACGGCTATGTAGGATTTACAAATTTACGAGTAATCATCGACAAACTAAGAAAATGTATTTTCTAAGTTGCTCGACAATTACTCGTAAACTAGAAGTAAACTTATTAGTCCCAAGTATTGAAGAAAGTTACCGATGTAACTTTGTTAGCTGTGTAAACTACGAAACCCTACATTGCGCGTAGCACGCACTTGGCCAGTTTTTTTTTTCGGCATTTAAAAGTGGGTAGTAAAGTAAATTCATAAATTATGTATCTAGTCTATATGATGAGTGCTAAGAAAGGGGCGGCACATGACCCGGGGCCTAGAGGGGCTAGGACTGCAAATCCGCCACTGGTCATACCTATTCATTACTAGAAAAAATCAGGGATCCCTATTAAAACTATAATAATGTAACGCAAGGTGTGAAAAAAAAATGCCATTAAATCACCCGGACTGCAAGTTAGTAATAACGTTATTAAACATTATTAAAATTCTCCTTTTTCCTCCATTTTATTTTGACATTGACACATTGATAAGTTTAACGGGCGATGCCCTACAAACAATGGAAAACAACATCAATTTAAAAGGAGACTTATCTTCAAATCCGGTGAGATACTGACATGTCACAATCAGAGCAATGGGCAGTGGAAAGTTATATTTCAAATCTACTATTATAAAAGAAAGTCGGGTTTGTTACAACACTTATAACTCAAGAACGGCTGAACCGATTTGGCTGAAAATTGGTGGGGAGGTAGCTTAGAGCCAGGAGAAGGACATAAAATACATATTTTTATAACGGGAACGGGAACTTACACAGCACACAACTTAACACAGCATTTGTTAATTCTAAAGCGTTACGAAGTTCGCCGGGTCAGCTTGTAAATAATACCATAAAAGCTAACTTTACTAGCATCCGCCTGCGATTTCACTCCCGTGGTACCTGGATAAAAGTAGCCTTACACGATAGAAAATACACCACATACAGAACCAAAAAATACATTAAAAAGATCATTAAAAAAAAAGTTTTAAGTTGAAAAATATTTTTCAATGACAAGCTTTGTAAAATCATTAAAACCATCGAGCACCTGTTACATAATATAACATTGTCATTGGAACTTGACAAGAACGCAAAGTATTTACTCAATCAGAGTATTAACTAAGGAGTTCCGTTGTGAGTGTCTGTTGAACAGCTCTTGACTCCATCATCAGATACTGATCTGACAATGCAATTTGCAATTTTGCAATTTGGTGACAATGCAATAATATGGTGACAGCGACATACTGTCGCTGTCACCATATTATTGCATTGTCTCGAGGATCTCGGCCAACACGACTTTTTCGACCGCCTTCATTGACACTAGTAAATCATAAATCGAATATTCATTTTCATCAGTTATATCATTTATGAACCAAACAAATTACTTATATGATATGGGGTATTGATAGCAATACAAAGTAACTATCTAAATAATATTGAGTAACCTACCAAATGTTATTGTTTCACGATAAGTATAATAACAACTAAGCGATAGCGGAAGGCATCGAGCGGATTCGGGATCAATCACTGATTGAAATAAGTATTTCAAAGTCGCGATGTCTTTTTATCGAGACAGATGCAGTTATGCATGTCGTAAGAAAGCAGACCTATAGATTCTGCAGAACAATCGAGTTACGACAAATTTTTGGAGTTTATTCCTTATGAATCGGTTTTTGATATAAGGCGCCCGGTATGAAAAAAATGTGAGTAGTAAAATCTACTGAACGCATGACCTCGTTACGTTTTTGGTGCGCAACTTTCTAATTTGGTGTGAGCAGTGCAGCTAGATCGTGGGTAGTGTGTACCCTTACTTTGCCTATACTTTATAATGCTTTCTCTCACTCTTACTGATGGCAAAACATCTTATAGTGGGGGTACGCTCTACGCACGATCTGGTAAACTCCAGTCGTGCGTCGGAGCTGACACACACAATTTTTTTTGAATGTAGAAAAATCCAGTAAATATTCTTATAAACGGGACACGGGCTTGCACGGATGTACGGAATATCAACTACTGCAAAATGTGGGCATGTGCCAAATATAATGTGTGGAATTGTGGATTGTGGACCGGACCTCCTTTAGACATCTTCATAGAACTGAGTGCTTTGAGATCAGAGAGAATGTCTACCGTACTTTTTAGGGTTCCGTACCCAAAGGGTAAAAACGGGACCCTATTGCTAAGTTAATAAATATTTAAGTGAAGTGTAATAAATATTAAATAAATATTTAAGTGGGAGTGGTAAATCATATGGGAGCCCCATATGATTTTTTTTGCCGTTTTTATAGATAATGGTACGGAACCCTACGTGCGCGTGTCCGACTCGCACTTGGCCGGTTTTATAACAGTTGCGTTGTTGTACAATCGTGATTCAAAACTTCGGATTGAATCTCGAAGTACCTCACACTAGACCAACATGGCACTTATATCAAATAGGTACCTAATATTTTTATAATCATCTTGTTTATATGCTCTTATCCATTTACGATATTATTGTTTAACGCAAGTATGAAAGTGATAATGATAGATAACCGATAAAGGGTAGGTATTTCATTATAAACGCAGATTTACGTTTTATATAAAAAAACGAATAACTAGCTTTTGTCAGTGGCTTCGTTCGCGCGGTACATGGATAAGCAGCCTATATGCTATACTAAAGGCCAGATATACAAGCCTATGCTTGTATATCTGGGGGCACGGTAGTGCCCCCGTCAAGTCAAGAAGCGACGTAATAACTTAGGACAAAAGGACCCTTAAAGTAGGGACTGAATAAATTAACCGACTTGGTATTACATGGATCTCACAACTTTTTACGGTAGAAGAACTGAGTTGTGTTGCGAGACTTGGCTTTTTTTACAAGTTGATGTTGTTGATAGCATTATAAGTTTTATCCAAATACGTTTGAGCGTGATGTAGCCATAATCATACTACATTACAGACATCCCCATAAACTTTCGGATTTTTAGTCGTTCAGTTTTTTTCCGAATATTTAAATTTTCCAGTTAACTTTTCTAATCTTTTTAAGAAATCCTTGTTTTTGGTATATTTAGGACAATTGTTTAAAAATAATACAAAATTAATAATCATAATCTTACGAAGACGAGTGAATAAGACTTGTAATTGTGATGTGTAGACATAAGACACGTGCGTGATACACATCACATCTAGACACGCGCATTTACACACAACATTCTAGACACAAACAATGTTTATGTCAAACTACACACAATTTTAAGATCAACCCGCTTTAGTAAGATAGAACAACCATACCCACGAAAAACATTTACTTATTAAATATAATCTGTGAAGAATACAATACATAAAATCACGCCAGTTTCCCAGAGATATAGGCAGAGACCACGGCTTTCCACTTGCTACGATCCTGACATACTTCATTTTTGCTTCATTCACTCTCATCACCTTCCTCATGCATGCTCGTCGGTTTAGAGTACTCTTGACCTGGCCTTTTTAAACATCACCAATTTGATCCAAGAAAATACACCGAGGTCTTCCTCTTTCAACGTTCCCATTCACACTCGCCTTATATACCTGTTTTGTCATTCATTCTCATAATATGTAAGTTTAACTATAGATTTTGACGCACGCATGCATGGTTGTAACATAGTCGAAACGTCGGGAAAGTAAATTAAAGGTAATTACGTGATAAACCCGTGTCAAAATCTATAGTTATGTCTACTAATCACGATAGTTAGAAAAATAAACATGTATGATATACATATTCAGATAAACCTATAGTTTTTTATTTATATTCGGATACAAAAAGTTACTTTCAAAGTGAACAGTTATTATTGTGTTACAGTTCAAGAATAGCATTGTTTTGAATGAGATAACCCAGAGATTATTGGTATTATCAAATGCTTTCATGGATTGTTTTTTTACGGTCATTGGTTATGACTTTGAGTTATGGATAGCCTTCGGTTAGTTTTACTGGTCGCTACAATGTATATTTACCTATATTATAATCTATTTTTTTAACACACTTGCTCATAAAGTGAGCCTTATTACATCGTTCTTAGGGCCATAAACCGAGCTATAACACACGCGTGCATAATAATATTACACACTAGTGCATAATAGAATTATCCCTACAAAGTTATGTTAGTACCTAACTGCAAATTATATGCGAGTAAACGGAGCATTTTCAATTTAACCGGGTAATACAGTTTTTTATTTTTGTAACAACAAAAAGGTTTTATGCCGCTGAAATGTCATTTACATTTTTGGAATAAATAAATGTGCCCCTAATTAAGACGAAAAAACACTTAATAATATCAAATTATATTTATTTCACAATAATTTGTTATGAAATATTTGCATTTAATCACTAAATTATAACTTTCAAGTAGGCTGAAGATGGCATAAGTTAATAAGGTCACAATAAATTGCAAAAAAATCTTTCTAGACATTTCCTCTTACGAACATGCAGCCTTTTAGGCACGAACTTACAAATAATAAATTAGCGTCTTATTCGGCCGTAATGTAAGTTTTTACTGGAATAGAGAGGATGCATTAAAGTTCAAAAACACTGTAATGTAACCTCCTAGGTCCTGTTTAAGTCTACATAGATCAGCCGTAGGGCATAATTATGAGTATGAATGCAGCTGTCGCGTCACCTGCCTGACGGGTAGCAGGCTTGTTGATCCTGTATCGACATTTATGATCATCTTAGGCTGCGACATAATAGACTCGCAAGAGCCAGTTTGTTTATTTTTTCCGTTTGTTTTTCAGTCGAAAAAAGACACGTATATTTATGGATGTGAGACATCTACAGCGGCGGGTCAGAGCGGCTGTCGGCCGTGATCGTGGCCGTGGCTACACGACGACGGCCACGGTTCGCGATATGCTGTCACGATGTTTCACATATACCAGGCGTCCCGCGACGGCTCAATTTTTTTTAAATTTTCTATTTGCTTCTATATTATACTTTACGCATTTTCAAGGATCAGAGCGCCTGAAGATCTAAGAGGAAATCTCTAAATCTATCTAATCGTGCTTAGGGATTACAGTCGTGATTCTATTTAATTAAATTTTATTTGTTTTAGGTATGACCACGTATTTCTATTTCCTGGGGTGGTCCGATTTGGATCATACTTTTTCTGTCGTATGTAGAAAATAGTCCAATTTCGTCGGTTTTCTTTTAAGTTTAATAATAATAGAAATGTTGTTTATTTTATTTCTGAAGAACAAAGGTAGGTAATACTGTTTATAAGTCTCACTGATTCCTTGTATAAATCTAATCCCACCAAAAACATTCTGTAAAAAACTAGCCAAGTCTCGATGGAGCTGCTTGTTTATCTCTAAAAAGTAATGAAATCTAGACAAAGTCGTGTCAAGTCTGAGGTTCTTTACTGCGATTTCTTTATTATTATAGAATGTTGTGTGACTTGGCCGTTGAACATTCTTTATACGTTAGTGGGTACAAGTCAATTTTGTTTATACGTAATGTTATATCTGTTGTAACTACCTATGTTTGTTAAGCGAGATAATAGCCAATACAGATATTGGTAATTGGACGCTAGTGTCTTATTTTAGGCTGTTGTTGATCGTGCAACACTTGCATTCAGCATTGACAATGCTGACTTCTGCTGTCTTCTTTTTGGAGCGTCAAATCGACCACCGATCTAACATAAAATAGACGTATTTTTTATACTGTTTGTTTCAGGCTCGCCTTTACATAAGTATTATTAAGCCTACAATTGACTGGTTATTGAATCAACGTTTTCTAAGTGGCAATTTTCCATCGTTAATTGGTAGCGGTTCTGGCGAAAGATTGGTGCAATGGTGTCATGGAGCACCTGGTTTTGTACCCTTGTGTACTCTTCAACGGCCAAGTCACATAACATTCTATAATAATAAAGAAATCGCAGTAAAGAACCTCAGACTTGACACGACTTTGTCTAGATTTCATTACTTTTTAGAGATAAACAAGCAGCTCCATCGAGACTTGGCTAGTTTTTTACAGAATGTTTTTGGTGGGATTTCACTTCTTTTTGTAGAAACGTGGGCTTATTGATTTATTTTATTAGATTTTCTTATTTGACACAGTTTTTTTTCTTTTTATGAGTAGTTTTTTTTATTATAAAAACAAATCGTAAGCGCGTTTAAAATACAGTCAGCGCCATCTAGCGACGTGTGCGGGTATCACCACCACTCTTAATTTTAAGCGAAATTAATATTTTAGTTTATTTAATTTGTTAATTTGTTTATTCAATTTGTGTAATGTTCGAGTAGAATAAAGTTAATCGTTCGACTATTTCTTCTTGTAAACTTGTAAGTATACATAAGTATAAAAGCCAGTCTAGTCTTATCCAGAGTTTTCCTTTAATTTTATTGCGTACTAGCAGCCGGCCCCGGCGTCGCGTCGCACGGATGTAATAATGATATTCTAGGTATTTTTTTTACACCTTGGGTTACATTATCGAATTTTTCATAAGGATCCCTAATAAAACTTTTAGTATCGCAAACTTTTTTTGTAGATATTGATGTCCTCTTTAAAACTGTAGTACATCACTTTGCTCTATTGTCAACAATTTCCGCAGAGTACGCGATATAAGGATTTTTTTGGGTTTTTTTCACACGTTGGGTTACATTATCGAAGTTTTCATACGGATCCCTAATAGTTAGACATATAGTATTGCATACTTTTTTGTAGATATTAATGTCTTCTTTAAAACTGTAGTACATTACTTTGCTCTATTGTCAATAATTTCCGCATCAAACGCAATATAAGGATTTTTTTTTAATTTTTTCACACTTTGGATTACATTATCGATGTTTTCATGCGGATCCCTAATATTTTTGAAAATATACTATAGCCTATGTTCATCAGGGATAATGTAGGATTCTAATGGTGAAAGAATTTTTCAAATCGGTCCAGTAGTTGAATATTTTTTGTAAAGGCGGTATGTCGATCTCTAATAGTTTGGTTAGGCTTTTGTTTTTTCTTATCAGGGTCACCAGGTACTCCAGATCTTCGATTATCCTAGTTTTTATGGTTTTCCCTTTATGTGGCCATTAAACCCTAACTCTGTACCAAATTTCAGCTTTCTGAGTTTATGGGAAGTACTAGTTCTATTCTGATGATCATGAGTGAGTGAGTGAGTGAGTGAGTGTCTGTCTAAAATGCGAAACTTTGCTTTCGCTTAACTTCGTAACTAAATGACCTACAGACTTGAAATTTTGTATTTTAAGTATGTGATTATGGCTTACTGGATGACGAAAATTTCAGCGTTCTGGTCTTATCCAGAGGTTCTCAAATAGGGGCCTGAAAATGCGGCGAAATGGTTCCAGTAAAGGATGGTACGGCAGTGTTTGCTTCGCGCTCGACTTGGCGGGGGCACTGCCGTGCCCCCAAATATTTAGGACCTACGCTTTATAAGGAAAACCAGAATTAGTAAAATATACTGTAGTTAGGATAATAATTAATCTACTATATAAAAGAAAGTCGGGTTTGTTACAACACTTATAACTTGAGAACTGCTGAACCGATTTGGCTGAAAATTGGTGGGGAGGTAGCTTAGAACCAGGAGACGGACTTAGGATACTTTTTATAACGGGAACGGGAACGGAAACTTAACACATTGTAAATTCTAAAGCGATACGAAGTTCGCCGGGTTAGCTTGTTATTAATAAAACTACGTTACTTCGATCTCGCAATGATAAAAGCCCTTATGAAGTACCTCGCTATTATTAGGTACCTACTAGGGCATGTAAACCGATTAATCGATTAACCGAAAAACCGATTAACCGACTGATTTTAGGTCGGTTTTTTCACCGGTTTTTTTGGCAAAATAACCGGATATTCGATTATTTCCAAATTCATTATTTTTGCATTTTTTTTATCATTTTGGCAATATTTTTCGGATTATAAACCACCCTATGTTTTAATCGGGCATTATAATCTACATCTACAGCTAATTTCATCTTAATACGTTTTTTCGTTAGGGCCTGATTGATATTTAAACATACAAACATCTTCACAAACTTTCGTATTTATAATATTATTAGGATTTGAGTACGAGAAAGAGTTTTAATACTACCAATTAAAAAAGTTAATTATTCTTATTCCTATATTCTTAGTTGTTACTTGTTACCTAGAAATATCCTCACTTAGACTCGACCTCGTAACCGTGTTTTAGTAATAGTAGTTAATAAAATGACTTCGAGTTTGCCTCATGTCGAGGATTCCTCAACATATTTCCTCAGTGAAGAAACTGTCAACTCAAGGTATCTTGCGATCTACCTTGAGCATTCCTCGATAGCTTCTAAACGACTGTGTAACGTTTCTTTGACTTTCGTGACATTTAGAAACCACCACAGGTAATTGAGGAATTGAGAAAACTCCAAAAAATCGATTTAAGATGCAAACATGAAGTATTATTTTACAAATTATCGTGATTAGTAGACATAACAGTAGATTTAACACGGGTGTTTATCACGTAATTACCTTTAATTTATTTTCCCGACGTTTCGGCTATGTTACAATAGCCGAATTAATGAAAATTAACTTATTATTCAAATAAGCAAGCACCAATTAAATTAACTTGTTAAATTTAAAAATATTTTGATGTACTCAAAACTCACCCTCAAAGTAATAAAGGCAAAAATATGATAAATCAGTCATAATAGTTAACAATAATACCTCATAATTCTTAGTTGTAACCTCAAAACTAACTTGATTCAAACTCTTCTGAGGCCCCTCCAATACCCCTTGAAAAGTACTTCATGTTTTAACACGGGTGTTTATCACGTAATTACCCTTAATTTATTTTCCCGACGTTTCGGCTATGTTCCAATAGCCATGGTCGCTGGCTGACTGGAGAACACGGTGCCACCGTCGAGAAGCGGAGGCAGTTGACGAAACTACCCTCACTTAATTGGTCTTCAGAAATAGAAATGTCCATGTTCGTATTACGACACACCACACTAACTGTATCTACGCACTGAGATGGTCTGTCACGACGCCCACACATAGTAACCACAGGATTCCAAGAATTAGAGTCTATAGCCGTCTTCACGATTTAAATTTGAGTACTTCTTGATTGCAATAGCTTCCTGAACTATGAATATCTTATAATAATGGCGTTCACTAGACAGAACTTTTGGGTCATGTAGTTCAATCCAGTGAGACGGTCCCGAATCTACTAAGTGCTCTGCGATCGCTGACTTGTTTACCTGGCGATTTTTGACAGCTGCAATATGTTCTTTGACACGTTCGGCTATAGTTCTTTTTGTTTGCCCAATGTATGAACGGCCACAACTACAGTCTATCTTATATACACCAGGCATCTGCAAAGGTACAACATCCTTCGGAGTCCATAACTGCTTAGCCACCTTAGACAACGGAGTGAAAACTGACTTAATTGAAAATCTCCTCAACACATTTCCAATTTTGTCTGACACCCTGAAGCTATTGAAATCAAGAAGTACTCAAATTTAAATCGTGAAGACGGCTATAGACTCTAATTCTTGGAATCCTGTGGTTACTATTATGTGGGCGTCGTGACAGACCATCTCAGTGCGTAGATACAGTTAGTGTGGTGTGTCGTAATACGAACATGGACATTTCTATTTCTGAAGACCAATTAAGTGAGGGTAGTTTCGTCAACTGCCTCCGCTTCTCGACGGTGGCACCGTGTTCTCCAGTCAGCCAGCGACCATGGCTATTGGAACATAGCCGAAACGTCGGGAAAATAAATTAAGGGTAATTACGTGATAAACGTAAAGGGTAAGTACTTTTCAAGGGGTATTGGAGGGGCCTCAGAAGAGTTTGAATCAAGTTAGTTTTGAGGTTACAACTAAGAATTATGAGGTATTATTGTTAACTATTATGACTGATTTATCATATTTTTGCCTTTATTACTTTGAGGGTGAGTTTTGAGTACATCAAAATATTTTGAAATTTAACAAGTTAATTTAATTGGTGCTTGCTTATTTGAATAATAAGTTAATTTTCATTAAAATGTATGGTTTTATTATGTCCTAAGACACCTATATAAAAAAACTTGAAAAATAACCGATTAACCGGTTTAACCGGTTATTGAAAATTAAAAACCGAAAAACCCGGTTTTTCTAAACAACCCGGTTTTTACACGCCCTAGTACCTACGTGCCATTATGAAAAACATGCCGCTACTTACGAGTAGTTGTAGGTAATACGCTAACGGCCGCACTCAGAGGCCTCACTCACTCCCAATTGAATCAACTACTTTATTCAACAAAATTGTATTACAACCTTTTTATTGTATAAAATTGTTCAGGAGACCGTAAACAAAACGAGCCAGATATGTCATTCAAAAATTAATGTGAAGAAACATTGTTGTTTCAGATTTTGGTGGAAATTTATTACAGCTTAGGCCCTAAGACCCGAAAGTAGTTAGGTATCTACCCGTAATTCACCCGAAGATTAGTTTCACATATGAAATGGAGAATAACCGGGCTTTAGCTTTTCTTGACGTCAAAGTGATGGTGAAATCCAATGGGTCTATATCGCACTCTGTATATAGGAAAACGACGCACACTGATAGGTATCTAAATGCTGCTTCACACCATCATCCTCGTCACTTACAATCGGTGGTTTGCTCTTTGATCAACAGAGCTCATGATTTATGTGACCCTGAACATTTGGAGAGTGAGTTGGCACATGTTCAGGATGTTCTCAAATCCAACGGATATGTAAGAAGACGATGGCAGCCGAGACGCATGGATAGGATCAAGCCATTGGATGTCAGTCGGCAGTCCACCTTTTTGCCGTATTTGAAGGGGGTGACAGATAAAATTGGAAATGTGTTGAGGAGGTTTTCAATTAAGTCAGTGTTCACTCCTTTATCAAAAGTGGCTGGACAGTTACGGACTCCAAAGGATGTGGTACCTCTACAGATGCCTGGCGTTTATAAGATAGACTGTAGTTGTGGCCGTTCATACATTGGGCAAACGAAAAGAACTGTGGCCGAACGTGTCAAAGAACATATTGCAGCTGTCAAAAATCGCCAGGTGTACAAGTCAGCGATCGCGGAGCATTTAGTGGATTTGGGTCCGTCTCACTGGATTGAACTACATGATCCAAAAGTTTTGTCAAGTGAACGCCATTACTACAAGAGAATAGTCCGGGAAGCTATTGAAATTAAAAAGTACCCAAAAAATTTTAATCGCGAAGACGGCTTTAGACTCTCTTCTTCATGGAATCCTGTAGTCACTATGTGTGGGTGTCGCGATAGACCATCTCAGTGCGTGGATACAGTCAGTGTGGTGTGTCGTAATGTGAACATGGACATTTCTATTTCTGAAGACCAAGTGAGGGTAGTTTCTTCAACTGCCTCCGCTTCTCGACGGTAGCTCCGAGTACTCCAGTCTGCCCGCGACCATGGTTATTGTAACATAGCCGAAACGTCGGGAAAGTAAATTAAAGGTAATTACGTGATAAAGACCCGTGTCAAAATCTATAGTTATGTCTACTAATCACGATAGTTTGAAAAATAATATCTACCTACTAACAAATTATGAAAGAATTCATAATTATTCGCTTCACTCGATGAAGTCTTGCAACGGTACAGTTAGTCATAAAAATCTATACTAATATTATAAATGCGAAAGTAACTCTGTCTGTCTGTCTGTGACGTTATCGACCAAACCGCTGGGCCGATTTTATTGAAATTTCAGAGATAGTTTAAAGTCTTAGGACGGACATAGGCTACTTTTTTTCCCAAAATTATATGATTTTCAGAAATTTCAATGTTTTACGATAAAGTCGTCATAAAAGATTTCCCGTATCCACGCGAACGAAGTTGCAGGTAAAAGGTAGATAAAAACAAATTATAATTATTGGTAGACTTTCACACATCGCCATCTTGCCGGAAACTAAGCAAAGCTTACTATGGGAACCAGGTTACTGATAGAATACCTACACACTTTTATATTTTATTTTAAAAAATATATTTATTATTAATTTTTTGTTATTTTAATGGATATTAAATTGAAGTGAGTTCTCTGAGTAGGTTAGGTACTATAGTTAATATATTATATGGCAGTAGGCTTGTTGTTTTTATACCGATGTGAATCTTCACTGCATACGATAACTGTTTAGTTTTATAGGTATGTTGTGTGTAGGTGATCTTGAATAGTTGTTCTTATGAATCTAGATATTTTTTAAGTAATTAAATAATGGATAATAAAGGTTAGCGTGGTATGGTCATGTTATGCGGAGAAGAAAGCCATGTTACAAGAAGAATTATGGGTATGGATGTGATGTGGTGTAGCGTGTGCTGCTTATTGAATTTGTGCTCAAGCTCTTTAGTTAATTTTTTTATTGTTGTACGTACTTGAGTAGTACTTTTAATAAAGCTCAAACAAGAATAATATTATTATTCTTGTTTGAGCTTTCACCTTGTTCGATCGGCACCACACTGGAGCTCTCCATAGCATTAAGGAAAGGATCATTAAAAAAATGGTAGACCCCAAGCCATGTTTGTTGCCTGATTCTTCTAGGTTTGGTCGCGTGGAATCGGCGTAGCTTCACCTAGTTCCTAAGACGTTTCAAAGTGATCCTTGTGATTTTATTGAAAATATGATTTTTGAATTTGAATTTGATGATTACGGAGTAAAGGCAGGATTGAGAAGGGATGGATGGACTATGAAAAAGATAGGTAAGAAAAATGCAATGACGAGTGATAGGAGAGTATGGAAGAGAGGAACAAGTTCTGCCGAACCCACTTAAGTGGGATAAGGGCAGGCAGATGATAATTATTACTTAAATAACGGTATCGATTATTTTGTTGCGTTTTATTAAAACAAACTTAATTGGTTTGGGCATGTTTTTAGTGCAATTAGTAGAAGACTTTTTGCACAAAAAAAATATTATTATTTTTGTATTTTTTTTATAATAATTCGGGTAAAGAATTTTTTCTAAAGGATTATTTAAATTTGGAAAGGATTTCTGCCGGGTCAGCCAACTCACTAATAAAAACATAATATTCACTAAACAATACTTGGCTAACTATTGTTTATGTATATATTTCCCTATGGTCAATACCTATCTTATATTGGTGATGGCATAAACAAATTATACAATTAATTATAACATGGGGTATACTTCCATGTTGTTGTTAAAAGAACATGCGAGTTTAGCGTGTTTTGAACAACGCTGTTGTGATCAACATCATCATTCATTCGTCCACTGAACGTAGGCGGCCTCAAATATTTCCAAAGCGATCTATCTATTTATTTATTTATATACTAGCTGCTCGCCCCGGCTTCGCTCGGGTGGTACCTGGATTAAAAGTAGCCTATGTGTTATTCTGATGTATATTAAAGTTTCATTATAATCCGTTCAGTAGTTTCACTTTCAAAACTTTCGTGAGTTGTACTACACATTATTACAACAACGGGAAATTACTCACGTAAATGATAAATTGTCAATGAGGACACCGACAATGTTTCGATTCATCTAGAGAATCTTCTTCAGGGTGAGTGGACCATTAAACGCGCGCGCTACCCTGCTCGCATTGTCGTCTAGATGAATCGAAACATTGTCGGTGTCCTCATTGACAATTTATCATTTACGTGAGTAATTTCCCGTTGTTGTAATAATGTGCCGTTCAGTAGTTGTTGCGTGAAAGAGTAACACACACACATACACACACACACACGCACCCACAAACTTGCGCATTTATAATATTAGTAGGATTGATCCGAGCTACCTACGTTCATATTATACTAAACTTTAGCTGACCCGTCAGTTGAACCATCTTCAAGGATCTGAGCACCTGAAGATCTGAGAGGATGTCTGCCGTACTTGGGGATTCAGTCGTGATTATTTTTATTACTAGCAGTTTGTTTTGGCTTCGCACAGGTATACAAATGAAAGTGATAGGCAAATTTTTGATTACTTTTATTTGGTTACATTATTGCAATTTCCGTGGGGATCACTAATTTTTTTTTAAATAAAATATGATGAATGTTATTCGCTAATAATGTAGCTTTTGATAGGTTAAATAATTTTTAAAATTAGTACAGTATTTTTCATGGTAACCATTACAAAAAAAATATTTACCTCATTATAATAGACAACAAACTAATTAATAAAATTCAAAAAACCTTGATGCTTCTTTGTTGGATGAATGTTAAGCACGACCCAAGCCTACATTTAAAATTCAAATTCAAATTAAAAATCATTTATTTCAATAAAATCACAAGGATCACTTTGAAACGTCTTAGGAACTAGGTGAAGCTACGCCGATTCCACGCGACCAAGCCTAGAAGAATCAGGCAACAAACACGGCTTGGAGTCTACCTTTTTTTTAATGATCCTTTTCTTAAAGCTATGTAGAGCTCCAGTGTGATGCCAATCGAACAAGGTGAAGGCTCAAACAAGAATAATTATTAAAAGTACTACTCGAGTACGTAAACAATAAAAAATAATAATAATAACTAAAGAGCCTCAGCACAAATTCAAAAAACAGCACACGCTACACTTGATCACTACATAGTATAAAGCTAAGTCGCTCTCCGCTTCCCGCGTCTGTATGTCTGTATGTATGTTTGCTTATATCTTTAAAACTACACAACGGATTTTGATGCGGTTTTTTTTAATAGATAAAGTGATTCAGGAGGAAGGTTTATATGTATAATAACATGCTACCCGTGTGAAGCCGGGGCGGGTCGCTAGTTTAGAAATAAAACTTAAAGTAGTAGTAATGTAGAAACAAGTGTCTTCAACAGTAACTGGCGCTCTGTGTCGTTTACTATTCGCTTCGCCATCTTACATCTAGAACTCCGTTTTACTTTGAACAATATATATACGTTTATTAATTTATTCTGTTTTCGGTGTGATTTTATTTCCTCATTCTTGTACCGTGTTGGCCGAGTGGGAGGTACCTCGACTTTCAATCTGAAGGTCGTGGGTTCGAATCACGGCGAGCATCAATGGTTTTATAAAAAAAAATTATATGCGCATCTGAAACACGTGCTCAAAACGGTGAAGGAAAACACCGAGAAACCAGTTAATATTCTTATAAGCGGCGATGGGCTTGCAACCTATCATGCATGGAATGCTAACTACTGCAAAATGTGAGTATGTGACTACCTCACTAAACATTTTCAAAGGATCTAAGCGTCTGGAGATCTGAGAGGATGTCTACCGTACTTGGGGATTATAGTCGTGATCCTATTTATTTATGCTTCTACAATTGTGATTTTATATCGTTGCGCAATATTTATGTTAGTAGGTTAGGTGATACATAACTAAGGAGGAAGGTATGTATTTTCGAGCGTGCGGTTTACCGGGCCGGACTTTGGACTTGCCTTAACCGAACCAGATGGAGTAGGAAGACGGATACGTCTGTCATAATATTATAAATGCGAAAGTTTTGAGTTTGTATGTGTGTTTGTTCCTCAATCAGGTCTAAACGAAGTTGAAATTTGCTGTAGATGTAGATATAATGCCCGAATGAATAATAGAGTACTTTAAAATATGAAAAACATCCCCAAAACGAAAAATGTATAGATGGCGTAAGTGTGCATTAAATCTGACATCACAGACTAAAAACATTTAGTTTTTTCTATTCGATTATTGCAATTTGACAGGACAACGTATGTCACGTGTGTAGTGTGTCATAGATTAGTAATTAAAACAGATTTTTGTAACAATTAATACTTCACCTTTAGTAATAAAAGCTATTGACGTGTAAAAGATGACGCATGTTAAGACAAGTAATACGTTTTTTTTGATGAATGCATAATCGTTTTTTCTCAATAACCGCAAAACATCCGGTTTTGTTATTTATAATAAAGATAACTTAAGGATATAATCTAGATAAATTATAGACAGAAACACGATTAGTGAAACTTTTCTCGATAGATTTATTTTCCAAAGTTGGCGCTTCCAAAACACTAATTTTGTTTTTACTTATAAAGTTTGTATGTACCTACTTCACGTAGTAAGGGGGGGGGGGGGGCATCCGATGAATTTGCCACGGGCCTCGATTCTAAATCCTACAGTAATAAATGCGAAAGTTTATGAGGATGTTTGTATGTTTGTGCCTCAATCATGCCCAACGACCTTGGCTATTCTATCACGATTCTGCGCGATTCCAAAAACTACATCCAGATCCTCCAAGAGATCCTCTCAGATCTTACCTTAATATTTTTTAGGGTTCGTGTGAGATACATCCATTACGCATGCCCACATTTTGCAGTAGTTAGCATTCCACGCGTGACAGATAGGTGGCGATTCTGTTGTGTCCAAGCTAAACTTAAAATTTCGTAAAAAAAAAACTATCGATCTTATTCCTTTTATATTAAAATCTAAATTAGAGTCACATCAAAATGACAGTCCTAAAACTTGGGATATTTTAGCCGTTTTTCTATTTTATTTCGCATATTTGACACAACCAAGTGTCATCTTAATCAACACCAATTTACATGTTGATTACATTTAGCTTGACGTTTCTAAATCTATTACAAAAATCGTAAATTTATTCAAAACTATTCTATGTTTTAAAACTGTCACTTTGAAGTTACGCTATTTTAAACTTTAGCTTAAAAGAAATAAGATCGATAGTTTTTAGGAATTTTAACTTAAGCGTGGACACAACAGAATCGCAACCATTCACAGCTTTAGAACAAGCTATAGATAACGCTCTATTATGACTTAAATTTCACAATACAAGTGGATACCTATTATTATTATCATTTCGTTGCTCTGTAACTAAATAAATAACTGTTAATTAAATGACGAAGTCGTTGTCAGCTATTATATAATTTTTACTACTTCACATCAACCACACCGACAAGAGCACAGCTCTTAAGTTAGAAGGAGAGTACTAAACATATTTACGATGAACATTTTTAACAGTCGTGTTGGCAGAGTGGGACGTACCTCGACTTTCAATCTGAAGGACTTAGGAAAAAAAACTTTCTGTTCGAAAAATGTATAAAACACGTGCTCAAAACGGTGAAGGAAAACGTGAGGAAACCAGTTAGTATTCTAATAAGCGGCGATGGGCTTGCAACCTGTTACGTATGGAATGCTAACTACTGCAAAATGTGGGCATGTACCAAATATAATGCTTGGATCTTAGATGTGCATGCGCCTGATTCAATGGTGTTTTCACTGAGTAGAGATCGACTTCGTAATGATAGTATTTTTTTAGTTATAAAATAAGAAATAATGTTATTAATGTTTTGCGTAAATTTTCTTGTTTACAACAATATAATAAGGAAAAACAATGAGTCTAACGTTAGTAAGAAGTATCTAGGTGTTATAAATAGGTGTCAACTTGTACCTACTAATAATATGTTGGTGGAACTTGTATAGTTTTTGTTGCTTGCTACCTAAGTTTATAAAATAAACTTTTCACAATACATTTTGCGGTTTCCTGAACATGTTGTTTTATGTATACTAATATTATAATGATGAAAAATATATTTTTATATATTTGTTTGTAATGGGTAAACTAAAAAGTAATGGACCATTTTAAATTCTTTCACGTATCTTAAGCTACATTTATCTGCGAGTAACAAACTTAGGATACCTTTTATACTAAAAAAAATTGAGATTTTCCCTAAAATAATAATAAAAAAAAAACAAAAATATATATTAAGCATTACGTAGCTATTTCTAAATTAAGATGCTGAAGACCATTAAAAAAATTACCGTGTTATTTTTTCTTGTTTGAGCCTTAACCTTGTCCGACCGGCGCATCTCACTGGAGCTCTACATAGCATTTACGAAAATTACAGGCACCGAACCTTGTTGCCTAATTGACTTTGATGCTAGTTACTGCAAAATGTGGGCATGTGCGACCTGCCCCTGACTAACCAATTCAGACATTTAAAAGATCTGAGAGGAGATATTTACAAGTTTATAAAAAAAGAAATACATACGACAGAACATCCCCATGTAGAAGCCAACGACAGCCACGGCGATCTTCATGAAATCGTTTGTCGTGTCATTGTCAAACTTCTTCAGCAGATCACTCATGATGTACGTTTTCACGGGTCTCGCGTCGCACTGAGTCTCGACCATTCTTATCGTTTAAAAATATTTAATGCACCGATAACCCCTGGCAGATATTAACACTTAAATATTCTACTGCATCCAGCAGAAAAATTATAAATAAAGCGCAAACAACGTACGTACGCCTCGAGGGCTACGTGTGGAATGAGAGGAATTGCTTAGCTACCCTTCCAGTATAAAATTAATTATGTTTTTATCTATATGACATACAAGAGCACGCAGGCGCGGATATAGGATTTCGTTGGAGGGGCAATTTTTTGTGTATCTTCTAGAAAATTCGTTTTAATACCAAAACAATTGGGATAGGTTACTCATACGAGTAGGTACTGTATTTAAGCTTGAGTCAGAGGGCAAGGGGGGGGGGGAAGCGTAACTGCGTAATTGCGTAACAATTCATTTGAAAATTGGATTTCTATTACCAATTATTTAAAAATATTATGAAATGTAAAATGTAAAGTGGGCTTTTTAGACCCCACAGTTTTAGGAGACAAGGGAGGGATAAAAAGCCTACTTTATATTTAAGGAGATCTAAGGGTCTAGTGGCACCTTCAATTAATTTTTAAGTATAACTTTTCATTTAAAATAAGTATGCAGAAAAGAACTACGTCATATTGTACACTAGCTGACCCGTGCCCGCTTCGCTGTGCGTAAGACATTTCTAATACCATCGTTGACTTTTTTGTAGACGTTTTTAAGGTGTACAATTCTGTAGTACATTATTTTGATATATCTCGTGGGGTTCAGCCAGCATTTGCAATGTAAGCGCAAAAAAATGTGTTTATTTACGACATCACATTAAAAACCTCTAAAATTATCAGTGTTTCTCTACTATATTATGCATGTATTATACATATAAACCTTCCTCTTGAATCACTCTGTTTATTAAAAAAAACCGCATCAAAATCCGTTGTGTAGTTTTAAAGATATAAGCAAACATACATACAGACATACAGACGCGGGAAGCGGAAAGCTACTTTGCTTTATACTATGTAGTGATATTTATGTAAGATGACATATTATATAATAGCGTTTATTTACCCGCGACTTCGTCCGCGTAGATTCAGGATATCGATTTTTGACAAGTTTATCGTTAAAAATAAAATAAATTTTTGGGAAAAAAAATTGCCAAATTTTTTTTATTATCACAATCGGCTCAGAGTTTTGGCCGTGATAACGTCACAGACAGACAGACACGAGTTACTTTCGCATTTATAATGTTAGTATAGATAGTAAGAAGTATAGATTTGTAGGTGGGTTGCTGCCTTTTTTGATTTTATGTATGTATGCAACCAGGTATTTTTCTATGGATATCCTCGATTTTGTCGCATTGGAAAAAACTGTTTTTACTGTAATAAATTATTTACAGGAAATTGTTGATTGATTTGATCACAGTATCAACAATTAAAGTTACATTAGTAGATGAATAACATAAATAACTACCGTGCATAAGTTTTCAACCGACAAAAGAAGGAAATTCTTAATAATATAATAATAAATTTATTTACCAAAAGTATTTTGTTTACAAAGTATAAATGAGTTTTTGTCTCCTGGAAAAGCGTGAGCTGTGACCAAAAAGACAGTTCGACGTTACGACGTACGTTTTAAGAATACGACGCGTAGTTGCCTATTTTAAAAGTTTTTTTAACTTGCAATGTATATGTATATATGTATGAAACTATGCTTGTTAAGGTGGAATCTTGAAACTCAATATGAAGCAGTTATCTTCAACCGACTGAGCTGAAATTTGGCATACTTATGTTACTTCGGTGACAATGCAATCCCACCAAAAACATTCTGTAAAAAACTAGCCAAGTCTCGATGGAGCTGCTTGTTTATCTCTAAAAAGTAATGAAATCTAGACAAAGTCGTGTCAAGTCTGAGGTTCTTTACTGCGATTTCTTTATTATTATAGAATGTTGTGTGACTTGGCCGTTGAACATTCTTTATACGTTAGTGGGTACAAGTCAATTTTGTTTACACGTAATGTTATATCTGTTGTAACTACCTATGTTTGTTATGCAAGATAATAGCCAATACAGGTATTGGCAATTGAACGCTAGTGTCTTAGTTTAGGCTGTTGTTGATCGTGCAACACATGCATTCAGCATTGACAATGCTGACTTCTGCTGTCTTCTTTTTGGAGCGTCAAATCGACCACCGATCTAACATAAAATAGACGTATTTTGACGGCCAAGTCACATAACATTCTATAATAATAAAGAAATCGCAGTAAAGAACCTCAGACTTGACACGACTTTGTCTAGATTTCATTACTTTTTAGAGATAAACAAGCAGCTCCATCGAGACTTGGCTAGTTTTTTACAGAATGTTTTTGGTGGGATTTCACTTCTTTTTGTAGAAACGTGGGCTTATTGATTTATTTTATTAGATTTTCTTATTTGACACAGTTTTTTTTTTCTTTTTATGAGTTGTTTTTTTATTATAAAAACAAATCGTAAGCGCGTTTAAAATACAGTCAGCGCCATCAAGCGACGTGTGCGCTGGTATGACCGCAACTCTTAGTCCAATGCATTATATTTTTATCAAATTTTGAGCGAAATTTATATTTTAGTTTATTTAATTTGTTAATTTGTTTATTCAATTTGTGTAATGTTCGATTAGAATAAAGTTAATCGTTCAACTATTTCTTCTTGTAAACTTGTAAGTATAAAAGCCAGTCTAGTCTTATCCAGAGTTTTCCTTTAATTTTATTGCGTACTAGCAGTCCGCCCCGGCGTCGCACGGATATAATAATGATAAAGGTAATTTTTTTACACCTTGGGTAACATTATCGAATTTTTCATAAGGATCCCTAATAGTGAGATGTATGGTATTACATACTTTTTTGTAGATATTGATGTTCTCTTTAAAACTGTAGTACATCACTTTGCTCTATTGTCAACAATTACAGCAGCGTACGCGATATAAGGATTTTTTTGTTTTTTTTTTTTACACGTTGGGTTACATTATCGAAGTTTTCATACGGATCCCTAATAGTTAGACATATAGTATTGCATACTTTTTTGTAGATATTGATGTCGTCTTTAAAACTGTAGTACATTACTTTGCTCTATTGTCAATAATTTCCGCAGCAAACGCAATATAAGGATTTTATTTTAATTTTTTCACACTTTGGATTACATTATCGATGTTTTCATACGGATCCCTAATATTTTTGAAAATATACTATAGCCTATGTTTATCAGGGATAATGTAGGATTCTAATGGTGAAAGAATTTTTTAAATCGGTCCAGTAGTTGAATATTTTTTGTAAAGGCGGTATGTCGATCTCTAATAGTTTGGTTAGGCTCTTGTGTTTTCTTATCAGGGTCACCAGGTACTCCAGATCTTCGATTATCCTAGTTTTTATGGTTTTCCCTTTATGTGGCCATTAAACCCTAACTCTGTACCAAATTTCAGCTCTCTGAGTTTATGGGAAGTACTAGTTCTATTCTGATGATCATGAGTGAGTGAGTGAGTGAGTGAGTGAGTGAGTGAGTGAGTGAGTGAGTGAGTGAGTGTCTGTCTAAAATGGGAAACTTTGCTTTCGCTTAACTTCGTAACTAAATGACCTACAGACTTGAAATTTTGGATTTTAAGTACGTGATTATGGCTTACTGGATGACGAAAATTTCAGCGTTCTGGTCTTATCCAGAGGTTCTCAAATAGGGGCCTGAAAATGCGGCGAAATGGTTCCAGTAAAGGATGGTACGGCAGTGTTTGCTTCGCGCTCGACTTGGCGGGGGCACTGCCGTGCCCCCAAATATAATGGTGACAACGAGCTGATCTGATGATGGAGTCAGGAGCTGTTCAACGGAACTCCTCTGTAAATAGTCTGATTGATATAAAACTTTGCATACCTATCAATCTCCAATGACAATATAGAATTATGGTACTAGCGAGCTGGTCTGATGATGGAGCTCGAATGTAGCCATAGGAATTGCTTAACTACACAACATAACCACGTCGTGTTTGGGCTCGTTGGATTTGTCTTGACGAGTACTAGAGCTCTAGAATTTATAAAAGCTTGATTTTAAAAATATATTTAAAAAAAAAAAAAAAAATATATATATTTTATCAATATCGCAAAGTCAATGTACGATATTAGTTTTTAGGGTTCCGTACCCAAAGGGTAAAAACGGAACCCTATTACTAAGACTTCGCTGTCCGTCTGTCTGTCTGTCTGTCACAGGGCTGTATCTCATGAACCGTGATAGCTAGACAGTTGAAATTTTCACAGATTATGTATTTCTGTGGCTGCTCTAACAACAAATACTAAAAACAGAATAAAATAAATATTTAAGGGGGGCTCCCATACAACAAACATGATTTTTTTGCCGTTTTTATAGATGGTACGGAACCCTTCGTGCGCGAGTCCGACTCGCACTTGGCCGGTTTTTATGTTTCATGAAGGAACTATTAAGTCCTACATTCATATAATTAAAAAGGAGAGTAATGGAGAGAGAGTATAGTGCCATTATAGAAAAAAAACCGGCCAAGTGCGAGTCGGACTCGCTCACGAAGGGTTCCGTCCATTATCTATAAAAAAAACGGGAAAAAACACGTTTGTTGTATGGGAGCCCCACTTAAATATTTAATTTATTTTATTTTTAGTATTTGTTGTTATAGCGACAACAGAAATACATCATCTGTGAAAATTTCAACTATCTAGCTATTACGGTTCATGAGATACAGCCCTGTGACAGACAGACGGACAGACGGACAGACGGACAGCGAAGTCTTAGTAATAGGGTCCCGTTTTTACCCTTTGGGTACGGAACCCTAAAAATCATCAAAGTCGGATCACCAGGTAAAAAATACATTATAGTCATACATAAAAAAACTACATTTCGAACTGAGAATCTCCTCGTTTTACGTGGGTTAAAAAACTATTCTGGATCTATAAAATTGCACCTGTTAACAGGTGCAACTTATTAATAACAAGCTGACCCGGCGAATTTCGTATCGCTTTAGATTAAGTTCCTGTCCCGTTCCTGTCCCGTTCCCGATCCCGTTCCCGTTCCCGTTCCCGTTCTACGACTCTACGTTTTAGTTAGAAAACTTATGTATGGGAAAAAGAAAAGGGCTGTTTTTAGGGTTTTTCCGGCAATTATTCTGATTTTTAAAAGAATTGGCCAAATTGGTCCAGGCGTTGTTGAGTTATGCGCTTACCAACACATTTTGCGATTCATTTTTATATTATAGACTAGCGACCCGCCCCGGCTTCGCATCACGGGTAGCATGTTATTATACATATAAACCTTCCACCTCTATTAAAAAAAACCGCATCAAAATCCGTTGTGTAGTTTTAAAGATATAAGCAAACATACATACATTACATACAGACGCGGGAAGCGGAAAGCGACTTTGCTTTATACTATGTAGTGATAACGGCGACACCACTGATAAAGATGAGCAGCCATCGCCCTTATCATCAACAGGTCATCTGCCAGTTCGCTTACTTTCAGGAAAAAACCAAAACGGTACATCGTGTGTATTTTTATTTAGGTGCAAATAACTTTCTCGAAAAGGCTTTGTTTCAAAGTCCGAATCTCCGGTTCTTCACCTTCGCACTTCATATACAAGTATATATATATTGACGAGACATTGGGTGATATATTTACATCCATTTTCGTCAGAGATTGGTTGAGATTATGTTTTCTTATACTATGTACTTCAAGGCTGAAGCATTATGATTAGTACCTGGATAACCGAGTGATTTCATTGCCTGAAAGCACGGATGAAAAATGAAACCTAGCTAGATCGATTTATCGCCCCCGAAACCCTCTGTATAGTAAATTTAGTAACTAAATTATAGTAATAGTTAAGTAACTAAATTACCGAGTTACAGATTATAATCGTTCAAATGTATTAGAGATTAGATAGATAGATATATACTGTATGAAACATGTGCCAACGCCTATATTCTTCAAGGCTTGATCGCGAACAGGCGTAGCTTCACCGAGCTCCTAAGACGTTTTAAAGCGATCCTTGTGATTTTATTGAAATCCTTACGATATACCTTCGACTTTGACTATAACAAAATACTAATATCACGAATACTGCCTTGCGCCGCGTTGTTCCGACCCCACATGAAGTGGGATAAGGACAAGAAGATGATGACACTAGTGTCTAGTGGTGATACTGTTGTGTCCAAACTAAACATAAATTATTTACACTTTAAAGCAAAAGGCGACCGTATTTTTTAGAAGTTTTAGCTTTAGGCGGACACAACAGTATTGCCACTACCTAGCTTAGATAATAATTAATTGTCAGTCAATGCTCGTGTAAAAACGAAAAGTAACTCTCGTCTTCGGAGCCTATTTTTTTTACAGCAGCATTACATAATAGCGCCTTAACTGATGGTTAAGGGATATCGTTTTAATCGTTTGGTCTGATGACGCATGTGACCATAGACGCATAGACTACGAGCGTCACTGATTCTGACAAGGTGGTAATTATGATGACCCTGAATGACCGTTGGTAGAAAGTTGCATGCAACGTCATCTCTAGTTACAAAAAAAAACCGCCGGACTCGCTATACTGAAGAATACAATACAGGAACATTTTTGATACCTTAGGTTACATTATTGCAATTTTCGTGGAGATGACTATTTTATTTTTAAATAAAATTTAACATAAGATACTTGCTGATAATGTAGCTTTTGATAGGTGAAAGAATTTTTAAAATTGAACCAGTAGTTTTTAGTTTAACCAATACAAAATAACATACAAAAAAAAAACGGCGTAGATAAGTGTTGTTTGTATGTTTGAGAGCCTAACGTAGCAATTATTAATAGGTGTCCCACGGATCCTTGGGGTTCCGTGAAACCCCAGTGATTTCGGGATGCTAGCCGATATTTTTATTGATTTACCGACCCGCGCACATAATCGTGGCTCATAATGGTATTACGGTATACGGTAATGTATTTTGATTCTTAGTCTTTTCTTAAGAATAAACACGATAAGTATGAAAACAAATAAATTCCGTTTCCGTCCGAGGACAATTTATGGTTCCTTAGCCAAAAAAGCTGGGAATCGCTGGTCTTATGAACTGGGTGTTCTAAAGAGAACGATGGTAGGTACGATAAACTAGTAATATATACAAAACAAAAACCTTACCCAAGATCATGCTAATGCCCTACAGATTACATTGGCGAGATTGCACGATAAAAAATATGTTTATCAGGATTACCAACTTTTTGCACAAAGATGATGAAACTGTATGAACTTGTAATGTAAATAGGGTTGCCAGCTAGTTGGGATTGTCCTGACATTTCATATGAGTCCTGGCAAAATACACATTGTCTTGACAAATTTTATTAATAAAAATTACATTTTATTTTTCCAACCATTATCTCAAAATCCCGACTTTTTGAACGTTTGTCCAGATATTCTGGTCATTATATCTGGTAGCCCTAAATGTAAATGAGTTACACTACTCTCTATTAAGTACCTACTGATGTAAATGAACGATAATAACATAATAAGGAAAGAAGATTAGTTATACCTCCGGAGTAAATTGTAAAGTTTGCAATGTCCACTTGAAATCGTGGCCATTGCAAGGAAGGTAGATCTAGTCTCTTAATACCGTTTGTTCAATAGTCAGTAATACCGTTTGTTCAGTAAACGCGAGTCGGACTCGCGCACGAAGGGTTCCATATCATTATCTATAGAAAAACAGCAAGTTCATCAAGTTTGTTGTATGGGAGCTCTACTTAAATATTTGTTTTATTCTGTTTTTAGTATTTGTTGTTATAGCTGCAATAGAAATCTATCATCTGTAAAAATTTCAACTGCCTAGCTATCACGGTTCATGAGATACAGCCCTGTGACAGACAGACGGACAGACAGACAGACAGACAGACAGACAGCGAAGTCTTAGTAATAGGGTCCCGTTTTTACCCTTTGGGTACAGAATCCTAAAAACTAGAGGAGACAACTTTGTTAGTACCAACTTTGTAGTTGCCCAGTGCCCAGTTTTTAGAGAAACGCCAATATTCAAAACCTTTTGCAAGACCTTCATGTGGGACTAACTTCCTTGCATGTCTTTGTTCATAAATATTTGGTTTGATTGTTAAATAAAAAGATCTGAATTAATTAATTTAACAAACAGATATTTATTGCGTTACTTAAATACCTTTTTATATACTGTTTTTTTGACTGTTAAAAGGTAAGAAGGTGATATAACCATTTGAAATATTATATAGGTATGGCTGCACTGTTTTTTAAGTTTTGACTCATAATGTTCAATGTAATAAATCAGATACATACTAATTCGTATTATGGCAAACCTAGAAGTAGTAGATGATTGAATTACGCCGAAACTCAATAAGAAATTCAAATAAAAACATTCAAATAAGTAGTATCTTGGTTTTAGCAAAAGTAGGTTATTAGACCAAATTACGGGCATAGTTCCGCGGATATATTGATTAACGATATATGCAAAACACTCACCGATCATATCATAGAAGCTCGGCGTGTAGTTGTCCATAAAATCAGATAAATAACTCATTTTTACTGAAAAGACTATCACAACAGATATCAAAGAGATTTCACTTGGAAACCCTTACCTTAGAAAAAAATTGTAAGGGAATCGAAGTGTTACGAAATAATCAAATCACGCGATCAAAGATCAAATTAGAACTTTGTTTATTAGTTTTTTGCGACATCAGCGGTTTATTTCCATTGTTGTACTTGAATTTGTTTTGCTGTCAAGTTTTGGTTAATCATTTTGACAATGACATACGCACAACTTGTGATTGTTGAACTATTTTTGGGGAACCGAAGGAACATTACAAAATTGAATTCGCAGAGAGCGACGCCAAAAAAAAACAAAGTACAGACATTAAAAATTCTGTCAATGTCAATCAATGTCAATTTTGACAACTATTTATCATGCTGGTGGTTCTCTCCAATAGGTTTTCGATCGATGGGTTTTTATTATTTTTTGACTAAAACCTAGAAAAATCATGAATTACGGCTGTGCAGATGAATGTATTAATAAAAAATGACTGACCGAATATACAGAAAGATGCTGCTACGCCGGAGATGTTGTAAACGCGTGTGTATATTCACGGGATGTTGCGCTCTTTCTTATATTTTGACCATTCTTTTATTCGGCGAATTGCGGAGTCCCTCTGTAATGAGTCTTACGGATTTAGACCGCTGCCCGGCCTGCTATGGCGTATCAGTTTGTCCAGAGTTGTATTCTAATCAAATAACTGTTGAAGACAGCGGATGGGCAAGTTTTTTTAACGCGAAGAATGTTTACTATGGTTACACAAAGTCAAATAGAAGAGTTGTTTTAAAGAAGTTGGCCCATGACTGGGAGCTAGAGGAGCTGGATTCAAGGCTGTGCAAACGCTGGAATTTGCCAGCAAACTGCAAACCCATGGATTTGGTGAATGGTTCAAACATTGATGAGAAGATAGTGAAGTTAGTTCAGCATGGGAAGATGACTGAGGATACCGCTAAACAAAAGTTGATTCTGTGTCCTTATGCATACAGCATCTATGATTTTGTGCAGCCTGCGTTGAATGCGAAGGCTAATAACAAGTTTGACAGAATGTATATCTGGACAATGCTCAAGATAAATCCAGAACCAATTATATTGCAGGTAATATTTTTTTTTTTTAGCTTGTGCGATTCAATTACCCATCAAAATCTATTCAAGGTAAGTAAGTAAGGGGTGGTCCATTAGTCACATGATTTTTTAGTAACTACAAAGAATCTTAAAACTTTTAGAATACTATCTTTAAATACAGGTGTGTATAATCTAATTTTCTGTCTAGATATTTTTATCATGGTCACCATGATAAAAATATCTAGACAGAAAGGTTGCGGATTGATTTAGAAATCCCGTGTTTGATGAAAAAATAAATACACATGATATTATACAACCTCCCCCTCCCCCCTTGTGATATTTCGTGATTTTTGCCGATCCCCCCCCCCTTCAGACCCTCACGAACATGATGAAAATAAAAAATAAAAAATATCTAGAAATCAGGTCATGATGAAAAACATATTTAATCCATGAAAATAAACCCAGCCACAGTTACAGTTAAAGTACAGGCTTAAATCTTGAAAGACTGCTTATCTAATTGGTTTCAAAAACTGTTCCAGGTGATCCCTAAGTCCCGAGGATGGCCAATACCAGCATATGGAGGGGTTTGTGGCCGGCTGGAACTGGTAGCGTACGAAGGAGTTCCACTATCCTCGTTGCTGCACGTAGAATGGCACAGGAAACTGAAATATGCTAGGAAGATACTTGATGCTGCTATGGACTTTACTTTTAAACATGAGAGGTAAGTAGACTTTGAAGACACATGAAATGTGTTAAATTAACAAAATAAAATGTTCAAATCCCTAAATAGACATCCTCACTGATCTACGGGTGCTCAGGTCTCTTTAAATTTGGGTTAGAGGCACACCCAAACATTAACATAACATGTAACACATCCCTATATTTTGCAGTAGTTTAGCATTCCCTAAGTGATGGGTTGTAGATTTGCTGCTTATAAGAATGCTACCTGTTTTCTTCACAATAATAATATATCTTTATTTCAGGCAACACAATATGTAAAGTAAACTAAATACAAATACATAAGCCCATATCAATAAATACCATACACATCAACCTATAATAGATCGATGATGATACACAATGTTTTCTTTTAGCATTTTGCTAATGTGTATATACATTTTGCAATAGTTAGCATTCCATACGTGACAGAATCAAACCCATTGCTGCAATCTAAATACCTCTTATTATTCCAGATACCGATTTTACCTGATGGACTGGTCAATAGACAACATAGTAGCGAACGAAAAGGATGAAATAACATTTGTTGACCTTGAAGAGTTTATTATACTGGACAAGCACATATCCCCATTAAAAGACTTTCCAAACTGGTACGAGCGCTACAAAAGCCCGTTTGGCACGTTATTCGCAATGGAGATCACTCAGATATGTCAGCATCATTTAAGCGACCATAATATATGGGCTGCTTGTCATGTGCTAGCCAACGACCATAATCCTTTGCTGTATCCTATACCCAAGAAGGTAAATGATACACGGCCTCATTTCGATCGGCTATTGAGTGAATGTTTGCATGGGCAGGACAGGTTTCGTACAGTAACAAAACTGCAGCGAGTGATTGATGATATGTTGGAAGATGAGAAGGTGGTTGGGTACGGAGCCAGGCCGCCCGAGTAACTCTGTTTAGTATTGTCAATGGTTTGACAAGAGTTTTGACTTTAAACGGTCTTTGGATCAAAAGATCTAAAGGGAAACGCTAGTGTTGTGAATCTCTAAGGCTGTCTGTTCACTTGTGATCAAAGTAATGTTAGGTGTTCGGAAAGTTGACACGGCTCAGATAAGGTGTTTGTCTATTTAATGAATTGCTAACGAAACGATCTTCCTCGACAGTAGAATTTAATGCCTACTGTCTACTTACTACCAGTCTATATTTATACTCAAAATCATAGTTTATAACTAAATCTATACTATTAATATTATAAATGCGCAATTAACTGTCTGTCTGTGACGCTATCACGGCCAAACAGCTGGGACGATTGTGATGAAATTTCATACAGAGATAGAAACTTTAAATTCTTGGGACATTAAAGTTTAACAGGCAACTTTTTTCTAAAAAAAATCTTGTTTTTCAGGAATTTCAATATTTTACGTTAAAGTCGTCAAAAATAGATTTCCATAAATACGCGAAGTCGCGGAAAAAAGCTAGTCTATAATATTAAGTACTTAATGTGAGATTGTGCTTATAACATTTTGTTTAGCCATATTTATTTGCTTTGAAAATATTTGTGTTGGTTAAGAATTTAGAACTTCAGGTTAATTAGTATAAAAGCCGCTTATAAGACCCAACTACCTCACGATGTTTTCCTTCACCGTTTTGTGCGAGTGTTTTTGATGCGCATATAAATTTTTCGAACAGAAAAATCCATTGATACACGCCGGGATTCGAACCCACGTCCTTCAGATTGAAAGTACCTCCCACTCACAGTCCATGACTTTCAAGTGGTTGTTGAAATCGTGTATGCTTAAAATAAAACATTAGTTAGTCTAAAAAAAACGAATAGAGTATGATTAAACGTATTGACTCAATTTTAGTTTTGGTGACGACAACAGAATCACCACTTTAGTTCCAGATATAGGACGTACCTAAAGGTCAATACTTAGTGTATATTCTTAATCTGTGATTTAATTTTTGAAGTTTTTGTTATTATTTATGTTAATAAACAATGAATTATGTACTTTTGTTTCATTTTCTGTAACAGATATCTCTATTTTTATTTATAGACCTAAGTTTAGCAAACTGTAGGTAAATTCTATAATAGAAATGCTATTTTAAATAGTGTAACGTGCATATAAAATACTAGCTTCTGTACATTGATATCTATACTTCTATACTAATATTATAAAGAGGAAAGATTTGATTGTTTGTATCGAATAGGCTCCGAAACTACTGAACCGATTTCAAAAATTCTTCTACCATTAAAGTCCTACATTATATTTGACTGGCCTCACAGCTCAGTTGGTAGTAACTCTGCCTCTGCGCTGTAGGTTGTGGGTTCGATCCCCACCCAGGGCAAATATTTGTGTGATGAACATAGATGTTTGTTCTGTGTCTGGGTGTTAGTATGTATAATAAGTATGTATTTACAAAAAAAAAGTATATAAGTATTCTATCAGTTATCTGGTACAAGCTTTGCTTAGTTTGGGGCTAGATGTCGCTGTGTGTAAAGTCCGCTAATATTTATTTATTTATTTATTATCCCTGATGAACATAGACTATAGATTATTTTCAAAAACGTTAGGGATCTGTATGAAAACTTCGATAATGTAACCCAGTGTGAAAAAAAATCCTTATAATATTGCGTTTGCTGCAGAAAGTATTGACAATAGAGCAAAGTGATGTACTACAGTTTTATAGAGGATATCAATATCTACAAAAAAGTTTATAATACCATATGTCTTACTATTAGGGATCCCTATTAAATAAGGTGTAAAAAAAATTGACATAAATACCATTATTACACCCGTGCGAC
This sequence comes from Hydriomena furcata, assembly GCA_912999785.1. Lineage (NCBI taxonomy): Eukaryota > Metazoa > Arthropoda > Insecta > Lepidoptera > Geometridae > Hydriomena > Hydriomena furcata. The sequence continues at coordinate 3,166,992 of OU538842.1, read as the reverse complement.
GCCGGGGCGGACTGCTAGTATATTATAAATAATGTTGGTACAAGAGTGTTACCTTGAGGAACATCAAACGTGCATGTCTCCTTTTCACTGGCCATTCGATATACTCGTACGATTTGACCTTCGTAGGTCCAAGAAAATACCTAGACATGGACTTGATAACATTTAAACGAAAATTGAAATGGTTATCATAACTTTATTTACACATTTTATATACCTACATTCTTGTAAATAATTTATCTATCTTTCTTATTATGCTTAGATTTCTTTTTCTTATCTTTCGACTTGTGTTTCTTCTTCTTTTTCGACTTCTTAGCTTTGACTTCTTTAATGTCCACCCAGGAGTCTTCTGATGAAGAACTTATAACATGGACATCTTGTTTAGAATTATCTGCTTTATTATTATGGCTGTATGTGTCATTTTTGGCTGTTTCTAATCTATTTATCAAACTGTCCGGTATTTTAGGACCGTAAGTTTCGACTTCCATTTCAACTTTTTCAGGCTCTTCGGGAACCTTGCTCGGTTTATCAACGTGCCGTCTCCAGGAGTTAAGTTCATCGAAATCTACATTAGCGAAGATGCCTCTAGGCGGCGATGTGTTCCTTGCAGTATTCTTTGGGACTTCAACATAATCTTTTTCTGTATCGACTGTCTTCGGTTCTTCTTCCTCATCCTCGCTATCACTAAGAAATATGGCTTTGTAAAGATCCATTTTGTCGAACTTCTCGATCGCTTCTGTAACTTCTTTACCTTGCTCTTTAGTGCTTTCTGATTCTTTTATGAACAGTTCAGCTACGGTCATTCTTTTAAACGGATTTGTTTGTTCAGTTATTTTCTGAGCAGGCATAGTTGCTTGATCGTTGTTAGTTGTTTCGGAGTTTTGTTCAGTGCTTTGACGCTTTTGATCAGAATTTTGGCGGTTTTGATCATTTCTAGCTGCAGGGTGATCTCTCTGCGACTTGGATCCGCTGAATTTCCCCTGTTCTTTGGAGAAGCTGTTCTTATCATGAACTGAAGACTCCATGTAGGAGAAAACTGAGTAAGAGACTTTGGGTCGATCGTCTTTCTTCGGCTCCAGTCTGTGAACAAAAGGGAGGTAAGTATTTAATGTAGTAAAGGTGTAATTGTATGTAATTTAAAAATTACATTACACTGATGAGTACAGTTAAGCCGCCTCGGAAAATTTCGTCTATCTTCGGAAATATGAACGCCCAATGTGATATTCAACCAGAGCTTTTACAATTATTATTAGTAGGTAGTTCAGTTTTTGATTGACACTAAAAAATACTCGGGCTGCGAAAGTGACAACGAAATACGAACTCGTATAGCGCTGTCACTTTCGCACCGTGAGTAATATTGTTTTGACATTACTTTAGGACCTTATGGTATGGCCCCTGGAAGAGTCAACGGCTCTATATACTTACAACACACCTTAAATGCTACCTGCCTTATGTCCTAGAATAGTATAAAGGCTTTTTATTCTAGTACCACGCGATCGTGACCGCAAGCGGAAGCTATTGAGTATTACTCATGACTCATGGTCACATTAAATGTGAATTGCACTTAGGATCAAAGATCCGGTTGTGGTGCCTACCCCGGTTTTGGTCATTTTCAATTTTGGCAGTCAATAACAAAGCATAGCAAACAAATATATAGTTAATACAATTCTTTGTCTATGGTCCGTTTTGATTAGTGACAGTTGTGATGCGTTACAACTCTAAATATTTTCCGTTTTGTCTATTAAAATTATGAATAATTAATTAATAAATACCGCCTGTTACAAAATCTTTGCTTAACCTAAGAGATAGATAAATACTCTATTCTACGTGGTTTAAATATTTTTTTCAATATAAACAGTTTATTTAAAAATTAAAATGTTGTTAAAATGGCCATACCTGGTAACATTAGGTTCGGGGATATTGAATCGCTTGCAAAGTACGCTATCCGGCCGCCATGGCACCTGCGTCCTCGTCATCACGCCATACACCCCTTTGTCTGCAGCTTGTCTCTGCTCCGCAGTGGCTAAGCCATGGCTTGTGGAGCTTCTAGCGACAGCTGTTAGGGGGTTGACTGCGTCATCAGGCTGGGACGCGTGTGTAAATCTGGAATTATTTATCAAATTCAAATTCAAATTCAAAAATCATTTATTTCAATAAAATCACAAGGATCACTTTGAAACGTCTTAGGAACTAGGTGAAGCTACGCCGATTCCACGCGACCAAGCCTAGAAGAATCAGGCAACAAACACGGCTTGGGGTCTACCTTTTTTTTATGATCCTTTCCTTAATGCTATGTAGAGCTCCAGTGTGGTGCCAATCGAACAAGGTGTAAGGTATCGATATAAATATTTGTAAATAGGATCACGACTGTAATCCACAAGTACAGTAGACATCCTATCAGGTCTCCAGACGCTTAGATCCTTTGAAGATGTCTAGTGGGGGTAGTCAGAGGCACGTCTAAACATTATATTTGGCACATGCCCACATTTTGCAGTAGTTAGCATTCCATAAGTGACAGGTTGCAAGCCCATCGCCGCTTATAAGAATACTAACTGGTTTCCTCACGATGTTTTCCTTCGCCGTTTTGAGCACGTGTTTTTGATGCGCATATATAAATTTTTCGAACAGAAAAATCCATTGATGCACGCCTGGATTCGAACGACCACGAACACAATATTTTTATATTTGTATAAAATTAATTACTTATGTACATAAAACTAAAAAAACCGGACAAACAAATTTGTTATCGGTTGGGGGGAATGGAGGGATGGATGAACAGACACGAGTAATCCTATAAGAATTCCGTTTTTTTTTCCAAAAGGTACGGAACCCTAAATATAGTTATAAAACATAGGTTGATGTATAAACCTAAAATTATTTTAGTTATCATTATAATATTATAGTTAATTAGTTTTTTTAGGGATCAGTACCCATAGGGTAAAAACGGGACCCTATTACTAAGACTTCGCTGTCCGTCACAGGGCTGTATCCACTGACCTCAATTATACAAGTATAATAGAGGTCAGTGGCTGTATCTCATGAACCGTGATAGCTAGACAGTGCTGCTATAACAACAAATAACAGAATAAAATAAATATTTAAGTGGTGCGTCCATACAAAAAACGTGTTTTTTGCCTTTTTTATATATAACGGAACCCTTCGTGCGCGAGTCCGACACGCAATTGGCCGGATTTTTAACTACACGACATGAAAATATAAAAAAAAACCTTTACCTATCTCCCATAATCCCAGAAAGAGGCCTATATAACTTCGCCGACTGCTCAAACTCCACCATCTCCCTCTCTCTTTCCCACTCACTCAATCTATCCGCACCGCTATCTCTTTCCACCTCGACTTTCTCACAATACATCTCATATCTTGCTTGCTTCTTCGGATTCGTTACAAACGGTTTGAAAACATTAACCAGTTCCTTCCCCGAGTCTTTTATTGATATAAAATCGGGTGTATTCTCCTCTTTCTTTGTTGTCATATCTATAATTTCTATTGTTTTTGTTTCTGCCTGTTTCTCTATAATATTTGGTGTCTCTTCTGTGGGTACAAAAACCCGTTCCATTATTTTGGCAAGTAGTTCATCTTTCTTTGACTTGCTGGTGGATATTTCGTCGCGTGTGGATGGTGTTTGTATGTTTGTTGGTGGGGCTTCCCCGAGGAGTTGCCCTCGGGCTTCTGCTGTTAACTCGTGTCGACCTAAACCTGAAAAAGACAAGTGTGTTATTTAAAAAAAATAAAATAAATAGGATCACGACTGTAATCCCCAAGTACGGTAGACAACCGCTTAGATTCTTTGAAGATGTCTAGTGGGAGTGGTCAGAGGCACGTCCAAACATTACATTTGACACATGCCCACATTTTGCAGTAGTTAGCATTCCATACGTGACAGGTTGCAAGCCCATCGCCGCTTATAAGAATACTAACTGGTTTCCTCACGATGTTATCCTTCTCCGTTTTAAGCACGTGTTTTGATGTGAAAACTAGTATGTTTGTGTATCTATGAGGATGACTATGTGTGTGTGTATGAGCATTAGTTTTAATTCACAAGTATAACACACCTTGATCACGCTGCGGTGCTTCTGTTGGCTCGAATCTGGACCTTCTAGTCCCAGCTGCTAATGGAGTGTAGTCCCGAGGAAGGGCTGGTGGGGGGTAGGCAGGCACAGATGGAAACTGCTTAGTAGACCGTGTGAAGCCAGTCAGCACCTGCAAATTAATAAAAATAGGATCACAACTGTAACCCCAAAGTATGGTAGGCATTATCTTTCCAGGCGCTCAGATTAGTAGTCAGAGGCACATCCAAACATTACATTTGGCACAAAACCACATTTTGTAGTGCAACCGCAAAAGGTTGCAAGTTAATAATCCAACTATTATTATAAAATTGAGGATTTTTATGCCTCAATCACGCCTAAACGGATTTGGATGAAATTTAGAATATACAGCTTATGTCCTGGAATAACATATGGGATACTTTTACCCAGGTACCATGCGAGCGAAGCCGCAGGCGTAAATACTGTTTGTTGGTAAGCATATCACTTGAGAACTTCCAAAAAGATTTGAATATATTTCACTTAGTCCTGATAAAGTTTTTTGTAAAAAAATAAAAAAAAATAAAAAGATTTCGGAAAAATAACAACGAGCAATGGAGCATGCTTGGAGTCAAGAGGATCGATAGAATCCGTAACACCACGCTACGCTCAAAAACAGGAATTGCTGACGTTGGAGAAAAATCTGCCAGGCTGAAGTGGGAATGGGCGGGTCATGTGGGGCCGAAATCAACTTGTTGTTATTTTATTTTACTATTAATTCACAAACAATGTTTCACCGAGGCAACTGTCTTTTTAGATAAATCGTATAACTGGTCTTCACGATACGGGCTTGCCTAGTGTGAAGACCGCCGATATATCCTACTTTTTAAATAAACCTAACCAGCCACTGAAAATCAGCGCTGCATCAACTCTCGCTGTTGCAGCATATAGCTGAGTGGTGACCAATTTTGTTGTCAATGTTACCAATATGTGTTTTTTGTTTAGTTTTAAGAGATTATGTTGACACAAAATAAATTTATTCTTTCTTACTTTCTTTCTTTAATTAACCTTAGTTTAGCCTTTTGTAATTAGTTTTAAGTTTTTAGCTGAAAATATTTTTTTTTTTTCATTTTCATGTCAGTCGGATGAATCCAGACAGATTGGCTAGGATCGTCACGTCAGCCTGAAGATGGGAGACGACGCCGAGGAAGGCCGCGAAGACGCTGGCGTGACGACCTCGACGTATTCCAGACTGGCTGGTGGGACGAAGCTGTAGACCGCAAAGCTTGGAAGAGAATGGGGGAAACCTTTGCCCAACAGTGGGACAATATAGGTTAATAAAAATTTTTTTAAAAAAAATATTTTCTATAGGATTATTGAAATTACGGTTTAAGAGATTTATTTCTCAAAGGAATACAATTCACTTAAGACGCTGCCAGTCGACGATTATTTTTGTTCGAAACGAAAAAAGAAATACTTGTGAACAAGCCACATCTCCTATTTTATAATGTATAGTATATGTGAATAAAGATGTACCCATCTTTAATCACTTCGATAAATAATCCTACCGACCGCTGCAATGATGACAAACACGTCCGCGCGTGGTCTGCCTTAGCTTTTCGAATAAATTAATGATATAAATTATGTATAATTACTTATCAAAAATCTATTCTAATAGAAATCTAGATCTACATATTACCTATCTTTAACAATAAATCACAAGTTGATTTTAATAGTAGGTATGTAAAATATTTCGATCATAAATTCTAAAACGTATCATTTTGAAATAATATCTTTATCGTGAAAAGTTTCTGCTATTATGTTTTCAGCTTAATAGAAATCTAGGTAGGAACCTGAAGTAACATACTTATAAAAATAGGAGATGTGGCTTGTTCAGAAGTATTACTTTTTTCGTTCCGAAAAAGAGCAATCGTCGACTGGCAGCCTCTTAATAGAGAAATTACAAGATAATTTACTTACCTAACGTAAGTATAGAACAGAGATAGGTACGAGTCAGATAGATATATAGTATGGATACTCGTATTAGTTACTTATTTCAAAAAATGTTCAAACTAGATAGGTACTTACAGCTAATTTACAATCAAAGTAACAGAATCTAAAATAGTAGGTTAGTTACATAACAATAAGGAGTTTAGAGTAAAAGTATCAAAAATACCATTATGCGGGTAGTTTTCGAAGTTTTTGAAATTCGAAGAGTTCTTCTTCTCTTTAATCACTTCGATAAATAATCCTACCGACCGCTGCAATGACGACAAACACACGTCGGCGCGTGGTCCGCCTTAGCTTTTCGAATAAATTAATGATATAAATTATGTATAATTACTTATCAAAAATCTATTCTAATAGAAATCTAGATCTACATATTACCTATCTTTAACAATAAATCACAAGTTGATTTTAATAGTAGGTATGTAAAATATTTCGATCATAAATTCTAAAACGTATCATTTTGAAATAATATCTTTATCGTGAAAAGTTTCTGCTATTATGTTTTCAGCTTAATAGAAATCTAGGTAGGAACCTGAAGTAATATACTTATAAAAATAGGAGATGTGGCTTGTTCAGAAGTATTTCTTTTTTCGTTTCGAAAAAGGGCAATCGTCGACTGGGAGCCCCTTAATAATACTCACATTAGCACCCTCATTTTTGACAGGTTTTGACGTCTGCTTGTCCTTAGAAGGGCCGAGCGCAAAGTCATAGTGTGACATATCCTCTGTACCGTAAATATCTTCATCGTCAGCTTCGAATGCGCCCACGCCGAAAGCTTGACCACGGATTGACACCTAAAATAAAATAAAATAAATAGGATCACAACTGTAATCCCCAAGTACGGTAGACATCCTCTCAGATCTTCAGACGCTTAGATCCTTTGAAGATGTCTAGTGGAGGTAGTCAGAGACACGTCCAAAAATGTATTTGGCACATGCCCACATTTTGCAGTAGTTAGCATTCCATACGTGACAGCAAGCCCATCACCGCATAAAATAAAATATGTATAAAAAACTAAAAATGAACTATAGTCCTACATGAATATAATTTAAATGGAGCCAACTTGGGACTATTCTCGACTCAATCAATTCATCTTTATATTCACACAATCCCACGGTTGTCTGGAAGACATCACTTTTTAACGATAAGACCGCCCCATTGTACAGTTTGTTCTAGTTTATGTTTCTTTCATTATTATTTTTTATTATTGGTGTACATTAAAGCATTTTATTTTATTCAATATAAATCATCATCGAAATAGAATCACCAGGCAAAAAAATCATAGTTAAAAAAATGAAGTTACATGTCGAATTGAAAACATCCTCTTTTTTCGTCGGTTAATAAATTATTTATTTTGGATGATCTATGAGGACTTACCTTTTTCCCTTTCTCCTTCATCACCAGACGACTGGACTTGCCTCCCCCCCCATACTCCCCCACCAGATTCCCAAGCACGGAATGCCGACTCAGCCCCTTGTAGCCTAGCCCGAAGCGGTCGCTCTTCTGGCTCAGGATATAAGGCTCATAATCGTCTGGCGCGAACAGCGTCTCATAGTCCACTTCGGAGTCAGAGCTGTCCTCGTTATCGGAGTCCTCTTTCTGTAAGAGATTAGTAAAATAATTATCTTTCAGAAGTAATTTATATAAAAAAGTACAGTAGACATCCCCTCAGATCCTTGAATATGAATAAAAGGGTTAGCCAGAGGCCAACGTCCAAACATTACATTTGGCACATGCCCACATTTTGCAGTAGTTAGCATCCACACATGACAGGTTGCAAGTCCGTCGCCGCTAACAAGAATAATAACTGGTTTCCTCCTTCTGGAACAGCTATGCGATATAATCCAGCAACTAATCCTGAATAGGCTATTTGGCAGTATAAAAAATAAAGTGTATGTAAATTATGCCTTCATAAAGCGTTATGGAGTAAAATAACTTAAAAATAAACAATGGTTTATTAAAAAAAACCCATAATTAAAATTATATATTTTTAAACACCAGTCGTGACACAAAACGGTCAGGATTGGTCGAATCGACGATGACGTAACATGCTTGTCAATATCTCATCGCCTGCCTTGAAAAACTTGACGTTTGTTTATTTGTTGACAAGCATGTAACGTCACAGAAACTATTGCGACGCCATTTGCATAAAGAAGCGTTTTTGCGGGTTATTTAAATTGTCAATATTTAATTTACATTTTTAGGGCCAATACCTAGCAGAATAGAAAATATTTTTTTTTATGGTTTCCACATTCACTACTGAATAATCTAGAATGGTTTATCAAAATATTGTCAAATAGCCCATTCTACTTACAGGTCTCATTTCAGGTGGCATATAGCACCCATAGACTCTATGCTGATCATTGGCTCTGCGTTTCTCACTCCTCGCTAGCCTGTCCCCCGTACCCTGACCAGTTTTCCAGCCCATGGAACGAAGCATCCTCACTGCAGCTGTCTCATGCACAGGTCTGAGGAACTGCTCCAAGACGGGTTCACCTGGAAACAATATAGATTGCTGGACATTCCATACATCGCCATCTAGCCCCAAACTAAGCAAAGCTCGGGGACAAGATTACTGATATTATTTATTACCCAGACACAGAACAAACATCTACATTCATCACACAGATGTCTGCTCGGAGTGGGAATCGAACCTACAACCTACAGTGCAGAAGACAGAGTTACAACCAACTAAGCTGTGAGTCAGTCTGATATAGATCAGCGGTCGTCAAAGTGCGGCCCGCGGCCGGTGTTTGTGCGGACCGAGACGAAGCAAGTGTCGTCAAGCTAAACAATGGGTACACAGTACACACGCAAGCTATATTTAAGCTAATTTATAAGCTTTGCTTAGTTTGGGGCAAGATGACGTTGTGTGAATTACAGATTATTATATTATACTAGCAGTCCTCTGCGGCGTCATATGTGTGTACTTATGATTTCATGGCAAATATTTTACACCTTGGGTTACATTTAAAAGTTTTAATAGGGATCCCTGATTTTTTTCTAGTAATAAATATAGCCTATGTTCATCAGGGATAATGTAGGATTCTAATGGTAAAAGATTTTTACAAATCGGTCCAGTAGTTTCAGAGCCTATTCAACGCAAACAAACAATAAAATCTTTCCTCTTTATAATATTAGCTTGTTAAGTACCTGGTATAGGGCCGTCGTGGAAACCTCTGGGTCTAGGCCGCTTTTTTCCAGAAAACTCATTGCTTGTCTGCATGTGCCTCGGTGCTATGCCAAATTCACCGCGATCTTCTTCATCCATGAAGTCTTCGGGTCTTTGACTCTGAAAACATTTAAAACTTACAATTACATCAAAATACATAGCTTTTACGGTCCGCGTAGATTTACGAAATCGTAATCTGACAAATGATAATCAAAAAAAAATTTGCCTATGTTCGTCCCAAGAACACTAACTAACTTTAAACTATTTCTATATAAAATTTCATCACAATCGGACCAGTGGTTCAGGTGTGATAACACTGCAGACAGACATAGATACTTTTGCATTTGTAATATTAGTCTAGAAGTATAGATTTAAGGTATGTATTGTAATAGGATCATGATTGTACTCTCCAAGTATGGTAAACATCAGGGATGTAACGGTGGTAATTTATCGGAACCGAAGTCGGAATCGGAGTTTTTAAATTTGATTTATCGGAGTCGGAGTCGGAGGCAGTGTCAGGAATCAGAAGTGGCGGCAGAGAAGAATAAAAACATTATTCAGTGAACATTTTTAATTTGAAAGTACTTAATCAATTTACAGACAATAAAAATAAAAAATGCCATGTTTCCTATTAACATTTAACAGTTTACCCTTTAACAGTTAACAAATTAAATCAAAATCACTTGTTTTTGTGTTGATTTAAATTTTGTTTTATTAAATTTAAATGTAAAAAAAACCTTGTAGTAATAATTTTAATGACATGTGTATCACACATCCTCCGATTAAAACCTCCGATTGAAAAGTTTCGGAACCAAAGTCGGAGGTATAATAACAATCGGAAGTTCCGACTTATCGGAGTCGGAGTCGAAGCTCCGTAACATCCCTGGTAAACATACTCTCTGATCTCAGAGCTTTTAGATATTTGAAACATGTACTAACAGAGACTGAAGCTTTTTCCATCCGGGAACTCTTGAAGTTCTGTGGAGTCCATCCCTCCTGGCTGCCGACCGTATTACCATAGCCGGCCGAGAAGCCCCCGGTGAAAGCTCCATGGAACCTCCTCCGGCCATGATCATCCACAGCATACTGGTCTGCTGGCTCTTGGTACTTGCGCTTTGTGGGTATCTCATCTGTGAAGGCAGAAAAACTGCAGTCTAATATCCTGGAAGCCCAATCAGGTCCAGAGATTCTAGAAACACAGCTAATTAAAATGTTATATCTTGTATTTTATTGATAGAGCGTTGGGATATTCAGTCCCAGGCCTTTTTTGTCATCTAAATAATCAGATATTTTATAGTAAGCCTTTTTGTATCGTTATCGTTTAAAAGTTTTTAAATTTACTAATAGATATCATTAGCATGTGATTTTGGAATTTTCATAGAGAAGAGTACACATTGCCCTTAAAATGATTAGCATTTGACTGCCTCACAGCTCAGTTGGTAGTAACTCTGCCAGCCTATGCCAAGACACTCAGCACTGTAGGTTGTGGGTTCGATCCCCACCCAGGGCAAATATTTGTGTGATGAACATAGATGTTTGTTCTGTGCCTGGGTGTGAGTATTTATCATATGTATGTATTTACAAAAAAAAAGAATTTAAGTATACTATCAGTTATCTAGTTCCCATATTACAAGCTTTACTTAGTTTAGAGCTAGATGGCGCTGTGTAAAAATGTTCACTAATATTCATTATTATTATTTTTATTATTAGTCAATTATTAGGTAGTCAGCCACCACTCTCGGGTGATCGAAAGATTCTTAGCTTAGAGCATCACATACCTTCTTCATAAGGCTCAAGCGGAGTACCGTAGCGTATAACATTCTCATCTGAGTCCGAGTCACTCATTAGCAAAGTAAACTGCTGTAGCGGCAGCACTAATTAGCTAATAATGTAAGTACCGTACTGTGTTGTTTTGTGACTGTACAATAAAAAACCATTACAGTACGTAAATTCGATAAATACGAAGATTCACGCACGAACCAAACCACACCGCAGTCACCGCACTTTTTGTTGTGTTTTTTTTTATTTCTTTTTTTGGCGTCTATCATCTTCGACAATATTGTCAATGTCAAAATTTTATATATCAAGGTAATAGTCACTCGTTTGCACTAAGATGTCATAGTTATTAGTTAACTGACATGTGACATTGTATGATCTTAGCCTGTTAGCCTGGGCCCTGCGTTTTGGGAAAAGAAAACTAAATAAAAAAAAGATTCTTTGTTTACCATTTTAGCCCAAAGAGCATAAAAGTTTGTTTTAGCCACTATCTAAATAAATCCAGCGTGTGTTGTGTGTTGTCTAAAAAGATCGATCGGGAACGTCTACTATAACTACAAAATCAGAGAACCAAACAGGCAGGTGTCTTCACAGTATTACTTACCAAAAACATGCCATCTGGTAAAGTGGTTTACAATGTTCTCTGACTCAAGTGATGATGATATTGTGGTACTTTACTACTATATAAAAAGGCGAAAACTTGAAAGGAAACGCACAAAACTAAGAAAGCGTTGGATCGATAATAGTACGTAAGAGCTTAGAATTATAAAATTTAGTACCTAGGTACCACCTATCCACCTCATAGGCTCATCATACATAACTGAAATTGCGAATATGCGAAGAAAGTAACTCTGTCTGTCTGTCTGTCTGTGACGTTATCAGGGCCAAACCGCTGATACGATTGTAATGAAATTTCACACACAAATATTTGAAAGCCTTTTGGAATAAACATAGAGGCTACTTTATTTCTAAAAAAAATATTTTGATTTTCCGAATTTTTTATGGTACCTGATAGTCGTCAAAAATCGAAATCAACTTTAAGTAAATGGGTCTGTAGGTTGCTTGGAGATCTAAAAGGGTGTCTATCATTTATGTAGGTTTATGATAGTACTCTTTTCTCCAGGTGCTGAAAATGCCCGATGGCAGAATATGTCTGTTTTCCTTTTTTGTAATATCCTACTAATAAAAATGCGTTAGTTTGTGAGGATGGTTGAATGTATGTTTCATGAACGGATTTCAATGAAACTTTACAGTAATATAGCTTAAACATCAGGATACAATTTAAAGATTTTGTGTAATTTGGTCATAATATATGTAACAAGTCTGAAAAAATCCTGCCCTCTGATAGCTATCTTACCTTTAGGATATTTTATTGATAATGTATCGTAGGATTGTTTGCCCTAAATAGATCTAAATAAAAGTCTGTGATAACATAAAGGTATCAACCTCTTTTTTAGGGTTCCATACCCAATGGGTAAAAACGGGACCCTATTACTCGCTGTCCGTCTGTCTGTCACAGGGCTGTATCTCATGAACCGTGATAGCTAGACAGTTGAAATTTTTATGTATTACATATAAAACCCTCCGTGCGCGAGTCCGACTCGCACTTGGCCGCTTTTTTTTTTTGACTGGCCTCACTTCTCAGTTGGTAGTAACTCTACCTTCTTCTTGAAATTCTCTTTCTCAAAACTCATTCTGCTGATATAATTCTTTGATTTGATACAATTTGTCGCTTTTTGTAGTAATGTAGATAAACTTTGTCTTATAAAATAAGTAATTATGATCAATAGTTTAATAGTTATCACGTTAAAATTGGCTTAAATGGAATCCCACTAAACGTCTACTATGAGTTAGGGCGGTGTGCGCAAAGTGGGGTGGAGCGGCGGTGGCGGCGCGGCGCCGCGACTGCGCGGTCTGATCCGAACAATAACGCGTATTTAGATGTGTTCTGTGAATAACGCGCGATACCCAAACGCGGGCAGGCGTCATTGTGTTTGTGTGTTTTAGCATTTTTTCTGTAGTGTTAATTAGCATTACCACGACAGACGTTGTCATTGATGACCTAAAGAAACGTTTATAAATTATTGAGGCAACTTCAATTTTTTTCCCCTGTAAACCTTGTCTTGATTTTAGTTAGAATACCAAACTTATTACGTTCAATTAAATTCAACCTTTTTGGTAGAATAATATGGGTTGCTATGACGACTGAATGTTTTGAATTTTGATGTCAGCTTTTTTGCACACCAGCACCATCTCTACCAAAATCCTCTTTTTGCGTGTCTATTGATAGTGGTTGTTTTACGGATTCTACAAATAAAGGTAATCATCATCTTTATTCTGGACTACTAATATTTTTTAAATTTCAATTTCATCTGTTTTGTCGTAAGCCTGATTGAGGTAGGTACAAACATTCTCACAAACTCGCATTTTTATATTATTTGTAAATTTATTAAGATTCGATTCTCGAAGCAAAAGATTAGTAGGTACGTTTTATTTAAATTTCAGTCGTAATATTTTTTTTTTTTTTTTGTTTATTAGTAGTTATTAGTGTAGTTTAAGTTATTTACTAAATAATATTTAGGTGTATTTGTTTAGTAGGTTACTTACAATAATGCCGCCAAAGCGTAAGCGTAAGACAACTATATTATCGTTCATCAGTAAGCACGCCCAAGCTAATAGAATAGCTAGACGTAATGAGACGCCTCAACAAGCCGAGCTGCGACGGCATAAGCAGGCGTTACGTACGGCGGCAAATAGAGCTAAGGAGACACCAGAACAAACCCAAGCTCGACGTCGACGGTGTGCGGACGTTATGACGGCTAGACGGGCTGCTGAGACACCAGAACAGACACATGCTCGAATTCAAAAAATTGCCGCGTATAAGGCGTCTCGGCGGGCTAGAGAGACACCAGAAATGGCCCAAGCTCGGCGTCAACGGAATTCGGAGCTTCTAGCGGCTAAGCGAGCTGCAGAGACACCGGAGCAATCACGAGTTCGACGTCAGCAGCAGGCGAATTACATGGCGTACCGAAGAGCCGTGGAACAAGTGGTGGCTGAATCTAGCAAACATGCTGTTGCTGATAGGCACGCACAGCTACCTCAAACATTTACAAGTAACATGTGGGAGTTTAGTAAAACTGCATTTGTTGACTATAAAACTCACAAGCTTATAAAAATAAAAGCGATGACCATACATTGCAAAAATTGCGGAGCTCTTAAGTGGAAAAAGGAAGCAGGTATGTGTTGCTAGGGCGGAAAAGTAGCCATTCCCTCTATTAGTCAAGCCAGTTGAACCTTTGTGAGAGCTTTTCTCTATTGAAATAGATGAGTCTCGCTATTCTCCCAAAAGTTTAAGAAACTACAATACAACATGTGCTTTCTTTCAACTTCTTACGAAGCTGCTAGCCGGCTAGCCCCTACTGATGAAATTAGTTATGGTTGGTCTAAAACCCGTGGAAGGAGATAGGCTACTTTTTATTAACTCACCACGCGGGCGAAAGCTAGTTATATCATAATAGCAAATAAGAAACAATAATTTATGCATAAGGTACTTTATGAGGTTTATGTGAACCAGAAATGGTGAAAGGATTATCGTAGATCAATAATGGTTTCTACAGTTTGTTTTTCTGTTTGTTTCAGATACGGCGCTGAAAGATGCAGATTGCTCATTTGAAACCCAGCAAGTTGATTCCATTGTATACCCACGATGTTGTGAAGAAGTCAAATTAGAACAGGATGATCCATTGTCTCTGCCGGGGCCATCCTGTGAATGTACAGACAAAGACAATGTCAAATTAGAATATCAAACAGAAACTCAAGAAACCAAACCTAGATTAGGATGTGAAGAATTTGAAACAAAAGATGGTTTTTATGAAATAATGGTAAAAAAGGAAATTGATGAAACCAATGGAGATAATAGCGAGTATCAAAATGCAGCTGATGATGAAGATACTGATAGGAAATTTGTGCCAAGAGTTGTAAGTTTTCATTACCTTAATTTTCTAAGCTCTATGTTGGTGTAACAGGACCCTACACTACAATAAGGAATAAAGGGTAGTATATATAAACTACTTAACGATCATGTACCATACATACAGTGTGGTTGTTTTCCCTTGGCTTATGTAAAGTCTTGGTTGCGCAGGAGACAACTTTGGACCTTATGCAGTGACACATTTATCATTTTTGCGGTCAAACAGCTATTAGCTATCTTCACGTAAGCCAAAATACATCGACCCTACTGTGTAGTGTACAGTCTATTGTATATGCTCACTTTCTAGCAGTCTGCATCAACTGTCAAATTGACATTGTGTATCTGTCAAAAGACAATTAATTTGACAGTTACACTATATTAGATTGTATGACCTTCTATTTCCTGTAGAACTAAGCTGAAAGGATAGTATTGGTACTGGTCAAGTCTATTCCATCTAAAAACAGATGTAGAATGTTCCATCTGATGTTGTATTATTTATGTAGAATAGTTGTAAAATTATTGTTATGTAATTCAATAAGTTAATGTTAGTTATTGTATTTTTTCAGGTCTTGAAATAACGATTGCTGCCAAGGTTTTGGGAGAAGCTCACCTATTATATTATCATTCAATGTCATAAATTTTTTTTTAGCATAATAAGGTAATGAATAAAACATAAAAGGATTTCAGCAAACCTAATTGAGTTGTACCCATCATTTTCTTTCCTATAAACATGGTGTCAGGATCTGACTGTCGTAGAAGCATTTTTGTATGAGAAAATGGGAAGCGAATTACTAATTTGCTTTGCCAAGGGAATCATGATGACCGTGAAAGGGATGTCAGGCTGATAATGAATAAAAACGCAATCAGGTAGAATAGACCGCATGCTCACTGCCTTTTTTTAAACATGCCACCCATACATGCCAAACTGGTTTCTACTGAAAACCAGACTTCTTTCTATCCGTAAGGATATAATATTTACTATTACCTACCATTAGGTACTTTTACCAAAACTAAACTTCCGTACTATTATCAAAACTGCAATTTATTATATGCTGTTTTTAGAGAAATACATCATCTGTGAAAATTTCAACTGTCTAGCTATCACGGTTATGAGATACAGCCTTGTGACAGACAGACAGACAGCGGAGTCTTAGTAGTCTCTTTTTTACTCGTTGGGTACGGAACCCTAAAAATTTTTTCTGTTTCACTTACTCAAACTTTATCTCACGCGTCATACATTGCTCGTTATAGAAAGAAAGCTAATTTCGATCTGCCATGTAAAATGGCAATGTATAATTATTTTTTGTAAATACATACTAACACCCAGACACTGTCTCTAATACTAACTGCCGGGATTCGAACCCAAGAACGGCTTATTATGGCCGTAGAAAAACGGACATGCTTAAAGGGATACGGGCATTGAAGCTTATCACGATCGGCAAATGATGATTTGGCTTGGGAGGACGTGTGCGCATTTTGGTGCGCATCACAGCGCAGCTCGAGAACGACTGAGTTGTGAGTTCTGATTCTGAGTTCAAGAAATGTCTGACGCAAAAATCGGACGTGTATGGAGGGAATCCAATCCGATAGTCTGATCAGACAATCGGAAGCCAAATCGGACGTCTATTCCCCCAGCCTAAGTGTTTTGCTACTTGAAAAAAAAGAAAAATACTGCTTATATAAAATAAATAAATAATCTGGGGGCACGGCAGTGCCCCCAGATTATTTATTATGTTATACGTGTGTTATAATATGTTATTATTATACATTACTTATGTTATTACGTAATTAGCTAACCTTTACGTAATAACTTAAGACAGAAGGACCCTTAAAGTAGGGACTGAATAAATTAACCGACTTGGTATTACATGGATCTCACAACTTTTTACGGTAGAAGAAATGAGTTGCGTTGCGAGACTTGGCTTTTTTTTACAAGTTATGTTTTTGATGGCTTATAATTAGGTACCTACATAAGTTGATAAAAAATGTTATGCAATAGCTTTACCGCGGCAGTCTCCCGAGTGCCACACGTCTTTTTTTATTTTAGGTACAAGTACCTACATAAGTATCTTTTTATAAATTACGCTTCACAGTCTTCACACTTTACACCTTCGAGCGAGAGGAAATCCTGAAAGCAGGATAACAGAACCTAATAATATCTAGTTAGCATTCCACACGTGAGACCTGACATATTGCAAGCCCGTCGCCGCTTACAAGAATACTAACTGGTTTCCTCACGATGTTGGAACGAAGTTCCATAACGCGCATTGCGAAAGGGGGCTAGACGGAAAAAATTAAGACCAAAAGTTGTAACGACACTTTTTGCTATAGTTGTTTTTGCTATAGCGTGCGGCGCGGCGTGCGCGTGTTTCTCTGTCTGTCTGTCTCTCTCTCTCTCATAGAAAAGAAAGCAAGCCAGTTATTTTCGTTTAGTCTTTCTATTTCGCATTGAAAAGTGTGGTGTCGCGACGATTATTTTTGTTGAGTGTATACAGGTTTTTTGAACGTAATAAATAATAAAAAAAAATAACAATAATGAATCCTGACAGTGTTTCTGCACAAGTTCCGGATATTACTGATGGAGTTAGGTAAGTAGAGATTTTATACAGACAATATTAAATGCTTATGTATTTTTAGCAAGAACGCATTATAACCTCTCTTTACTATTGTGGTGCTAACCAAGACATACGCGTTATAATCTCTTCATTATTGTGTGTTTAGCAAGTGTACGCGTCATAACTTTATTAAATTTAAAAGCAAATTATATTTAAATATTACAATATCGTCGTAAGGCCCAGGGCTGCTAATCGTCCACCACTTGTCATTACGACCCAGTGAATCTTCCTATAGGACCACACTAAAGTATTGACAAACATGTTTGTAATGATGTAAAGAAGAATTAAAAAGAAAAAAAACCTATCTTTTGTACTGTAGGAAGGACCTTGGGCTGTAATTAAGTTGATCTAATCTTTATTACTAAAGTTAAACTATCAAAAAACACACAAAAATTGTTTGTAGGTATTACTTAAACACAAGCAGTCTCAAATTTTAAACAAACAATCCTCTAAAATAAAACATATTATTTATTTATGTATTTTTTCCAAATAATTAACATTATTTCTTATATCTAAATAAATCTCTATGCAAACAAATCAACTTAAATCGTAATTAGTCTTAAAAGATTACGAGAATAAATCCCGATTAACATAACTCGTTCACGTGAGCCAGCCATCTCGTCACCTGTTTTTCCCAAATTGACAGGTGCCACTTGATTTAACCAATGACAGCATATCCATTGACAAACCGTAATCTTTCGTTCAGAAATGTATTGATACGTTTCTTACCTCCGATATAAAAAAGTTAAAGACAGTTATTATCAGGTTCTTTGTAAAGGACCGGGTGATATTGAGTAGACTAGTACAAAGCTAGAAAATGGGCTGGGCCGGAATGACTATGTTTGGTGAGAACTTTATAGAGAACTGTGGGCCTTACGAGGATATCAATGCGTTTGTATTTAGCAAGCCGTGCGTGTTCTAACCAATACGCTGTTGTGTTTACGAAGTCGAGAGAGTATAGGTATAGGTATTATATATATATGTGTGAGTGTGTGTATGTACCTATATCTACAATTTTATTGCTTTTTTTATTTCAATAGCAAATCAACTAAAGCATCGACTACTGAGGTACAAACTATTACATCAAGGAAAAAGACAAATGCACAAAGATGTAGAGAATATCGTGAGAGAAAGAAATTACAAAATACAATGGTAAAAAACATAACTGCAGAGAGATCAAATGAATGTAGTGAGACTGATCAAGCTAAAAAACCTAAGGCTAAAACTAATGCAGAAAGAAGAAAAAAATATTATGAAAAGCAGAAATTAAAGAAACAAAAAATTAAAAAAATACCAAAAACTGCTAAACAAAGACATAAAGAATATTACGAGAGGAAAAAAAAAAAACAGGCTTTAAACACTTTAAATCATCATTCAGATGCGTAAGTATGATTTTTTTTTTATTTTTTTCATGTTGCTCTCTCTCGTGTAACAAGTATCGAAGGTTTATTTATCGTTACATTTGATGATGATGAAACTAAATTTTGTTTTCATCATAATTGAGTACAAGCTTCATCAACAATATCTCTAGTACAAGAGTTTCAGAGATTGACATTAAATAAGCTTGAAACAAAGGCAAAATCTGTCATTGATTTCAGTACTAGAGATAAAGGCATTTCATTGTGTACGTTCAACGACCAAAGCCTTTGTAAACATTCAGTTGATTTAGGCTGGGAATAGACGTCCGATTTTTTCATACGACAGTCCGATCCGATAGTCTGATCAGACTATCGGAAGGCGCTCGTGCCATACATTTTGTTTGAACAGCAATACACGTCCGATCCGATAGTCTGAAGGTGCGTTCTGCATACATTTGTACATAGACCAAATAGACGTCCGATACCTCCTTCCGATTTGCAACCTGTCTCGCTCTTTTGTACTAAAATAATTTTCTGTTTCACTTACTCAAACTTTAGCTCACGCGTTATACATTACTCGTTACAGAAAGAAAGCTAATTTCGATCTGCCAAGTAAAATGGCAATGTATAATTTTTTTTGTACATACATACTAACACCCAGACACTTTAAAAATAGAAATACGGCTAATTACCACGTTTTTACTTGTATTGCTGACGTTTCGAGACAATTCAGATGCTCTTCATCATGAGCAACGCCCGCGACCGCGATCAACGGCAGATCGGCGAATACTACGGTTCATAGCCCGCTCCGCCCGAGCCGAAAGCAGCGCCGGTGATCGAGTCGTATCCTGTGCGTCATCGGAATCACTCGAAACTTCTGACACGCTACCCGCATTTCTACTCGAGTCGTGAACATAAGGCCGCATACACACTGCACTCACAGTATCACTCTCCGGACAAGACACAAAACTTTCAGAAGGGGTGGTGGAATTCAGTAAGGGTTTCCATGATGGTGAAATGCCCCATCCGCGGTCTCGGTTAAAATTAGGATGCTTATTGATCTCAATCGCTTCTCGTATCTTTCGTGGGACGAAGAACTTCTCTCTCGCTAGGACCAAAGTCTTATCAAAACGTAGATAATGCGACGAGTTTGAGATCAAAGCATGTTCCGCAACCGCTGACTTTTCCACATCCAGGTTTCTCACACTCCTGATGTGTTCGGTTAATCTTGCCGAGATATTGCGCTTGGTTTCTCCTATGTAACTTTTGCCACAGTCACATGGTATGCTGTAAACCCCAGGCACATTTAGAGGATCCTTGTCTTTGGGTGAGCGCAACAATTGTCTTAGCTGACTTGGAGGCCGAAAAATCGGTTTGATGCCATATTTTTGCCGTAAGTAATGACCTATCTTGTCTGTTACCCCCTTTATAAAAGGAAGGTAGACCGGAGAACGCTCCACGACAGATGGACGTCTACGCTCATTCGCCTTCATCACTTGAGAATACTCCCGCCACCCATATCCATTTCTCTCTAACACCGTTCTTACGTGCTCCAACTCAGACTCCACATGATGATGATCACACAAAGTGAGGGCCCGATTGATCAGTGTTCTGGGCACGGAGAGGAGATGCATGGGATGGTGATGAGAGTTCGCGTGTAAATATTGATCTGTGTGTGTTGGCTTCCTGTAGACGGAGTGTGATAAACCACCACACTCATCACGAATCACACGCACATCTAAGAAGGGCAAGGTTCCATTTGTTTCCCTTTCCGTAGTGAATTGTATTTTTGGATGGATAGAGTTCAAGTGATCCAAAAACTTCACTAACCCATCCTCAGTAATGATGGCAAACACGTCATCAACATACCGCCACCACAATCGTGGCTTTATGGTTGCCGTAGAAAAACGGACATGCCTATGGGATACGGGCATTGAACCTTATCACGATCGGCAAATGAAAGATTTGGCTTGGGAGGACGTGTGTGCATCACAGCGCAGCTCGAGAACGACTGAGTTCAAAAAATGTCTGACGCAAAAATCGGACGTGTATTGAGTGAATCCGATCCGATAGTCTGATCAGACAATCGGAAGCAAAATCGGACGTCTACTCCCAACGTCCTCCCAAGCCAAATCTTTCATTTGCCGATCGTGATAAGCTTCAATGCCCGTATCCCATAGGCATGGCCGTTTTTCTATGGCCATTATAAGCCGTTCGTGGGTTCGAATCCCGGCATGCATCAATGGATTAATATTAGAGACAAAGTGTCTGGATGTTAGTATGTATTTATTTATGTGTGCATGTGTGTAGGTAAGCCCGTGTAAATTAAAATTTGGTCTGTTTCAAATGTCGGTAATTGTAAAATTTACTTTCTTAGCAAACGCACGTCGACACGTCCTTAATTCAGGACCTTGCTCATTTCAAAGAAATAAATATCAAGAAACTACACAATTTTCATTGCGTTTAATTTAAATCAATTAATTTACCTAAACCTTTAGCTCTAATCGAAATCAGTTGGTTCAGTTAGGTTAGAGTAGTGATCGAGTGATAGACAATGCGAAAAGTGAGCGAGCGTGCCGCGGCAGCGCCAAAATTGAAGTCTGAATTTAAAACTAGTTGTTTTTTTTTTAAAACGATACATTTCCTTGTAGGGGGGGTCCTTGTAGGGAGGGCCCCTCCCTCCTAAAAAAATATATTGGAATAACTAGCTAAGAATCTTGAGTTTACTGGTATGTGATATTAAAGCCACCTTAATTTGTTTTCTGTATATTTTAATAACATATTTTTTTGCAAATATTTCAGTAACCAACAATCATCACAATTGTCGCAAAATATTGTTATTGAAACTGGACATAAACAAAATCAGTTAACCATTATTGTTAAGTAAGATTTTTACCAATTTTATTAATCTGATAGTACATAACAGAGTACACTAATATTTATTTTAGCTTTCATTAACACTTTTATATTCTTTTTAGAAACAATAATAAGAAGAACCCTAAAAACGAACGTCAACAACGATACAGAGAGCGGAACAGAGAAAGATTGAAACAGCGTGAAGCGGACAGAAGAAAACCTATACAATATTTACAAAGTATTGCAGGACTATCTACCTCTTCAAACATAAATAGAATAGAATTAAAAAAAGAAGAAATAATAGCTGTTATTTCTGAAATTTTATCTGGTTTGGAAAAAACACAAACATCATCCATTCAAAAAAATGTGCAACTTAAGGCGCTCCCAGTCGACGATTGTTTTTGTTCGAAACGAAAAAATAAATACTTGTGAACAAGCCACATCTCCTATTTTATAATGTATAGTATATGTGATTAATAATGTACCCATCTTTAATCACTTCGATAAATAATCCTACCGACCGCTGCAATGACGACAAACACACGTCGGCGCGTGGTCCGCCTTAGCTTTTTAAATAAATTATAGATATACATTATTTAGAATTACTTATCAAAAATCTATTCTAATAGAAATCTAGATCTACATATTACATATCTTTAACAATAAATCACAAGTTGATTGACAAGTTTAATAGTATATAAAATATTTCGATCATATATTCTAAAACGTATCATTTTGAAATAATATCTTTATCGTGAAAAGTTTCTGCTATTATGTTTTCAGCTTAATAGAAATCTAGGTAGGAACCTGAAGTAATATACTTATAAAAATAGGAGATGTGGCTTGTTCAGAAGTATTTATTTTTTCGTTTCGAAAAAGAGCAACCAGAGACTGGGAGCCCCTTAAGACAAATGATCTCCAAAAAAAAAAAGAGAACGTCAAAAAAGATACAGGGAGCAGAACAGAGAAAAACTGAAGCAGCGTGTAGTGGAAAGAAGGCAACGTCTTCAAATTGACAACATGAATACAAATTTATCTACCTCTTCGAATATAGAATTAGCGGAAATAATAAATCGTAAACTATCCTTTTATGCATAATTAACATTTGACAGGCCTCACAGCTCAGTAGGTAGTAACTCTGCCTTCTGCGCTGTAGGTTGTGGGTTCGATCCCCACCCAGGGCAAATATTTGTGTGATGAACATAGATGTTTGTTCTGTGTCTGGGTGTTAATATGTATAATAAGTATGTATTTACAAAAAAAAAGTTATCTGGTTCCCATAGTACAAGCTTTGCTTAGTTTGGGGCTAGATGGCGCTATGTATAAAGTTCGCCAATATTTATTTATTTATTTTTATTTATAATTATAATACTTAAATTTATAATCAGTACCAAAAAATTTTGATATTTCAAATATACCAGAGATGGCCAAATTTTCAATGGCTTCTACAGTTTATTTTTCTGTTCTGCTTCAGATACGGCGCTGAAAGATGCGGATTGCACATTTGAAACCCAGCGAGTTGATTCCAATGTATACCCACTATTTAGTGAAGACGTCAAAATAGAACAGGATGATCCATTGTCTCTGCCAGAGACATTCAATGAATGTACAGACGAAGACAATGTTAAATTGGAATATCAAACAGAAACTCAAGAAACTGAATCTAGATTAGAATATGAAGATTTTGAAACAAAAGATTATAAAACAGATGTAAAAGAGGAAATTGAAAGTGATCAAGAGACATTTGAAACCCAGCAATTTGACTCAAATATATACCCACTATGTAGTGAAGTCAAGATAGAACAGGATGGTCCATTATTTATACCAGGACCATCCTATGAATGTACGGACAAAGACAATTTCAAATTAGAATATCTAACAGAAACTCAAGAACCTGAATTTAAATTAGAATATGAAGAATTTGAAACAAAAGATTATAAAACAGATGTTAAAGTGGAAATTGAAATTGATGAAAACAATGAAGATAATAGAGAGTGTGTATATACCTACAGCTGATGTTGTAGATAGAGTAAATTAGTGCAAAGAGTTGTAAGTTTTTATTTTTTCATTTCTAAGGTTGATGTACCCTACAAGAATAGTAAATAAAAACTACCTATCGGTCATTCGTCATACATACAGTAGATACGGTTGGCAGCTCTTGGCTTACGTGAAGTCAGCCGATTAGCTGCGCAGGAGACAACTTTGACCATAACAGTAATACAATATCATTTTTGCGGTCAAACAACAGTAACTAATTATAGCTATCATCGCGTAAGCCACTAAGCCAAACATCGACGTCGACCGACCCTACCTACTGTAGCATCGTAAGGCCCAGGGCTGCTCATCGTCCACATGTCATTACGACCCAGTAGTCCTTCCTAAAGGACCACACAAAAGTAATGACTCCGGTTCAGCGCATGCCAGTGTCATCCAATTATTTCACAAATTTCCTTCAAATTGACAAGTGCTACTTGATCTGACCAATGACAGATCCATTGACAACCCATATTATTTCGTTCAGAAATGCATTGATACGATTCTAACTTGCCGCGAAATGTAAAAAAATAACAAACAGGTAGTTTTTCAGGTCCTCTGTAAAGGACCGTTGGGCATTAATGAGTACAAAGCTGGAAAATGGGCTGGGCCGGAATGGCCATGTTCGTTGAGAACCATAAAAAGAACTGTGGGCCTAACGAGGGTAGTGTACACGTACTTAACATAGTCGGCTTCACTGTCAAATTCATATTGTGTAACTGTCAAATGACAATGTAATTTGACAGTTACATTGTATGACTTTTCTGTTGAACTAAGCTGAGAGGATGGTATTGGTACTGGTTATGTCTATTCTATTTAAAAACAAAAGAGATGCTGTATTGTCTAGAAAAGTTGTAAAGAACAATGCCCAAAAATGTATGGACACCGTCCCCACCCTTGTAGCACTTTAAAACCTATGTTAACCGAAGGGCCATGGTCATTTTATCATTTTATTGTATGACAGCGAAACAGAAATGTGCATCCGAAAAAAGTTATATCGACATGAAGAAACCGGAATCAGTCACAATAATAATTATGTTTCCGATCACGATGCTTTTCTTTTTACTGTGGGATGGTTTCGTTCGGAGTTTTCAAACAACTCTTTAGAATTAAATGCTGACTCCCGCTCGGGAACAACTCACGGAGCAGAAAAAAGTTCATAAATAATTCTGCTGAATATTGGTTTTGTAAGGTTACCATTGACGTTTTTTTTTTTTTTTTTTTTTTTTTCATTGTTTTCCATGTATTCATGTGTTAGAATGCGTCGATTTCGATCTCGGAATACAGACCGTAAACACGTAACACATTGATGAATTCGTTGATGTTCCATATTGCCAAAACAATGAAATAAATCCAAACCACAGGCACACAAAATCCGTTATTAAGTCCGTAGTCGCTTAAAACAAACCAATTCAACTTAGTCCAACCGTTGGCACAAAATCAAATCCAGTAAGTCCAAAGTAGAAGGATAAAACTAGCAATCAAAGTGGGAGACAAATACGCGTACGCTCAAGGAAGTTCCGAAAGGTACTTAGGAACAATTACAATAACCAATAAAACCGGCAGCGGTAGACAGGCAAGCGATAAGGGAACAAAGACATACTTCCCTTCTCCCCGCCCTTCCACCACCTCCTGCTCTGCGTCGTGTGGCGCTGCGCGTGCGGCTCTTATTATAACCATTCTATACTGCTCTCAAAAACTTACCAAAATGTAATTATATTGTAGTAGGTATGGTTACATCATGTCGAAAAAGTATAATAAACGGCACAATAAATTGTTACTGATTCCGTATTCTTCATGTCGATATAACTTTTTTCGGAAGCATATTTCAGTTTCGCCGTCGTACAATAAAATGATAAGATGGTTATGGCCCTTCGATTAACATAGGTTTTAAAGTGCTACAAGGGTGGGGACGTTTTGAACATTGTTCATTATTGTATGTTTTATTCATATAGTTTTTTTTTCAGGTCTTGAAATGAAAATAACTTTTGCTGCCAAGATTTCGGGAGAAGCTCCTGTTTTATTATTATATTATCATTCAATGTTATTACTATTTTTGAGCATAACCACATGGAGATTAATAAAATATAGAAGGCTTTCAGCAAACCTAATTGAGTTGTACCTATAATTTTCTTTCATAAAAACGCATTTAGTCAGGAGTCAGGATGAGACAAATATATTTTCATCAGACGTCTGACTGTCGTAGTAGCATGTTTGTTTGTATTACAAAATGGAGAGCTAATGACTTGATGGGAAGGGAAGGGATCCCTAAAATGAGCCGTATCGGGGTGTCAAGTACCTATTTCGTTAATATTCACACCTGGTAGAATAGACCATGCACACTGCCTTTTTGTAAAACACTAGCTACAAATATGTGCCGAAATAGGACTGGAACAACCCGTAAGGATATTAAAATTTTCAGGTCCATGGTAGCTAGCACTTCATCGACTACATAGCCTAATAGACGCCTAATGGCTTCATTTCTTCAAACAAACAACTCTGTCAAGTCAGTGAGGTATGAGGTACGGGGGGAGCCGGAAAAAGCATTCTAATTTCAAAATGACGTGATTCACTAGGGATGGGAAGTGTTGACATGAGTTGTCGATAGCAGTCAGAGGCACGTCCAAATATTATATTTGGCACATACCCACATTTTGCAGTAGTTAGCAGTCCATACGTGACAGGTTGCAAGCCCATCGCCGCTTATAAAAATACTTACTAGGTACTGGTTTCCTCACGATGCGATGTTTTCCTTCACCATTTTAAACACGTGTTTAAAATGGTGAATGTATAAATATCAATTGCTGTTCGTTAGTCTCGCTAAAACTCGAGAACGGCTGAACGGATTTATTTTATCTTGGTCTTTAAATATTCGTGGAGGTCTATGAAGGTTTAAAATATAATATGATAATAAGATAATATGATAAATGCGAATAGCAAATAGGTTACTTTACTTCATATCCATGTAGGTACAACGCGAGCGAAGCCGCGGACGGAAGCTAGTTGGCAATAAGTAGTTTTACTAGTTAGGTCCAACTGTTGTTGTTACTACTATGTAGGTTTATCGATCATCAATTATTGAGTAGTGATACAACACTATTGACTTTCGACAAGGAAAGAACCAGTCTAACTTGAGCTTGTGGTAATGGTTTTTTAGCATAAACAGACGAGATGTGCACGGGTCAAGGAAGTGGTCGGTACTACTGCAGGTTTGACGCGCGGTATTTTTTATCGGCCGTATAAGACTGACCTTTTGGATGTCAATGTTCGCCTTGCATGCGGTGTCTTTTTGGGCTGTGTAGTCGATGTAGCACTTACCTACATTTATGTACTTATCAAAACTATCGAGAGATATAGATTCTTGCTCCTTGACTTCCTAAATTCTCGTTTTATATAATCTGTGGTGGTGCGCCGGCCGTCCGTCCCGTCACCCGTCACCCGTCCCCGTCCGCCACGCCATTTGATCCGGAGAAATAGCATCGATCGAACAGTCGGATTGAATTGAAGAAGTATAAATAAACACAGTATGTAACAAAGAGCATTTAAGTATACAGCAGAAATACACAAAATAAATAATTTGAAGAATAAAATATGTCTGATAGTGACCGTTTAGAAAGTGAAAGTGAGCAGCCTCTTGCAAATAAAGCAAAATCACACTGTGATACACTATCAAGTGATTCAAGTCAACAGTAAGTTATTATTTTTTATTTAGAGTGTCCATACTTCTCAAAACCCAAGCGATCGCATGCGACCGCGCTGTGACGTATTAACATGCGACCGCGCTGTGACGTATTAAGAAATTCCGTTAACACTTTCATATTCTTTTTAGAAAAAACAATAAGAAAAAAGAACGTCAACAACGATACAGGGAGCAGAACAGAGAAAAATTGAAACAGCGTGAAGTGGAAAGAAAAAAAACGTAAACAATATTTACAAAGTATTGCAGGACCATCTACAGCTTCAAATATAAATAGAATTAAAATGAATAATAAAAAAATAATAGCTGCTATTTCTCAAAGTTCATCTGGTTTGGAAGAAATACAAATATCATCCATTCAAAGAAATGAGCAAGCTGCGGAAAAGACTGCTCTCCAAAAAAGAAGAGAAAGTCAACAACGATACAGGGAGCAGAACAGAGAAAAATTGAAACAGAATGAAGCGCAAAGAAGAAAACATATACAATATTTACAAAGTATTGCAGGACTATCTACCACTTCAAACATAAATAGAATAGAATTAAAAAATGAAGAAATAATAGCTGCTATTTCTGAAATTTCATCTGGTTTGGAAAAAACACAAACATCATCCATTCAAAAAAATGAGCAAGCTAAGAAAAAGGCTCTTCAAAAAAAAAGAGAACGTCAAAAAAGATACAGGGAGCAGAACAGAGAAAAACTTAAGCAGCGTGTAGTGGAAAGAAGGCAACGTCTACAAAATGCAGATATGAATACAGATTTATCTACCTCTTCGAATATAGAATTAGCGGAAATAATAAATTGTAAAATATCCTTTTATGCATATTACCTGTATTTTGTTAATTTCGATGTTTTAAATCTGCCAGGTGTCTCGTGACGGCTCACTATTTTTATTATTTGAAAGATAGATTCAATTAACTCAATTTGATTCAACTTTATTGTAAAAAAAATCTATGTAGATCAGCAAATGGCTTCTACAGTTTATTTTTCTGTTCTGCTTCAGGTACGGCACTGAAAGACGCGGATTGCACATTTGAAACCCAGCGAGTTGATTCCATGGTATACCCACTATTTAGTGAAAATGTTGAAATAGAACAATATGATCCATTGTCACTGCCAGGGCCATCCTATGAATGTACAGACGAAGACAAGGTCAAATTAGAATATCAAACAGAAAATCAAGAAACCGAATCTAGATTAGAATTTGAAACAAAATATTATAAAACAGACGTAAAAGTGGAAATTGAAATTGATGAAAACACATTTGGAACCCAGCAATTTGACTCAAATATATACCCACTATGTAGTGAAGTCAAGATAGAACAGGATGGTCCATTATTTATACCAGGACCATCCTATGAATGTATGGACAAAGACAATTTCAAATTGGAATACCTATCAGAAACTCAAGAACCTGAATCTAGATTAGAAGAATTTGAAACAAAAGATTATAAAACAGATGTAAAAGTGGAGATTGAAATTGATGAAAACAATGAAGATAATAGCGAGTGTGTATATACATACAGCTGATGATGAAGATAGAGTAAATTTGTGCCAGAATTGTAAGGTTTTATTTTCTTTATTAACTTATTTTGATGTACTACAAAAAGGAATAAAGGGTAGTACTTAAATAAAAACTATCTAGCGGTCATCCATAGTATACTCAGTAGGTACAGTTAGAAGCTCTTGGCTTACATAAAGTGAGCTGTTTAGCTGCGCAAGAGAAAGAGACATAATTTTGACCTTATGCAGTGATACAATATAATTTTTGTGGTCAATCAGCTAATATCTATCATCGCGTAAGCCAAAATCCTTCGTCAACCATAATGTAGTGTACATGTACTGTACACAGTCCTATTGTGTATGCTCACTTTCACGTTTTTTTTTAATCGTCGGCTTCATTGTCAAATTCACATTGTGTAACTGTCAAAGGACAATGACAGTAACAATATATGTTGTATGACCTTATATTTCCTGTGAAACTAAGCTGAGAGGAGTACTGGTACTAACTGGTCAAGTCTATTCCATTTAAAAACAGAAGAAGAAAGTTCCACCTGATGCTGTAAGAATTATTTAAAAGTTGTAAAATTATTGTTAAGTATGTTATTTTTATAGTTTTTATATTTTTTCCAGGTCTTGGGCTGAGAATAACTATTGCTGACAAGGTTTCAGGAGAAGCTAGACTTATTAGACTTACTTACCTATTAGGTATGATTCAAAGTTTATTACAATTTTTTGAGCATCACATGAAGATGAATAAAACATGAAATTAAGGTTTTCAGCAAACCTTTGAGTTGTATCCATCATTTTCTTTCTTTTAAACGCGTTTATTCAGGATGTGGCAAATATATTTATAGTAGCATGTTTGTATGAGAAAATAGGTAGCGAATTACTCTAATTTGCTTTGCCAAGGGAATCATAATACGGATCCGCGGAAGAGATATTGGGGTGTCTTTGTTATGTATTTCTTTATTATTCACACCAGGCAGAATAGGCCATGCTCACTGCCTTTTTGTAAAACATTGGCCACCAATACGTGCCGACTGGTTTCTACCGACAACCAGTCTGGTTTCTTTCTACCCGTAAGGTTATTGTATTTTTTAGGTCCATGGTAGCACTTACCTACCTTTATGTACTTTTATCAAAACTATTGAGAGAGCTAGGATCTTGCTTCTTGGCTTCCTTGTATACAATGCTCTTTGGTTTATGTTTTCTCGTTTTATATATTCTGTGGTGGCGGTGAGGAGCCGGTCGTCGTCCGCCATTTTATTCCGGAGAAATAGCATCGAACGAACACTCGGATTGATTGACTTTGTTTATTTATTTGCTTTGGTTATTATTTATTTCCTTTGGGTGAGCTCTAGTTTATCGCTTGAGCAAGACACATTTTTGAGTTATACTGGTACATATGTCTTCAAAGGCAAATCATCAAAGACATTACTCAGAAGTCAATAGGAAGAAAGTTGCGGCTCAACTAAAAAGATTTCATGGAAGGTACCTATCTAATTCTATTTTTATCTTAATAATTCTTGTAGGAGTTTACTTAGTGAATTGTCACGGTACGAGTCACTTTCATAGAGTTTTATTTTTTGATTTATTCATACGTATTAGTCGATACGAGGCTCGGGGTCAACGATCTCCAAAGACAGCACAAGAACGCAAGACGTATGCAGGTGAACTAAATACTCTGCACTAAGAGGAGGAGCATAAAATAATGTTTTAGAAGAATATTCATTCAAATTCAAATTGTTCATTGTATTTTATATTGTTACAATGGTGTAAGTAAAGTAGGTACTTATGTTGTTTCAAACTTAGACTCTGTAAAGGCACAACAATATTTTAAATTAAATCGCTAGGCGCGTTATTTAGACAAAATTAAAAACTTATAACTAATTCTTTGTTTCAGGCTACAAATACAAAGTAAAAAATACATGTAGGTACATAGGCCCATTATCAATAAATACCTTACAGCCTAACATACTTATTATTATTAAAACACCAACATACTTTCTCAACTTATAAAACATCAACAAGTCCTATCTAGGTACTTGACTAAAGTTAGAAATTGTAGACTCAAAGCTAATATTGCTAAATGAATTATGAATAAAGTGGTTGGTTGTGTGGGTTTTATTAGTATGTAATGGTGTGTTTAGCCAAGCCAAATGGAATGGACATTGAATAACTGATTATCACAGCCCCATAATAAGAAAGTTATGTCTAAATCCAACTCAGGCAATAAATTTATGAAATCTTATAAAAACCTTAGTAATTTTTTACATTTTCAGTGCAGTTTAGCATTAAATAAATAAAAAAATATTGATGGATATCACAGTGCCATCTAGCCCCAAACTCAGCATAGTTTGTACTATGGGAACAAGATAACTGATAGAATACATACCTACATACTTAATTTTTTTGTAAATACATATTTAGAGACATAATAACACTCCAGACTCCAGAACAAACATGTATGTTCATCACACCACATCATGTATGTCGATAAACCCACAAGCTACAGCACAGAAGACAGACTTACTACCAACTGAGCTGTGAGGCCAGTCAGTGCCGGATTAACCACGTAGCAAGAGTAGCAAATGCTACGGGCCCCGCGACTCGAGGGGCCCCGCGGTCCAACACAACTCTCACCGTAAAACAATAATGTAGATAGGAGCGTAAAAATATTTTACTAGGGTATGCTTCACTCCCACCTGAAATATGACCTTATAATTATTATATCTATTATATTCCGAGAAAAAGGCTAAATACTGCTAAATTTACCCATATTAAATCTAGAAAAGTTTATCCCACCAAAAACATTCTGTAAAAAACTAGCCAAGTCTCGATGGAGCTGCTTGTTTATCTCTAAAAAGTAATGAAATCTAGACAAAGTCGTGCCAAGTCTGAGGTTCCTTACTGCGATTTCTTTATTATTATAGTTAATAATGTGACAGTTGTTTACAGAATGTTTTTGGTGGGATTTCACTTCTTTTTGTAGAAACGTGGGCTTATTGATTTTCTTATTTGACACAGGTTTTTTGACATATTTTTTTTGCAATGACAGTCGATTTTTTTATGTACCAATAGTAGAAGGGGGCATTACCATATCTCTAATACAGCTGAGACCAGCTGAGGGTTCTTCATCAGATACTTCAGACCTTCGATTTTATACATCAAATGAAGCGGCCCATCAAGTTGAATATTTTTTGTAAAGGCGGTATGTCGATCTCTAATAGTTTGGTTAAGCTCTTATGTTTTCTAATCAGGGTCACCAGGTACTCCAGATCTTCGATTATCCTAGTTTTTAGGGTTCCGTACCCAAAGGGTAAAATCGGAACCCTATTACTAAGACTTCGCTACCCGTCTGTCTGTCTGTCTGTCCGTCCGTCCGTCTGTCAGTCACAGGGCTGTATCTCATGAACCGTGATAGCTAGACAGTTGAAATTTTCACAGATTATGTATTTCGGTTGCTGCTATAACCACAAATACTAAAAACAGAATAAAATAAATATTCCATACAACAAACGTGATTTTTTTGCCGTTCTTATAGATAATGGTCCGACTCGCACTTGGCCGGTATTTATGGTTTTCCCTTAATGTGGCCATTAAACCCTAACTCTGTACCAAATTTCAGCTCTCTGAGTTTATGGGAAGTACTAGTTCTATTCTGATGATCATGAGTGAGTGAGTGTCGAAAATCCGAAACTTTGCTTTCGCTTAACTTCGGAACTAAATTACCTACAGACTTGAAATTTTGGATTTTAAGTACCTATGTGATTATAGCTTACTGGATGACGAAAATTTCTGCTTTCTGGTATTATCCAGAGGTTTTCAAATAGGGACCTGAAAATGCGGCGAAATGATTCCTGTAAAGGATGGTACGGCAGTGTTTGTTTGCTTCGCGCTCGACTTGGCGGGGGCACTACCGTGCCCCCCGATTTGTAACAGTTTTGTTTTATTTAATAGGTACCCTTAACGTGAGAACCTATAGCAAACTAAGGGCCCCTTTACAAAATTTGCTACAGGCCCCGCGCTAGCTTAATCCGGCACTGGCCAGTCAGACCAGTCAGACCAGTATTGCATTAACAAAATATATTCTTATCATTCAAGACAAGTAATAAATGTTTTTGATGAATGCAGAATCGTTTTTTCTCAATAACCGCAAAACATACAGTTTTGTTTTTTATGACAAAAATAACATAAGGATTTAATCTAGATAAATTAAAGACAGAAACACGATTAGTGACACTTTTATTGATAGATTTATTTTCCAAAGATGGCTCTTCAAAAACACTAGTTTCGTTTTTAATCAAAACTATGAATATTAAATAGTTCATTTTAATTCGTTATATAATCAATAATCATACTAGCTACCTAAAATAAAGACAATTTGTTTTTAAATTTGATGGTTTTCAAGATAATGCACTTTTATCATTATTCCGTCTTATCCAAGTAGACTATACAAAAAGTAAAAAATTTCACTTATCACCTTAACATTTAATTTCAGAACCAGTTATAAAAACTGAAGTGAACATTGAAAGCCTGCATACGGATTCTGATATAAATCCACTTTGGTATGAAGTTAAAATGGAACGGGAAGACACACCAGGACCATCCTACGAATGTTCCGAGGTAGATTTTGATGAATTGGAAAGAAGAAACGGCTCTAATAACATGGATGATGAGGAGAATGAATTGAGCTCGGAAAACAATGATGAAGCGAATACAAGAGAATATGAAAATGTTAAAGTTTTTTCATACAATAATTTAGGTGATGATAAAAGTCCTGAGACTGAATTTGTGCCGAGAATGGTATGTATTCACTTATTCAAATTCAAATTCAAAAATCATTATTTCAATTAAATCACAAGGATCACTTTGAAACGTCTTAGGAACTAGGTGAAGCTAAGCAGATTCCTCGCGACCAAGCCTAGAAAAATCAGGCAACAAACACGGCTTGGGGTCTGCCTTTTTTTTTAATGATCGAACAAGGTGAAGGCTCAAACAAGAACAATAATAAAATAATAATAATAAAGCCCTTTATTTCCAACTTGTTCACTTATTTTACAATCCAAATGTCGTTAGTGAGATTGTTAGTGGTCTTTTTATAGGCTAGTTGTTAGTAATGTTAGTCAAGTCAATCTTTAAGTTGGACCCCTCTTAGGGTGAAGGCCTCCTCAACAACAATAACAATAATTAGTACTACTCAAAAAGCCTTAAAAGTCACTATTACACTTGGGGGCATGTTCCTCAATATAATACATAATAGCCCATAATCAAATTAAGCAATTGGCAATAGGCATCACATCTGGGGGGCAGCAAAAACTTCACCAAAAAATAAAAATAAATATTTGCTACCTCATGAAAGATATGTGTTTTAAAACTGGGGACACCTAGTGTCCCCAGTTTTAAAATTAGGGAGATTATATCACTCCAGGTATTGAGGAGGGGGGGGGAGGGGGTGTTACAGTCAATCTAACAATTATTTTGTATGATCCTTATTTTGAAACCTTATTCCTTAGCTGACTTTCAACCGGTTTGTATGTTTAGATGTTTGTGCCTCAATCGGGCCTTGAAAACAGAACATAAATGTTATGTCCATGCCTATTATGTACTCAAAAAATATCCCCCTAAATAAAAAAGGATACAAAAGGACAAGTAGCCTCCTTGTCTAGTTGTCTATGAAAAAACGCTAACCAACTGCATTTTGGCAAATAGTTTAAAAAATCTCATATAATGAATCCGGAAAATGGAAAATCGAGAAAGGAATCCAGCAGTAACTCTACGGATGGTCCTCCTTCGGGCAGTAAACGAAAACGCTCTGCAAATTTCACCGAAGACGAGAAGATGAGATTCTTGCGTCTTCTACAAGACAAGGGCAGAGTGATAATATCTAGAAACACAGCACATGATATGAAGTCTAATAAGATGAAGGAGCATGCTTGGGAAGCTATTCGTCGTGAGCTGAACTCCAACGGGCGTATAATGAGGTGGGTATACATATAATAAATAATAAATAAATAAATATTGGCGGACTTTACACACAACACCATCTAGCCCCAAACTAAGCAAAGCTTGTACTATGAGAACCAGATAACTGATTGAATACTTATTTACTTTTTTTTGTAAATACATACATAATATACATAGTAACACCCAGACACAGAACAAACATCCATGTTCATCACACAAATGTTTGCCCTGGGTGGGGATCGAACCCACAACCTACAGCGTAGAAGGCAGAGTTACTACCAACTAAGCTGTGAGGCAGTATACATAGTTAGGTAGGTATACATAATAGGTACACGAGAGGAACAAATACTCCTAAAAACCTTAATACAAGTAACACAAACAAAAAAAAAATAACATTTTGAAATATCTGTCTGTTGTCCGGCTTTCACGCAAAAACTACTGGACGGATTTTGATGAATCTTTTTTTTTTAGGTTATGGTTGCGAACGAAGAAATCACGCGTTTGACGTAAAAATAAATATACGTGATATCTTACTACACCCCCCCCCCCCTGTGATGTTTCGTGATTTTTGCCGTACCCCCCCCCCCCCCTCACGTCATTAATAGACGGCCTCTTTCGTCGTTCCTTCTTACCTTTTTAAAAAAGTAATTATTTATTTAAAATTTCAGATCAACACATACCCTGAAGAAACTATGGCAAAAACTGAAAAGCGATGTAAAAGCTTTCCGATCAGCTAGGCAGAATATCCGTAGGGCAGGTGGCGTTTCGTCCCTAAAGATGCCAAATCATGTGCTGGAGCTGGTGGTGGAAATTAATGAATGCGAGAGCGAGAAGACGGACGTACCAGACTGCGATTCAGACAACCACATACCAGGTAAATCCAATTATATAAACCTAACTAGCAGTCCGCCCCGGCGTCGCTCGGGTGTAATAATGATTTTATGGCAATTTTTTTACACCTTGGGTTACATTATCAAAGTTTTAATAGGGATCCCTAATAGTTAGACATAATAGTATTACAGACTTTTTTGTAGATATTGATGTCTATACTAATATTATAAAGAAGAAATATTTGATTGTTTGTTTCTTTGTTTGCATCGAATAGGCTCCGAAACTACTGGACCGATTAAAAAAAATATTTTATCATTTGAATCCTACATTATCTCTGATCAACATAGGGTATAGAATATTTTCAAAAACGTTAGGGATCCGTATGAAAACTTCGATAATGTAACCCAAAGTGTTAAAAAAAACCCTTAAAAAATTGTTATATCGCGTATGCTGCGGAAATTGTTAACAATACTCTTATAAAGGTCATCAAGGCATCAATGGATTTTTATTTTATTTTTATTTTTATTCTTGCATAGATTGATGTCAGAAATTTTAAATTGGGTCTTAAGTTGCAACCTGTAACTACTGCAAAATGTGGGCTTGTGCCGAATATAATGTTTGTACGTGCCTCTTTGTTCCCACTAGATATATTCAAAGGATCTAAGTGCCTAGAGATCTGAGAGGATACCGGACTTATTTTATTCTTGCATAGAGTGATGTCAGAAATTTTAAATTGGGTCTTAATTAAATAACTATTTTTTCAGATGATAATTCACCGGATGAGAACTCGCAAACAGTTGAAGAAGTAAGAGAATGGCCATCTTGTAAGTTTTTTATATGTAAATCCTACTAATATTATAAATGCGAAAGTTTGTGAGTGGTTGTGTGTCTCTTTCACGCAAAAACTACCGAACGGATTTAGAGGAAACTTTACAGTAATATAAAGAATTTCAGAATAACACATAGGCTACTTTTTATCCAGGTACCACGCGGGCGAAGCCGCTGGCGGAAGCTAGTATGTTTATATATGATACTAGCTGTTCTGACAGTCGTTTTTAGGGTTCCGTACACAAAGGGTAAAAACGGGACCCTATTACTAAGACTTCGCTGTCCGTCTGTCCGTCTGTCTGTCACAGGGCTGTATCTCATGAACCGTGATAGCTAGACAGTTGAAATTTTCACTGATTATGTATTTCTGTTGCCGCTATAACAACAAATATTAAAACAGAACAGTTATACTATAACAGAGTAAAATAAATGTTTAAAGCCCCCCTTAAACATTTATTTTATTCTTATATTTATACGTCTCTCCCATACAACAGACGTGATTTTTTTGCCGTTTTTATAGATAGTACGGAACCCTTCGTGCGCGAGTTCGACTCGCACTTTGCTGGTTTTTTTTCTAAGGCATTATTGAAGTTTGACATAAAATCTTTTGGGAGCAGCTAGTATGATGATTATGTCAAAAATTACAACAAGAAAAGTTATAAACTTATTATGATAATAAAAAGACCACCGTATTTATTTAGTTATTTTTACAGATGCAATGAATGGGAAAACAATGACTAATGGAAAGATTAATAAGCTACAATCACAACCAATTGTCAACGAAGTGTCAATATCTGGTAAGTTATGTTATGTGTCACAAAGAAACTGCAGTCCTATGACAAAAATATGACAGGCCTCACAGCTCAGTTGGTAGTAACTCAAATATTTATTTTAAGGATTGTGTGATACTTAATATTTAGGTATCACACAAATATTTCTCCTGGGTGGGGATCGAACCCACAACTTAAAGCGCAGAAGGCAGAGCTACTACCAACTGAGCCGTGAGGCCAGTAAATATAATTATTTTTATTAATAATATTATAAATGCGAAAGTTTGTATATTATGTTTGTTCCTCAATCAGGCCTAAACGAAAAATTAAGGTGAAATTTGCTGTAGATGTAGATATAATGCCCGAATAAATAATAGACTACTTTAAAATATGAAAAACATTCCAATAACGATAAAAAAACGCAAAAGGGGTGATTTCTGTATA
Organism: Hydriomena furcata; assembly: GCA_912999785.1. Classification (NCBI taxonomy): domain Eukaryota; kingdom Metazoa; phylum Arthropoda; class Insecta; order Lepidoptera; family Geometridae; genus Hydriomena; species Hydriomena furcata. Next base: position 3,129,123 of record OU538842.1, on the reverse strand, counting down.
GATGGTGCTGGTGTGCAACAAATCTGACATCACAGATTAAAAACATTCAGTCTTTTCTATTCGATTATTGAAATTTGACAGGACAACGTCTGTCACGGGTCGGCTAGTTATTTTTATAAAATGTTGTTTCAGCTCAAACACCAACAAGTTCACAACTAGGCCCTCTGGAAGATTCCTTCGAACGTTGTGAATCTGAGGAGGTATCTGTCACTGCTGAGAGGCTCCGGAGTGAAAGATCCAAGTTTGATTTGATCGAACATAAAATGGAACAAGAAACCGAATTACATGAACTGCGAATGAAGAATGAACGACGGTTATTTGCGTTGAAGGAGCAGATATTGCAGAGAATATTAAAAAGAATTGATGGTACGAAATAATCCTACTCCTAATCACTACATAGTATAAAGCAAAGTCGCTTTCCGCTTCCCGCGTCTGTATGTCTGTATGTATGTTTGCTTATATCTTTAAAACTACACAACGGATTTTGATGCGGTTTTTTTTAATAAACAGAGTGATTCAAGAGGAAGGTTTATATGTATAATACATGCATAATATAGTAGAGAAACACTGATAATTTTAGAGGTTTCTAATGTGATGTCGTAAATAAACACATTTTTTTGCGCTTACATTGCAAATGCTGGCTGAACCCCACGAGATATATCAAAATAATGTACTACAGTATTGTACACCTTAAAAACGTCTACAAAAAAGTCAACGATGGTATTAGAAATGTCTTACGCACAGCGAAGCGGGCACGGGTCAGCTAGTAATATTATAAATGTGAAAGTATGTGAGTTTGTATGTATGTTTGTGCCTCAATCAGGCCTAAACGACAAAACGGGTTAAGTTAAAATTTGCTGTAGATGTAGATATAATGCCCGAATAAATAATAGAAACTTTAAAAAATGAAAAACATCCCTAAAACTATAAAAAAACGCAAAAGGGGTGATTTGGGTATAGATGGCCCTGGTGTGCAAAAAATCTGACATTAGGTTGTCATAGCAACATGCATTTCTCTATGCTATTATTGAAATTTGGACAGGACAACGTCTGTCGCGGGTCTGCTGGTTTAAAATAAATAAATAGAATCACTTCTGTAATCCCCAAGTATGGTAGACACCTCCCGGATCTCCAGGCGCTCAGAACTTTGAAGATGTCTAAAGGGGTTAGACAGAGGCACGTCCAAACATTACATTCGGCACAAGCCAACGTGTGGTAGGTTTCAGTAATGGGGTAGGCAGGTAAAAAAATAAATATTAACATTTAAAGTGTATTATTATTATTTTTTCAGATCGAGATACTCTGGATGCTGATGTGGTGTCATTAGCTTTAAGTATTACTGGCGAAAAGTAATTTAATTTATTGTAAATGTTTAAATAAAATATAGAAGTACTACTTATATTTATTTCTACCGATATTTGAACCCACCATTGCCTTATGCCGGAGACACACTTACGTGTCGTGGCGCGGCGTGTCGCGCCACTAGCCAATCGCAAGACAGCGTTTGCGACACGACACGACACCCAAATATGTCTTTATCCATACTAAATGTATGAAAGCGATTAGCTAGTGGCGTGTCGCGCCACGACACGACACGTAAGTGTGTCTCCGGCATTATGTGCCTCCGACACTGGTCATCGCAATAAGGGTTGCCAGATGGTCGGGATCTTCGTGATTTTCCCGGCATTTCATGAGTCCCGGCAAAATATAAATTTTCCCGACAAATTTAATTAAAAAAAAAACATAATATTTATTTAGGTATCCCAAAATCCCGAGTTTTGAAATTTTGCACAGATATTCCTGTTTACAAAGACGGCTATCGACAAACATATCAATTGACAAATGCTATTGTTCAGAGGATTAGCTGGGCATCGTGATAAGATAATATGATAATACGAGTATGATACATATACATAATAATGATATTCAAAATAAGTTAACAAAGCTGTTATGTTAGTGAATGGTATGTAGACATACCATGCATGTGAATATACTAAATTTAAATAATAGGTACTTAATTACGCATTTTTACTGCTATGTCCTAACCGGACCCATGAGTCTATTTACCCTATTTACAAGACCTAATGTATATGATGCTAATAAATAAATAAATACCTACAGACATACCTAGTTAGTAGGTTTTGTTTTCAGTCACGACGGTAGGTAGGTGTGCATTACCCCAGCAAAATGTTGGCTCTAATCAGGATTTGATGTATGCAGTAATATAGACCATGGTTTCGTGTAATTGTGACCGAATTTTAGAATTTGGGTGTCCACAGGCAAAACACATATTAATTAAATACACATTCTGCTGCGGTAACGTTACCGCAGCAAAATGTTATCGAAATAATGGATGTATCCAAAAAGTAATTAGTACGTTGGGTAGCTAAAATTTGTGTGCGCTTATGAGCCAAAAATTTAACTCTGTGTGTCCAAGGACTCCAAAGATATTCAGGATTTTGTTAAGTATGGCGAAACTTTAAAGTCATTTTACGAGAGTTTTACATAAGTGAGAGAACTGATATGTTTTACACAAAAAAGAGTATTACAACAGCTAATTATTTTGAATTTTTCAGCGAATTACAGCGAGTGATTTCAGAAATATAAATGAAAACTCAAAAACAAACCATAACCGACAAACCCGACTAACAACGAAAGACACTTACAAGGTGGCGCTACGGTACATGATGGCGACCTTCGCACATTGTTCGCACTATAATGAAGTAACTGATATTTACCATAGTACAACATGTTCTGGAAAATAGTAGCGCAATGTTTTCAGTGCCATCACGAGCATTTTATTAATAATCTATGTAGGTATAGACCTGCAGGCTTTATACCGTAAAAATCGATCTTCGTTTTTCGATTTTTATTAAGTATCTACCAACCTACCAGAGCTCTAAACATTGATCGATCAATGTAACTACCTTTGAATAAAGTCGAGGTTTCTACTAGTGGCCTATAAATTCATGTTTAGTTATACCTATATTAGTTATACCTATAACTAAACATGAATTTATAGGCCACTAGTAGAAACCTCGACTTTATTCAAACATCAACATAGGTAATTATTTTTAGGTTACCTTTATATGACGCATTAAAATGCATTGTGGGTTTTCAGGCAAAACCCGTCAAATTTATTTCATAGTAGGTAACTATTATGAAATAATATACTTTACGTATTCAACTCTATGGTTCTTTATTAGTTACTATGAAATAGGTAGTTACATTGATCGATCGACTTAATAAAAATCGAAAAACGAAGATCGATTTTTACGGTATAAAGCCTGCAGGTCTATACCTATACCTACATAGATTATTAATAAAATGCTCGTGATGGCACTGAAAACATTGCGCTACTATTTTCCAGAACATGTTGTACTATGGTAAATATCAGTTACTTCATTATAGTGCGAACAATGTGCGAAGGTCGCCATCATGTACCGTAGCGCCACCTTGTAAGTGTCTTTCGTTGTTAGTCGGGTTTGTCGGTTATGGTTTGTTTTTGAGTTTTCATTTATATTTCTGAAATCACTCGCTGTAATTCGCTGAAAAATTCAAAATAATTAGCTGTTGTAATACTCTTTTTTGTGTAAAACATATCAGTTCTCTCACTTATGTAAAACTCTCGTAAAATGACTTTAAAGTTTCGCCATACTTAACAAAATCCCGAATATCTTTGGAGTCCTTGGACACACAGAGTTAAATTTTTGGCTCATAAGCGCACACAAATTTTAGCTACCCAACGTACTAATTACTTTTTGGATACATCCATTATTTCGATAACATTTTGCTGCGGTAACGTTACCGCAGCAGAATGTGTATTTAATTAATATGTTTTTTGCCTGTGGACACCCAAATTCTAAAATTCGGTCACAATTACACGAAACCATGGTCTATATTACTGCATACATCAAATCCTGATTAGAGCCAACATTTTGCTGGGGTAATGCACACGTAGGTAGATAGGTACCTACCTAACTACGCAGGTATATCTACATAGTTATATAGTTACGACTTACGACGCACGCCAAAAAAATAACTAGGTACCTACCACGTCCTACGTAATTTGTATATTTTGACGTAAATAAACATTTATTATACAATACTTGTAATAGGTTGGTGCAACGTATCATAAGTGGGCGTTAAGACTTCTCCAAGGTTATTTGAGAATGGCGGGAAACGGCGAAAGCAACATCCCGGGAGAACAAACAACTTGGTAACAAAGCGTTGTTGGGACTCATTTAGCTCCAGAACGAGCGAGCTATACAGGAGACTAGCAGTCTAGAAGCGCTAGATTTCAAATTCAGGAATATTTGCGAAAATAATAATCTCCAACGTTTACTTTCCATTGCTGTTTGAACTTAAGTCACAATACAAAATGTACATCAAAACGCGCAATGGACATGGTGTTGGGAAATGTAGCAATCGCGACGAAATTATCAATAACAAGTTCTACAGAAAAGGATGGCCGATACATTATTTTTAAGTGTAAGGGAGATGGCAGGAAAACTGTTGATGCAAGAGAGAAGGCTAGTTTGATATTCTATAAAGCAAGAGTGAAACGGCTATAATATTGACAGTTCTGTGCGACTTATTCTGCCGAGATTGGGTACGCATGCGTCATATAAACTTGCCAGATACGAATTCAGGCTGTGACCTGCTAAACAAGAATAAGTTGAGTTGGGCTACCAGTTTCTCCGATAAATTACGTTAAGAGATGCTATGAGTTATAGTGTTTAAATTTTTACAATCATGTCCTTAAAAACAGACTGTATTTGGTATAATATTATCTCAAACACAATAAAAACAAAATAATAAACGGAGAAAGATATAAAGCAACCAATTCCGAAATGGATTTTCGGAAAGTCACGATTGAACTACAATAAAAACAAGTACTTTAGGTACTACAAAATAAAATTTTGTTGAATTTTTGCTTGTTTATATACCTAGTACCTGGATGACCAAGCTTTGCTTGATATTTCATTGCCTGAAAACATGGATAATAAGGTATATTATAGTTTAGGGTTCAGGACTAACAAATGGACCTACTGTCCGGAGGGACACTTAATGGCCACAAAAGAGCCCTCAGCCCTCTATTTCATTACTTTACTCTATGGTCACTTGACTTGTGTTAGTCGATGTTTCCAGCTTCAGTCGCTAGTCATAGTCATCCGTCACTTATTCCGGCCCTGGCTAAATACAATCAGCTGTTTGTAATGACAGTTCCTCTGACAAACACAAAATGGTTGAAAACTAAAGTTGGCAAACAAAGAAAAGGCAGCGTAATTGCGTATTTTATCAAGAAAAACAGTTATTTTAAAGTGAAAGTTATTTAGTTTAGTTTGTGTTGAGTGTTTTGTGCATAATGTTGGATTTGGAAATCGTCCCGGAGCGCTCCCTGGGCTGTGATGCCTGGGAGTTCGTTTTGGGTGAGCTGAGTTCCTCTGTTTATAATCTTACGTCAATATTCTGCGCTTTAATTTCGCGGGACGCGTCTTACGCAATGGTGTTTTGGTCGGTTGTACATCGTAGTTGATGTTTCTGGCGATATTTACAACAAATCTATGGAAACACTTGAAATAATTGATTTTTCCTGTGCTATGTCCGACCCCTTTGTCTCTATGTGTAACTTCTTGTTTTTTGTTCGTTATCTTGACCGTGAAAACACTTTGCTGTTGTTTTCATGTTTACAACGATTGTTATAATTATCTAGTTTTTTATACAGTCATTGATCGTAAAATGTAATAAGTAGGCATTGATTTTTTGTTTGTTATTTTCAAAGATATGAAAGGAAAACAATTAAAAGACTACTTTTGCATACAAAGTAACTGTTGTCATTAAAAGGATGACTCAGAGGGCTAAATCAGAAAAGAGAAGGTTTGCCTCAAAATTTGCTTGGTTTTTATACTACAATGTGATGTTTTTTTTCATCTTTTTACATTCATAAACTTTATCCTATTATTAAATGTAAACATTTCGTACCTACCTACCTATTTCTTTGCAAGAAAATGGATTATAAGAGGCAAAATTTGTGTTTTTATTTGTAATAGATAAATGAAAAACTACTAAACCAATTTTAAAAATTCTTTCTTCTATCTAAAGCTACATAATCAGAGAGTAACATAGGCTATATATTATTTTCAAAAAATTAGAGATCTCATAAAATGGCTTTAATGCAACCTAAGGTATCAAAAGTTTGACTTTAGTCTTCATTAGTATTTAGTACAAATGTGCGAATCTGGGAATTTTCAAGAATGATAAACATCCTCTCAGAACTTTCAAGATGTCTAAAGGGGTTAATTAGAGGCACGTACAAACATTCCATTTGGTACATACATTTGTCTATCAAACAATTGCTATTAGGAAAAGTTTTGTATGACAGGCTATCTTACAATCTGTTTTTCAATGTCTTTATCATTTTCCTGCCCTTATACCACTTAAGCCTTTTTCCACTATCAGCTGTAATCTCATCACTCGCTCCTTTCTTATCCAATGTTACTATGTACAAATGAGAGGACATTGTGATGAAGATAAATGCTAATAATCTCTGACAGTGACAAAGAAAGAGTCATTAAACTCGGAAACCAGAAACAAACATACATTTACATGCAAATCTACGAAGAACAAGATTAAATTGCTTGTTATGAAAACATATAAATATATGTATAAGCGGCCAAGCTAGGTTTGTGCGCCTTATCACTATCAGTCACAATGATTTGTGTTATTTTAATGTGTTGCGTCATTTTATACTACTTAATAAGTTAAAAACACGTTATGTGGGTATTAACAGAAAGAATAAATTTATTTTGTGTCAACATATCTATCTCTTAAAGCAAAACAAAAAGTGACATACTAATAGTAATTAACACAATATCGCTCACCACACTGTTGTGATTTTGCCAAACATATTGTTTGGATGTGCCTCTGACTAGCCCCTTTAGGCATCCTTAAGAATCTGAGCGCCTCAAGATCTGTGGTTCCGTACCGTACTTGGGGAATTTGGAGATTGCAGACATTACAGTCGAGTCGTGAGAATTTACTTCTCCATTTTTTCAAGTTTGCGGGAGCTATGATAGCCGGACACTTTAACAGCTATGGGAATTTTTAAGAAGACTATGCTGTATACCAGAGATCCCTAAATTGTTTCTCTCTTGGAGCCCTAGGGCTACCAGATGGGATGAGGAGAATATCCGGGCAAAATTTCAAAGAGTCGGGATTTCGGGATAATTGTCTAGACAAATTAATATTATGTATTAAAAAGTTAAAATTTGTCTGGACAATTTGTATTTTGCCGTGACTCCATATGAAATGTTGGGACAATTACGAAAAATCGAAACCATCTGGCAACCCTACAACCCCCTTGTCATGATTTTTGGTTTTTGCAAATTCATCCTTTATATGTGTTTTTGACAGCTGTTATAGTACTCGCTTTGATAGATTTAAATTAAACCGACTTGCACTTGACCGAATTAATATTATAATCAGGAGAATAAACTACGTGATTTTGCACACAAAAGTAAACAAACTACGACGCGATACGATGACAGCTTAGTTTAGAGAATGATCAGCTAGCTCACACTTGTAAAGTTGTACTGTAATCCCCAAGTACGGTAGACATCCTTTCAGATCTCCAGGCGCTTAGGTCCTTTCAAGATGTCTTGAGGGGGGGAAATAAGAGGCTCGTCCAAACATTATATTTTGCATATGCCCACATTTTGCAGTAGTTAGCAAGCTGTATTGGCTGAGTGGGATATACCTCGACTTTCAATCTGAAGGTCGTGGGTTCGAATCCCGGCGTGCATCAATGGATTTTTTTGATCGAAAAGTTTTATATTCGCATCAAAAACACGTGCTCACAACGGTGAAGGAAAATATCGTGAGGAAACTAGTTGGTGTTCTTATAAGCGGCGATGGGCTTGCAACCGTGTGTCCGTGTCAATCGACGCGTTCGTCGTGCAAGAGCTCGTAGTGGACCAGCTGTTTATCACTATCTTCGCTCCAATCTTTCAAGTTTAAGGCGTCAATATAAATATTAAAAAAAGTCCGGCCTTGATCGTTATCACCCAAACAAACATTTTCCAACGAAACATGTTGTTTCGCCGGTTTTGCGTCTTTATTCTTAACGTCATCTATGTATTTGTCGTTCAATGCCAGGGTTACCAGATGGATGACCGGAATATCTGGGAAAAATTTAAAAGTCGGGATTATGGGATAATTGTCCGGACAAATAAATACTACGAATTACAATGTTATGTTTTCATTCCAATATTATTTTATTAAAATAAACTTTTTAAACGCGTAACTATAGTTTTCACATGGGTCTCTATCACATAATTTATCAACGAATTACGTGATAAAGACCCGTGTAAAAATCTATTTATCTAATAACGATAGTTTTTAGCGCGTTTCTTTCGTGGAATTAAAGAAGTTATTCTTTAAACAGCGTAATTTTATTGTGTACTAGCGACCCGCCCCGGCTTCGCACGGGTAGCATGTTATTATACATATAAACCTTCCTCCTGAATCACTCTATCTATTAAAAAAAACCGCATCAAAATCCGTTGTGTAGTTTTAAAGATATAAGCAAAAATACATACATACATACATACAGACGCAGAAAGCTACTTTGCTTTATACTATGTAGTGAATTGTGTTTTGTTATTTTATCAGGACAATTTTTATTTTGCCGGGACTAATGAATGAAACGAAATATCGGGACAATCCCGACGAATCCCGACCATCTGACAACCCTAGTCTATGGGAAGAATGTGTTTACGTCACAATTACTAGTTTTCGTCATCCGCTTTTACGCACGCGGAAGGTGCGTGCTTGTTGAATGCGCACACATCCTAATAATATTATAAATGCGAAAGTTTGCATGTTTGATAGTCAATCAGGCCTAAACGACAAAACGGCTTAGATGAAATTTGCTGTAGATGTAGATGTAATGCAGAATAACATTCCCAAAATGATGAAAAAACTCAAAAGTGATGATCATAGTATAGATGGCGCTAGTGTGCATAAAATGTGACGTCAGTTTTGACGACTGAAATAAACATTCTGTTGTCATAGCAACGCAATCTAATGAAATAGTACCACGAATGTAATCCAGAAGTACGGTAGACCTACTCTCGGAGCTCGAGGCGCTTAGATCCTTGAAGATGTCAAACGGGGTATTCAGAGGCACGCTCAAACATTATGTTTTGGCACAATATCTAAATTTTGTAGTCGTTAGAATTTTATTATTATTATTCCTAAGAAGTAGTTATATTATCATAAATTTCACCTACCAACTTAATATTTATTAGCGTTGCATATTTAAGTAGGTACCTACTTAGATAATATTGAATTAATTTGGATTCATTAAAAACATGTTAATATAATTTATGTCAATAAAGATGGATGTTACGGGCGGAGTTTTGAAAAAGTATAATCTAAGTCTTTTTCAATTTCCCAGATCACATAAGTATCTATTGTTATTTTAAACTGTTTTTATCACTACATAGTATAAAGCAAAGTCGCTTTCCGCTTCCCGCGTCTGTATGTAATATGTATGTATGTATGTATGTTTGTTTGCTTATATCTTTAAAACTACACAACGGATTTTGATGCGGTTTTTTTTAATAGATAGAGTGATTCAGGAGGAAGGTTTATATGTATAATACATGCATAATATAGTAGAGAAACACTGATAATTTTAGAGGTTTCTAATGTGATGTCGTAAATAAACACTTTTTTTGCGCTTACATTGCAAATGCTGGCTGAACCCCACGAGATATATCAAAATAATGTACTACAGTATTGTACACCTTAAAAACGTCTACAAAAAAGTCCACGATGGTATTAGAAATGTCTTACGCACAGCGAAGCGGGCACGGGTCAGCTAGTTAGTAATAATAACCACTTTATTATTTCTCCGACGTTTCCACTGTGTTACAGCAATTTAGAGCACGTATATATATTGATAATAATTTGTATTTATTGCGTTATTTATTATTAATTATATACCTACCTACCTTATTATTTATCTGTATTGTAATATCATCAACTAAGTACCGCCTAAGTGGTAACCGAGTACCTACCTAAACAAAATAATTATGTCCTATGTTTCAATTCAGGTCATAATCCTACTATCCTACTAATATTTTGATGTTTGGATGTTTGTACTTCAATCGCGCCCAAACTAACAAACGGATTAATATAGCTTATGTTCTGCTGCATGTCATCGGCTACGGGCTTGCAAACTGTCACGTGTGGAATACCAACTACTGCAAAATGTTGGCATGTGCCTCTGACTAGTTAGACATCTCTGGAGATCTGATAGGATGTCTACCGTACTTTGGGATTACGATCGTGATCCTATTTAATTTTCATTGCATGTTCTGGAATAGAAAAAGGCACATTTACACATACAACGTGAGCGAAGACGCCGCCAAAAGTTAGTTCATCCAAATTCATCTCAAAATGTTCTGTATATTTTCAACTAATCTGCCAAAACTCTGGGTAAAGGTTACCGATCTTTTATTTTTAAATATGGTATGTCCAACTATTCGTATCAACACGCATAACATTTTACATCAATATATTTTTTAATGATGTTTTTCGTTAATTTCAGGAATGCATTTCTCCCAATCAGTAGCAATCATACAGAGTCAAGTAGGCACAATACGAGGAGTACAAGTACTGTATAGTGATCAGGTAATTAAATGAATACCCAGTCTTTTGATTAAGCAAGAAGTACTATTTTTAAATATAATTTTATTTCAAATTTTTGAGGTCACATGTGTTCTACTTTTTGCTCGACTTCAAAAGATTGAAAGGATATTCTCAATTCGGCTGTATTATTATTATAATGTTTCTTTTAATATGTATTGTATATTTCGAACCTCTGATTATTTTTATTCAATAGGGTTTACCTAAATTTATATGACACCTTATATTTTTATATATAAATTTAATCTCAGAGAAATGCGTCGTTTTTGTATAAAAATAAAAACTATTTATTTTACAATCTGCTGAAACATGAATCAAATATTTTTTGTGTTTATTTTATTTTAAGAATTTCGAGATGTAGAACAAAATACTTGATGTCGTTTTTTTTTAGTTTATAAAAGAAGTATGTCAGGTCAGCAAGTGGTAAGCCGCGAGCTCTGCCTACCTCTCAGAGAAAGGTATGTGTGTTTTATGTACAAAACGTAATTATTCCTTATATGTTCCAGAATCCATTGAACGTGGACCTAGTAATAAATATGCCGCAGGATGGAGTACGGTTAGTTTTCGATCCTGTCGCCCAACGACTCAAGATAATAGAGATCTACAATATGAAATTAGTTAAACTTAGGTATAGGTGAGTATCAAAGTCTGATGTGGCTGAAACATCATTCGCAATTGACAATGATTACGTCATTGATGGGCATTGATTGTTGGGGGGCAATTGAAGCAATAGTCTATTACGTTTACGTGTTAATATGCGTATACATTTGAAGGAAGTAATTTTCTAACAGACCGCTGCACCCCCTTAGGGGTTAAATTTTTGTCTCCACACCAATCAGAATACACCCTTTAAATTTCAAGTTTCTAAGACCATTGGTTTAGGCTGTGCGTTGAAAGATCAGTCAGTACAGTATGTAACACAAAAGCTTTATATATTTAATTAAAAAAATATAATGATGCACGGCCAGGTTTCGAATTCAAGGCCTCCGGATTCAAAATCAAGGTATCCCTACTTGTATTTTTCGTTCGTAGATACATTTTATCACATAGTGTTGTTAAGTAGTGTATATATCTATGACCTAATGACATTTTAATGTCATTTGATCCAATGCTTATGGAAAAGGTCTTTAGACGACATTTAGCTGTGCATTCTCAATTTACCGTCACAATGCTAAAGTTCAAAAATGATTTACGAATACAAAACACGCCAATCGTAAATGCATAATAATCTGCAGACAATTATATCGTTTATTTTTATTTAAAGTAATCAAAAATACAATTTTTGATATCTTATTTTAAAATGGAAGTCCTCAATTGAGGTTCTGAAAAAGCGTTAATCTGACGGTGAAGGGTCTTTTTGAGTTTATTCAATTCCGTTTGGTCGTAATTAAGGCCCAAACATCTTCACAAACTTTAGGATAATTAAGGCGATACTTGAAATTTTTGACTTTTTGTATGGGCTGAATCTACCCGTATAAGACGGGAAAAGTGATAAAACTGCATTATCTTGAAAACCATCAAATTTAAAAAGAAACCGTCTGTAATTTACTTAGCTAGTATGATTATCTAACGAATAATATAAAAAATAACTGTTTAGCTATTCTTAGTTTTGATTAAAAACGAATCTAGTGATTTTGAAGAGCCAACTTTGGAAAATAAATCTATCGAGAAAAGTTTCACCAATCGTGCTTCTGTCGTGTTATTGAGAAAAAACTATTCTGCATTCTTCAATAACATTTATTACTCCTCTTAATATAAGTAGGAGTAGGATTATAATGTAGTTGTTTTCTTCCAGTGGGATGTGCTTCAACTCTCCAGAGATCTCGCCATCTATTGAGCAGATTGAGCACTGCTTCGGCGCCACGCACCCAGGGCTCTACGACTCGCAGCGGCATCTGTTTGCGCTCAACTTCAGGGGACTCTCCTTCTACTTCCCCGTCGATAGTAAATTCGAGGTAAAGTGTTCCGAAAATTGATACAAGTACCTATATCTCTAGAAATGCCCCTATTGAAAACAAAATTACTTCACTCTAAAGGATGTTAAACATAAATATATTTTTTTTCGGAATTCGGCAATGCTGCACAGTCCACAGAAGTTGTCTATACTAATACTATTAATATTATAAAGAGGAAAGATTTGACTGTTTGTTTGTTTGCATCGAATAGGCTCAGAAACTACAGGACCGATTTAAAAAATTCTTTCACCATTAGAATCCTACATTATCCCTGATGAACATAGGTTATTGAATATTTTTTAAAATGTTAGGGACCCGTATGAGAACTTCGATAAAATACACTTTTTTTTTTAATTTACTATTTATATCTCTGTTTTCTATGGACAAACATTTTCATGTATCACTACATAGTATAAAGCAAAGTCGCTTTCCGCTTCCCACCTCTGTATGTATGTAAGTATGTATGTATGTTTGCATATATCTTTAAAACTACACAACGGATTTTGATGCGGTTTTTTTTAATAGATAGAGTGATTCAGGAGGAAGGTTTATATGTATAATAACATGCATAATATAGTAGAGAAACACTGATAATTTTAGAGGTTTCTAATGTGATGTCGTAAATAAACACATTTTTTTGCGCTTACATTGCAAATGCTGGCTGAACCCCACGAGATATATCAAAATAATGTACTACAGTATTATTGTACACCTTAAAAACGTCTACAAAAAAGTCCACGATGGTATTAGAAATGTCTTACGCACAGCGAAGCGGGCACGGGTCAGCTAGTTATTTATATTTGTTTCAGCCTGGCTACGCGCACGGGCTAGGCTCTCTCCAGTTCCCGAATGGCGGCTCGCCCGTCGTTTCAAGAACTACCATCTACTACGGATCTCAACATCAGGTATTTGAACATTTCGTCTCACTTACTCCATGTACATAACTTTAGCAATGCATCTATGTTTAAAGTGCCTAGTTATGTCCATTGTGCACGAACTTGTTCTATAATAAAAATACAAAAATAAATAGGATCACGACTGTAATCCCCAAGTACGGTAGACATCCTCTTAGATCTTCAGACGCTTAGATCCTTTGAAGGTGTCTAGTGGGGGTAGTCAGAGGCACGTCCAAACATTATATTTGGCACATGCCCACATTTTGCAGTAGTTAGCATTCCATACGTGACAGGTTGCGAGCCCATCGCCGCTAACTGGTTTCCTCACGATGTTTTCCTTCACCGTTGTAAGCACGTGTTTTTGATGCGCATATACATTTTCGAACAGAAAAATCCATTGATGTACGCCGGGATTCGAACCCACGACCTTCAGTTTGAAAGGCGAGGTACATCCCACTCGGCCAACACGGCTTTTTGTTACTCTATTGTTACTTTTATTTATCTGTTTAAGAACATTTATCTATTTTCTGGCTTTTGAAAGGGTCCTGTGATTGTTGATGGCAACTAGAGTGATAAAACTTATGATGTTCTCGTTGCAGGCTAGTAACTCGACCCCCGTCGGCACGCAGGTCGGCACGGGGCCGCTGCCCGAGCTGCCCCTCACGTGCTACCGGCACCAGCTGCATTTGCGGCGCTGCGTGGTGCTACGCTCGCATCCTGCCACCAATGGCCTAAGGTTGCACTGCTATACTGAAGGTATAATAAAAGTGACCGTAGTAAATTATTCTTAAATTTATCCTCTCGGCATTTACATTTTCCCCTTCGGTGTCATAAAATACGATGTAAAACCTATTCCCAAATCGTAACGCCTTTATCTTGAAGACAACATTGTTTTCTTTTTTAACTGCTTCATTAAAATTTTATTATACAATGTTTTTTTTACGTAATTTTGACCAAATTTGAGGTAAAAATGTTTAAACTTATTTATGTATGATATCTACTGTGTATTATATCAATTCTCTTTTCAAGTTCCAACCTTATTAAAATTGTAGTAGTTACAAAAGCGGTTTTAAATCTTAACAGGTTCTAAGTACACTGCTAATACTTTCAGGCACAAGCCGATCACTAGAACCTCTCCAAGTCCCGATATGTCGTGTGATCCGCTTCGGAGACTCCTGCCAACACGTTGCGCGAGCGCTCGGTGCGCCTGCGCGACTTTACTACAAAAGCGACGATAAGATGCGCATCCACAGACCAACGCCTACCAGGCGTCGCCCGCCGCCTGCTAGTGATTACTTCTTCAACTACTTCACGCTGGGATTGGTAAGTTGGCTGTCACCACTGATACTGACCTAGACGTTGACTTTCAACATAAAAACGTCTTATGGTCACATGTGTTCGTATGGTATCAGTTCAATCAAATGCCTTTTGGACTAAAAATTGCTCCTAATGTAGCGCGTGGTTATTCATTACTGGTAAAAATGTTTCTCCTGAACCGCAGACTACCTTTTTGATTGAACAGATTACAGTTTACAGACTTTGTTATATCAGACTACAACATCATAAAAACGACATTTAATCACCACCAATTTAACAGAATGCTCTTTGGACTGGTCATCATCAGATCACTCTTTATATTTTCAGGATATCTTGTTCGATGCGCGCACGCATCAAGTCAAGAAGTTTGTCCTGCACACCAACTATCCGGGTCATTACAACTTCAATATGTACCACAGGTGTGAGTTTGAACTCACAGTGCAGCCAGACAAGTAAGCATTTTAATTTAGTCTCTCTATGACGAATGTCCGACACATAATGGATGATGGGTTCAATTCTTGCGCCTGAGCAATTACTGCATTATATTATAAACTAGTATTTATTTCTGGTTTGGATGTTGTGGTATTATAGTCCTGGTGCAAGGTCATAACTGAAGGAAGGAAATAACCTGTTCTTTTAAAGGCAATTTCAAGTATTACTACATTTATAAAAATCAACTCCTAACTCCTGGCTTTACGGAAGACCAGCGCTATAGTAGCGTAGGCTTGATACTATAGCTTAATACTGAGTAACGACCGATTTGTGTTTATATCCAAGTATCTATTTGTTCTTGTATTTTTTTTGTGACCTAAAATAAATGATTCTACTCTAAATCTTTATAATAATGTTAATAAAATTAATAACACAAAGCCGTTGATGTCTGACTTAATAAATGAATTGAATTTAAATTATAGATGCGAAACTAACTCGCTGGTGGAAAGTCGCGGGGTAGCGCAAATAACTGCCTACTCCAAGTGGGAAGGTGTGCAACGCGCGTTGCGTGTCTGCGAGAGGCCCGTGGTGCTGAATCGGGCGTCCTCCACCAACACCACCAACCCCTTCGGCTCCACCTTCTGCTACGGGTACCAGGATATGATTTTTGAGGTAACTTACATCTCATTTTTAAGCGATTTCCTTCTGCTATTGTTATAATTTCCGGGATGACTGGTGAGGAAAGTATTTTTTTTTATTGTAATTTTATTTAACTTCTTTTATATTATGTTGTTTGGGTCAAATCTTGCAAGTTAATTAAAACCAGTTTCTAGCAGGCATATCTATTTAAATCCAGTGACAATGCAATATCGTGACAGCGAGATGATTTGATGATGGTGTCTAAATGGCTCTACTACATAATATAACTCCTATAAAAAAAATAGTTATTTTAAGCGCTGTCAATTATAAATTGTTTTTTTTTTACAAGATTACAGAAAAGTGAATATTTACAGGTGATGTCAAACAACTACATTGCTTCAATAACTCTGTACCAGCCTGAGGGTACGCGGCCCAACTTTGCTGTTAACTCGATCGCGTGACGAAACCAGGTATTAAATAAATAAAAAAAAAAGCCTTTATTTCCTGCAGGTTTCGTAGTTTTTAGGGTTCCGTACCCAAAGGGTAAAAACGGAACCCTATTACTAAGACTTCGCTGTCCGTCTGTCTGTCTGTCTGTCCGTCTGTCTGTCACAGGGCTGTATCTCATGAACCGTGATAGCTAGACAGTTGAAATTTTCACAGATTATGTATTTCTGTGGCTGCTCTAACAACAAATACAGAATATAAAAACAGAATAAAATAAATATTTAAGGGGGGCTCCCATACAACAAACATGTTTTTTTGCCGTTTTTATAGATAATGGTACGGAACCCTTCGTGCGCGAGTCCGACTCGCACTTGGCCGGTTTTTTTTTAACTTAACTTAATTACTACAACTTATTATTAATTAACCTAATCTGCAAGAACCCCTTTGTGGGTGAAGGCCTCCCCCAAAGATCTCCATTTGTTCTGTCCTGTGCGACTTGACTCCAGAGTGAGCCGGCTATACTTTTGATTTCGTCTTCCCAGCGTGTCAGAGGTCCAGGTATTAAACTGCACTAAATTTTATGACGATTCCAAATTATTATCCTTGTGATTTCAATTAATAAATGTTTTTTTGACTTTATCTATCTATATATATAAAAATCAATTGCTGTTCGTTAGTCTCGCTAAAACTCGAGAACGGCTTAAGTGATTTATCTTATCTTGGTCTTAAAATGTTTGTGGAGGTCTAGGGAAGGTTTAAAAGGTGAGAAAAAATCGAATAATTGCCGGAAAACCCCTAAAAAGAGCCCTTTTCTTTTTCCCATACAAAAGTTTTCTAACTAAAATGTAGAGTCAATTTGAGCTTTATTGCTATTGTATAAAGTTCAATGTTGTCTAAGCAATGTAGGTGTGTTCCTAAGAACGGGAACAGGAACGGGAACGGGTACTTAAACCAACATTTGTCAATTGCGATACGAAGTTCGCCGGGTCAGCTTGTCGTTAAATAAACGTTTTTAAACATATTAATTTGTTCAACAGGCAGGCTTCAGCAGTGTCTTCACATCCTGAATTCTGGTTGCCCCGCAATTATCCAATCGTGTGAATCTAAATACTGCAAACTACATATCTTACCATGAAGCACCTAAGAGTGACCAGTATTTAAAAGAAAATATGTGATAAAAAAAACTGTGAAAAAAAAACTCTGCAAGCGAGTGATAGATCTCAGACCGTGTGTGAGTTTATATAAATTTAGAAGCAATTATGGACAGATATAGTTTTTATTTCAATGAAAATTTTTATTTTAAGTATTATATTTTTTTGATCATAGTCAATTGTGTTTCTAAGTTTTTGTGTGGCGTGCAAAAGTATGTGACAGTTTAGTTATTGAATTCGATTTTGATTTTATTTAATTTTGACACTCGATTGCCACAACTTTGTCACTTGATTTTGCGCGAACAGTTTGACAATCACGACCATTAACCATGCAAGAAATTAGAAAATAGTCTTGTAAAAGTTCAAAGGAAGTGTGAAATAAAAAAAAAATCGATGTATTTTTTCAAGAAATTACAGTAGAAATGTTAGGGTGTGTTTAGTAAACGTGCGAAAAATATTTGTTATCTTAATTACGGCACTGTTTAGGAAATTCTGTATTTTGTGTGTATTTTTTTATTAATTTTATTGTGACACGACTCCTAAATCGAAAAAAAAAACATCTAATATGCTAACTATAGCATTAGGTTCGCAATGTACATTTTAATCGCAAGAATTTACTTTCTATCCATTGGCGAATATCTTTGGTATCGACAGGTTAAAAGACAGTCAAGGACAGGTCAAAAGAGCTGTCAATTGACAAGGGGGTCAATTGACCAGAGTCTCTCTTAAAATTACAGACAAAAATCAAGCAATATAATCAATTAATGAATTTTTAAGAATCTTTTTTACAAAATTTTAATAATATAGAAAATAATTTAGATAATAAACAAAACAGTTGACATATTTTTTATTGCCAGTTTTATATTTTAGGAGTCGCATTATTCTTATCTAATTCTACGTTCGATTGTTGAATAATCACATGATGTGGTTTTATTTTTTATCTAATATTTGGATATTAATAATTTATTTGAGTATATAAATCTTATATTTTATATTAATTTGACAAAAAAGTGCTCAGCAAAATGGCGCAATTCTTTTATGTAAGTTAGTTAGGTAAGCTTTGAGAGTGCTTGAGTGTTTTGAATGCATAGAGTGAATGTAACGTATGTCATTCATTTCTGTTCACAAATATGCCGTTTGAAAGGATGGCTTCACAGAAAGGTGTCTGTTCGCTGTTGTATTTGGTTTTGCGGCGTGTTTAGTGTTTACAAGTACTAAACAGCCATAATCGCTAAGGTATAATTAGATTTTACAAAAAAATCTTACGTGTACCTAGTGCCACAATCCAGAGGCACTAGATCTAGATAGAGATCGTCAAACCTTCGACCATTTTTTTCGTATTCAAATCTCAGTACTTTTATATGATAACTTGTTTCGTATTATTGAAAATAGGCAACGCCTTAAAACTTCACTGGACTGATATAAACGATTGGATAAATAATCTGTATTTGTAAATTATTCTAGTACTTACCTCTATTTTTGTAATCAAAATTTTACGCACATTGAAAAGTTGCAGCAAATATGACAGTGAACAGACATTCTTTCAAAATGTTTTGAATCGCCTCCTAGATGACGTACGTTGGACGGAAAATGCAAAATCCTTATAGCATCATTCAAAACAGTTACAAACTCCATGGTATAATAAAACAAGGTCTGACACTACGTAACGTGACGTTGTCACCAGTTGCCATTTTATTGCAACAAACCCCAGCAACAAAATAAGGATTTTTTTTATTTAAACTTCATGGTTTTATCGGATTTATGATTTAGATTTACATTTATATATTTTTATTAATAAATTCAATAGAAAGATTACACACTATTCTCAGCATATAAAAAGGCTACCTTATTAAAATTTACATTTTGTAGTATTTTGTAATAATAAATATGCCCAAGGAACCATTTTAATAATACTTATTAACCGGAACTGTAAGAGTACCTATATGTATAAAAAAGCACATTACGGTTTTATTCGCTTCCCATGAATCCCATTTAACAAATCTGTAGCCAAAAATCGTGAAGTTTTAATAAAACATTTGTTAATTTTAACAAAAGCTTTTAATAAATGGGTTCTGCGACTTATGATTACTTAAATACATACTACTGGTAGTACAAACCGGTGATGACGTCTTGTGCCACCCACGTGACTATTGTGTGACAATTGAGTGTTATACCTTGTTAACCATGACAAACTCTAGGTTTATACTGTGGTCTTTTTTGTGTGGCTTTTTCATGAAAGTCATTTCCACGTGCACCTAGAAAAGAAAAGAATGTAAATTCTCAGAATGTTATATTTTTTCGAAATAAATGTAGTTGAATTACCAAATTTTGCTTTCCAAGTGCCAATGTTTTGCGAAATTGGACTTTTTAATCATTGCCCTAAGACATGATTTCGGAAATGAGCTTATTATTAGGCTTCAACAGGCCTGCGCGGCGGCTGGTTGTGAAATAACTGCTATAAGGGAATATGACACTGTAGATGATGTGATAAGAACTATAATTGCTTGGTATTTTTGAACTGTTTAGGTGTTTTTTAATAATAGAAGTGAACAGTACAGAGGTGTATTTTAGGAGTCTTTGTTTGGGGCTAGTATAGTTTATATTTTATTTTTGTCGCTGGCGACATTAAACCATAAAGCGTGTCCGAATTATGCTTCAGTATATTGGAGTTATGTACCTATATCATTTTAACTTTTAAGTCAGTTGTATGTTTATAAACTTAATATTTTGTGTTAGACTCTTAAACAGTTCAAAAGTAAATGCAGTACGTTTAATTATGCACAATAGATCACATGTGTGATTGTCGTGTGGAATAAAATGGCTGTGGTGCCATATAACGAAAAAAAAAATTAAAAAATTCGACAAATAATTTAATAAAAAAAGTATTAAATTTAAGGTGGCGTTACGCTACGCTGGAGTTGTTGGTGTGCAAATGATCTACAGCAAAAATATTACTATGTCTTATAAACGTATAATAATCTAATAGACGTATAGTAATCTTTTTGCTATAACTCGTGGGTTGTTTCGAAGAAGTGACAAGTGTACTAAATAAAAATCTAGCAGTTTTTTTTGATTGGATATATTTGCACACGCAACAATCTTATATTTTTTATAATGACTAGAATTACTTTTGACGCACTGTGCTCTGTAAAATTCACGGTGTGGATCACTTACTCATAACGATTGTATGTATAATTATGTCAGCCTTTACTTTAAAATTTTAAAATGTGGCGCACAAAACTAAATGATTAACTGCACGGTTACTAAAACTGGTGTAACTTTTTAATTTTACATTGGTTTTAAAATCCCAAGTTCGATTTGACATTTGATTGGTGAATTTAATTCTGATTTATTTCTAAAGTCTCTAAAATAGGGCTGACATATAAGAATCGTATAATATAACTATAGCTTGTATAATATACGTATAGTAGTGTTATATTATACATGTAGCGTTACATAACAACCCTTATGATAGTGATTAGAGGACTCGCTCTCAAAAGCTCTGTAAATTAAATTACATAAAGATGAAACAGACTATTGACAGCGGAAAATACGGACTGTCAAATTAAGAAGGGGGTCGATTAAGATGGCCCCATACTCTCCCTAAATACGGTCCTGTTTTCCTTGAAATATCTGTTGCATCTTTATGTTTCTTAATTTTATTATTATATTTTAAGTAGTAACAATTTCAAGAGGCATAATAAACCGAATAAAATATTTTTAAAATTGTACGGTTAGTTTTGAAACTTGTTGGAAAAGTTTTAGAAGTAATCGTCTGGCTGTATATATAGAGCGTCCTTTGCCATGACGTCGCTTGAGTGTTGCCAGATGCAAAACAGCAGCAGGTTTATTTCGTAAACATCGATCTTTGTCTATGGATTTTCATTACCATAATCTCTGTACATCGATCAGAATTAGAGAATACAATTTTCATAGTAACTAATAAAGAATCTTATAATAGACTGAATGATTCTAGTAGTTTTTTTTGTAAGTATGTGTATAAATATAATATTTGATTAATCTCTCTTACAAAGCATCACCATTCCCTTTCCAAATTACACAAGGGTTAGCTAGAAGAAAATGCTAACTAGCATTAAGTTCTCCTATGTAGGTACATGTTATTGTATTGTGCAATTAAGTATTTTCGAAATATAAATGGTGTGTATCTCTAAACTCATAGCTATGGTAAAGAAAATCAAAAAATGAAGATCGTTTTTTAAGTAATAAGCCCGCTGGACCGGCGAAGGACACATTGAAATAGGCAATTTTGTTACATTATTATAATATTGACCACATTGTTATTGTTTGGCTAAAATAGTTGAGTTTGTACAATTTGATCTCAAGAAAGATCACTGATTATGGTTTGTTAGTTTTAAATTGGTAATGACCAATGGTGTTAATATTAGGCTTGGTCGAACAGTACAAAAACACGAGAGCGGTGTATAAGTTTAAAAAAAAAATAACAATGAAAGAGTTGCCATAACGGAAATTTGTTTTAATAACCAGTAGATTACTAAAAAATGTATGTAATAAAATCGAAATACCTAGTAACTATACGTAATTTTTGAAGTATGTCAATAAAAGTAGTACCTACTCAAATGAACCATTGCTTTGTTATTTCAAGTATTCAGTGGTAATAAAATTAGAATATAAATAACTCTTAGATAAAAAAGTACCAATTTGTACTACATTTGTTTTCAACTTTTTTATAATTATTGTTTCTTATGTATTGGGTCAAGAGTCTGTTCTAGAGCTTTTTTTACTAAATATCTAATCTAATACAACATAATAAAATTGTAAATATAGAACCAGATTTAAATTATAAAATAAGTAGGTACTTACATAAGCAGGTATTTAAATGTTAAAAAGTAAGTTGGCTCCTATTTTTAACCCACGAAAAACGGAGGAGGACCACGCATATCTTTTTACCGATTTCGATGTTTTTTTTTCTATTGTGTAGAGAATAGTCCCAAGTTGGTCCCATTTCAATTATATTTAGGTAGGACTGACAGTTCGTTCAGAAACATAAAAAACGAATATAGTCGATACATTTTCGTCGGTCTTCTTTTTAGTTTTTTAAACGTAATTGAAACTATAGTGTACTATAATACTTTTCTTTTTAGATTCTTATGGCAACTCTTTAGTTTTCAAACTTAGAAAAAAAAGTAATATTTTGATTTTAGGAATCTACAATTGTCTTTGGTCATAACCAATTTTTCGTGTTCATTGAAATAAAAGTCGATGTAGGTAAGTTTCAATTGTTGCACTAATCTGTGCTTAGAATTTGCTTATAAATCAATAGCGCCAAAAGAGCATCGATTTTATATATAGATTATTCTTATTTTGTTGAAAAAAGGTTGGAATTACTGCCGCCATTTTTAGAATGTTATAAATTGACTTAAATGCAGATTTGTTTTGATTTAATACTTAATTTAGACGAGGAAAAGAAAACTAACTACTAAAACGAACTAAAATTCCAATAAAACAGAGTAAAAAATATAAAATAACAAAAAAAATCTGGTTTAATTTTCTTTTGATAAAAAGTTGATATGTAGTCTGGCCTGAGTTGCCAGTTATTATAAAATCAAAGCAAATGTTCTTTGTAATGTAGAAATTTAATAAAATCTCAAAATGTGTTCAATCTAAGGCTACATCTACATTGCACCAGTCACTGGCGTCATGCATTGACTCGACGATCAAGAATCTTTTATGAACTTAAAAAGAACTAGTTTACTAGATATCCTGAGAATAAATAAATAAATATGGGTGGATATTAATCATACAGTGCCACCAAGCCCCAAATTAAGCAAAGATAGAAGAACGATATAATACTTATATAACGTTTTTTTGTAAATACTTATGATATATTATAACACCCAGACACAACAAACATCCGTGTTTATCACACAAATGTTTGGCGGGAATCGAACCCACAACCTACAGCGCAAAAGGCTAGTTACTACCAACTAAGCTGTGAGGCCAGTTAAAGAAACTACTATAGGTAATAAACTCTTGATAGTAACTATCATGCTAGTGTCGTATTGTGAAATGCGAAGAATGTAAATTTACGAAGACAACATCGCTTCATATCTAAGGGCTACTTTCGTAAATATTTTTTCCACCATACCAGTCATTGTCAATTTGAACTGACGCCAGTAGCTAACTCGATGTGGACATGCCTTTAGTTTTGTTAAAGAATTACCATATGTAACCTTATTAATTTTCTGTATTTAATATATAATTGTCGTCAGCAATCTGTTTTATATTTAATTCAAATGGGTACAAGAAAAAGTGTCTCAAAAAATACCAAAAAATCAATAAAGGATTTCGTACCGAAGAAAACAAGTTTTTATTGAAATTTATAGGAATCTAATAATCGATAGCAATATAGGAAAGGTAAAGAAAATCATCGTGAGGAAACCAGTTAGTATTCTTATACTGCAAAATGTGGGTAGGTGCCAAATATAATGTTCGGACGTGTTAGTCAGTGCTTAACCCTTTAGACATCTGAAGTCTGTCTAGTGTGGATGTTTTCCTTCACCGTTTTGAACACGTGTTTTGATGCGCATATAAATATTTCGAACAGAAAAATACATTGATGCACGCCGGGATTCGAACCCACGACCTTCGATATGAAAGTCGAGGTACCTCTCACTTGGTCAACACTTATAAACCTAAAAATATGGTACGTTGATAGTACGTTGACACAAATGTTCGACACTCCTGACGTATACAATAATAGTTTTAAAATACCGAAAAAAAAAATTGACCGTTGCAGCAGAAGCTTCTTATGATCTGAGCACTGTCAGCATGATTTATTATTGCACTATCACAAAGTTATCGAGGTTTCTTTTTAACCGAAAATTGGCACTAATTTATGGTCTCAGTACTAGAAAATACTACACAAATTACAACGGAGACGGCGAGCTATTTATGAATGGATAGAATCGTGAAAATATGAGTAAATATGTGGTAGGTGCGTATGAATAAACGGTTAACTAAATTTTTTTTTTTTAAGGATATTCTTTTTAATTTTTTAATTTAAGTTTTAACTACTTAAATTGAATTAGTAACAGACACTGACAATACGTTATTATTTTTTTTGGTAATTAAAAACTAGTGGTGTATAAATAGAATGATAAGTCACAATATTATTTTATTTTAATATTAATTCCTTTTTTAGGTACCCATTATAATCAACTAATTTATCCTTTTGGTTTATCTAATTCCAATAATAAGGTAAAACCCGCTGATATTTATTGAAGCGGGTAATTTTATTCAATTGTAGGTATTTATTCACATTTTATTCCGTAAAAATCGATCTTCCGCCTTTATTCATCACCATAGTTTCGAATCTAGAGAATACTAATTTCATTTTATTTTATTTATTTATTATAAACTATAAATACTAACTATAATAACTAGCCGACTCGTGACAGACGTTGTCCTGTCAAATTTTAATAACCGCATAGGAAAAAGCAATATCTGACCATTTTTTTATCTACAAACCTCGTACCTACTGATTTACTAATGATAATAATAAAATAAAAATAAAAATTAAAAATCGTTTATTTCAAAATTTGTTTATCACTTTTTCCGTCTTATCCAAGTAGAATAGGCCATACAAAAAAACAAAATTTCAAATCATTCTATAGAATCATTCACTCTATTCTAAAATGATGTTAGTTACCTACTAGGAAAGTGGTATCTGAATATGTTAGCGTATATAAACATTTTATTTTATTAATCATTTCCTTAAATTAGGTGAGTACCTACAGTACTTATAATATCATATATCCTCTTAGTTATTAATTTATCTAAGGTAAAACCCGCAGATAAGCTTGCAACCAGTTGGTTTATTCTGTAAAAATCGATCTTCATTACCATAGTTCCGAAATTATAGAATACCTCTTTCATAGTAACCATTAGAATCACTAGCTGAACCGTGAAAGATGTTGTCCTGTCAAATTTTAATAATCGCATAGGAAAAAGCAATTTCAGTCAACTTCCAATTTTTTCCCTACAAACCTTGTACTGATAAAATAAATTACGGATTTTGGTAGAATGCGTATCATTCGTTAGTCAACACTGCGTTACTATGACGAGTAAATATGTTTTTAGTCTGTGATGTCAGATTTGTTGCACATCAGATCTATACCAAAATCAACCTTTCTGCTTTTTTTATCATTTAGGGGTGGTTTTTCGGATTATAAGTTCCCCCTTCTGTTTATCTGTTTTTTTATCTACATACTACAGCAAATTTAATTTTAATCAGTTTGGTCGTCTATGTTTAATTAGGATACCATCATATAATTATACTTAAGTACTCACAAACTTTCGCATTTAAAATATTAATCACTACATAGTATAAAGCAAAGTCGCTTTCCGCTTCCCGCGTATGTATGTATGTTTGCTTAGATCTTTAAAACTACACAACGGATTTTGATGCGGTTTTTTTTAATAGATAGAGTGATTCAGGAGGAAGATTTATATATGTATAATAATATGCTACCCGTGCGAAGCCGGGGCGGGTCGCTAGTAATATTTAAATGCGAATTCACTCTATTCTAAGATACTAAAGTAGTTACTATGATAGTGGTATCCCTAAATTCGATCAATGTTCAGAAATCGAAGAATGAAGATCGACTTTTACGGAATAAGTGGCCGTTTATGGGCTTGCAACCTGTCGCGTATGGATTGCTAATACAAAATGTTGGCAGGTGTCAAACGGACGTGCCTCTGACTATTAACGAAGTATTTAGCATTCCAGGTGGCTAGCACGAATCAATGTCAAAATGTCATATTGGTGGACTTTATACATAACGCCAAACTAAGCAAAGCTTGTGCTATGGGACTAGATAACTGATAGAATGCTTACATACTTTAAGTTTGTAAATACTTAGGATACATAAGCACCCAGACACAAAACAAACATCTTTATTCATCTCAAAAATGTTTATCCTTGGTGGGAATCGAACTCACAACCTACAGCGCCGAAGGCAGAGTTACTACCAACTGAGCTGTAAGGCCTGTCAAAATTTGATTGTATCGCATACCTAAGTGTCAGTTTTGACGTTTTGACGATACGATAGTGCTGCTATCCCTACCGGAAGTAGTACCTAAGTACTTCTTTCATAGTACGGAACCCTCTCCACGCAAGTTCAACTCGCACTTGTCCAGTTTTTATTTAAATTTATCACGCTTCTTTATTCTCTACTTAAGGGGCTGTATGTCGACGATTGCTCTTTTTCGAAACGAAAAAAGAAATACTTCTGAACAAGCCACATCTCCTATTTATTACTTCAGGTTCCTTATAAATATATTACTTCAGGTGCCTACCTAGATTTCTATTAAGCTGAAAACATAATAGCAGAAACTGTTCACGATAAAGATGTTATTTCAAAATGATACGTTTTAGAATTTATGATCGAAATATTTTGATACCTACTATTAAGATCAACTTGTGATTTATTGTTAAAGATAGGTAATATGTAGATCTAGATTTCTATTAGAATAGGTTTTTGATAAGTAATTATACATAATTTATATCATTAATTTATTCGAAAAGCAAAGGCGGACAAAGAGAAAATGGGTATTGAGGGGTGGGTAAAGCTACCCCTATTACTTGCCTACGTAGGTACCAGCAACGCGATCTCATAAAAACTGTCGATAATTTTTACGATACGCATACGCCATCTAGAGCTTGCCGTTGTTAACTGTCTTAGTCGTTTCTGCCGCGGTTTTAGGAACTGGCAGCGCCTTAATGTTTTAATTAGTCAGACAGTCTATGTCGTAATCGTAACCAATCAACGTAAATTCCGTACAATTGACCCCATACTATTATCTCCTTGCCTTTATCCCCACTTCAAGTGGGGTAGGTACATGTTTTTATTTTTACCCGACTGCGCCTGGTGGGTAATGTTTTTAGAGCGAATGTATGCATGATCATTTCTTTGGAACGCTCTATAGCCCTAACGACTTGACGCATTTAAATATGGCGTCTTCCTCTCAAAATAGGGGAATACATTTTTTTAGTTAATTACATTTTGGCCGTCGGGTTTAATCCTAATAATATTATAAATGCGAAAGTTTGTGAAAATAAATGTATGTTTGTTCCACAATCAGGCCTAAACGACAAAACGGATTAAGATGAAACTTGCTGTAGTAGTAGTATGTAGATAAAAAATCAGAATAAATAATAGGGTATCTTAAAATCCGAAAAACAACCCCTAAATGATAAAAAAACGCAAAAGGGATGATTTTGGCATAGATGGCGCTGGTGTGCAACAAATATGACATCACAGACTAAAAACAATCAGTCAATAATCGAATACTGTAATCGATTATTGAAATTTGACAGGACAAAGTCTGTCACGGGTCGGCTAGTGTTTTCATAATTTGTTTTATCTTGTTCAGACACTTCTTAAACATATATATTGTAATCTCAAAAAAGCATTACACGATTTTCATACGTGTACCACGCGAGTCAAGCTGCGGGCGGAAGCAAGTTAAGCAAATCCTAATCCTATCCTATAATATTATAAATGTGAAAGTTTGTGAGTTTGTATGTATGTTTGTTCATCAATCAGGCCTAAACGACAAAACGGAATAAGTTGAAATTTGCTGTAGATATGGATATACTGCCCGAATAAATAATAGACTACTTTAAAATTTGAAAAACATCCCCTAAATGATAAAGTACGCAAAAGGGATGATTTCTGTATAGATGGCGCTGGTGTACAACAAATCAAATCTACGCGGAGTACGGGTAAAAGCGAGTACCTACTATTTTATGTAATTGAGTGATCCCAGCCGTGACCTAACTAAATGTGTGTAATGTGGGTACCAGAATTGAGGATGGTAACCGTGGGGTCATTCCCGTTAATTAGCTGGGAGATTAGACGCAGTAGGTATATACTATCTACTAGCCGACCCGTGACAGACGTTGTCCTGTCAAGTTTCAATAATCGAATAGAAAAGACTGAATGTTTTTAGTCTGTGATGTCAGGTTGCACACAGCGCCATCTGTACCAAAATCATCCCTTTTGCGTTTTTTTTTTATCTTTTTGGGGATGTTATTCATATTTTAAAGTAGCCTATGTTATACCTATTCGGGCATTAAATCTACATCTACAGCAAATTTCAACTTAATCCGTTTTGTCGTTTAGGCCTGATTACAAACTTTTTGATTTAAAGATTATATTTAGCACTTCATGCCGCCGTGCCTGCCGAAGGCCGTACGACCAAGTTGAATGATCAAGCGAACTAAATATGTATATCATTGTCGAATCTCGTATCTACAGTAGTGAACAGCTGTAGATAATACTTACCAGGGCCGTTTCTATCCGGAGGGGTACAAGTAGCCTCGGTCTTAGGGGTACGCCGAGGTCTTAGGGGCGCAACCGACCCTGTGATGCCGGGCGCCCGAGGTTCCGAGGTTTTTACTGTAGTGTAGCTATAGGGCGCCTAGGCCCGGGCCGGGGAAATCATTAATCAACAACTTAGCTCAAACTTTACTACCTAATCACCATATCCTTAGTTGTCAACTCAAAACTACCTTGACTCTTTCAGGCCCCTCGAATTACCCTGAAAAGTACCTCAATCTTGGAAGATCCTCAATTACGTCAAAAAGTCATCAGTCCGAGGAGATTTTCATCAAACAAACCGTCGCACTAATGCGTCGGTCGTTCAGAAACTGTCAAAGAATGTCAAGGTAACTCGTTGACTGTTCTGTTGACTGAGGAACCATCGGCTAGAGGCAAACTTGAGGTAATTTTATCAACTAAAACTACCTACCTACACGTGTTCGAGGACGAGTTGAGGTGGAGATATTTCGAAGTTACAACTAAGAATATTAGTATTAGTAATAATATTAATATTAATCCTAATACTATCAGTATTACTAATAATATTAATATTAGAATTAGTTTCGCAGCAAAATTCATTTTATTTTCGATTTGTCGACCCCGTTTGTGTGTCTAAGGCCTAAGGT
Source organism: Hydriomena furcata (assembly GCA_912999785.1). Classification (NCBI taxonomy): domain Eukaryota; kingdom Metazoa; phylum Arthropoda; class Insecta; order Lepidoptera; family Geometridae; genus Hydriomena; species Hydriomena furcata. Next base: position 3,099,578 of record OU538842.1, on the reverse strand, counting down.
ATATAGGTTTGCACCAGCGCATGATAGACTAGAGACGGCCCAGCTACCTTCTTATCTATCCAGTCTACTAGGCTGATTCATACTACGACAGGTAGGTAGGATATTATATAGCATAACATAATAAAGCGGTACCTATTGTCACGAAATCAGTTGATTCATATCGAATACCATACCAGATTACCAGATAATAGGAGATATAAGAAATATCGTTATCAGGGTAGGTATAGTTTTTCTAAGAATTTAAATAGTAACTATGACGTAACTAATGCAGTAAAAACAAACGACACTTAGGTACCTACTTACTCCAAAGCCTTTTCTCTTGGCTTTCGGACATACGACCAGACCTACTGAATATAAACAAAAAAAAACCGGCCAAGTGTCGGATTCCGTACCATTATCTATAAAAAACGCCAAAAAACTATTTTTGTTATGAGGGAGCCCCACTTAAATATTTATTTTATTCTATTTTTAGTATTTGTTGTTATAGCGACAACAGAAATACATCATCTGTGAAAATTTCAACTGTCTAGCTATCACGGTTCATGAGATACAGCCCTGTGACAGACAGACGAACAGACAGACGGACTTCGAACGGGACCCTATTACTAAGACGCTGAGCGAAGTCTTAGTAATAGGGTCCCGTTTTTACCCTTTGAGTAAAAAAAAGCCGAGGGAGTTTGGTTATAAACATTGTGAGTCACAATGTTTGTAACCAAACTCCCTTTGTGACACGAAAATCTTATATATTAGAAGATATTATTGTACTTAAGTACCTACCATCCTACCAATAAGCACCTATCTATTTCTTATCAAAAAATAAATATTTGTTTTATACATGATGCGTAACAGGTAGGATATTATGATAGATAATACTCTACATGCATCTACAATCTCTAAGCACGAGAACTTGCTAATTAGCTAAGGTATTCAGTTATTTATTTAATACTAAGTAGCTGTACCTTCTTGTCTGAGCCTTCACCTTGTTCGATTGGCATCACACTGGAGCTCTACATAGCTTTAAGAAAAGGATCATTAAAAAAAAGGTAGACCCCAAGCCGTGTTTGTTGCCTGATTCTTCTAGGCTTGGTCGCGTGGAATCGGCGTAGCTTAAGTATATGCTCTTTGGCTTCACCTAGTTCCTAAGACGTTTCAAAGTGATCCTTGTGATTTTATTGAAATAAATGATTTTTGACTTTGACTTTGACTTTGTACCCTGCGCGCGTTGCTACGTCACTATCTCGGAAACCTTCGTGGGTTCATGCACAACAACTTTGCTAAAGATCATCACATGATCAAATGCATAGTTTACGATTCTTTAAAGGACATACAGACACAAATTCATTGTTATATATATATGTATAACTTTATGATTTAATAAGTACCTACCTACTTAAATATCAAGGAATATATTTTTTTCCCTCTGACTCTATGACGTTTGTAAATAGTTTTCGCGCCATCATCATTGTCCCTTGGTTAATATTTTTCTAGCTGTCCTGACAGATGTTATGTCCTGTCAAATCCTGTCAAAAAGTCACATTCAGTCATTCCCGAATTTTACAATTACGCTGGATTTTCCACAATTTTCTTTCTTTTTACAAGCTTTTTTTTAACTTGCAATATAGGTATGTATGTAATTATGTTGGTGGAATCTTGCAATTCAATTTTGAAGCAGTTATCCCCAACCGATTGAGCTGAAATTTCGCATACATAGTAACTTCGGTGACAATGCACTAATATGGTGACAGTGAGCTGATCTGATGATGGAGTCAGGTGCTGTTCAACTCACAATGGAACTTCTTAGTAAATACTTCGATTGAGTAAAAACTTTGCATATTTGTCAAGTTCTAATGACAATGTTATATGATGTGACAGCTGAGATGCTCGATGATTTAAATGATTTTACAAAAGCTTGTCATTGAAAAATATTTTTCAACAAAAAACTTATATATACCTAGATAGATAGATTATTTTATAATCAGGTTCCCATAATACCAGCTACTTACAAACTTGGCATAGTTTGGGTGGTTTAGGTCTAGATGGCGCTGTGTGAAATATCCTCCATTATTTTGTTATTATAACTTATCGTATTGTTTGGTACAAACAAGCATCATTACTCATTTTTTAAGGATATATAGATAGTACTTATGACTAATACATACACTTGAAAAATGCCATCAAATGATAACGTAACAGATAATAACGGAATAGTAAAAAACCGGGTAAGTGCGAGTGGATTAGCGCACGAAGGGTTCCGTACCATTATCTATAAAAAACGCCAAAAACAAAACACATTTGCTGTATGGGAGCCCCACTATTTATTTTATTCTGTTTTTAGTACTTATTTGTTGTTATAGCGGCAACAGAAACACTGTCTAGCTATCACAGTTCATGAGATGCAGCTCTGTGACAGACAGACGGACAGCGGAGTCTTAGTAAAAGGGTCCCGTTTTTACCCTTTGTGTACGGAACCCTAAAAACCTACCTACTTAGATATCTACACATCTACATCTATACTAACCTACTATTATGACAAGGTAAAATTTGTATTTTTGTTTGTACCGGATAAACTAAAAAACTACTAAACTAATTTAAATTTGTTTTCACATATAAAAAGCTGCATTATCAGCGAGTACCATAGGCTATATTTCATTTTTTTTAAATAAGATCTTCACTAAATTTGCAATAATGTACCTAACTTAAGGTATCAAAAAATTGCATAATCTTACTAGTATCAAATTTACCAAAATTATATTCTTTTATTACAATCTTTGTCCTGACAATACGAAATTACAAACACGACAAAAAAAATACAGCTGTGTTTTGATCGTCACACAATCCAATCATCACATTAACAATGCAATAAGCTGAATGCGATTACAATTGCTAGTGAACATACGCAATAGAGTTGCTAAGAGCAATTACTAGCATCGTGGATAACTGACAGCATTATTATTTTAAATCTTTCACATAAACAAGCTGACCCGGCGAACTTCGTATCGCAATTGACAAATTTTGTTTGAAGTTCCCGTTCCCGTTCCCGTTCCCGTTCTGAGGAACACACCTACATTGCTTAGACAACAGTGAACTTTATACAATAGCATTAAAGCTCAAATTGACTCTACGTTTTAGTGAGTAAAACTTTTGTATGGGAAAAAGAAAAGGGCTGTTTTTAGGGTTTTCCCGGCAATTATTCGCCTCGCCTTTTAAACCTTCCCTAGACCTCCACGAACATTTCAAGACCAATATAATATAAATCCGTTCAGCCGTTCTCGAGTTTTAGCGAGACTAACGAACCGCAATTGATTTTTATATATACAGTGGACCTCCGGTAATCCGACAAACATTATGCAGGGCAGTGTCGGACTATCGAATTTGTCGGATTATAGAGCACTGCCTAAGACCCCCTATAGTCCGGATTTTTTTACAAAAGAGTACCTTGTAATCCGACAAATTACATATCCAATGATAAGATTCTATATGTTATAATTAAACAAAGTCATGTCGGATTACAGGGGGCGCCGGATTAGACAGGGGCCGGATTATCGGGGGCCCACTGTATAGAATATTATATGTGATTAAAAATAGAACACTCAACACTTACCTACATCTGAAATTATATCTGAACTTATAAAACTCTCGACAGATTGACTTTCTAACGTTTTTTTTTGGCGGACTTTACCTACTCACTGCGCCATCTATTCCCAAACTAAGCAAAGCTTGTACCTACTATGAGAACTAGATAACTGATAGAATCCTAATAACATTATAAATGCGAAAGTTTGCGAGTTTGTTTGTATGTTTGTGCCTCAATCAGGCCTAAACGACAAAACGGATTAAGTTGAAATTGACTGTAGGTGCAAATACAATGCCATCAAAAACATAACTTGTAAAAATAGCCAAGTCTCGCAACTCGTTTTCTATAGATAATGGTACAGAACCCTTCGTGCGCGAGTTGACTCGCACTGGTCGGTTTTATGTTTGATGCACGCACTACCAAATTATTATGAGATCGCTTTGGCAAAGCGTTGTACGAAAAATTAAAAACCTTGGGAGTGTCAGAAATTATTTCCGGCAGTAAGTAGTTGTAGTGTAGGTAGGTATATTACATTGTAGGTATGTGCAGTGCAGTACACTTACCGCCGCCAGTAGGCTATAACACCCCCCCCCCCCCTATATTATTTTTACAATCTAACGATTTAGTTAATGATTTGAATGGTGTGCGTGGACATACTAACAGTAAATAATTATTTTTATATTCCTGTATAACATTTGGCCAAATTAAGTTATAGATCGAGATGTGTGGACGGATAGGAGGGAGGCATTTGTCCTGCAGTGGGACGATAATGGCTAAAATAAATAAAATGTTAAAATTACCACCAGCCTACTCAGCCTGGTGGTAAATCCGCCACTGGTGTCTATATCAATTAACCTCGACGTAGTGGTCGAATGCCCAACTGAGACAAAATGAGGTTGGATTCGGGAGAAATCTAAATATCCTACTACCCCCACTAATATTATAGATGCGAAAGTTTACAACATTTTTTAAAAAGGTAGGTACCTACCTTTAACCAAATATATGTTCGTATGTAGCCGTGTTGGCCTTGTTCTGTTCGAAAATTTATATGCGCATCAAAAACACGTGCTTACAACGGTGAAGGAAAATATCGTGAGGAAACCAGTTAGTGTTCTTATAAGAAGATAAGACGGGCAGACAGACAGACGGACAGACAGACAGACGGACAGACAGACGGATAGACAGACGGACGGACAGACGGACAGGCAGACGGACAGACAGACGGACAGACAGACGGGCAGACAGACAGACGGACAGACAGACGGACAGACAGACGGACAGACAGACAGACAGACGGACGGACAGATGGGCGATGGGCTTGCAACCAGTCACGTTTGGAATGCTAACTATTACTGCAAAATGTGGGCATATGCCAAATATAATGTTTGGACGTGCCTCTGGCTACCTCCACTAGACATATTCAAAGGATCTAAACGTCTGGAGATCTGAGAGGATGTCTACCGTACTTGAGGATTACAGTCGTGATCCTATTATTATTATTATTTTTTTGGCCACGCCTCACAATAGATCATGTTTTCCTCCTCACCTCACAAAACTACAGTAGTAGAACTTACAAATCTATACGGTGATGCTTAAATTTTTAGTTTTTTTGTATGGTCTGAGTCTACCCGGATAACACGGAAAAAGTGATAAAACCGCATTAACTTGAAAACCATAAAACTTAAAAAGAAACTGTCTTTCATTTATGTAGCTAGTATGATTATCTAACGAATTATATGAAAATGAACTGTTTAGCTATTCATAGTTTTGAGTAAAAACTAAATTAGTGTTTTGGAAGAGCCAACTTTTAATAATAAATCTATCGAGAAAAGTTTCACCAATCGTGTTTCTGTCTGTAATTTATCTAGATTAAATCCTTAAGTTATCTTTGTCATAAAAAAACAAAACTGTATGTTTTGCGGTTATTGAGAAAAAACGATTCTGCAATCATCAAAAAAAAATCTATTTATATAAAAATCAATGACACTTTTCGTTGTAATTTTATAACTCAAGAACGGGCTCACCTATCCAAACCAAATGTTTAGGCTTTGTTCGGACTATTTAGTAGATGGTTTATGTGAAGTTTGTACAAAATCGGTAGACTTTTTATCTAGGCACCACCCGTGCGAAGCCGGGGCGAGCAGCTAGTTAATTAGAAATGCGAAAGACGAAGAATCAAGATCTCAAAATTTTCTTTTAACTATAAGGAATTTATTTTATTACGATAACGTAAAAAATCGACATCTTAAATCTACACGGACCAAGTCGCGGGTAAAAACTAATGTTTTAATATTGCATTTCGAAATTCCCGTTCGTCCAACTAACACGGCATAGAATAGAATAAAATAGAATACAACCTACGAAATAGTCAATACCCAGGTAGTATTAATATCATGTAAATTGTATTCTTGTAAAATGGAAACTTAACTACTTCGTGGCCTTCATACAATAAGATAAGAAAACAATATTGTGAAACTATCTGGTGTTACCTACTTACCTGGCCACTACACAATAATTACTTCACTTTGTGAATGAGTTGTTTTATCAAGCAACTGGATAGCAGAGATGAGACATTTTCAAAATAACAATAGATATTTGAAATGCAATATACAAAATACGAAATACCTATTTCCATGTTGCATTTAAATACTTACTTACAATAATAGCATTTTCTATTTTATTTGAAATACTTTTTAGAATTGAATTGAATTACTTTTTAATAAGTTTTGTCAACAATATCAATAAATTTATGCGATAAAAGAAATCTCACTATGGCAAGTGGCAACACTTAACTGAAAATGTTTTGTTTTGTTTTTGGGCTCTAAAATAAAAAAAAAATGGCCACGTACGATTCGGACTTGAAGGGTTCCGTTCCATTATATATAAAACACGGCTAAAAAATCACTTTATTTTATTCTGTTTTAAGTAGGTATTTGTTGTTAAAGCGACAACAGAAATACATCATCTGAATATTTCAACTTTCTAGCTATGGCGGTTCATTAGATATAGCCCTGTGACAGACAGACGGATAGACGGTCCGAGTAGGTAGGTACTGGGTATCTACCCTATTGTCTATCCTAATCTATACTAATATAATATTTTAAAGAGGAAAGATTGGATTGTTTGTTTGTTTGCATTGAACAGGCTCCGAAACTACTGGAATTATTTGAAAAAATATTTTACCAATAGAATCCTACACTATCCCTGATGAACATTCAAAAACGTTAGGGATCCGTATAAAAACTTCAATAGTGTAACCCAAGGTGAGAAAAAATACCAAAAAAAAATCCTTATATCAAAAAAATAGAGCAAAGTAATGTACTACAGTTTTAAGAACATCAATATCCACAAAAATGTCCTAATTAGCTACATTTATGTCACAATAATTACTTTTTCATGTTAATATATGCAACAGTAACGCCCAGTACAAACTAGGCCACATTATTTGTACCTGGGTATTAGTCCTTATCCGAATAAATCACTTTATATTCCAGTACCTGTAAATTACTCAAATTCAAATTCAAATCTTTATTTATGAAACACAGGTTATATTATAGTTGTACAAAATGTTGTGTGCACTGTGATCTGCGGTTAGCGTACAAATTATACTTTTTGAATTATACCATTTACCATTCAAAAGTAACGAATAAACTCAAAAACTAATGGACCGATTCCAAAAATACTTTCACCATTAGAATGCTGCATTATCTCTGAGTAACATAGGCTATATTTATTTAAAAATGGACTACTTTAAAATACGAAAATCATGCCCAATATGATAAAAAACGCATAAGGGATAATTTAAGATTTTGGCGCTGGTGTGCAAAAATCTGACAACAGTCGTCATAAAAACGTGCGTTACTTTATGCGATTATTGAAATTTGAACAGGAAAACGTCTGTTGCGCGTCTTTTTGTTATAAGCCTGGTAGCCTTGGCTTAAAGGGTTTCGTCAAGTCTAGACGAGAACAAATAAACTGTTATTCATATTCAGCGGTGTCTTATTACGTCGACCAACGATCAATAGGGCACAGTCAAAACAAACCCAGGGTTAGGCCCCAAAAGGCACTGGGAGTGGTGACGAGCAAACTACGGCCGATGCCGATTTTAAATGAAAAAAAAAAAAACTTCCATGTGCGAGTCGGACTCGCGCACGAAGGGTTTCGTACCATTATCTATGAAAAGACGGCAATAAACACGTTTGTTGTATGGGAGCGGGAGCCCAACTCAAGAATTTATTTTATTATGTTTTTAGTATTTGTTGAATAGCAAATTCAAATTCAAATTCAAATTCAAAAATCATTTATTTCAATAAAATCACAAGGATCACTTTGAAACGTCTTAGGAACTAGGTGAAGCTACGCCGATTCCACGCGACCAAGCCTAGAAGAATCAGGCAACAAACACGGCTTGGGGTCTACCTTTTTTTTTATCAACAGCATCAACAGAAATACATAATCTGTGAAAAATTCAACTGTCTAGCTATCATGCACGGTTCATGAGATACAGCTCTGTGACAGACAGACAGCGAAGTCTTAGTAATAGGATCCCGTTTTTTAAAAATTGTCTAAAAATTGTCAGTTGTGACTCATACACAATTTATCGTTTACGTGTCAAAATCTCAAAATAAAGATGTTCATAACCGAACGTGTGCTCGTAAAAACAGGCTTTGCAGATTTATTCCATAAAAATCGATTTATTTTCAGGGTTTTTTAATTTTTTAGGGTTCTGTACCCATAGGGTAAATACGGGACCCTATTATTAAGACGTCGCTGTCCGTCTTTCTCTCACAAGGCTGTATAACAACAAATACTAAAATCAGAATAAAATAAATATTTAAGTGGGGCAATATAAAACCCATAAAACAAACGTGATTTTTTTGCCGTTCTTTATAGATATTGTTACGGAACCCTTCGTGCGCGAGTCCGACTCGCACTTGACCGGTTTTTATTACTTAATATGATAGCTTCGATTTCAGAAAATATTTCTCTTTTCGATTCTTTGATTGGAAGAAAAGAGGGACACAAACTAGCTGCTGATAAAACTTACCTATCTAGAAATGTGGTTAGAAATTCGGGCATTATATCTACATTTAATTTCATCTTGATCCGTACTGTCGTTTAGGCCTGATTAATATTTAAACATACAAACAAACATCCTCAATACAGGAAACACGTATTTTACAGGAAAACGAATAAAGTTTATTCATCAGTATCATAATAACAGGATAAAATGAGATTTTGTTTTAGTTAAAACATAGTTTTTCGATTACCAACATCGATCGAATTTAGTGAATAATAACGTTTGTTAGTAACTATTGTAGAGCCTTAGAATCCTAATAATATTATAAATGTTTTAGTAATAGGGTACCGTTTTGATCCTTTGGGTACGGAGCCCTAAAAATAGACTACTTTAATATAAAAAAACGCAAAAGGAATGAATTTGGTATGGCGCTGGTGTGCAAAAAATCTGACATCAGTCGTCATAGCAACGTGCGTTACTTTATGCGATTATTGAAATTTGACCGGACAAAGTCTGTCACGGGTTGGTTAGATATAGATATACATGCGTGTGTTACCTACGAGCAATGTCTGACGCATACCATACCACACATAGGAAGTACCTAGTGTTTACTTAGGAAATTCGTTTGTTGTTTTTCGATAAATAGATCATAATCTAAGTACAAACAGAGGTGAGGTTCGTTCCCAAAGGCTTATGAAGCCAATCCCCAAATACGCTAACATAGTGGTCATAGTAAGTTAGTAGTGTTATTACCATTATAACTGATAGAATACTTATATATATTTTTTTTGTAAATACATACTTATTTTTATACATTAACACCCAGACACAGAACAAACATCTATGTTTATCACACAAATATTTGCCCTGAGTGGGGATCGAACCCACAACCTACAGCGCAGAAGGCAGAGTTACTACCAACTGTGCTGTGATACCAGTCAGTCAGATTTGACGGATTACAACATGTCGTTGGATAGTGACTTAAGCTAGTATATTTTTAAATATGGCGACACCCATCGTAAACCCCTCTTCATAAAAGGGGGCATAAGCATAACCATTTTTTTAGGTAATTATTTTTTAGCAGTCAGTCGGGTTTTTTGTTTTTAAAATAATGTGATTTATTTTTACATATGTTGCCACTATTGCCTCTAAAACCACATAACCTATCTTTATCGAATCAGTAGGTAAACATAATTTTAATGTACGCGGACAAAGTCGCGGTTAAAAGCTTGCTATAGCTATTTATATTATACTAGCGACCCGCCCCGGCATCGCACGGGTAGCATGTTATTATACATATAAACCTTCCTCCTGAATCACTCTATCTATTAAAAAAAACCGAATCAAAATCCGTTGTGTAGTTTTAAAGATATAAGCAAACATACATACAGACATACAGACGCGGGAAGCGGAAAGCTACTTTGCTTTATACTATGTAGTGATTTTATGCCATACGTCTGAAGGGTTTTTGATGTTAAATAAATACTTTTTTTTTTAATTTTTTTTTTAGTAATAAACAAATAAGAGTGCAAAAAGTTTTTAACATTGCAAATTTTGTTAAAATATCCCCCATCGATTCGTTACCCATGGCCACGAATACCGTAATTGCCCCCCAGGGCCACACCACAGAATGTAAAACAGTTTCTGCTATCGACTATTGTTGTCAAAAAAACTATGCTATTCGACTAGTGGCCTTCTGCCTGTGTAAATAATTGATTGTGTACTGATAATGATAAAAGTGTTGCAAGTTTTTGTTAAACTTACATTTATCTATCTATACCTATATATAAATCAATGCCACTTTTCGTTGTAATTTTATAACTCAAGAACGGGCTCACCTATCCAAACCAAATGTTTAGGCTTTGTTCGGACTATTTAGTAGATGGTTTATGTGAAGTTTGCACAAAATCGGTAGACTTTTTATACAGGTACCACCCGTGCGAAGCACTCTATAGAGAAAATGATATGTCCGTGAAAAAATGATAAATGAGTAAATAAATAAATAAATGTAACAGAAATAAGAAGTTTTTTAATTCGAAGCGGATTTTTAATTTTTTTTTTGTAATATGGAGAAATGATCTGGGATTAGGTACCTACCTACTTCTAAAACAAAGTTCTTAAAAATAAACATTACATTTTGGCACATACCTACACTTCGCAGTAGTTAGCATTCCATTATTTTTTAGGGTTCCGTACCCAAAGGGTAAAAACGGGACCCTATTGGTAAGACTTCGCTGTCCGTCTGTCCGTTTGTCTGTCACCAAGTTGTACCTCATGAACCGTGATAGCTAGACAGTTGAAATTTTCACAGATTATGTATTTCTGTTACCGCTGTAACAACAAATGCTAAAAACAGAATAAAATAAATATTGAAGTGGGCTCCCATACAACAAAGGTGTTTTTTTTGCCGTAGAACCGTACCGCTTGGCCGGTTTTTAGGTATATTATTTTTATCTTGGTTTAAGATCTATGCATCCACTTCTGTCGCTGGCTGTATAATTATGATAACACATTAATGCACTACTAGCGCTACACAGGAAACAATACAAAGGTAGTACTTGACTACTTACCTATACACAGCTCGCCTTTACCATTGACAAAGTGTTCATTGAACCACAGAACATACAAGAGTTAGTTACCTATATTTATATTCGTAACTAGTGGAAACGTGATATTTAACCGACGAAAACCCGGTTCTCAAGTCGACGCGTATATTATTAATATTTTTTTTATGTATGACGCATATCTTTTTACCTGGTGATCCGATTTCGATGATTTTTAGGGTTCCGTACCCAAAGGGTAAAAACGGGACCCTATTACTAAGACTTCGCTGTCCGTCTGTCTATCACAGGGCTGTATTTTATGAACCGTGACGTGATAGCTAGATAGTTGAAATTTTCACAGATTATGTATTTCTGTTGCTGTTATAACAACAAATACTAAAAACAAAATGAAATAAATATCCCACCAAAAACATTCTGTAAAAAACTAGCCAAGTCTCGATGGAGCTGCTTGTTTATCTCTAAAAAGTAATGAAATCTAGACAAAGTCGTGTCAAGTCTGAGGTTCTTTACTGCGATTTCTTTATTATTATAGAATGTTGTGTGACTTGGCCGTTGAACATTCTTTATACGTTAGTGGGTACAAGTCAATTTTGTTTACAGGTAATGTTATATCTGTTGTAACTACCTATGTTTGTTATGCAAGATAATAGCCAAAACAGGTATTGGTAATTGGACGCTAGTGTCTTAGTTTAGGCTGTTGATCGTGCAACACATGCATTCAGCATTGACAATGCTGACTTCTGCTGTCTTCTTTTTGAAGCGTCAAATCGACCACCGATCTAACATAAAATAGACGTATTTTGACGGCCAAGTCACATAACATTCTATAATAATAAAGAAATCGCAGTAAAGAACCTCAGACTTGACACGACTTTGTCTAGATTTCATTACTTTTTAGAGATAAACAAGCAGCTCCATCGAGACTTGGCTAGTTTTTTACAGAATGTTTTTGGTGGGATTTCACTTCTTTTTGTAGAAACGTGGGCTTATTGATTTATTTTATTAGATTTTCTTATTTGACACAGTTTTTTTTTTCTTTTTATGAGTTGTTTTTTTATTATAAAAACAAATCGTAAGCGCGTTTAAAATACAGTCAGCCCCATCTAGCGACGTGTGCGCTGGTATCACCGCCACTCTTAGTCCAATGCATTATATTTTTATCAAATTTTGAGCGAAATTAATATTTTAGTTTATTTAATTTGTTAATTTGTTTATTCAATTTGTGTAATGTTCGAGTAGAATAAAGTTAATCGTTCAACTATTTCTTCTTGTAAACATGTAAGTATAAAAGCCAGTCTAGTCTTATCCAGAGTTTTCCTCTAATTTTATTGCGTACTAGCAGTCCGCCCCGGCGTCGCACGGATGTAATAATGATAAAGGTATTTTTTTTACACCTTGGGTAACATTATCGAATTTTTCATAAGGATCCCTAATAGTGAGATGTATGGTATTACATACTTTTTTGTAGATATTGATGTTCTCTTTAAAACTGTAGTACATCACTTTGCTCTATTGTCAACAATTACAGCAGCGTACGCGATATAAGGATTTTTTTGTTTTTTTTTTACACGTTGGGTTACATTATCGAAGTTTTCATACGGATCCCTAATAGTTAGACATATAGTATTGCATACTTTTTTGTAGATATTGATGTCGTCTTTAAAACTGTAGTACATTACTTTGCTCTATTGTCAATAATTTCCGCAGCAAACGCAATATAAGGATTTTTTTTTAATTTTTTCACACTTTGGATTACATTATCGATGTTTTCATACGGATCCCTAATATTTTTGAAAATATACTATAGCCTATGTTCATCAGGGATAATGTAGGATTCTAATGGTGAAAGAATTTTTCAAATCGGTCCAGTAGTTGAATATTTTTTGTAAAGGCGGTATGTCGATCTCTAATAGTTTGGTTAGGCTCTTGTGTTTTCTTATCAGGGTCACCAGGTACTCCAGATCTTCGATTATCCTAGTTTTTATGGTTTTCCCTTTATGTGGCCATTAAACCCTAACTCTGTACCAAATTTCAGCTCTCTGAGTTTATGGGAAGTACTAGTTCTATTCTGATGATCATGAGTGAGTGAGTGAGTGAGTGAGTGTCTGTCTAAAATGCGAAACTTTGCTTTCGCTTAACTTCGTAACTAAATGACCTACAGACTTGAAATTTTGGATTTTAAGTATGTGATTATGGCTTACTGGATGACGAAAATTTCAGCGTTCTGGTCTTATCCAGAGGTTCTCAAATAGGGGCCTGAAAATGCGGCGAAATGGTTCCAGTAAAGGATGGTACGGCAGTGTTTGCTTCGCGCTCGACTTGGCGGGGGCACTGCCGTGCCCCCAAATATAAGGGAGGCTCCCATACAACAAACATGATTTTTTTGCCGTTTTTATAGATAATGGTACGGAACCCTTCGTGCGCGAGTCCGACTCGCACTTGGCTGGTTTTTTATATTGTGTAGAGAATAGTCTCAAGTTGGTCCCATTTAAATTATATTTTTGTAGGACTGACAGTACCTTCAAAAACTTAAAATAACTAATATCGTCCCTTGACTTTGCGATTGGTCGATACATTTCTGTTGGTTTTCTTTAGTTTTTTTTATCGTAATTATGTTTACGTAAAGTTGTGTTATTTTTAAAAATACTTCAGATCCACACCAACTTTAAGACGAGTAATAAATAACTCTTTTGATAAATACAGATACATATAGATTTTAACACGGGTTTTTATCACGTAGGAACTTTAATTTACGCGGGTAGAGTCTGTCCGCGACCATGGCTATTGTAACATAGTCGAAACGTCGGGAAAGTAAATTAAAGGTAATTAATTACCTACGTGTTAAAGACCCGTGTCAAAATCTATAGCTATGTCTACTAATCACGATAGTTTAAAAAATATTTTTTTCTCAACAACCGCAATACATAGTTTTGTTTTTATGACAAAGATAGACTTATGGATTTGATCTAGATCTAGATAAACTTATTAAACACAGAAACACGGTTGGTGAAACTTTACTCGATAGATTTATTTTCCAAAGTTGGCTCTTTCAAAACACTAATTTCGTTTTTCAAGAGTTAGGTAGATAAACGAGATTGAACACGTGAAGTTTTTTTTTTTTTTTTTTTTTTTTTTAATTTATTAAACGTAAGAAAAAAAGGGCTTTGTCGCTTTGCGATTACACCTCCGAATCGGTACAACTTAACTAGGTTAACAAAAAAAAGAAAGAACGAAAAGAGAGAAAAAAAAAATTAGGATTATTTCCTGTCTAAGCACTTATTAGCTAGGAAATACATTTTTTTGGATTCATCAGACATCGATGAAGCCAATATAAACAAACGAAACATTTTCGTATATTTTAGTTTTTTAAACGTACGTTTAAGTAATTTTCAATCGAAATCTACTATATAAAAGAAAGACGGGTTTGTTACAACACTTATAACTCGAGATCTGCTGGACCAATTTTTATGGTTTTTGATTCGTTGGATTTGTCTCCGCCCCGAATAGCAGAATACATCTTAAAAACAATGAAAACTCGACGAATACTTAATTATGAAAGATGAATCATTTTCAATAAATGTTCATTGGTTTAGTACCTACATGTCAAACATTTGTTGTCCATCCTGTCAAATAAGTAAGTAAGTAATGATTGACATTTATGCATGCGTTCAGAAATGTATTTTGTGTAAACTATTTAAAAAGGTGAATAAAGTATTGTGATTGTCTGTATTTTTTAATTTTTTAACGAGAACGGGAACGGGAACGGGAACGATTCTAAAGCGATACGAAGTTCGCCGGGTTAGCTTATTTATTATAAATTAAATATACCTCGAACACACAGCCTAGACCTTGAGCTGTGTAGTATAATTGATACACTCGGAGATAATACCGTTATTACAAAAGTTGGTAGGTACCTATACCTATATTTTAAAGAGATAAAGTCTGTTTTCGAGTTTGGATATAGGATGTATGAGGATATCTCCAAAACTAGGTACCTACTCATCCGAATCTGTTTATAGGGTTCCGTACCCAAAGGGTAAAAACGGGACCCTATTACTAAGACTTCACTGTCCTTCTGTCTTTCACCAGGCTGCATCTGAACCGTGATAGCTAGACAGTAGGAACTTTAACAGATGATGTATTTCTGTTGCCCCTTTATCAACAAATACTAAAAACAGAATAAAATAAATATTTAGGCTCTCATTCAACAAACGTGTTTTTTTTTTGCCGTTTTTTATAGATAATGGTACTATGTGTTATTCTGATGTATTATGCTATGTTCTGTAAAGTTTCATTTTAATTCGTTCAGTAGTTCTTGCGTAACATAAATACACACACACACCCTCACAAATATTCACATTTATAATATTAGTAGGAAGTAGGATTGGGTTACATTTTTCCCTAAATTTAAAAATACTACATTAAATTACACTTACCTACTTTCTGGCATCAAAAATTAGTGGCAACCTAGGACCAGCTAAAAACTAGACCATTGTTTTTAGTACACAACCTTCAATAAAACGACCAGAAAGGGTTGGAATCTAGTTCAATGTGCCATGGTGTTATGGCCTCATGGGGTGATGGGGGGACATGGCGCCAAGGCTACCCCGCAGCACCCCCGCTCCGGAAGGGGTGTCTGAACAGAACAACCAAACCTACTTAGTACCAGGTACTCATAAATCTACAGTAGTTAATATTAAAAGGTAAAATTTGTATTTTTGTTTGTACTGGATAGACTAAAAAACTACTATATTTTATTTTCAAAAAAATTTGAGATCCCCACGAAAATTGCAATAATATAACCTAAGGTATCAAAAAAATGTCTTTAATCTTCATTAGTACACTTGTGCGATGCCGAGGCGGACTGATAAAGATAAATAAATAAGTACAAGGTGATACCTATGTGAAATGTTTGGTTTATTGCATGGGCTGAGTCTACATTTATAAGACGGAAACAGTGATAAAACTGCATTATCCTGTAAACCATCAAACTTAAAAATAAACTGTCTTTAATATACTTAGCTAGTATGATTATCTAACGAATTATATAAAATGAACTGTTTAGCTATTCTTTAGTTTTTAGTAAAAACTAAACTAGTGTTTTTGAAGAGCCAACTTGGGAAAATAAATCTATCGAGAAAAGTTTCACCAATCGTGTTTCTGTCTATGTATATATCTCTGTCATAAAAAACAAAACTGTATGTTTTGCGGTTATTGAGCAAAAACGATTCTGCATTCATCAAAAACATTTATTCGTCATAAGTAGGTACCTACCTACTTATGTAAACACTAGACAGTCACACACATAATTTAGTGATATTGAATACCAAGGTTATGACCTGTGGGGTTATTTTGTAAAAACATGATTATCATGTTATGGTACTGAATGCCATAATACCTACGCTTTTTATGCTGTTTAGGCACCTATACCTACGCTTCCAATACAATACCTACGCAGAAGCGTAGGTATAGGTGTATAAACTGTGCATAGTTACTAGGAAAAGTGTACAGATTAGGTATTCTCTAACATTAGGTTATTGCATTCAACATCATAACATGTTAATCATGTTTTTACAAAATAGCCCTGCTGGATTGAAACATGATACGGATACCTAGTTACCTACTTTTGGATACCACTGGTATCCAAATAAAAAGTAGGTAACTAGGTAGGTATCCGTATCATGTTTCAATTTGGGTACGGAACCCTAAAAATATATATAGCCTATGTCACTCCCACAATTGAGACGAATCCGATACAAGGGACTAAAAATGTTTTTTTTAGCAGTAGTTTTCATATGTGGTTACCACACGTACTATCATTTAGTAGGTATATATAAGACAAAATGAATAATTATAAAACCATAAAACACAACTGCTAAAAAACAATAATTTTAAGTCCCTTCATGTGTCGGATTCGTCTCGACAAAGGCTATATTATATTTCTAGGGTTCCGTACCCAAAGAGTAAAAACGGGACTCTATTACTAAGACTTCGCTGTCCGTCTGTCTATCACAGGGCTGTATCTCATGAACCGTGAAAGTTGAAATTTTCAGCTAAAAACAGAATAAAATATTTAAGTGGGGCTCCCATACAACAAACGTTAAAAACGTTAACCGTTTTTTATAGATAATGGTACGGAACACTTCGTGCAAGAGTGTTTAATTTTAAATATATTTTATACTAACTCGCTCTAGCATCGCACGGGTGGTAGGTACCTGGATAAAAAGTAGCATAACATAAGTGCTATTCTGATGTATCTATTATGTAGGTATTTCTGTAAAGTTTCATTTTAATCCCTTCAATAGTTTTTGCGTGAAAGAGTAACAAAAACACATAAATACTCACAAACTTTCGCATTTATAATATTAGTAGGAAGTAGGATTTTTACCCATATTTTTTTCACTGATACATAAATGATTAAGGCGCTCCCAGTCGACGATTATTTTTGTTCGAAACGAAAAAATAAATACTTGTGAACAAGCCACATCTCCTATTTTATAATGTATAGTATATGTGAATAAAGATGTACCCATCTTTAATCACTTCGATAAATAATCCTACCGACCGCTGCAATGACGACAAACACACGTCGGCGCGTGGTCCGCCTTAGGTTTTCGAATAAATTAATGATATAAATTATGTATAATTACTTATCAAAAATCTATTCTAATAGAAATCTAGATCTACATATTACCTATCTTTAACCATAAATCACAAGTTGATTTTAATAGTAGGTATATAAAATATTTCGATAATAAATTCTAAAACGTATCATTTTGAAATAATATCTTTATCGTGAAAAGTTTCTGCTATTATGTTTTCAGCTTAATAGAAATCTAGGTAGGAACCTGAAGTAATATAATAATTAAAATAGGAGATGTGGCTTGTTCAGAAGTATTTCTTTTTTCGTTTCGAAAAAGAGCAATTTCGACTGGGAGCCCCTTAAATCAAATATTAATAACTACCTACATAATATGTATTGGTATAGTAGACAGTCGCCGATTTGATAACAAAAATAAATGCACTTGTAACGGGTTATCTCAATGAAATGCATTGATGGGCGAGTTTGTCTGACGCACTGCTTCCATAAGAATGCGGAATGACGTCGTCGTAATATTATAGGTGTGACCACACATTGCGCGGCAGGTAGCCCGCGGCTATCATCCTAACATAGCGAGGCTGCAGCGCTCGATTGCCGCTCAATGTTTAATCAAGTCACACACACCAATGATAACATAGGTACACACGCACTCAGGCATTTGTACTTATTCATGAGTTAATAAGTAACACACGGTCATGAATCATGACCATGTTTTTGTGACGTCTAATGGTATTCGCACACTGACGCACGGTGCGGTAAAGGAAAAGGGAAATTGGTACCTATATATTTCAATGCTCGGTAATCTCGCAAAGCTGCAATTCTAACCCACTTATTCAAGAACGACACTATGAGAACACGCACCCACAGTGGACGAAATCTTTTTTCATAAATATCACTTTATGTGTTGTGCGACACTGTATAGTGTGACTAAAGGCACATTGTCGTGTGCCTCTAGCCAAAGTTGAGCTCTAAAGGCACACGGTAGCGTGCGCCATAGTGCCGCTCAACACATAAAGACCCACTGTGGGTGCGTGTTCTCATAGTGTCGTTCTTGAATACGAGGGTTAATCTTTTCCTCTTCCGTCCGCCACTGTGCGCCAACCAACAATATGTTTGGCAAATGTAATGTTTGGACTTGCCTCTGACTAACCCTTTTAAAGATCTGGGGGATAGCAGTCGTGATTTTTTTTTTTATTTTTGCTCAAAACGGTGAACGAAAACATCGTGAGCAAACAGGTTAATGCAACTTGTCACACACGGAATGCTAACTTCTACGAAATGGGCATCTGCCAAATGTAATATTTGGAATTGGGAGGTTTTGTATCTTCCAAATCCAATGGTATTATGAAACTAACAATAATTAATTATTCCCATAATCCCCGTTACTTCCAACGATAATCGCACGGTAGGGATTATGATCTGATTTGTCTCATAATCCCCACTGGAGAGTCAGATCTGGTAAGAATTTTGAAACATTCAAAATTTGAGCACGTGAAAGTATGAGAAGATGTCTACGGTACTTAGGCCGAATAAATAAGGTCTAGGTATTAAAGTTTTTCCTCTTTATAGAACTTCGATTTCATGTCTACCGTCTACCACCACGCACACAGATTGTATCGCTAGGTTATTGACCTAATAGCAATAATAAATGTCAATCATTTATATTACAGAACTAAGGGCTTACATGAACTTTAAGAGGTCTCAAGTAGGCTTATTGCTGGTTAGAGTCACAAGTACTGAGGGGCTATTTTGTAAAAACATGATTGTCATGTTATGTTAATCATACCACTATTTATTGGTACTGAATACCATAATACCTACGCTTTTTATGCTGTTTATGCACCTATACCTACGCTTCCAACACAATACCTACGCAGAAGTGTAGTTATAGGTGCTATAAAAAGTATACAGATTAGGTATTCTTTAACTATTTATTGGTACTGAATACCATAATACCTACGTACTACTACCATAATAATGAATAAATAAATATCGCCTGTTGCAAAAACTTGCATAAACTAAGAGATAGATATATACTCTATTCTATGTTGTTTAAAAATCGACGTTTTAATATTTTTTCAATACAAACCGTTTATTTGAGAATTAAAATATTGTTAAAGTGTCCACAACCAGCGCTCTTGTCCTACCTACAAGTTTATGGCTGAATAGTACCTACTAACCAGCCCCCTTACCACATACTCTAACTAAAGTAATATTAAAACAGTACCACTAGCTATACGGGCGTTGTCACTTTCGCACCGCGAGTATGACTGTTTTAATATAACTTTAAGGCGCTCCCAGTCGACGATTGTTTTTGTTGGAAACGAAAAAAGAAATACTTATACTTATCTCCTATTTTATAATGTATAGTATATGTGAATAAAGATGTACCCATCTTTAATCACTTCGATAAATAATCCTACCGACCGGACCGCTGCAATGACGACAAACACACGTCGGAGCGTGGTCCGCCTTAGCTTTTCGGATAAATTAATGATATAAATTATGTATAATTACTTATCAAAAATCTATTCTAATAGAAATCTAGATCTACATAATTACCTATCTTTAACAATAAATCACAAGTTGATTTTAATAGTAGGTATATAAAATATTTTGATCATAAATTCTAAAACGTATCATTTTGAAATAATATCTTTATCGTGAAAAGTTTCTGCTATGTTTTCAGCTTAATAGAAATCTAGGTAGGAACCTGAAGTAATACTTATAAAAATAGGAGATGTGGCTTGTTCAGAAGTATTTCTTTTTTCGTTTCGAAAAAGAGCAATCAGCGACTGGGAGCCTCTTAAGAGTATGTGGTACGGCCTCTGGAGATGAAGTAGCATACCAAGTAAATGCAAAGCTTTACTAGTTATACTTATAGTTTTATTATGTAGTTGACTGTAGGACCGTCTCGAGAACTTTTTTTCCCATTATTCCTAGGCGCAGTCTTCAGTTTCAGCAGTGGTGTTACCTATAATTTATGTGTGTTAGTCTGTAAGATTAATAATATGGGCCTATCTTTTTGTATTTCTTTCACTACATCTGTTGCCTAAAATAAAGATTAATATTATTATTACTACATACATATTTGAATACGTATTAAAAGGTACATTTTTCGAGTAGAAAAATTTATTAGTGCAAGCCAACTCGGCAATCCTTAAAATCCTAATATTATAAATGCGAAAGTTTGTTAGTGAGCGTGTGTTTTTGTTACTCTTTCACTCAAAAACAACTGAACGGATTAAAATTAAACTTTACAGTAATATAGCTTATACATCAAAATAACACATACTTTTTATCCAGGTACCACCCGTAGCCGAGGCGGGGTATATTTACTTGATATTCTGTAAAAACCTCTGTTTTTAGGGATTTACTCAGCGTGGACGATATCGACTGCTAACTAATACTTCTAGTAGTAATAACTAATAAAATCTTTTATTTATGTGTCTAGTCTACAGGAAAACTAGGAAAACTTGTTGGTCGACCCGATATTAGGTTTTCCCGCAAGTCTATAGTTGGAATAGAATACGTATATAGATTACGTATTTTTCCTGTTATCTACATAGATTTATGCAGATTACGTAGGAATAAAACCGGCCAAGTGCGAGTCGGGAGTCGCGCTTGAAGAGTTCCGAACTATTATCTATAAAAAACGGGAAAAAAACGTTTGTTGTATGGGAGCGCAATTAAAAATTATTTTATTCTGTTTTTAGTATTTAGTGTTATAACGGCAACTGAAATACATCATCTGTGAAAATTTCAACTGTCTATTAGATATCACGGTTCATAAGATACAGCCCTGTGACAGACAGACGGACAGACGGACAGACGGACAGACGAACAGACGGACATACGGATAGACGGACGGACAGACGGACAGACGGACAGCGAAGTCTTAGTAGGTAATAGGGTCCCGTTTTTACCCTTTGAGTACGAAACCCTAAAAATACGCATATAGAAATAGTTGTTACTAGATTTCTATAAACCCAGCTGTTTAGCTGAACTAAAAATAATCCATTCATTGTTTCCGCTCGCGTACCTATTAATCGACATGATACTCGGATGAATAGCATTCCAGAATACTGGCTTGTAATAAGTTTTCTGTTAAAAATACTTTTTCAAAATCCACGCTATCACTATCACCCATCACATAATTTAGAGAAATATTATGTGCAAATTTTTGTTACAGTCGAGTGTCCCCCCTCCTCGAAAAGCTCTCTATCTCTCTCAAACTTGAAGAATGATGATTTTCAGTCACTATTGCCTTCATTATTGCGATGTTAACTGCGCCTGCGAGGCAAATCTTCCATTACATCTTTTGAACGCTTTGTTGGGTACAAATCGTTCAAAAGCGGTCGAGATGTACAACTCATTAACACGTGTTTTTGATAAAATCTATTCACCGTAAGCCGTCTGTAACATTTTCAGTGACTCCGAATACGAAATGCCATTGGCGATGCAAAGTTTAAGACTAACTCTTTGTTTGATGTTTTTGTCCATTAAGCAATTCGCAATACACACACACTAGATATAACTAAAAGCAGCACTGTATTTTATAATCTAATTAACAGATGCAACTCAAACTCCGCGCCACAATTAAAACAGGTCTGCCAATCTAACAAAAAAACAAAAATATGAATTTGGGACTAAATACAAATCATTCACTCTCCGATACTTTTTTGACAGAACAGCGAGCCGACGTCCTAGTCCTACCTACGACTACAGTCAATTACTCGGTCGACGTCACTACTACTAAGATTCTGATAATTCTTTCACTGAAGCTACTCAATCCGATATTTCGCGTGTGAAACCGCGAAATATAGCTAAAGGTTTATTAGAACACATTCGTGTTCTAGAAATAAAATAATGTATAAAATCAATTAATTATATATTTCTGAGTCACCCTGTATGTCTTGCATTTAGAATTTTAATACAGTCGATAAATGTAGGGTTATAATTATTTATTCAAAACTATTATAAATATAACAGTAGGTATTAAGTAGTAGGTATCGGTTATAACAACTGGTTAAAAGATAATTATTTAGTGGATCAGCACTGATGATATTACAAGATGTTGTAAAAGAAAAAATGTTGC
This sequence comes from Hydriomena furcata, assembly GCA_912999785.1. Classification (NCBI taxonomy): domain Eukaryota; kingdom Metazoa; phylum Arthropoda; class Insecta; order Lepidoptera; family Geometridae; genus Hydriomena; species Hydriomena furcata. Next base: position 3,076,721 of record OU538842.1, on the reverse strand, counting down.
AAATAAAAAAAATAAAACATGTTATAAACCGGTTATTGTGGGTTGACATGCGATTTCCTCGATACACTTAAAATATGACATCATGTAAAATTGTAACAACCTAAAAATGTAGTTCAATGCCAATATGTTTGCGCTAGTAGCCTAACTTTAATAGTTACAATACGATCAATAAGCGACGGGCCATGTTAGGTATTTTCCGGTTACCTACCTACTAAAAAACTCCCAATAAAATTTAATGTAATTTCCTTATGCATAATCTCGCATGGTGTACATGGTACGTACATATACATATACGTAGGTACATTCTTGGAACAAAAAACATTAAACTACGCAATCAGATTATGAATGTATGTATGGAGAGTATTATTAGTATTATACCGGGAATCGTGAGGCAACAATTTTTTATCTATACTAATACAACAGAAGAAATATTTATATTTTCGTGTTTGTTTGCATAAACTCTAAAACTACTGGATTGATTTCAAAATTTATTTTAAAATTAGAATGCTACATTAATTCCGAGTAACATATACTATTATCTATATACTACTACTACTACTATACTACTATTATATACTATATACTATTATATATAAAAATCAATGCCACTTTTCGTTGTAATTTTATAACTCAAGAACGGGCTCATCTATCCAAACCAAATGTAGGCTTTGTTCGGAATATTTAGTAATTAGATGGTTTTTGTGAAGTTTGCACAAAATCGGTAGACTTTGCGAAACCGGGGCGAGCAGCTAGTTTAATAATAGAAAAAATAGGGATCTTCACTAAAACTTAATAATGTAACCCAAGGTGTAAACAAATTAGCCATAAAATTTTTACTACACCCGTGCGACGCCAGAGCGGACGGCTAGTTTAATACCCCTGATGCATCGTGACAGCTTGCATTCTATGCTTCACCGTATTTAGTACTGCATCAACATTGCGTGCGTTTCATTGTAAACAAGTCTACTCGCGACCTGAAAACGAAATATCGTAACGAAGATATGACGATGGAACGAAGATATGATATGATATGATGACGATACGAATATTGTTACTTTAGATCGTTTTTGGTACCTACACGAGTAAACCCACTCAACCTTTTTAATAGTGCTGTTATGTGGAGCATAGTAACATTAATCCAATGCCGTAAATACTTAGAGAAAAACGCCCCCAGTATTTTCGATATACAGTTTCACACCATATGCTTATAATGGTGCCGATTCTGTTGGTGCCAGATAATACGGCAATATTTTTAGAGATGTCAAAATAGTTTTTAGCTTAGGTTTAGTTTGTGACTAACAGAATCGCCATCAATAATCAATGTAGTTAGAATTGACGAGTTGATTTAAATATATACCTAAAATTGCTATATATATTGATAGCTCACTCCGGCTTTATTTAAATTTTTCATACAACTCCGAGATCCAATGATATGACGTGATATTTAAGAAATCATTTTCTAACAAGTGCCTGTAGGAAATTTTGAGAATTTCGTGATCGTGATCATAAAAAAAATCAAACGACAGGCTGTCTGCCCGCGACTATGACTGCTGATAAGATAATCAAAACGTCGGGAAAATAAATTAAAGGCGTAAAATGTAATTGCCATTTCTTATTTCAAATAGACTTATAAAGAGCGCTTACATTCGACACTATCCCGATCCAACACCTTGTTTATACCAACAGTAGCTAAACCACAATTACACGTAATTCTTAAAAATAATATCACATCAATGAAGTAATATAAAAAACTACAGAAAATAAAATATTGTACCTATTTTTCCTGCGTGATATGGCTACCAATAACCAGTATCAGCACACAATAAAACAATTTAAAATAAAAAACAGTCCCAAAATTCCCACCAAGCCGTTATATTATATCCCAGAATCCCCACTGCAAAGTAAGCGTAACCTCATCAGTGGGGATTTCTGGAACGAATTTATAAAGACAAAAGATTTTTCGAAAAATTTTGATCACACAGTATAAAAAAGTAGTAGTCTAGTACGTATTCATTCAGACTGAATAATAAACATTAGTAGGATCCTTGAAATGTTTACCTTAAAAGCACGTCAAAACATTACATTTGACATATGCCCACAATTCGCACTGGGTAGCATTCCATACGTGACAGGTTGCAAACCCATCACGACTTATAAGAATATTAACTGGTTTCCACACGATGTTTTCCATCACCGTTTTGAGCTTGTGTTAGTGCGCATAAAGGTAATTTCGGATAGAAAAATCCATTGATGCACGGCCGGGATTAGAACAAACGATTGAGAGTCAAGACACCTAGCCGTGTTCGTTGCCTGATTAGTATAAAGACGTTTCAAAGTAGTAATTTTAATATCTTGTAATTTTATTAAAATAAACTTTTGACTTTGAATGTACCTACCTAACTCGTCCAAGGTTTACGAAACTAGGTACAACTTAAATGAACTTATTTATCCTTATCACATGATGATTTTTTGTACCTACTGCCTGTTATGTTAATCTTCTTCTAGCTGAACTACGCGACTTTGATCGCGGAGTAAATACGTTTTCTTTATAAGGTTTCGTACTTCATAAGGAAAAAACGGAACTCTGACCGTCGGAAACTACTGGGCCTAAAATTTAGAAAACCTATAGATTACAGGAAAATCTTTAAGAAGTTTGTATTTGTACAGAAACCTCGGTGTGCGAGTTCCACTTGGAATGGTCTGTTTTTTTTTAAATTAATGTCTTGCAAACTTGATCACAGTTTAAACTAGGTACCTATAAATTTGTACATTTTTATTTTACATCCTTACATTGTTATTTTTATGAAAGCCTTTATTAACGTGGAACATTGCATTGTTCTTGTTATGCTCTGGAGGAGGGCGTTGACTCTGCTAGCCAGTTTTAACTTGCTTTTTGTTTTAAATAAATACAACAATAGTTTTTTGTTAAAAATAAAAGATAAAAAAAATAAATCATACCGGTCACCTCATGCACCTCAAGTCATTGTAAATAAGTTTACTGGTTTATTTTTAAACACAATAGACAGTAATAGAATGTGTCACAAATGACATTACGTCATCAACGCGCGGTTCGATTACACTCCACTCCACTTTGAAACGTTCGACATAATTAAATGTCGTGATGTCGTGATGACGTCGTGTCTCGTGATGACGTCTTATCGTCGGGCGACAATCACAACCATTCATTCTTATTTTTCGCCATCTATACTAATATTAGGAAGGGGACCTTTGCCCTGCAGTGGGACACTACAGGCTCATAATAATAATAATACTAATATTATAAATAGGAAACATCTGTATTTTTGTAAGTATGTTTATAACGAATAAACTAAAAATTTCTGGACCTATTTCGGAAATTCTTTCACCATTAGAATGCTGCATCATCCCTGAGTAACACAGGCTATATTTATTACTAGAAAAAGTTAGGATTCCCTACTAAAACTTAGTAATCGTTTCAATATTTGATTAATATTAAAATCTGTATAAAATTTTCTAAAATAGACCGATCCACTTTTTTTTACCTTTTCGCTTTTCAGACAGATCATTAACGCCTAATTTTATCTCGATCGGTCTCTTTTCGCGTCATCTCACACGAAATAGGCACAACCGAAATAATCGGGGCTTTGGGAACGAGGCATAATATTGTATCGTCTTATCGTTGACATTATAGTAATTAAAACAAGAAAAATATTTTAAAAACTTATTATTAAGACAGTAAGTCTTGAGATTCACGACTAATCTTGTTTTAATAAACTTAGACATCGAATGACGTAACACGTTGACTTGTGTTGAGAATTTTAGACTTTTCTTGTTCAAAACGTTTTAATGTTGTTACAGTCATGTGTGAGGTACCTACCACGGCATTCTATTCGAAAATTGTGGGTTCGAATGTGGGTGGGGCATCAATGGAATTTTCTATTCAATAAATTAAAATATTTTCCAATTTAATGAACCTATATTTTTTGTAAATAGCTCCAAAAACGATGATTGCAAGTTTTTAGTAGTATAGGTACCTAAATAACACTGCAATAATATTAAAAGTTACAGCGGTTTAAGCCTTTCTCACCTCTACCATGTTATTTTTTTTTAATTCAATAATTTATTCAACAATATTTTACAATAAAAAATATTGGTAGGTACTAGGTATACATTGAAAACTGCATTATTTAAAATCAAAACTGTTTATAATAATGATGTATTGCAGTTTTCAGCGCCCGCTTCCCGTTGAAAATAAAAAAATATCGCAGATAACCACCACCTTCTACACCTACACGAGTGCTTTAATTTATAGTCTGGCTAACGAAAGTAGACATTCGAATATTTGCAAACCTATTACATAGAATGCTAGAACGAATGATGGTTATGGTTGGACTTTAAACGAATGAACGTTATTTCAGGTGTTCAAACAAATGCAGTTGCCATGCTGATTTTTTTTATTTGCCGCGCTTTTTCAGTCTACTTTCATTAGCCAATATAGTTTGTATGATACTTTTTAAACCAATACCTATTACCAATATTTTTTTTCAAAGTCTGCCAACATCAGGCAGTGGATGGAGTATCTGCAAACTTCAAAAGTTGGTAATGTTGTTTTGCAGTTATAGGTATTGCTGATAAACGAACAATACCGAACTCTAACCATCGTATTTCTGTTTTTGACAGACCTATCGCTATAGATTTTTACACGGGTATTTAGTCGAAACGTAGAAAAAATAAATTAATATTACAATAGCCATATTTGCGGGCAGACTAAAGAAAATGTAAATGTAAATAACTTTATAATAAATTAAAGGTAGGTACCTAGGTAATTACGTGTTAAAGACCCATTAAAAATCTATAGTTATGTCATTTGACAGTTCAATTGAAAACTCGATGACCATTAACAATGAACATAAGCAATATACTACTTACACATGCACTGGAGCTCTTTTACATTTGTTATCAGTTCGTAGGTAGGTAATATTATTCACACACACATGTTTTGGTGAGAAAGGCATGACGTATAAAGTTACAATGGACACATGCTGCGGTCATATTCAATTCGATCTTGTTACAAATATAGTACCTACCTACGTAAGTTACACAAATGGTTGTACAGGTTGTCTCAAAACATTGTCGAACGGAAGTCCAGCTGGCTTGTTTCGTAAAAACTATGTTTATCATATAGGTACGTACCTACTAGATTCTATAATAGTTACTATAAAATTGGTGTTCTCATAAATTTTAGAGAATACCTACCTATTTCACAGTAACTACGAAATAGCCAGCTAGGGCATACCACAAGTCTTACCCTCGTATTCAAGAACAACACTATGAGAACACGTACCCACAGTGGACGAAATCTATTTTCATAAACATCACTTTATGTGTTGAGCGACACTATGGCGCACGCTACCGTGTGCCTTTAGAGCTCAACTTTGGCTAAAGGCACACGACAATGTGCCTCTAGTCACACTATGCAGTGTCGCACAACACAAAGTGATTTTTATGAAAAAAGATTTCGTCCACTGTGGGTGCGTGTCATAGTGTTGTTCTTGAATACGAGGGTTAAAGTAATCAAAACAATACTCCCGGTGCGAAAGTGACCACGCTATACGAGTTCGTATGTCACTTTTGTGTTTGTAGTACGAGACTAGGAGTTCTAGGCTTGCTCGCGAGAAACAGGCGTACGTAGCTTCACCTAACTCCTAAGACATTTCGAAGTGATCCTTGTGATTTTCTCGAAATAAACGCTGATTCAGGTCAAAGTCAAGTGGTAGATTTGACTTTGGCCCGAATCACCGTTATGTGGGTAGGTAGGTATGTATCTACCTATATTCCACGATATTTTGTAGTTTTCGAATGAATATTTTTTTTTCAAGTTAGCTGAATAGTGAAACTATTGGATGCGCAAATATTTATTACCACAGATTTAAAAATATATACCTAAATACTATTATTATCACGACTTTAATCCACACAGTCTATTTACGATAGACATGATCTCAAATATTTTGTAGATCATAATCAGCGGCACGTCCAGTCATTGCATTGTGCACATGGCAACATTTTGCAGTAAATATCATTCCATACGTGACAGGTTGCAAGCCCATCGACGCTTAACTCAAGCCGTGTTACTGCTCATACAATTTTTTTAATAGAAAAACCCATAGCACTACCGTGACTCGAACCAATTCGAACGACCTTTGGATTGAAAGTCGAGGTACCTTCCACACGCTCAACATCCTAAAATTTTCACACCTCTGGACTCACGCTTGTCACGTCTGGACTTCTACTTGTCACTATTTTTGGGACATCCTGTACAAATGAATCATATGGTTGTCTTTATTTATAGTGACACATGTATTGCTAGTAGTTAGATCTTATTATTCACTGAATGTTAAGTTATGACTGTTCTTTTCACTAAGTATCTGTTTTGAGTAATTTATCAGTGACACATTAAATCGGTATCATTTATAGGTAACCTTTAATCAAAAGAGCTTGGTAAAAATTAGTTCTCAGTTTACAGTAAAAAAATAACAATTCTGTGAAAACCAATTTCAAATAAGGAACTCGGTTCTTTGTCTAAATTTTTTGTATCTGTCAGAATTTTAAACAGGAAAAAGGTTGAACTTAAAACCCTTTTTAATTAATTTTTAAACAGACTCAGAAAGAAATTGAGGCATAAGGCTGACTTTCTTAAAATATTAATCTGATCATTACTGAAATTTTAAGGAGTTCTTCGGATTTTAGAATAATGACATCAAAATTATTACTTCATTATCAAAAATGTTTCAACATAACCAAGGATCAATTTTTATCCTCACTGAACCAGGTTTTTAGAGACCGGGTTTAAACCAACTTTTTACTAACTGCCAATTAAAATCATGATAATCATTATCAGCTTTAAACTATCAAATTTAACTGCATTACTGTCAAAAAGCAAAGGGATAATGACAGTTGTATCTGATTACAATTACTAAACAACTGATATAGCTAAAGAAAATGGTTCCATGTATAAAATAATAAATGGTTTTCTTTATGGAACTATTTATTCATTATAATTCCATATGGTAATTGCACAGCTTGATAAACAGTTCAAACAAATACCATCTACCATTCTTTTGTTTGAAAAGATGCAGGATTAATGTTCAAACTAAAAAGTGAATCAATTGTGTTTCAATCATTGTCTTTATCAATTGGTAAAAACACAGGTTTTACATAAAATCCTCCACATAAAAAGCACCTGTTAAGCTGTGATATGAATAATCTATGGCATTATTTACATTATTTATACAAAATTATACTAAAAATTACTGACCGGTAAATCATTTACCAAAAAATAATTAAACAAAAATAGACATTTCTTTCTAAAACAAAAGTAACAAACTATTCACGGAAATTAACAAGCTAAAAACATTAAAAAAAACTTAAAACTATCAGTTTAAATGGAATCGGATGGTTCACGTTTCGATCCATTTATTTTGCTATAAATGACAGAAAGGTGAATCTTCAGATTCTAACTTTACCACATCAACTGGTTACATCCACACTGGGCTCAAATTCAAATTAAAGCTTTAGAGTAAAGGACCGCTCAGAACTTAAGCTTGGGGTTGAGCTCGTGGGCTCGTCCGCCCCAGTCTAATCTGTAACTGCGAGTCCGCCACGATATCTCAGGACTGAGAAGGGCCGTCGGGAGCACAAATGGGGCACAACACTCGTTCCACACCCAGCCGAGTAAAAACTGCACTTTTGTGAACGGCGGAGAGCCATTTTGCACAGAACGTAGCATCAGCCAGTCTGATAGGAACCACACTAGGACGTGAACTAGGAAGAAGGCGAGGGGCTCGGCGCCGAAGAGTTCGCCGGCCGCCCACGCCGCCCCGGCCCCGAGCGGCATACACTCGCTCAGGGGCTCCAGCAGCGCTGTTGTAGGCACCATGGCTATCCGCAGACGAGCCCACCGCGTTAGCCGCGCCTGCAGCGCTCCAACAGATCTCGTCCCGCAGTTCTGAAGCGCCGGCAACGAAGCCACCCGCATCCGCCATCCCCGCGAACAAATCGCCTTCGCCATAAAATAATCCTCCGCTAAGTAATCGGCAAAAGCCGCCAACCCTCCGGTCTCCTCTAACGCACATCTCCGCACCAGCGACGACATGCCGACATGGCAATTGATGCCGAGGAAATCGGCTCCGAGGTACATTCGCGCCTGCGCCGTTCCGAAGTACACCTTCTCGTATACCGCGGCGAAGCCTTCGGCGTCGCAAACGAATGGCATCTGATGAACTATAGCTACGTCCTCTCTCATGTGCTGCACCATGTCTATGAGCGTGTCCTCGCGCATTCTGATCCCCGCGTCGCTGATGAGAACCAGCGGGTACTTCGCGGCGAGGTACGCCGGCTGCATGTTGTTGATCTTAGGGTTGACGCCGACCTTCGTTCCGCCCACAAAGAGGCGCGCCTCGACGTGCGAGTGCTTCGCGATCAGACTGTTCACCAACATAGCCGCAGGGTCATTGTCGTTCTCCACGCAGAACAACAGCTCGTATATCGGGTAATCCAGTGAGAAAAACGTCTCAAGGTTGGAGAACAGGTTTGGGTCGACGCCCGTTAGCGGCTTCAAGATCGAGACGCCCGGGTAGGGCTGTTCGGGCGGCGACCGGTCTACCGCTCGGTGTAGCTTCCACTTCGAATACGAAAGCGCCATCAGGTGAATTAACCACAGACACACCCAAGCCACCATAAAAAATATAGCAAAACCGTAAACGGTATACACCATAGGTATCATAATTGTAATTTTTTAACGTTCTCGCGTTCGGCCCGCATAATATCGACTGGTTTACGAGCGTCGAGGGCCGTGCGCTACTATGCGATCTTAGCAGTGAACTGAAGCCGAATTCGGAATAATAGGCAACGAAGATAGGACTGTGCGCTTCCAGATTATATTTAACATTATATACTATCGCGTTATCACTGCAGATACTTGTAACTGATTACCGGACACTCTATTAAAATAACTTCTAAGAATAAAAACGAAATTCCGTCCCGATTTCAGAAAATTGCACACACACGCACGCACTTCAAGCACCACTTTCGCCAACTGAAGAAAATAAAAATGTATGTAATGTCAAAGGTTAAGAATGAATGAAATTAAGACAACAAAGGGAATTTAAAGCCTTTTCACACGAGAATAGTTCAGAACTGTCATGTCATAATCATAATAGAAAGGGTACTAACATGAATTCCAACGACTAACCACAGACAAGTGACATACAGCCGTTCCCATCATTCGTTCATTCATTGCGAATTTTCTTCGCGCCCGCGGCAAAATCAAGTTAGATTTTTAAATTTGCGATGAAAAATGGAAATAAATCATTTACTCAAAGATGTGATCAGTTTGAATGAGTATATTTCTGCTACCCATGATGTATTGAATAAGTATAAGAACCTAAAAGTTACCATCAACATTGCGACTGTTCTTACTCTAAAGAAAATTCGATCTTTGGAAATCGAGGTAAGTTTTTGTTTTGACCAACAATTATATTATATCCAGCGGCATACGAACGTATTCTAACTAGACTCTCGACAATGGTTTAATATCATGCAGTGGCGCCGTTGAATGAAATACACACTGTCGTCCAAAACTCTAAAACTTTCAAATGTTTCAATATGCACTTACCTATTCGTATGGTAAATTTCCTATTGATTATTTCTAGTATCTCAACAAATGCGAAGAGAACGGCGTAGCATGCACATTATTCGAGCGTTTACTCGCCACACCACCATCAAAAATATGGGGTGTTCTCGCCAAGGAGTTGGTCTACCTAATTCAGTACTGGCTAGAAGCCATCAGGAAGCACCTCATCTACCACAGCAACCATTGGTGGATGTTCTTGAAGAAAATACTAAATTTTATAAAGGTAGGGGAATAACTATGACCTTTTAAACTGGCCTCACTAACACAATAATTTCCTTAGAAACATTTGTAATAGGTTAAATACAAGTACAGACAAAAATATAGAAAAAGCTTGGACTGGTAGTGATCCGGATCAGTTGAGCTACTTTTAGACTGTTTGCAACTGTCTTTAGATAGTGAAATTGGTTCTTGTGTATTTTGTACTTAAATATTCTCTAATATATAATACTTAAAAAAAAAAAAATTAATTACAGTTGTCAGCAGTTTTTCATACTTACACTGTTTTTAATTATAATTATTTAATTAAAAGGGCCTCTTAGATTATTGTTGCAATAACAATAAATTATTATTATTATAGGGTAAGTACCTATAATTTATCCAGGTGTGCATGGATTTTTCTGTTTATAAAATTTATATGCGTATCAAAAACACATGCTCAAAACGGTGAAGGAAAACATCGGCAACATGTAAGCGGCGATGGGTTTGTAACCTGTCACGTACGGAATGCTAACTACTGCAAAATGTGGGCATGTGCCAAATATAATGTTTGGACGTGCCTCTGACTACCCTCACTAGACATCCTCAAAGGATCTAAGCATCTGGAGATCTGAGAGGATGTCTACCGTACTTGGGGATTACAGTCATGATCCTATTTATTATTCTTATTTTTTTATAATTTATGTATGATCACTAATACCCTATGCACTAATGACCCCACTAGAGCCTGTGAATAGCAATAAATCAACAATATTATGCACCTAAAATTTATCTATATGCCAATCCAATCATTATTTGCATGGGTTCTTCGTCTAAAAGACTGCTATCCCCAATATGCTGGTGGAGCACACAGCGAAATGCCCTGAATAACAATAAATAAATCACTACATAGTATAAAGCAAAGTCGCTTTCCGCTTCCCGCGTCTGTATGTATGTATGTTTGCTTATATCTTTAAAACTACACAACGGATTTTGATGCGGTTTTTTTTAATAGATAGATGGATTCAGGAGGAAGGTTTATATGTATAATAACATGCTACCCGTGCGAAGCCGGGGCGGGTCGCTAGTATTTAATATAGGCACCCTTATACTAATCTAAAAATGCATGCATGATAAATGTGATGATAGTGAATGATGTATGTCAGGATTGTAGCGAGTGGAAAGCGGTGATCTTTGCTTATACCTCACAGGCTTCATTTTATGTATGTAAACTAATCTATATATATAAATATGCTAATTAAAACTTTTTTGCACAGGAGCTCCGTCTCAAAGACCCTGCCATCCCCAACATGCTGGTAGAACTTACAGGGGAATGTCTCTTTGACCTGGCCACAGCTCCCAAACCAGATGTATTCCAGCGACATGAAATCCTGCACTGCCTCAACATGGTCTGTGCCGAGTCGGGGAGGGAGATCAGATTCGCTATGAGGATTAAGTTTGGGGATTATTTGTAAGTATATCTTTACAGTTTTAGTTTTAACCGACTTAAGTTTTATGACTGTGTGTGAATAAAATTAAATAATTATATTAAGATAGGTATATGTACTTACTACATTTAATTTATTAAAAAATCTAGCTCCTAACAAATGCTTGTACTATGGGAACCAGATTACTAATATAATTATAATTACATAGTATAAAGCAAAGTCGCTTCCCGCTTCCCGCGTCTGTATGTATGCTTGCTTATATCTTTAAAACTACACAACGGATTTTGATGCGGTTTTTTTTAATAGATATAGTGATTCAAGAGGAAGTTTTATATGTATAATAACATGCTTAATATATTAGAGAACCACTGATAATTTTAAGATTTCTAATATGAAGTCGTAGATAAACACATTTTTTTGCGCTTACATTGCAAACGCTGACTGAACTCTACGAGATAGATCAAAATAATGTACTTACTAAATATTGTATACCTTAAAAAGGTCTACAAAAAAGTCCGTGATGGTATATGTTTATCTCTTAGGGATAACCCACAATAATCCATTTCTATCCTTTACTTTAGACCGCAACTTTTTTTTTAAATTTGAAATGCTGTTACGAGTATACAAAGACATTCTGTAATATATTTTGGTATCAGCTTTGCACCCGTGCGAAGCCGGGGCGGGTCGCTAGTTTAATATAAATAGATACTTTATAACACCCAGACACAGAACAAACAAAACATCTATCTTCATTAATCATCATTATTACACAAATGTTTGCCTTGGAGCCGTACCACAAGCTTTTCAAGTAATATTAAAACATATTCTTGCGGTGCGAAATTGACAAGGCTATAAGAACTCGTATGGCTTGTGTAGGGGGCTGGGTGGGGATTGAACCCACAACCTACAGCGCAGAAGGCAGAGCTACTACCAACTGAGCTGTGAAGCAATATTTCTAACAACTAAATATTATTTCAGTGTGAAACTAGCATCTCTAATGGCAACCTCTGGCTACCTCCCTTGCCAATACAGCTCTTTGGAATGCCTCCTCCGATGGTTGGTGCCTCGGCAGGAGAGATCTTTGCGATCAGCTGCAGCGGATAAGTGGTTTCCACCGGACCTGTTCCCAGTAGCAGCCAGGAATCTGTTCTTGAATAGCACCTGGATGAACTTCTTCCAGGTATGTTCTTATATTATTACTAGCTCTTTCCAGAGGTACCTACCTGAATAAAAAGTATGTAGAATATACGAGTATGTATGCTAATTCAAGCTATAGCCTACAGAATATCCTACTATCCTACTAATCCTAATAATATTATAAATGCGAAAGTTTGTGATAAGGATGCTATGTTTGTTCCCTAATCAAAAATAAACGACAAAACGGATAAAGATGAAATTTGCTGTAGTATGTAGATAAAAAATCAGATTAAATATAGGGGGAACTTATAATCCGAAAAACAACCCCTAAATAATAAAAAAAAACGCAAGAAGGATGATTATTGTATAGATGGCGTTAGTGTGCAACAAATCTGACATCACAGACTAAAAACATTTACCCTCGTATTCAAGAACGACACTATGAGAACACGCACCCACAGTGGACGAAATCTTTTTTCATAAAAATCACTTTATGTGTTGAGCGGCACTATGGCGCACACTACCGTGTGCCTTTAGAGCTCAACTTTGGCTAGAGGCACACGCCAATGTGCCTCTAGTCACACTATGCAGTGTCGCACAACACATAAAGTGATTTTTATGAAAAAAGATTTCGTCCACTGTGGGTGCGTGTTCTCATAGTGTCGTTCTTGAATACGAGGGTTAGTCTTCATAGCAACGCAGTTTTGACTAATGAATGATACGCATTCTACCAAAATTCGTTTGTAGGGAAAAAATTGGAAGCTGACTGAAATTGCTTTTTTTTATTACAAAAAAAAAAAATGACAGAACAACGTTTGCCACGGGTCGGCTAGTATTATAAATGCGAAAATTTATGAGTGGTTGTGTGTGTTTGTTACTCTTTCACGCATAAACTACTGAACGGATTTAGATGAAACTTTAAAGTATTATAGCTTATACATCACAATAACACATAGGCTACTTTTTATTCAGGTATCACGCGGGCGAAGCCGCTGGCGGAAGCTAGTAGTCAATATAGGCGTATTAAGTATTATAAGTTTCATTTATTTTTTATTTTTAGGATGCCAGAGATTTCCTGAACGCACTCAATGAAGGCAATGGGTTGATAACATCTGTTATTTGCAGACGTCTAACAATAGGGGAGGTTGTTTTAATCAATGTAAGTGTTCTTGTTAGGGGCCGTCTATTAATCAGGTGAGGTTCAAAAGGGGGGAGGGGGGAGGGGATTCGGCAAAAATCACGAAAGGAGGGGGAGGGGGTGTAGTAAGATATCACGTGTATTGTAGCATTTTTTTTTAAATGCTAAAAAACATCACGTGATCAATGGACGGCCGGAAATATACAGTTTTGTTTTTTTATGACAAAGATAACTTAGGGACTTAATCTAGATAAATGTAGAAGAGTAAACACGATTGGTGAAACTTTTCCCGATAGATTTATTTTAAAAAGTTGGCTCTTCCAAAACATTATTTATGTTTTTACTATGCAAGGTTGATATGGTGAATGAGAAAAGTATGAATAGTAGGTAAAGTACAAGTACAACGTGTTGCCCCCCCCTTATCGAACTGAATAGTTATAAACTTCTTAGAATAAAAACTTTTTAAAATGAATATTGATTAAATCTTCCAGGGTACAGAGAGACAACAGACCTGGTTGGATTTTAACACATCATCGAAGTCAATATCAGTCCTTTTAGACCCGAAGGTGTTGGAAGTGTTCGGTGTTGCTGAGCATAGGGCCTGCGAGACCTTACATATTGACGAGGATATCACGGAGATGGCATTATTACGCAGGTAGGAAAAAACCGGCCAAGTGCGAGTCGGACTCGCGCACGAAGGGTTCCGTACCATTATATATAAAAAAACGGCAAAAAAAACACGTTTGTTGTATGGGAGCCCCACTTAAATGTTTATTTTATTCTGTTTTTAGGGTTCCGTACCCAAAGGGTAAAATCGGAACCCTATTACTAAGACTTCGCTGTCCGTCTGTCTGTCTGTCTGTCCGTCTGTCTGTCACAGAGCTGTATCTCATGAACCATGATAGCTAGACAGTTGAAATTTTCACAGATTATGTATTTTGGTTGCTGCTATAACAACAAATACTAAAAACAGAATAAAATAAATATATAAGGGGGGCTCCCATACAACAAACGTGATTTTTTTGCCGCTTTTATAGATAATGGTACGGAACCCTTCGTGCGCGAGTCCGACTCGCACTTGGCCGGTTTTTAGTATTTGTTGTTATAGCGGCAACAGAAATAAAATTAATACGAGAAGACTAAATTAAATTAATAAAAAGTACCTATCTCGACTGTATTCTCAAGTACAGAAGACACACTCCTCTCAGATCATCTTCAGTCTCCAGGCACTTAGATCCTTGTCGATTTCTTAAGGGGTTAGTCATAGGCACATTCAAACATTACGTTTTGATTAAACTTGGAATATAGCTTATCTCTTGGAATAAAATATAGGATAGTTATTATACAGGCACACCGCGAGTTAAGCCGCGGTCGGTAGCTAGTAATAATAAATTGTTTACAGGGAGTCGCTAGGCTTGACAATATCATTGAACACGCTGCGGGCTCCGTACATTCGTCCCACAGACATTAGTACGGGGGATAGATGTCTCGTCAATATAGGGATCAGCTCACAAGCAAACTTGCGGTCTCTGGATGAGGCTATGAGGAGTACGTTCGGAGGAAAATATCAGGTAAGACTAGTCGCTGTTTACACACGCACACGCCCACAGATACATAGGTACACACATACACACAGAGAGAGAGACAGAGATGCACACGAAGAAACACACACACACAGACACAAACACACGCACAGGGACACAGATACATACACACACACACGCATAGCCACACACACGCACAGACACATAGTCGCAAACTCAAATTGGTTAATCCCTGATCCTGATGGATATTTTACCTGCGACAATTTTTGTATCGCTTTCAAATATCTAAATATAGTATTTTTTAAAAATCCTATGATGATACGGGGAAAATAGGAGGCAATAATGCCACTAATGGCTTGTAACCAAAATAAAAATTACCTATTTTACCTTATGTATAAGTAAAAACTGTGTTTTTTTTACAGCTCCTGTTGGATTTGGACATAGATATGACACAGTCGCCACAAAGATCATACAACAAAAACAAAAAAGAAAACACTTCTGTGAGTTGCACTTGGGGTCGACACAGGGGTACTAACGCTAGTACCCCAGGGTCTGTGTCACAGGGGTACTAACGCTCAACTAATAGATATCAACCTTATCTATTTCTATAGGTACTGTCTATATTAATATTATAAATGTGAAAGTAACTTTATCAAATTCAAATTCAAAAATCATTTATTTCAATAAAATCACAAGGATCACTTTGAAACGTCTTAGGAACTAGGTGAAGCTACGCCGATTCCACGCGACCAAGCCTAGAAGAATCAGGCAACAAACACGGCTTTGGGTCTACCTTTTTTTTAATGATCCTTTTCTTAAAGCTATGTAGTATCTGCCTGTCTGTGACGGTATCTCGGCCAAACCGCTGGGCCGATTGTGATGAAATTTTTTATACAGATAGTTCTAGATATTGGGACGGACATAGGCTACTTTTTTTTACCAAAGTTAACTTTTGATTTTCAGGAATTTCAAAGTTTTATAATTTAAAAATTCGATTTCCAAAACATACGCTAAAAGCTAGTTAGTTGATAGTTACGTTTCAAAAAGTAAAAAGAAAATCAACGAAAATGTTTAGACCAATTGAAAAGTCAAGGGAGGATATATTCGTTTTTAAGTTTTATGAAGAAATATAATATAATTTAAGGGGCTCCCAGTCGCTGATTGCTCTTTTTCGAAACGAAAAAAGAAATACTTCTGAACAAGCCACATCTCCTATTTTTATAAATATATTACTTCAGGTTCCTACCTAGATTTCTATTAAGCTGAAAACATAATAGCAGAAACTTTTCACGATAAAGATATTATTTCAAAATGATACGTTTTAGAATTTATGATCGAAATATTTTATATACCTACTATTAAAATCAACTTGTGATTTATTGTTAAAGATAGGTAATATGTAGATCTAGATTTCTATTAGAATAGATTTTTGATAAGTAATTATACATTTATTTATATCATTAATTTATTCGAAAAGCAAAGGTGGACCACGCGCCGACTTGTGTTTGTCGTCATTGCAGCGGTCGGTAGGATTATTTATCGAATTGATTAAAGATGGGTACATCTTTATTCACATATACTATACATTATAAAATAGGAGATGTGGCTTGTTCACAAGTATTTATTTTTTCGTTTCGAACAAAAACAATCGTCGACTGGGAGCGCCTGGGTCTATTCTACACAATAGAAAAAAATCATCGAAATCGGATCACCAGGTAGAGATATGCGCGCTCATACATAAAAAAATATATAGGTACACGTCAAATTGAGAACCTCCTCTTTTTTCGTCGGTCAAAAACTGGTTTGCGGTAGCTGTCTCGTTTTGTGATATGAAAAAAAACTTTTTTTTTTAGAGGGTAGTTGAAATATTTTCTTAATTTTTTTACTATTTTATTGTTTTGTTTACCTTGTGGTGTGAAAGATATGTCATTTATACATAATTAGTCGATTTGTATTGTGTTCTACAGGAAGAAGACACTCGATTCTCACATCCAGTGGCAGTTAAAAGGCGAAAACACTCAGGTCAGTATAGTTTTAATTTAATTTGCAAACTTCGTTATTAATAAATAATAAATATTGGTGGACCGAATGGTTATGTGGGAGTCCCGCCTTGAAAAAGGCAGTGTACCCACTAAAAACCTGGGGTGTTCCTCAACTCCGCAGAGTGAGAGAGTCGCGGGATCGCTTAGCGCATCCCCGCAACTCCTTAAGCGGTTGCCCGTGGATGGGCCCTTCTATGGGAGGAATTAAATCCCCCCCATTCTCCGCTTAAGGCACCTCGGAACACAGGACGAGGTGCCTTACAGCCCGGGACCTCTCAGGTCAGGCAATAGACCCCCCGATCTATTACCCGAAGGTCCCCATTTAAGGTACTATGCGGCCAGCAAAAGCCAGCCGCCTTCGACCTGCCCTTCTGCGGCGTATGGGATCCGAGAGAACGTCGTCCTCTCGGTCCCTTTCTGCCGCCTCCTTTTCCTGCATTACCGACTCCGCGAAGCCGGTAATCGCCCTCCAGTTTCTATCGCTATCGACCATTGCGTTGACAATGGCCGATAGCGAGAGAACGTAATCTAGCCCCAAACTAAGCCTTTTTATCTGTCCTAATAAACTTATACTTTTACTTTACTCTATTTTACTTTATTTATTTAGCTTACAATATTTTTTTATTTATTTCAGGCTATATCGTGAGAAATCAGAACACTGGCAGATCAATCTCACCTTCAACTGCTTCTACTTCGTCACTGATTCAAGTAAGGGAACGTAGAACGTACCCATCACTACGTGACCCTTTTTTTTTATGTTTTTTTACCTCGTTCCCCCTTTGGTGACCACTGACCACCCGTAGTATTTGCTAAGATTTTAGTTAAAAGTCTCGGACACTTTTTTTCTAAATTGTATTTATATTTCAGGAATTTTAATGTTTTACCATAAAGTGGTAAAAATCGATTTCTTCAATCTACGCGGACGAAGTTGTGGGTAAAAGCTAGTTTTACAATAGATGATTTACACAATGCAAGGTGCACTAGGATAGTCCTAGTGCCTAGAACATGATTCTAGATGGCAGCACCATCCTAGCACCTATCTATACCATTCTCACATCACAGATGACGATGAAGCTCCACGCGATGTTTTCCTACACTGTTTTGATAACGTGTTAATGCACAAATATATTTTCTAATAGAAAAATCCATTGAATTTAGGATTGGAATATACGAATATAGGGTATCACTACACCAAGTCTGATGATAAAGTATATATTACAGCTAAAAGATAGACTAGCAGCGTTGCCTCGATATAAGTTCGATAAGGAACCAGTCAGCGTGTGCGCACAGCCGGCGCTGTCCAACGTCACGGAACTTACTGAACAGGACGACCGCAGCATTTACACAGCCACCACAAACAAATTTCAACCTTACGGCGTATGCTATAAGAGCTTAAGAACTCCTAACGATCAGAAAACATCAGCGGAGAAGAAACACAGAAGCGAAGGTGAAACTGTCAAGAAAAAATCTAGAGGAGGAAGAGGGGTGCTGTCTCCAGTTGTCAGCGACGATAACTCCACAAGTCTTCTCTTGGTGGCGACTGTAGGATCAACCAATGATTCTGTCATTAATGAAACTATAGAGCGATTATCTAAGTCTAAGGAGTTTGACGACGATAACATTGTAAATCTGCTCGTCCAAGAGGCTTTACAAGGGAATACTAAAAGCAGGGAAGTGTCAGACAGTGGCATCAATACTGATGAAAAGAAAAGTCAAGAGGAAATTGAAGCTATAGACGATACACCTAAAGATATAAAAGATGTAAGAAGCAGACTGTTTAAGAAAAACTGTACTATCGTCAGCAAATTAACAACTGACGATGAGTCCAATACGGAAGCTATTAATGAAACACCAGCTTTTGTAAGCACTAGAAAAAATATAAGGAGTTTTAGTAAAACTACAGTGAAAGCTGAAAAACAAACTTATCACGTGAACGCTGTCGAAGAATTCTTTTCGCAACATATCACTGAGAATGAAAGAGGAAGAATTGTAATAAGTCCTACTCTAGCTAAGAAAATCAACGAAACTAGCTCTGAAACAAGTGAGAATTTCGATGATAATTGCCTGCTGATGAATGAAGATGTAAACACAGACATTGAACAAGGCATCTTTAATGATATAGCTGCTATGGATTGCTTGAATGACATGGTTGACAAGGTTTGCAGCGATCTCGACAAATGTACCAAGTACAAAGGGAATGTCGTTGCTGGCAGCAATGATACTGTCAACGAAGATGAAACTAGTATAAATAAAGACAAAAGTTATCAAACTCCTATATCTAAACCGTTGGAGATTCAAAAACCAAAAAGAATCTTGAAATTGAAATACAAACCTGTAAAAAAAACTAAAGCACGTGCCACAAAAAAAACTAAGAATGTCGAACAAGAAACTACTAAAAAGATGTCAATTATTCTTGAACAGAAGGAAGATGATACTTTTCTAGAAGAAATAAAAACGAAAAATAATAATGATAAATTAGACGAAAAAAAACAAAGTCCTGATAAGAAAACTGAAACATCGCCTGTAATGAATACAGTAACTCCATTAGTTCGAAGAAAGCGAAAACTATACTCTCCTAAAGACGATGACGTAGAGAAAGAAATACAAGCACTTACTATTGAAAAAACAAGCGACGATTTTCCCCTATCTGAGTTAAAAATTCTTAAAAATACTAAGACAACCGCTTCATGCTACAAAGAACTGGAGAAAGAACGCAAAAAATATACTCGTTTACCGAGATCCAGAAGATCTAAAGCTAAAGTTATTGATATGCCATCACCCCGAACCCTCAAAATTAATTCAATGTTCGACAATCTCAAACAAACAGTCGAAAGTGAAGAAACAATTACTCTTGTCGACAAAACTACAGATGTGTATAACTTTACAAGTGATAGCGACGATGATGATTTTCAAAAGAAAATGGATTTAAAAAAATGCTTCAGTGCTACTGTTGAATCAGCTAAGGTCAAAAAAAGCAGGAACAGTCGTCGCGGTAAAGAATCTGAAAGCTCTTACGAGGAAAGTAAGGCTAAAACTGTGAAACGTAAGAAAGTTACCAAGCGTACAGTTAAACGGAACCCTGAAGCAAAAGTACCTGTTATAGACTTAGTTGATGTAGGTCTTGTTGATGAAAGAATGAGAGAAGCCGTCAGAGAAGAGTTGAACACTTCTATTATAATTGAACACTCTAAAAACTTGGAACCTATAGAGATTGAACCAACGTTTAAAAAAGTTCCTCAAATGGAAGAAATTTACGATAGCCTATCCAATGACACATTAACATCGAAGAAAAACGCTAAAAAGACTCTGACAGAACGAGTAAATGACAGCGAATCCAATGATACTTCAGCACCAAATAAACGAGCTTACAAAAGAACTAAAATGACTCAAGTCGAACACGATGACAAATCTAATGATTTTGCTTCAAAAAAAAGTGTTAAGAAGAGAGGAAATAAAAAAACAGAACTGCTTTTGATTAAAAAAGAAAAAGAATTGGCGATAAAAGATAAAAAAAATATAGAATCTATTATAGAAGATGAAGGTACTATAAGCCCTCTACCCGGACTAGTGGTAGAATCTATTCCTAAATACAAAGAAGAAGTAAATGACTCGCTAACGACCAACATGCTTCAGAAGTTCAAGAGAATCTACAAAGACGGTCCCGATGTCATAAACGATTCAGTGAACACGCAGAATATGTTGTCCGATGTAGAAAGATTCAATCTTAGTGCACAAAATTATGTTAGCATCGCAGATGAAATGTATTTTGAGGATAGTAATAAAGAAAATGTATACAAAAAGACGGAAAGAGATAAATGTCGAAAACATCAGAAGGCTGTCCTACCGAAGACAACCAACGATTCTCGAAAGAAAATTACTACTGAAAAAGAGAACGAAATTATAGAAACAATAGATATTCATGATGTAAATGATGATCAATTAGATAAATCTATAGCAAGTGATGATATTAACGCTCACGGAGACGTAGACGAATTGCCTCCGAACCCTGAAACAATCAAAGAAGTACTTCAACCCAGAGAAATACAGGACTTGGATCAGTCTATGAAAGATTACTTCACAAAACTCACTCGAGAAATTCACAATTCCACCTCTAAAGATCGCGACTCAAGTAAATCCGCGGAGGGCGAAGAAATCGGCGCTATTTCGCGTAATAAAACAGAAAAGAGCGTTATATCTCCTATTATTTCTGTGAAACGTTTAGCGTTTGAAGATATAAGTAGATGGATGCCATCTCGACGCACTTCAGACACGACTAGCCATACCAGCTCCAAAATAAGAAGCCAGGCCAAACATGAACATTCCTCAAACGCCAGAAGCCATACAGAAGATGTAGAATCTACTCCGAAGTCTACAGTTTCGACTAGAAAACCACAAGGTACCTCGACTCCAGAATCTAACAAATCAAAATCGCCGATTGTACAAATCGCAAGAATGTCGTTCGATGAATTCGAAAAATGGCTTCCATTGCCAAAATCTTTAGCAACCGACAATAACGCTACTTCACTGCATAAAGATAAAGCTGAAAAACTCAAACTAGTTTATAGAACTAGATCTAAGTCTAAGATTAATACAACAGAAATAATAACAACTAAGAACAATGCAAAAGATATCAAAGATGTAAAGAAGACTGCAAAAGAAAATGCAATCAATTCAAATGTTACGAACACGCGAAAACGAAATGCTTTAATGCGTAAATATGAAGCATCGAAACTAAACGAAACATCTGATAGCAATTCGGATTTGTTTGTTGATTCTGATGAATCTACAAACAAATCTTGTGTACAAATAAAGAAGCGAAAACCAAAAACAGATGAAAGAGATTCAGACGGGACTCTTACAAAAATTAAACCAGTTGGTAAAGAACTAATGTCTACTAACAAACAGAAGGAAGATAACGTATCTAACATTGATAATAGTTCAGACGATGAATGCTTGGAAAGGATACGAAGCGTGTTTTCGAAGCACAACGATACCAGGAAGTATTCGCTTAGAAATGCTTCGAAATCAAATATTGAATCGCTAATACAGCCATTGAAAAGGAAATCCTCGTCGCCAATACTGAGTGAGCGAAGATGTGTTGCGCCAAAGAGCAGAAAGAGAATGATTGAGGTTTTGGAAGATGTCATCTTGACTGAGAGCTTGCCTAGTGTATCCAGCGTCAATGATTGGTTCAGAAGAACGGAACCTATCGGAAATAGGGGTAAGATAATTAATTTTACATTACATCTAATCAAAATGTGCGCATGTGCCAAATATAATGTTTACTCCCACTAGACATTTTCAAAGGATCTAAGCGTCTGGAGATCTGAGAGAATGTCTACCGTACTTGGGGATTACAGTCGTGATCCTATTATTTTATTACCACGTTTCAACTTGCGCATGAATTTCATCTGAATTGTCCTGAAAGGTCAGCGAGTTATTACATTTTTACAAATAAATTACATTATGAATAATAATTGATATTTCCATAGTACAGGAATTTCTATTTATAATGAAAATGAACCAAAATGATTAGTTTTAATTCTACTTATTAGAATAAGCATACGTGCTCGCCTATCATTTAATTATCTTGCAGGTGACAATGCTTCCATGATTTGTAAAGACACAATGCAAAGCATTATGGAAAAATTGGACACAACGCTCGTCGAAAGCAATCAGAACACTAGTAAAAAGTGAGTATTCGTAATCTTTTAAACTTTTGTGTTACTGTCAGTAACTGTCAAGACAATGGGATCTTCCCCAGCTCAGTTTACATACACACATCATCATACACATACCTACACAAACACGCCCACACACTTATGCACTTTATTAGGCTTCCGTACTCAAAGGATAAAAACCTGACCCTATTACTAAGACTCCGCTGTCCGTCTATATGTCTGTCACGCACGAGGCTGTATTTCATAAACCGTGATAGCTACACAGTTGAAATTTTTACAGATTATGTATTTCTGTTGCCGCTATAACAGCAAATACTAAAAATAGAATAAATAAATCATCTATTACAGGTTCGTGAATCTATTTGTTGAGGCGCATAAGAATCTACGCGATCTGAAGGAGGAGAAGCGTCGAGCTGACAAGCATGTCGGCACCGAGCTGATCGGCGAGATAATACGGCTTGTGGACGAAAAATTCGCGGATTCAAACAGGAAGTATGCTCTCATTGCTCTGACCTTAATAATATTAAAAATGCGAAAGTTGTTGTGTGTGTGTGTTTGTATGTGTGTTTGTTCCTCAACTTCCTCAATCAGGCCTAAACGACAAAACGGAAAAAAGTTGAATTTTGCTGTACATGTAGACATAATGCCCGAATAAATAATAGACTACTTTAAAATATGAAAAACATCTTCAAAATGATAAAAAATTCACAAGGTATGATTTCTGTATAAATGGCGCTGGTGTGCA
Organism: Hydriomena furcata; assembly: GCA_912999785.1. Taxonomy (NCBI): domain Eukaryota; kingdom Metazoa; phylum Arthropoda; class Insecta; order Lepidoptera; family Geometridae; genus Hydriomena; species Hydriomena furcata. The sequence continues at coordinate 3,053,118 of OU538842.1, read as the reverse complement.
ACAAATCTGACATCACAGACTAAAAACATTGACAGGACGACGTCTGTCACGGGTCGGCTAGTAATATTATAAATGCGAAAGTTTGTGTGTTTGTTCCTCAATCAGGCCTAAACGACAAAACGGATTAAGTTGAAATTTGCTGTAGATGTAGACATAATGCCCGAATAAATAATAGACTACTTTAAAATATGAAAAACATCCCCAAATCGATAAAAAAACGCAAAAGGGAGGATTTCTGTATAGATGCGCTGGTGTGCAACAAATCTGACATCACAGACTAAAAACATTCAGTCTTTTTTATTCGATTATTGAAATTTGACAGGACAACGTCTGTCACGGGTCAGCTAGTAATAAATAAATAGGATCACGACTGTAATCCCCAAGTACGGTAGACATTCTCTCAGATCTTCAGACGCTTACTCCCTTGAAAATGTCTAGTGGCACGTCAAAACATTATATTTGGCACATGCCCACATTTTGCAGTAGTTAGCATTCCATGGAATAATAATAATACTCCTAAAAATCTATACTACTAATATAAATGTGAAAGTAACTGTCTGTCTGTGACGTTATCACGGCCAGACCGCTGGGCTGATTGTGATGTAACTTCATATAGAGATAGTTTGAACTCTTGGGACGGACATAGGCTACTTTTTTTCCTCAAAATTTTCTCTTTTGATATTAAGGGGCTGCCAGTCGACGATTGCTCTTTTTCGGAACGAAAAAAGTAATACTTCTGAACAAGCCACATCTCCAATTTTTATAAGTATTCAGGTTCCTACCTAGATTTCTAATAAGCTGAAAACATAATAGAAGAAACTTTTCACGATAAAAATATTATTTCAAAATGATACGTTTTAGAATTTATGATCGAAATATATATGTCGTAATCGAATCAAGAATACGGTCACACAGTTGATTTACGGAACGCCAGCGCCATCTACCGGCGCTAGACGGAGTCTACGAGTCACCCGATCCGAGTCTCTACGAGAGAGAACGAGCGATCCGGACCCGGACAATGGACAGTCTTCCTTCATCGGTCGAACAGTGCAGTCGTAGAAACTGTCTCGCGTTCCGTAGTCTAATAGTTTAGTATAGGTGCTTTGTTACATTGATTCTAGAATACAGAGATTGACCATAATCGTTTTGTTATTGAAACCGACACCTACCCTCAGCCCAAGAAAATTAGTTAGGTACTATGTCAAACGGAGACGAAGTAAATAAGCCTCCGCCGATATATATATACCTACTATTAAAATCAACTTGTGATTTATTGTTAAAGATAGGTAATATTTAGATCTAGATTTCTATTAGGATAGATTTTTGATAAGTAATTATACATAATTTATATCATTAATTTATTCGAAAAGCTAAGGCGGACCACGCGCAGACGTGTGTTTGTCATCATTGCAGCGGTCGGTAGGATTATTTATCGAAGTGATTAAAGATGGGTACATCTTTATTCACATATACTATACATTATAAAATAGGAGATGTGGCTTGTTCACAAGTATTTCTTTTTTCGTTTCGAACAAAAATAATCGTCGACTGGCAGCGTCTTAAAGAATTTCAATGTTTTACGATAAAGTCGTCAAAAAGTTAGTATATTCTATTTCATGTTCGAGAATAAACCAATTTTAATTTCAGGTGGCAAGCAATGCTCAATGATTTTATGGAAAATTTGAAGAAGCAAGCTTTTGACCTGATCCGCGATGATTGTAAACAGAAGCGCGCTATGATCCTGCTGCTGAAGGAAGACGTGCAAGCAGTTATGGACTATATTAATAGCAAAACCACTGATTCTTCATAACTGGCTTTAAAAGCAAGTTTTCTGATGACAGCACGGCACGGTCGCGCAGAACTGCAGATTCTTCATAACTGGCAGATTTTCTGAAGATAGCACGGCACGGTCGCGCAGAACTGCAGATTGTTCATAACTGGCAGGTTTTCTGAAGATAGCACGGCACGGTCGCGCAGAACTGCAGATTCTTCATAACTGGCAGATTTTCTGAAGATAGCACGGCACGGTCGCGCAGAACTGCAGATTGTTCATAACGGGCAGGTTTTCTGAAGATAGCACGGCTCGGTCGCGCAGAACTGCAGATTCTTCATAACTGGCAGATTTATGAAGATAGCACGGCACGGTCGCGCAGAACTGCAGATTGTTCATAACGGGCAGGTTTTCTGAAGATAGCACGGCTCGGTCGCGCAGAACTGCAGATTCTTCATAACTGGCAGATTTATGAAGATAGCACGGCACGGTCGCGCAGAACTGCAGATTGTTCATAACGGGCAGGTTTTCTGAAGATAGCACGGCTCGGTCGCGCAGAACTGGAGATTCTTCATAACTGGCAGATTTATGAAGATAGCACGGCACGGTCGCGCAGAACTGCAGATTGTTCATAACGGGCAGGTTTTCTGAAGATAGCACGGCACGGTCGCGCAGGCGCAGAACTGCAGATTCTTTATAACTGGCTTTAATAAGGCAGGTTTCCTGAAGACAGCACGGCACGCGCTTAGAAGGAAAATTTAACAGCAATTATTAACATAATTTTATTAATGAATTGATTAAAAGTATTGTATTTTGTTCTGTTGATTTAAATCCTATTTTTGTTATTGTTCATGAAGTTAGATCTTTAATTTTGTTATAACTAAACAGTTTATTTCTTTGTAAGCTAAAAATGTTTTTTTTTTCAATAATACAAAACAATTCATGTTTTATGTTTTATTTTTATATCTTACAACAATGCTTAAAACTAGCTAATTAAAAATTAAATAACCTTATGTGGTAATAAATTAGGTGAATTCCCGATAGTCCCGGTAGTCCCTACTTACCGGGGCGAACGGGACTCGTTAGTCAGAATTTTAGTAAAATTGTGCGCTCCCAAACGCGCATGTTGGTCACAAAAGAGACAGCGATCTGCCATACAAAAATATACACATATTTGCTTATGCCTTTTGAATACAGTTTTAAATACAGCTTCACAATGGATGTCATAGTTTTCACATTTATCTTTACCTACAATTGTTTTATAAAAAAATAAAGATAAATAAATACCTACGAGAATCGAAGCCAGTTGGGTACAGTCCGCTGCAGAGGTTGATGACTTTCTCGGAATTTATAAACAGTTCATATTTCTCGAGCTCATAAGTCGGTTCTAGGTTTTCCATAAATTATTCATGATTTATAATTAAAATATGACTGTATAAAAAAAAATAAAAGATATCACCTTTTTAAAACTTTGTCCGACCAATCTTTCATTAGGGAAGTGATCGCTTTAAAGTGATAACCATTGTACAGTTTAGTTTCTGTCATTGTTTTTTTGTTTGCTTGTACACTCAAGCATTTTCATTCAATCATTCATTCACCATCTACTTTTGATATTGACTGTACCTAGATAAATCAGTTCGGTCTCTGGAAATATAACATAAGTCTTTATATATCAGAGATGTTCAGTAATTGACGACTTTCAGCTAAATAGATAATGACTTGCATATATTTTAAAGGCGATTAAATGACGGCTTTTAAATAGCAGATCACGACAATGGCATGATAATTGTGGCGATTATGTTGTCCACTTAGAGCGAAAATTTTCTAAAAACTATCGCTCTTATTCCTTTACGTTAAGGTCTAAATTAGCGTAACCTCAAAGTGACTTCTAAAACTTCTTTAGACTTCAAACTTAGCACTTAGTTTTGAATAAATATACGATTTTCGTAGCGATTTAGAAACATCAAGCTAAAAATCAACATGTTGATTGGTGTTGACTAAGATGACACTGGGATGTGTAAAATATGAGAAATAAAGTAGAGAAATGACTAAGATATCCTAAGTTTTAGGACTGTCATTTTAATGTTATATCTATAACAGCAAGTTAATTTAGGCGTTACGTCGATATGGCCAACGTTTTAATGTGTTAAATTACGGTAAGCGACAGCTCGAGTGTCGGTTTTTTGGACATATCAAAGCGTTTTAGCGCCTAATCTTATAATTTTAACAAAAATGTACAATCCTAATAGACTTGTGACGTCATAATTTTATTTTTGCAATTTTAATAGTGTCGTGTTGTTTCCGTCTGTCTGCTGCTGTCTGTGTGTGACACACACACACACACACACAGGCAGTGTACCTAGTACCTACTTCTTGACTTCTTGAACCGTGATAGCTAGACAGTTGAAATTGGCCATTGGCATCAACGTTAACGCTAACGCAGGTGGAGCAGTAGCATAAAAGGAATAAGAGCGATCGCTTTTTAGGAATCTTTGATTTTTGCGTGGACACAACAGTATCGCCACCAATGTTTAGTGAACATGGAAGATTTAGGAGTCATCTTGGGTCTGGACTTGCGCGATGTAAACTTGCTGCTGTGGCTGGTGCTGACCTTGTGATGTTACCTGAAAGCAGAATTTAAGGTCAAACTAGACATCTTGACATCAACCGAATACCAGTGGGGTTATTTTTTAAAAACATGATTATCATGTTATGATATTCATACCAATATTTATTGGTACTGGATTCCGTAATACCTACGCTTTTTATGCTGTTTAGGCACCTATACCTACGCTTCCACTACAATACCTACGCTAGGTATCCTAATAATATTATAAATGTGAAAGTTTGTGAGTTTGTTTGTATGTTTGTGCCTCAATCAGGCCTAAAAGTCAAAAAGGATTAAGATGAAATTTGCTGTAGTATGTAAATAAAAAATCAGAATAAATATAGGGGGAACAGAACATATAATCCGAGAAACAACCCCTAAATGATAAAGTAATGCAAAAAGGATGATTTTAGTATAGATGGCGCTAATGTGCAAAAAATTAGACATCTCATACCGAAAACATTGAGTTCTCATAGCAACGCATTCTACCAAAAAGGTTGAATCCTAATAAGGTAAGTATTGGATTTTTTTTTACATCTGACAATTTAACTACTGAATTATACGCATTCTACCCAAAAGTAAGTTTGGGTAGGAGAAAGTCTGTGACGGGTCGGCTAGTTAAAAAATATTTAAAACTTATTGTTATCAGATAATTTTTTTTTTTTTTTTTAAATTGTTACTTACCTGTATTATCTGTGGTGATTGCTGAGGCTGCGCCTGTATAATGATTGGCTGATTTGGATTGTTCTGAACTTGTAACCTTATCATATTCAACTGAGCTTGTGTTAGTTGTATCTGCGACTGAAAATAATCAAAAGTAATACTTCAAAATGATGAACGAGCAAAAACATTAAGTATTTATCCTGGGTGGGAATCGAGTCCATAACAGAGCTGAAGTCAGAGTTATTACCAGTAGGAGCAGTGAGACCAGTCTTTTATTTTTTATTTTTACTCGTTGTCTAGCCCCAAACCAAGCAAAGTTTGTACTAAGGGAACATATCATCGAACCCGCGACCTGCAGCGCGGAAGGCGGACTTACCTACCAACTAGCTGAGGCGCGTTTTTTAAGCTCGCTGTTGAACATTCGGCTTTAGTGGTAACTAAATAATCATTGTAAATTTTAGATAAAAATAAATAGGATCACGACTGTAATCCCCAAATACGGTAGACATCCCCTCAGATCTCCAGACGCTTAGATCCTTTGAAGATGTCTAATGAGAGTAGTTAGAAGTACGTCCAAACATTATATTTGGCACATGCCCACATTTTGCAGTAGTTAGCATAACATACGTGACAGGTTGCAAGCCCATTGCCTTATAATTTTTCGAACTGAAAAATCCATTGATGAACGCCGGGATTCGAACCCACGAACTTCAGATTGAAAGCCGAGGTACATCCCACTCGGCCAACACGGCTTCTTTAATGCTACAAACCGGTAGGTACAAATGCAACAGGTTTTTATATAAAGGCAAATTAAACTTTAATGCTATTGTGATACACAAAACTAACCGGTATATTCTGAATTTCTCCATTCGATACAACTTGGTGCGATTGTACTAACGCGACGGGGTGCGGGTTGTTCGAGGCGGATCCTGCAGCGTTCGATGTCTGAAAAAAGAAGGTAGTCACATCAGTTTTTGAACGAAATAACTATGAATATCCAAGGCTGGATTAAAACTACTTGATGCCCTAAGCAAATCCACGCCAATCCGATGAGAACATGTAGCACCCCCCTAGCCTGGTGCCCCCATTTTATTTATTTACAAGCTGACCCGGCGAACTTCGTATCGCTTTAGAATTAACAAATGCTGTGTTAAGTTCCAGTTCCCGTTAAAAAGTATACTATGTCCGTATTGTCCGTCTCCTGGTACCTCCCCACCAATATTCAGTCAAATCGGTTCAGCCGTTCTTAAGTTATTAATAGTGTAACTAACACGACTTTCTTTTATATAATACAAGCTGACCCGGCGAACTTCGTATCGCAATTGACAAATGTTTTTTGAAGTTCCCGTTCCCGTTCTTAGGAACACACCTACATTGCTTAGACAACAGTGAACTTTATACAATAGCAATAAAGCTCAAATTGACTCTACGTTTTAGTTAGAAAACTTTTGTATGGGAAAAAGAAAAGGGCTGTTTTTAGGGTTTTTCCTGCAATTATTCGTTTTTTTCTCGCCGTAAAAACCATCCTTGAACTTCAACGAACATTAAAAAAAAAGAATTGGCCAAATTGGTCCAGGCGTTGTTGAGTTATGCGCTTACCAACACATTTTGCGATTCATTTTTATATTATAGATTTATATGCATCATGTAAACATAGTAGGTATAGGTCTTATAAATAGGGTATCTAATAAAGATAAAGATATAGGGGATCTAATAAAGATTTTATAACAAAATAGCTCGTAGTCGTTTTAAAAAGAGTAAAAAAAAAACCGAATTTTTAAATCGAGCTAATTAATTTTTATTACATACCTGTACTACTTGTGTCATTGGTTGCAGCACGATTTGCTGTTGCGCATTTTGTTGCATTGTTGCGTGATGCTGCTGTGTCGTTTGCTGCATACAGGGCTGGAAAATTATAATAATAAAATCTATACTATTACAATATTTCTTGTAAGTTCTCTTTCAAAGACGAATAAAATTGTACCAGTCAAATTATCGGGCGCGAAGGATTTAATAGTGTAAGACCTGACCTGTTGCGTTCTGACAGTCTGTTCTTGAGGATTAGACTTAGCAGCATGAGCCCACACAGTCTCGTAGCGAGGTTTGTTCGGTTTTATCTCCTGCCGCGGCACTATGTCGATAAGGAAGTCGAATTGATCAGATTTTGAAATAGCCATTGCGATATCGTTGCGCTGGAAGAAAATACCAATAAAAACCTTTAGTGCCAAATATAATGTTTGGACGTGCCTCTGACTACCCCCACTAGACATCTCCAAAGGATCTAAGCGTCTGGAGATCTGAGAGGATGTCTACCGTACTTGGGGATTAGTGTTATGTCCATAATTATGTTCTTACCTGCAGAGTTCTGCGCTTGTTATCTTCAGTGTGGCTCCAGGAGCGAAGAGTGAGCTCGTGTATGAAAATCTCGACTGCCTTCGCGAAGAGTACAGGCGCTTCAGCCGATATCATCTTCACCTCTTCATCCAGTTTCATTATCTTCTTGATGCGGGCCAGAGGTAGCGCTTGCGTTTTGAAGTCCTCCTAGAACATAGAACGTAATATTTTTACTAATCTAAATTATAACGGCGATTCTGTTGTGTCCACTCTAAAATTTAAGATTACTAAAACACGATTGTCCTTGGTGCTATATCCTCAAAATGGAAGTTCCTAAATTTATAATATTTTAGACATTTTTTTTTTTTTGTACTGACAGCAACGCCATGTCTCCTTCCACACTGTCTATCCATCTTTTCTTTGGCCTACCTCTACTTCTACTCGTACGTCTAACGTCTATCAACATTCATACTAACATTCTTCTCTCCACATAACATGCCAACACCATGCTCCTCATCTTTTCCGTCACAGGCGCCACTTTCAAACACAAAACGTAATCTTTCAAATATTATAAATCTAAATGTTTATGAGGATGTTTGGATGTCTTCAATGATATAAGATTTGTTAACAGATTATTTAGAGATAAGATATTCACACGAATTTATTTTAGTGTATATACTTTGCTTATAAATAAACTGTTGTTTTTACTTACGAGTATTTACGATATCATGGAATTTGAATGATTAATTGAAGAGATAATATTTATGGTTTGCGCACACTGGCGGACGGTGCGGTAGAGGATTTAAAATTTATCAATTGAATTTAATAGTTATCTAACCGAATATATTTCAATGCTCGTTGATCGGTCTCGGAGCATCGCAGCGAAGTTTTGCGAGATTAGGTACCGAGTATTGAAATATATACCTTATTTCGATTGGATAACTATTAAATTCAATTGATAAATTTCAAATCCTCTGCCGTTAGATCCTCCACTGTGCGCCAGGCATTAATTTGCGGTATCATGTCAGTTGAATCTTAATCCTACTATCCATACTAATATTATAAATGCGAAAGTCAAAAACTCTGTTTGTCTGTAATTATGATGATTTTTTATACAGAAATAGTTTAAAGTCTTGGGAGGAACAGAGGCTACTTTTTTGTCCTAAAATTTTATCTTAGTTTTCAGGAATTCAATATTTTACGTTAACGTCGTCAAACATCGATTTCCTGAATCTCCGCGAAATAATATTACCTATAGAATAAACTAGCTGACCCGTGCCCGCTTCGCTGTGCGTAAGACATTTCTAATACCATCGTGGACTTTTTTGTAGACGTTTTTATTTTTTAAGGTGTACAATACTGTAGTACATTATTTTGATATATCTCGTGGGGTTCAGCCAGCATTTGCAATGTAAAAAAAAAAAGTGTTTATTTACGACATCACATTAGAAACCTCTAAAATTATCAGTGTTTCTCTACTATATTATGCATGTATTATACATATAAACCTTCCTCCTGAATCACTCTATCTATTAAAAAAAACCGCATCAAAATCCGTTGTGTAGTTTTAAAGATATAAGCAAACATACATACATACATACGCGGGAAGCGGAAAGCGACTTTGCTTTATACTATGTAGTGATAATTAAATAATTAAATGAGTATACATACAGAGGATACATTCCGGATATCATCAGTAACTTTCGTCCAGAACTGCTCCAGGGTCTGCTGCGAGGTCTCGCCCTGATTCTCGTCTCCTGCACCCTCGCCGTCAATGTCTTCCACATTCGACGCGCCGGCTTGGTCGCTGGACATAAACATAATGCTTTACCTACGCCCAGTGGCGGACTTACACATTTGCCGCCTGTAGGCTATTGAATTGCACCCTCCCCCCCCCCCCCCCCCCAACCCCCAGAGATTATTTTTACAATCCAACGATTTAGTTAAAAGTGGTGATTCCTGTAAAACATTTGGCAAAATCAAGTGATTGGCCAAGAATGAAGGGAGGGAGGCATCTTGTCCTGCAAATAAATAGTGATGTTTGAAAAAATAAACCCAAATTTGCCGCTCTAGGGCAGCCTACTCAGCCTAGTGGTAAATCCGCTACTGCCTACGCCTACTTTTATATTATACCGACCGGTAAAGTAGATCTACATCTCTACATAATCATTTTCGTGTACTCATTTCGATGTACAATAACATGTAATATGTAATCAACTTTAATCGTTTATTGGTGTTGATTCTGTTAGGATTTCCTAAAAAATAATTAATACATTTTTGCTTCCTATTCCTTTACATTAATGTCTAAATTAGAGAAGGTGGCGATTCGGTTGTGACTTGTGATACGTTCTAAAATATTCTAACGTTAAGAATTCTTCAATTTCTAGCTTACTCTAATTTGGACTTTAAAGTAAAGGAATAAAAGCGAAATTGTTTTAATTTTTTTTTAGGAAATTTTAGGATTATCACGGTGCCCACAGAATCGACACCATTGTGTATGTGTAGGTAGGTACCTACTAGCTTTTTCCAGCGGCTCCGCTCACGTGGTACCTATATGAATCTACACTACCTAGGTAGGTAGGTACTTACAATAAAGAGGTCAAATATGTATTTTATGTATTTTTGTTTGTAATGCATAAACTAAAAAACTACAGGACCAATTTAAAAAAAAAAATATCTATCGAAAGCTATATAATAAGCGAGAAATTTATACTGTATTTTATTATAAAAAATAGAGATCCCCAAGAAAATTACAATAATGTAACCTAAGGTACCTATCAAAAATTTGCCTATAGGGAATCTTCATTAGTAGGTACACATGTGCGAAGCCGGGGTAGACAGCTAGCAATTATTAAATTTAGCAGGATACTAGCTGTCCCCACAGACGTTGTCCAGACAAATTTCAATAATCCCACAGAAAAAAGAACTTTCAGTCTTTCCCCAACAATAAAAATCGGTCAAGCCATTTCGGAAGAGTTTGGTTAGGTAGGTACCTACCTACCTACAAACATTGTGACACTAGAATTTTATAGGTATATTAGAAGAAGAAGGAACATGTACCTACCTACCGAGTCATTATGTAGGTATTTATACATCAGAATAACACATTGGCTACTTTTTATCCAGGTACCACCCGTGCGAAGCAGGTGCGAGCAGCTAGTTTAGTCATAAAAACCAATCCAACCCCATTATTAAGAAGCCCCTGCTTAGAGAGCGCACTTGTTATAGCCCGGCTTTCCTTCTGTCAGAAGGAAGTTTAGCAATCAGTGCTATTCCTGTTTTTATCTTGAGTTGTGATTAGATCGAAGTTATGAACCTAGATAATATATTTAATGTATTTTTTCATAAACCTGATTAAAACCCAAACATAAAACAAGCCGGTACTTATGTAAATAGGGTGCTGTAAAGTTGGGTAACAAAATAATAATAAAGTGTGAGCAGGAACTTACGCATTCACAAAGAAACACACGGACATCTTGTATTACAATCGCTTGACTTGGCGACCAAGAGAACACGCGTAAAATCACAACTATTCACACAAAATAAATTAAATACGGTAATATTTAATAGAAACCGCGACACAAAGTTAATAAGAGCAAGGTAACCAATAATCAGAGTAATATTTGGAGATCTCCAATCACCAATTACTGGAAATGCGCCAGACACACGATTCGTCCACCGATGACCAGTCACAGCTTGACGTTTGTAGGGTTACCAACATGTAAACAGGTGGTTCAGTTTCTACCATTATTTAATTCAATCGCTACCAACTAACGCATTTCTATAATTTTGTTTGTTTGTATGATTCGGTTATTAAAAAGTCCTTTTTTATTTTATTCATAAGTAAGTGACTTAGTAATGTAATACTCAATATACAATTTATATATAATTTACTCAAACTGTGAGACTCAAGAGTACTTCAAGTTTGTTTTTGGTAGTTTATTGAAAAGTTCTGCTGCAACTCTTACCGGAAGTCAACAAAAGTAGCAAAATGTCTATGCCTGATTGATGACGTCTGACGTCATCAAAATAAAATAAATAGCGTTTACTAGCGTAGCGTAGCGTAGCGTCTTCGCTTTAGTCAGCTAGTTTAGTAATAAAATGGCGGCGGCCGATATTCAGATAGTAAATCCATCAAATTTAGCTAAAATCGAGAGGTAGGTAATCAATGAGTTTATACCATTAAAACGGCGTTTATTCTCAACATTATTAGTGTACAAAAATTGTGAAAAAGTGCATTGTAAATAGTGCAATAATTGTCTATCGGTGAAATGGTATTCAATATGATTTTATTTTGCAGTTTTCTCAATGATCCCAGCTACAAAGAGATTATTGAGAACTCCTCCACGTTCAACTCGAGACTATGCGCCGAAAGAAGGATGCGGATGCCTTTTATCGACACTCAGACCGGTGAGACTCATTATCGATTTACTGACCTAGTACTGAGGAACCTATTTACTAGTTTCGATTACGCGTATAGCGTTAGTATAGCGTGTTGCCGTGTCCTTGCCCTAGTTATATTATCGAAAAATAAACAGATTCCACTTTCGCGCTTTCATTCTGGAAAGAATAATGCTAAAAATAATGCTAATGATGCATTTCATATTTTTTTGTTTGTTTGTAGGCGTCGCTCAGAACCACTGTAACCTATTTATGACGAAGAGACAGCGTATGCCCGGACAGAAAGAGGGACAAGTTTACACATATCCAGCTCAAAGGTAAGAGTTAGTCAATGCAATTCACAAATGGCTATTTATATTTTTTTGTTGACAACAACAAAACATCTCACGCCGAATCCTTAGGTTGTACATAATCACAAAAGAAGTGAGAGGAAAAGAATAAGTTTTCTGTTGAAAAATATTTTTCAAAGACAAGCTTTTGTGAAATAATTTAAAACCATTGAGCACCAGCACGCTATCACTATCACCTGTCACATAATATAAAATTGTCATCGGAACTTGACAAGTATGCAATGTTTTTACTCAATCAAAGTGTTTACTAAGGAGTTCCATTGTGAGTGTCTGTTGAACAGCTCCTGACTCCATCATCAGATCAGCTCACTGTCACCATATTATTGCATTGTCATCGAAGTTACATAAGTATGCGAAATTTCAGCTCAATTGGTTGGGGAAAACTGCTTCAAAACTGAGTTGCAAGATTCCACCTAAACAAACATAGTTACATACATACATACGAGTACATTGCAAGTTAAAAAAAAGCTTCTAAACTTTTTCATAAACATCACTTTATGTGTTGTGCTTTATGTGTATGTTGTTGTGACACTGCATAGTGTGACTAGAGGCACATTGTCGTGTGCCTCTAGCCAAAGTTGAGCTCTAAAGGCACACGGTAGCGTGCGCCATAGTGCCGCTCAACACATAAAGTGATATTTATGAAAAAAGATTTTGTCCACTGTGGGTGCGTGTTCTCATAGTGTCGGTCTTTAGTACGAGGGTCAGTCTTTTCTATTGATTATTGAAATTTGACAGGACAACGTCTGTAACGGGTTGGATAGTTACTTCATAATTAAAACTATGATTCTCGTAGATGGCGCAAATCCCGCCGCCAATATCTCACAATGTCATCAACATGCTGGGGATGGAGTGGTGCCGAAAATGCAATGGAGAGCGCTGGTGATGGAGACAATAGCTCTGGAATACCGGGAGAGGCACTCGGCGGAGAAGATAGTAGGGACGGTTCACAGACTGCTGCTAAGGATGATCCTAAGGTGAGTAATATTTTTGCAGACATCTAAAAAAGGTTAAAGAGAAAGAGGAGGTTAAATTAAATTAAAAATTTTATTAAGTAAATTCTTGGGTGGAATGGAAGTATATTGTTTCTATTTGAATTTGAGGAAAAAATATCTAAGGGTGAAAAACAAGTTATGAAATTTTGTATTGGACCTATAACTACATGAAGTCGATATTGTTTTTAGTTTTGTAAATGTAATTATATAGAATCTTGAATCTATCAGTTCAAAGTTTCAACTGATTAATATGCCCAATAAACATCTAGCCCCATACTAAGCAAAACTATGTTTTACACAGCTAATTGCTTATCAATGAAAAGCGAGCTATTAGTCTTCTGTAGTTCAGTTAACCGTCTACTAAAATCACTTATTAATTTTGACACAGGAATGGTTCTACGATGAGCTAGCAATGGAGGAGATCGAAGCAGGGGACGATCCCGATCCAGAATCTGACGAAGATTACTACGATGACACGTATGCGAATCGGCGCAAGCGCAGAGGCGGGGCCACGCCCACTGGGCCAGGGTCGAGGGGGGGGAGGACGCGCAAGTCGCAGCCGGATGATACTCCAGCTAAGAGAGGACGCGCCGTGAGTAATGTCACTCTTTTATATCTGTAGCAGTAGGGTTTTTACAATCCTAATCCTAATAATATTATAAATGCGAAAGTTTGTGATAAGGCTGCTATGTTTGTTCCCCAATCAAAAATAAACGACAAAACGGATTAAGATGAAATTTGCTGTAGTATGTAGATAAAAAATCAGAATAAATAAAGGGGGAACTTATAATCCGAAAAACAACCCCTTTAAGATAAAAATACGCAAAAAGGATGATTTTGGTATAGATGGCGCTGATGTGCAAAAAATTTGACGTCTTAGACCGATAACATTGAGTTGTCATAGCAACGCATTCTACCAAAAAGGTTGAATTACCAAGGTCGGTATTGAAAATTCATTTTTTCAAAAAAAAACAGATATTTGTTTTGACTACTGAATAATACGCATTCTACCGAAATTCGTAATTTATTTTATGAGGACAAGGTTTATAGGTAAAACATTTGTAGTTTCCTGAAAGTGTTTTTTTCCATGCGACTATTGAAATTTAGACAGGACAAAAATGTCACGGGTCGGCTAGTCAACGATAAATAAGGAGTAGGTTCTTGGAGATAATCGGGTTTATAGTGTCCCAGAAGTCTACGTCAAGCTGGAAACGTGTGATAGGTAAAATAGCAAGAACAAAAAAATATTGTGTTTTATAATACCTAGTACTAAACTGATCCTAATAGTAGTTTAAATGACAAAGTTTGTGAGTTTGTTTGTATGTTTGTGCTTCAATCAGGCCTAAACGACAAAATGGATTAGGATGAATATTGCTGTAGATGTGGATATTATGCCAGAATAAAAATAGACTACTATAAAACACGAAAAACATGCTCGAAATTATAAAAAAACGCAAAGGGATGATTTTGGTATAGATGGCGCTGGTGTGCAAAATATCTGACATCATCGTCATAGCATCGTACATTTTACGGTGAAGGAAAATGAGCAAACCAGTTAGTATTCTTATGCAATGGGCATGCAACCTGTCACATATGGAATGTTAACTACTGCAAAATGTGGGCATGTGCCAAATATAATGTTTGGATTGGATGCGTCTCTGACTACCCTTTTTAGTAGTCTTCTAGTATCAGCACCTAAATATATGAGTAGTTTTCTACTGTACTTAGAGATTACAGCCTAAAACAATTTTTTCAAATGTTTTATTTATTAACTGATCTCACAACTCATTTGAAAGTAACTCATCCTTCTGCGCTGTAATTTTTAGGTTCGATTCCCACCCAGTACAAACATTTGTACTGGGTGTGCTGATAGATGTTTGTGTTAGAAGTTAAGTATGTATTTACACAAAAAATAATTCTATTAGTAATCGCAATGTAAAGCTTTGATTAGTTGGCTAGATGGCGCCACCAATATGTATATCTGCTATTCCAGGGTCGCGGGCGCAAGCGGGCAGGCCAAGGCACCCTTCCTTACGAGGTGCCAGGAGACGGCGAGAAGCCATTCGGCTGCGAACGTAAGTCCAGGCGGAAGCATTAACCAACAACTTTAGCTCAGGTCCGGGCTCCAAGCCGTGCTTTCTTTTTAATATTTATCTACTATGAAAAATTCACAAAATAAAACTTATAAATCTCGCGTTCGAACGCTGAAGCTCCAAAAATTTACAAAATCAATGTCCACAGGGTCCGACATTAATATCAAAACAATGTTACTCGCGGTGCGAAAGTGACAACGCTATATGAGTTCGTATTGCGTTGTCGCATCCTCACCTTTGAGCTTGTGGTACTGCTCCAGACTCGAATCTCGCGTTCGAACGCTGAACCTCGTATATTCTAGTAAAATCTTGTGAGGATGTCTGCAGGCTGATTTCGTAAAAATCGATCTTACCCGCTGATTTTCAGCTTTCGAATTTAGAAAATGTTATTCTAACACATTTCACATTCTAACACGCTATTCTAGACTTTCATAGCCACTGTTAGATCACTAGAATCTTAAATTAGAGTTAATGATTCTTTAATAGTTATTATGAGTCAAAGTTTAAAAAATAATAATAAATAAATAAATTTCCAAAAAAATCACAGGTATCAATTTGAAACGTCTTAGGTCGCGCTTCGCGAAGAATTTCGAAAGAAATTCGAAGCTGTGATAATGAAAATCGATCGATGTTTACAAAATAAGCCTGCGGATCTTGTTTCGATCACGAGGTAACGGCTCGACCGATTTTAATTAAATTCGGAACTGCTATATAATCTGGAATAACATTAATACAGTCTTAATGTCAAAATTTTGAACAAATTGATTGATTTTTTTTTATCAGACATGAAATAAAAATATTTGGCCGTTAGATTGGTGATAGAAGGCATTTTATGATGGCACCTAATGTACAAAATTGTGCTCTTATGATGGTTCATAGATGTAAGTGCCCTTGATATTTCCCTTATCACTTAGAAATTAATTCACCAACTTAGGTAGGTAGATAATAATTTGTATATATATTTCGGCTCGCATTTTTATGGCCTTTTGAAAATTAATCAAAAATAAAGTAAAATATTCTAAGAAAGCATGGCAATACAGATAGTAACATAACCATAGATTCTAGGATAGAATAAGACTACATTCCCATGTGCAATACGAAGTTATCTAGGTACAGTAGGTTTGTATACCTCTACGTTTATTGGGGTTTGGTCTGATGTTTTCCTCAAATCACTGACGCCAATAGAAAAATGATATTGCAATTTTATTCTAAAATGTTATCAGGACAAGGTATTTAAAAAAAATGAAATGTTGCCCTGATATTTCTATCTTACCAGGACAAGGTTTATATGAAAAAAAAATAGTTGCTAAGAATAGTCAAATTTAGAAAAACTGAAGGTGTTATGTTCGATGGAGGATGCAAGACAAGACAACGTCTGTCGGGTCAGCTAGTATTATATGTAAATGCAACAGTTTGTAAGGATGTTTGTGCATCAAAACTTGGAATATATATAGCTTATGCTCTATAATAGCATAAAGGTTACTTTGCAGCGAAGTCGCGGGCGTATACTAGTAATATTATAAATGCGTTTGCACCCAAACAACCAAAAAAACTTGGATGAACCTTGCAATATATATAGCTTTGTCCTGGAATAAGAAATAGGTAACTATTTATCTAGATAGTGTGATTCGATGTTACTTTTCTAATGGCCTAGTTCGGAGTAGATGTATAGTTGACATCAGATGTAAACCTAACTAATAATAATGGATTTGCTCAATAGTTTTGATACAGATGGACCTGAGCTTTCATATTTATTTGGGTTAATTAAATGCATTGTCCAGTAAACAGGTAGAATGCATAAGTAGATGATTTTTGGACTTTATTCTAATGTACTTCAGTCTTCCCTAACACCACTTTTTGATTTAGATGAGGTTCATTTTGGCTGATTCGTCTGAGGCAGGGTACGTGTTGTCAAACTCTTCACTTGTTAATTGCAAATTGTCATTATACATTATACAGAGTGTAATAAGACGACTTTCGAATACTGAAGACACAAGCACACCTACCAAATTTGTTAACTATAGATTTTGACACGGGTCTTTATCACCTCTAATTTATATTATAATTGCAATGGTCGTAGGCTGACTCATTTATTTCTTAGCCCTGAAAAATGTTCAAGTAGTGACTGTTAAAAAAAATATTCAGAAATCCTATAGCATTGGCAATGCTACTCTCAATAGAAACCGCAATAATAAATGCTAATGAACTGAATCCAAAAAAAAATAGAACCATTGTGAAAAGGTGCCAAATCAAATAATGAATTTTAACTATAAATACTGCTAATTTCCACGTTATTTCTTGTATTGCTGACGTTTTGCGACAATTCAGATGCTTTTCATCATGAGTTTTTGTAGTTAAAATGTAACAACTAACTTTTAATTAATTTTTTTTGGGGATATAGATGCATTGTCTGAACATCCAGTTTCAGTTTTCAGCAATAGTCTTAATACACCTTGTAGTGTTAGTGTTACTACCTCGTTTGTTCCGATATCTTCCAGTGTGTCTTCTGTAGAATTAAAACACGTCTGTCTGCGAACTGGACAATGCTAAAATGAAAAAAATATATCATTACTCTAAGCATCACATGGTTATTTAATAGTGAAGGGCCAATGAGTACTTGTAATGTAGTTGTATCTAAATTAGAGCATTGGCAAGCAATATGACGTTGTATTTTGTTGGTACGTGTCTTATTGTGTGTTGGTATAACATAACCGTAATGTTGGATTTACAATGACCAATCACAGTACTCGATATTTTTGGGTAAACTATTCCGAGTGCTGTTATTGGTCAATTCACGGTCCACCTTGCCCAACTCCGCGTCAGTGGGAAAGCAACCTAATGCATTAGCGCTTGTCATATGAACTCTTTTTAAATTAGATAAACTTAACCATAAATTCTTCTGACGTTAACAAGCACAAAACTAAAAACTCCTTTGAAGCGGAACTATTTGAACCTGTAGCTCAAGTTTTTTCCGCAAAATGGCCGCCGGCGCTGTACCAACACACAATAACCCGCGTTTGTCGGTTAGTGTCGCAAATATGCCTTTTATTGTTGTGTATGTAATGATGTACGAGTGGTTATACTTGATTAGTGAGTAAGAGAATCTCTGCGGACAACATTCACACCAAGAGCTGAAAAAATGGCCGACGAAAGCATTGTTGGCAATTCAGTTGGGGGCAAGGTGCGTAAACCTGAGGCCCTAACCTGTCGCTCCAAACGGTGGCAATTCTGTTGTCTTGACAAACTGACTTAAATTTTGTAAAATACAATCGATCGTATTCCTGACAAAAAGTCTAAATTAGAGTAACCTCAGAATGACAGTTCTAAAATACATAACAAAAACCGTGAATTTAGTCAATACTATTTAGATCTACGCCGTGACTTAACATAAAAGGACTTAGACTTATATATTTTATATTAAAAGGAAAATATTAGTCAGTTTGTGGAGACATCAGAATTGCACCCGTTTGGAGCGGTAGGCTTAAACGCTTGACCCTCCATTTGTACGGCAATGTTTTTGACGTGTTTGACTTCTTCTGTGTCTCGGTGTGAATGTGACAGTCGCTTATATGTCTCTCCTTTTACAAAAATCGTTCACTAGTAAAAGGAAGGCGGAAATCGCAAAGAAAATAATAATAAAAAAAATGTAGGTAAACGTTGGGGGTCGATGTGATGGTGTTTTTTTAATATGGCACCTTTTTGGAACACTATATCGTTGTAGTTGGTTTTTATTTAATCTTATTTATCGAAAAAAGTTTGTGCATTTAGATTGATTTATTGTTTAGGTGTTTTTAGTGTTTAAAAATTCTTGAATCATGTTTTTAATTTTAAGTGTAGGTAATGTTTTTTGTGCTCTCGCCCTTTTGGCGGACGTGATAATGGAACTTTTTAAATGTAAAATTAAAAATATTATTCTATTGACATAAAAAACAAAGCATCAAAAAATTACATCTTTGATTTCCTTATAACATTCTGCCTGGGATCATGTTTTAGGACCTACATCCTATTTGCGTCAGCTCATTATTAATCGGCTTTAACTGTCAAATTCCCATTGTGTCACTGTCAAAAGACAATTGTCATTTTGACAGTTACAGCTGATTACCCTTATCAGCTTACGTAATGGGGATGCTGGGACGAAGATTTCCTCGCACTTATAGTTCAACCAATAATTCTATATGTATAAGGATTGGACTTTAAGACAGATTCTGTAGTGATTTGAAAATTATTCTTATATATTATATTGAAGATGTGTTCATTTTTATCATTCAATGTTTCGCAAAAGGGCTTACCGTCAATTACATCACAAAGTTCAAAATAATGTCGTATGAATGGGAATTAATAACACCAATTTTAATAATAAAAAAAAAATAGTTATAATCACTGCCACAAGTTGTACCAATCAGCGAAGTAGTATGATTTAGGTTAGTTGTAGGTTAATTAAGGCGTTGTTTCTCTTTGGAATCTTTAAGATTTGTTATTGCAAAATTTCGTTTTATACGTTTCAAATCTTGCAAGCCAGTTTTACCTAATTTTGTGTAAAAGATAGTCTCCACTAGACGCTGTTTTCGACCAATAATCGTCCGAATACATGCCACTCTAATTTAACCATTTTTTGCGCACAGTAACTAACTTATCTTTATTATTACTCGGTCATTCTGTTTTTTTATAAAGAGATTCAACGCATTTAAGGTTAAGCCGTCATAACGGTGGCTTACTCCTTAGCTAAACGGGATCTTAAGAATCACAACTATGTTTTCTAATTTAGCACTGATTGGTTTTTATGTTCGACTCATGTGTCTGTGATAGTTTTATTTATTTCATTTCAATTTAGAATGCTCCTAGGAAAATGTGTCGAGCAATGACTAAAGTTTTTCGATGTTTTTGGAACCTCGCGCAGTACGTAGCATGAATTATTGCATCCAGATGTTTACGCTCATTGGTCAATGTATATACAAATTATTATTATGTATGTATAGGCTTAAGCCTGGGCCTATAGAGCATATGTGGGGTCGCAACCAACAAGCTTAGAGGCCTTTTCAAATATTTATAATGAAAATCAGCTGTATGAGTATGAAAAACAGGTGACAACTATTGAAAATATGTTTTCCAGTTTTGGGTTATTGCTGGAGTATATTATGTATATATAGGATGAGTTCTGGGTTATAGAGTGAGAAACTTCACTTGCCAATTCTGAATTAACTGCCAATACTAAACTATGAATTAAAGGAGTTTTAACTTTTTTTGTTTAGCAATAAATTTATGGACAATAAATATGGAAGCAATATTATTATATTTAATGTAAGACTGGTATTTGGATTGATGTAATTTGGTGTATGTAGTGCTGGGGGTTCTAAAATCATCTGATAATATTGATATGAACTCTGGTTTTAGTTCATTTATACCTTCATTCTGTTTTTACTTTTTAAATAATTAATACTAATTCAATAGTTTACCAAAGCTGACATTTAAAATGACAGAATGGCTCGCAGACCGCTGGTATTTTGCACCAGTAATTTAGTTAATTTTTAATTATAATTTATTCGCTTATTTATTGAGTTCTTTTTTATTTTGCTTGCTTTCAGCATTTTGGAGGCTTCGCCTAGCTTTGTTTGTGTTTGAATTGATTTTTATGTATAAATAAACAATGAGAGTAAGTGTTACAACATAATGTATAATTAAACATATTTGAATTTGCGGGTCCTTCCATGTTCCTTAAAAACAAGCAAATTAATAAAAAAAAACAGAAACACATTTTTTAACACATTTATTTTTTAGTTTCTGAGAATTCCTGTATTAAAGTTAAATTTTAGTCATTGCGAATCATTAACTGATGATTGATTTTGGATGTTTGTTTTATTGCGTGAAATTTATATAAAATATTTGAATACATTTTTCGAGATGTTCGTATGTTCGAACGTTAGGCGATTTCCTTGTTTATGAACTGTAAGAAATTTTATTGATTGTACTGTATTTAAGGTTTAGTTTAGTGAATATCGGAAAGGTGTTAAGGTGTCTAGGAATTTGCTTCATTTTGGTGATGAGTTTCTGTTCAATTACATCGGAGTGGGGAGCGTGACCACGGATTCACTACTTGAGCAAATGAAACGATGTTTCCCAAATATGTCGCTTAACAACTAAGTAAAACTTCTCGGGGAGTATGTTGTGGAACTTTTGTTGTACCACACTATTTAGTGTTTATGGAAATATCGCCTGAGGACGTGTCTCGCGTCACGTAAAATGTTTCGGGACTTTGCAGCACACGCAGATTATGTGTTGCGCGTCATTTTAGTGTATCCGTGGCTTGAGATAACGGGTTTCTCAACGTGCGCCCTGTGCATCTAACTGGCTTAGATAATATTTTGTGAATTCCCTTTAAATGATTTTTATAAGAGACAATTAAATTGGTAAAATGAAGCAAGTTTGTGAGCACATTTTCAGATGGATTGCACACCAAAGATGTGAAAGTATGTGGTAATCAATAAAACTTCTAGATAATTGGTGAGTTTGTTGCATCTTTGGTGTCCCTTCGTGTTTTCTGTAATACAAAAACGGCAGAACCACAAACGATCATATCTTTTAAAGACACTGAAGAAATGCTGATTCTATATTTGGAATCACATTTTTCCCCCCGGTTTTTTTTAGTGGTTTTGTATTGTGTAAGAGCAGATGATAACAGGGACTGTGTTATTCTAAGGTCCACTACATTGGCGCGCAAAAAAACACACTTTTTACCCAATAAACACGTGTTTGGACATATTTGTATTTGATAAAGTTTATTGAATTGTTTGTATGAAAATTGATAACACTTGTTGACGCCCCGTTTTTTCTATAGACACAAAACTTTTTGCACGTCAGTGTATTATTATCACCCAAAGATTGTTATGGATTTATACAAGAAATATTTATGTTGATAAACGAATAAAATTATCCAAATGTATTATTTACTGCTCTTTGTTACGTTATTTGATTTGACTATAGAATGGGTCCTTTTTTGTGGCACAAGACGACTTTCATCATATCAAAACTGTTGATACGTTTTTCAACAATTTGTCTGCCTTGTTAGTACGTGTACCAAAAAAATAATAATGATGCGTGTGAACAAGTCATATAATGCATCTTTTATGCGACTATACCTCTGTTTGGCATAAGTCAAAGTCACGTAGATGAATAAAGTCAAACCGTGTCACAAAAAAGCTAAAGTTTCTCTAAAGTTGTGACCACACATCTGCATTCTCAGGTCACAAGTTTACCGCGTGACTAGATTAAACATAAAGGTTAATGCGCGCGGCCGTCTTCCAATCATAGCGCGGCTGCGGCGCTCGAATGCCGCGCAATGTCTGGTCGCACCTTTATTATTTTGAAATAACCAATCTGTGTACCGTATGGGCGGATCCATTGATTTGAAGTCATCAATCAAACTAGCCCCACGGGAGCCCGCGTCTTTAGAACCGAACAGACATCACGACGGACCGGCTTTCCTGCGAGTTTATACGAACATTCTTTTTATTTTTCTATCGGTCCAGTTTCTCTGTGTCTGGTGTTTCTAATTTCACAACCTTTGAGATCTATCGTCTGTTATTGCGTTAATGGGAATGGAAAACGCGCGATGCAAGTTATATATACATGGTGTTTCGTAAGTTGACGTCAAACCGGAAACGGATAGGCCAAAGTCATAATAGCTATCAGAAAAATAAAGTTACGTATTTTTAAAAGAGACGTCACTATGTGTCTCGCTCATCCTTCGTAAAATAACTTTCTTCGTCTCACATAAACAAAACTATATTAAGTTTTTTTGTAACGATTATGACTTGGTCTATCACCTGTTTCCGGTTTGACGTCAACCTACGGAGCATCCTGTATTTCAGTTTTAGCTATTAGTTCAAGCTTTTTAAACTCTGGAGAAGGCCATAGAGTTTGGAATGCTTTTGCTTTTTGTTAAATCTGTCGAAGTAATCTTCATCGTTGGCGCTATCCATTCGCTAGCGTAATACCGACGCTTCTTTTGTCTAGTTATTTAAAATCTTGTATTTCACCATGCTACCTGCAATCTTGCTTCTGCCTACACTCAATTCTAGTGATTCTCAATCTTTCGAGAACGTTCGTATAAACTCGCATTTCCTGCGTATATTTGATTGATGACGGATAATCTGGAAGGCCTGCTGCTTCGTGGTGCCTCCTCTATGCTCTGTTCTTATGACGCGGGCTACCCCAAACCCTTTAACGTTAGATAGGCGTGAACAAGGAGGAGGCATCACGGTGAGTTGAGTTTATTTACTTTGAGGACATGGGAACGAACTCGGGGTCGTGTAATTACATATTGTATCTATACTACTTTATTGGCACGCGATTTAACTGATAGTTTGTATAACTTGTAACTTCATGGAAAGCTACAATTAAAGACACGTCATGCTAACATGAGATCCACTTCCGTAGACCCCCATTTTCATCTCATAACCCCCTTTCTGCTCGTCGTCGACCCCTGGGGGTCGATATATAACACTTACTATATATATATATAACTGGGCTAGACTTATGCAAAAAACATCACTCTTTTGAACATCGCCCTAAAACATTTGGGTTGCGACAAGCGTTCCTTCCCATGTCCACGTACATACTATATGAATACTCAACAAAATCTAAAGCCGTGCGTATCTCAAACAGTGTGCGGCGCGAAGTACAAGACCCGCCCCGGCCTGACGTACCACTTCACGCACACGCACAAGGAGGCGGCGGCAGCGGCAGCGGCGTCCGCTGGCGGCTCAGCGGCGGCCGCTAACTCGGACGGAGACTCACGTGACAGCCGCGGCGGCGCTCACACACCGCCCGTCTCATCGCTCGGGCCCGCGACCGAGTATCAAGACAGTTATGTCACGTTTTTGAATAACCCGGCCGGTGTGCCTAGCATCGGTGAGTACTCTGTACTGCGCCGTATCATCCGTCTTTAGTACTTGGCGCTCGCTGCGGTGCTCCGGATGCGGGATGGAACGTACAGGTATCTATTTATGGTTATACGGGATCGAGAATGCGTAACGCTTGGACGTGCTGGCTACCCCTCTTGGGTATGTTCGAGGATCTGAGCGGAGGATTTCATTTTAAGAATGCGGTTACATTCTAAAAATCATATCGCTCTGTAATGGTTTCATTTGGTCACGGGATTATCTACATCCAAATGTATCCATTTTCTCACTGTCATTGTCATTTATACACATCAAATGGTTGGTTTCCAGTTGGTCATTTTACGACGGTGTCTTCAAATTCAGGTAGTATCTAAACTTACTAAGGTGGTGGGTTTTTGTGCATGACGCGACATACCATATCATAATTCACTATCAGAGCAGTATAGTTATTAATTCATACCTTATTCAAAAAATAAAAACCATTAATTCATTACAAAATCGGTGATCACTTTGTATTTTTTTTTTTAATAAAGATATGGTATCCTCGCAGTTGTGCAAACTAATCTATTTTAATGTTTTGGGGGCACTAACTGTGGTTTCGGTAGATCGTAAGTGTAAGTGCAATGAAGTGTGACCGTAGCCTTCCCCCACAGTTCCGGTCCCCCCCGCGCCCACGCGACGTCCCTCCCCCCCTCCGCGGCCTGCGTCAGCTGACACTTCGAGCTCTGACTCTGCGCATGCGCCGCTTGTCCCGCCAGCTGTGGCGCCGCCAGTGGCTCCGCCGCCGGCCGCGGCGCCATCTGTCGACAAGCCAAAGCCTAAGCCGGTGCTTGGAGGGCATAGCAAGGTATTTGCATCGTGAGAGAGTATAAACCGGCGACAGGCTTGCGAGCTGTCATGAAATGTAGGCGTTGTTAAATGTGATGTTTGGATGTGCCCCTGAGTACCCCCTTTAGAGATCTTCAAGAAACTGAATTCCTTGAGATCTGTAGAGAATGTTCACCGTACTTGGGGATAACAGTCGTGATCTATGTAATTAAAAAAAAAGTCTTGGTTCAGTCGGAGCTGCTTCAGATTTCAATCCGAGGGTCTCAAGTTCTATTCTCTAACCACGATCGCGCACTAAAGCATTTTTATAAGTATCTAAAAAAGTATTTGTGGTTAAAATAATAAAGAAAAACATCGTAGTATTGAGCTACTAACTTGTCTCTATGGAATATAAATACGTGGAATGTTCTAAATTACATTTTTGGACGTGCCTCTGCCTCCATCTTCAAGTATCTGAGAGAATGTCAACCATGCTTGAAGATTATACTTGTAGCGCCTATTCAATACTCATTTTACGATTTGTAATAATTTAAAACGCAATATTTAAGTATTATTTTTGTATCTCATTTTAAATGAACTCTGTGTTTTTATGAGAAATAAAATTCTTTAAGGCGCTCCCAGTCGACGATTGTTTTTGTTCGAAACGAAAAAAGAAATACTTGTGAACAAGCCACATCTCCTATTTTATAATATATAGTATATGTGAATAAAGATGTACCCATCTTTAATCACTTCGATAAATAATCCTACCGACCGCTGCAATGACGACAAACACACGTCGGCGCGTGGTCCGCCTTAGCTTTTCGAATAAATTAATGATATAAATTATGTATAATTACTTCTCAAAAATCTATTCTAATAGAAATCTAGATCTACATATTACCTATCTTTAACAATAAATCACAAGTTGATTTTAATAGTAGGTATATAAAATATTTCGATCATTCTTCAATTCTAAAACGTATCATTTTGAAATAATATCTTTATCGTGAAAAGTTTCTGCTATTATGTTTTCAGCTTAATAGAAATCTAGGTAGGAACCTGAAGTAATATACTTATAAAAATAGGAGATGTGGCTTGTTCAGAAGTATTTCTTTTTTCGTTTCGAAAAAGAGCAATCGTCGACTGGGAGCCCCTTAAACCTATTTTATGATTTCATTGCTAATTAATTTTTATAACTTACTCGTTCTCGTTCTCAGGCATCGCCATCACCATACTGCGACTTCTGCCTCGGCGACGATCGCGAGAACAAAAAGACGGGCACACCGGAACAGCTCGTCAGCTGCTCCGACTGCGGCCGCTCAGGTAACTGTTACCACCTCGAGAACAGGGTCTGCGAACGCCACAAGCACCTCAACGATAACGTCAAGTTGAACGGTGTAGTTGAAATACTAACTTCTATGTCGTATTCGGCTGATGCCTTCGATACTTTTGCAACGCAAACTAAACTGTTGAAAGATGATTATGTTAACGCTGTCTCACCGCCTTCTAGGCAGAGTCCTTCTTTGTAAGGTAGATTCATGTACACAATAGGTTCACGTTTATTTCAGTCCCAGAGTTCTTCACATATCTGCTTGTCGTACAGACAACGTCAAATTGAGCGTAGTCGAGATACTAATATCGATACTTTTGCAAAAGCTAGATGCGACAAAAGCTGATGAAAGACATCTGTCACACCGCCTTTTAGGCAGAGTCCTTCTTTGTAAGGTAGATTCATGTACACAATAGGTTCACGTTAATTTCAGTCCCAGAGTTCTTCACATATCTGCTTGTCGTACAGACAACGTCAAATTGAGCGTAGTCGAGATACTAATATCGATACTTTTGCAAAAGCTAGATGCGACAAAAGCTGATAAAAGACATCCGTCACACCGCCTTTTAGGCAGAGTCCTTCTTTGTAAGGTAGATTCATGTACACAATAGGTTCACGTTAATTTCAGTCCCAGAGTTCTTCACATATCTGCTTGTCGTACAGACAACGTCAAATTGAGCGTAGTGGAGATTCTAATATCTATGATGATGCGTTCGATACTTTTTCAACACAGATTAATCTGTTGAAAGATGATCATGTTACCGACTTCTAGTTTACGATGATTGTAGCCAGAGATCTTCACATATCTGCTTTTCACAGCGTACAGACTACGTCAAGTTGAGCGTAGTCGAGATACTGATATCTATGTCGTATTCAGCATGCGTTCGATACATCTGTGAAGATGACAGCTGATGAAAGACATCTGTCTCACCGTCTTTTAAGCAGTTTCCTTTGTATGATAGATTCATGTACACAGTAGGTTCACGATGGTTTAATCCAGAGTTCTTCACATATCTGCATGTCTCGTACAGACTACGTCAAGTTGAGCGTAGTCGATATACTATGTTGTATTCGGCTGATGCGTTCGATACTTTTACAACACACTAATCTGTAGAAAAATGATTAAATAGACGCTGTATTAACGTCTTCTAGACAGGTTTTACTTTGTAATAGCAATACAGATTTATGCTTACATTATTAAGCCATTTTGGTAAGTCAATCGGCAAAGGCGAACCATTAAATTTAATGCGATTTCACCTCTACTTTGTAAGATATTATTATACTGTAGTAATCTAAAAGAAGGACAATGATGGCAAGGGAACGTTAAGTAAGGGGTACCTGGCAGAAACTGCTATCAAGTAAGGATGTTTACTGCAAGTGCTGTGTGTAGATTGATCTTGGTCCAAAAATTATACATATTAGCCATCTTAGCTGGGGATAATATTACTTAGACCAAACTCAAATATACCAATAGGTAAAGTTTTAGGTATCCAAGCAAATATAGTTGTTATTGCTATACACTATAGAGTTTATACCACGTGACAAATCGTAAATCTTATTGCAATTAGCATAGAGATGATAATACATGAATGTCACAACACATTATGTGATGCGATTCGCTTTTCCTTTTACCAAAGTTATTCGGATAAAGATATTATTTACATAGTTATATTGTTTGGACATTCCATAATATAGTTTATATATACTATATCGTTATATAATCTCATTATAGGTACTTATTCGGTAGGAAATTATAGTTATTTGTTTTTTGAAATTTGCATGACACTGTTTGCCAATATGGCGGTATATTATGCTTCTGAGCATATTTTGTTAGTTGTTCTACATAGATATAGACATATTATATCTAAATATATCAATAAAATATTATAAAATAAATATATTTTAAAATGACGTTTTTGACGTTCAATTCGTCTGATAAGCTATACAATTTTAAACTTAGAAGTGATAGTAAGTGTATGTAGTTTTTTATTATATTAAATATTAAATGCCTGTTAGAAAAAACAAATTCACAAAGTATTTATTGGAAATAATATAAGAAAGCAAGAACACTGTTATGATCAATATTTTTCTTAGTATTATAAACACATTATCATTGGTGTCGGTTTATTGTTGCGTTTCACTGAACCAACTTAATT
Organism: Hydriomena furcata; assembly: GCA_912999785.1. Lineage (NCBI taxonomy): Eukaryota > Metazoa > Arthropoda > Insecta > Lepidoptera > Geometridae > Hydriomena > Hydriomena furcata. Next base: position 3,024,710 of record OU538842.1, on the reverse strand, counting down.
TGACAGTGCTGTAATTATATCCGTCCTTGTTTTTGATCTATAAATAGAAAGAAAGAGAGAATACATTTATTTTGTGTCAATATCTCTTAAAGCTAAACAAAAATAAATATTGGTGGAAATTTTTATTTTACATTAGCAGTTCGCCCCAATGTCGCGCGGTTGTACTAATGATTTTATGGCTAATTATTTTACACCTTGGGATAAATTATTCAAGTTTTAATAGGGATTCCTGATTTTTTTCTAGTAATGAATATATAAATCGGTCCAGTAGTTACGGAGCCTATTCAATGCAAACAAACAATCAAATCTTTCCTTTATAATACTAGTATAGATAGCGCCATTTAGCCCAAAACTAAACAAAGCTTTTGAATCAGATTACTGCAGGAGGCCAGTCAAAAGATAGAAAGGGACGGCTACATTTTTAGTACAGTCAGTTTAGGTATAGTCTTTACTAATGCAACAAAAAAATCGATACCAATATCTATTTCAAATCGATATATTTTTTATATTGATGTGTTTCACTGATAATCTACACCTTAATCGTTGGTGCCAATTTGTTTAAACCTCCCTTCCTAAACGTCATTCAAAGTCAAAATGTATTTATTTCAATAAAATCGCAAGGATGACTTTGAAACGTCTTAGGAGCTAGGAGAAGCTACGCCTGTTCCTCGAAGAAGGATATTTTTTTCATTAGGAAGAGATGGACAAGCAAAATGGCGCCTAGTCATGTTATTTCTTTAAATACATTAATATTGTGTGATTAAGGATTGTTATTATAGTCTTGGTGTTGCCATGTTGATTAATAATTTCGTGTGATGCCAAATTAAGGTAGTTTTTGACGTAGTTGTCTTTGTTTTTGTGAGAACGTGCCTTATTGTTTATATTCCTGTTGTCTATGGCTAAATACCTTTTTATGTTACTATAAAATGCTGGTCCGTTATACAGCTCCCCATCACTAGAAATGTAATATAACTTTTAACCTATTCCTAGCATTTCTAGTCGCGTATTTGCAATATAGAGTCAAGTTATACGATTTACACAGAGATTTGTATAAATGACAAATCTCTTGGCAACGCTGTTGTTTCCACAAAATGACTAAATTTCGTAAAAAAACGATTGATCTTATTCCTTTTACGTTAAAGTTTAAATTAGCGTATCCGGAGAATGACAGTTCTAACTAAAATGGAGCGCATGGCTGTCGGTTGAAGTAGGTAGGTGACCCTAAAATGGGTGTGTGGGTAAAGGAATTTAGTCGCAGAGGGTTTTTTAAAGTCATTTCTGTTAAATCCAGAGCTTAATAGTGCCTTTTCTGATTTATTGTAGAAAACTTAATATTCCTAAAAGTTATTAAATATCAAAAATTTATTAATTGCAACAAATTTTTAGAAAACATTGTATACTAGTAAATTTATCCAAAGATGTTGAGGCAAAATTGTTTTATTTTATGTTTTATTTTTAATCAAATCTAACCAATGCTATATTAAAAGAAGGTATGACACTCCCAGGCACAGTAGTCACGTAGGAGGCACAAGATGACGTCATCACCGGTTTTTACTGCCATGTAGCGTGTGACCAAAATTCCACGGACCCGTATATTACTGCGCAAATCTTTTATTAAAATATTTATAAATTGAACCATGTATTTTCATTTTAAATAGAAATACGGCTAATTACCACGTTTTTCCTTGTATTGCTGACGTTTCGAGACAATTCAGATGCTCTTCATCATGAGCATCGCCCGCGACCGCGATCAACGGCAGATCGGCGAATCAGTATTCGCCGATCTGCCGTTGATCGAGCATCTGAATTGTCTCGAAACGTCAGCAATACAAGGAAAAACGTGGTAATTAGCCGTATTTCTATTTAAAATGATTAACAACCACGATAGTTTTAATTCTATGTATTTTCATGTTAATAAAAAAAAAACATAATTGTATCTATTTTTACACTTTTACTCTTACAGTTCCAAATAGGACAACCAAACATTTTAATAATTATATTAGACAAAGATGATCATAAAAAACAAAATGCCAGAATTTTAACCAACAAAATGCCAGAACAAGACGACCCGTTTATGCGCTTTCCGTCGTGTGTAACTAATCATAATAATAAAACTGTGTTTTTATTTAAATAAAAATAATAATTTATTAAAGCATCTTTAAAAAATGGATTGGATAAATATTTCCTTTTTCCTGGGAATTATTGCAATTAAATGGCAACCGGATGTGACGTAGTTTAGTGTCACTGTCCGAAGTATCATACCTTGTTTCTTATACCATGATCTAACAATTTGTTATTGATTTTAATTGTAAGTAATATCATTCCTATAGTTGAGTTACTGTTTTTTTATATAGAAATTTAGATTGTGTTAGAAATGTGTATCTCTTGAAATTTATAAATGTTACACTATGACAATTTAATATATAAATAAGAAAGGAGAATGGGCAAATTGGTACAACCCTTCAATGAAATAATTAACAATTTGGAACAATACCTTTTGTGACAGCTCTATTGAAATGTTAGTCCGAATTAGTGAAGGTAAACATGAATAACATTCAATTATTATTATTTTTTAGGGAGAAAATAAATAAAATGAAATAAATAAATATTAGTAGTCATTTCACACAGTGCCAACTAAGCAACACTTGTACTATGAAAACTAGATAGCTAATAATAATATATACTTTTTGGATATGTCATCGCTATTAGAGGGTGGGTACCAGATTTCATAGATTTTGCCCGTTCTCCTTTATTAGGGTAATCCTAGATAAGTTACCAAAATATTGTTCTGATCTGGGAGTTTTCCCGTTTGTTGGTTTGTTTTTGGTGCCTTATATTGTGCAAAATTCCATCTTTTATGTAGATGGGGTAATATTGTAATGTCTGGTAGGTTTTTGAATGGTGTGATGATAGAAAAATGCTTTTAAATGTTGTCTTCGATTAAGAAAAATCGAATTCTACTTACCACTAATATAAACGCAGATGTTTGGTTACTGTGTTACAACCGCGCGAAAATGATGAAATTTGAAGCAGATATAGTTCACCTGCTTTTTTCAAGTGTAAACATTTGAAATTTTTAGTTAATTATACAAACCAATGCAATAAAATGTACATTTTTAAATAATTCGCAATGAAGTAAATATAATCTTTACTGTTATAGATTTTTGCACGCGCTGCTTTCTTTAGTGTCAGTCTTATATCTTCGCAAAAAAAGCAATACCTACATATCTAAGTACATATTAATGTTAGTACTTGCGGTACTCTACGCCAAACTACTCGTTACTAATTATAATTTTGTTTGAAAGGGTAGGACGTGCCTGCACTAGATGCAAATATTTTTTTATGAAGGTTGCTGTTGTATTGGTCACATTATCAGTCTATTACGAACTATTCGCGTTATTGATAGAAAAAATAATTGCCGAATCCAGACAATGTTGACACAGCATATGAGTGCGTTTCTACTAACGTAAGCAGTGCGAAACGGGCCGTGAATTGACCAAATTCAAATTTAAAAATCATTTATTTCAATAAAATCACAAGGATCACTTTGAAACGTCTTAGGAACTAGGTGAAGCTACGCCGATTCCACGCGACCAAGCCTAGAAGAATCAGGCAACAAACACGGCTTGGAGTCTACCTTTTTTTGTAATGATCCTTATTGCTATGTAGAGCTCCAGTGTGGTGCCAATCGAACAAGGTGAAGGCTCAAACAAGAATAACAATTAAAAGTACTACTCAAGTTCGTTCAACAATAAAAAAAATAACTACAGAGCTTCAGCACAAATTCAATAAAAACCGGCCAAGTGCGAGTCGTACTCGCGCACGAAGGGTTCCGTACCATTATCTATAAAAACGGCAAAAAAATCATGTTTGTTGTATGGGAGCCCCCCCTTAAATATTGATTTTATTCTGTTTTTAGTATTTGTTGTTAGAGCAGCAACAGAAATACATAATCTGTGAAAATTTCAACTGTCTAGCTATCACGGTTCATGAGATACAGCCCTGTGACAGACAGACAGACGGACAGACAGACAGACAGACAGACGGACAGCGAAGTCTTAGTAATAGTGTTCCGATTATACCCGTTGGGTACGGAACCCTAAAAAGAAGCACAATCACGGTGCTCGAAATTTTTGTATCAACTATTTCGCAGCACTGTGATGGGTCGATTCACGATCCGCGCCCCACAGCCCCGCGTCAGTGGAAACGCGTCCTAAGGGGGGCATCAGCAGTGTACGTCCTACACCTTAAGGTGTGATGGCCTTGAGCTTTTGATTTAGAACGATTTAAGGGGCGAATAAATGGGCCGAGTAACTAGTTATAAGACAAAAGATTATTTATTTTATTTTGTTTGTTATAACCAACATACAAAACCAAAGTATATAGATGTTGCTAGTTTGGAAGTGCAACTGCCTACACCCAAAGATAACTGTTGTTTATTCCATAGTGTTAAGGGTCAGCGCAGAACAAGCGGGAAACGCCCAAAAAACAGGTCGAGTGCGGTCAAATAATTCGACGCGCGTTAGTCATAAGTGTTCTGAACTGCACTCGAACTGTATCAAGCGTTTTTAACAGTATTTTTATTTGACATTAGAAAATGTCAAAATGTACACTTAGTCAGTTTTAGATTACGGGCAAAAGTCCCAAAGAGAAACGTCGAATAATCGTGATCGGCTGCAACTGTCAAAATCACATCATCTTTTGACAGTTACACATTGGGAATTTGATAGATGAAGTCGATTACGGTTACCAGTAAGCTAATACGGCTCATGGAAAATAATAAGTAGAAGAATGTCAGAGCGTTTTTCCGCCAAGTGTGCGCTGACCCGAAAAAAGTTACATACCAATATTATTTAATTTTGTATACAGTGTTTTAGAATTAAAAATGAATTATTCAATAAATTAGTTTCATTTTGATGTGCTGAAGAATAGTGAATGGCACTTCCATACAACATTTTCTGATACTTTGTATTTTGTATGATAAATAATGTATTTTGTTTTTTTTTTATATATTTTTTATTTCACTATTGTTCGGCACATGGCATTTTTAATCCCTTTAATTTTTATATTGTGATGATTTTTTTTGTGATAAAATGAAGATTTTGAAGAATTCAAGGTAAGAATGTTATGTGCCTTACAATCTATTTTATAATTTAGGATTCGTATATAAATTTAGTTTTAATTTTTAATTCTTTTGAAGTTAGCGTGTGTATCATAAGCACGGTGTACTAATGGAGACCTAGTGCAAATTTTTGATTCCTTAGGTTACATTATTGCAATTTTCGAGGGGATTTCTATATTTTTTCAAAATAAAATACCGTCTATGGTACTCACTGATAATGTAGCTTTTGATAGGTGAAAGAATTTTCAAAATCGGTCCAGTAGTTTTTTAGTTTTTCCGGTAGAAACACACATTAAAGAAACATAAATATAATTCTCATTATAATATAAGTGTAGATATATTTTATAAATTCTAATTCGTATTTTAATAACTTTTAGAATTAAATATAAATTTAGCTCAATCCATTTGCTATATTGTAATGCATCGTTCGTGTTTAGGTCACCCAACGTGCCTGCAGTTCACCGACAACATGTTCGTGTCCGCGAGCAAGTACCGCTGGCAGTGCATCGAGTGCAAATGCTGCTCTATCTGCGGGACCAGTGATAATGATGTGAGTTTATCAATTTCTTGTAAGATGAATGCATTTTCTAAATATACAAATGAGTTACTGACTCTTTAAAAACACATGCTCAAAACGGTGAAGGAAAACATCGTGAGGAAACAAGTTAGTATTATTTCATGCGGCGATGGACTTGCAACCTGTCACGTATAGAATGCTATGCAAAATGTGGGTATCGTGCCAAACATTATGTCTCGTACCTCTGGCTAGCCCCTTTAGACATCTTCAAGGTTCTAAGCACCTTGAGATTTGAGAGTATGTTTTACTGATTGACTGTGTTAGTCAGACACATCACACATAACACATCCTAAACCATTGGTCCTAGAAACTTGAAATTTGGAGGGTGTTTTCGTTTTGGTGTGTAGGGGTGCACTAAGAAAGTAATTCCCGAAACTATACCCCTAAGGGGCTGCAGCGGGATTAGCAGTCATAGCTGTGGCTGAAGTTAGCAATGTGCTATTTGACAAGATTTTTAAAACCATTCTAGATTATTCAGTAGTGACTATGGGACCCATAAAAAAATATTTTCAATTCTGTTATGTATTGGCTCTAAAAATGTAAATTAAATATCGACAATTTAAATTACCCGCAAAAACGCTTCTTTATGTAAATGGCGTCGCACTAGTTTCTGTGACGTTACATGCTTGTCAACAAAGAAACAAACCTTAAGTTTTTCAAGGCAGGCGATTACATATTGACAAGCATGTTACGTCATCGTCGATTCGACCAATCCTGACCGTTTTGTGTCACGTGACGTTTTTTAATAAATCGATGTTTATTTTCAAGTTATTTTACTCCATAACGCTTTATGAAGGCATAATTTACATAGATTACTATCAACAACACTTTATTTTTCATACTGTCAAATAGCCTATTATAATAGTAAGGTTATTTGTATTACAGGATCAACTTTTGTTCTGTGACGATTGCGATCGCGGTTACCACATGTACTGTCTGGCGCCGCCATTGGAGACGCCGCCCGAGGGCTCCTGGTCATGCAAACTCTGCATTGAGCAGTTCCATAAGAAGTGAGAGAATATGTAAGTATATGTTACTCATCATTATCTTGTCCCACTTTATGTGAGGTCGGCACAACATGTATAAACAAGATAAAACAAATGATTATAAAAAACATAGAAACCCGAAACAAATAGTTATGCCTCCTTTATTTGGGAAGGAGGGCGCCATATTTATAAAATACTAGCTGTCCCGACAGACGTCGTCGTGTCAAATTCATTTTTTTCCATAAGAACCTTCTCCTGGTAATAACGAATACAACAAAAAAAGAATTAGCGAGATTTGCGCTCAGCAACACATTCAGCGATTCATTTTTATGTTATAGACAAGCTAACCCGGCGAACTTCGTATCGCTTTAGAATTAACAAAAATGTTGTGTTACGTGCCCGATCCCGTTCTCGTTCCCGTTCTTGTTCCCGTTCCCGTTCCCGTTAAAAAGTATCCTATGTAACTAACACGACTTTCTTTTATATGAAATGGACATACATACATACATGCAGTCGGGTTAAATAATGTTGTAAAAGGATTAGGCTTAAGGCGCTACCAGTTCCTAAAACCGCGGCAGAAACGACTAAGACAGTTAACAACGGCAAGCTCTAGATGGCGTATGCGTATCGTAAATATTATCGACAGTTTTTATGAGATCGCGTTGCTGGGACCTACGTAGGCAAGTAATAGGGGTAGCTTTACCCACCCCTCAATACCTCCGCCTTTGCTTTTCGAATAAATTAATGATATAAATTATGTATAGTTACTTATCAAAAACCTATTCTAATAGAAATCTAGATCTACAAAATCTACATATTACCTATCTTTAACAATAAATCACAAGTTGATCTTAATAGTAGGTATCAAAATATTTCGATCATAAATTCTAAAACGTATAATTTTGAAATAACATCTTTATCGTGAAAAGTTTCTGATATTATGTTTTCAGCTTAATAGAAATCTAGGTAGGAACCTGAAGTAATATATTTATAAAAATAGGAGATGTGGCTTGTTCAGAAGTATTTCTTTTTTCGTTTCGAAAAAGAGCAATCGTCGACATACAGCCCCTTAAGAGTGTTTTACAACTTAAGTGAGTACATCTTACTATGTTATAAATACGAAACTTTTGAGGATGTTTGTATGTTTGTAGCTCACTCACACACAAACAACTGAACGAGCTTAAATTAAATTTGGAAATATACATAGCAGGACAAATGCTATGTATATGGAATAGCATCTTTATATATATATAATAAAAAGGTGTTAGTTACACTATTTATAACTCAAGAACGGCTGAACCGATTTGGCTGAAAATTGGTAGGGAGGTTGCTTAGAACCAGGAGACGGACATAGGATTTTTATAACAGGAACAGGAACGGGAACTTAACACAACATTGTTCATTCGAAAGCGATACGAAGTTCGCCGGGCTAGCTAGTATAGAATATTTTTTATTCCCGTTACTACGCAAGCGAAGCGTACGGAAGCTAGTATTGTTTTATCATGTTGGTTCATTTGTTTCAGATTGCAAGGAGAGTGAAAGAGATGGATAGATAGCGGTAAACGAATTCGCGAGAGCTGTTTTGGTACAATCAGGTGAACAGGTGTATCTTGTCATTTTTCGTGTTAAGGTTTTATTGAACTATGTAACAGTGTTGCCATAGATTGTTAAGTGAGAACGGAATTGGGTGTGGCTTTAATAATGATACATACATGTAAACGGCGACGGGCTTGCAACCTGTCACGTGTGGAAAGCTAACTACTGCAAAAGGTGGGCATTGTGCCAAATGTAATGTTTGGACGTGCATCTGAGTACCCCCTTTAGATATGTTCAAGGATCTGAGCGCCTGGAGATCTGAGAGGATGTCTACCGTACTTGGGGATTACAGTCGTGATCCTATTTTTTTTGTTACATACATAAAATCACACCCACCCAGAGGGGCAATAATTATAAATAAATATTGGTGGACATTTCGCACAGCGCCATCTAGCCCTAAACTAAGCAGAGCTTGTTTTTAGTTTAGGGCTAGATAGCGCTGTGAAAAACATCTACTAGTATTTATTTATTTAATTAGAATATTATTTTACAAAAAAATGCTGTAATCATTAAAGCCACACCAAAATTCGCCATTTTGTCATAACGTATATAAAATTATGGATAACTCTTGGAAATATCATTTAATTGCGTGTTTATTATTGAGCATCTGTTTATTTGTCAAATACGAAACCTATTTTATACATTTTTGAAATAGCCATCAAAACTGATGAGAAAAAATGTAGAAAAAAAAACTACCAAACGATCTTAATTTTAGAACTGTCACTAATGCTTACGCCAATTTAAACTTTTCAACCGACGAAAAAATTAAGTTCTCAATTCCATGCGTACATATTTTTTAATGTATGTATGACTACGCATATCTTGTAACCTGGTGATCTGATTTGAATTATTTTCTGTTGTGTAGAGAATAATCTAAAGTTTGTCCCATTTCAATTGTAGGACTTTATGTAGGACTGATAGTTCCTTCATAAAACTTAAAAAACCGGCCAAGTGCGAGTCGGACTCGCGCACGAAGGGTTCCGTAGCATTATCTATAAAAAATTGCAAAAGACACGTTTGTTGTATGGGAGCCCCACTTAAATATTTACTTTATTTTATTTTTAGTATTTGTTGTTACAGCGGCAACATAAATACATAACCTGTGAAAATTTCAATTGTCTAGCTATCACGGTTCCTGAGATACAGCCCTGTGACAGACAGACGGACAGCGAAATCTTAGTAATAGGGTCCCGTTTTTTACCCTTTGGGTACGGAACCCTAAAAACGAATATAGTCTTATCGGTTTTCTTTTTAGTTTTTTAAACGGTTTTCATTCGTATAGACTGTTGTCCAAAACAACAGAATTACCACCGATATAATACTTAGATGTGAGAAATAAAATTGGAAATGACTAGACTTGCCCAATTTTAGGACTCGCCAATTTCAATTATGACGAAAACAAGCTCTATCTTGGTTTATTAAGATTGATTATGCCTTAAACTTATCTAATAGACCAGTGTTCCGAAACATTTTGTATCCAAGGTACATTTAGGAAAATTAAATTTTTTGAGGTACACCACAAATTCAAAATCAGTTTTTAAGTAATATTAATCAACATTTATTATTAATCAACGAAATAATATTTTTTATTAATCAACAAAACTAAACTTTAAATTGCAGAAAAGGTATCTAATGCGAAACATGAGCCTGTTTAATAGAGCATTTGTCTAAATTTGGAGTAATTGTTGACAGGGCTGCTAAAAATACGTTTATAAGATATCCTTATTTTTCCAAGGCACACCAACTAATGACCACGGTACACCAGTGTGCCGCGGTACACACTTTGCGGAACACTGTAATAGAAGATAATTCGAGTTGCACATAAATAGACTATCCCAATTTGAGCTTTAAATTTTGACGAAAACAAGCTCTATCTCGGTTTATTAAGACGCTCCCAGTCGACGATTATTTTTGTTCGAAACGAAAAAAGAAATACTTGTGAACAAGCCACGTCTCCTATTTTATAATGTATAGTATATGTGAATAAAGATGTACCCATCTTTAATAACTTCGATAAATAATCCTACCGACCGCTGCAATGACGACAAACACACGTCGGCGCGTGGTCCGCCTTAGCTTTTCGAATAAATTATGTATAATTACTTATCAAAAATCTATTCTAATAGAAATCTAGATCTACATATTACCTATCTTCAACAATAAATCACAAGTTGATTTTAATAGTAGGTATATAAAATATTTCGATCATAAATTCTAAAACGTATCATTTTGAAATAATATTTTTATCGTGAAAAGTTTCTACTATTATGTTTTCAGCTTAATAGAAATCTAGGTAGGAACCTGAAGTAATATACTTATAAAAATAGGAGATGTAGCTTGTTCAGAAGTATTTCTTTTTTCGTTTCGAAAAAGAGCAATCAGCGACTGGCAGCCTCTTAAGATTGATTATGCCTTAAACTTATTTAATAGAAGGGATATCGAGTTGGCACATAAATAGATGCGCAATTTTACGCTCTTCTACCTCTACCGGTGCTTGTTTTAGTATTCTCTTAATTTATTTTATAATTCACCTACAGGCACGCGATCCCATTGCAATGTGAGATTTTTAAATATCTAAAAAACCGGCCAAGTGTGTTTCGGACTCGCTCACGCAGGGTTCCGTACCATTATCTATAAAAAACGGCAAAAAAAATCACGATTGTTGTATGGGAGCCACCCTTATATATTTATTTTATTCTGTTTTTAGTATTTGTTGTTATAGCAGCAACAGAAATACATAATCTGTAAAAATTTCAACTGTCTAGCTATTACGGTTCATGAGATACAGCCCTGTGACAGACAGACGGACAGCGAAGTCTTAGTTATAGGGTCCCGTTTTTACCCTTCGGGTACGGAACCCCAATAAAAAGTAGACTATAATGTTGTTCCAAGTTTCATCCAAATTCATCTGGTAATTGAGCGTGGTTGAGTCACATACTTTTGGATTTATAAAATTACTAGCTTCCGCCTGCGGCTTGGCCCTATCGCGTGGTAACTGAATGACCACGCTCCATATTTGGCTCCTGAACAGTTTTCACTAGTTCGAAAGCCTATCGATTCATTTAATTACGTTCACTATATATTATGTAAAAAAGAAATTATTTGATTTGAATAAAAAGTAGCCTATGTGTTATTCTGATGTATAAGCTATATTACTGTAAAGTTTCATTTTGATCCGTCAGTAGTTTTTGCGAAAAAGAGTTAAACACACACAAACACTCGCAAACTTTCGCATTTATAATATTAGGACTAGCTTCCGTCCCTAGGGCCGTACCGTAAACTCAAAAGTAATATCAAAACAATATTACTCCCGGTGCGAAAGTGACATCGCTATACGAGTTCGTATTGCGTAATATTATTTTGATATTTCCTTAGGACCGTGTGGTACGGCTCATGGTCCCTATAATATTACCTGGATAATAAGCGGCATAATATGCTATTCCAGGACATAAGCTGTGTAAGTTTTTGAGACGTGTTTGAGGCTCAAACATACAAACATGCTCACTCGTGTCACAGTGTAAGGAAACTGCTTGACCGATTTTTGTGTGTAAAGGTTTGAGAACAGGGCGTAGGGTATTTTTATACCCCTAAGTGATAGGGTGGCGTATAGTTCGGGAAAAACTGAATGTGCTTTTTTCTATGGAATTATTGATTTTGGACAGGACAACGTCTGTCGGGACAGCTAGTAATATTATATTAGTAAGATACTAAGGAAGTAAGTATCATTTTTATTTAAAAGTCTCACATTGCTATCTAAACTCTATGACATTACACATTGTAAAAATACGTAATCCACTCTTCATCTTGTACATTCTTAGGTGCTAAGTCAGTCCGTAATATTACTTATTTTTTGTATAGCTAGGACGCTGACACAGCGTTCTGTCGTGGTCACTTGTCTGCGCTAAACTATAACCACTTTCTAAAGTTCATGCTTATCTCTCTAAGACGCACTTATCTGCTCTACATACATGAACATGCTGTATAGAAAATTCGACATGTTATATGTGGGAAGACAAATGACAGTCGTTGGCCAAAAACAAATGCTTGGAAAATTTTATGGAGATGATGAAGCTTAAAGTTATTTTCATACATTTTATGTGGTGTTTAAGTTTTTCAATTGTATTTGTTTAATCAAATATAATGCAATAATACGCACTGATTTGGTTCCGTCCTTCACTATGCTGCATTTGCATTTAGGATAATATTTGTATGTCTTGAGAATACCATAAAAGGTGGTTTGGCAAAATTATTAAAAAATTATCCAAATCTTCTTCTACTAACAAATCATTTTCAAATCTAGGTTCGTACCAAAACTTGAAGTTTTTGAATAAACATTGAACTTTGCCGTCGCGCCTTTTATAAATCTACCCTCATCGATTATAAAATTTATCAAACAAAGATGGCGTCTGTATTTATATTTTTATTTATATTTGAGTTGTTATCTATAATATTTTGATCTACTGTTTGGAAATAAGAGAATACGTTTGTATAGAAAAATATCTAGGTACATAACGTTTCTTATTGAAATTTGTCGCTATTGTCCGCGCGACATAAGAGCGAGTACCTACAATAATTTTGCTGAACCACGTTGTAACTACTTGTAATTAATTCGCGTCTAAATAAGTACATTAGTTATAAAAATCACGGTCTACGCAATGTATGACATTGTAGAAAACATTATTATCAGCAGACCTATTGCATAATTTCCAATGTTCACTCATCGATGTTCGATGCATGTTCAATTGCCTTGAATGACATCATTTCAAGCTCAGTCTGTCAAAATGACTTTTTGAACCTCTGAATTCGGTAATGCCGCCACAACTGTGTGTGTATGCAGAGTGAGTGAATGATTCTCTAGTGAGTGAATGAGTCTAACACGATCGATGTTCGATTGCCGGGCATACGTGATAACAATCTATAGTCTAATGATAATTTAAATGTCGATGAACATCGATGTGTAATCATCGGAAATTATACAGTAGGTCTACTGTTTTAAGGTTATATTTGTTTACTAATCTACCATCTATCTACCATGTCTTCGTCTCACCGTTTTCCTGTTAGACATCCTACACAACTAGCACGATGACCCGAGAAAAGTTTATTCTACAGAAGTATAAACAAAAACATTTTTGATTTGTTAAAAGTTATTTTTCTACTTTAAAACATGGCAATCGCAAGAATGAACGAATAAAGATGATTCTAAACTTGTCTCGACCAAAACTTTACGTCTACGGCGCTATATTCTACGTCAAAATTTTATTTGTATCTATTCTTTTGTAGACATATAAATTTCTCGGGTCTAAACTAGGCAGTTTGCAGGCTTATTGCCACAGCTTAGATACCAATGTCATACTAACTATTATAAAATCGTTCACTCTATTCTAAGATTCTATTATAGTTACTATGGACAAACATTCGAGTTTCAGAGCTCTGGTAATGAAAATCAGCGAGGTTCTAGGTATAGCAATGTGTCCGTGAATTGACCAGTGTGGTGTAAGGTGTCTCAGGAAAACATATGTGCACATTAAATACAATGATTTAAATCTTAAATCGCTCATTTACATAGAAGCATTCCAAGTCATGATCATTTGTTAGTTTAACGCTTTCGACTTCCAATTTTTAAACTTTTTACAAAATTGCTGTTTGAGTAGGTACTGATTTGGCTTGGTCACTATAAAGGCCATCATCCACCAAACTGGAGGGGAATGAAGGTTTGTGAAAACAGCCAATCGAAAAGCGAACGATACGAATCCATATTGACTGATTTGACACATCTCTTATTATCTCATATCTTTAAAGCGGCCGCAAAGTTTCTTCAGTCTCTTCTATCGAGATCTGTCCGCTTTGGTGGATGTTCGCCTTAAACATCTCTAGAAACATGACCGAGAGAACTTAGTTTTGAGGAGTTTTAGAAAAGTGATCATGTTTTAAAACCGTATAGGTGCATAGACTCTTGAGTTTTTTGTGGTTTTAAATTGTGTCGTGAGATAAATGTATAATAATAGATGTACAGTCAGTAAAGTTCATTTATATTTTTATTAAGGATTGGAAAGCGTGTGTATGTTTTAACAGATGCGTGTCTTGTGTGTTGAATACTTAAATAAATAATAAATAGACGGAAGTCCCATATCGTTTCGACTCCACATTAGGAGTCCCAAGTATAGATACTCATGAGCACCATGACAGGTGTTGTCATAGTACCCGGAGTATCTGCCAAATCTAATGTGAGCTCACTAGTAATCGTAATCGACTTCAACTGTCAAATTCTCATTGTATAATTGTCCAAGGGTAATGTGATTTTCACGGATAAGGCCGATTACGCTTCCCGGTAAGCTAAGGTTGCTGCAGCACACTGGTAATCGTAATTGGCTTCAACCTTAAAATTCCCGAATAACTGTCAAAGGACAATAGGATTTTGAAGGTTAATTAATGCCGATTACGATTACAGGTGAACTGCAGCAGCCTTAACGCGTACGCTGTAACTGGTAATCGTATTTCCCATTGTGTAACTGTCAAAGTTTTATGGAATTTTAATGGTTACAGCCAATTACGATTACCGGTTAGCATATTATATTACTGCTGGAACTAATACTTGCAAACCATGCAAACATCCTAGTGTGGGGTCATCATGAACTATGTGGTATTTTAGGAGCGGACCGTGAATTTACTTATCACAGTGCTTAAAATTTTCTAGAACTGTGATTGGTCAATTTACGGTCCGTTCCATTTTCACTGTCCGCGTCAGTGGTAAGTCACCCTTATGAGCGAGTTTGGGACCGCATCTGATAAAATGAAGTTAGTACGTAACGCGACATTGTAAGTAAATCTGTGATCAGACTAGGTGGTTGTGAGTTAGGGTGGGTTTTACATGATTTTTGAATGCTTTTTATTATTATTTTTTTAAATATAGTATTGGAACCTGACAGATTTGCTTTAACCTTATCGATCAATGTAATATGCCAATTTGAGTTTTATTTGCATACATTTGTGATGCATCGAATCATGTTTAAGTTTGTACTCAGTGTTGCCAGATTTAATAAAATTACAGTATATTATTTACTATTAAATGTGACCGTCATTAACGCAGATAGGTCTCTGAGACGAAGAGCATATTAATATGTTTTTCGACTACGCTAACTCGTCTCAGAGACCAAGATCATAAATATGACCTTATAGAATTAAAAATATCGTGGTTGTCAATCATTTTAAATAGAAATACGGCTAAATTATTGCGTCGTTATAGTATATCAAACAGATTAAATTCAATTAGATACACATTGTATTAACACTATTCAAAAGTATCCTTACGATTTCAATGAATAGGTAATCCTAATCTAGATAATATTATAAATGGGAAAGTTTTGTGAGTTTGTTTTTTATGTTTGTTTGGATTAAGTTGAAATTTGCTGTAGATGTAGATATAATTTGAATTTGGCAAATGTCCATACTTGGAAAAAAGTCTATTTTTTGTTTTAAATAATTTTCTGAAAATACTGTTTTTTTATTATCTGGAAGCGCTGATGTTGCTTTTTATTATAAGTTCATAAGAAAGATGATATTGAACGTACTTGTATATTCAATAAAAATATATAATAATGTTTAATGCCTGTTTCCGTGCGATTTGTATATTTCTGGTCGCTCTCAGATTTTGTATAATAAAATATAGCTCAAATTATTTCGTCTTTAACTTTTAAGTCTTCAAGTCCTCCACCAAACTTTATGACCATACTTAACTCTCTCGGACGCACTTAGCGATATTTATTATATTTAACAAATTGTCATCGCTAAGTACTATAGAGAGATACGCACGAACTTTAAATTATGGTGATTATCTTTCCAATCTATAAGGCCTAAAGTACATAATAATTATCTTTGTAATTAATTCCTACAAGAAAGAGCTCTGAATACTTCTTGCGCGTCAATAGAGCTTTTCTGTCTCAATGTAAAGTGATAAAGTATGTCAGACCGTTGCCCCGGCCACGGGTCACCGGGCCGGCCGGGGCCCCGGTGGGCGATTGATCTGGGAGCGAAAATATTGAATGAATTTTCTTAGTTTTGTAACTATAAGGTTTCCATCCTGTAATGTGTGTCATACTTTTCGTGGTGACGTAAGAATAAATCGAAATGATGTAATTTTTGACGTTTTATTTTTAACCTTTATACATTTGATTAGGCACTACGTAGGTATAGGTACTTAAAAGAGAAGCGTCGATGGGCTTGCAACCTGTCATGTATGGAATGCTAACAGTCAAAATGTAAAGGAATACTACTGTAAAATGTATTGGACATGCATCTTCAAGGGTCTGGGGCCGTACTACAATCTGTAAAAAGCAGTATCCTAAAAATATAATAAATGCGAAAGTTTGTGAGTTTGTATGTATGTTTGTTCCTTAATCAGGCCTAAACGACAAAACGGATTAATTTGAAATTTGCTGTAAATGTAGATATTGCCCGAATAAATAATAGACTACTTTAAAAAATGAAAAACATCCCCAAAACGATAAAAAAACTCAAAAGGGATGATTTCTGTATAGATTCCGCTGGTGTGCAACAAATCTGACATTACAGACTAAAACATTCAGTCTTTTCTATTCCATTATTGAAATTTGACAGGACAACGTCTGTCACGGGTCGGCTAGTAACTTATATAATATATACTTTAAGAGCGAGTGTCAACGCTATACGAACACGTATGGCGCTGTCACTTTTGCACTTACTCCGCGAGTATACTGCTCTAAGGTACGCGTCCACAGGTCGGTATCGTACGCATCAACGTCATCATACGTACCTTAGTCTTACTTTAGAGATAGTAGTACGGCTCCAGAACGCTTGGAGATTGAGTAGGTAGATTTCTACCGTGGTTGGGGTAGGTCCTATTTCATTTATATAGTACGATGTGATAAGAATTGAAAAAAACATGTATTTAACTAAATTTTATTTATTTATCGGAACATTCACTAATTTGTAACTAGACCAAACATCTATTTTGGCGTTAATTATCTGTTGCTAAGGCTAACATTGCACTTTCTAATTTATAACTAAATTATCTTAGAATATTTTCTACATCAACAGACCATAAGAGAGGAAAAACTATTTGCAAAACTGACAGAAAGGTGACAATAAAGAAAACATTGAAAACGTTCATGAATAACAAAAGTTAATAAAAGATTCAGAAATAAACTGAATTTAAAAAAAAAATGTTTTTAGTATTTTATTTATGAAAAAAAAACTATTGAATGGTTTTTGTAGTTTCTTAAATGTAACAAATAGTTCCGTCAGTTTTTTTAACTAAAATACATGTAATAAACTTTACCTAAAGATCACTTCGAAATATAATATCACTGGATAAATAAACAATCTATATATTATAATATAAATTTATAGTAAAAAAAATAACAAAATGTTAACATATCAATGAAATATAAAAATCTAATAATATAACATTGTTTTTAAAAGTACCTAGCTGCTAAGGCAATAAGTATTATTGTGATTTTTGTTAAACTCCTAAAAGTTAGACTATGTCATGGTTAAAAATAATTAAAAAATTTACCGTTAACTTTGTTATCAACAAAAACTGGGACCGTACTGCAATCTCTAAAGTAACACTAAAATAGTATGACTTTAAGAGCGAAAGTGACTTGTCACTTTCGCACTACGAGTAACACTGCTTTAGTCTTACTTTAGAGATTGTAGTACGGCCCCTGTCAAATATAAATAAAATAAATAAGGTAAATCTTTCACTTTGAAGTGAAAACAAAATAGGACTATTAAAAAAACTTTAGCAAAAACAAAAACTCAATAACTAATAAATTATGCATTTTAACAACTTTATATTAGACTGTACATAACAAACAACTAAAATGGTATACAATACATAATTTATTATAAACTTTTTTTGATATAAACATTTTTTAATTTATAAAAGTAATATAAAACATTAATATATTTTATTTGTCTTTGCTTAACACGTCCTATGCTATTACAAATATTTGTGACAGTTTATTTATTTATGACATAATATTTTTACTTATACATTGGAAGACATTTTATATTTTGTTGTTTATTTTTTTTATACAGATAACATTTAAACCTAAACGAAAACAATGTTTCATAATAATTAATGTCTAACATACCTACTTGTATGTGTGTACCTAATAATATTCTTATAGTACAACCTATTTAAGAATGTTTTTAAACTTTGGATAAAACAATAATTACTTTTAAAAGTGATATGTAAATGAAGAACCTAAATAGGTGTTAATGTAATGATCAAATGGATTTATTCTAAGATTCCTGTAAAACAAAGGGGCTTCGAATGTATTTTTATTGTCATGACAAAGACAATCAATTACTTCATTTTTAATATAAATCTTTCTTGAAGGCTGTGTACTTTTCAGTAGGTAAAATTATATTTAACTTAAAAATAGGCACTAAACTTAAATCTAATAAATATAGGTAATAATGCTTCGAGATTATAATTGGCGTCTACTATTTTTACTTATTTAAATTATCTAAAACTTATATTAACAACTGAATTAGAGTCATTCGTTATTGCATAAGTATATTTTCGTTAAATTTAGACTCGAATTCTGTTGTTTTTAAATACCTAAATGAAGATGACAGTTGTCTAACTAAAATGACTAATACTAAATAATGCATTTAACAAGCCAAATTCATTGAAGTTTACGTCTATCGGCCATTTGGGCAAGAGTAATAGACAACATTTTATAAATTAAATAATATCTAGATAGGATAATCAATAAACTTGGCTTGTCTCAATATTGCGTTCTAAAACTAATTGTGAGCAATTCTATCCTCAGCCAATGTTATATTGCTTGAGCTTTTGTTGCTAAGTTGCCATTTAAGCAATATTGCTTGTGAATACGCCTAAACTTAAAAATTATGGCATATTTATTTATGGTTTTGTACAGCCAGACAGCTACGAGTATCGTTTTACGATTGACAGAACTGTCAACGTCACAAGCACAGACTAATAGTCTGACTGCACTATTTTTTTGTATATTTTCACTATTATGTAAAACTAATTGAGCTTCGATCTACTAACGTCTAAATGAAAGATGTATTTGGTTTAAACTCTACAAAAGTAGTCAATAACAGCACCTTTTAATCACTGTACCATTCGTTGTTTATAGGAAGACAAACGTTATTTATTTTGAGCGCACATTTTAGATTATACCTAAATACCTAAGTCTGAGCATTGCAACGCCGTATTACGCTTACTATATTCTGTAGAATACATATAAGTACCTATTTACTTATATAGTTTTTTTATAGGTTAGAAAGATAGGTAGCTACTTAAAAACACTCGTAACTCACGATGAAAAACTCAGACTAGAGGTTTGGGAAATGTAAGTATAAGTAGGGTAACCATGCAGTAACTGTCTCATTAGATCAGATTTGTTATGTTTTTTTTGAACCTTTCTAGGTAGTTCTCTTTTTTAGTTTTAGTTCGAGTTTCAGTTAGGTACTGATACAACTATTAACAATTTTTTTTTAATTTTCATTATTAATCTTATTTGCAGTTAAAAATGCAAATTTATAAGTTACTTTTTAAAAATAATTAAATTTCTTCTCGTTTTAGAATCTCTCTCAAAAACTACAGCATTTTCAGTTGGTCCAGGCGCATACATGACAAGTTACTGCACAGTTTACCTTATCTCAAAGTTTTATTCGTAGGATTATATTTTTTTTACAAATTAAGCTATAAATATAATAATACAAATAAATAATATAGTTACCTACTTAACAATATTTTGAATAGAGTGTGCATTCAAGTATTTTTACGAGTTAAATAATATTATCTTTTAAAATTTACGAAAAAATCTTGAAAACATAACATCATATATTAATCTGTAATAAATAAATAAGAAAATCTTTTTTTTTATTGCGCTGTCATTGTTGTAAG
Organism: Hydriomena furcata; assembly: GCA_912999785.1. Taxonomy (NCBI): domain Eukaryota; kingdom Metazoa; phylum Arthropoda; class Insecta; order Lepidoptera; family Geometridae; genus Hydriomena; species Hydriomena furcata. The sequence continues at coordinate 3,004,503 of OU538842.1, read as the reverse complement.
AGAAACGGACAAAAATGTAAAACGTCAGAATAATATATTGACTTCTTCGTTCGCTATCGTGAAATTAATGAAATTGAATGAATTAATCTAGTTAACCATAAAAATAGGCCATTCAGGGCAAGCAGCTGGTGGGGGAATGGGGATCGGTGACCCACCATTCACTGACATCACTTCAGGCATCTGTAAATAGATACTTTTGTTTAGAACATAAAAATAACGGATAATTTTAAATCATTGTAGCGGTTTTTTGACGCAGCAGTTTTTTTTTATATTATGGTTATTATTTCACTGGTATAGCAGTTATACCTAATATCCAAGTCATGTATGATATGATGGAGATTTAAAACCTAAGTAAATCTATAGGTAGTTAATATTATAAATACGAAAGTAACTGTCTGTCTGTGACATTATCACGGCCGAACCGACGATCGTAATATTTCATAGAGATAGTTTAAAGTCTTGGGACGGACAAAGGCTACATTTTTTTCCTAAAAAAACATGATTTTTAGAAATTTCAATGTTTTACGATAGTTTTCAAAAATCGATTTCCTGAATCAACGCGGACGATGTTATACCCATAAATAAATAAATATTGGTGAACATCTTACTTACAATAGGTTGTGGGTGATGTGGCGGGTGGTAATAATGCGCAGGCGATACCGGGGGTGTAGGGTAGCCCCAGTAGACTAGGGGTGGCGGCAAGGTTGGCCCCATTGCAGGGTAGTAGTAGGTTAAGGGACCTGTGACATAAAAATACTGTAAGAATTTTATCTACACTTGCCAGAGTGCTAACATTCATGATTAGCTTAACTATTAATGAACTTAAAATCATTTAAACTAATATAAAAAACGTTATGAATATAACTTTATAACTAAATTTAACTTGAATGCACTTTGGAAAAGTTCTGCGAAGAATTGTTTTGATATACCCAGGTATATTTGGTTACATTTACTTATGTTATTGTTAGGAATTATTGTATTAATACGCAGACATCACATTGTTATTTTTGATAGGTATTTTTAGATGAATAAGTAGGTCGGTATCCTCTTTTATAATAGGTATCCAAGAATATATCAATACATCATCAAAATCCAACGCTAATACTGATTTTATTATTTTTATAGGAAAGGTAATCATATTATCCCAAAATTTTCTTCATGCATTTGTTAGTCACACTAAAATAAAATAAAATGTATGTAAATAACTTGTCTATGGTAAAATTTATTTTTAATTCCGTCTATTTCGAAACCAATTAATAATGTACTACCTTGATACCAATAGTGAACTTTCGCAATGAAACCCCCCATCCCCAAGACAACCCTTAATAAAAATCCAAATAATCTAGCAGCCATAAAATATACTTATATCAGAATCCCAGTATAAATATCATGCTTTACGACGCATGTTAAGTATACCTATTACCTAGCGGATATTTCCCGCGTTAAATAATACTTCGTATTTATTAAATAAAATGCTTTGGTAGCTCCTAATTGTGCTGTAGAAGCTATATCTTGTGCTGAGACGTCGTACGAAACTTAGGAAAGACGTACACAATAATGTAAGAACTTTAAGGCATAGAAGTCTTCCGTGTTACCAGTCAGAAAAACGGACAGAGTAAAATAAACCAACTGTATTTTACAACTAATAAATATTGAGGTTTACTTCCAGTTCATGAATGATTAGGATTATATTGATAACTAGATACCTGGATTAAAAGCTACACATATGCTATGTAGAAAGATGCATCCAAATCCGTTTATTTGTTTGGCGTGATTGAGGCACAAACATCCTCACAAACATTTTGACTTATAAAATTAGCGAGATTATATTATTACTCAATTTTGATAACTTTGTCGTAAAACTGTCGTATTTATTTAGAAACCTGTCGCGTTATGGAAGAATTCCATGCCTTATAACGTGTAATATTAAAAACAAGATGAACACTCACCAGGGTCTCAGAACGCATTAACAGTCCACCAAAGCAGTGCATATACACCAATACTGTTACACACGTCGCCGCTGCTGCCCACACCAAGCTGCGGACTCTAAACTTATGCTCGCCTAGTAACCCTAGTACTTTAGCACCGGTTGTTGCGAACTCAATTTCCCGTAAAGAAAAAAACAAGTTTTAAAAAGTCTATAATTTTTTTTTAATTTATCAAGCAGCAATCTTATAGTTTTATGTAGGTACTTTTATTAAATGTTTTTATTAGCAACATTTGATTAAATTGAGAACGCAACAGTAATAAAATAAATGCAATAAATTCAAGAGTAAGAAGATTTATGTGATCCCACAACAATGAAGAAAGTAAGTACTTACTTTGTTATATGTAGTTGATTGTGGCACTAACATACACCGGTCTTAGGACCTTACCCATGATCGTTCAAGCACAAAAACTGGTTCCTTCTACGACACACTAAGCTGTCCCATGGACATTTTCTTTCACCTGTAGTTTCCATGCATTTCCTACTGATTGGGGCGTGTTTGTCTAGTTTGTTCGGAAGTAATTCAAGATAAAGACGCTGATTATATATTTTAGTAGGTAAAAGTTATTATAAATACCTACTTAAATGATTTTCATTTTAAAGTTACTTAAAAATTACTAAAAAGTGATTTACATTTTTAAAAGTGATTTACTCTTAAGGCGCTCCCAGTCGACGATTGTTTTTGTTCGAAACGAAAAAATAAATACTTGTGAACAAGCCACATCTCCTATTTTATAATGTATAGTATATGTGAATAAAGATGTACCCATCTTTAATCACTTCGATAAATAATCCTACCGACCGCTGCAATGACGACAAACACACGTCGGCGCGTGGTCCGCCTTAGCTTTTCGAATAAATTAATGATATAAATTATGTATAATTACTTATCAAAAATCTATTCTAATAGAAATCTAGATCTACATATTAACCTATCTTCACTACATAGTATAAAGCAAAGTCGCTTTCCGCTTCCCGCGTATGTATGTTTGCTTATATCTTTAAAACTACACAACGGATTTGGATGCGGTTTTTTTTAATAGATAGAGTGATTCAGGAGGAAGGTTTATATGTATAATAACATGCTACCCGTGCGAAGCCGGGGCGGGTCGCTAGTTAACAATAAATCACAACTTGATTTTAATAGTAGATATATAAAATATTTCGATCATAAATTCTAAAACGTATCATTTTGAAATAATATCTTTATCGTGAAAAGTTTCTGCTATTATGTTTTCAGCTTAATAGAAATCTAGGTAGGAACCTGAAGTAATATACTTATAAAAATAGGAAATGTGGCTTGTTCAGAAGTATTTCTTTTTTCGTTTCGAAAAAGAGCAATCAGCGACTGGGAGCCCCTTAATGGCAGCTGTCAATTTATTTACTGGCCATTACACTTGTAATTTAAAGATTGTTAAAGGCATAGACAAATGTCATAATTTCTTGAATTACTTCGAGTTTAGCCCCAACCATTGTTATAATATGTCGAAGCTCAAAGTGCTTTGAAGAAACCGTTCACGTTCACTTGTCATGAGTTTGTACAGTCCCAAACATGTAACATAACTTAGGTTAAAAGCTGTTAAAGAGAAAGGGGGGGATGATTGTGCGTATTGTATCTAGATGTACATTGTGGAGGAAAGTTATACTAATAATGAGTGTAGGTAAGTTTTTTCTTGCAGATTATCCTTAAACCAAATCGCTTATCACAAAAGAAATGTTAAAATTGTTTTGGAACAGTTTGTACGGCATCCAAAATTAAACATATTGAAAATTTCGATAAAAAACCATATTTTCCATAAAGCATATCCTGTTTCAGTCTCACGAATTAATGTCTTGGCAAAGAATAAATTATATACCTTAGACTTACTTTTTAACCTGCCGTGTACCTATATCTTTCCCAACCACCCGGAAATGTATGTAATATGATAATAGAGTTAGTACACATAATACGGACAATACGGTAGAAATAAGCATTAGTTAGTAAACCCTCCTTCACAAGTACCTTAAAGTATTCTACAAATAAATAATAAATAATAGATACGATAGCACAACCAGACCATTTAAAACTCGCAATGTTATTCTAACACGTAAATTACTGATTTATTTTAAGTTTAAAGTAAAATTAATCAACTAATATAACTAATAAATGTAAATCTAAAGAGAAAATAAAACTTTAATCCTAATCAATAAATGTTTTTGAAAAGTTTTAACAATATGCGTAGAGTATTGTTGATTTTGACAACAACAATGACAACGTAACACTCTAAACATTGCAAAACTAAAAACAATGCAATAAATTGTGACCCCGTAATTGTTGAACGCTTAAAAATGTACCATTTCCTCACACCACATCCCCCAGTCAATAAAGATGGCGGATATTTCAATAAAATTTAGTAACATACCCTTAATTTAAACTAAATACGCGAAGAAGCTAAACCTTTTAATCTAGATGGTAATTCGTCAATAGAACTATGCAATTTCATTGTGATAGTAATTAATTATATTGTTTAGTCGAGTGTTCATATTCATACCACAGCTAAAATAAGTTTATAGAAATGGAAGTAGTAATTTTATAACGAAAATAATTAATTCCTTAATTAAGATAAATCTTGGAATAAATGTAAATAGGTAATAAAATACCGTACCCAAAGTGCTAAAATTGCAAATATCTAACAAATTATTGACAAAATGGTATCATGCACCAAACCTTATTGAAATACCAGTTTTAAGATTTGAGACATCATAATAAAAAGCTTAAAGATAGCTATCAAGAGCATAGGATAGAAAGCTGTAAGGAGGGCTTCAATGACTGGAGGAAGTCTTGAACGAATCTTTAAGAAGCTAGTTATTTTACTTATAACAAATAAATATAAGACGGAATCTACAGTTCAAAATCAAACGGCAACATCATTTGATTGAATCGTGTGACTTTTTTTTATCTAAATCATAACTTAAAAAGTGATTTAATACATCACAAAAGTGATTAAAAATGCATGGTTTACAGTATGACAGCAGCCATTTGATCCCGGACGCTATTATATAACTAACTGCTGTATCCGGACGCGCTTGTGCTGTGGAAAACGCTAGTTTACACCAAGCGATAAAAACAGTTCATGCAACAAATTCGGACAAAGCACATGCTACCATCCTTTTTAGGGAAAAACATTTAGGTTTTATTCAACTACTCGATGCAGAGTAAGAAGAGTAAATGATGGTCCGACAAAGATTTAGTTACCTAAATAAATTTGTGCAAAACTTACCTGAGTATACCCGCTGAATCATGCAATTTTCCAAAAACACAATCCCGTTCGGATACACCATCGTACAATAACTTCTTGCCAAAATGAACACAATATTCATTTTATATAGGTTTAAACATTGAAAAAGCAATTTCATATTCTTGATCTTATAATTACGTACGGAACAAGAATAGATGTAATTGCTTAGCCAAATAACTTATTTGACAATAACTCGAAAGCGGTAGGTACACCAAAGTTTTATGTTATGGTAATGGTTTAATAGATTTTTCCGTGTTACCGCTGTCAAGTCACCGAAAAATTTAATAAAAACTTGCTAAACAAATTACACCGATAACAGTTAGATAATATTCAGTATGACAGAACAAAGATTAGCCATTACACCGTGTTTTTGTGACTGAAGCCCCATAAACCTAGTTGTGAAAATATTGAGACGATGGCAACACCATAAAACAATGAAGCTAACTATATTCTATCCATAAACAGGTCACCCAATTTAAAAAATATATATCCGAATTTGCATTCTTTTTAAGTACTTTTCAGTTGCGTTTGAGCAAAAATTTGCGCGTTCGATTATATATTTTCAAAATTGTATATTATAATATTAAACAGTAGACAATTACTACAAATTATATGGTGTGAGGTATAGTAACGGCGACTTTAAGCTAGGTGGATGTATTGTTAGATGACTATCATTACCAGGGTCATTCAGGGTTGGGATGGGAATGATATAGGGAATGTTGCCAACGGAGAAAAAGCCTAGCCTACTTAAATTCATAATGTGCAAAAATGCAAACAAAAACAACACAATACACTTAAATATAAAAAGTGTATATCTAAACACAATAAGTGAATTGTACAAAAATCAAACTTATGTATTGATTTCATAGTACTGCATAAGGTGATACTTTTAATTTTTCTTTTTTTATAGGAGTCTACCCGGATGATATGATAAAAACGCATTATCTTTAAAACTATCACACACGAAAAGAAACTTAAATTGATTTAGGTATTTAATATGATATTCTCGGTTTTTTTTTTTAAATTTGATTCTAAAACGTGAAAAAGTTTTTTGGGTCACAATTTTCGAATGATAAAATATGTCTAGTTTTTTTTCCAATCGTGTTTCTTTCTTTAATTTGGATAAATAGAACCCTAAAGTTATATACGCCATAAGATCAAAGCTGTGCAAATATTGAGAAAAACAAAAAAAAACATCACCGTCACCTTAAGTACATTTTCAGACTTTAAATCAGCCTTGAAAATCGGCAAAAATCATGGAAATCATTGTCTTTTAACATGGAATGTCTACAATTAAAACTCACAACGAATAATTAAAAAAATAACCTACTTATAACAACCGCTGATTCGCTAAATAGTACTTATTTAGTAAAATATGAGAGTTTAACAACTTTTAAGTCAATATAATTTCAACAATAAGTTTTTAAGTAACCTTATACCTAGTGGAATATGGAGCTGCAAAAAAGTTGCCATTTCAAATAACATGTACTTAACTTACCTACGATTTCTAAAATCATTATAATAAGTAACTATCATTGATTTTCATCAAATCATTAAAATGATTTATTATATCATTATAATATATAAAAGTTTTAATATTCCTCTTAAAGTGATTTAACTTTCTTAGTAAATTCATAAATGGTTTTATCCAAATGCTAAAAAGGCACGACGTAGCATTTTAGCTTATTGTCATTTATTTTTACCCTGTTTTATAAATAACCTATAGCTGCCGAATTGATTAGCATCTAACATTTAACTTACTTTTAAGAGGATCAATTCAATATTGTAAAATTTGAATCAAAACTTGTTTTTTTAAAGCAATTAAATGCTCCATATCTACGTTAGCAAAGACATTAGGTACCGCAAGCTGAGATTTTGACAGGTACATTGACAGTAGCGCTCAACCTACTGTATTTTCAAATATACCGTCGTCGCATAATAATTAATATATTTAGCGTCAGTTCCTTCATAATCGTAAGTAATTTTTTGCCAATAATTCCTTCAAACCGCGGGATTTTGTATTGAAACAGTCAAATTTTAAACCCCGGGGTAGTAAGGATAAGTCGGAAACATAGACAATGGGAAAGGGCTGCCCATAGATGCCATAGAACCTGGCATAGCGGCCGAAAGTGCTGCTCCGTAACCCGCCGGCAAAGCAGTGGGCACGGCCGTGGGCAGAGAATAGCTGTTCGCGTAAGTCGATAGCATCGGGCTTGTGTTGGCGTACGAGAAAATAGGGGAAGAAGTGCCGTAAGAGAACATTGGAAGCGACATAGGCGCCATTGACATCTGCTGCGGGACAGTGTATTGACGTTTCGCCGCAGTCACATCCGGCGTAAAAGCGCGGTCGTAGCTCCGTTTGGTTGGCATCATTGTCTGTAACTGGGGAAGCGCGTATTGCTGCGGCGATGGGGACCTTAGAGAGGCGTATGTTGGCAACATTGGGAGCATTGGCGGGCGTAGGGATGCCAGGAGGAGGTTTTCGTGTTGTCTCGCGAGTAGACTCTGGTGGGCTATGTGCTGAGCCAGCAGACGGGGCGCGGGGGCCGCGGGGGGCGGGGGGGACATCAACGTACCGGGGGAGAGCACCTTGGGGGACGTGGCGGGGGTCACGCCGCCGGTCAGGACTAGGTTCATGTCTTCGCCGGAGCATTGGAACACCTGGAATTTAACAGAATTTGACACCTGGAAGATATCACGAAGACTGATGCTCGATGTGGCTTCTTCTGAAATGATTACAACAAGCCAGACATAAAAAGCAGACACGGCGCTCCTTTAAGATATGTACTTTCATAAGAAACGTATAGAAACGTCGCGACGCATAACACGTCTGCACTCTTTTACGACGCGTCCTCGTCTTACGTATCTTCTGTCTGTCTTGCCTCTTAAAACGCAGGGGTCCTGTACCTTGAAGTCATTCCAAGCTTGACGTTTTTTACTCGTCTTGTCCTACCTTATTTCATTTATCAATTCACTCTAAGTCTAACTAACCTTTCGATTCCTCAGGTGAATGAAGTACAATCTATACATATAATAAAACTGTAGAAGAGTTCAATTCTGTACATTGAATAAAAACTAAAAAAAATACTCCTAGGGGTCTTCTCTTCATACAAGTAACACAAGCCAAAAAATACAATTTTGGAATTTTTGTCTGTCTGTCTGTCTGTCTGTCTGTTGTCTGGCTTTCACGCAAAAACTACTGGACGGATTTTGATGAAACTTTTTTTGTTATGTAGCTATTAGTCCTCGGCAACATATAGGCTATAATTTATTTTGAAGATGGGAATACCAGATGTGAAACTCTCTGTCGACCAGCGAAGCGGGCACTGATCAGCTAGTGGTAAATATATTGGTAAATTCGTAGTAAAACACCTTACCTCAATATACCGCTGCTTCTTCCCAAAGGTCATGTACCGATGATGCTTCTGCTGCGCGCAGAGGAACGCGCTAGCTTCGCTGTCCATCTGGATGAACGCTTCGCCGCTGGGGTGACCCTGGGCGTTGTACACCATGTGCACACCTTGCACTACAATGTTCTTTGCGAACTCATCGAGGAACGTAAGGATGTGCTCCACCTTGGAAGGAAATAAAGAAATAGGATCACGACTGATAAAGCTGAGATGGGTCAAACAGGGCCCCTGTTTGACCCACACTTTCGCTTTCTCTTCCTTCTTCTTGTTAGGTCTATTTATCTGTGTGAGTGTCAAATAAACATATTTATTTTCAATGTAATTCTTAAATACAAAAAACATCTACTCAGATCTTCAGGAGCTCAGATCCTTGAAGACGAAATAGTGTGCGTCTAAACATTATATTGGAAATAAGCAATGGTTTATGTTTGGAGTGGTCTAGCTAGAACCTAGTTATTTCCTGTTACAAACATGTATTTCCTGGGTTGAAATCTGATGTCTCCTAGACTTACAAGAATGAACTTGTTCTCAAGAATACAACAATTGTCTCAGAAGCAGTTATTCTACTCTAATGGCAATCTTACAAATGAATTAAGTAAGTAAGATATTTCTAATTTTCTCTTGACCAAAACTAGCGTATACTGCACTATATTGTACGTTCTGTACTAATATTTGTGTACTCTTCCATAGACAAATTGTTTTCTTGAGTCTGCTTTAAGTTGTCACATAGCATTGTCAACTTACCTGAGCCTCGTACGGTAGCCCGCGCAGACGCACACAGTCCTTAGCGGTACCGGAAGTGATGACATGTTGTGGTACCAACGCCACCGGAAGTAGACCCTCGGTGGGTGCCGGCGCAGCTGCCGGTGTGCTATTCTGACTTGTCCGCGTCTCTAGAGATCGGTTTAGGACCTGGGAGAAAAGATTCTTTTTTAATATCTGGCTTTGACATCTTTGATCTTTCCTGTCACCTGAAGGGTTTCGTTGAAGTTTTATTTTAGGGCGGTTAGCAAAACAATTCATCACTACATAGTATAAAGCAAAGTCGCTTTCCGCTTCCCGCGTCTGTATGTATGTATGTTTGCTTATATCTTTAAAACTACACAATGGATTTTGATGCGGTTTTTTTTAATAGATAGAGTGATTCAGGAGGAAGGTTTATATGTATAACATGCTACCCGTGCGAAGCCGGGGCGGGTCGCTAGTAAATTATAAACACATTTAGGAAGTAAATTAAGCAATAACTTAGGGCACCACTGAAGATAAGGCTGTTTGAAAATGGGGGCACCGTAGATTATTACTCCAGATTTACTAGTGCTACAAGTTCACACCGGGCACACAGGCGTGGAGTGTTGTTGTGCAAGCCGGTCTTACAGTGAATAAAATTTAAACCAAATCTAATTGCTAAAAAAAGTAGGTGCAATAAACAATGAAATAGTGCAGAAAATGTCTGTGTTTAAATCGATATATTATTCTATTTTACAAAATGAAAACCAAAAGCGATTTTGTTTTTATTTCGAGACACTTACTTAGGTAAGTTTACACTTAGGACCTGTTTCATCATCTTCGAGTAAAGTGTTGATTAGTTACTTTCCAGTTAGCGCTATTATTGTATGAAAGTGTCAAAACTATCAAATGTCAAATGGTACGTTCGTTTTTGGTAATCGCCGAGTAGCTTAGGACTTTACTTGAAGATGGTGAAACAGGGCCTTACAGTAATAATAAACTAGGTAGGTTGTTACTGTAAATTGGACAATTTGGATAAACCTAGGTAAACCAGGTAATCAAAAAAACCTACCGCTGCTATGCATAACCTAAGATTTATTTGTAGCCTTGTCCAAGAATGCAATGAAATCACGATTCTCATGCTTGCACACTTACTGTCGGCATTCAAGGGCGAGCTAGGAACATAAAAATAATGATAAACAATACCCAGCTTTCGTCATCGCATACACGCTGATAAGGTTAATGGATTTCGGCATTTGGCATCAAGATTTATGTCTTAGAACACTGGTTTTGTAGTTTATTGAACCTGATATATTTTCGCAGAATCGGTCGGTCTTATAAATGACACCTACATCTTTAAATATATAAAAGAAAGTCGTGTTAGTTACACTATTTATAACTCAAAAACGGCTGAACCGATTTGCCAGAAGGACATACTTTTTATAACGGGCATGGGAACGGGAACGGGAACTTAACACAACATTTGTTAATTCTAAAGCGAGACTAAGTTCGCCGGGTTAGCTTGTATAATATAGTTAGCAGTCTGCTGGTGTATGCAATATGAATGCACTACTTGGAATCGACCAGTGTTCACCCAAAGTCTCACAGAGAATCCAAAGTACAGTGCTCTTTCTCCAGAAATTTAGCTTTTATTTCTCATATTTCTAGGGTATTTGTTGCCATTTAGCAACAAGAAAAACAATATAAAAACCGCGCAATAAGAGAAACTATCAATAGTAAATAAACGTTTTTATAGTTTTCGATAACAACTTATAGCGGACCAATGACTGCGTTCGACACTATCAAACTCGAATATTTGAACGCTGTCATTGGTCCGCACTGCACAGCTCTGCGTAGGTCGAAACTCACCTTTAGAATCCAAAATTCTTAAAACTTTGAGTTAGGGACACCAGTCACAAGCTCTTTTTTAGGTATCCGTACCCAAAGGGTAAAAACGGGACCCTATTCCTAAGACTTCGCTGTCCGTCTGTCTGTCACAGGGCTGTATCTCATGAACCGTGAAAGCTAGACACTTGAAATTTTCACAAATGATGTATTTCTGTTGTCGCTATAACAACAAATACTAAAAACAGAATAAATTAATTATCTAAGTGGGGCTCCCATACAACTAACGTGTTTTTTGGCGTTTTTTAATAGATAACGGACCCCGTACGGAACCCTTCGTTCGCGAGTCCGACTCGCACTTGGTTTTATCTTACCTGTTGGACCTCAGCAGTGGTAGATCGAAAAAGCTCAATATACCGAGCGCCGATTAGCTTTCTGTGACGTGACAGCGCCTTTGGTGCATCGTCCTCCTTCGAGAACAGTACAAAAGCGTCGCCCGTAGCACGACCGTCCGCCCTCCGCACGAACAGAACCCCTTCTGCTCCGTCCAGGACCTGGACTGGCTCGTCGCCAGTAGTGAAGAAGTCCAGCTGTTGAAGTCAAATCATTGTTAAAATATTCTTTTATTTTGTTTTTAGCGTTTATAACGACGTTTTATAATAAAATAGAAGTCATTTTAATCGTAGTTTTTATGGCATAGATAAATTTTAGCGCTTTTTTTGTAGGATTAGGTAAATCTTCTCTAGAAAGATTTACCTATCCTACAAAAAAAGCGCCTAAAAACCACTTTTTTTTTTGTTGTATCATTGTTTTGTTGTATTTATGAGCCAATTTTATGTATTAGGTTCAATTATGAAAAATGTATCTTAATTTAAAAAACTCTTCAGTTACTGACTCACTGACTGACTGACTGTCAACGCACAATCCTAGAAACTTGAATTATGGAGGGAGTATTCCTATTGGTGTGCTTAAAAAAAGGGGTGTTTAGGGGTTTAGTGCACCCCTTAACACGCATGGCATGTGCCAAATGTAATATTTGGGCGTGCCTCTAACAAACCCCTTTAGACATCTTCAAGAATCTGAGTGCCTGTAGATCTGGGTTGATGTCTACCGTACTTTGGGATTACAGTCGTGATCCTTTTTATTTTGTTTTACTTACAACTTGTTTCGGCGTAGCGTCGTAGGGCAGGCCCCTCATTCGCACGATAACCTGCGCCCCTCGGGAGAGGAAAGCTGCAGCTTCACATGTAGCTCCACCGGCCACTGCTAAGAAGTCATCACCACTGGCCCGGTACACCTGAATAGAAGAACGATATGAGTTACAAAAGTCCAAATTCGATATGCCATTGTGGCAGTGGTAGCGCGAACGGCGCGAAGTTAGTCGTGCGACCGCAAATATGGTTTTGTGTCACTGCATGAGATCAAAAATTGTCTGCCACGCAGCCAAACGGCTTATTTCACGTTTGCCTAGATTCGCAAACCATACTGTGACTTCTTTCACTGACGTGACCCACCAAATTCCACTGCAGCCACATTGCAGTGCCAGACTTACACTGTTGAATTGTTTGTGTTTGTACGAATCTTTTTAGGGTTCCGTACCCAAAGGGTAAAAACGGGACCCTATTACTAAGACTTCGCTGTCCGTATGTCTGTCTGTCTGTCCATCTGTCTGTCACAGGGTTGTATCTCATGAACCGTAATAGCTAGACAGTTGAAATTTTCACAGAATATGTATTTTTGCTAACAACAAATACTAAAAACAGAATAAAATAAATATTTAAGGGTGGCTCCCATACAACAAACGTGATTTTTTGGCCGTTTTTTATAGACAATGGTAACCCTTCATGCGCGAGTCCGACTCGCATTTGGCCGGTTTTTTTTATATCCTGTATAACATAAAAAATGCCTCCAATCTGCCGTCCTAGGCTCCAGCCTACTCAGCCTGATGGTAAACCCACTGGGTTAGAATACTACTTAGCTTAAGGATTTAGAGCACATACCTCGATGTATCGCGGGCCGATGTGGTGCTTATGTCGCTTGAGAGCCATGTCTCTATGCTCCTGTGATATGAACCTCACAAGCGCTTCGCCGTTGCGTCTTCCTTGCGGCGACAAGCAGAGTGCTACACCACCCCTGTAACAAGACAGAATGCATTCAGTTATTTTTAACTATAGAAAAATGAGCAGCTTCTCAATTAGACATGTAATTTTTATGTGTGATCATCTTTTCATATCTCTTTACCTGGTGATCCGATTTCGATGTTTTTAGGGTTCCGTACCCAAAGGGTAAAATCGGAACCCTATTACTAAGACTTCGCTGTCCGTCTGTCTGTCTGTCTGTCTGTCCGTCTGTCTGTCTGTCACAGGGCTGTAACTCATGAACCGTGATAGCTAGACAGTTGAAATTTTCACAGATTATGTATTTCTGTTGCTGCTCTAACAACAAATACTAAAAACAGAATAAAATCAATATTTAAGGGGGGCTCCCATACAACAAACATGATTTTTTTTGCCGTTTTTATAGATAATGGTACGGAACCCTTCGTGCGCGAGTCCGACTCGCACTTGGCCAGTTTTTTCTATTTTGTAGAGAATAGTATAAAGATAGTCTCATTTTTAAAATAATGTAGGACTAATAAATACCTAGTTTCTTCATAAAAACTTCAAAAAAAAACAAATATCAGACTTATCGATTAGTCGAAACATTTTCATTTGTTTTCTTTTTAGTTTTTGTTTCTAAATAACTATTGATCGTTATTTAGAAACTTTAAACTTCTAGGTTTAAAATGGCAACACTAGAGGAGAGTCTCACAAATGTGACCAGCTTTGATAAGAAATTCATGAATTTCTTTTAACGTAGATTATTAATGAATGGGCCTATTTATAATATTGAAAAGAATATGACATTACTTAGACACATTAAGTCCCCTGAAGAATTTGGCGATGTCCTGATCAGAAGACTGCCACGGCAGGCCCCTCGCTCGAACTATGCAGTTGCCGTCTATCTCATCGTCTTTTGAGCTGAAACAAGCAGAAAAACACATTAGAACCAAAGAGTTTGATAGGTACAAGCGCGAATCCACCATTGTGGGAACTATGGGCATGCCCACAACTAGGGCTGCCATCTCTAAAATTTGGCAAATTTAAAGCTTAATATTTAGCCACCCACTTAGCCACCCACAACACAGGGTATCCTAGTGTGGGGGCTAGTTAACCACTAATATACTTAATAATTATTTTTATGTTGTAACCATGTCTAATTGTACGCAAAAATAAAAAAAATCTAATATTAGGTATATTAGATTTTTTTTTATCTTTCTTCTATTTTTGAATAGTGTATTTAAGTATAATACTGTACTTCAAAAATATTTAGTTACAAATAAATGATTATTATTATTATTAAGTATTATTATTTCACAATAATCGAAAAGTTGATTTCACAATTCCGACACAGTGCTTGTATCGCGGGTGGCCAAATTTTAAACCCGGACTACAAATGAAATCCCTCCCGGACGCTCCCCGGACGCCCTCCCCTCCCCTATCGTATCGTATCGTCAAGTTTCGATGTTTTGACGATACGATACTGATTCGTGTTATATCCTATCCTAATGTATATACCTAATACTAGCCTTCTAGCTTATTTGTTATTCCCTGCCATAGGCTATGTATATTCCAAGTTTCATGTTTCAACAATAGGATTAAGAATAAGAATATAATATGAATACTAGATTAATACAGACCCGGCCACGCGTTTCTGTGTCAACAGTTTGCAATAAATAATATTGTGACTATAAATTGAGATGTAATCTATCCTATCTTTCTAGTTGGATCAAACTGCACACGGTGTGCAAAGTTTTATTAAAATCGGTTAAGTAGTTTAGGAGTCCATCGCGGACAAACAACGTGACGCGTAATTTATATATATTAAGATTACATATATTTATGTTTGTTGGGTTTTTTTTACTCAGAAACGGCGCAACATCGGATGACACGTTTATTTACAAAGAAATAGTTCAATAACATATTATAGGGCGCTATAAACCCGGATAACAAGCGAGTGAAGCTGCATGGATACTATATACCTAGATATCTTATATATCAATATCTGGAGGTTATTTACAAGCTATTTACTTATTAGTTTCTGTATTTGCAATCAACTTATAAATAAGCGTTCATATCTCAGCGTCTTATCATAAGTTCATGACCTAAACTCAGAGCTAAGCAAATATTGTCAAGAACCCACTATTCTAGTGGGTATGTAACATCCTAATAGGTAATATTATAAATGTGAAAGTTTGTGAGTTTGTATAGGTATATCAGGCCTAAACGATGAAATTGTCTGTAGAGATATTATTCCCGAATAAAACATAGACTACTTAAAATATGAAAAACATTCCCAAAATGATAAAAAAACGCAAAAGGGGTGGTGTTGGTATGGATGGCGCTGGTGTGCAACCAACCTGACATCACAGCTACCACGGTTCATGAGATAGCCCGGACGCAGTCGGACAGACGGAAAGCAAAGTCTTAGTAATAGGGACCCGTTTTTACTCTTTAGGTACGGAACCTTAAAAACGCGGAGTGCACAGTCCCTTAGCTCATTTTTCATGCGTCATTAATAAATGATTATCTGTTATTTGTGTTAGGACAGGAAACTGAAACTGCTTGATATCAAACCTACTTAGCGATGCATTTTTTGAACTAAACTAGCAATTGTCCGCGACTTTGACCGCGCAGAACCTAAGTAAACTATCCGGGCATGATATAAGTAGAAATATTTTGATTTAGCCTTCATGTCATACTAACTGGTTTCCTCACGATGTTTTCCTTCACCGTTTTGAACACGTGTTTTGATGCGCGTGATTTTTGGAACACTTGACTTTTCGTATGGGCTGAGTCTACCCGGATAAGACGGAAAAAGTGATAAAAATGCATTATCTTGAAAATTATCAAATTAAAAAGAAACTGTCTGTAATTTATTTAGCTAGTATGATTATCTAACGAATTATATAAAAAAAACTGTTTAGCTATTCATAGTTTTGATTAAAAACGAAACTAGTGTTTTTGAAGAGCCAACTTTGGAAAACAAATTTATCGAGAAAAGTTTAACCAATCGTGTTTCTGTCTGTAATTTATCTAGATTATATCCTTAAGTTATCTTTGTCATAAAAAACAAAACTGTATGTTTTGCAGTTATTGAGAAGAAACGATTCAACATTCATCAAAAACATTTATTACCTAAGTGTTAAATTTAATTTATAAACTAACCAAACCATTGTGACATGTGAATGTGAATAATCCCACCTACCTACACAAAGCAACATAGGACAGACAGACGGACGTCTGCGAATCAAAACACAGGAACAATCAATGTTACGACACTTTAGTCACACCTAAGTACAATATAATAACACATAAGTACCTACTTACCACCTAACTATATGTACCTACTTATACAGGCTTGTAGAATAATGTTTTTATCGTATTATACTCAAGAATCCTACTAATTCCCATTTCCCATTAATCCTACTAACTCCAATTTCCACTAATCCTACGAATTCCCATTCCCACTAATCCTACTTATCCCATTTCTCACTAATTCTACTAATTCCCACTTTCTACTAATCCTACTCCCTACTTCCTGCTAATATTATAAATGCGTCTATAATATAGGAATTAGAATTATAAAACTATCAGTATATCAGTAATAGGTAATTAAGCAGGAAAATACGCTATTTGGATATAGAATGTTATAATATTTAGACGTGCCTCTAAACCCTTAAGACCTTACACACCTTAGACATCTTCAAAGATCTGAGCGCCTGGAGATGTCTACCGTACTTTGGGAGTGCAGTCGTGATCCTATTTTTTCTACACCTTAGAAATTACCAGGGCATATACCTACTATTGTTATTGGACTGTTCCCAAAGAGGGTTGACGTCAGGCAGGCGGCCGGTTGTAAAACACCCCAAGCCAAATCCTTTGCCAACATCTAGATGTTATACCGACCCCACGAGGATCAGGGAGAAGGCCAAGAAGAAGAAGATACCTACTAGACTGTTCCTTATCCAAGCGCGGATCCACCCTTGTGGGCACTATGGGCATGCCCACAACCCTAATAGACGTGTGTCATTTTTAGGGTTCTGTAACCAAAGAGTAAAAACGGGACCCTATTACTAAGACTTCGCTGTCCGTCTGTCTGTCATAAGGCTGTATCTCATGAACTGTGATAGCTAGACAGTTGAAATTTTCACAGATGATGTATTTATTTTGCCGCTATAACAATAAATACTAAAAACAGAATAAAATTGTCTCTTTCGTGATTCACTACCTTTTTTGGGGGCCGGATCCGCGCCTGTCATTATAAATGTAATGCAATGTAGGTTAGTTTTAGTTCCTTATCAAAAAACATTGTTTTTTTTTGTTAATTTTACACAATTCATTCGATTTTATCGTAATTTGGTAGGCTTTTTTCCAATCATCTCATCAATTACGCGCCTAACTAGATAACAAAGTATTTACAGATAATAACAAATATATATTATGAGCATATACAGCAGTGATTGGATTTAATTTATATGACAATCATTGACTAAGATAATAATAGCTACTTATACCTCAGCATGTACAAGCACACTGTTGATGAAATCGGTTCTTAGAAGTACGGTCAGGGCACTGGCAAGGTTATGGTGACCAGCTTACTTGTTTCGTAAAAATCGATATTCACTAGTTGATTAAAAATCAACGTGTCAATTTTGACACGTTCAATATACTATAGTTATTCGTGCTATCCCCAACAGGACCAAATACAAGCGAAAAAAAATAAAAGATGAGACCACTCGCCAGCATAATAGGTACTTAAGTAACGATAGCCAAATATGGTGATGGGGACGAACGAGGGTTAGACAATTAGTTACAATTTTATGACAGTCCGCCCCGGCGCGCGGCGTCGCACGGATGTAATAATGAAAATAATAGGGTGTAATAAAAATTACCCAATTGGCAATTTTTTTACACCTTGGGTTACATTATCGAAGTTTTCATACGGATCCCTAATAGTTAGACATATGGTATTATGGACTTTTTTGTAGATATTGATGATATCTATAAAACTGTAGTACATTACTTTGCTCTATTGTCAATAATTTCCGCAGAATAAGCGGAATAAGGATTTTTTTTCACACGTCGGGTTACATTATCGAAGTAAATATTCTATAGCCTATGTTCATCAGGGATAATGTAGAATTCTAATGGTGAATTTTTCAAATCGGTTCAGTGGTTTCGGAGCCTATTCGATGCAAACAACAAACAAACAAACAATCAAATCTTTCCTCTTTATAATATTAGTATAGATTTACTAGCTTATGCCAGCGATGATAGATGACGCTGTGTGAAAATATTACCCATGCAAACATTTATTTATTTCTTGTAACTTGATGTAAGTATACTTATTGACTTGACAGTCACTGCGAGTGACGTCACGGCCCAACACTACTTGGAAACCGCGGCTTAGGATCTCCGGTTACGAGTAAAGTTGCAAATTTCAAACGAATTTCTTTGAAATTCTTTGGGCCTGGTCAGCACATCGTGTTTATCTATACATATTATATTATATCTATACATATTATATAGTTTATCTATACATATTACTTTGTATATCTATATCTATATACATATAATAAAACTGTAGAAGAGTTCAATTCTGTACATTGAATAAAAACTAAAAAAAATACTCCTATCATACAAGTAAGACAAACCAAAAAAATATATTTTGAAATTTTTGTCTGTCTGTCTGTCTGTTGTCTGGCTTTCACGCAAAAACTACTGGATGGATTTTGATGAAAATTCTTTTGTTATATAGCTATTAGTCCTTGGCAACATACCTATAGGCTATAATTTATTTTGAAGATTGGAATAGGTACCAGATGTGAAACTATCTATCGACCAGCGAAGCGGGCACGGGTCAGCTAGTTGAAGAACGTTGGAATGTTGGAAACTCTTGACATAAAATGTATTAAATTATATTATATTATTACGCATCGGGTCGTCTCGTCTCGTAAATATCTTATACATAATTATAATGTTATAATCGTATTACAATGCAGATCTGTCGAATGTATGTTTCATCGCGATAAGTGCATTGGAATGCAGGTGAGAGTCTTTAGAGTGAAAAGGCGATTTTCCATACAAAATAATATTTTTTTTTATACATTGGGGTCGAATTTCGATCACTGGGCGATCCCAGCATCAATAATATCAAAAGGATCGCTTTGAAACGTCTTAGGAGCTAGACGAAGCTACTTATATACTTTTTTCAGTAAATACATACTTATTATACATATTAACACCCAGACACAGAACAAACATTATGTTCATCACACAAATGTTTGCCCTGGGTGGGGATCGAACTCACAACCTACAGCGCAGAAGGCAGAGTTACTACCAACTGAGCTGTGAGGCCAGTCAAGTTCCATGATACCTACATAATACAAAATCGCACACTTCAATAAAATATCCTAATTTATCTTCTACCTTTTAGGTATGTACCTAACTACTCGTATAATAAAGAAACCCTAAAAAGAGTCATCGAAGTCAGTGATCGCACGCCTAAGTTATGCCCGCACTAAAACTAAATAGAAAACAACTGAATTTGACTCTTCTTTATTTGCACTAACTATACACCCGACTTCGTTCACTTATGCAATAAACGTGTAGGTATCCTATCTTATTCTATCCTAATCACTACATAGTATAAAGCAAAGTCGCTTTCCGCTTCCCGCGTCTGTATGTCTGTATGTATGTTTGCTTATATCTTTAAAACTACACAACGGATTTTGATGCGGTTTTTTTAATAGATAGAGTGATTCAGGGGGAAGGTTTATATGTATAATAACATGCTTAATATATTAGAAAACCACTGATAATTTTAAGATTTCAAATCAGCGCGACTTTTTTTTAAATTTTAAATGCTGTTATCGATTATACAAAGACATTCTGTAATATATTTTGGTATCAGCTTTGCACCCGTGCGAAGCCGGAGCGGGTCGCTAGTATTATTATAAATACGAAAGGTTGTGAAAAGATAATATATATTTTTGTACCCTATAAACAAACCTAAACGACCAAACTGATTAAGATGAAATTTGCTGTAGTATGTAGATAAAAAATCAGATAAACAGAAGGGGAAACGTATAATCCGAAAAACAACCCCTAAATAATAAAAAAATGCAAAAAGTATGATTTTGGTATCGATGGCGCTGGTGTTCAAAAAATCTGACATTAGTGTTGATATCAGATGTCATAGCAACCTCTATACGATTATTGAAATTTGGACAGGACAACGTCTGTCGCGGGTCTGCTAGTACACTTTAAACACTGCGAATAAAAAAATCAAACATAAATCTGCGCTTTCTTGAACTAAAAAAAAAACAATATATGCAGGAAAAACATTTTGTATTAAACCTCTTTGGGGCAAAGAGCGAATCAATTATGACGTCACACCGGCAATAAAGGTAGATAAGCATTATCGTGTAGTTTTGAAAGAAAATAATTAAGTTGGGTTTAACGAAGCGAAGAAAATATTTGTTTGCGAAAGGTGTGAGTTTTAATAGAAACAGCGCATTTTAAAATGCTTGTCTTAGACTCAAAATATATATAACTAACTAGCTTTTGTAAGCGTCGTCATTCACGTAGTATCTATGTATATTCCAAGTCTTATCCAAATATGTTTAGTCAGGATAGAAGCACAAACATCAAAACATACTCACTAACTTAGGATATAGGTAAAAGAATAATTAAAAGTATGGCTTTTTGAGATGGCATTCTGTAGGTAAACGATTGCAATAATTTAGGTATAATATTTTATACTCTTAATAGGTACCTAAATTAAAATAAAACCATTACGTTACTGACTAACTGGCTGACTGACTGACTGACTGATCTGTCAACGCACAAAATTAAACCAGTGATCCTAGAAACTAGACATTTTTAGGGTGTATTTATTTTGGTGTGTAGCGGTGAACTAAGAAATGACTAACCATAGGGGGTGCAGTGGGGGGTTAACTATAGGGGGTGCAGTGGAGGGTTGCAGTTTGTTTGAAAATAGCGTCATGTAACGTGCGTCGCTACTTCTTAGCGAGGGTTTCCACTAGTATATATCCTAATAATATTATAAATGCGAAAGTTTGTGATAAGGCTGCTATGTTTGTTCCCTATTCAAAAATAAATGAGAAACAGAATTAGCTGTAGTATGTAGATAAAAAATAAGAATAAATAAAGGGTGCTTTTGGTACTTAAAATCCGAAAAACAACCCCTAAAATTTAGGGCCTAAATGATAAAAAAACGCAAAAAGGATGACTTTGGTATAGATGGCGTTGGTGTGCAAAAAATCTGACATCACCGACTAAAAACATTTAGTTGTAATAGCAACGCAGTTTTGACTTAAATGATGCGCATTCTACTAAAAATCGTAATTTATTTTATCAGTACAAGGTTTGAACTTCAAACCTTGAAGGGAAAAAATTAGAAACTGCCTGAAAACCTTTTTCCCATGTGATTATTATAAAAAAAAAATACAGAACAACGTTTGTCACGGGTCGGCTAGTTAATAATAATATTTCTGATGTGTGTAATAGTTTTTACCAATATATTGATTATTCGTAAAGGAATAGTTATGCCATGTCATTCAAACTGATAAATGCTGTTCTTGCTAAAACCAACTGTAATTGGAGAAGCAATGTTGCCATATTGCGTTCTACCGAGTTACGGCAGAGCCACACTTCCGTGTCGTGTCGTGGCGCGACACGCCACGAGCCTATCGCTTTCATACATTTAGTATGGTTAGAGACACATTTGGGTGTCGTGTCGTGTCGCAGCGCTATCTGTCGTGGCGCGACAGCTCGCTACCGATTGCGCCAGAGCGGTGGTGGGGGTTGAATGAATGAATGAATGAATGAAAATGCTTTTATGACGCGACACGACACAACAGGCAAATGTGTTTCTATACTGGCGCGTGCCTCGTGGCGCGAACCATAGATTTAGGATGGTTCGCTCTTATATCTATTGCGCGAACGCCTAGCAGACATATTTAATTTAATTTGCAGCATAGTGATTGACGACCTTATTGAACTTAAACGTCAACGAAAATTTTTTTTTGCCCTCTAGGAGTTTCATTGCTAAGAGAAATTGAAGCTTTTCATCAAAATTACTATACCCTGCAAAGAGCGCGCCCGTATACTCTGTGGAGCGCGCCCGTATAGTACTCTGTGGAGCGCGCCCGTATACTCTGTGGAGCCACGACACGACACAGTAGTGTGCACACCCACCCCACGCGAGTGGCGTGTCGCGCCACGACACGACACGGTAGTGTGTCTCTGCCATTACACACGCTAAAGCTCATACAGGGTGTGCCGCAAGCAGACGTCAAGCCGGAAAAGGGTGACAAGACTGACAGTGACAGCTGACAGGTGAAGTGCTTCATTGAAACTGATAGGCCCCAAGCCGGGTTTGTTGCCTGATTCTTCTAGGCTTCGCGAGGAACAGGCGTAGCTTCACCTAGCTCCTAATAGATGTTATTGAAATAAATACCGTTTGATTTTGACCATCATATCTTTGCCATAAAGTTTGTGGCATACAGCTTGCAAATATTGATAAAAGTATCATTAAAATTATCAAGAGCTGTTGCTTTAATGTTTGGATGTGCCTTTGACTACTCCTTTCGGACATCTTCAAGGATCATCTAAGGATGTCTACCTTACCAACCTGGTGATACCTGCCTACAGTCGTAATACTATTCCTCTATTATAAGGTCTAACCAACACCAACAAAACAATACAGAAAAATACTTGGTGACTTTTATGACATCGCTGAGTGTGTTCTAATGAGATAAGTTTGAACTTAAAGTACCTATGTTGCTGATAGGCATAAGCATTCCTAAGTAGGTAGGTAGGTACCTACCTACGAATAACGTTTATATACGAACTTAGCTTCATAAGTACCTACCTACCTACCTACTAAAAGTAAATTCGTATGAGATATTAATTAACTTGGCTTAAACCACGCGAGTAAAGTAGGTTTATTGTTTAGATTATTAAAAACAGAAGCTATTTCAGCTATATTGCACATTTGAAAATGGCACTTTCCGTTTTTCAAGAATTTTACAGTTTAACGCTAGATTTATCAAAATTATCTTAAAACCTTTTGCTAACATTAACGAATAGGTACCTACAACAATAAAATTATTATTAAAATCGGTCCGTTCATGCATAATGACGTGACGAAGGAAATATAGGGATTAATTTATAGGGTAGCTTACAATCAAGACATACAATCAAATGTCTTAGAGCCAAGAACCAAGAAGCAAAGGAAATAACATCATCCCCATACTACCGTAAGGAGTTATCGTCTCTCACCTCCTTATCGCAAGTCGTGGGGAGCGATAACACTCCGAGCTCCAAAAGCACACTATCACAAGACAAACAGTCAAACACTTCGAGCGCGGACCCGGGGCTTATCGCGTCTTTAATGTCACCACGATTTTTTTTTTTCAAGTTACCACGACTTCTTATCGGGGAAGAGAAGACGTCTACTCCGCGCGGCGGTCGGCGGAGGAATGCGGGGTGAGGTGAGGTGAGGTGACGCCTTGGTGACGATTTCTGCGTTTGCGCATGATTTGTTGTTTTGTGATTTGAGATTATGGGTTTGTGGCTTGAGTTTTGAAGTGACTTGCAAGTTGGAAAGAAGTTAAATGAAATCAAAAATTTGCTAAACAATCCGTTTGTATTTAAGCACCTACTTAAGTAAGGTATTGTTACATAACCTAACCTTAGGTAGGTAGGTACCTACCTACCTACAGCTTAGTTACATGTGGCAAAATTTTGATGACCAAGGGAGTCGAAATACATTTATACCGTAAACTAGGTAGGTTATATTTATGTAGGTACCTACATATGTACCTACTACATACGAGTGTGTATGTATGTACTTATGTATCCGGTGGTTTTTGCAGTGCGTAAGAAATTGATCATTATACCTACCCAGAGATGGGCACTTACCCGGTAAAAATAATTTTTACCCATTCATTCCTATTTATACCCATTTATACCGGGTAAAAATGATTACATCGTTTTTTTTTTTACTTTTTTGACACTTATCTAATTATGGATCACGATTTTCATATTTTCATTAGTTTAGATCTTTCGAAGATGTCTAGTGGGGGTAGTCAGAGGCACGTCCAAACATTATATTTGGTACATGCCCACATTTTGCAGTAGTTAGCATTCCAAACGTGACAGGTTGCAAGCCCATCGCCGCTTATAAGAATACTAACTGGTTAATACTAATTAATTATGGTGTTTTCTTGTTATTTTTTAATTTGGATTATAATTATTCAGACTTTAGTAAAGAAATAAGAGCGGTCGTTTTTAGGAATTTTAAGTTTAGCGTGGAGACAACAGAATCTCCACCAACAATGTAACAAAATTAAACTTAATACAAATTCCATAAAATATTACTGAAATTCTATCTATTTTGATTATTCATATTATGCATGGTTGTGTAGATTGTTTGTCCTGCCTCTTTGACGTGTAATCTATAAAAAAACCGGCCAAGTGCGAGTCGGACTCACGCACGAAGGGTTCCGTACTATTATCAAAACGGCAAAAAATCACGTTTGTTGTACGGAAGTCCCACTTAAATATTTATTTTATGCTGTTTTTAGAGAAATATATCATCTGTGAAAATTTCAACAGTCTAGCTATCACGGTTCATGAGATACAGCCCTGTGACAGACAGACGGACAGACAGACGGAGAGAGAGACGGACAGACAGACGGACAGACAGACAGACGGACAGAGAGACGGACATACAGACGGACAGACAGACAGACGGACAGAGAGACAGACGGACAGAGAGACGGACAGACAGACAGACGGACAGACAGACGGATAGACAGTCGGACAGACAGTCGGACAGACAGTCGGACAGACAGACGGACAGGCAGACGGACAGACAGACCTGCAGACAGACAGACGGACAGATGGGCGATGGGCTTGCAACCTGTCACGTTTGGAATGCTAACTACTGCAAAATGTGGGCATGTACCAAATATAATGTTTGGACGTGCCTCTGACTACCCCCACTAGACATTTTCGAAAGATCTAAACTAATGAAAATATGAAAATCGTGATCCATAATTAGTTAAGTGTCAAAAAAGTAAAAAAAAAGATGCAATCATTTTTACCCTATATAAATTGGGTATAAATAGGAATGAATGGGTAAGAATGACGTCATTTTTACCCGATATAAAATGGAATGAATGGGTAAGAATGACTTCATTCTTACCCATTCATTCCTATTTATACCCAATTTAGATCGGGTAAAAATGATTACATCTTTTTTTTAACTTTTTTGACACTTTCAAGAATACTAACAGGTTTCCTCACGATGTTTTCCTTCACAGTTATAAACACGTGTAACGCGCATATACATTTTTCAAACAGAAATATCCATTGATGCATGGCCAGGATTCGAACTCGAAATTAATTTGAAATTAATAATATCTACCTAGGTACCTATTTCTAACTACATGAATTCAATAATTCAATTTCAAACTTTTTAGTCGATCATGTGCAGTACCACTTATTTACCGACTTACTTTACCGATAGTGGTAAAATAGCGCCACCTGCCAGCAGAATTGCGAATCATTGGTTTACCTCTCAAACCCCAAGCGATCGCATGAGACCGCGAAAAGTACCTAATAATAACGTAGTAACATCAAATGAAACTAGATGGCGCTAGAATGCGAAAATCACGTTTGTTGTCTTAAATATTTATTTTATTCTGATTTTAGTATTTGTTGTTAGAGCAGCAATAGAAATACATAATCTGTGAAAATTTCTACTGTCTAGCTATCATGGTTCATGAGATACAGCCCTGTGACAGACAGACAGACAGACGGACAGACGGACAGCGAAGTCTTAGTAATAGGGTTCCGATTTTACCCTTTGGGTACGGAACCCTAAAAAATGAACAAAGATCCATATCTCCAAATATAAGTAACAAACACTGATTGTTGCCGGTGTCTGCGAAACCAATGGCAAACATCGACCTACCTACACTTTTAAGTAGTTAAGCACGGTACATTTGGCCGATCAAAGGTGCGGTCACATACGTGTCCATTCACTAGCGCGTTCAACGAGCACGGGCATGTGAACCGGTTGCTTTTTGAATTTGAACGTGAATTGCATTGAACCGATACGCTCTCCATTCAACAACCAATTCAACAATCAATTCAAACCACCGAGCTTGTGAACACGTTGATTTTGAATGAGCTCGTGAATCCGTCCGATCCATCGATTGTCGGTATTTCGACAAAACATCAAAGTGGAATTGCTTGGCGCTCGATGACAAATTAGGTAGGTACTGACCTCGGTTTTCAATCCGATGGTTATGGGTTCGAATCTCGACAGGTCAAGCGATGGCGTACTATTTTATACCTACCTTTATCTATGTAGGTAGATGTAGGAATACCTACAAGCAAAACACCTCCCTTCCTACTTACTAGCCATTATTATTATAATGCTGTAGCCAAATGTAATGTTTGGACGTGCCTCTGACTGACTCCTTTAGTATTTTTTTTGTGGATCTGAGATCTACCGTACTTAGTAACCCACCTACTTGGATTAAAGTCGTGATCCTAAGTATTTAATTTCATTTTTAAATAATTATTACCTACCTACTTCCTACCTACTTAGTACTTGGTATTAGCTAAAAATAAATGAAATAAAATATATAGTTAGGATCATGACTGCAATCCCTAAGAAGAAATCCTCTCTGATGTCCAGGCGCTTAGGGGGTAGCCAGAGGCATGTCCAAACATTGTATTAGGCATATGCCCTCATTTTCAAGTAGGTAGGTAGGCTACCTACTTATTTAGCATTCCATACGTGATATATATAGTTAGTTAGTTATAACTAATAATACGCGATGTACCTACCTACCTACTTATAAGTACTTAGGTAGGTACCTACTTACAAGTACTTAGGTAGGTAGGTGTATAATAATATACATATAAAATAATAACATGGGACTCTCATCAGAATCTATACTAATATTATAAATACTAACGTAGGTAACTGTCTGTCTGTAGGTACCAGCGTTGCCAGACTTCCCTATATATTATATATATATATATATATATATATAATATATAGGGAAGTCTGGCAACGCTGGTACCTACAGACAATAAAATTATGAGTATAATATAATATATATATATATATATATATTATATTATACTCATAATTTTATTACATTACTCAACACATAAGTAAAAAAACAAAACACCTCCTCCTTTTTTGAAGTCGGTTAAAAAAATTGCTTTGATCATCGCTCGGCACTCGGCACTCGTTTACACGCTTCGATTTGAACGCCGCGTTGAATGTTGAATTGCTTGGTGCTTTGAATGGCGAGGCCCGATCGCCTGTTCACACGCGGCTTGCTGCACGCCTAAATGAATGGACGTTTAAACGCGCGTGTGTGAACGTGCGCGGGAGCGCGCACGTACGTCTAGTAGAGGTGGTGTGTATTTACTCGACCAGGTTTGCAAACCTGGTATAGGCAATAGGCATAAAAAAATACGTACCAGGTATGACGACACAGTTTGAACGCGTATTTTGTACTTGAAAGTATTTTTGAAAAATACTTTAAAGTATTTCTGTACTTAAAAGTATTTTTGTACGTAGGTACTTCAGTGTTTTTCAACAAATTACCAATCCTATGTGGGGGAGGGTGCTGGGTGGAGAGTTGGTTCGCCTGAAACTAAATACTTTAAAGTATTTTAAACCTGGTATTTCAACCTGGTATTTGATGGAGGTGGTATTAATTA
This sequence comes from Hydriomena furcata, assembly GCA_912999785.1. Lineage (NCBI taxonomy): Eukaryota > Metazoa > Arthropoda > Insecta > Lepidoptera > Geometridae > Hydriomena > Hydriomena furcata. The sequence goes on along the minus strand of OU538842.1, from coordinate 2,976,371 downwards.
GACCTGCTACGTCAAAACACAAGTACGACCCACCTCTAACGTCTAGGTACTAAACAAAATGGCCGCAGTACAAGTACAACGCAATGCATCCCCCACCCACCCCATCTTCTCGTTAAACTTGTCTCTAGTCTACTTTTGTACAAAGTACCTACTCGTACCTTACCTACGCTCGACACAAAACAATATATTTTAAATATGTTACCTAAACACTAAGTGCTTATATGAAATACTACTTGTTTAAGTTATTTTTAGATTACTTATTATAGATTAAACCTCAAAGTACCGATATAAATAATATTCCGATATAAATTGGGTATAAATAGGAATGAATAGGTAAGAATGACGTCATTTTTACCCGATATAAATTGGGTATAAATAAGAATGAATGGGTAAGAATGATTGGGTATAAATAGGAATGAATGGGTAAGAATGACGTCATTCTTACCCGATATAAATTGGGTATAAATGACGTCATTCTTACCCATTCATTCCTATTTATACCCAATTTATATCGGAATATTATTTATATCGGTACTTTGAGGTTTAATCTATAATAAGTAATCTAAAAATAACTTAAACAAGTAGTATTTCATATAAGCACTTAGTGTTTAGGTAACATATTTAAAATATATTGTTTTGTGTCGAGCGTAGGTAAGGTACGAGTAGGTACTTTGGACAAAAGTAGACTAGAGACAAGTTTAACGAGAAGATGGGGTGGGTGGGGGACCAATTTATTTTGGAATATTATTTATATCGGTACTTTGAGGTCTAATCTATAATAAGTAATCTAAAAATAACTTAAACAAGTAGTATTTCATATAAGCACTTAGTGTTTATGTTTAGGTAACATATTTAAATATATTGTTTTAATTTATACCCATTTTTTCATTCCTATTTATACCCAATTTATATCGGGTAAAAATTATTGCATCTTTTTTTTTACTTTTTTGACACTTAACTAATTATGGATCACTTATCAGGCGCAGATGTCTAGTGGGGGTAGTCAGAGGCACGTCTAAACATTATATTTGGTACATGCCCACATTTTGCAGTAGTTAGCATTTCAAACGTGACAGGTTGCAAGCCCATCGCCCATCTGTCTGTCCGTTTGTCCGTCTGTCTTTCTGTCCGTCTGTCCGTCTGTCCGCCTGTCCGTCTGTCCGTCTGTCCGTCTGTCCGTCTGTCCGTCTGTCCGTCTGTCCGTCTGTCTGTCCGTCTGCCTGTCCGTCTGTCTGTCCGTCTGTCTGTCCGTCTGTCTGTCCGTCTGTCTGTCCGTCTGTCTGTCCGTCTGTCTGTCCGTCTGTCTGTCACAGGGCTGTATCTCATGAACCGTGATAGCTAGACTGTTGAAATTTTCACAGATGATGTATTTCTCTAAAAACAGCATATAATAAATATTTAAGTGGGACTTCCGTACAACAAACGTAATTTTTTTGCCGTTTTGATAATAGTACGGAACCCTTCGTGCGTGAGTCCGACTCGCACTTGGCCGGTTTTTTATAGATTACACGTCAAAGTGGCAGGACAAACAATCTATACAACCATGCATAATATGAATAATCAAAATAGATAGAATTTCGATATTTTTTTATGGAATTTGTATTAAGTTTAATTTTGTAACATTGGTGGAGATTCTGTTGTCTCCACGCTAAACTTAAAATTCCTAAAAACGACCGCTCTTATTTCTTTACTAAAGTCTGAATAATTATAATCCAAATTAAAAAATAACAAGAAAACACCATAATTAATTAGTATTAACCAGTTAGTATTCTTATAAGCGGCGATGGGCTTGCAACCTGTCACGTTTGGAATGCTAACTACTGCAAAATGTGGGCATGTACCAAATATAATGTTTGGACGTGCCTCTGACTACCCCCACTAGACATCTTCGAAAGATCTAAACTAATGAAAATATGAAAATCGTGATCCATAATTAGATAAGTGTCAAAAAAGTTAAAAAAAAAGATGTAATCATTTTTACCCGGTATAAATGGGTATAAATAGGAATGAATGGGTAAAAATTATTTTTACCGGGTAAGTGCCCATCTCTGGTCCGAACAAGCATAAACATTTGTGTTCAGTTTTGACAGTACTTACGTCAAACCTGATCGATCGCGATTCTGTCAGATGTCACTCATTATTTTCAAAATTCAAATAAAACTAATTATCGTTATTATATGAGAGTCTTTGTCGAAAAGTCGTTGTGATCACATCATTTTGGCTGGTCATATTCACTTCAATTATTACACTTTGTCGCTGAAGAACAATTCAAATTTTCGAATTCCTAGTTTTTCGGGAAATAACCAATATTGATATTTCAATAAAGAAAACGGTTGTGTGATAAAGTGCCCACGACAATTGATTGGTCTACTTTTGTGGCATACGTTTTGTTTCGGGTGTGCGTAAGTAATTGACGTAGGTATTCGCTATTTGATAGTTGACTAGATCTGAAACGATTCTACTGAACCTTACTCATCACGGACATCACGTAACGCCGACGGGTACAACTGGATCAATAACTCAACTCCATCCAGGTACGTGGTGCATTTATTTTAACACACTCCTATTGCCGTCATTGAAGTATCAATTATAGCTTTATCGTCTCGCTATCGTCACTAATTGATCATCAAAAATACAGTCCACTCTATTTATCGAACATTTTGGTCCTACGAGCCGGATTCATTGTAAAGTGGATCTACGGACATTTTGACCCCTTTGGTCGTAATAAATATCGAATACTTAGTGAATTTAATGTTTGAAATCCATTTCTTTCGTAACTTTTGTTAAAATCTGAATTTTTCGTTGTCGTGAGATTAATAAAAGTTTAGGGTACTTATTCGAATATTTTATTCACTGGTCATTGTTCTGAAAGTTTAAATTGTTCTTTTACTGTAGGTAGGTTGATTTGGTTTCTTAGCGGTCTGTCAATTTTGTCGTTTTCGTGTCAACTTCACTATCAGTGACTTTGATGTTTTGTTTTATCGTTTGACAGATTGCTAACAAATCATTCATTCCATTCGTTCAACCATACCACATCACTTCAAGCAATCGATAATTTGTTTTATTGGGTTGGTATCAGAGATGGGCACTTACCCGGTAAAAATCATTTTTACCCATTCATTCCTATTTATACCCATTTATACCGGGTAAAAATGAATACATCTTTTTTTTTTACTTTTTTGACACTTATCTAATCATGGATCACGATTTTCATATTTTCATTAGTTTAGATCTTTCGAAGATGTCTAGTGGGGGTAGTCAGAGGCACGTCCAAACATTATATTTGGTACATGCCCACATTTTGCAGTAGTTAGCATTCCAAACGTGACAGGTTGCAAGCCCATCGCCGCTTATAAGAATACTAACTGGCTGGTTAATACTAATTAATTATGGTGTTTTCTTGTTATTTTTTAATTTGGATTATAATTATTCAGACTTTAGTAAAGAAATAAGAGCGGTCGTTTTTAGGAATTTTAAGTTTAGCGTGGAGACAACAAAATCTCCACCAATGTAACAAAATTAACCTTAATACAAATTCCATAAAAAAATATCGAAATTCTATCTATTTTGATTATTCATATTATGCATGGTTGTATAGATTGTTTGTCCTGCCACTTTGACGTGTAATCTATAAAAAACCGGCCAAGTGCGAGTCGGACTCACGCACGAAGGGTTCTGTACTATAATCAAAACGACAAAAAAATTACGTTTGTTGTACGGAAGTCCCACTTAATTATTTATTATATGCTGTTTTTAGAGAAATACATCATCTGTGAAAATTTCAACAGTCTAGCTATCACGGTTCATGAGATACAGCCCTGTGACAGACAGACGGACAGACAGACGGACAGACAGACGGACAGACAGACGGACAGACAGACGGACAGACGGACAGAAAGACAGACGGACAAACGGACAGACAGATGGGCGATGGGCTTGCAACCTGTCACGTTTGGAATGCTAACTACTGCAAAATGTAAGCATGTACCTATATTGTAATATATGTAAATATAATGTTTGGACGTGCCTCTGACTACCCCCACTAGACATCTGCGCCTGATGCGTGATCCATAATTAGTTAAGTGTCAAAAAAGAAAAAAAAAAGATGCAATAATTTTTACCCGATATAAATTGGGTATAAATAGGAATGAATGGGTAAGAATGACGTCATTCTTACCCATTCATTCCTATTTATACCCAATTTATATCGGGTAAAAATGACGTCATTCTTACCCATTCATTCCTATTTATACCCAATTTATATCGGGTAAAAATGATTGCATCTTTTTTTTTACTTTTATGACACTTATCTAATTATGGATCACGATTTTCATATTTTCATTAGTTTAGATCTTTCGAAAATGTCTAGTGGGGGTAGTCAGAGGCACGTCCAAACATTATATTTGGTACATGCCCACATTTTGCAGTAGTTAGCATTCCAAACGTGACAGGTTGCAAGCCCATCACCCATCTGTCCGTCCGTCTGTCTGTCCGTCTGTCTGTCCGTCCGTCTGTCTGTCCGTCTGTCTGTCTGCAGGTCTGTCTGTCTGTCTGCCTGTCCGTCTGTCTGTCCGACTGTCTGTCCGACTGTCTATCCGTCTGTCTGTCCGTCTGTCTGTCTGTACGTCTCTCTGTCCGTCTGTCTCTCTGTCCGTCTGTCTGTCTGTCTGTCCGTCTGTCTGTCCGTCTGTCTGTCACAGGGCTGCATCTCATGAACCGTGATAGCTAGACTGTTGAAATTTTCACAGATGATGTATTTCTCTAAAAACAGCATAAAATAAATATTTAAGTGGGACTTCCTACAACAAACTTGATTTTTTGCCGTTTTGATAATAGTACGGAACCCTTCGTGCGTGAGTCCGACTCGCACTTGGCCGGTTTTTTTATAGATTACACGTCAAAGAGGCAGGACAAACAATCTACACAACCATGCATAATATGAATAATCAAAATAGATAGAATTTCGGTAGTATTTTATGGCATTTATATTAAGTTTAATTTTGTTAGAGAGAGAGATGGAGATTCTGTTGTCTCCACGCTAAACTTAAAATTCCTAAAAACGACCGCTCATATTTCTTTACTAAAGTCTGAATAATTATAATCCAAATTAAAAAATAACAAGAAAACACCATAATTAATTAGTATTAACCAGCCAGTTAGTATTCTTATAAGCGGCGATGGGCTTGCAACCTGTCACGTTTGGAATGCTAACTACTGCAAAATGTGGGCATGTACCAAATATAATGTTTGGACGTGCCTCTGACTACCCCCACTAGACATCTTCGAAAGATCTAAACTAATGAAAATATGAAAATCGTGATCCATAATTAGATAAGTGTCAAAAAAGTAAAAAAAAAAGATGTATTCATTTTTACCCGGTATAAATGGGTATAAATAGGAATGAATGGGTAAAAATGATTTTTACCGGGTAAGTGCCCATCTCTGTACCTACCTAATTATTTCGATCAGGTTATGCATAGGTATTAGTAAGTATAGGTAACTATATCTCTATCTATAACTATACTACTATATCTAGGTAGGTACCTACCTAGGTAAGTAGGTATTAACCGAAGTACTTTTTTCAAAAAAATCTAGTGCTAAGCTCTTTCAGCAATCGTATCGTAACAAACTAGTTTTCGCCCGCGACTGAATTCGCGTAATACCCATATAAAAGGGTAGCCTAGATAGGTATACCTACCTACCTACCTAGAATTATTTTATAAGTAGGTCACAACTCACAAGCTACCTACATTTGTTCCATGATTCATCCAAATGTGTTCAGCGGATAAAACTTAGGTAGGTAAGTAGGTAGGTACCTGCTTAGGTTATAAATCTGCTTGGTGATTCTTTAAATCGAATTCTAATCTGCTTAGGTACCTACCTAAGCAGCGATGGGCTTGCAACCTGTCACGTATGGAATAATAACTACTGCAAAATGTGGGCATGTGCCAAATATAATGTTTGGACGTGCCTCTGAAATACTTAACAAAAATACTTTATTTCAGTTGCTTATTAAAATCCTAATCAAAAGAAAAGCAACATCAACTAATCTATAATCACCTGAAATTATGTCTTATCTATTAGATAAAGCGTGCCACCTACATAATTATGTTAACAGGTAAGTAAGCTGATTAGATCTGTTTCTAAAGTGCGGCCACCGTTAAAATAAGGCCGAGACGCGTAAGATAATATAAGGTAAGTAGGTACTTATAGTATAAATAAAAATAAGTATTGGTGGACATTTCACGCAGCGCCATCTAGCCCCAAACTAAGCAAAGCTTGTACTATGGGAACCAGATAACTGATAGAATACTTATATACGTTTTTTTGTTGTAAATACATACTTATTATACATAACACCCAGACATGTCATGACACAGTATGTAGGTACTTATCTAAAAAAATACCTAAATAGGATCACGAATGTACCTAATCCCCAAGTACGGTAGACATCCTCTCTGATCTCTAGACGCTTAGATCCTTTGAAGATGTCTAGTCATAAATATGTAAGTACCTATGTAGTAAATAACGGGTAGAACGCGAGCGAGGCCACGGGCGGAGGCTAGTTTTATCATAAATCTAACATCATCCAAAGATTTGTATGTGTTATGGTCCTTTTGCCCATTTCGCGCCTATTCAAACAATTGTGTAAAAAAACACTAAACACGTGCTCACAGCATGTATCCATACAGACCGTTTCTAAGATGCTTCGGCCGTTAGATAACGGCTGTCTTGTAGCAGGGATTATCAGTTAAAACATTTGTGCTCACACTTATCTTGAGTATGAAAAGGATCGAAACGAAAAAAGAAATACTTGTGAACAAGCCACATCTCCTATTTTATAATGTATAGTATATGATATGTGAATAAAGATGTACCCATCTTTAATCACTTCGATAAATAATCCTACCGACCGCTGCAATGATGACAAACACACGTCCGCGCGTGGTCCGCCTTAGCTTTTCGAATAAATTAATGATATAAATTATGTATAATTACTTATCAAAAATCTATCCTAATAGAAATCTAGATCTACATATTACCTATCTATAACAATAAATCACCAGTTGATTTTAATAGTAGGTATATAAAATATTTCGATCATAAATTCTAAAACGTATCATTTTGTAATAATATTTTTATCGTGAAAAGTTTCTGCTATTATGTTTTCAGCTTAATAGAAATCTAGGTAGGAACCTGAAGTAATATACTTATAAAAATAGGAGATGTGGCTTGTTCAGAAGTATTTCTTTTTTCGTTTCGAAAAAGAGCAATCAGCGACTAGCAGCCTCTTAAGGAGTAAACTCCAAAAAATAATTCTTTGTTTACATGCCGTGTGTCATCTTTACGTGTGTTTAATTATTTTCAAAGTGTGTAACCTTAAACTTGTATTGACCGAGATTAGCCACCCTTCCCTTACCTACCTAATTACTAAAACAAACTTGGGGCTCACCTAAACCAATTTAATTTATATTAAACAATTAATGTAGTTATAACTATAGATTTTGACACGGGTCTTTATCACGTAATTACCTTTAATTTACTTTCCCGACGTTTCGGCTATGTTACAATAACCATGGTCCGAAACGTCGGGAAAGTCGGGAAAAAATTACGTGATAAAGACCCGTGTCAAAATCTATAGTTATGTCTACTATAGAATTAAAACTACTATGTCTACTAATCACGATAGTTAGAAAAATTAATGTAGTTATCAAAAAAAAATCAATTACGTAGCAACGATATAGCGTAGGTACTATGGAAGTCCTAATTTGCTGATTGTATTACCATAGTAACAGGTGGTCATTCCGCCGAGTGGCATTCAGTAGCTACCTTCCAACAATCTACGAGTAAAATGTTTACATAAACCAACCTCTTTTTAGGGTTCCGTACCCAAAGGGTAAAAACGGGACCCTATTACTAAGTTTTCGCTGTCCGTCTGTCTGTTACAGGCTTGTATCTCATGAACCATGATAGCTAGACAGTTGAAATTTTCACAGATTATATATTTATGTTGCTGCTCTAACAACAAATACTAAAAACAGAATAAAATAAATATTTAAGGGGAGCTCCCATACAACAAATCAACACCGTTTTTATAGATAATGGTATGGAACCCTTCGTGCGCGAGTCCGACTCGCACTTGGCCGGTTTCTTGCTTATGTTTCTGTCATTGTTTTGGGTCCCGTTTTTACTAGGCTAAAAACGGGACCCTATTACTAAGACTCCGCTGTCCGTCTGTCTGTAACCAGGCTGTATCTCATGAACCGTGATAGCTAGACAGTTGAAATTTTCACAGATTATGTATTTCTGCTGCAATACTAAACAACAAATACTAAAAACAGAATAAAATAAATATTTAAGTGAGGCTCCCATACAACAAACGTGTTTTTTTTTGTTGTTTTTTATAGATAATGGTACGGAACTCATAGTACGCGAGTCCGACTCGGATTTGGCCGGTTTTTTTTCCTTTTGTCTCTGTCTGTTCTGTTCTGTCTGCTATAAAATATTTTCATTAATTAATTAATTCATTCTTTTCAAGAATAAGTATTTCACATGACGATAACAATAATTTCAGTGTGTAAAACTATGCGGGAACAAACCTCCTTGTGAGAAACTTAATTGAAAATAAGGTTTATATTTTTTTATATGACCAAACTATAATCTCCTGGGGCCGTACCACAAGCTCAAAAGTAATATCAAAACAATATTACTCGAGGTGCGAAAGTGACAACGCTATTCGAGTTCGTATTGCGTTGTCACTTTCGCTTTTTATTGTTACATTAATATCGACGAAAATGATGGAAACAGATTTATCGGCTATTATACCTATAACTTTATTAGCTATATATCTAGATAGATAGATTGATATCGTTTATTGTTAAAAGATTCCATGTTTTTGGTTAACAGTGCTCTAAATCTGGTTTAGTCAAAAGTTTTAATTCTAAAAATTACACTCAAAATATCGATTCAATTGAAATTTCCTTATTCACAAGAAGTCGCTGTCAATAATAAATATTTTGTTGATAATATTATCACGTTATTAATTCTTATAACTAAGAATGCACGTCTACCGATTTAGCATCGATATTTATCTACACTGATTTCTTGAGAATAGGGAAGTTTTAATTCAATCGATATTTTGTTTAGGCGAGTGTGAGTAGGATCGTTGGAAGAGGACTACCTCAGCGTATTTTCCTGGGCCAAATTGGTGACGTTATGAAAAAAGGCCAAGTCAAGAGTACTCTAAACCGACGAGCATGCATGAGGAATGTGATGAGAGTGAATGAAGCAAAAGAAGTATGTCAGGATCGTAGTAAGTGGAAAGCCGTGATCTCTGCCTACCCCTCTGGGAAACAGGCGTTATTTTATATATATTTTGTTAGTTTTGACGATGTATTTTATAGTGTGATACATTTAATGTAATGATTTTTTACGGCCGTGAGATATAGCGGTGGTGTATGTTTAGGGAACCGTGGATATTATAAATTTGTGACTCTAATGGCTTTGACAAAGCGTAGGATTGCCATAACCATGTTTTAAACTTTAAAATACTTTAAAATTTAAGTTATCCATTTGATTTCATTCACGTCATCAAAACGGTGAAGGAAATCGTGAGAAAACCAGTTAGTATTCTTATAAACGGCGATGGGCTTACAACCTGTCACGTATGGAATGCTAACTATTGCAAATTTTGGGCATGCACTAAATGTGATGTTTGGACGTGACTCTGACTTCCTTCTTAGATACCTTCAAGGATCCTATTTCTGATTGACAACGCTATACAAACTCGTATGGCGTTGTGATCTTACATAGTATAAAACAAAGTCGCTTTCTCTGTCCATTATATCCCTATGTATGCTTAAATCTTTGAAACTACGCAACGGATTTTGATGCGGTTTTTTTTAATAGATAGAGTGATTCAAGATGAAGGTTTATATCACTACATAGTATAAAGCAAAGTCGCTTTCCGCTTCCCGCGTCTGTATGTCTGTATGTATGTTTGCTTATATCTTTAAAACTACACAACGGATTTTGATGCGGTTTTTTTTAATAGATAGAGTGATTCAGGAGGAAGGTTTATATGTATAATAACATGCTACCCGTGCGAAGCCGGGGCGGGTCGCTAGTGTATAATAAATGCATAATATAGTAGAGAAACACTGATAATTTTAGAGGTTTCTAATGTGATGTCGTAAATAAACACATTTTTTGCGCTTACATTGCAAACGCTGGCTGAACCCCACGAGATATATCAAAATAATGTACCTAACTACAGTATTGTACACCTTAAAAACGTCTACAAAAAAGTCTGCGATGGTATTAGAAATGTCTTACGCACAGCGAAGCGGGCACGGGTCAGCTAGTACTTTATAAAAATAGGATCACGACTGTAATCCCCAAGTACGGTAGACATCCTCTCAGATCTCCAGACGCTTAGATCCTTTGAAAATTACTAGTGGGGGTAATCCAAACATTATATTTGGCAAATTCCCACATTTTGCAGTAGTTAGCATTCCATACGTGACAGGTTGTAAGCCCGCCGCCCGCTTACAAGAATACTAACTGGTTTTTACGATGTTTTCCTTCACCGTTACTATTTTAATATTACTTTAATAGCGTGTGGTTAGGCCCCTGGTCGTTGCAATGGCGTGACCTTAAATGCAATGGAGAAACGATTTGAAATATAATTTTAAGTATCATTAAGCCATAATGGTATTATTATATCTTGTGGTATCTTGACAAGGTCGTGGCAGAGGACAATTTAGCTATCAAGTGAATTATCAGATGAAGACTGCATAACCGCAGTATTAAGTAAACAGCTGGCACAGTTAACCCGTGAAGATAAGCTTTTTTATGGGTCCGTACCTCAAATGAAAAAAACGGAACCCTTATAGGATCACTCGAGTGTCTGTCCGTCCGTCGCACCATTTCTACTAGGCCTAAAATTAAGAAAAAATACAGAAAATAGTTCTTTATCTGTGGATTAAATAAATAAATATTGGCGGACTTTGCACACAGCGCCATCTAGCCCCAAACTAAGCAAAGCTTGTACTATAAGAACCAGGTAACTGATAAAATACATAATATACTTTTTTTTTATAAATACATACTTATTATACATATTAACAACCAGACACAGAACAAACATCTATGTTCATCACACAAATGTTTGCCCTGGGTGGGGATCGAACCCACAATCTACAGCGCAGAAAGCAGAATTGCTACCAACTGAGCTGTGAGGTTCGTAGGGAACCCTCAGTGCGCGAGTCCGGTTTTTTATTGTACGTAGTATCAGGGACTAGATAACAATAAATATATTAAAAACTCTATCGAAATGGTTGCAAAAATAATTGTTAACGAATGATCTTCGTAGTAGCATTCGTAGATATTTGTGTAGACGGCTCTACAGCGATGCTACGCCAAGATACATAACTAAACTAGCGTTTATGATTATGAGCTGTGATAGACCTGATTTGTTTTGACTTGTGCAATAAAGTATAGGAGAATATTTATATTAGACCGGGCCGTGTCCGGGCCGTGCCCCGGCCGGACCAGTCATTCATGTTACACCGGGCTGTTTGGGTGTATTATTTGCACGACTATATCTGTGTTACGTGGTTTTTGGGCCGGACCGTGCTGGAGCCGGGAAACAATACCGGTGGGTATTACCGGTAGACATATCAACGCCGTACCCCGGCCGAGTCCCGGCGGGGCCCGGCCGGGGCACGGCCCGGTTGCGACACGGTGTAGCGTGAAGCATCCTTTAGTTAGTAGACGGGCCCGGACGGGACACGGATCAGGCACTGGTTTAATATAAACTGCTTCATGCAAAATGTATGTAACGTTTCAAATCCGTGCTCCGTCCGGGCCACGTACACGGCACGCCCCGGACACGGCCCGGTCTTATATAAATCTACCCTCAATGAAGCCGAAAACAGAATGATCGATATGTTATTATTAATAAATTATTAAATATAATAATATAATAAATTAATTATTATTATTGAGTTTGACATTCAGAAGGGAGCTAATTTGTTATGCTATATGCCTATGTGAACCGGGAGCGGCAACGGGCTTGCAACCTGTCACGTGTGGATGCTAACTACTGCAAAATAAGGGCATGTGCCAAATGTAATGTTTGGACGTGCCTCTGACTAACGCCTTTCGACATCTTCAAGGATCTAAACGCCTGAAGATCTTTGAGTATGTCTGACGTGATCCTATTTTTTTAGGGTTCAGTACCCAAAGAATAAAAAGGGGACTCCGCTGTCCGTCTGTCTGTCACAGGGCTGTATCTCAAGAACCGTGATAGCTAGACAGTTAAAATTTTCACAGATCGTCTGCTTACTGGTAAAAGTGAGTAAGTGCACTTTTTTGCCAAATTGAGTTAAATATGCAGTTCTTTCTATTTTTTTACGCTTTATCTACTGGTAAAACCTACAAACTGCTATGACGTACGGTTGCAGAGATAATCAGTGTAAAAAAGTTGTATGTACCCACATTTTGAAAAAAATATACCAGTAGAACGTCATAAAAATTCTTATTGCCTAAACCGTTCTATGTTCATTCAGTGAAAAAGCAATAAATATAATTATTGGTTTTTACATTTCTAGTATCAATAGATAATTTGATTATTTGAACAGCGTAAACGTTATAAAGTTATTTATTTCATTTTACTGGTTGTAAACTTTAACTCTGGTTTTAAAATGTATGGGCAAAAAAATAAATAAATGCATTTATGCTTTTTTACCCGACAACAGATTTAGAAGGGTTGTTAGTTTAGCAAACTATGTATGTAACCGTATGTAAGCAACGAGTGAAATTAAAATACATACAAGGTGACCCTTGTATAGTAATAGTAAAAAAAATAATAGAAAAACTAAAACTTAAAATTGAGAGGCACATAACTCAGAATTGTCAAAAGTTTGAGTAGAAAGTTTCTCGAGTGGAAACCATGTGTCAGAAAGCACAGCATAGGCGCGGGCCTATGCTGTGCTTTCTGACACATGGTCTTGTCATGGTCTTTTTGTTTAATAGCAGCGGTGCTATTAAACAAAAAGACGATCTTAAAAAGGCTGAAAGCCATTGGTGTAGGCGGTACAAGATCATTCGCTTTGGAAATCAATGGGAGAGACCTAATGTGTTCAATATGTTCAGCAATGAATAGCAATTCAGCAGATAATTATGATTCATGATAATAACAGGCTGTGTTCAAGAACAACGTCCGACGATGCACTGGACATTCAGGAAGTCACATCTGGGCATTCTTGTGTGATAACACTTCAACATCACTCAGATACTACGGGCATCTTAATCAAGATGTTCAATGAATCCTATCCCGAGTCACCACAGGCTCGCCAGATTTAAACAGTTACATTCTGATGCAGATCAAAGCCGTGTGGTTCACTGCACCGTTATTATCGATGGATGCTAACATCCATCATCATCGTGTTCCACTTGTCTTGTCTCACTGTAACAATGACCATTGCTGCCTTCATCTTCTCTTCCGGTCTGGAGAGCGTCGTCTAAATCAACACAATATAAATGCTTGCTCATCGCATCGATAGAAATAGGCTTTCTACAACTTCAACCATCACAGTTAGTGAAATCTATGAAAACTCAATTTTAACCAGACAATACAATCTTAAATCGCGCTAAAGATGTATTTTCGATGTTTAAACATAAATAACTCATACAAACATCAACCACACTAGAAAATACATTAAGGTTTTATAAGAAACAAACTCTGAACTACAATAACTAAACAGTTATTTGCAAGTGAAGATACAAAACCATCTAAATATTAGATTCTAATTGAAATAGCATCTGACTAAAAATATTTAAGTAAAATAACTTTATAATAAAACCGTGGAGTTGGTCTATATTTTACAACTTGTTTCTAGCTTTTAAGTAGGTATTTAGACAGGTTTAAGTTTTAAAACCTTTAATTGAATTCATTAGTCACTTTTGTATGGATTTGTTTGTAATAAGTCACTTACATTTACTGAAAACCTACAGGTAAAACAGGTTATATTAAACAAAATAGGCTATATTTTGGTTAATATCCCCAAAAACAATAATTTCAATACTGTAGTTAGTCTAAAATACAGTAATATATTATAGGAAACGTAGATAAGTACCGTATAACATCAAATTAAGAAGATAGACAAAATTTACTAATTACAGGTAAAACGTAATAAATGCCTACCTCTCTGTATATTAATTTCATTTAATTAAGTTTTTACTATGAAAATAATATGAAATATGAGTAAATCTTGTAAGTAGGATGTTCAACGCAACCATTTGCATTAGCAGATTTTTAATTATTGATTTTTAACTAGGTTAAAAAAACACTCAAACTTTCAAATGTAATTTACTCGAATTGACAAAAACTGCACTTACTCACTTTTACCAGTAAGCAGACGAGATTATGTATTTCTGTTGCCGCTATAACAACAAATACTCGTGGTTCATACAAGTCGTTTATAAGTTCCTTTTTCTGTTTATCTGATTTTTTATTTACATACTACAGCACATATCATCTTAATCCCTTTAGGCCTGATTGAGGCACAAACATACAAACAAACTCACAAACTTTCGCATTTATAATATTATCATAAATCATAATAATCAATAGATTATGTTGAAGATACCACCCTTATAAAAAAAGACGAGAAAGCATCAATGGTTGCTTTATATTTCCATCAGGCGTTAAAAATAGTATTGCAGACGAAGATATTATATACTTACCTACTTCGTATGAAAAATAAAACTATTCCATGACGATATTATGCTCAAGTGTGTAACGTAGCAAGTAGCTATCCTACTAATCCTACTATAATATTATAAATGCGAAAGTTTGCGAGCAAGTGAGTGAGTGAGTGAGTGGAGTGAGTGAGTGAGTGAGTGGGGCAGTGTGTGTGTGTTTGTTACTCTTTCACGCAAAAACTACTGAATGGATTCATAAGGTAGGGTCGATGTGCCGGATATCGGCCTTTTAGTGCTCCCTCCAACTTTAGGACATCATAAAAAATAGTTGCAACTTTAATATGCCTGTTCTAATGATGTCATATGATAGCCTATATAATCAAATTTGATTAAAAAATACAATAAGGTATATAAAGCTATTAGTTATTTTTATATTAATTTAAATCCGGAAAAATGCCAAAAATTCAGTTTTCGGCCCCAAAATTATGTTTTCGGCCATAGGGTTTTCAGTTTTCGGCCACTGCATTGTGATGGTTTTAAAATGATTTTATAAGTATTATAATAACATAAAAACGCTTTATTTGTATGTTAAATATTGTTTTATTGTAAATCCAAATGCTATTAAAAATCACAAACAAAATTATTCAAGTAATCTAATAAAAATTAACATTTTAGAAACATTTTGTCTCTCTAATTAAAATAGTTATTCTTCGTTATTCTCTGTTGTAAACGAGATTAGTATGGATAAAGGTAAAAAAAACAGTGCAAGATATGAAGAATAGGAAAGTAGTTGGGCCAGATGATATACCTACGTCCTGTGGAAGTATGGACGTTTTTAAAAGCAGATGGATGGAAGTGGCTGACTTTGTTCTTCAACAAGTTGTTGCATGATGAGGCGATTACGGACGAGTGGTGTAATAGTTAGCTAGTGCCCATTTTCAAAAACAAAGGGGACGTAAAGGACTTCAATAACTACAGAGATATAAAGCTAATGTCACATACTATATGAAAATCTAGGAGAAAGTGATTGCGAGATGAATGAGAGACGAGAGTGAGATATTGCAGAGCCAGTTCGGGTTTCGGGAACAGACGCCGTATTTGCACTTCGAAAACTGTGCGAAAAGTACAGGAGTGCACAGTGTGCACATATGAACTTGCACGTGCTGACCTGGCGAAGATCAACACATACGACAGGGTACCCCGTGAGGTTTTGTGGTGGGCTTTTATGAAAAAGAAAGGAGTGCCTGGAAAGGACCTGCAGCTTATACGGGCCATGTACAGCCGAGCCTGTACATATGTCCGGTCTGAAGCTGGCGTTACGGACAAGTTCAATGTGGTTATAGGCTTGCACCAGAGATCGGCTTTAAGCTGTTATTTGTTTCTCCTGGTAATGGATGCACTGACATCGCAAATACAGGAGGAGGCACCCTGGTGCATGTTGTTCGCCGACGACATTGTTCTTGTAGGGGAACGGTCGCAACTGAGACTGGGAAAATGGCAAATGAAATTGGAGAGTGTCGGAAAGAAGATTGACGAGGATGGATAATAATCAGAGATGCTTGAAAAAAAAGTAGCACCTGAGGCAGAAAAGATAAGGAGGAAGAAATATTATGAATGAAGATGGATGGATGTAGACGTAGGGGTTGGCCAAAAAAAAGATGATGGACTGTGTGAAAGATGACATAGGTAAGAAAGGATTGAGTGATAAGATGACGGCTGATAGAGGGAAATGGAAGAAGTACACATATTGTGCCGACCCCACTTAAGTAAGATGAGGGCAGGAAGATGATGAGTCTTTGGGTTTGACTACCCAATATTAATCGTAATGATTTATTAAGCTATAATAAATGTATTATCTATACACCTATTTCAAAATCAACCACATTTTTACGAACGAAATTTACATTTTGCGATCAGAAATCAGTATAACAAACATTTCGTTTAAATTATTTGTCCTGAACATCTTCATATTTCAGTCCTACAAAGTCAGTTTATCTTAAACTAGCGACCCGCCCCGGCTTCGCACGGGTAGCATGTTATTATACATATAAACCTTCCTCCTGAATCACTTTATCTATTAAAAAAAACCGCATCAAAATCCGTTGTGTAGTTTTAAAGATATAAGCAAACATACATACAGACATACAGACGCGGGAAGCGGAGAGCGACTTTGCTTTATACTATGTAGTGATTAGTGCAAAAATTACAGCCAAGATTCTTCTCCGTATCTTCTCCTGTGTCGCTTATTAAAATGACTTCACAGAAGGCGCATTTCAATTGTATCTTTTCTTTTATCTATCTTTTCTTCGCCAAGCCCCAGAAGCAACATTGTAGACTATGAAACCCTAAAAAAGCAATAAAAACATATAATATATACGCGTTGAAAAGAGAACCTCCTTTTTTATAAAGTCGGTTGAATGTAACGCTTAATCAAAATAACTAACTTTAGATTAATCTGCAGAATAAAATGTTTAAAATGGTATTAGAAACTTGTAGACGAAAACTAACAGTGACATTCAATTTTCGACCACCATGTTCTCCATACAATTATAGGTCATGCCGAAAACTACGGTACCATTTTATCTATGATGTGATTTTCGGCCACCCCGAAAATGGTCATTTATAAGATCAATTTTTAACTGAATACCACGTAATTTGACGGCCGAAAATTAATGGCTAGATTACTCACATTAAATACAATGGTAATAGAAAGAATCTTTAGATATATCCTTAACCAAATAAATAAACAAGACAAAAGCGTAGAAGCCTTGATATAGCACATATCGGCCCCTAGGCCGAAAACCAAACTTTTTTAAAAATTTAGATTTTAGATACCGGCCCCTAAAATTACAGTGGTTTTGTTTATCATATCACAAAAATCATATTATGAGTATGATAATACGTCATATTTGAAGTGAATTACATACCTATTGCCATTATTTAGTTTGAAGAACAACGCAATACTTACCTTGGAGTGAAACGCGCGGCACTAATTTTTTTTTACTTTTTGCACGTGCCGTGACTTCCGACACCCGTCGTCAAACTAAACAATTCGCTATAAATCACTCGTAGATGTTTCGCGACTAAAAGTATTATCAGATATAAGGTTAACATTTTCAGATGTCCGATTAAATATTTCGTTTGAAAATAGTATGTGAAAACGATAGTATCTCAATTTTACGGCACCGAGAACGCGTAAAGGCCGAAAACAGAAAGGGGCCGGCGAACGGGCTCACATACCCTACCTATGTAATTATTGTCATTTTTAAACAAAAAATTGAAAAATGTACACTTAACTCTCGATTCAAGCTGCGTTTTTTTTTAATACGCTTATCTACCTATTAAAATTATTATTAAGAACAAGGACACAAAGTCATATAATAATTGATGGTTTACCTAATAATGCGATATAATATAACAAGGTAAGTATAGTAGGTAAGTACATATAGTATGTTAAAGTAGTAGTACTTACCAAATTCCAGTTTCTAAAACTAAGTCGACAGTCTCGGGGATTTCTAACCGAAAACCTGAAATAATAAAAAAATTACTTGAATTTTGGTATATAAACATCTAAATCTTTTATATCTAAATAAATTATTTTTACAGTAAGGATTTGCAACATACGAACGTAGGGTGAGGGCGCTGGTTGTGGGCATTTAATTTTCAAATAAACGGTTTATATTGAAAAAAAATATTAAAACGACGATTTATAAACAACATAGTATGGAGTATTAATTTATCTCTTAGGTTAAGAAAAGGTGATAACCTGCGATATTTATTTAGTCATCTATGTATATATATAAAAATCACCAATCACGGGTTCACCTATCCAAACCAAATGTTTAGGCTTTGTTCGGACTATTAGATGGTTTATGTGAAGTTTGCACAAAATCGGTAGAGCAATTTAATTTTTTTTAATATTTTACTTTATACGTAGCGAAGCAAGTACCGCTAGTTATTCATATTTAACAAAACAGGAAATCATTAGTTGTGGTCAATCAAATCTAGAGGTATAACGCATCACAACACAACTCATTAATCAAAACGGACCACAGACAAAGAATTGTATGAACTATAGATTTTATACAAGTTTGTATGTTATTCTAAGTAATTGACTACCAAAATTGAAAATGTCCCAAGCCAGGGTAGGCACCACAACCGGGTCTATGACCCAATCTACCTTTTTTTAGTAGTTTACTAACATACCTAGATGAATAACATGTAACAGTTAGTTTTGCTAGCGCATTCCTCATTCTCAGCACATAATTTAAAACCTAAATGTTTTCTTCTTGTTATTTTAATAATATAAACGTAAGTGTCCATTTGTCCGCATCATGCACATTGAAGCTTAATCTACGGTTCAAAATGTTGCAGACTTAAGGGCGCCCCCAATTGATTTTTAAATATATCTTTTTCTTGGAAATATTATGCAGAAAAGAAGGCGGTGATCGTAGTAGGATAAGATGACACAACCATTCAAACAATTTCACCGTCTTTTTTGCTGCATATTTATTTATTACTAGCTGTCCCGAAGTTGTCCTGACAATTTCATTTTTTTTTCATAAGAATCTTCTCATGATAATAACGAATACAACAAAAAAAGAATTAGCTAAATCGGTTCAACTGCTCTCGAGATTTGCGCTTAGCAACACATTCAGCGATTCATTTTTATATTATAGATCAGCCATACTCAACCTTTTTTTTACTAGGGCCAAAAAACGTTTCGGTCATGGGATCCCGGGCCGCAAGCGAGAAATTATTAGGTCATAAATAAAACATAAATCAAAGGTAACGATGTATTTACTTTATTGATGAGAAGAAAATTGAAAAAACTATATTTTAATGCGATATTTGATACTGTGAACACTTTTTCACAATTTTATCAAGATCTGGCTTGTTGCTACATGCTACTCTTATTACATCATCCAGATGAGAATCTGTGAGTTTATTTCTGTATACATTCTTTGTATATTTCATTTTAGAAAAAGAAGATTCGCACACATAAGTAGACCCAAAGAATGTTAGTAAGATTTGAGCACATCTTTGTACGTTTTTATATTTTTGGGGAACAAAGCTCCAAAACTCGACATATTCTCTGTTCTCCCTTTTTTCTTTAAACACGACTTCTAGGCTGTTGTCGTTTTTAAAATCAATAAATTCATCAAACAACTCCGCGTAATTACAACTTAAAACTGAAGCCTGAACTCTGTGATAGTAGTTGTTTCTAAATGCCATGGATTTTCTATAAGCAACAAACATTTTTTTATTTTTCTTAGATCTTGGAACCTTTTTTGAAATTCATTTATTAGAGCAGTTCACCGAGTTGCCGAATCACTCGTTCTCTGATAGGCGCGAAATTTAAAATAGAATGGAGCATAGAAACTTCAAGTGGGCCAATCAAAAAGGTCCGGCGGGCCGCAGGTTGAGTATAGCTGTTATAGATGAAAGAAAAGATATATTTAAACCAATTGGGGGCGCCACTGGACGCAGGCTTTACTTGTTCTATGCTAATAAGTATTTGAAAGGCGCTCACCGTCAGAAATTATCCTTTGTATCACACTTGCCATATCTTTTACTTCCGCGGCGTAGAAGTTGTCACCCGTGTATGGAGCTATACCTAAATCTGTATCAATGTATAGGAATATCAATTGAAAATGAACCACTGGCTAATATCTGAAAAAAACATTTAGGGGTCGCTTAAGGTAGGTAAGCACCTAGGCGTAAGATAGGCTAGAGAGACGGCCCTGTCTGTCGCAGTAGGCACTCTTATAATCCGACAAAATCGATCGTCTAACTCCGTCTCGCAAGTTTTGTCGAATTATCGCGAATCAACTTCAATCAGTCAAAGTCAAAAAAGTTTATTCATCCAAATCCCTAGGATCATTTACAATCGTCATCAAATTTAGTTTATTAATTGAATTCAAACATTCAGTTTGTGTTTACGTCTTCACTACATAGTATAAAGCAAAGTCGCTTCCCGCTTCCCGCGTCTGTATGTATGTCTGTATGTATGCTTATATCTTTAAAACTACACAACGGATTTTGATGCGGTTTTTTTTAATAGATAGAGTGATTCAGGAGGAAGGTTTATATGTATAATTACATGCTTAATATATTAGAGAACCACTGATAATTTTAAGATTCTTAATATGAAGTCGTAAATAAACACATTTTTTTGCGCTTACATTGCAAACGCTGGCTAAACTCTACGAGATAGATCAAAATAATGTACTAAATATTGTATACCTTAAAAAGGTCTACAAAAAAGTCCGCGATGGTATATGTTTATCTCTTAGGGAAAACCCACAATAATCAATTTCTATCCTTTACTTTTTACCGCGACTTTTTTTTAAATATGAAATGCTGTTAACGAGTATGCAAAGACATTCTGTAATATATTTTGGTATCAGCTTTGCACCCGTGCGAAGCCGGGGCGGGTCGCTAGTTTTACATAAAAGTTTCAACAAAAATAAAATAATCTTAATATGATAGAGCGAGTTGGAGCATATGTACCCAATCCTACAAATATTATAAACGCGAAAGTTTGTAAGTATGGATGGATTTTTGTTATTCTTTCACGTAAAAACTACTGAACGGATTAAAATGAAACTTTACAGTATTAAAGCTTATTCATCAGAATAACACATAGGCTACTTTTTATCCAAGTACCACGCGTGCAAAGCCGGGGCGAGCAGCTAGTATAAAATATTTGACGAGTGATTTCAAAGCAGGTACATTGGTGTAACTTACCTTGAATTATTTTTAATTCAACTGGCTAATGTTTTATATTTTGCGGTTTGCTAGTGTTTTGAAACGAACGTACCCACAAGTTTTTTTGTAATAAAAACCCACTTAGACACTTTTTGCGACTGTTTCATAAGATATTCTGGGTGACTACTCCGTAAACCGAACGATACATGGCAACATTCGCTTTGTTGTCAAAACCAAAATTCTTGTATTGTTTTTAGTGATTTAAGTTTTACGAACATCGATGATAGTCAAAAGTACATTCCGTCGTTTAATTAAACTATAGTCGAGACGATGTAACTTTGAGACGGTTATTGTTACGATATATATTGTTTTCGGTTTGCGGGTAGACCCCCAACAATCTACTACGAACTTATTTAATTAAACTATAGTCGAAACGATGTAACTTTGTGACGATATTGTCACGATATTTCTATCGTTTTCGGTTCGCGAGTAGACCTCAGTAATCTACTAAGAACTTATATGTGCTTGTTGTAAAAGGATACAAGTTAACATATCGTGTAGCGACTGGGGATGGTCTGGAGGGGGAGGGGGGGGAGGCGCAGGCGCACGCGGCGGCGCCACCGCACGCAGCGTGTACGCGCGTATATACTCCTTGCGTATGTCGTGAAAACGCGCGTAGTACGTCGGTAGACTGATGTCTTTGCTGCACGCTTCGGGGTGAAGGCATTGTCTGGAAAGAAAGAAAAAAAGATTTGTCGACATTATCACACAGCGCCCAAGCTTGTACTGTGGGAACTAGATAACGGATAGAATACTTTTTTTGTAAATACATAACTCATAGACCCAGTTGTGGTGCCTACCCCGGCTTTGGGCATTTTCAAAGTACAGCTGGAGTTGTACATAGCATTAAGGAAAGGATCATTAAAAAAAAGGTAGACCACAAGCCGTGTTTGCTGCCTGATTCTTCTAGGCTTGGTCGCGTGGAATCGGCGTAGCTTCACCTCCTAAGACGTTTCAAAGTGATCCTTGTGATTTTATTGAAATAAATGATTTTTGAATTTGAATTTGAATAACTAAGCATAGCAAACAAACTTTTTTAATGTCTATATCGTATTCTATTTGAATAAAAAGATAACCAACTTATTCCAACAAAAAGGTTTGCTTATGAATGAGATTAAAACTAAATTAAATAAACATGTATAAAAATAAAATAATTACCTACCATATAACAGGATGTGGATTAGATTGTCATGTTTTCGGTTACAAATGTCAAATTATGGGAACATTGTCAA
Organism: Hydriomena furcata; assembly: GCA_912999785.1. Classification (NCBI taxonomy): domain Eukaryota; kingdom Metazoa; phylum Arthropoda; class Insecta; order Lepidoptera; family Geometridae; genus Hydriomena; species Hydriomena furcata. The sequence continues at coordinate 2,953,659 of OU538842.1, read as the reverse complement.
TGTTTGGTAACCAAATTGACCTTTGGATATTAAACGCAGTAAATATGTTCAGATATTCATGAGACTGCGTTTCAACTAAATAATGTATGAACCGATACAATCGAGGTTTGTTTTCATTGTGACACGATAAATTTGCATGCCGTTGCTTTTAATAGTCAAGTAAGTAATTAATAGTCATGCGAGTAACTATTTTTTTAAACATTAGGTATGTTTAATTTATTTTATGGTTGTTTTTTGTTTACAAAAAATAAAAAGATAACATAACACGTAACATCAAGTTCCCGAATGTTCTGTCCAGTGTAGAAGAACGAAACCTTTAGATTAATAAAAATTATATTTCAAAAAATGTAGGACAATTTTAGTCACATTACGTTTCCTTTTATATATTTAGCTGTGTTGGCCAAGGTACCTAGATTTTAAATTCATATGTCGTGGGTTCAAATCCCGGCACGATCATCCATAATATTTGATACCTACCTTAGTTTACATTATTGCAATTTTAGTTGAGATCTTTTGAAAATATAAAATAGCCTATGTTACTCGCTGATAAATGTAGATTTTGATAGGTGAAAGATTTTTTAAAATTGGTCCATTCGTTTTGAGTTTATTCGCTAAAAACATAATTACGTTTAAAAAAACTAAAAACAAAACCGACTTAATGTTTATAAATAAAAATTGAAGGTTTCTCTCGATTTCTCTGGGATCCCATCATCAAATGCTGACTTGACCTGACCTTGACCTGACCTCGGAAGTATAGGCTTTTAATAAAAAAATAGTTTTGCAAATCCGCCCACAAACGCCGGAGTAATCGAGTAACATACACACAAAAAAACATACAGGCGACTTGAGAACCTCCTTCTTTTCGAAGTCCGATAAAAATACAAATGTTACCCCTTTAAAACAGTTAGATAAAATATCTTGGTAACGTGGAAACAGTAACTCATCATTTGTGACATCTCCGCCGGAAGTTCACTGATTTGTATCAAGCTGACTATCAGTAAACTGATTTTAATATTTCAATGATATTATTTATGCAGACAAAAATAGAAAAAGAAAAGAGTCTATATCAGTCATCTGCTGCAAGTATCTCTTGCATCTTTTAAGTCATAATATTCTATTCTACTTGTGTATTATATTCAATCTATTATTAGGGTTTAACCTGGGGTCTACTCCGTAAACCGATAATATCGTGACATTTGTTTCGCATCAAATTCAAATTCTCGTATTGTTTTAAGTAATGTTAATGCCATCAAAAACATAACTTGTAAAAAAAAGCCAAGTCTCGCCACGCAACTCAGTTCTTCTACCGTAAAAAGTGGTGAGATCCATGTAATACCAAGTCGGTTAATTTATTCAGTCCATACTTTAAGGCTCCTTTTGTCTTAAGTTATTACGTATAGGTTAGCTAATTACGTAATAACATAAGGCAGAAGGACCCTTAAAATAGGCCTGAACTGCTTCGAGAAAAGGATGGTACGGCCGTGCCGCTTTTTGCTTGACTTGGGGCACTGCTGTGCCCCCAGATGTAGGATTACGAACATCAATGATTGTCAAAAGCCATGACGGTCGTTTCATCGTTTAAACTATTGTCGAAACTATTTAATTCTGGCGCGATTATTTTCACGAATATCTTTTATTCGTTGCGAAGTAGACGCCCTGGTACGTCGTTATATACACTACTACATACTATTTTGTTTATTTGTTGTGGCCCAATTAAAAAAAATCTTTCACGCAACAAAAGATACATTAACAGCGAATAGCATAGGCCATATTTATTTATTTTTTAAATAGAAATCCTCACCAAATTTGCAATAATGTAACCTAAGGTATCAAATATTTACCGCACTTAGATCCTAGAAGATATCTTTAGGTGTGGGTGTGGAATAATACCAATATTTTGCAGTAGGTAGCATTCCATACGTGACAGATTGCAAGCCCATCGCCGCGGGATAGGCAGCTAGTATTTATTAAGAAGCTGTTTTACCTTAGTGGTGGTTGGCCATCTGTGACAAGCCTGAAGAGAGGCGAGTGTGGGTCCACTTGTAGAGATCTCACGAAGTCATCGAACTGAAACGTAAAAAAAAAACAAATTGATATAACGAACTCACAGTTCTAAATATTTAAATCTATCAAATCTGTAGAAGAATATTTTCTGGTTAACTAAGAAAATAAGTAATATCTAGGTAGGTATGTAGGTAAAGTAAGTTAGATAATACCCTCAGTAATCAATCGGTAGATTTTGATGAAAATTCCAAAAAGATGTTATAATTCTTATCAAAATCTACGAAGTTTTCAAATAAATCGCGGTCATACAAAAATACAGAAAATATATGTTCTTCTATTAAGGAGATAATTTGGGGACAGTCATGATCCTAGAATAATCAAATTACTTTTTAAAAACTAAGAAGAAAACCGACGAACAGATAATTCAAAAGACTATATTCGTTTTTAGGGTTCCGTACCCAAAGTGTAAAAACGGGACCCTATTACTAAGACTTCGCTGTCCGTCTGTCCGTCTGTCTGTCACAGGGCTTAAGTGTAACTTGGAACTTAGTAATAGAGTCCTGTTTTTACCCCTTACGGAACCCTAAAAAACGCATCGAATCAAGAACTTTAATTTTTTATCGATTGAAAATTGAGGGCACTAAATTGACGAATATAATACCCGGAAAACCAGAAAGCCCCTAACCTTTAGGTAAAGTAAATTCTTCAATCAACATTGTAATTAGTATAAATCTATCAAATTGACAACGCAATCAACATATTGATTGACGTAACTACAGTTATGACCTCAGTATAGGGACCTTCTGGCATTTAATTTAGTTATAAAATAACTATGTAGTTACTATGTATTGTGTACAGTAGAATCCCGATTATCCGAATCAATTAAAACCAGTGGTAATTCGGATAATCGAAAATCCGGATAACCGATTTCGTAGTCAAATCAAACAATATTTGTTTAAATGTTATATTAATAATGAGTTTGACATATGTACCTACGTCATTTAGACAAAACGATATAAAAAAACAATTATATATGTTGTTCAAATATAATGAATGACATTGTTATATGTACTGTACCAATACCAATGTTATTTACAATTTTGGTTAAAAATAACTTGTAATTGATCTTTGACGTAATTAATCACATATTTTCATTGCAGCCAAGTCCTTGATGCGCTTCAGTTGTAAAAGCTGTAAGGACTCCGATTCCTCCTGTCTTTCAAACCACTTAAAAGATATTATTATTATTATTATTATTAACAAACACAATCATGTAAACAAATGAAAGCGGGAGTGAACATTCGGAGACGCGTTTAAACTTGTCGTTACGTGTCTAGTTGCGCGGTATAAAATTTTTCAAGCAGCAGCTAGTACCGTGACGCGTGTCCAGATAATCGGATGTTCGGATAATCGGGATTCGGATAATCGGGATTCTACTGAATTACGTAGTGTACAAATGCAACGAGCATTAGATAGTGACGATTTTTCATGATGGAGATGATTTTACAAGCTTTTAAATAACTTGCAATTATGTATACCTATGTTTTTTAAGGTGAAATCTTGCAACTCAATTTTGAAGCAATTATCCCCAACCGATTGAGCTGAAATTTTCCATAATAACTACTTCAAATTGATTTGCAAAATTCCACCTTAACAAACATACATAGTTACATACATACATACATTGCAAGTTAAATAAAAGCTTGTAAAGATTACGCACCCTCACTCCATTCTAAAATAAAATAAATAGGATCACGACTGTAATCCCCAAGCACGATAGACATTCTCTCAGATCTCCAGACGCTTAGATCCTTTGAAGATGTCTAGTGGGGGTAGTCAGAGGCACGTCCAAACATTATATTCGTCACATGCCCACATTTTGCATTAGTTAGCATTCCATACGTGACAGGTTCCAAACCCAACGCCGCTTATAAGAACACTAACTTTCCTCACGATGTTTTCCTTCACCGTTGTAAGCACGTGTTTTTGATGCGCATATAATTTTTTCGAATGGAAATATTCATTGATGCACGCCGGGATTCGAACCCACGACCTTCAGATTGAAAGTCGTGGTACCTCCCACTCGGTCAACAGGTCCATTCCATTCTAATGCTTACGAATCTACCATGAAATTGACACTGGCAGAGGTGTGACAGGAGAAGTCATAGAAGCCATAAACAAGAATAGAATTAAATTGAAATATATTTTACTGTAGGCACTAGGGAATGCAATCTCGCGAGATTGGAGCTCTGGCGAGATCTCGCGAGATTGGCAGTTTTGTGTGTTTATTCTTGCAAATAATCACAATATTTTAATGAAATAGAAAAAAAATAATAAGAATTAGAGGTATTATGAAATAAACATTTATCTTATGAATTTTTTCAATAATTTTTTTATGTATTTAACATAGTTTAACGTATCATCTATCTATCATTTATTTTAATAAACTTTGACGATACGTCAAAGTTAATCAAATAAGAAACTTCTTGTCTAAAATCAAACAAAAGTCTTTTAATAATAAAACAGTTCTTTTATAACAAAACAAAACAAAACAAAACAACAACAAGTCAAAAACTAAAATAAAACTCACTAAGTAAGTTGAGTTGACTATTAATCTGAGACATTATACCTATATAGGCTAAGTATATATATATATATATATACCTAATCAGAGATCCAGTAGAAATTAGGGATAAATTAACAAAATACACAAATCATATGAAAGGCTTGTTCAGTTCACTTCGAATAAGACGTTTAGTTCTATGATAAAGTGCAATCTCGTTAATCTCGCGAGATCTCGCTCATTTTTCGGCCGAGATCAATCTCGCTAAAAAAAGCCGAGATCTCGTGAAAACAAGATCTCGCGAGATCGAGATTGCATTCCCTAGTAGGCACCTACCTACTTCATTTATACTTATTCATTATTTAAGATGATACTTCAAATTCCGTTTTTGTTAGCAGAGTCTACCCGGATAAGACGGAAAATGTGATAAAAACGCATTATCTTAAAAACTATCATACATATAAGAAACTGTTTTTGATTTATATGTATTCTCTGTTAAATTATATAAAAATTATTTGATAATAATATTTTGATTTGGATCTAAAACAAAAACAGTTTTAGAAGTCATTTTCGAATGATAAAATCTAGTTTTACAAATCGTGTTTGGCTTTTTTGATAAATAAAACCCTAAAGTTATCTATGCCGTAAAATCAAAGCTCACGAAGGGTTCCGTACCATTATCTATAAAAAACGGCAAAAAAACACGTTTGTTGTATAGGAGCCCCACTTAAATATATATTTTATTCTTTTTTTAGTATTTTTTGTTATAGCGGCAACATAAATACATAATCTGTGAAAATGTCAACTGTCTAGCTATCATGGTTCACGAGATACAGCCCTGTGACAGACAGACGGACAGGGGAGTCTTAGTAATAGGTTCCTGTTTTTATCCTTTGTGTACGGAACCCTAAAAACATGTTGTGAACAGATATGGCTTGGCGTTTTACATTACAACCGGCCGCCCCTGCCTGATGGCAATCCTCTTTAAGAAAACTTGTTGGTTAAGTTTAGCACTTGGTCGTTATTGGTGGAAAAATAAAATCTAAATATAAAAAAAAATCTTACGTTACTGACTGACTTATCTATCAAACAGCAACCACTTGACACTGAAACTTGAAATTTATTTCTCTTTTGGTGTAGGGGTGCACTAAGAAATGAAATAAACCCCTAAGGGGGTAAAGCAAGAAAAACTTAACGTAAACGAAGTCACGAGGGTTCCCACTAGTAAAGAATAAAGAAATGCACAAAAGAAATCTAACAATGTAAGTAGATAATTTGTTTGATGCAAACGAATGCCAAACCTGATGTAATCAAACTTGTAAAATAATTAGCGTCTAATATCTAATTATGCTCAATTACAAAAACTCCGGTAGGGCGTAATAATTGATTGAAATAACATGTTTGTGCTTGCAAGGGAATTCTCATGGATTATTGTTATCCGGTTAGGTACCTAGGTACAGTAAGCAACGAAAGCCGCTAAGCGAATTTATTCTCATAACAACTGGGGCCGTACTACAATCTCTAGAGTAAGACTAAAGCAGTATTACTCTAGATGTAGTACGGCCCCTGAAGGACATCATCATATTTAAAAAAAATAAAAATAAATAGGATCTCGACACGACTGTAATCCCCAAGTACGGTAGACAATTAGACATCCTCTCAGATCTCCAGATGCTTAGATCCTTTGAATATGTCTTGTGGGGGTAGTCAAAGACACGCCCAAACATTATATTTGGCACATGCCCACATCTTGCAGTAGTTAGCATTCCATACGTGACAGGTTGCAAGCCCATCGCCGCTTATAAAAATACTAACTGGTTTCCATCACCGTTTTGAGCACGTGTTTTTGATGCGCATATAAATTTTTCGAACAGAAAAATCCATTGATGCACACCGGGATTCGAACTTTCAATCTGAAGGTCGAGTCCCACTCGGCCAACACATCATATTTATCACTAGCGACCCGCCCCGGCTTCGCACGGGTAGCATGTTATTATACATATAAACCTTCCTCCTGAATCACTCTATCTATTAAAAAAACCGCATCAAAATCCGTTGTGTAGTTTTAAAGATATAAGCAAACATACATACATACATACAGACGCGGGAAGCGGAAAGCGACTTTGCTTTATACTATGTAGTGATTTTATTCTTCTTTTCCCACTCAATATGGGTCGGCATATCACGTTCACAAACATGTTGCAAAAAGGATTTGGCTTATGTTTTACAACCATCCGCCTGCCTAACGTCAATCCTCTTTGGGATTATATCTGAACGACATTACTAAAAGTAACTAATCAAACTTACTGAATTACTTTTCAAACTATCGTGATTAGTAGACCTATAGATTTTTATACGGGTACTAGCAGACTAGGCCACGCGTTGCTGTGTCAACAGATATTTGCGACTATAAATTGAGATGTTAGCTATCCTATCTTTTAAGTTGGATCAAACTGCACACGGAGTGCACGGTGCTGCCGGTGTGTGGTTGATTAAAATCGGTTAAGTTTAGGAGTCCATCGCGGACAAACAACGTGACGCGTAATTTATACAATAATAGTTTTAATATACCGAAAAAAAAAAATTGACCGTTGCAGCAGAAGCTTCTTATGATCTGAGCACTGTCAGCATGATTTATTATTGCACTATCACAAAGTTATCGAGGTTTCTTTTTAACCGAAAATTGGCACTAATTTATGGTCTCAGTACTAGAAAATACTAAACAAATTACAACGGAGACGGCGAGCTATTTATGAATGGATAGAATCGTGAAAATATTAGTAGCTATGTGGTAGGTGCGTATGATTAAACGGTTAACTAAATATTGTGTTTTTTTAAGGATATTATTTTTAATTTTTTAATTTAAGTTTTAACTACTTAAATTTAATTAGTAACAGACACTGACAATACGTTATTATTTTTTTTGGTAATTAAAAACTAGTGTTGTATATATTATGATTTAAAACGTTGGAAAAATAAACGCAGTAAACACTTGTAAAATTCTATAGTTATCCAAACTGTTGGCTTATTTCGTAAAAATAATAGATTTTAGGGAATACCAATATCCTAGTAGTATAGAATAATAAATAATAAGTATTAGTGGACATTTTACACAGCGCCATCTAGCCCCAAACTAAGCAAAGCTTCTACTATGGGAACTAGATAACTGATAGAATACTTATATACTTTTTTTTTGTAAATACATACATATGATAAATACTAACACCCAGACACAGAACAAACATCTATGTTCATCACACAAATATTTGCCTATGAATAGAATAAATAGAATCCTCTATGGCTATGAAATCACTGATTTTTACGAAATTGATTAACTTTTGTAATTTAAAAATGTGATTGCTTTGTACTTAATGTGGTCAGTATCGACTTTTGTTACTGACTGTACACCAAATATAGATATAAATTCGCCGATAATGATATATAAATGAGTATATTATGACTATTAGTAAAGAGAAATCGTAAAAAACGCATTTGCCGCTATTTTATATGGTGGGCATAATAAACAGTTAGTTGATGAATAGCAACCTGGTTGTCGTGGTGGGCGAGTGCCGGAATGGAATGCAATAGATGCGGCTTCTATTCCCGGAACGGGAGACATGTTTGCATGATTTGCAGACATATTTTTAGGGTTCCGTACCCAAAGAGTAGAAACGGGACCCTTTAACTAAGACTCCGCTGTCCGTCTGTCTGTCACAAGGCTGTAGGTATCTCATGAACTGTGATAGCTAGACAGTTGAAATTATCACAGTTGATGTATTTCTATTTCTATAAATTAAATATTTAAGTGAGCCCCTCAACGAAAAGTGGCATTGATTTATATAATAACTAATAAAGTGATTTTAGGAGCAGTTTTCGAATGATAAAAGTTTTACAAATCGTGTTTCTTTCTTTAATTTTGATAAATAAAACCCTAAAGTTATCAAAGCGGTACAGCTTTGATAACTTTTGTAATATGGAGAAAAACATTTAAAAACATAAAACATGAAACATAGGTATTTGACACTGCAAACTTCCTAGATATCACACCCTGTCTGTTTGTCATACGTTGAGTTTCCCTATATGTAAGTATTTACTATGTAAGTATTAGCTAGTGAAAATGGACACAACAGTTATTTATATTGATTAACAAACATCACATTACGAGCCGTGTTGGCCGAGTGGGCGGTACCTCGACTTTCAATCCGACGGTCGTGGTTTCGAATCCCGGCGTACATCAATGGATTTTTCTGTTCGAAAAATTTATATGCGCCTCAAAAACATTTGCTCAAAACGGTGAAGGAAAACATCGTGGGGAAACCAGTTAGTATTCTTATAAGCGGCGATGGGCTTGCAATCTGTGACGTATGGAATGCTAACTACTGCAAAATGTGGGCATGTGCCAAATATAATGTTAGGACGTGCCTCTGACTAACCTCCACTAGACATCTTTAAAGGATCTAAGGGTCTTGAGATCTGAGAGGATGTCTACCGTACTTGGGGATTACAGTCGTGATCCTAATTATTTATTTTTTTTTACATTACGAGCCGTGTTCGCTAGTGGACTCGACTCTTGAAGATATGGGTGTTAATCCCGGCCTTACTTCAATGGATTGTTAGGGTTCCGTACCCAAAGGGTAAAAACGGGACCCTATTACTAAGACTTCGCTGTGCGTCTGTCTGTCACAGGGCTGTATCTCATGAACCGTGATAGCTAGACAGTTGAAATTTTCACAGATGATGTATTTCTGTTGCCGCTATAACAAAAAATACGAAAACCAGAATAGAATAAATATTTAAGTGAGGCTCCCATACAACATACGTGTTTTTTTGCCGTTTTTTATAGATAATGGTACTCAACCCTTCGTACGCGAGTCCGACTCGCACTTGGCCGGTTTAAAAAATAAATGGGATTACGACTGTAATCCCCAGGTACGGTAAACATCCTCTCAGTTCTCCAGGCGCTTATAAATAAATAAATAAATAAATAAATAAATATTGACGGACTTTACACACAACGCCATCTAGCCCCAAACTAAGCAAAGCTTGTACTTTGGGAACCAGATAACTGATAGAATATACTTATATACTTATTTTTTTTTTTTGTAAATACATACTTATTATACATATTAACACCCAGACTCAGAACAAACATCTATGTTCATCACACAAATATTTGCCCTGGGTGGGGATCGAACCCACAACCTGCAGCGCAGAAGGCAGAGTTACTACCAACTGAGCTGTGAGGCCAGTCGACCTTGAAGATGTCTAAAGGTAGTCAGAGACACGTTCAAACATTATATTTAATACATGCTCACATTTTGCAGTAGTTAGCATTCCATACATGACAGGTTGCGAGCCCATCGCCGCTTATAAGAATACTAACTGGTTTCCTTAACTGTTTTAAGCACGTATTTTTAATGCGCATTAAAATTATCCACGCTATCCTTGAAGATGTCTAATGGTAGTCAGAGGCACGTCTAAATATTATATTTGGCACAATACCCACATGTTGCAGTAGTTAGCGTGACAATCCCATAGCCGCTTATCAGAATTATTATTTAGAATCCTTTAAAAACCGCATATTTCAAAAAAATAAAACCATTAACCTTTTTAAGGGCAACCAGCGCCAAACGAGGTATAACTGTCCCGACAGCTCAAATTGTACGGCAAATATTTTCCCGAGCCGGGCGTCGAACCCGCGTTATGCAACCGGTACAGTTAGGAACAGGTTATGGCATACAAGGCGCGGTCTGACGGTATGTCTGCTTCTTTAAATGTTCCTATCGTGTGGTAGGAATGCGAGGGAATGAACGGTGAGGGAAAACATTAACCGTCTCATTAATAAACGTAGACTAGCGCAGGATTAAATTTAGTTCAACGCTTACGTTTGGACTAGTCGAATTCAATATTAATAAACGAGGATTAGAAATGGAGTTGCTTACATTAAGCTGGTATTAACAAGTCTTGGTGTAACCTCAGATGATCTTTGGATAAGTAAATTTTTATTAATAGCACCGTAAAAGATGAGATGTTAAAGGAAAATTCAATGATAGCAATACTTACCTACCAAAAGTTAAGTAAAATAAAAAAATAGGATCACGACTGTAATCCCCAAGTACGGTAGACATCCTCTCAGATCTCCAGACGCTTAGATCCTTTGAAGATGTCTAGTAGGGTCTAGTAACATTATATTTGGCACATACCCACATTTTTGCAGTAGTTAGCATTCCATACGTGACAGGTTGCAAGCCCATCGCCGCTTATAAGAATACTAAAATAATAATCCTAATAATATTATAAATACGAAAGTTTGTGAAAAGGCTGCTATGTTTGTTCCCTAATAAAAAAAAATGCCAAAACGGATTAAGATTTAATTAGTTGTAGTATGTAGATAAAAAATCTGAATAAAAAGGGGGAACTTATAATACGAAAAACAACCCCTAAATGATAAAAAAACGCAAAAAGGATGATTTTGGTATAGATGGCGTTGGTGTGCAACAAATCTGACATCACAGACTAAAAACATTTAGTCATAGCAACGCAGTTTTGATTAATGAATGTTACGCATTCTACCAAAATAAGTATTTTATTTTATCAGTACTAGGACATATTAAAAATTTACAGGACAATTTACAGGACTCTATCATGGTCGACTTATATAAAAATGTCTTTCATAAATACATATTTGGTGGACATTTCATACAGCGCCATCTAGCCGCAAGCTTTAGAATACTTACATACCTTTATTTTGTACATACATACTTACCTATTATACATATTAACACTCAGACACAGAATGATAACTTATGTACCTACTAGCCGACCAGTGACAGACATTTTCTTGTCCTGTCAAATGTCAATAATCAAATAGAAATGACAATGTTTTTAGTCTGTGATGTCTGTGATTTGTTGCACACCAGCGCCATCTATAAATCATCCCTTTAGCGTTTTTTATCGTTTTGGGGATGTTTTTCATATTTTAAAGTAGTCTAATATTTATTCGGGCATTATATCTACATCTACAGCAAATTTCAACTTAATCCGTTTTGTCGTTTAGGCCTGATTGAGGAACGAACATACATACAAACTCACAAACTTTCACATTTATAATATATTAGGATAATAAATTAACACAAAATCTACTAATGAAGTTTTTTGTAGAAAAATATTTTTGAAAAAATCGTTTATACTATCGATTATAGCGCGTTATCACCTGTCACAACATACAAGTATTACATTGTCATCGGAACTTGACAAGTATGCAAAGTTTTTACTCAATCGAAGTATTTACTAAGGAGTTCCATTGTGAGTGTCTGTTGACCAGCTGACTCTATCATCAGATCAGCTCGCTGTCATATTATTGCATTGTCACCGAAGTTACATAAGTATGTAAAATTTCAGCTCAATCGGTTGGGGATAACTGCTTCAAAATTGAGTTGCAAGATAACCTTAACAAACATAGTTACATACAAAATACTTTGCAAGTTACATAAAATCTTGTAAAATGTGCGCTGCTCATAATTAGGTAGTCGTCAGTGCATACTGTGCATTTTTAGAAGGTCGGCTAAACCCGTTTGGAATGGGACGATTGTAGGGCGAGTAGGCAGGTGTAGGTACATTACATTGTACCGCTAATATAATGATTGCGGTGAATTCACTTTTGTTGAAGCCTAGCAGTACGTACCTACATAACTAGTTGTGCCAGAATATTTTCATGTTTTGGTATGGGACAAACATTTCTGTGATGAACGTGTATGTTTGTTCTGTGTCTGTTAAAATGTATCTTATATATGTGTTTACAAAAAAAGTACCTATATAAGTATTATAAATCTTATAAATCTTATTATAAATCGTGTGTGTGTGTGTGTGTGTGAGTGTGTGTGTGTGTAGGTATAGGCGCGTATTTTAACAGACGAATATATGAGGTTCTCAATTCGTGTGTACGACGTACCTATGAAGCGTATGTAATCTTTTAATTGTTTTAGTTACATTTCGTAAAATAGGGACCCTATTACTGAGACTTCGCTGTCCGTTTGTCTGCCTATAACAACAAATACTAAAAACAGAATAAAAAAGGTGGCTCCCATACAACAATCGTGTTTGGGATAATGGTACGGAACCCTTCGTGCGCGAGTTCGACTCGCACTTGGCCGGTTTTTTTACGTAGGATCGCGCATATTTTTGTAGGTAGATTAGTCTAAAATTGGACCAAGCACGAAGTCGGTTAAGTTATTTTTAAACGTAATTATTGTGGTAATTAATTATATAACTATACATTTTGTAAACTCTACCAGTAAGTATTCTTATAAGCCGCGACGGGCTTGCAACCTGTCACGTATGGAATGCTAACTACTGCAAAATGTGGACATGTGTCAAATGTAATGTTTGGACGTGCCTCTGACTTATCCCTTTTGACAGGTTCAATGATCTGAGCGTCTGGAGATCGGAGAGAATGTTTACCGTACTTGGGTATTACAGTCGTGTTCCTATTATTTATTAACCCTTAATAATAAATGTGAAAGTTTGTGAGTTTGTATGTATGTTTGTGTCTGAATCAGGCCTCAACGACATGACGGAATATGTTGAAATTTGCTGTAGATGTAGATATAATACCAGAATAAAACATATATATACTTTAAAATGTTAAAAACATATCCAAAATGATAGAAAAAACGCAAAAGGGATGATTTTGGTATAGATGGCGCTAGTTTTATCTATTTGCAAGCAACAAAAGTCTCTTACCACAGCTGGTGTAAGTGCTTTTGTAAAAATAAAAACCCCCTAGGACAAAGTAACTTTTTCCCAGAGATACAGTTATCAGAAGTTCAGAACAGGTCGAGATAATGAAGGGTCCCAAAAGTCGACGGTCCGCTTTCACGAGCTGTGTCCGGTTTCGGATTCGTTTTGTGAATCCGATGCAATATTTTGACCATTTCTTTAGATGCAATTGCTGTTCCAACAAAGAGGTTGCCTACAAAATTTGTGGAATATTCATTCAATCTTTTTGGTTGGTGTAGTTTAGACAGTCGCTATCTGATCTAAATTTAAATAATCTCTGTATCCCATAAAAAAGTTTGACTACATATTTTTCGGTCATTTTTTTTTATTTTGTTCCTGGCCGAACACATCGAAAAAAAACATCATAATTTCTGAGTTTTAGCGAGACTAAAGAAAATGAATTCATTTTTATATGTAAATTAGAGAAGATACAAGTACCGTACGTGTAATTCCCAAAGAGGGGTTGACTTCAGGTAAGCGGCCGGTTGTAAAACATAAGCCAAATCCTCTTCGCAACGTGTTTGTCAACATGTTATGCCGACGACTACACATTAAGTGGGAATAGGACAAGAAATTGATGTGCTTAAAGCTCTTAAGTTCATTTTTTATTGTTGTACTTACTTGGTTAGTACTTTTAATGATTATTCTTGTTTGAGCCTTCACCACACTGGAGCTCTACATAGCATTAAGGAAAGGATCATTGAAAAAAAAAGGTAGACCCCAAGCCGTGTTTGTTGCTTGATTCTTCTAGACTTGGTCACGAAGAACAGTAGCTTTACCTCCTAAGATGTTTCAAAGTGATCCTGGTGATTTTATTGAAATAAATGATTTTTGAATTTGAATTTGATGAGGTACTTGTAAAATTTGATGTTGTCACGCAAATTGTCTCTAGCCTTGCAAATTGAAAAATAAATAACCACATACTTAGCTGTATTTGTAATAAGCATCTACTTTGTTGTTTTATGTCAAACGTAAATACTGTTAATTTTAGTGTCCGACCTACACAGGTTTTTCAGCCGAAACTGAAACCGGAACCGAACTTTCGGCCTCGCTCTTAATTTTGGCCGAAATCGAAACTTACTTAAGGTGATATGTGAAATGTTTGTTTTTTTTTGTATGGACTGAATCTATTCGGATAAGACGGAAAAAGTAATAAAACTGCATTATCTTGAAAACCATCTTATCTCATCATTACTTATCTTAAACATATTTAAAATTTCTATTACTTGCTAAAATATAGTGTATTTTAATTTTTTTTACACATTTTTTTGCATATTCTATTTATACCGACAGTTAAATAGAGTTAAATTAAATAAAAAGCCAATCATTAAAGTGTGTAACAAATATATATATTTTTTATGTCGAAGCTCTCCGAACGACGCTCGATAATTCACGAACACTCGAGTTTCGGCGCGGCCGAAAGTTTCGGTTACTGTTTGGCCGAAACTACATAGATATCTTAGCCGAAACTAACCGAAACCGAAACTGAACTTTCGATTGCTATTTAGCAATCGAAAGTTCAGTTTCGGTTTCGGTTTCGGCCAAGATATCTAAATAGATATATACCGAAACCGAAACTGAACTTCGGACACTAGTTAATTTTACTTTGCTGCGTCAAAACTGAGCGGTGAAGGGCGAAGGGCACTTTAAATACAAGCTTGACCACTTTATTCATGCCGAATTAAATAAGCAAACTAAAATTGTTTTATGTTTAACTAGCTAGAATGGACACACAGCTCAGTTTCGTAGTAGCTCTGCCTTCTGCGGAAAATAAATCTGCCAAGAAAAATTTAACCACTCGTGTTTCTGTCTATAATTAATCTATATTAAATCCCTAAGTATTTGTATGGGACGTGAATCATTACCTTGCCGTAACACAGTTATTAACTAGCACGGGAGGTAAAGGTTTTTTTGAACTGTATAACTACCCTTCAATTTCTGTTTTTTATTTCTTTTTATTCACCGATCAGTTTTTTATGTTGTTCTTCTTACCTATGTACCTACCTAATATTACTTACCTTAATCATATAAGCTATACAAATGTTTTTTTTAAGTAGTTTGAAATAAAATATTCTATTCTATTCTATTCTATTCTAAGTTATCTTTTTCATAAAAAACTAAACTGTCTTATGCATTCATCAAAAAAATGTATTACTCGTCATGTGTTAACACAAGAAACGTGTGTGTGTCTATACTTCTGGATACTATCGTCGTATCGAATTACTATCGTATCGTTAAAATGTCAAAACTGACACTTCTTCAATACCATAAGTGTCAGTTATGTTATTGTAGTAGGGCCAGTAAAATAAACTTTTCTCGGATCTTCATGGTAGGCGTGCATTACTATAGGTTGATGATAATGAATATGATGATCATCATCACATCATTCAGGATCCGAGTTGATAAGTGTCGTAATAATGTCGTTTAACTAGATGGTTGTTGTATGTATTAGCGGTCATTGGTCGCGGCTATTGCACACGTACGTGATCGAATAACATTACATACTTAATTGTAAACGTCCAGAAAATTCTAATTGTTTTGAACCAACAATTCATGCTGTGGTTTTTTTAACAGACGATAAAAGAGGAGCTTCTTAATTCGAGATGGTCCTGATATTAGTCCCTGAAGAGTTATTGACAAGAAACAAGAACTCCAGTATAGATGAACAGAGATTTTATTATTATTTAGGATAAACATGTTATGCGTGCAGTGGACATTGCAAGAGAGAGAGTGAGAGAAAGTTTAGACAGATAGAGCAGCGGCAGCGCGTGAATTTTAACAGTTCTGTGTTCTATCTGACATTGACTTTGGTTACAACAGTCCAAAGGTCCAATTTAAATTTAAATAGGACCAACTTGGGACTGGGACTCATATTATCTACATATTCATGTTTTTATTAATATCTGGGGGCACGGCAGTGCACGCCAAGTCGAGCAAAAAAGCGGCACGGCCGTACTATCCTTTTCTCGAAGTAGTTCAGGCAATTTTCGCCCCACTATAACTTCGTTGTGGATAAAACTAGAAGCCTGCAAGTGTGTTGAAAAACGTTTTATGCAATACATGTTTGTTTTTTACTCGTAAGTGTGTTGAAAAAGTGCGTATGAAACTCGTGAGCAACTCGCTCATTAGACACTCGGCTGTTTCGCCCTTGCCTGCGGCTCGTGCAGCAATCCACAGCCTCGTGTGTAATGGGCAACTTAGCTTCATGTTTTCAGCTTAATAGAAATCTAGGTAGGAACCTGAAGTAATATACTTATAAAAATAGGAGATGTGGCTTGTTCAGAAGTATTTCTTTTTTCGTTTCGAACAAAAACAATCGTCGACTGGGAGCGCCTTAATATACTATTACAAGTTATGTTTTTGATGGCATAATTATATTCATGTAGGACTAATAGTTCCTTCATAAAACTTTTATTACCTGATTTTATTGAATTAGCCTTAGTTAGTTTGTTATATTACGTGCGGTCAAATCTTGCAATTTAATTTTAAACCAGTTTCTTCCAGCCAATTAAGATGTTTTAGCAAATTGTTCGATTGAGGTAAAACTTTGCATACCTGTCAAGTTGCGATGACAATTTTATATTATAATGTGACAAGCGACAGCCCGCTGCTCTGATTTTATCTCGAAGTCACTATCACTACATAGTATAAAGCAAAGTCGCTTTCCGCTTCCCGCGTCTGTATGTATGTATGTATGTTTGCTTATATCTTTAAAACTACACAACGGATTTTGATGCGGTTTTTTTTAATAGATAGAGTGATTCAGGAGGAACGTTTATATGTATAATAACGTGCTTAATATATTAGAGAACCACTGATAATTTTAAGATTTCTAATATGAAGTCGTAAAACAATGTCCCCCAGCGAAGCGGGCACGGGACAGCAGCTTTTATAAAAGGTTGTTATAAAAAATATTTTTCTCAAAAACATACTTGTACTTTATTTTAATATTAGTAGACAGTTTACACAATTAACATAATCATAATTATACCTATGCTTTTTTGTAAATACATAGGTACTTATAATATCTACATTATTGTATCAGAACACAAAACAAACAAACGTCTATTGTTGTCCATTGTCAGAATTACTACCAACTTAGCTGTGGAGTTAAGTTTATATATTTTTTATGCATTTCAAAACGTAGTTAGGTAGGTATATTTTGATATAATAATCATTTATAAGCTAACTATTGCAAAAATGTGGGTAATGTGCCATCTTCAAGGATCTAAGCGCCTTGAGATCTGAGAGTAAGTCTACCGTACTTGGGGATTATAGTCGTAATCATTTTTATTGACATAGGTAACATAGGGTGAGAGCGGTGGTTGTGGGCATTTTAACAACATTTTAATTTTCAAATAAACGGTTTATATAAAAAAACTAGCTGTCCCGACAGACGTTGTCCTGTCAAATGTCAATAATCCCACAGAAAAAAGCACTTTCCGTTTTTCCCGATCTTTACGCCACCCTTATCACTTAGGGGTATGAAAAATAGATGTTGGTCGATTCTCAGACCTACTCAATATGCTCACAAAATTTCATGAGAATCGGTCAAGCCGTTTCAGAGGAGTACGGTAACTAACATTGTGACATGGATATTTTATATATTAGAAAGACGATTTTTAAACAACATAGAATAGAGTATTTATCTATCTTTTAGGTTAAACAAAGGTTTTGTAGAAGGAGATATTTATTTATTAATTATTCATATTTAAATAGACAAAACGGGAAATATTTAGTTGTGGTCAATCAATTCTAGATTTATAACGCATCACAACTGTCACTAATCAAAACGGACCATAGACAAAGAATTGTATTGACTATAGATTTTAAACAAGCATAGCAAGTTTAGTTATTGACTGTGGAATTTGAAAATGACCAAAACCGGGGTAGGCACCACAACCGGGTTTTTGACCCTACCTAGCTACCTACCTCTCAGTTTCCTTGCAACTTCTATGTATATGCAACTTTTATAACATCTATGTTATCATTAAGGTGATATGTGATATGTTTGGTTTTTTGTATGGGCTGTGTCTACGGATAAGACGGAAAAGTGATAAAACTGCATTATCTTGAAAACCATCAAACTTAAAAATAAACTGTCTATAATTTACTTAGCTAGTATGATTATCTAACAAATTATATAAAAATTAACTGTTTAGCTATTCATAGCTTTGATTAAAAACGAAACTAGTGTTTTTGAAGAGCCAACTTTGGAAAATAAATCCATCGAGAAAAATTTCACAAATCGTGTTTCTGTCTATAATTTATCTAGATTATATCCTTAAGTTATCATAGTCATAAAAACCAAAACTGTATATTTTGCGGTTATTGAGAAAAAACGATTCTGCATTCATCAAAAACATTTATTGCTCGTCTTAACATATATTTATATTCCGCTATGTCATATAAAACGCTATATTTGTCCCGTGTTTACATATTTCCCAGAACTTTAATACATGTTCAAGTTTCCTTTAGTAGGCAAATGGTTCGGCCATTTTGAATACTAAGAATAATCTGGGACAAACATTTACAAAAAAAAGTATTTAAGTATTCTATCAGTTATCTGGTATTCATAGTACAATCTTTATCAGCTTCAGTCTATCAATATTTTTTATTATTATTGCTTTAGGATCTTGTGGTATGGCCTTATTGGACTTCATGCTGTACAAGGTTTGAGAATTTGTACACAAGTAGATTTTTTATTTCTATTCCTTATATTGTTATGAATCTGTCAAAAAATGAAGACATAATCCAGAATAGTTAGCAACTGATCATCAAATAGTGGTGCCTGGAGAGGAGAATGAAATATATTATTTAAGAGGAATAATATCATTTTTTTTTGTAATTACATAATGCTAGCTGGGTTAAATTATAAAGTCTGGTGTCAAGCTCCAAAACAGGAAGTTGGGGCATAGTAGACTAACTTATGTCATCTAATCCGTGTCTGGGTGTTAAAATGTACAATAAGAAAGATATATTTTAAATACAAAATAAAGCATTCTATCAGTAATCTGGTCCCGTTAATACGAGCTTTGCTGAGTTTGAGTCTAGAAACCGCTGCGCTGTTTGAAATGTCCTTCAATATTTATTTATTTGCTATATTATTTTATCATGGTCGGTCAGTTACTATTCCTTTCTGTTTGTAATAATTAGACACGTACTCGTAGTTAACGTCGGCGCATGCAGCCTCCTTGTATTAGGTAGACTAAACTAAAACTTCTTAGTCGAGTTCTATTTTTAAAAAGCTTTCATGGTTGGCTGGATTTAGAAAATAATAGTAAGTAGTAGACGCATAATTTATAGAAGGGATTATGATGTATTTTGTTAAATAATTAAACATTTTTGAGAACATATTTTATACTTTGATTTTCCTAGAATGTGGTAGGTATCCTATACTTATGTTAATAATCTATATATATAAAAGAAAGTCGTGTTAGTTACACTATTTATAACTCAAGAACGGCTGAACCGATTTGGCTGAAAATTGGTGGGGAAGTATCTTAAAACCAGGAGACGGACATAGGATACTTTTTATAACGGGAACTGGAACGGGAACTTAACACAACATTTGTTAATTCTAAAGCGATACGAAGTTCGCCGGGTTAGCTTGTGCTTAATAAAATAACTGTCTCGTTATTAGTAAACTACGTAAGTAAACATTATCTCATTAATTTACGTCAATCAAATGCGTTTTTATTCGTTACTGAAAGATTTACGGAAAAGCCTTGAGTAAAATCTTTTTTTTCCGGCAAATGAAGTACCTAGTGTAGGATTATTGTGGTCAAATGGTAATTACAGTAATTTAAAATACAGATAAAATTACTTTATTACTTGACTGGCCTCAGTTTATTTACCTTTTGATCTACCTTTACGAATGTGCAATGGAAATCTGTGTTAGGTTTCCTATTAAAAATTATGTTTGTTTTGTGTCCGAGTTTTATAATGCATAAAAAGTATATTCGAGTTAGTATTCTATCAGTTATCTGTTTAGCTTGATTTGGGGCACTACGAAAGTTTTTGAACTCAAATTATTATTGTATTTTATGTTGTTTAAATTGGTGTAGGTAAAGTACCTATGTAGTTTCTTCTAGTTTCTAATGAAACATAAACCCTGTCGGTGCTATTAATAAAAATTTACTTATCCAAAGATCATCTGAGGTTACACCAAGACTTGTTAATACCAGCTTAATGTAAGCAACTCCATTTCTAATCCTTGTTTATTAATATTGAATTCGACTAGTCCAAACGTAAGCGTTGGACTAAATTTAATCCTGCGCTAGTCTACGTTTATTAATAAGACGGTGTAAGAGCACAAACATATTATACATTTTGAAAGTGAAATACAATTTATTTGATGTTTAACCAGCCATTAAAACGTAGTTTGTAACTTTTGCACTGTCATGTCAATAATTTCACATGACAGTGCAACATATTTTGTGTTCACAGTTATATTATTAAATATGGGGTCTACTCTTAAAAACGTTCAACGATATTTCGGGATTCCGACTATATCTTGAAGGATGGAACGACCGATACTTTTGACAATTGACATCATACATTCTACGACAGACTACGATTCAAGATTGCGGTTTGCCGTGTTATACTTCCTGGCCTGAACACCTATGAATTAAGCGTTCATTTATATGTAGTTACAAAGAGGAGGAACTGTACGAATTGTACTCTTAAAATCAAAAATTATATTAGAAGGGGTCCCGAGATATTTACGTTTGTATGGGGTCAGGCCAGGAAGTATCTTAATTGTTGGATGATCGTTCGTTAAGATATACAGAGGTCCAGAAGACTTCGCTGTTGTCCCAACAGTTTGTACCATGTGTGATTGCTTCAATCAATCCAAAAAACTTCGATGAAATATATCGGAGCACTGTCACTGTCGTCGATAATGTCTTAATCGTTTTGCAGAGTAAGGGCAATGGTAAGTCTTACCTGTTGTACGACTATGTCTAACGGCTGTCCGGTCTGCAGCTCGTCTGACGGTCTTCTCGTCGGCCGCACTGCATACTCCCGCTCACCGATTATCTGAAACAATTAAAATAAGCTTTAAAGTCTACTCAATGAATAAATAACTGGACATTTCATGCAGCGCCATATACCAGATAACTGATACAATATTTCACATGAAGAGAAAAAATGAGAATTCACGTAAATTACTTACGAATTTATTTATTTATTTACATCATGTACATTGAAAAGTTTTGGGTCTTAAAAATATGATAAGTAAGAAGAAAGAAAGAAAAACCATTTGTTCAACCACCATTAAATTAATAAGTAAAAAAATTGTAAGAAAAAAAACCATTTATAAAATATTTTTTATAGAATGTATTTTGCCTAACCTAACCCAACCTCCCCAATTTGTAGTTCAAAATGTATTATCAACCGACGTGGTTACTGATTACATGACTACTGTTCAAAACATCCTTTTTAAATATGTTTGTGTGAAGAAGTAACACCTGTCATCATTCTTACGCATTAAAATATTTAAATACGTTTTTGTTTGACTGCTTGAATGCTAACAGCGTACGTTACAACTCTTTACAGACAAGCTATTTATTTGTCCATTGTTTAACGACCCGACTGCCTTGTTATGTTCAAGTTTCAATAAACGCATAAGCACTTTCAGTCAACTTTCAAATTTTTCCTAAATATTGTTCTGTTAAAAAAAATACGTATTTTTGTAGAATGCGTATCATTCGATAGTCAAATTGATGGCATTTAGTTTTTTGAGAAAATAAATTTCGAGTACCGACCTTAGTAGGTTCTACTTTTTTGGTAGAATGCGTTGCTATGACAACTGAATGTTTTCAGTGGGATATCTATTTTTTTGCACACCAGCGCCATCTATACCAAAATCATCCTTTTTGCGTATTTTTTTATCATTTAGGGATTGTTTTTCGGATTATAAGTACCTCCTTTATTTATTCTGATTTTTATCTACATTAACAGCAAAATTGGTCTTAACCCGTTCTGTCGTTTTGGCCTAATTGACTATCAAACATACACACATCCTCACACACTTTCGCATTTATAATATTACAAGCCGCCCCGTGACAGACGTTGTCCTGTCAAATTTCAATAATCGAATAGAAAAGACTGAATGTTTTTAGTCTATGATGTCTGATTTGTTGCACAGCAGCGCCATCTATACAGAAATCATAGTTTTTTTCGTTTTAGGGATGTTTTTCATATTTTAAAGTAGTCTATTTATTCGGGCATTATATCTACATCTACAGCAAATTTCAACTTAATCCGTTTTGACGTTTAGGCCCGATTGAGGAACAAACATAAAAACTCACAAACTTTCACATTAATAATATTATTATTAGTGGACGTATCACGTATGTTCGCTTCAGCCAATCAGCAACAATTCATTAGACAAGTAACATGAAGGTGGTACATAATTAAAAACAAATGAAATCTGTTTACGTACATTTATGTCGTACGAGCTGCCGACTGTTCGCACGTGTGTACTAATGAAATTTATAGGCAAATGTATACCTTAGGTTATATTATTATTTCCGCGGGGATCTCTAATATTTTTGAAAATAAACTATAGCCTATTTTACTCGCTGATAATTTAGCTTTTGATAGGTAAAATAACTTTTAAAATTGGTCCAGTAGTTTTTTAATTTATCCAGTACAAACCAAAAATACAAAAGAAATCTGAAAATGTTAGACCAATCGAAAAGTCAAGAGACGATATTCGTTTTTTAAGTTTTGTGAAGGAACTATTAGTCCTACATTAATAAAATTTGAATAAGACCTATTTGGGACTATTCTTTACACAATAGAAAATCATCGAAAAAGGATCACCAGACTAAACGCAACAAAAAAAATATAAAATATATAAATGTCGAACCTCTTTTTTCGTCGGTTAAAGATACAAATTGTATGTACCTCTCTAATAGTAGTAGTTATACAAGAGTAAATTGTCCAACTCACCTACTTCATACTGCCACCCCATTCTAAACTCTAAGCTCAGAACATAAGGTTCAGATTAATGTAGCTGTTTACGTGCTAATTTTCTGATGGCGTGTGGTTTTTCTAAGCTTTTGGTCAAGTGTTTCGAAGCCGCAAAATAGTTAGATTTTAAAGTCGTTATTATCTCACAGCTAGTTGCAGAAATGTCGTCGGGTATATTTAACCTATTTCTTTATTGCACTAAGAAGTGAATTACCTACAGACCTACAACATTCAAACGGAGTCTACATAGAATATTACATCGAAAATAAGTTTTTTATTCAGAAGTGTTTTATAATAGTCATTTGAGAACTCATTTTGGTATAGAAGACAACATCTCAATTTGACTAGATCTAGATCGCTTTATGACTAAATGTTGACATGTCTTAAGGCGCTCCCAGTCGACGATTGTTTTTGTTCGAAACGAAAAAATAAATACTTGTGAACAAGCCACATCTCCTATTTTATAATGTATAGCATATGTGAATAAATATGTACCCATCTTTAAACACTTCGATAAATAATCCTACCGACCGCTGCAATGACGACAAACACACGTCGGAGCGTGGTCCGCCTTAGCTTTTCGAATAAATTTATGATATAAATTATGTATAATTACTTATCAAAAATCTATTCTAATAAAAATCTAGATCTACATATTACCTATCTTTAACAATAAATCACAAGTTGATTTTAATAGTAGGTATATAAAATATTTCGATCATAAATTCTAAAACGTATCATTTGGAAATAATATCTTTATCGTGAAAAGTTTCTGCTATTATGTTTTCAGCTTAATAGAAATCTAGGTAGGAACCTGAAGTAATATACTTATAAAAATAGGAGATGTGGCTTGTTCAGAAGTATTTCTTTTTTCGTTTCGAAAAAGAGCAATCAGCGACTGGGAGCCTCTTAAGACATAATAGCTTCCCGACCTTGCATATGTCCAATAAAACGTAGGTACAATAGTAACTTAAAGTGGAATTAGTTCAACCTCACGATTTTGCATTGATACTTCTTGTTTAGATCTCACTTACCATGGAGTTTCGGAAGAATAAAGTAAAATAAAATAAATTCTCACTGACTTTTCTCTTTTCCTTTATCCTTGCTAAACTCGTGAGTTGTTTAGTCATGTCCTATGTAAAAATATAGTTTTATTTTCATGATTTAAAATTTGATAAAATTTTCCCGCAGACTTCATGCCAATTTGAAAATAAGTAGCCTATGTCCGTCTCAAGACTAAACTATCTCTATAAAAAACTTCATCACAATCGGCCCAGCAGTGTGGCCGTGAAACGCCACAGACCGACATATAATATTCGCATTTATAATATTAATATAGACTAGTATGTAGATGATCATATCGCTATATGAAAGAATGAGACGGAGTTTATTATCTGCCATGTTGCTACAATAATGGCAATTCTGTTGTCTAAAACTAAACCTTCGTAAAAATACGATCGCTCTTATTCCTTGTACGTTAAAGTTTATATTAGCGTAACCTCAGAATTAATTTTAGCTAGCGCGGACATAACAGAATCGACACCATTGTACAAAAAGGATACTAAAATCGTTCCCAGATCAACCCACGCGGTTCTAATTTCAATCTGGGACGTGCACTGTCGACCAATAAGAGAACAATGCGATTAAGCATGCGCGAGAATCAGCCAATCAGGCGATGGGAACGATTAAACAATAATGGCGGTATTATGGCGGGAATGGCGTTTTAACTTATAGGTTATGTAAGTTTAAGCGGTAGTATTGACATTATGTTTTCTGTTGAAAAATATTTTTAATGACAAGCTTTTATAAAATCATTTAAACCATCAAGCACCAGCGCGCTATCACCTGTTACATCATATGACAGGAGTTCCATTGTTAGTGTCTGTTGAACAACTCCTGACTCCATCATCAGATCAGCTCGCTGTGACCATGTTATTGCATTGTCACCGAAGTTACATAAGTATGCGAAATTTCAGCTCAATCGGTTGGGGATAACTTCTTCAAAATTGAGTTGCAAGATTCCACCTTTACAGTTACAGACATACATTACATTGCAAGTTAGGTATACTTATAAAATCTTTTAAAACATATTTTTTGTGATAAAAGTTTATATTTTTTTACTTTTTGAGCATGGTAATTGCAAGAATGAACGAAAAAAAGTTATTTCTAATATTGGCTCGACTAAACATAAAAAAAGCAATTTCAGGCAGCTTCCATATTTTTCCCTACAAACCTTGTATTGATAAAATAAATTACGAATTTTGGTAGAATGCGTATCATTCATTAGTCAAAACTGCGTTACTATGACGACTACATGTTTATAGTCTGTGATGTCAGATTTGGTGCAAACCAACGCCATCTATACCAAAAGCATCCTTTTTGAGTTTTCTTATCATTTAGGGGTTGTTTTTCGGATTTTAAGTACCAAAAGCACCCTTTATTTATTCAGATTTTTTATCTACATACTACAGCAAATTTCATCTTAATCCGTTTTGTCGTTTATTTTTGATTAGGGAACAAACATAGCAGCCTTATCACAAACTTTCGCATTTAAAATAGGATAGTAGCATTCCGCCCCAGCGTCATACGGGTTAGTCAGCACATTCAAACATTACAATTAGGCAAATCTATATCTATCTATACATATAATAAAACTGTAGAAGAGTTAAATTCTGTACATTGAATAAAAACTAAAAAAAATACTCCTAGGGGCCTTTATAAAAGTAACACAAACCAAAAAATAACATTTTGAAATTTTTGTCTGTCTGTCTGTCTGTTATCCGGCTTTCACGCAAAAACTACTGGACGGATTTTGATGAAACTTGATTTGTTATGTAGCTATTAGTCCTCGGCAACATATAGGCTATAATTTATTT
This sequence comes from Hydriomena furcata, assembly GCA_912999785.1. Taxonomy (NCBI): domain Eukaryota; kingdom Metazoa; phylum Arthropoda; class Insecta; order Lepidoptera; family Geometridae; genus Hydriomena; species Hydriomena furcata. The sequence continues at coordinate 2,927,457 of OU538842.1, read as the reverse complement.
TGAAGATTAGAATACCAGCAGATGTGAAACTATCTGTCCCCCAGCGAAGCGGGCACGAGTCAGCTAGTCAGTACATAGATCTAAGATAATGTCTACCGTACTTGGGGATTACAGTCGTGATATTTTTCTCTACTGACCTTTAAGACAATCGATTACCTAATGAATAAGTGATCAAAAATTAATAATTCATCTACAGAAAATTAGATAGAAAGTCATGCTGACAGGTAACTGCAAAAAATACCATCTGAACTGTGGGGCTATTTCCAAAAAACATGATTATTATATTATGATATTCATACTAATATTTATTGGTACTGAATGCCATAATACCTACGCTTTTTATGCTGTTTAGGCACCTATACCTACGCTTCCAAATAGAATACCCACGCAAGCGTAGGTATGTGCATAAACAGTGAATAGTTACTATGAAAAGTGTACAGATTAGGTATTCTCTAACATTAGGTATTGCATTCAACATCGTAACATGATAATCATGTTTTTACAAAATAGTCCTGCTGTTTTTGTGTGTAAAGTAAGCTTGATTAGATATTGCATAATATTTAAAATATAGCGGAACTAACCCAAACAAAAACGCTTGATAATTCGATTGACAGAAAAAATACACGTCCTGGCGCCATACCACAAGTGATATCAAAAGAATAACTGGTGCGGATTTCCAGGCGCTTAGATCCTTTGAATATGTCTAGTGGTAGTTAGAGGCACGTCCAAACATTATACATGTTTGGACGTGCTTCGCTGGGGGACAGATAGTTTCACATCTGCTATTCCAATCTTCAAAATAAATTATAGCCTATATGTTAGCGAGGACTAATAGCTACATAACAAAAAAAGTTTCATCAAAATCCGTCCAGTAGTTTTTGCGTGAAAGCCGGACAACAGACAGACAGACAGAGATATTTTTTTTGGCTTGTCTTACTTGTATAAAGGCCTCTAGGAGTATTTTTTTTAGTTTTTATTCAATGTACAGAATACAGAATTGAACTCTTCTACACTTCACTACATAGTATAAATCAAAGTCGCTTTCCGCTTCCCGCGTCTGTATGTATGTATGTTTGCTTATATCTTTAAAACTACACAAAGAACTACACAAACGGATTTTGATGCGGTTTTTATTAATAGATAGAGTGATTCAGGAGGAAGGTTTATATGTATAATAACATGCTACCCGTGCGAAGCCGGGGCGGGTCGCTAGTTTATTATATATGTATAGATAATAAAGGTCATACATAAAAAAGCAACCAAAACATATAGGTACATGTCGAAATGAGAACTTCCTCATTTGTTGACGTTTTAAAATTAATATTAATCAAATTAAAATTCAAAATTCAAATTCAAAAATCATTTATTTCAATAAAATCACAAGGATCACTTTGAAACGTCTTAGGAACTAGGTGAAGCTACGCCGATTCCACGCGACCATTGTCTAGAAGAATCAGGCAACAAACACGGCTTGGGTCTACCTTTTTTTTTATGATCCTTTCCTTAATGCTATGGAGAGCTCCAGTGTGGTGCCAATCGAACAAGGTGAAGGCTCAAACAAGAATAACAATTAAAAGTAGCTACTACTTCTTAGGAGATAATGCAGTTATTCGACCGTGAAAGAATTTTGAAAATTGGTTAAGTAATTTCAAAGATTACCTCCATTAGGTACAACCAAAATCGCAAGCTCAAAATAAATACATCATTATAATACATAATTAGAATAATACAAAAAAATCTGCTCATTACTGAAATATAATTCTCAGACATTCTCTCAGATCTTGTAGCGAAGAACCTTGAAGATATCTAAAAGGGTAGAGACAGAGGCATGTCCAAACATTGCATTTGGTAGGTACATACATGCCCACATTTTGTGTACATAGACGATACTCTTAGACAGGGCCGGATTACGTCGGAGCCCCTAGCCCATGTAATTATATGAGCCCCTATCTTTTCTAACTTAATTAAATCACAATTCACAATGCAATTACCTTTTTACTCGTATTAATAAGCAGTGCGTCATCGTGTACATCATCGTATTCAGTGTACATAAAATATAGATGTTATCGTATTATTAATACAATATTTACAATACATTTTCTTACTTTCTAAAATTATTTTTTTACCAAAATGCAATTACTAAGCTCAGTGCCACCGCATAAGATAAAAAGTTTATACCTATATATATATATATATATACTACTATAACAATAAAGTAATAAACGAAAGTGTTGGAAGTGAAGTAACAAAATAAATGATAGATTTTTATTGATTTGATGTTTTCTCCAGTGCACGGGGCCCCCTAGTCTTTGCGGGGTCTCTAGGCAGTTTCATACATTGCCTAATAGGTACATAATCCGGCCCTGCTTATCCTAATAATATTATAAATCCGAAAGTTTGTGATAAGGCTGCTATGTTTGTTCCCTAATAAAAAATAAACGACAAAACGAATTATGATGAAATTTGCCGTAGATAAATAATCAGAAAAAATAAAGGGGGAACTTATAATCTGAAAAACAACCCCTAAATGATAAAAAAACGCAAAAAGGATGATTTTGGTATAGATGGTGTTGGTGAGCAACTAATCTGACATCACAGACTAAAAACATTTAGTCGTCATAGCAACGCAGTTTTGACTAATGAATAATACGCATTCTACCAAAATACGTAATTTATTTTATCAGTACAAGGTTAGTATGGAAAAAATTGGAAGCTGTCTGAAATTGCAATATCCTATGAGATTATTACAAAAAAAATTGACAGAACAACGTTGGTCACGGGTCGGCTAGAATGTACATAATCCGGCCCTGCTCATATATTTCTATGATAAACACATAACTAATGATCTCACCGTAGTGGGGATTCACAAAACCACTAACAAATTACATAAAAATAGTAACCAACAAAACTTTTTGTTAATTTGTGTTGCGAGTCAAATTTTGCTGCATTGTATGTAAAATAAAGGTCGCGACACACATTGCTTATGCAGCGGTCAAATGTCACTTACAATGACAGGCGCGATAATGTAATGGTTGCTTGTTGTTTTGATTCAACAAATTGTCGGGGAAAGATACTCGTTTATTAAGTAACTAGCCGACCCGTGACAGACGTCTTGTCAAATTTCAATAATCGAATAGAAAAGACTGACCCTCGTATTCAAGAACGACACTATGAGAACACGCACCCACAGAGGACGAAATCTTTTTTCATAAACATCACTTTATGTGTTGAGCGGCACGGCACTATTATGGCGCACGCTACCGTGTGCCTTTAGAGCTCAACTTTGGCTAGAAGCACACGACAATGTGCCTCTAGTGACATTATGCAGTGTCGCTCAACACATAAAGTGATGTTTGTGAAAAAATATTTCGTCCACTGTGGGTGCGTGTTCTCATAGTGTCGTTCTTGAATACGAAGGGTGAATTTGTTTCAAATTCAAATTCAAATTTCATTTATTTCAATAAAATCACAAGGATCACTTTGAAACGTCATAGGAACTAGGTGAAGCTACGCCAATTTCTCGCGACCAAGCCTAGAAGAATCAGGCAACGTTTGGACGTGCCTCTGACTACCCCCACTAGACATTTTCAAAGGATCTAAGCGTCTGGAGATCTGAGAGAATGTCTACCGTACTTGGGGATTACAGTCGTGATCCTATTTATTATTTTATTTGAACTGGATTTTTTTATTTTTTTATTGTGTGGAACTTTTAATATCGACCGGGAATGACTCAAACGAAATCGCGGTCAAAGTTGCTGTCTGAGTTATAGTGATTTAAAAATAAAACTAACAATAGATACCCAGATTTTGACAAGGTTTTAAGTTTTTTTTTTATAACTAATTTCATGACCTTGCTATTGTATTAACTATTTCGCAAATGGTGGGAATAGGTACCTACTTGCATTGTCTGATTTCGTAATATTTTTAATTTATTCTCATACTACATTTGTTCTTTCAGGGCATAGACTTTGTATATTCCAAGTTTCATCCAAATTTGTTTGGTCGTTTGGATGTAATTGAGGCTCAACATACACACAATCTTTCGGATTACGAGGATAACTTAGATATAGACAATTATTCATTTGCTACTTTAGCACACACACAACAAATAAAACCGGTCAAGTGGCGCGAAGGGTTTCTTACCATTATCTATAAAAAACGGCATAAAAAACACGTTTGGTGTGTATGGAAGCCCCACTTAAATATTTATTTTATTCTGTTTTTAGTATTTAATGTTATTTCGGCAACAGAAATACATCATCAGTAAAATTTTCCAGGTAGAGAGATAATACTTTATTATACACCAGAAATAAAAAAATATTCCAGACAACGTGGTGCCAGGTGCACTGGAAAGTTATTCCTGAATTTCAACCACTAAGGGGGCTCAGCGGGGTATGAAGTCTATTTGAAATAACTTCACTTTAACAAATTCGCGAAAGTTCAAACTAGATTTTAAAAATAATTGAGATATGTGATTTATAGTGATAGCTGCTCGCCCCGGCTTCGCACGGGTGGTACCTGGATAAAAATAATGTGTTATTCTGATGTATAAGCTGTATTACTGTAAAGTTTCATTTTAATCCGTTAGGTAGTTTTTTTACACACACACACTCAAAAACTTTCGCATTTATAATATACTAGCGACCCGCCCAGGCTTCGCACGGGTAGCATGTTATTATACATATAAACCTTCCTCCTGAATCACTCTATCTATTAATAAAAACCGCATCAAAATCCGTTGTGTAGTTTTAAAGATATAAGCAAACATACATACAGACATACAGACGCGGGAAGCGGAAAGCGACTTTACTTTATACTATGTAGTGACTAGTGACCCTCCCCGGCTTCGCACGGGTGCAAAGCTGATACCAAAATATATTACAGAATGTCTTTGTATACTCGTTAACAGCATTTCAAATTAAAAAAAAAGTCGCGGTAAAAAGTAAAGGATAGAAATTGATTATTGTGGGTTATCCCTAAGAGATAAACATATACCATCACGGACTTTTTTGTAGACCTTTTCAAGGTTTACAATATTTAGTACATTATTTTGATCTATCTCGTAGAGTTCAGCCAGCGTTTGCAAAGTAAGCGCAAAAAAATGTGTTTATTTACGACTTCATATTAGAAATCTTAAAATTATCAGTGGTTCTCTAATATATTAAGCATGTAATTATACATATAAACCTTCCTCCTGAATCACTCTATCAATTAAAAAAAACCGCATCAAAATCCGTTGTGTAGTTTTAAAGATATAAGCATACATACAGACGCGGGAAGCGGGAAGCGACTTTGCTTTATACTATGTAGTGTAGTGTATGAAGTAGGATAAATCAAAAAAATCTAATTAACCATTGGGTATTTTTGATTTTTTTGTCTTTTGACATGACGTATGTTCGTCGAAAGCTTGTGCTAAAAAAACTAACCCTCGTATTCAAGAACGACACTATGAGAACACGCATCCACAGTGGACAAATCTTTTTTCATAAACATCACTTTATGTGTTGAGCGACACTATGGCGCACGCTACCGTGTGCCTTTAGAGCTCAACTTTGGCTAGAGGCACACGACAATGTGCCTCTAGTCACACTATGCAGTGTCGCACAACACATAAAGTGATGTTTATGAAAAAAGATTTCGTCCACTGTGGGTGCGTGTTCTCATAGTGTCGTTCTTGAATACGAGGGTAAATGACTTAAAAGCAAAAAAAATAAATAAACAGATTATATAAATTCCAGATACGCTAGAAATACGTAGCCAAATATATTTTCGTAGCAAAATGCTACGAAACCACGTAGCACTTGCTACATAAAAATATATAAAGGCACTATATAATATTCACACTATTATTTTTATGTCTGTACACTTAAAAAACTATTTATAAGTAATCAATATGATTTGTGAATCATAAAAGACATTTTATACTCAAATTCAAATTCAAAAATCATTTATTTCAATAAAATCTCAAAGATCACTTTGAAACGTCTTAGGAACTAGGTGAAGCTACGCCGATTCCTCGCGACCAAGACTAGAAGAATCAGGCAACAAACACGGCTTGGGGTCTACCTTTTTTTTCAAATTGTTGGGCAATTGTGGGTTCGATCCCCAACCAGGGCAAATATTTGTGTGATGAACATAGATGTTTGTTCTGTGTCTGGGTGTTACTAAGTATAATAAGTATGTATTTACAAAAAAAAAAAGTATTTAAGTATTCTACTACTTATCTGATTCCCATAGTACAAGCTTTGCTTAGTTTGGGGCTAGATGGCGTTGTGTGTAAAAGTCCGCCAATATATATTATTATTTATTATTATTAATTGTTATTCCGTCAATTTCTTTCGAGACATTGTTTTTCGAGAAGGCGTAGGTCAGTACAAAAATTGAGAAATAAGTACATAACAATACGCCATGAGAACTAGGTATTAGAATCACAATGACATGAAGACATGAGATGACACTGGTCATAGGAAATGACTAAGCAATCTCAAACACGCAATCCAGCATTGCTATTTTGTAAAAACATGATTATCATGTTATGATGTTGAATGCAATAACCTAATGTTAGAGAATACCTAATCTGTGCACTTTCATAGTAATTAAGCACAGTTTATGCACCTATACCTACGCTTCTGCGTAGGTATTGTATTGGAAGCGTAGGTATAGGTGCCTAAACAGCATAAAAAGCGTAGTTATTATGGCATTCAGTACCATAACATGATAATCATGTTTTTACAAAATAGCCCCACTGTTTGTAGGAAACCCAGCTAAGTACATAATGATAGGTTTTGTACTTCAATCAGCCTTACAGTTGGTTATCTCTGCCTTCTGTGCTCTAGGGTTCGATTCCCACACGGGACAAACATTTGCCGTGTTGGCCGAGTGGGATAAATATCTTCTTCTTCTAATATATAAAATTTCCATGTCACAATGTTAGTTACCGTACTCCTCCGAAACAGCTTGACCGATTCTCATGAAATTTTGTGAGCATATTGAGTAGGTCTGAGAATCGGCCAACATCTATTTTTCATACCCCTAAGTTATAAGGGTGGCGTAAAGATCGGGAAAAACGGAAAGTGCTTTTTTCTGTGCGATTATTGACATTTGACAGGACAACGTCTGTCGGGATAGCTAGTATAAATACATATAAATATTGGCGGACTACACACACATCGCCATCTAGCCCAAACTAAGCAAAGCTTGTACCATAGCTTGAACCAGATAACTGATAGAATACTTATAATATATACTTTTTTATGTTTGTAAATACATACTTTTTATACATATTAACACCCAGACACAGAACAAACATCTATGTTCATCACACAAATATTTGCCCTGGGTGAGGATCGAACCCACAACCTACAGCGCAGAAGGCAGAGGATGTACCTCGACTTTCAATCTGAAGGTCGTGGGTTCGAATCCCGGCGTGCATCAATGGATTTTTCTTCGAAAATTTATATGCGCATCAAAAACACGTGCTGAAGGAAAACATCGTGAGGAAACCAGTTAGTGTTCTTATAAGCGGCGATGGGCTTGCAACCTGTCATGTATGGAATGCTAACTACTGAAAAATGTGGGCATGTGCTAAATGTAATGTTTGGACGTGCCTCTGACTACCCCCACTGGACATCTTCAAACGTGATCCTATTTAATAAAATAAATAAATAGGATCACGACTATAATCCCCAAGTACGGCAGACATTCTCTCAGATCTCCAGACACTTAGATCCTTTGAAGATGTCTAGTGGGGGTAGTCAGAGGCACGTCCAAACATTATATTTGGCACATGCTCACATTTTTCAGTAGTTAGCATTCCATACATGACAGGTTGCAAGCCCATCGCCGCTTATAAGAACACTAACTGGTTTCCTCACGATGTTAGCATTCCATACGTGACAGGTTGCAATCCCATTGATCCTATTTATTTATTTTATTTTTACAAACATTTGCGTGAGTAACATGGATGTTTGTTCTGTGTCTGGGTGTTATAATTTATCTTTGGAGGTGGTATCTTAATAGGCCGACTGTGAGATAAGGGCAAGGATATGATGAGGTTAACTTCTCGGGGGTCAGCATACTCGTAAGAAAGGGAAATCATACAAAAATCACCTCTAACCGGTTTTGTTGGCGTCACATCGTGTCGTAACATCGAATAAAAATTATTAATTCGTTGCTCGATATATGTAACATCTGTTGATCAACTTTCCAGTTAATTAATAATAGATAGATAGATAGATAGACAATATTATTCGTTAGATCATACTAGCTACATAAATGAAAGACACTTTCTTTTTAAGTTTGATGCTTTTCAAGATAATGCGTTTTTATCACTTTTTCCGTCATATAAGGGAAGACTCAGCCCACACAAAAAAATAAAATTTCAAGTATAGGTAAACAAATTACCACGTACATATTATACACGATATACCTAAGATCTAATAAATATCTAGAATGTCAGATATAATCCATTAAGATCTGTTTTTTCATTACGTGTTAGCAAATAATACACGAGCACTATAAGGAAATGATTTAGTTAGTTGCTAAACAAATCGATTGACGACTTTGTTACCTAGATTAAGATAAAATGACTAGCCCCCTAGCAGTAGAATGGCAAGAATCTACTATCACTACTTGTACTTTTTACTAGTTTTTAGGGTTCCGTACCCAAAGGGTAAAAGCAGGACCCTATTACTAAGACTTCGCTGTCCGTCTGTTCCTGTCTGTCACAGGGCTGTATCTCATGAACCGTGATAGCTAGATAATTGTAATTTTCACAGATGATGTATTTTTGTTACTGCTATAACAATAACAACAAATACTAAAAACGGAATAAAATAAATATTTATGTGGGTTCGATCAGTTATCTGGGTCCCGTAGTATAAGCTTTGCTTAGTTTGGGGCTAGAGGGCGCTGTGTTTAAAAGTCCGCCAATATTTATTTATTTATTTTAATGCCGTTTTTTATAGATAAAACGGAATCCTTCGTGCGCGAGTCCGACTCGCACTTGGCTGGTTTTTTTTACTATTACTCAATGTATGAAGAATGTGATGAGAGTGAATGAAGCAAAACAAGAATTGTCAGAATAAAGAAAATGAAGTAAGTAGGTATTTAAAGTATTTATGTATGAACAAAAATGTGATAAAATTTTCTTTTTAACGTTAATAAAACCTTTTATAGTTTGTAATTGACGGTAATTATATAAAATTACAACTTTATGTCTATATTGCGTGAATTGGAACGGTTGCGGTTTCGTGACTAATACAATGTATTCGATGTATTTAATCGATACATTGTTCATTCGAATTTGCTTACAAAATCGTATAAATCGAATCAAATTTTCGCAATAATACGAGTAATAAATGTTTTTGATGAATGCAGAATCGTTTTTTCTCAATAACCGCAAAACATACAGTTTTCTTTCTTATGACAAAGATAACATAAGGATAATAATAATAATAATAATATAGCCTTTATTTCCCAAAAAGTAAAATAACAATACATACAATTTCATCATGCAAGTTAAAAAAAAGAAATACATTCAATTCCATTACATTTAAATTAAATTATTATACATTATTAATTATAAGATACTGAAATAAATTAATTATCCTATTATTTTAATATACAATTTTATTTATAATTTTATGAAATAGTTTTTTATTGGGCCACCCATATTCGAGTGTAGGCCTCCTCCAACTCTTTCCAGTGTTCTCTGTCCTTAGCTTGACTAGTCCATGTAGATCCGGCTACTTGATAGATATCGTCACTCCAGCGCCGCCTAGGTCTGCCGCGTGGGCGTTTTGCTTCGTAGGGATGCCAGTGTAATATCTTTTCACTCCATCTGTTATCAGTCACTCTGGCTGTATGTCCAGCCCATCGCCATTTCAGTTTGCTTGCTAGCTCAACGGCGCGGCGTCCGTTACTTTTGTAATGGATCTGATGTACGTGTTTTTCTTTCTATCCTTCAGCTTTATTCCCAACATACTTCGTTCTGTGGCTCTTTGGAACACGTTAATCTTTTGTACGATGTCTTTTGTAAACGATAATAAGGATAATCTAGATAAATTACAGACAGAAACACGATTGGTGAAACTTTTCTCAATAGATTTATTTTCCAAAGTTGGCTCTTCAAAAACACTAGTTTCGTTTTTAATCAAAACTATGAATAGCTAAACAGTTCATTTTTATATACTTCGTTAGATCATCATATTAGCTAAGTAAATTACAGATAGTTTCTTTTTAAATTTGATGGTTTTCAAGATAATGTTTCATCACTTTTTCCGTCTTATCCGGGTAGACTCAGCCCATACAAAAAGTCAAAAATTGTACTTATCATTATAATATTTTTTTTTTAATAAATTATCGATGAAGACACTAACAATGTTTCGATTTATTTGATTATTTTTACGTAAGTAATTTTTCGTTTTTGTATCACGTGTAATAACTAACAATGTTTCGATTTATTTGATTATTTTTACGTAAGTAATTTTTTGTTTTTGTATCACGTTCTAGTACCACTCAAGAAAGTTTTGCAAGTTATTTAGTTTTTTTGTGATTAAGCTGCAATCAAGTGTAACGTCAAACTGTCAAAAGAAATGATTGATTGAATATAACTGTCAAATCTTAAATCTAATAAATTACGTCGATAGAATATGATTATCGAGTTTATAATTAGTTATGTCGATATTTTTTCACTTAGAAACCTTAAATCACCACCGTGCTATACAAAAAAGGTTTTTATATTATAAATGAGAAAGTTAACAAGTTGAAAGTTTTGTCACCAATCACCAATGAAAGTTCAGTCACCAGTCACGGTGACAATATGTGTTGCAGTTACAAATTCGATAAAAAGCGACATCACTACATAGTATAAAGCAAAGTCGCTTTCCGCTTCCCGCGTCTGTATGTCTGTATGTATGTTTGCTTATATCTTTAAAACTACACAACGGATTTTGATGCGGTTGGAGTGATTCAGGAGGAAGGTTTATATGTATAATAACTTGCTACCCGTGCGAAGCCGGGGCGGGTCGCTAGTTTTAAATAAAACAAGCGCATTTACAACGTCCATTCTCTCTGAAATTATAATATACTCATGTAATTTTACCTACATATAGATACGTAAATGTACATAGGGTAAAAGCGCTGATTGTGGACACTTTAACATCATTTTAAGTTTCAAATAAACGGTTTATATTGAATTTTTTTTTATTAAAACGACAATTTTTAACAACAAAAAATAGAGTATTTATCTATCTCTTAAGTTAAGCAAAGGTTTTTTGTAAAAGGTGATATTTATCTATTAATTATTCATATTTAAATATACAAAACGGCAAATATTTAGTTGTTGTCAATCAAATCTAGAGGTATAACGCACCACAACTGTTACTAATCAACACGGACCATAAACAAATAATTGTATTGACTATAGACTTTAAACAAGTTTGTTTGCTATGCTTAGTTATTGACTGCCAAAATTTAAAATGACCAAAGCCGAGGTAGGAACCACAATATGACCCTACCTATTTCCTGATTTGGATAACATTGATAACCTTAAATACTTAGAAAATTACTTTAAAAACGTTTTTCTAGATTTTACGTCGATGATATACATCATTATTGCCAATATCTCTGGCATCGTGACATCAAAATGAACCTGTCATTATGTTTTACATAATCTGCTTATTGATGTTGATAATCCGCCATCAACGCAACTACAACAAAATGGCTACGACAACCACTTGAATAAACGAATAACACTTGTACAGAGAGGTATATTACACTTACATAGCTGTCCCGACAGACGTTGTCCTGTCAAATTTCAACTACAATCAATCGTCCCACGGAAATAAGCACTTTTATGAAAATAAAGATGTAATAAAAAATTGGGTTTGGTGGTATAAGGGTGAGAATTAAGGGTTATGTGTACTTTATAGTGCCAAATCATAAAATACCGGCCAAGTGCGAGTCGGACTCGCGCACGAAGGGTTCCGTACCATTATCTATAAAAACGGCAAAAAAAATATGTTTGTTGTATGGGAGCCCCCCTAAAATATTTATTTTATTTTGTTTTTAGTATTTGTTGTTAGAGCAGCCACAGAAATACATTATCTGTGAAAACTGTCATCAAACTGAAATGAAATGAAATGAAATGAAATATATGAAATATATATTTATTGGGAAACAAGAACATAGGTTTAACAAACAGTCAAAAAACGGAGATGCCTGCAGAAGTGCTAGACTGTGTCGCAGACACCAACGCCCTCCTCTCGATACAGAGAATAAAGGTTCCAAATAAAACTAAATCAAAATGGTAAAAATGTTTCAAGGGTAAGAGTATGAGTGTAAGTGTGTGTGTGTGTGTGTATGTGTGTGTGACTGAAAATCAACTGTCTAGCTATCACGGTTCATGAGATACAGCCCTGTGACAGACAGACAGACTGACAGACAGACTGACGGA